>CM055118.1:54148271-55405771 GCA_029206835.1 Rana muscosa | reverse complement strand
CCTCAGCAACTCGTTGTCCAGGACCAGGAGTTTGCAACCTCCCAGTCTCTGGGAACGCGTTGCACAGACCTTTCTGCAAGGCCTCCCGGAGTTGTCTCATCCTCTGCTCCCTCTGCGACGGTAACATAAGGTCCGCAACCTTACCCTTGTACCGTGGATCAAGGAGAGTGGCCAGCCAGTAATGGTCCCTCTCCTTGATCCGAAGAATACGAGGATCCTTCCGCAGACTTTGCAGGATCAGGGAGGCCATGCAGCGTAGGTTTGCTGAGGCATTCGCTCCGGAGTCCTCTGGGTCACTAAGGACGACATGATCCGCAGCCACCTCCTCCCAGCCACGTACAAGTCCACTGGTTTCTTGGGACTGTAAATCATCCCTAAAAGACTGCTGCTGATGATGCTGAGTGCCAGCCTCCACCTCCATGCTGACACAATCCTCCTCCTCCTCCTCCTCCTCCTCCTCCTCTTCCTGTGCGATGGGTGGGACAGAAGGAACACTGTCTGGGTAAAGGGGGCCTTGAGAGGCAAGGAAGTCCTCCTCTTCCTGCCTCTGTTCTGCCTCAAGTGCCCTGTCCATTATTCCACGCAGCGTGTGCTCCAACAGGTGGACAAGAGGTACAGTGTCACTGATGCATGCACTGTCACTGCTCACCATCCTCGTGGCCTCCTCAAATGGTGCCAGGACAGTGCATGCATCCCTGATCATGCCCCACTGGCGTGGAGAAAAAAAACCAAGCTCCCCTGACCCTGTCCTGGTGCCGTAGTCGCACAGGTACTCATTGATGGCCCTCTGCTGCGTGTGCAGCCGCTGCAGCATGGCCAACGTTGAGTTCCACCTGGTGGGCATGTCACATATAAGGCGGTTCTTGGGCAGGTTCAACTCCTTTTGCAGCTCAGCCAGGCGAGCACTGGCATTATAAGATCTGCGGAAATGCACACAGACTTTCCTGGCCTGCCTCAGGACATCCTGTAAGCCCGGGTACCTGCCCAAGAAGCGCTGCACCACCAGGTTAAGGACGTGAGCCACACAGGGCACATGGGTCAGTTGTCCCTGTCGGAGGGCGGAGAGGAGGTTGGTGCCATTGTCGCAAACCACCATTCCTGGCTTAAGCTGGCGTGGCGTCAACCACCTCTCGGCCTGGCCCTGCAGAGCAGACAGGACCTCTGCCCCAGTGTGGCTTCTGTCCCCCAAACACACCAGCGCAAGCACGGCATGGCATCTTTTTGCCTGCGTACTTGCGTAGCCCCGTGAACGGCTACGGAGCACCGCTGGTTCATAGGACAAACCACAGGAAGAGGCCATGGAGGAAGAAGAAGAGGAGGGGGTGGAGGAGAGAGGTGTGTCACAACCAGTAGTAGCATTTTGGAGGCGTGGCGGTGGGACAACCTCCAACACTACTGCACCTTGTCCTGAATCCTTCCCAGCTGCCAAAAGAGTGACCCAATGGGCCGTGAAAGAAAGGTAACATGCCTGCTGGACCATGAGTCAGCGGTAATATGCACCTTACCGCTGACCGCCCTGTCCAGCGAGGCCAAGACATTGCCTTCCACATGCCGGTAGAGAGCCGGAATAGCCTTCCGTGAGAAAAAGTGGCGTTTGGGAACCTGCCACTGAGGAACTGCACATTGCACAAACTCACGGAAGGGGGCCGAGTCTACCAACTGAAAAGGCAGCAGTTGAAGCGCTAGCAATTTAGCCAAGCTAGCATTCAACCGCTGGGCATGTGGATGGCTGGGAGTGAACTTCTTTCGACGGTCCAGCAGCTGGGGCAGGGAAATTTGCCTGCTAGAATCGGACGTCGGTGTACTGCTAGCAGAGTGGGCGCAAGTACTTGGCTGTGACACACCTAATTCTACACCTTCATTCCTCTCAGTGCATGTTTCAGAGAGGACTGAAGTTATAGTGGGGTTGGAGATCCCAGCTGATGCGGTGCAAGGAGAGGTCCGCTTTGTTCTTTGGTGTGGGTCTTTGAGGTAGGCTTGCCAACGAGCTGCATGGCAGGTCAACATATGTCTGGTCAGGCATGTGGTACCCAAGCGGCTGATGTTTTGGCCACGCGATATACGCTTGAGACATATGTTGCAAACAGCAGCTGTGCGATCTGATGCACTAGCCTCAAAAAAGGCCCACACCAAAGAACTTTTTGAATGACGGGCAGAGGCAGCGCCCTGCACAGGCGGAGCTCTGCGGTGTGATTCCGTCGGTGTACTGCCCTTACGCTGGCCACCAAAGGGCATCCTGCCTCGTTGGAGATGTGCCTCCTCCTCATCCTCCTCCTCCTCCTCTCTCCTATTAGGCACCCACGTGGAGTCAGTGACCTCATCATCCCCTCCCTCCTCTTCACTGGAGCCAATCTGGCAGTATGCTGCAGCTGCTGGAACATGACTGCCAGATTGGTGTCCTTCTTGAGCATCCCCTCTGTCTGCTCTCACGCTACTGCCTTCCTCTAGCTGGGTTTCATCATCAGACCCTTCGAAACGCTGGGCATCCTCCTGGAGCATGTACCCAACACTGTGCTGAAACAGTTCGGGGGACTCCTCAGGAGGAGGACATGGTGGGTCTAGGGAAGGAGTGACTGATGATTTGTCTGACATTGATACCAGGGAAGACGACGCTTTGGCAGCTGCTTTTCCAGTACCCTGAGCCTGGGTGAGAGAGGATGAGGAGGAGGAGGAGGGCTTGGTCATCCACTCTACCAAGTCTTCGGCATGATGTGGCTCAACATGTCCAGCTGCCGAAAAGAAGGACAAGCGTGTCCCATGGCCATGTGCTGATGACAATGCACCGCGTCCACGACCAGCACTGTTGCCCCCAGACACAGAGCCTGCTTGCCCTCTTTTATTGCCTCCTGACTGTCTGCCTCTCCTTGTTTGCCTTCCAGACATTCTAATAGATGGCCTGCAGGGAGATGGGAAAAAAGCAATAAGGGCTACCTTCAGGTGTCCTTCTCTGTCCCTTGAAACAAGGACTTTCACAGTGAAAGAAACTGACACTCTCCCTACCTACAGTTTTCTGTCCCTAGAAAAAATGTTTTTTTTAATCACAATATAGCACAAGGACAATTCACTCACTGTCCTTACAGGTCCCTGGAAACAAGGACTTGCAGAGTGAAAGAAAAAAAACACTCTCCCTACCTACAGTTTTCTGTCCCTAGAAAAAATGTTTTTTTTAATCACAATATAGCACAAGGAGAATTCACTCACTGTCCTTCCAGGTCCCTGGAAACAAGGACTTGCAGAGTGAAAGAAAAAAAACACTCTCCCTACCTACAGTTTTCTGTCCCTAGAAAAAAGGTTTTTTTTAATCACAATATAGCACAAGGACAATTCACTCACTGTCCTTACAGGTCCCTGGAAACAAGGACTTGCAGAGTGAAATAAACTGACACTCTCCCTACCTACAGTTTTCTGTCCCTAGAATAAATGTTTTTTTTAAGCACAATATAGCACAAGGACAATTCACTCACTGTCCTTACAGGTCCCTGGAAACAAGGACTTGCAGAGTGAAAGAAAAAAAACACTCTCCCTACCTACAGTTTTCTGTCCCTAGAAAAAATGTTTTTTTTAATCACAATATAGCACAAGGACAATTCACTCACTGTCCTTACAGGTCCCTGGAAACAAGGACTTGCAGAGTGAAATAAACTGACACTCTCCCTACCTACAGTTTTCTGTCCCTAGAATAAATGTTTTTTTTAAGCACAATATAGCACAAGGACAATTCACTCACTGTCCTTACAGGTCCCTGGAAACAAGGACTTGCAGAGTGAAAGAAAAAAAACACTCTCCCTACCTACAGTTTTCTGTCCCTAGAAAAAATGTTTTTTTTAATCACAATATAGCACAAGGAGAATTCACTCACTGTCCTTCCAGGTCCCTGGAAACAAGGACTTGCAGAGTGAAAGAAAAAAAACACTCTCCCTACCTACAGTTTTCTGTCCCTAGAAAAAATGTTTTTTTTAATCACAATATAGCACAAGGACAATTCACTCACTGTCCTTACAGGTCCCTGGAAACAAGGACTTGCAGAGTGAAATAAACTGACACTCTCCCTACCTACAGTTTTCTGTCCCTAGAATAAATGTTTTTTTTAAGCACAATATAGCACAAGGAGAATTCACTCACTGTCCTTCCAGGTCCCTGGAAACAAGGACTTGCAGAGTGAAAGAAAAAAAACACTCTCCCTACCTACAGTTTTCTGTCCCTAGAAAAAATGTTTTTTTTAATCACAATATAGCACAAGGACAATTCACTCACTGTCCTTCCAGGTCCCTGGAAACAAGGACTTGCAGAGTGAAATAAACTGACACTCTCCCTACCTACAGTTTTCTGTCCCTAGAATAAATGTTTTTTTTAAGCACAATATAGCACAAGGACAATTCACTCACTGTCCTTACAGGTCCCTGGAAACAAGGACTTGCAGAGTGAAAGAAAAAAAACACTCTCCCTACCTACAGTTTTCTGTCCCTAGAAAAAATGTTTTTTTTAATCACAATATAGCACAAGGACAATTCACTCACTGTCCTTACAGGTCCCTGGAAACAAGGACTTGCAGAGTGAAAGAAAAAAAACACTCTCCCTACCTACAGTTTTCTGTCCCTAGAAAAAATGTTTTTTTTAATCACAATATAGCACAAGGACAATTCACTCACTGTCCTTACAGGTCCCTGGAAACAAGGACTTGCAGAGTGAAAGAAAAAAAACACTCTCCCTACCTACAGTTTTCTGTCCCTAGAAAAAATGTTTTTTTTAATCACAATATAACACAAGGACAATTCACTCACTGTCCTTCCAGGTCCCTGGAAACAAGGACTTGCAGAGTGAAATAAACTGACACTCTCCCTACCTACAGTTTTCTGTCCCTAGAATAAATGTTTTTTTTAAGCACAATATAGCACAAGGACAATTCACTCACTGTCCTTACAGGTCCCTGGAAACAAGGACTTGCAGAGTGAAAGAAAAAAAACACTCTCCCTACCTACAGTTTTCTGTCCCTAGAAAAAATGTTTTTTTTAATCACAATATAGCACAAGGACAATTCACTCACTGTCCTTCCAGGTCCCTGGAAACAAGGACTTGCAGAGTGAAATAAACTGACACTCTCCCTACCTACAGTTTTCTGTCCCTAGAATAAATGTTTTTTTTAAGCACAATATAGCACAAGGACAATTCACTCACTGTCCTTACAGGTCCCTGGAAACAAGGACTTGCAGAGTGAAAGAAAAAAAACACTCTCCCTACCTACAGTTTTCTGTCCCTAGAAAAAATGTTTTTTTTAATCACAATATAGCACAAGGACAATTCACTCACTGTCCTTCCAGGTCCCTGTAAACAAGGACTTGCAGAGTGAAATAAACTGACACTCTCCCTACCTACAGTTTTCTGTCCCTAGAATAAATGTTTTTTTTAAGCACAATATAGCACAAGGACAATTCACTCACTGTCCTTACAGGTCCCTGGAAACAAGGACTTGCAGAGTGAAAGAAAAAAAACACTCTCCCTACCTACAGTTTTCTGTCCCTAGAAAAAATGTTTTTTTTAATCACAATATAGCACAAGGACAATTCACTCACTGTCCTTACAGGTCCCTGGAAACAAGGACTTGCAGAGTGAAATAAACTGACACTCTCCCTACCTACAGTTTTCTGTCCCTAGAATAAATGTTTTTTTTAATCACAATATAGCACAAGGACAATTCACTCACTGTCCTTCCAGGTCCCTGGAAACAAGGACTTGCAGAGTGAAATAAACTGACACTCTCCCTACCTACAGTTTTCTGTCCCTAGAATAAATGTTTTTTTTAAGCACAATATAGCACAAGGACAATTCACTCACTGTCCTTACAGGTCCCTGGAAACAAGGACTTGCAGAGTGAAAGAAAAAAAACACTCTCCCTACCTACAGTTTTCTGTCCCTAGAAAAAATGTTTTTTTAAATCACAATATAGCACAAGGACAATTCACTCACTGTCCTTACAGGTCCCTGGAAACAAGGACTTGCAGAGTGAAAGAAAAAAAACACTCTCCCTACCTACAGTTTTCTGTCCCTAGAAAAAATGTTTTTTTTAATCACAATATAGCACAAGGACAATTCACTCACTGTCCTTCCAGGTCCCTGGAAACAAGGACTTGCAGAGTGAAATAAACTGACACTCTCCCTACCTACAGTTTTCTGTCCCTAGAATAAATGTTTTTTTTAAGCACAATATAGCACAAGGACAATTCACTCACTGTCCTTACAGGTCCCTGGAAACAAGGACTTGCAGAGTGAAAGAAAAAAAACACTCTCCCTACCTACAGTTTTCTGTCCCTAGAAAAAATGTTTTTTTTAATCACAATATAGCACAAGGACAATTCACTCACTGTCCTTACAGGTCCCTGGAAACAAGGACTTGCAGAGTGAAATAAACTGACACTCTCCCTACCTACAGTTTTCTGTCCCTAGAATAAATGTTTTTTTTAAGCACAATATAGCACAAGGAGAATTCACTCACTGTCCTTCCAGGTCCCTGGAAACAAGGACTTGCAGAGTGAAAGAAAAAAAACACTCTCCCTACCTACAGTTTTCTGTCCCTAGAAAAAATGTTTTTTTTAATCACAATATAGCACAAGGACAATTCACTCACTGTCCTTCCAGGTCCCTGGAAACAAGGACTTGCAGAGTGAAATAAACTGACACTCTCCCTACCTACAGTTTTCTGTCCCTAGAATAAATGTTTTTTTAAGCACAATATAGCACAAGGACAATTCACTCACTGTCCTTACAGGTCCCTGGAAACAAGGACTTGCAGAGTGAAAGAAAAAAAACACTCTCCCTACCTACAGTTTTCTGTCCCTAGAAAAAATGTTTTTTTTAATCACAATATAGCACAAGGACAATTCACTCACTGTCCTTACAGGTCCCTGGAAACAAGGACTTGCAGAGTGAAAGAAAAAAAACACTCTCCCTACCTACAGTTTTCTGTCCCTAGAAAAAATGTTTTTTTTAATCACAATATAACACAAGGACAATTCACTCACTGTCCTTCCAGGTCCCTGGAAACAAGGACTTGCAGAGTGAAATAAACTGACACTCTCCCTACCTACAGTTTTCTGTCCCTAGAATAAATGTTTTTTTTAAGCACAATATAGCACAAGGACAATTCACTCACTGTCCTTACAGGTCCCTGGAAACAAGGACTTGCAGAGTGAAAGAAAAAAAACACTCTCCCTACCTACAGTTTTCTGTCCCTAGAAAAAATGTTTTTTTTAATCACAATATAGCACAAGGACAATTCACTCACTGTCCTTCCAGGTCCCTGGAAACAAGGACTTGCAGAGTGAAATAAACTGACACTCTCCCTACCTACAGTTTTCTGTCCCTAGAATAAATGTTTTTTTTAATCACAATATAGCACAAGGACAATTCACTCACTGTCCTTCCAGGTCCCTGGAAACAAGGACTTGCAGAGTGAAATAAACTGACACTCTCCCTACCTACAGTTTTCTGTCCCTAGAATAAATGTTTTTTTTAAGCACAATATAGCACAAGGACAATTCACTCACTGTCCTTACAGGTCCCTGGAAACAAGGACTTGCAGAGTGAAAGAAAAAAAACACTCTCCCTACCTACAGTTTTCTGTCCCTAGAAAAAATGTTTTTTTTAATCACAATATAGCACAAGGACAATTCACTCACTGTCCTTACAGGTCCCTGGAAACAAGGACTTGCAGAGTGAAAGAAAAAAAACACTCTCCCTACCTACAGTTTTCTGTCCCTAGAAAAAATGTTTTTTTTAATCACAATATAACACAAGGACAATTCACTCACTGTCCTTCCAGGTCCCTGGAAACAAGGACTTGCAGAGTGAAATAAACTGACACTCTCCCTACCTACAGTTTTCTGTCCCTAGAATAAATGTTTTTTTTAAGCACAATATAGCACAAGGACAATTCACTCACTGTCCTTACAGGTCCCTGGAAACAAGGACTTGCAGAGTGAAAGAAAAAAAACACTCTCCCTACCTACAGTTTTCTGTCCCTAGAAAAAATGTTTTTTTTAATCACAATATAGCACAAGGACAATTCACTCACTGTCCTTCCAGGTCCCTGGAAACAAGGACTTGCAGAGTGAAATAAACTGACACTCTCCCTACCTACAGTTTTCTGTCCCTAGAATAAATGTTTTTTTTAATCACAATATAGCACAAGGACAATTCACTCACTGTCCTTCCAGGTCCCTGGAAACAAGGACTTGCAGAGTGAAATAAACTGACACTCTCCCTACCTACAGTTTTCTGTCCCTAGAATAAATGTTTTTTTTAAGCACAATATAGCACAAGGACAATTCACTCACTGTCCTTACAGGTCCCTGGAAACAAGGACTTGCAGAGTGAAAGAAAAAAAACACTCTCCCTACCTACAGTTTTCTGTCCCTAGAAAAAATGTTTTTTTTAATCACAATATAGCACAAGGACAATTCACTCACTGTCCTTCCAGGTCCCTGGAAACAAGGACTTGCAGAGTGAAAGAAACTGACACTGTCCCTACCTACAGTTTTCTGTCCCTAGAATAAATGTTTTTTTTAAGCACACTATAGCACAAGCACAAAACACACTGACACTCTCCCTACCTATCCTTCTCTTTCCCTAAACTAAAGGAATCCAGGTTAAGCAAGAAAGAAATAACAGTCACTGTCCCTGCCTATGCTGCTCTATCCCTGCTCCGGAACACACTACACTAGGCCGCCGTGCTGGCGGCCTTTTATAGTGTGGGGCGTGTACTAAACACCCTCAGCAATAATTGGCCACAGGCATCCTGCCTGTGGCCAATCATTGCTCTCCTCGCTGCCGGCGCTGTGATTGGCCAAGCATGCGGGGTCACAGTGCATGCTTGGCCAATCACAGCGCCTGGATGACACTGCGATGGCGTAGTGCATTGTGGGCCGTTCGCGTCACTCGAATTTGGCGCGAACGGCCCAAATCGTTCGATCTTCGTCGAACGATCGAACAGCCGATGTTCGAGTCGAACGTATGTTCGACTCGAACACGAAGCTCATCCCTACTCCACAGCAGGTTGTCGGGTGAAGGGCTGAGCGGAGGTTGATTCCAGGCAGGGCAGAGAGGTGAAGCACGGCTCCACCATCCTCAGTCTGCCCAGACTGAGAAGAACACATACAGCTGCTGTATATGGGGGTTGAAAGAAAATACAAAATACAGGCTGGCTGCCGCTGTTAGAAGTACCTTACCTTGCCTCAGTTGCCTGGCTCCTCCGCACAGACCCGAAACCGGAAGTGACACGCGCCGGGGACAGCACTGACCAGACATGAAGGAGAAGCAGTGTGACCCAATGAGCGCTTAGAGGCGCACCCAAAAACGCCACAGAGCATCAAAAAACACTGCAAATGAAGCGTCTTGCCTGCAATCACGGGATTGCATTGGCATCACGCTTTCATAGCGCACTGTGACCGGCGCTCGGCGCTCGGCGCCCGCCCCAGTACACTTAAAAGGTACTTTTTTTTTCTTAAAGGGACATTTTCTTTTTTTTAAATATTTCTTTTTTTTTGTGTGACTGGCTTTGGGGGGGGGGGGCGGCGCCCATGCGCCCCCTATGGATGGACCGCCACTGCCTAAAACTGCCAGCTCCCTCTGTAAATGAAGCAAGTGCCCCCCCCCTTCAAGTGTGGTGCTTGGCGCCCCGAACAGCCAATCACTAGGTGCAAGCACTGTGACATAGGGGAGAATTACTAAAACTGGAGCACCCAGCATCTGGTGCAGCTGTGCATGGTAGCCAATCAGCTTCTAACTTCAGCTTGTTCAATTAAGCTTTCACAATAAAACCTGGAAGCTGATTGGTTTCTATGCGGAGCTGCACCAGATTATGCACGCTCCTGGTTTAGTAAATAACCCCCACAGGGAAAAGGAGTATGCACATCTAATGGGAGAGTTTTGACCTCCGCAAGTAAAATCTTACAAAGGAATTTTAAACAGGATGGTGGTATATGAGAATAGTGGGGGAATGTGGGCAAGGTAAGTACAGGCTGCTTATGCTACATGGATTACAGTGAACCTGTTACTTTGCCCACTATAGGCAATGTACATGTTCTTTTTAAGCCACGAGAGAGTGATTTGTGATCCTAGAGCTCAGTGGGCCTGTCAGTATTTCCACATTTATCTGAAAGCAGTGAAATGAAGGCTCTTACTCGAGTATCATAGCCAATTTATGGAATGTTGGCAGCCATGTGTCAAGATTGGCATGGGCTGAGACTGATTCATTCTTGGCAAAATATAAAAGATATTGGTTCACTGTGTTCATGTTCAGATCTTTACTTAAAAATTATGTAATAGCTGAATTTCTAGGCAAAGAAAAAAAGTTTTTGGGTTTTTCAAAATGACCCTTAAAGTGTGCCTAAAGCCAAGAAAAAAATAAATGCAGCATGTTTAAGTTTACCAGTCCTTAGAAGTGGTGGCTGCAATACTTTCCTTTTTTATTGCACTTCCTGTCCTACAGGGTGCACATGGTACAGGGACAGGGATCATTCACTCAATGTACAGTATCTATGGAGGAGCAGTGTAGTCATCTTAGGGCAGGGACTTTATTCAAATTACAGAGCACTTCCCCTTCCACTCTTCTCCATAATGTAGGGAAAGGTGTTCTCTAAACCCAACAATTTTCCCAATTCCCTTTTTTGAGATAGGACTGCAGAGTACATAGTATATAGGGCAGCATGGGATTTCTGCCAGGATCAACAGGTATTTTTGCATAGCATATCTGAGAATTTAATTGTTATGCTTTACATATACTTTTAGTGTTATTATTAAAGGGGTTGTAAAGGTTCGTTTTTTATTTTCTAAATAGGTTCCTTTAAGCTAGTGCATTGTTGGTTCACTTACCTTTTTCCTTTGATTTACTTTCTAAATGTTTTTTTTCCTTTGTCTGAATTTCTCACTTCCTGTTTCTCCTCAGTAAACTTCACACCATCATCCGAGTGGTGGTTAGTCAGCCAGAACAGCTTACTGAACAGCTTACTGAGGAGGAACAGGAAGTGAGAAATTCAGACAAAGAAAACAAAGAAAGAAAACATTTAGAAGGTAAATCTAAGGAAAAGGTAAGTGAACCAACAATGCACAAGCTTAAAGGAACCTATTTAGAAAATAAAAAACGAACCTTTACAACCCCTTTAAGCCCAGAACCTAATAACTTTTTTTTTTTAAACTGAGCTCAGTCATTTGTACATCTGAGCCTTTCCTAGCAATTTTTATCAGATGGGGACAGTAGAAAAGATAATAGTTGGTTGCTGGTTGAGTGCTATAGGTTACTAAAATTAAAAGAGTGCAATGTCTTTTTTATTTTGTTTATTTATTTATTTATTCTAGGTACTTATACAGATCCATCAATTTTCACAGCCCTATACATTTATATTGTACATTGACAGTCCCTGCCCTCAAGGAGCTTACTTAATAAATAAGCTCAACAACCAAAGAAATTGCAGTTTTGTGCATCATTCTAATTGCTGTACTGCTTAGATACTGATACTGATACTGCTGCATGTCAAGTAATGATAAAATGTATGACAAAGTATACAGTTGTGTAAAAAAGTAATTGCCCCATAAACCTAATAACTAGTTTTGCCACCTTTGGCGGAAACAACTGCAATCAAGCAATTGTGATAACTCGCAATTAGTCTTTCACATTGCTGTGGAACAATTTTGGTCCACTCTTCTTTGCAGAATTGTTTTAATTCAGCCACAGGAGGGTTTTCCTGCATGAACGGCCTGTGTATGGTCATGATACAGTATCTCAATTAGATTTAGGACTGGGCTTTGTCTAGGCCACTCCAAAACCTAAATTTTGTTTTGTTTGAACCATTTGGAGGTGGACTTGCTGTTGTGTTTCGGATCATTGTCCTGCTGCATAACCAAAGTGCACTTGAGCTTGAGGTCACGAACTGATGGCCAGATATTCTCCTTTAGGATTTTCTGGTAGCGCTCAGAATTCATGGTTCTATCAATTGACTGTTGGTATGATGTTCTTGTTATGAAATGCTGTGTTATGCCCTGTACACACGATCGGAATTTCCGATGAAAAAAGTCAGACGGAGTTTTTTCATTGGAAATTCCGACCGTGTGTGGGCTCCATCAGACTTTTTTCCGTCGAAGTTTAGAAATAGAACATGTTTTATTTATTTTTCGATGGAAAAAAATCCTATGGGAAATTCCGATCGTCTGTGTGGAACTCCTTCGGAGAAAAAAACATGCATGCTCAGAATCAAGTCGACGCATGCTCGGAAGCATTGAACTTCATTTTTCTCGGCTCGTCGTAGGGATTTAGGTCACCACGTTTTGGGCGGTCGGAATTTAGTCTGACAGTGTATATGCAAGACTGCTTGAAGACGGTTTGATCGGAATTCCGATGGAAAATTCCATCGGAAATTCCGATCGTGTGTACAAGGCATTCGTTTTATGCCAGATGTAACGGGACGCACACATCCCAAAAAGTAAAATTTTTGTCTCATCAGTCCACAGAATATTTGCCTAAAAGTCTTGGGGATAATCAAGATGTTTTTTGGTAAATGTGAGATGAGCCTTTGTGTTCTTTTTGGTCAGCATTGGCTTTGGCCTTGGAACTCTCCCATAGATGCCATTTTTGCCCAGTCTCTTTCTTATTGTTGAATCATGAAAACTGATCTTACCTGAGGCAAGTGAGGCCTGCAGTTCTTTAGATGTTGTTCTGGGTTCTTTTATGACCTCCTGGATGAGTCGTCGTCATGCTCTTGAAGTAATTTTTGTAGGCCGGCCACTCCTGGGAAGGTTCACCACTGTTCCAAGTAATCTCTATTTGTGGATAATGGCTCACCCCGTGGTTCACTGGAGTTCCAAAGCCTTAGAAATGGCTTTGAAACCCTTCCTGGACCGATACAGGTACATTGCTTTGTTTCTAATCTGTTCTTGAATTTTTTTAGATTGTGGCATGATGTGTGGCTTTTTGGGATCTGTTAGCATGCTTCACTTTGTCAGACAGCTTCTATTTATGTGATTTCTTGATTCAAAAGGTCTGGCAGTAATCAGGCCTGGGTGGGGCATGTTAAATTTAACTCAGCTTTCCAAAAAATTGTGGTTAATCACAGTTCATTTATGATTCAGCATGGGAGGGGGCAATTACTTTTTTACATAGGGCCAGGCAGGTTTGAACAGCTTTTTTCCCTTAATAAATGAAATAATAAGTAAAAAACTGCATCTTGGATTTATTCAGGTTATCTTTGTGTAATATTAAAATTAGTTTGATGATCTAAATCATTTAAGTGTGAGAATAATGCAAAAAAATAAAAAATCAGGAAGGGGGGAAATAATTTTTCACACAACTGTATATTGGATATAATTAATTAGGCAATGCAAAAAGTGATTCTGATGTAAAAAGTGGAAATGCTTCAAGCATCCAGCCCATAAACCTTCTCTTGTCTGATGTGACCTGTCTGTTTGCTAAGGATTACTGCACTTTATGTATGACCACTGTATGGCATTTTGAATATGCATGCTATTGTGGTGAAGTCTGTGCTAAAAAGGGGGGGTTGTGCTTGAAGGCTTCTAAGAAACTGCCTAGCAAAACTGATACAATGGGGTTATATACTAGAGGCATAAGGGCTATTTACAGTCCGATGGACTTTTCTCATCGGACAAACCGATCGTGTATGGGCCCCATTGGTCTTTTTTTCATCGGTGAGAAAAAATAGAACATGTTTTAAATTTATCCAATGGGAAAAAAAACAATAGCAAATTCTGATCTTCTGTGTGGAACTCCATCGGACAAAAAACCCACGCATGCACAGAATCAAGTTGACACATGCTCAGAAGCAGGGCCGCTGATAGGCCAGTACAACTGGCCCTGTTGTACGGGGCCCGGCCAGCAGGGGGGCCCGGGCAACCTAATCAGTATAGTTATTTAATGCACAAAAAAATAATAATCATCCAGCCATCCCTTAATGTGCCACCCGCTCCACCCCCACCCGTTTACATTTTAAGTTTTTTTTTTTATAGCGATGTGGATGATTAGGTGGCAGGGGAGGGACTATTTCTTGTATTTCGGGCGCGGAAGAGGCATTCTTCTGCACCTGCTCTTCACGCTGGCTCACGTCACGGCCAGCGCCTCCTCTTTACTGCCGTCCCCCTGGCGCCGCGGAGTGATTCCTCTCTCTCCACGTGAGAAGTAGCAGTGAGAGGCGACTCGGGTGAGCAGTGGCGGCAGAGGACATCGGCAGAGGCATCCCATGATTCCCATCTAACTGGTCCAGGCAGCAGCAGGATCAGAACTCCTTGAGCCCAGCTAACAACACTACAGAGGTGTGTGCTACTTTGCTTGCTTGGGGGGGAGGGGCTGCAAGATCTACTACTACTGCAGCCAGCAGCATCTATACACTATGGCATTGGGGGCATGGGTGGCACTGTCTGCAGGTAGCACATGCGTTTTGGCCCATAACGCATGTGCTGCCTGCAGAGACAGTGCCACCCATTCCGTAATGTGCTGCAAACAGTGCCACCCATGACACTAATGCCATAATGCATGTGCTGCCTGTAGAGACAGTGCCACCCATGCTGCCAATGGCATTATGCCATTGGCGGCATGGGTGGCACTGTCTGCAGCACAATATGACATTGGCGGCATGGGTGGCACGGTCAGCAGGTAGCACATGTGTAATGGCATTAGCGTCATGGATGGCACTGTCTGCAGCACATTATGGCATTGGCAGCACTGTCAGCAGGTAGCACATGCATTATGGCCCATAACGCATGTGCTGTCTGCAGAGACAATGCCACCCATGCTGCCAATGCCGTAATGTGCTGCAGACAGTGCCACCCATAACGCTAATGCCATAACGCATGTGCTGTCTGCAGAGACAGTGCCACCCATGCCGCCAATGCTGTAATGTGCTGCAAACAGTGCCACCCATGACGCTAATGCCATAACGCATGTGCTGTCTGCAGAGACAGTGCCACCCATGCCGCAATGTGCTGCAGACAGTGCCACCCATGACGCTAATGCCATAATGCATGTGCTACCTGCAGAGACAGTGCCACCCATGCTGCCAATTGCATTATACTATTGGTGGCAGCGGCATGGGTGGCACTGTCTGCAGCACATTATGGCATTGGCGGCATGGGTGGCACTGTCTGCAGTGGTAAATATCACTTGAAGACAAATCTGCACTTTGTTTCAAGGCGGGGTCTAGGGAGGGGCCGCGGGCGGGGCTGAAGGAGGGACCGAGGGGGGGCCCCGTCAGGTAGACTGTACGGGGCCCCATGATTTCTATCAGCGGCCCTGCTCAGAAGCATTGAACTTCATTTTTCTCGGCTTGTCGGACTGTTTTACGTCACGGCGTTTGGGACGGTCTGATTTTTGACTGATGGTGTGTAGGCAAGACTGATGGAAGTCAGCTTCATCGGATTTCCGATGAAAAAATCCATCGGATTAGAATCCATAGTAAATCCGATCGTGTGTACAGGGCTTTAGTCACTAACATTACGTTTGCAAACTCAATATACACGTTTTCTCCCCTTTTTTTATTTTCATTTGAGTGCGGAAAGGCTATACCCATTGTCAAGTTTTTAATGATATCTGTGTCCCCACTGAGGAGATGCACCACTCTGATTTTACTGATGACCATTGTCTCCAAGTAAGAAAATAGGAAATCAAAAATTTTAGTTGTCCAAAGAAAAAGAGGTGAGGGGATCTTCCAATGAGGACAACAGTTTTGGGGACAACTGTGGAAGAAAGGAATTTACTTCACTCTCTGAACTTCCTTTTGCTTTTTTAGGACAGGAAGTGAAGGTAAATTTGGGGAAATGGTACACAGGAAAACACAAATAAAAAATGTTGGCTATACATGCATTTTAAGGTTCAATAATGGGGTTGATTCTAAAGGAATAAAGGCTGTTCATCTAGCAAAGTATATGTTCACTTTGGAAAGGAACAATTTGCGTGGTTCTGTTCATTATACTAAAATAAGAAAAAGGCAACATATGTTTTGCATTTGTGATGGAATGCAGAAAACCTTTGTTTTAAGAACTTCACACAGGTATAATGGAGGGCTTGGGGTTGAAGCCATATGACGTCTCTGTTCCCAGGACTTTCTTCTCATTTAAAAGGATTATTGATTATATCAACTCATCTCATCTTTCATTATATAATCTAATAGGGAAAATAAATAATGAATAATAATAAGGTTAACCTGTGCCAATTTACATAATTTGGTCATACTATAGAGGACAAGTCTCAAATCAGTGAAGATATCCTGACATAGCCAAGTGACGTCACCTGTAAATATTGGCAGTGAAGATGTAGAACCACTCCAAAACCCTTGCTATTTCTGATAATGTATATTTAAGGCCATAACTTTTCTCATTATTTTGTGTTGAATGAGGAAGAGATTGAACTTCTTTCGGTTTATTTATTGATGTCTGTGTGTTCGCTGATGAGATTCACCCACTCTGTGTGTCCTGGTGACTTTTGTCTATGGGACACAAAGTGAAAAGGAAATCTAACATTTTACAGCCGTCACAGGAAGTAGAGGTGAAGCAAGATTTTCCAATAAGGATACCAATTGTGATTTCCCATCAGTTTAAAGAAGTGTCTTCTTGCTTCCTGTTCTGTGTCTGGGAAATATCTGTAATCTGAGACACAGACAAGAGAAAATCCTCACAGGGGTTTTAACTATTCGCTACTTTAATAAAGTTTTGGCTTAAGATACACTTTAACCACTTAAGCCCATGGACATTTTGGCTGGTTAAGGACCAGGCCACTTTTTGCGATTCGGCACTGCGTCGCTTTAAACTGACAATTGTGCAGTCGTGCGATGTGGCTCCCAAACAAAATTGACGTCCTTTTTTCCCCACAAATAGAGCTTTCTTTTGGTTGTATTTGATCACCTCTGCAGTTTTTATTTTTTGCGCTATAAACAAAAATAGAGCGACAATTTTGAAAAAAATGCAATATTTTTTAGTTTTTGCTATAATAAATATCCCCAAAAAATACATAAAAAACGTTTTTTTTTTCCTCAGTTTAGGCCGATACGTATTCTTCTACATATTTTTGGTAAAAAAAAATTGCAATAAGCGTTTATTGATTGGTTTGCGCAAAAGTTATAGCGTCTACAAAATAGGGGGTGGTTTTATAGCATTTTTATTAATATGTTTTTTTTTTACTAGTAATGGCGACGATCTGTGATCTTTATTGTGACTGCGACATTATGGCGGACACATCGGACACTTTTGACACCATTTTGGGACCATTGTAATTTAAATATGCACTGGTTACTGTAAAATGCACTGGTTACTGTAAAAATGACACTGGCAGGGAAGGGATTAACCACTAGGGGCGCTGTAGGGGTTAAGTGTGCCTAAGGGAGTGATTCTAACTGAGGGGGGCGTGGCTACGAGTGACACATCACCGATTTCTGCTCTGATTACACAGAGCGGAGATCAGTGACAGTGTCAGTAGGCGAGCGGGGAGATGTTGTGTTTACACTAACATCTCCCCGCTCCATCCCTCCGTGAGACGATCGCGGGGATTCCCACGGCGATCGAATCCGCGGGACCTGCGGTCCAACTCACGGGGATGGTGGCAGGGTCGCAAGCGCGCCGACGAAAAAGAGGCCCATTGCGGGCAGTATTACCGCGGTTTCCCATTGCTTTCAATGGGCAGCAGCGGTAAAGGAGCGGTGAACACACCGCTCCTTCACCGCTGTAAAGGTGCGGCTAGCAGGACTTTTGGAGCGGTCCTGCTAGCGCACCGCTTCAGTGTGAAAGCCTTTGGGCTTTCACACTGAAGACTGCAGGGCACGATTTTTTCAGGCGGTATAGCAGCGCTATTATTAGCGCTAAACCGCCTGAAAAACGTGTCAGTGTGAAAGGGGCCTTAAAGAGGTGGTACTGTGAGGTGTATAGGGGGTGGAATCAAGGGGTGACTCGGAAAGGGAAGAGTTCCTGTACCTATTCTCTGAGAAAAAAAAGCCCTGTGTACATTATATCATAATTTTTTTATTACATTTTTTAAAGAAAATGTTTAATTATGCCTTAAGCATGATCTTTGTTTAATTCTTTTATGATTAAAGCACATGGCTGCAAGAGGACCGTGCAAGTGCTCATAGCAGTAGCAGACAAGCTGCGCCCAGATTCATGCATGTGCGTATTTACTCAAGTAGGTGCATATAGCCACACACAGCCATTGCTTGCTATGGGTGGCTTTATGCAGCACCTGTAAATCTCAGGTGGGTGAATACGCCTGAATTTACAACTGTACGGCCCCACACTGAAAAAAAGATGAATAACATATCGTTTAAAATAAGCAACACTCTTTCTGGAAGAAAAAACATTTTATTTATCTTTTTCCCAAAGAAATAAAAGCAATATAAATATTATTGTATAAAACTTGCGTGTAAGACATTGACATGAGTCTATTTACGGGTATAAGAAGGGTGAAAGCATATTCATAATAGTAAAGTACAGTTCAGTTAGACACAATGAAAAGACAGGTGCATAAGTTTGATGAACATTTATATCACTAACACACAGAAAGATACAGAAGGAGCAATTAAAATACTGCAACCCACAAGTCGGATACAGGGATGAAAGGATCACATTAGAACTATTTTGTACATACCAGCTAATCTAGAATGAAGGTTGTAATAAAAGGTAAATCATAACATCAAAGGAATTTAAAAAAAAATGTCACCTACTGCTCGTTTATTGGTATGACTGTATTGTATTACAAGCTGTGTATATGGTTACTATGTCCTCACCTATATGGAAGGTGAAAAGTTGCTTCTAGTGCCCCAAGCTGAGGTCACATGACAGACATTGGCATGGAAGGTTATTGTATATAATGCTTTCATATAACATTACTGTAAGCAGTGCAATAGCATTGTCAAGCAGCAAGCTGAAAGACATAAGGCTTTACTGCTCAAGGCATCAGAAAATTATATGCCCAAAAAAGAAAAGTTGTGTAAGCGATAGAGTGCATAAAAATTATAGTTAGACATTTTTGAAAGTTTTTTTTTTTTGCATCAGTGTACAAAGAGAGAACCTGGTCTGTAGGCAATATGATAGAAAATACAAAGTGGTCATTAAAACAATCTAAAGGTTTGTCACTGACTCTTAGCAGCTACCATACGTTACATGTAAAAATAAATAAAAAATACATAGAAATAAAAATTAAAAATGGAATTGGGTAGATTTGCTATATATTTGTGCAGCCAGTGTTAAAATATCCACACTTGTGAATTAAAACTTTAATCAGAATTTTCTCTGTACATAAACTATACTGCGGGCTGACTGGCCTTCCATTTTTACAACGTTTATATTTTTTATTACCTATCAGTTTGGGATACATCGTTAAAGGAAAACTCATTTCAAATGTGACATATACAATTTCTAAAACAAGCCATGTTGTAAGGAAGTTTTGTTCAAAATGACCTTTCCATTTCAACCTACATGCTGCTATTATTTTCTTAACTGCCAGAAAATTAAAATGTATCCGCCTTGCAACCATAGCAACAGTACACAGTCCATAGACAGGATAAACCACAACTCTCATTTCCCTGCTCCCCTACTGGCTTGCTGCTTTCCCAAAGGACTGCACAGAACTTGATATCTTTATCTACAATAATTGCTCTGAAATGTCTTTAGGTTTACTGCACGGTTAGAGATTCCTAGGAAGAGGAGGGGTATTTCTTAATACAGCATTTCAACTAAATGTGTGACTATAGTAGCAGATCCTTCCACTTATCAGTCACATTTAGCTTACTGTTGAAGCCTATTTCAAGATCTATAGAACAAAAAGAGATGTAGACCTACATCAAAATTTGCTAAAACAATTGCAGTGCATATAAAATGACTTTAAGGGGATTATGTTTGCTCTCAGTAAAACTAGAGGTTCACATTATATTTCAGGACTACAGCAGAGAATTGTAAAATTGCATATTATCAAATAGCAAGTACAATTACAAATCCAAGGTGCTCCCATATGTATGCTGTTTTCAGTAAAATAATTAGTAAAATAATTTTTATATGGTTATTGGTAGCCCTGTTTTTCCAAAAAAATATCTGATTCATCAAGCTACAGTAGCACTTAAGGAGCTCTAAGGCTAAGTTTAAACTAGCTTTAAGGTTTCATGAGCGTTTCAGGAGAGTTTTTGAATCTCTATGAACACCTGTCAAAATTGTGTGCATTGCAGCACCCAGTGTTGTTCACATGGTTACATTAGTATTGTGTCAGAATTTGCCGCTTCTTAAACGCTTCCATTGATGTCAATGCAAACATGCTGCAAACGCACTGCAAATGCGTCACAAACACCCCTATGGCATTTATGGCATGTTTGAGATGCGTTTAGAAAGCATTAAATACCAAAATCCGTACAATAAAAAAACAACACAGAGGGGCCTTCTAGCAAGCATTTTTTAACGCAATGCAAACACAACAAAACACCAAAAACTTGCTGTAAACTCATCTTATCACATTTTCTTTGCATGTCTCCAATTGTTTTTGCATGTCTAAATGAGCCCTAAAAAGTGCTAAATGCATGCTAAAGTTTACTGTCAGCACTGCTTAGCATGCCATAAGTACCACTAATGCTTGATTAACCAGGGTCATAACACTTTAAAAACAATACAATGTATGCTGGTCTGGTCTGTATTAAACAGGTTTACCTTCTATCATTCTTTATAAAGAATCTAAAGACTCCATGCTGGATACTTACATGCAAAACAAAAAAAATTATTGTAGAACAGCAAAGTGGGCTCACATGCTGATATTTTTATTGTTTAACTCCTTTTCAGGAGATCAAACAAGCCCATCAGCAACGAACCTTCTGAGCAGCAGTTTTACCACATGAGAAGAGGCTTCACCGGTCAAAAAATGACTACTTTTCATAAATCTTAAAAAAAAAAGTTGACTTTCTAATGAAAAGGCCGCTGGCAATTCGAGTATATTAATTTCCCTGGTTTCCTCTTGTTTGCCACAAACATTCCTGATTTCTTATAAATTTGTATTATTTTGGCGCTCTATACAACAGACATATCTATAGATACATGTGTCTACAATAAAAAAAAAAAAAAAAAAATCCCCCTATCATCTAGAACCAAATACTAACTTATAAATGCATTTTTTTTGTTTGTTTTTCAATTCTTCAAATGTAAAAGGAAATTGTAAAAATGCAATATGGGTTAACAAAGCTCTCAGAACTTCTGTGATAATGATAAATTATAAATGCCTATTTAGTAAAACATATATACATTGGAAGAAGTTCCACAAGTATGTGGAACACTACCAGCAAAATATGAATCTTAATAGTATGTTAAGAGTACATCATTGGCTAGGAAAGGACTTTTTCCGAACTTAGTAACCTTGCCATTAGAACATATTGGCTCATATTGACAAAACACTCATTTCCAGTGTCCAGACTAGTATTCGCTATTACAAGCTCCAATAGTAGAAAGGACACACGGGCTCTGATAATGATTGATACAACCAGTTTCAAACATTCTCTTTCCTGTTGTGAATAAGACATTCTTTCTGGGATTTCGCTAGAGGGAAGATCTCACGCAATTCTGTCACGTTGGTATAACACATGCTGCTATACATCTTTATTTCTTTTCCTTTTTCCCAGATTTCTTTTTGTTCCCTGAAGGTGCTTTGTTGTCACGTTTTCCAGCAGCGTTAGTAAGGGTTGATGTTGTTCCTGGAATGTAGATGTTTTGTCTGTAGTCAGGGACGTGCTGTAGAGTAAACTGTGGTCCATAGCGAGCACTGAGTCCCATTGTACCTGTTGATCCTCCGAGACCAGAGCTTCCTTCAGCGGCTTCTGTTGTGAATGAAGAAAATATTTATTATCTAAAATGGATTTATACATTTACAACCATTTGAACGCCTAATGATTTATATTTTGAGATTCAGATCCACCTTCACAAATGAAAGATTGTCAGTTTATATCAAATCAGTTTTGCGACCACCTCAGAAAATCAAGGAACATCTTTCATATTAGTTCCTGGTGGCAAGAGGGTATCAACATCATAGCCTGTAAAAGTTTGCATTTATCCAGTTTCTGGGGGCCTTGTGTTGTAAGTATTTATCCAGCCCCTTATGGCCTTGGGTAGTAAGTATTTATCCAGTCTCTGGTGCCCTAGTGTAGTAAATATTTATCCAGTTTTGCTGGCCTTGTGTAGTTAGTATTTATGCAGTCCCTGTGGCCTTGTGTAGTAAGTATTTATACAGTTCCTAGTGGCCTTATGTCATAATTATTTATCCAGTTCCTGCTGGCCTTGTGTAGTAAGTATTCATTCATTCCCTAGTTGCATTGTATATTAAGTACTCAGCCAGTCTTGTGTGGCCTTGAGTAATACGTTTTGATCCAGCCTCTAATGGTCTTGTGTTGTAAGTATTTATTCAGCTCCTGTTGGCCTTGTGTAGTAAGTATTTACCCAGTCCCTCTTGGCCTTGTATAGTATGTATTTAGCCAGTATCAGGTGTCCTAATGTAGCAAGTATATAGTCCCTAGTGGCCTTGTGTAGTAAGTATTTATCCAGTCCTTTGTGGCCTTGTATACTAATTATTCATCCAGTCTCTAGTGGCCTTGTGTAGTAAGTATTGATCCAGTCTCCAGTGACATTGTGTATTATATATTTAGCGAGTTTCAGGTGGCCTTGTGTAGTAAGTATTTATCAAATCCTTTGTGGCTGTCAGGGTCACCTGTGGCCAGGTGACAGATGCACACCGTAGGGGGACAGGAGTGCACCGCGAGGTAGTAAACCCTATGGCTGGCTTCTGCGGATAGGAAACTGGGTGGTTGTGGAAAGCGGGACCAGAGGAGCACAACCGGGATCCCAACGGAAGCGAGAGCCAAGATTCCCCAGGGCGCGGAGTCTAAGACCCAGCTGGTCTTCTCCAGGGCCTCTAGTGGTGAGGATGTTACGCTGCAGGCTGGGACCAGGTCGCGGCCCCTGGAGTTTCCTAGCTCACGCCCCGTAGGATAAGGGGAAAAGAGGGGAAGCAGCAGCACACGATAGAGAGAACCGAATAACAAGCTGAAGGTCAGGGGCCACAAGCAGACAAGGATAACGAAGAACGAGCCGAAGGTCAAGGGTCACGAGCAGACAGGGATAGTCGGGGACAAGCCAATAACGTAACAGAGAGACAGACGTAGCACACGGCAGGCAGGAACCCAAACACACAATGCCTAACAAACACGTTGATCAGCAAAGCAGGCTTGCAGTGCACAGGTTAATATAGTGTTCAGTGATAGGGCCTGGGGTGGAGTCAGGCTGGGAGGAGATTATAAAGGAAGCCAGGTGAAGGAGGTCTGGTCTCTAGATGAACACATGAGGAGGAAGGTAAGATGGCAGACAGACATTAATGCATATCCATGACAGTGGCCTTGTATACTAATTATTTATCCAGTCTTTAGTAGCATTGTCTAGTAAGTATTTACCAAGTCTTGGGTGGTCTTGTGTAGTAAGTATTTATCCAGCCCCTAATGGTCTTGTGTAGTAAGTATTTATCCAGCTTATGCTGGCCTTGTGTAGTAATGATGTGTCTAGTCACTAGTGGCCTTGTGTAGTAAGTACTGATCCATTCTCTAGTTGCATTGTGAATTACATATTTAGCCAGTCTCAGGTGGCTTTGTATAGTAAGTCCCTTTTTATTCAGTCCCTAATGGCCTTGTTTTGTAAGTGTTTACCCAGCTCCTGCTGGCTTTTTGTAGTAATCATTTATCAATTCCCTAGTTGCATTGTGTAGTAAGTATTTAGCTAGTTTAAAGCCTCGTACACACTATACGTTTTTTACCGTTCAACCCCAGCAGGTTGAATGAAAAAAAAAAATGGACTGCTCTGGTCAGATCAGCTGCACTAACAACCCAATGTTAGTACATCGATCTCCCCCACTGAGCTGTTGTGTTCTGACAGGGGGTGCCCCCTCCCCGCGAGAACACTCCGATCAACGCTCTCAGCCATTGGCTTAGAGTTCTGATCAGAAGCCAGTCGACTGCTAGTTTTCCAGCATGCACGTCCAACAGAAACCCGGGCGAATGGCTGGCTTCTGTCAGCCTGACTGCCATAGACATGGGCCAAATATTGGCAGGTTTTTATTGAACTGGCCAATGTTGCCTGACATTCAGCCCGTGTGTACTAGGCTTTAGGTGGCCTTATGTAGTAAGTATTGATCTAATTCCTACTGGTCTTGTGTAGTAAGTATTTATCCCGCTACTGCTAGCCTTATGTAGTAAGTATTTACCCAGTCCCACTTGGCCTTGTGTAGTATGTATTTTGCCAGTCTCAGGTGCCCTTGTGTAGCAAGTATTTATCCAGTTCCTAGTGGACTTGTGTAGGAAGTATTTATCCAGTCCCTAGTGGTCTTGTGTCGGAAGTATTTATTCAGTCCCTAGTGGTCTTGTGTAGTAAGTATTTATCCAGTTCTTGGTCACTTAGTTTAGTATGTTAATAGCCAATACCTGGAAGCCTAGTGTAGTAAGTAGACAGCTGGACCCTGGCAGCCTAGTATAATAAGAAATAGAAATTCTGGTAGTCTAGTGCAGTTGAAATGAATCCTTAATGCCTGTGTAACATTTTTATAAATCCTTTATCACTAGAAACTTCTTAAAACTGACATTATGTTTACAGCAGGATCTCTATATGTAAAATACAGCTTTACTTTTGACTGCAGTATACCTAAAGATTCTAAATAAAGCCACAGAAATTAATATACAGTCTGACAGACATTGTACTAAGAAACTAGGCTGTACTACTAACCTCTGTTGTATAGAGTGGCTAAATTGGCAACGATTTTAAATCTAGTGCATCAAGTAGTCAACTGTCAGTAACACACCTGATTTGATACTCCCTTCCTGTCTATGCCATACAAGTCTATGTGAGAACACTTGTGCTAAGGGGTGTAGTTGGAACTCGCCTAGCATTAAGAGAAGTGCTGGAAGCTTCATTTTTACTTGAAGAGTAAGGCCAAAACATAACATTTTGGGTACAGAACTATAAGCAGATAAAAAGGCATGAGCCTTCAACTGGAACCTAGGTTCACACTGACAGTGGGAATGAAATTGTGTGAGTTCAGCTGAACTCGCACAATTTCATTCCCGAATGTCAGTCCCGACTTCGGGGGCCATTTCAAAAGACATCTGTGTGGGTTTCTGCACAGCTGTCTATTGAAATCACACCCGAAGTCGCCAAAAGTAGTACAGAAACTACTTTTGGGAATCAGTGCGGCACCGCAAATGCGGCGTAGCACCGATTCAGACGGTGCCATTGCCAGCAATAGCCACCGATTTGGCATGCAATGTGAACCAGGGCTTAAACTCACTTATGCCAGTAATTGAATTACTGAAACAATTTAAAGAATAACTGAGCTGGATGAAACACATTAATGACCTTTTTTTCTGATAATGTCAGTTGTCTGATTGTCAAGTTGATGTAATCTCTTTATTACTTTTCTCAATCACGGACTTAGAAAAAGCATGTGGATCTGGACTTGTTCATGGTTATGGACTCAAAAGGTATTGAATTTAGAGGAACAGCATGACAGACAGGCAATACACATTTTCAGAAGGATATCAGCCATAGGCGTGCCCACGGGGTGTGCCGGATGTGCCTAGGCACACCCTAATCATCCCTGTGCCTTGTCTGTGTTTCACAAGTTTTCTTAGTGCTAAATGCCTGCAACATCTGTCCTGTCCCTGTGTAACTCAGTCACCACCACTGGGGCCGTTAAAAACAGCTGTGCTGCGAGTGGGAGGTAATTGAGCAGGGAACTAGGACCTCAGCCGTGGAGTAAGCCAGCCGCATTTTCCGATGCAGCTTCTATAGTTCCGGCTGTAGGTCCCCACAGGCGCCGGCGGAGTGATATACATCTGCACTCCGCCCCCCCTCCGGCCTCTCTCTCCCTTAGAATAGAAGCAGCAGACTGGAGCCTGCTTTCTCCCCTGTGAGGTGCCTGCTGTCCAACTTCCTCCCCCTGCCAGTCAGCCAGCCTGTGAATTTTCTTGAAGCCTGTCACTGTGCTGTGCCCTCCATAACACCACCCACCCCCGCCTCCACTGCTGACAGCGAAAGTTCAGCAGCGCGGGGGACAGAACAAGGAGAAGAAGCAGCAGTGACAGCCCAGAGCTCCTTCACAGACATCGGAGCTCTATGGGGATTTCTTCCTCCTCCTTATCTGATGCTGTGAGTCACCTCCCTCCCCCTCTGCACTGTGGCCGGAGCTGTTGTGTGTGTAACTCTATGAATGTCATCACTACATTGTCATTCACCTTATTAAGAGGGAGGAGGGGGGGGCAGATGTCTGCATTCTTCCTAGTCAGTGGTCTCTTTCTACCAGAGGGGGGTTAAGAAGGTCCCATCTTATCATCCCTCACCTATTCCTGGATGGGGGTCCTCCTTATCACCCCTTCAATCCTCCTAGCTGGGGGTCTTTTTTAACTTGTGGGGGAGGAGGGGGGTCCTATGCTCCTGGATGGGGATCCCCTCTTATCACCCCCCCACAGTCCTCCTAGCTGGAGGTCTTCTTTACTGGAGGGGGTCCTATGCTCCTGGATGGGGATCCACTCTTATCACTTCCCACAGTCCTCCTAGCTGGAGGTCTTCTTTACTGGAGGGAGATCCCCTCTTATCACCTCTCGCAGTCCTCCTAGCTGGAGGTCTTCTTTACTGGAGGGGGGGTTCTATGCTCCTGGATGGGGATCCCCTCTTATCACCCCCCCACAGTCCTCCTAGCTGGAGGTCTTCTTTACTGGAGGGAGATCCCCTCTTATCACCTCCCGCAGTACTCCTAGCTGGAGGTCTTCTTTAACTGGAGGGGTGAGGTTTCCTGTATTCCTGGATTGGGGTCTCCTGTTATGTGTTAGCATAAGCTAACCTGGGGAGGATTAATACTGGGAAACAGACTGACCTTCTGGCCACACCTACTGTTCATCACGGCATCACATTACTGCTCTTTTGGGGCACCCAAAGATGTCCCAATTCTTTTACAATCCTATAGTGTATACTGCAAAAAAAAACAAAAAACTGCTGTGCGCCGCTAAAGTGTTTGGGTTTGGCTTAATAAAAGGGGGCAACCCTAGTCTGTGCTGAAAGGGGGGGGTCCGTGCTGAAGGGGGGATGTGCTGAAGCGGGGGTCTGTGCTGAAGGGGGGTCATCTGTGCTGAAGCGGAGGTCTGTGCTGAAGGGGGATCATCTGTGCTGAAGGGGAGGTCTGTGCTGAAATTGGGGGTCCATTTGTGCTGAAGGGGGGTCTGTGCTGAAGAGGGGGTCTGTGCTGAAGGGGGGGGTCTGTGCTGAAGGGGGGATCTGTGCTGAGGGGGGCTGTGTAATGTAAAGGGGTCCAGTGATGCAGGATGCTGTGTAATGTAAAGGGGTCCAGAGGTGCAGGGTGCTGTGTAATGTAAAGGGGTCCAGTGATACAGGGTGCTGTGTAATGTAAAGGGGTGCAGGGTGCTGTGTAATGTAAAAGGGTCCAGAGGTGCCGTATGATGTATAGGGGTCCAGTGATGCAGGATGCTGTGTAATGTAAAGGGGTCCAGTGATGCAGGATGCTGTGTAATGTAAAGGGGTCCAGAGGTGTAGGGTGCTGTGTAATGTAAAGGGTTCCAGAGGTGCCGTATAATGTAAAGGGGTCCAGTGATGCAGGATGCTGTGTAATGTAAAGGGGTCCAGAGGTGTAGGGTGCTGTGTAATGTAAAGGGGTCCAGAGGTGCTGTATAATGTAAAGGGGTCCAGTGATGCAGGGTGCTGTATAATGTAAAGGGGTCCAGTGATGCAGGGTGCTGTATAATGTAAAGAGGTCCAGTGATGCAGGGTGCTGTGTAATGTAAAGGGGTCCAGTGGTGCAGGGTGCTGTGTAATGTAAAGGGGTCCAGAGGTGCTGTATAATGTAAAGGGGTCCAGTGATGCAGGGTGCTGTATAATGTAAAGGGGTCCAGTGATGCAGGATGCTGTGTAATGTAAAGGGGTCCAGAGGTGCAGGGTGCTGTGTAATGTAAAGGGGTCCAGAGGTGCAGGGTGCTGTATAATGTAAAGGGGTCCAGTGATGCAGGATGCTGTGTAATGTAAAGGGGTTCAGAGGTGCAGGGTGCTGTGTAATGTAAAGGGGTGCAGGGTGCTGTGTAATGTAAAGGGGTCCTGTGATGTAGGGTGCTGTGTAATGTAAAGGAGTTCACTGATACAGTAGTGACAAAGAGATATTGAAAGATGCAGGGGGCACAGTGGGGTGTTTTTACATTTTAACGTGGGGGGGTTGGCAGATATAGGATCCGCCCCCGGGTGCCAAATGCTCTTGGTACACCCCTGGAACCCCCCCTCTCCTCTGTCAGTGCTTCCAACTAATGCCACATGTCTGTGCCAATCAGTGCCACCTGTCAGTGCCAGTCAGTGCCAGTGCCGCTTGTCAGTTTGTCAGTGCCAATTAGTGCTTCCAATCAGTGCCACCTGTCAGTGCCAATCAGTATCAGTGCCACCTATCAGTGTCAATCAGTATCAGTGCCACCTGTCAGTGCCAATCAGTGCTTCCAATCAGTGCCACCAAGTGCCAGTGTCACCTGTCAGTGCCAATTAGTGCTTCCAATCAGTGCCACCTGGCAGTGCCAATCAGTGCCTGTGCTGCCTGTCAGTGCCAATCAGTGCCAATGCCCTCTGTCAGTGCCAATCAGTGCTTCCAATCAGTGCCACCTGTCAGTGCCAGTCAGTCCCACACCAGTGCAAATGAGTGCCACCTGTCAGTACCAATCAATGGCGCTTATCAGTGCTTCCAATCAGTGCTGTTAATCAGTGCACTGAGTGCAGGGATGGGGGTGATGAACTCAGCAGACAGGCACATTGTTCAAGGGGGTGCCGGCCTGGTGGGGCACAGCTGAAATCTGTTGTTTATTAATGCCACATGCCGATTTTAGTATAATAGGTAATCACGACACTACTATTTACAAGAAACTACTGGAGGTAAAATAAAAAAGTGTAATTGAAAGGCCTCCCGCTAAGCACTAATATGTGTTCCCACACCACAAAAAAAAGAAAAAAAAAGTGCAGAGCTAACTTACTGATCAATAACTTTACAATAATGGTGGAATCCTCTAATGTATGGAAATCTCAATAAACTTCAATATTACCACAATACCGGTCTCTGTAATACGCAACTTCACATAATAAACATCAAGCTGAAAATAAGACATACTGACTGTATAAAAATAAACTTAGCAGGGATGGTGGAAACCCCTCCTAATGATATTTACCATACAGATTAATCTCAAGTGAAACAACCTTTTAGTTGGGAGGTTCCCACCATTATAGCACTTTGGAATTTTTATTTTTTAGATTGTTACACTTAATTTTAGATGTTTTAGTTACTATTGAAATGTGAATTTTTGCACTGGAAGGTAATTTTCCACCACCCCTGCTAAATCCCTGTCTTTATAGACCTTGCTTTGTGCACTGGTGCGCAGTCATGTTGGAACAGGAAGGGGCTATCCCCAGACTGTTCACACAAACTTGGGAGCATGAAATTGCCCAAAAGGTCTTGGTATGCTCTGACACCTTAAGATTTCCCTTCACTGGAACTAAGGGGCCAAGCCCAACACCTAAAAAACAACCCCCACACCATAATCCCCCCTCCACCAAATGATTTGGACCAATGGACAAAGCAAGGTCCATAAAGACATGGATGAGCGAGTTTGGGGTGGAGGAACTTGACTGGCCTGCACAGAGTCCTAACCTCAACCCGATAGAACACCTTTGCGATGAATTAAAACGGATACTGCGAGCCAGGCCTTCTCGTCCAACATCAGTGCCTGACCTCACAAATGCTCTTTCGAAAGAATCCCATAGACACACTCCTAAACCTTGTGGACAGCATTCCCAGAAGAGTTGAAGCTGTTATAGCTTCAAAGAGTGGGCCAACTCAATATTTAACCCTGCAGACTAAGACTGGGATGCCATTAAGGTTCATGTGCGTGTAAAGGCAGGCATCCCAATACTTTTTCCTGTTTGAGCTTTAGGGTGCACACCTTAATGCAATAGGCTGCGCACGCCTATGATATCAGCTTTGAGTTTTCTCTCTATACAGGTTTCTTTTATGGTAACACTATACCATATACATTTCACATCTTCCAGATCAATAACAATGAACCTTTATAGGCTAGCTTTACAAAGCCTATGATATGCCCTTAAAATTACCAACCATTAATTTATTTTGAAAGCTTAACATAATACTCAAGAACCCAGCTAACATTCTAACACAGTTATATCACTTTGTATGACATAATCTACCACTTGGAGGAGATCATTTACTGAGTTACCGGCAATAATAGATGCACATATTTTATCACGTTACACCGATTTCCACCCACAGGTTATAATATGTGCAGAGAGGCTCAAACGCATTAACTCCACTTAGCAAGCTGATAGCACATTACATAACCCCTCTTCACCTTGTATATGTGTACAGACTTAGATATACAAACTTGCAATTTATGTACAGCAAAATTAAGTTAGTTACACATATTCATTATTCTCTGGAAGCTTGTAAATATTTTTCCAAAACGTATTTAAGAATGAATCTTAAATCTTTTTTTTTTCTTTTTTATTGAACTCTTAAGCAGTATCATTATAACAAATGAAACTACTGCACTTTTAAGGGGATTTACAGTTAACAAGGAAATTCCCTATATGTAAATTCCCTATTTGTAATGTATAGTCACAACTAATTTACTTGAGACAATGAAAATGGTCTGACAATAAAGCCTAAGTGTAGGTAAAACTTTTTATTTTTTAAATGCACAAGGAATAACACTTAAGCCCTGTACACACGGCTGGGAATCCCGTCTATTAGAAAACTGTCGGTTTTCCTGACGGGATTCCTGCCAAGCTTGCCTTGCAAAGTCATGTATACACACGGCCACTCAAAAGACCCGCCGTTCTTTTGAATGGCAAGAACCCGGTGACGTCAACGACTACGACGAGCCGGCGTCTCCGCACATTCGGCTCCCCATCACAGATTGTTCCGGAAGTGACGTTTCCTTCGCCGCCATCTTGCTACACCCCACACTAACATTGTATGCTACTGTGCATGCGTCTAAGTGGTATCGAGCATGCACGGTTTTCCTCCCCTGCAGGTAAGGATACAGACGACCGGTTTCCTCGTCAGGAAACACCCTGCTGGGAATCCCGACGGGAAAATAGAGAGCAGTTTCTCTATTTTTCCCAGGCAGTTTTCCTGTCGGGAAAACTGCTAGGGAGCATGCACACGCCCGGGATTACCGGCCAAAAGCTCTCCTGGCAGTTTTCCTGCTGGGAAAACCGGTCGCGTGTACGAGGCTTCACATTTAATCCGTAGTGTCTCTTGTGCTGGAGCTGGCTGTCATAGTTGAAGTCCTCTGTCCCTCCTTTCATACCCTGCAGCCAGAAGGTGCTGTGGGGGTTATTAGTGCAGAGGAACTTGTCACAGGCACCTATCAAAACCCACCCTTTCTGTCCCCTCCTGCAGTTATAGAAGCTGTACTATTTGTTAGAGGAATACAAAATAATCTATGAATGGAGGACGAGTGGATGAATGAAAGGTCTGCCTCCATCATTCATAGAGTGCTTTTCATTCATGGACGTTATAGTACATAAATGGAGGAGAGGGGTGGGATTCCATGAGTGCCTGTGACAGGCCCCTTAGCTTTGTTAAGCCCTGCAGCTTTGAAAGATTATGGCTACAGCGTATGATAGGGGGAACAAAGGACAATGGGTTTCACCTATGCCGGCTGGCACCAGCACAACACTTTAGATTAAATGCAAATACTGTCTCTTGTGTTGATATTTTAAAAACAGAAAGTATTATCTAAAACAAACGAAAACTGGGGGTAGATCGGGATTAGAGTGTATCCTTCTTCTATTATCCTGATCCGAGGGGGGGGGGTCTTTGTTGGGTATTTATCCTTACAAGTTATCCTTCTTAGCATGAGCCACACACATTTACTTACTATATATGCTGAGTGTGGCAAGACAGCAGGTATAGAGAGTGTTTTTTTACAGCATAGACTTACAGTATTTTGACCCTGTAGGGACAGGGCCACATTAAAATTTGAATAGGCATAGGCTGCATATGGACTAGGTACTTCACGTGTCCATGTCTGCACTTGCATATAAAAGTATACCTTCTAAAAGGGGCCCATGTCCTCACTGCTCCCTAGTCGGTGTGTGTAAGCCCCACTTCCAGGTGTGTGGAATGCCTGCTCCCACATCATACATACTGCTGCCTTGTATATCACTAAAGTACATATGAGCTAGCTTCCTGCTTGAGGAGGGGGGAAATAGATATTCAACCAATCTGGCCTTTTGAGTGAGCAGCAGTCAGGGAGCAGCGAAGCAACTACAGATATAGGCTTCTGGAGAGGTACGTAAATGACATCTTCTTTTAGAAGGCATACATTTATGTGCAAGTGGCTCTATGCTGACAGGTCACTTTTAGCAAATTCACATAAAACTGAATACCTACTAATCAACTGTGGTAAAAATACAATAATAAAAAAATAAAAGCTGACGTTTAATATTTTTTGGAGATGCAGCACCACACGCATAAGTTATGTGTAAAGGTTTGTATACCATTACATGTGTGCACCTGCTTCTGATAAAAGTCTTCCTCTCAATGCCTCCTTTACAGCTGCCGGATTCTGCTTTGAGTGGCTGTCTTTTGGGTATATGGGTTAACTGCATCCACTGCTACTGAGAAAAGTTACACCACCCACATACCCTCTACTGCCCTCTCTGCCGTTCATAGAACTCACATTATTATACTTCCACATTGTATTATGTTCTGTGAATGGAGGAGGAGCAATTGAATGACAGGATCTCCACTGCTCATTCATAGAATGCAATACATTGTGGGAGAATGGCATAATGAGTTCTGTGAATGGCAAAGAGGGCAGAAGGGGGTGGGTGGTGCAAATTTTCTCTGTAACTGAGGCAGATGTTAACCCATGCAGCACCAGAAGGCAGCCATTCAGAGCAGTATCTGGTGGCTCTGAAGGTGGTGCTGAGAGGAAGATTTTTAGCAGAGGTCATGGGATACACACAAATACATATAACTATTGTGTCTGGTGTTACATCTCCTCCCAAAATATTAAGCTTCAGCTTTTAAAAATTGCTTAATTCTCTTTACTTTTTCCAACTGCCAAAAAATGGTACTATTGCTGTCAAAGAATGGATGCTTGACAGTAAAATGAGAAGCCAACGTGTCATTCTTCACATCTATACAATTTTAGAGGGAGCACAATACCACGGATGCTTTAAATTCAGTAACTGTTCTCTGTTTTCTAACTGGAACAAAATCAGCAGGATCAAAGAGTTCTTGTGTTTTCTGTCATGGAAACTGACCATTTGCTGATGCCAGGATCATTGCTTGGAGTCTCTCGGTTTCAAACTGGTTATTTGGCCACACTCCAGGTTCTTCTGTGGGCTGTTGTGTTCTGCAAAGAGATGACAAGACATTTTCCAGTAAGAAACACGCCAAGTGTGAGAAGGTAAGCAGCTGCTTATTGGCCTTGCATGGGACCCTGAAATAAGATGCCACAATTTGTCTCAGACAGTGTGTGTATCTGTGGGTGTTAGTGGTTTTTAAAACCTTTAAAAAAAATCTTTTTTTTTTCTTTGACCAAGCTTGCAGACCAAAATATCTAAAATTGTAGACAGGATGCTGTAATATAATACAAGCACTGTGGAGGTACTTCTATTGACTTGGCCCAGCAACTCTGTATATTTTCTTGGTCATTGATTCTTAGTCACATCTCTAAGCAAAACATATAATAATCACCGTATGTAGGACCTATATTGACAGGCTTTGGGTTTGTGATGATGGTATCCATTTGATATCGATTTTAGATGCTTCTGAGATCATTCAGTAATCACTGATAAGTTCATTTGACCTGCAGTTGACCACATTCTGACCTTCATTTCACCACTTTCAATGGGTATTGCATTCCCGTACACTTGTATAGGAATGAAAAACCTGTTTTAACCTCCCTGGCGGTATGATTCTGTCTGGAATTATGTACCAAAAGCGGTACAATTATTTTGCATGGAAATTTGGTGTTATGTATTGTAGGTCTGCAATTCTTAGTAATTACTTACTGGTACTTAAACCTGACCAAACAAGAGTCTAGTAAACATCCGGGTATGATAAAGTTTGAAACACAAAATAATAAATTATAATATAATAAATAACTATAAATAATTATAACAAATAATAATATAATAATAATAAAAATTATTCACTAATGTAAACAAATCAAAAACACTGAAATTTGCTCAGTTGCAGAATTGTCGCTGTCATTAGATTTAGTGTTTGATGATGAATTTCCCCACAAATCGCTATCGCTCAATTCTGCAAGTGATTCTAATTTATTATCGCTGTTTTCTAGCTGGTCTAAAACCACTTTTGACATAAAGGGACACTTTTTGGTTGCTATGGACAATCTCCAGTTTCCAGGCAGAAAGAACAGTTTTTATAATATAAAAGTGCATGCAGGTCACTGGACAGACCAATAGGGACAAAGGGGATGTGAAATAAATTGATACCGTACTGTAATCTGTAAGATTACAGTATACTGTATGTATTGTGTGTTTTTCACTTTTTGAATTTGCAGCCGAACTCCGCCACCGTGCGCCGCGCCGCTCGGGAACGTAGCTCGGCGGCACTGTGTGTGAATCGAGCGAGGAGACAGCTCGCACACACAGCGGGAGGACATCGCAGGATCCAGGGAACAAGGTAAGTAACTTCCCCTGTATCCTGCAATGCAATCCCGAGTCTGGCTCGGGGTTACCGCTAATGGAGTGTAAAATCCACCCCGAGCCAGACTCGGGATTACCGCCAGGGGGGGTTAAGTGAAAAAAATCCCATCAAAACAATCCATTACTAAAGGGCCGTACACACGGCCCGAATATCGAGCAGTATCGGCCGGTTCAATAGAGACCGGCAGACATTTGGCATCCGATCGGCAGTGGTAGCCAATGGCTGAGAGTGCTGAGAGGTGTGTTTTGGCACGGAGGCTGTCCAAATGTCACAACACAATAGCTCAGAAGGAGAGATCGCTGTACTAACATCACATAGTTAGTACAGCGAGCTCCTCCCGAGCTCTTCAATTTTTTTCTATTCTGCTGGGTTGAGTTTTGGATGCTGTCTTTGTTCAGTTGTAGAATATCTGTAGAATGTAATCCAAAATATGTATGCCACATGTAAAGATATAATCTCCATGATTAAATTCCTGCCTATTATCTCTTGTTGTCTACTCATTCTTATCTTTAGGCACCCCACATGTAAAAAGGTAGATTTAAATAAATAATAATAAAAAAAAAATATATACACTTACCATACACCCCGGGCTGCTTACCGTAGACACCATTGATGTCTCTGGGCTTTAAATGAGGTCCCTGGAAAGCTGATCCCAAATGTTAGGAAAAAATGTATTAGCACTGAGCAGTAGTGCCTTCTTACAAAATTTGTGATCCTCAGCTTTCCCGGAATCACCCTTACCCTGATGCAGCAACTGGTAAGTATATATATGTTTTATTTTTCACGTAATCTTTATTTTTTTTATTTTATTTGAGTCTAAGTATTTACATGGGGGGGTGTCTAAGGCTCCGTTCACATCTCTGTGTTCCGAATCGTGGGCGAAATCGCAATAGAGGCAATTTGCAGGAGGGCCAATTTCAATAGCACCCCAAATGCAGCGTGATGTTCCCGCGATTCATCGGGCAACAATCCCGCAAACAGAATCACGGGACGCCTGTCGACCCAAAAGAAGTACATGAGCTTCTTTTGGGTGATGGGCGTCCCGCGATTCTATTTGCACAATTTTACTGCGATTGTCGCCCCCATACGCCAAGATGTGATTGGAGCCAAATATGCCCTAGCATTTTCAGGTCCAGCGACATCACTCTCACCCAGATGCAGCAAGTGTTAAATATATTTTTTATTTTTCTCCTAATATTTTTTTCCCCTTGTATTAAAGTCTATATTTTTATATGAGGGGTATCTAAAAGATAAAGGCTCTTGCATTTTCATGCAAGGTCTACTTTAAATCTCAACATCAGCCCAAACTTTTTTCTTTTACTTTCAACAGAGAAAAAAAAAGTTGGAATTTCTGTGAGGCTCCTATTACTGCCTGAACGGCCAAGCAGTTAAAAATCATCAATTACAGTACCTTTTTTTTTCTTCTTTATAACGGGGGATAGCATTCTAAGAACAATATCTTCATTAATATTCACTTGTAAATATGTATCTGTACTAGTAAATACTGTATATACCTGCTTCTAATGAAGTATAAAATCAATAGAACAGTGTGAATTTTAACCTATTTGCTCCTTACTTCCCTTTATACAGTGCCTTGAAAAAGTATTCATACCCCTTAAAACTTTCCACATATTATCATGTTACAACCAAAAACGTAAATGTAATTTATTGGGATTTTATGTGATAGACTAACACAAAGTGTCACATAATTGTGAAGTGGAAGGAAAATGATAAATGGTTTTCAAACTTTTTTACAAATAAATATCCGAAAAGTGTGGCGTGCATTTGTATTCAGCCCCCTTTACTCTGATACCCCTTACTAAAATCTAGTGGAACCAATTACCTTCAGAAGTCACCTAATTATTAAATAGATTCGACCTGTGTGTAATTTAATCTCAGTATAAATACAACTGTTCTGTGAGGCCCTCAGTTTGTTAGAGAACCCTAGTGAACAAACAGCATCATGAAGGCCAAGGAACACACCAGACAGGTCAGGGATAAAGTTGTGAAGAAGTCTGAAGCAGGGTTAGGTTATAAAAAGGCTTTGAACATCTCACGGAGCTCTGTTCAATCCATAATCCGAAAATGGAAAGAGCATGGCACAACTGCAAACCTACCAAGACATGGCTGTCCACCTAAACTGACAGGCCGGGCAAGGAAAGCATTATTCTGAGAAGCAGTCAATAGGCCCATGGTAACTCTGGAGGAGCTGCAGAGATCCACAGCTTAGGTGGGAGAATCTGTCCACAGGACAGCTATTAGTCATTCACTCCACAAATCTGGCCTTTTTGGAAGAGTGGCAAGAAGAAAGACATTGTTGAAAGAAAGCCATAAGAAGTCCCATTTGCAGTTTGCGAGAAGCCATGTGGGGGGACACAGCAAACATGTGGAAGAAGGTGCTCTGGTCAGATGAGACTAAAATTTTACTTTGTGGCCTAAAAGCAAAACGCTATGTGTGGCGGAAAACTAACACTGCACATCACCCTGAACACCCTATCCCCACCGTGAAACATGGTGGTGGATGAATCATGTTGTGGGGATGCTTTTCTTCAGCAGGGACAGGGAAGCTGGTCAGAGTTGATGGGAAGATGGATGGAGCCAAATACAGGGCAATCTTAGAAGAAAACCTGTTAGAGTCTGCAAAAGTCTTGAGACTGGGGAAGGACTATGACCCTAAACATACAGCCAGAGCTACAATGGATTGGTTTAAATCAAAGCATAGTTATGTGTTAGAATGGCCCAGTCAAAGTCCAGACCTAAATCCAATTGAGAATCTGTGGCAAGACTTAACCACTTAAGCCCCGGACCATTTTGTTGCTAAAGGACCAGGCCCCTTTTTGTGATTCGGCACTGCGTCGCTTTAACTGACAATTGCGCGGTCGTGAGACGTGGCTCCCAAACAAAATTGACGTCCTTTTTTCCCACAAATAGAGCTTTGTTTTGGTGGTATTTGATCACCTCTGAGTTTTTTATTGTTTGCGCTATGAACAAAAATAGAGCGACAATTTTGAAAAAAATTCAATATTTTTTACTTTTTGCTATAATAAATATCCCCAAAAAATATATAAAAAAACGTTTTTTTTCCTCAGTTTAGGCTGATACGTATTCTTCTACATATTTTTGGTAAAAAACCAAGCAATAAGCATTTATTGATTGGTTTGTGCAAAAGTTATAGCGTCTACAAAATAGTGGATAGTTTTATGGCATTTTTATTAATATTTTTTTTTTTACTAGTAATGGCAGCCATCAGCGATTTTTATCGTGACTGCGACATTATAGTGGACACATCGGACACTTTTGACACCATTTTGGGACCATTGTCATTTTTACAGAGATCAGTGCTATAAAAATGCACTGATTGCTGTGAAAATGACACTGGCAGTGAAAGGGTTAACCAGGAGGGGGCTCTGAAGGGGTTAAGTGTGACCTAATGAGTGATTCTTACTGTGTGGGGGCGTGGCTTGGCGTGTGACATCACTGATCGTTGTTCCCTATGACAGGGAATAGACAATCAGTGACACTCTCACTAGGAAGAATGGGGAAAGGTTTGTTTACACTGAACTCTCCCCGTTCTTCAGCTCTGTGACCCGATCGCAGGACACCGGCGGCGCGTGCGTGACCTATGGCTGGGCATCTTAAAGGGGACGTACCTGTACGTGCTTATGCCCAGCCGTGCCATTCTGCCGACGTATATCGGCGTTAGGCAGTCCTTAAGTGGTTAAAAATTGCTATTCAAAGATGCTCTCCATCCAATCTGACAGAGCTTGAGCTATTTTGCAAAGAAGAATGGGCAAAAATGTCACCCTCTAGATGTGAAAAGCTGGTAGAGACATACCCAAAAAGACTTGCAGCTGTAATTGCAGTAAAAGGTGGTTTTACAAAGTATTGACTCCGTGGGGCTGAATACAAATGCACGGCACACTTTTCAGACATTTATTTGTAAAAAAATTTGAAAACCATTTATCATTTTCCTTTCACTTCACAATTATGTGCCACTTTGTGTTGGTCTACTCCATGGATATGCAATTAGCGGACCTCCAGCTGTTGCCAAACTACATGTCCCATCATGCCTCTGCCTCTGGGTGTCATGCTTGCTGCTGTCAGAGTCTGGCTATGCCTCATGGAACTTGTAGTTTGGCAACAGCTGGAGGTCCGCTAATTGCATATCCCTGGTCTACTCTATAAATAAAGTCCCAATAACTGTATTTATGTTTTTGGTTGTAACATGACAAAATGTGGAACATTTCAAGGGGTATTAAAACTTTTCCACGGCACTGTATCTAATCTCTATGCTGTCTCTGTATGTAACCTGTATATTAACCCCTTCACCTTCCTTATCCTGCAGATCTGTAGATTAGCCTCTTAATTTTCATCCCCCACTTGTAAGTGACCTGTACATTAGTCTCTTCATCTTCTCTCCCTCAGTGTGTGATCTGTATATTTATTGTGTTTAGGGCAACATCAAGCTCCATGCTTTAAATGTAATAAAATAAAGAAATAGCACGTGATGACTGTGGGTTCTTTCAGCATTTGTTAGAACTTCTTCATGGATATTGAGAGATGTGATTCTCATAATATTTAGTACAACCCTATCCCCTACAGTGATCAAGAGCCAATTGTACTGCATAACAAAGCAACACAGATACATACAGTCGGGGCACTGCAGCGAAATTGTCAGTGCTTGCACCCAATTTGTGTACCTGGTAATGTCAATATTCCCATCACACACGTTCCTGAATAAAGCTTTAGAAGTAGCAAGAGCTGAAGCAACAGCCAACTGGAATTGGAAGCATCACAGATCAAATACACATATTCAACAGCATAACACGGATTGTCGAATTGCATCCAAAATAGTTATTTAAGAATGATCACATCAGAAGGGACGTAATACAATGCTTTGGAGCCACGCAGGACCCCTTCATCACATGCCTAATGAAGGGGTCCTGTATTGCTCCGTAACATTGCACTAAGTCCCTTGTGAAGTGATTGTTCTTCCATAAAGGTTTTGGGCAATATTCAGCGATCCGTGGTGTGCTGGCGAATATGTGCATTTGAGCTATGATTTGTGTACCAGACAAGTACAAGAATCTGTTTGTGTCTGCACTGAGGTCGGAGAGTCCATACTATAATTAACTTGTTAGCAGAGGATCAAAGCAGCACACAGAAATGGCACTTAGTGCTCTGAAGAGACACACTATAGAGAGACATGCTTTGTTCATATTTCTTGTCTGAGGTTTACAACCACTTTAATTAGATGAAGGTAGACAATATTTGCCAGAGTTCAGCTTTTAAAAAAAATACTTTTCAAACTAAGATACATTAACAATAGCAAAATTAAACATTCTGATTACTCACCCACTTGGTCCCGGTCTTTGGCCCTGAGTGAGCTGCCAGTCTGCATTAGGCTGAGAGTGCTGAAAAAGAAAACAGAATGGTGTCCTTAATTGGTGTTCTGTATATATAGACTCTTGGCACATCATTGCATTTGTAAAGAAAATCATCATACAATGTTCAGTGAAGAAGAGAGAAAAACGTGTTTGCTGTGTACGCATACTTACCAACATTATTGTTAATGCTGTTAACCTCTCTCATTTCATCCACCAACTTTGTGGGTGGGTAGACTATAATCATGCCTACTTTAAGGGTTGTTTTCACCCAAATCCTACCCCTAAATATGCTGGGACTCAGGGGCCTTTAATTCGGTATTAAACCCAAAACCAAAAATGTAATATATTGCTGCTTACTAATCATTAGATGTGAGGGCTGCATTCGTTCTTTAGTTCTAGGCCTTCACCCCCCGTGATCTGGCCAATAACACAGCCCCTGTTTTAAAGTGCCCCCACCCTGGATGAAGGAGCAACAGAGACCCCTTTGGACAGCAGCATTGTCAGTCTGGGGGGGGGGGGGCTGAGTGTTAGATGGACTAGCAGATTTAGATTTTAAGAAATTGATGCCAACCTCCAGCTAACACTTTTTACACAGTTACAGCACAAGTGTGGTTCATTTTGGGATAAAGGTTTTACATAAATAAGCATAAATAAGCAAATGCTGATCATTGTAAACACCCCTGTCAGTATTTAAGGGTTTGTCCCAACCCTCTAACTGCTACATCTGCAGGACAGCTTGTTCTATTGAAAAATAACAGACCTACTGACTAGATCACCACATGAAAATAAAAGTAAGAAAGCCCATAATGGAAAACGAATGCAGCTATAACATCTAAGAATTGGAAGCTTTTCGGTTTACTACTGTTTTAAGTTCCCTATCATTGGGGAACTGTAGTTGGCTTATAGGCGGATAAGCCAGACCCCAGCAGCAAGGTCACACGAAATTAAAAGGCTCACAGAAGAGAGTTTTTTCCTTTTAGAAAATGAATAGTAGGCATCTAATGGGGATGATCTTAGACAGGGCTTCATTTGCAATCAACAGGTATCTGAACAAAAAATATAAAAAATCTAGCATTTCACAGGTGTTATGCATAGCCATATATATATATATATATATATATATATATATATATATATATATATATATCTCAGTGCATAAGCAAGAAAAGTTTTTCAATCTGCCACACAGGGTCTTACGATCTAAATTCTCTACAATGCTATACGTAAGGTTAAAGTAATTAAGTCAGTTACACCACAATTTTATAATATTAAATAAATTCAGAGTACTCATACAGAATCTCCAAAAAATCTTATCTTTGTGTAAAAATCCAAAGGCTGATTCACACTTTACTGATCCATTGTGGTGTGGTAAACGTGTGTTGCGTTAAGGCGCCCATCCATTGTGCATGGTCTGCCAACAAACTACCACACATCAAAACAAGCACATAACCCTTTTTTCTATTAACTCAGCTTACTGCAACTTACTGTATGTGCAATGTGGTGCATCGTACATTGCACTCTACTGTACAGTGAGGTTTATTTACTAAAGCTAGAGAGAGCAAAATCAGGCTCACTTCTGCACAGAAACCAATCAGCTTCCAGGTTTTATTGCCAAAGCTTAATTGAACAAGCTGAGGTTGGAAGCTTATTGGTTATCATGCACAGTTGCACCAGATTCTGAGTGCTCCAGCTTTAGTAAATTCACCCCAGTGTGTTGATGTGCCATTCACAATGAATGGGCACCGCAAAAAAATCACATATAAAGCAGGTGTGTTGCGGGAACCTGCCCATTTATTGCACGTTGCTGCAATGCCCAAGTGTGAATGGACCCTTAATAAAAACCTTAATAGATCTAGTATGATACACTATGATTATCTTTAGAAGAGGTCTCAAACTGGAGGCCCTCCAGCTGTTGCAAAACTACAAGTCCCATCATGCCCCTGCCTGTGGGAAACATGCTTGTAACTGTCAGCCTTGCAATGCCTCATGGGACTTGTAGTTTCGCAACAGCTGGAGGGCTGCCAGTTTGAGACCTCTGATCTATAGTGTATATAGAAAGAACAAAAATCTGAGTGATGCGACAAGAAAGAAATATTCATTTATTCTTCAGCATTAAATTGAAAACAGAAAAACAGACATGAACTTCTGTAATGTTGTAGAAATCTGGTAAATATGACACATGTGGTTCATTAATTATAACGCATGCTGCTTTACCACAAAAACATTTTCCACAAACTCTGAGTTCTGTCATTATTTCACCACAGACCATGTACCAGCCTCCGTCCCTGGAGTGCAGTAATGCATGGAATCTTTTACATTTACACAAGCTGACATTACTGCACTGTGATTGATCGTTGCACAAATAAGAACGCTTTAAGCTGCTCAAGATATTAATGAGCCACTTTCTGTCTGCTGTGTCTAAATGTAAACATATGTTAAATAGCAGATCATGTAAGTTTAACTTCCTTACAGTTAAAGCTATAATGCACAATAATGTCCTAAAGTGTGGACTTATCATTAAAGATCATACTTCCCATAAATATGTAGAACACATCTCAGCAGTACCAAACAAACTAGTTTTGGGCAAAACATAGTGTTGCTTTAATGCCATAAATAAAAGATGCTCCCTTGAGCTCTACCATGTCACCTACAGCCTAGGACGTACTACAATATGGTTGTTTAACATTATCAGAGACTGCAGAAAATGAATGGCATTAATTAGACAGAGGTGAAATAAAAGCGTGCTTAGGTAAACTTGCTTTTGTAAAGTCTAGACAAAAAAAGGTTCCTAAAACAATAAAATATTGATCCATCCAAAAGTGGATTTCATTATGGGTGGAGCTTGATGAGTCAATTTACTATTAATATATCTTTTTGGAAACTCCAAGAATGACCTCTTACTGCCATGGTTTTAAAACCCGTACCTAATCACAAGGATTTTTTAGGTGTTCCCACCCACCTTTGTACACACATATTTATACTATATATCATTATATTACATATATACATAGTGTATATATATATATATATATATATATATATATATATATATATATAATGTATTTATTTATTTTTTGCTTTTATCATTAAAGTGAAAACCCTGCTGGAACGCAATAATATACAGTATGTAGCAATCTTATGTCCTTAACACATGTTGGTAAAGAAGTAAAAACAAAGTAATAGGCTAACATTTGGATGGCCCTGTGTTTCTTGGCACCCAAAGCAGCATCAGTACATTGAGCTGAACGACCACACTGAATGCTGGCTACAGTGACCAAGTGCTTCTTTGTACAAGTAGTTGAAGTATTGCCAAGACTAAGCTATTTTGAAGACCCAGCAAGTTGGGAATACAGTAAAATATTCAATGTAAAATATTATCACGTCTTCTGATGAAGTAGTTAAAAACGTCAGTTCAGTTACATCACTAGCAGGATCGTATGAAAAGGATTGCTAGATGGATCGTATATAAAAAGCTGATACTCTGGAATCATTTGTGGAACATTCAATGGAACGCAACGCGTAAGAGGTTTAGAAGATTAATCCTCTTCCATTAGTGTTTCCCATTGCCTCCTGTGTCTAAAGTGAGCAGGTGACCTAAGCTGATCTCACAAGCTGTGGGAGAAAGGAACTGCTTATTCTGTATAAGACACAGCTCTGTCTGAACCCAGTCTAATTCCTAAGCACTAGAATATATTTGTATAAAAAAATCCTATGCAAAAGCTGGAAAATAGAAACCCCCAGGCATACAGACAATGGAATATTAGTTGCACAAAGAAGTGGCTGTGAGTCATTTGTGCTAATACACATGCTCACAGGTATGCAGGTGTACAGAGGCACAAGGGAGCGTCCACATGAATTTACAGTACACAAATAAAAATACACCCTCTCCATGCTGCCCATAATAGGTGTAGTCAAGGTGAAAACGATAAAAGTCAATAACACTAATCTCAATCTTTCCTAACTGTTGGTTGGTAGCAATCATTCAACAAAGCTGCATTTACAACAGTCTATTTTGTAATATAGATTATGAAAATCATAAAAAGTATTTTTTTTAAATTATTTCTGTACTGAGGAAACAGCTGGAATCTGATATAAGCAGCCCCCCTCTTAATTTCCTACAGTTTCCAAACATGACCAAGCTATGATCATTCAGACTTCTCTGACCAGAAAAAAAAGGAAATTAAGTGATGCCAACTCCCTACAGTACTCAATCTAATGCTGTCCTGATTGTCTTGTGTATTGTATTATGGACATATCTTAACCTTGACAGTATGTCCTATGCCTAATACTGGTTCAACAATAGTTTGAAGAAGTAATACTAATGAACACAGGTAATGATCCATATGGCCATATAATAATCTATAGACAGGGATAAGAGGACACAAAGTACAATAACTCCTGAAAGATTTTTTTTTTTTAAAACGGTATAGGAATAAATAGAGACATGGTAAGACATGCTGAAATTACAGGCACCATAGACCTGAGTATCAATATATGTTTTACAGCATTCACTCCTAATGCCTTCCAAAAACTCCCTGAAACCAATAAATACATTTAGCTGAAAGTCTCAGTACACACTCAAAGCTGGTGAAAGAAAATTAACACAAGTGCCCAGTACACTTTACTGAAACACAGGATAAGAGAGCGATCATCAACCTCTACGCGTACTATGGGTGCCACTAAGTAATTACAATGGGGTTGATTTACTAAAGACAATTCAGTTTTTCATTTCACCTGCAGAACATTCACAGAAAATTTTCCCCATAGCTTAGTGAATGTGGTATGCCTCGTACACACGATCGGAATTTCCGTTGGAAAAACCTTGGATGTTTTTTCCGACGGAATTCCGCTGAAGCTTGGCTTGCATACACGCGGTCACACAAAAGTTCTCTGAACTTTCGACCGTCAAAGAACGCGGTGACGTACAACACTACGACAAGCCGAAAAAATGAAGTCCAATGCTTCCAAGCATGTGTCCAATTGTTTCCGAGCATGCGTAGAAATTTTGCGTGTCGGAATTGCTACAGACGATCGGAATTTCCTTACGTCGGAAAAATAGAGAACCTGCTCTCAATCTTTCAAAAGCTCACATCGGACTTTTCTTGTCGGAAATTCCGACCGTGTGTACGCGGCATTACAGTTTCACTTTGCAAAAAATACCAGCATTTTTGCTTGCACGTGATTGGATGATAGAAGTCAGCAGGGCTTCATTCACTAAGCTCTAGGGGAAAATTACGTTGCAAAAGTGAACAGCCTATTTGCCTTTAATAAATCAACCCCAATGGATATGTTGACCATGAATTATCCATCACATTAAAACTAAACACATGCCTACAAATAAACACAAAATGAGAATTTTCTCACCTCAGTTAGATCTCTTAAACTACTGATGCCTAAAGATTCTGCATTGCTATCCGCATCTTTCACCGGAGAAAAGGTTAAAGGCTTCAGAAGAGTAAGATTGATGTTGTCAGAGTGGGTAAAGTATGTTCTGTAACACTGACTTTGTGGATTGGAGGGCTCCAACCTGATCTCCATGTACTTTAGTGTTCCATCCAGATTGAAGCCAAGTGTTGGCTGGAATGTTTGAGGGCTGTCTGTAGAATTTGACTGATGTAAAAACCAACAAGGGTACTGGCACAAATACAATTCCTTTTTTATGAACTTCACCACCAACAGACCAAACATTATAAGACATGCCAGACTAATGATGACCAAAGAAATGATGAGGTACAATGTTATGTCAGTCCTCTTTGCAAAAAATAAATTATAGTTACTAAGTGTATTTGAGTTGCTGTCTACTGCTACAAGTATTGTAACTGTAAGTGACAAAGATGGCTTGCCATTGTCACTGATAGCCAGCACAAGTTTTTGCAGGGATTCATCAGTTGGTAAGAAAGTTCGAACAGTTCTTATTTCTCCAGAGTGAGTGGATAAATTGAAGAGAAAGTTATCAGAAGATTCCACAAATGTGTATGATAGCCAAGCATTATTACCAGAATCTGAGTCCACTGCAGATAGTTTGGTTACCAAGTAACCCTCTGGCACGGCCTTTGACAGGTTTAAATTGTTCATTAAATCTCCTGTGTACTTAGGATATAACAGAATAGGAGAGTTGTCATTTATATCTATAATAAAGACAAACACAGTTGTATTGGAAGACAGCCTTGGGTCTCCAGAATCCCCAACCTGAACAATGATTTCTAAGACATGAATTTGTTCATAATCAAATGAGCACTGGGCATACATATCTCCACTTGCTGAATTGATAGATATAAATGATGAAATGGGCAAACCAAAAAGCTGTTTATCAACAATAGAATAGGTTAGCATTGCATTTTTCCCTTCATCTGGATCACAGGCTGATACTGTATAAAGCAAATGACCAGCTTCATTATTTTCAGGAATGTAGGCATTCAAATCGTGATTTAAAACCAATGGTGGATTATCATTAGTATCAGAAATATTGACCTTTATTGTTATTTGTGAAGATAAAACAGGTGACCCCATGTCCACAGCAGTCAAAGTAATCTCATATCGATCCGTCTTTTCTCTGTCAAGAGGCTCATCTACAATTAGAGCATAGTGATCCTTAAATGATTTAATTTTAAAAGGCAAGTCTGGTGAGACGAAAACCTTAACTTCTCCATTTTTTCCAGAATCCATATCAGTCACAGAGAAAAGTCCAATAGTTGTTCCAACATTTGTATCCTCTGGAATCTGACCCAACAAAGAAGTAAGTAGAATCTCTGGCAAGTTATCATTGACATCATCAATCTCTATCTGAAGAAGACAGCTACCTTCCATTTGCGGTGTTCCTTTGTCTTTAGCCTTGATGGTTAACTCATAGAATTTAGAACTTTCAAAATCTAACATAGCATTTGTACTTAAGACCCCTGTGACTGGATTTAAAGAAAACAACTGTTTGTGGGAGATTGGAGACCGACTATCAAAAGCGTATTCTACTTCAGCATTGAGACCCTCATCCAAATCAGTTGCATTAAGCTGAACCACTACAGTATTCAAGGGAACATTCTCTGGTAAGTTAATTTTATAAAAATTCTGACTAAACACAGGAGCATTATCATTGAAATCCAGAATAATGATAGTAATCTGCGATGTTCCAGAATTTGGTGGGCTACCACCATCAAAAGCTGTAAGTATAAGATGATGGCTTCCTCTTTCTTCTCTATCTAATGCCTTTTCTATGACCAGCTCTGGAGTAGGTAGGCCATCCTTGTGACTCCTGACAGACAATGAAAAGTAAGAGCTTGCACTTAAATTATATTGTCTTACCCCATTAACACCTGAATCAAGATCATATGCTTCCTCTAAAGGAACTCTAGCACCAGGATAAGCTAGGAACTCAGTGATTTGTATCACCTGCTCTGGTGTTGAGAATGTAGGAGAATTATCATTTACATCTAAAATCTCTGCTTCCAATCGATGGAGTTCTAAAGGACTTTCAAGAACCACTTCAGCAGCTAATACACAGTGTAACTTAGAGCCACACACATTTTCCCGATCTATGGTTTTGGCTAAGGTTAAATTTCCACTTTGCTGATCTACAGCAAAATACTGACTGCTTCCTGTGGACCTCAGTTGCAAACTGCGTTCAAAGACAGCCACTAATGGTATACTCAAGTCTTTTGCTACATTACCAAGTAATGTCCCTGCTTCTGCTTCCTCCATCACAGAATAATGAAGAGTCTCTGAGGTTATGTCCTGGGCACAGCACAGAAATAAAACAGCTATTTGCCATCTCCAAGTCTCGGTAGATATCTGTATGCCCATAGCTTAGATACTTTCTCTCCAATGTATATTCATATATCCTGTTAAACACGCTGGTACAAATGTGCATATCCATCTGAACTCTGTTTGAAATATCTGCTGGGTTTTCATTGTAATGTCAGCTGTGCATTCTGTTACTAGAGAATGTGGGGAAGCAGATCTCTCATCTAAGAACTAGGAAGGAGGGTGACCGACACAGCAGAAATAGAAGTTTTACTAGTTACTTTTAGCTTCAAAGATTATTCTGCCACCTCTTGGTGTAAACATTTTTATTTTAATTATATTAATGTATTCATTCAAAACTCCATGCTTTCTAATTTACTAAAGCTTTAAACATATAAAAAAAATGTTTGCAGCGTTCTGGAAAGTATCATATATCAATGACATTACATCAGAGTTGTTATAGTAAAATATACTATGAAAAACTTAAATCTGCAAAAATCTGTAATATAATAGACCAACATAGCAGTCATTATAAATCTGCAATGTACATCTTTATGTTTAGCCAAAGAACCACTTATGATTATGGTGATGCTAGTTCAGTAAATCCTATTTACAAAAAAAAAAAAAGATAAAAGTACCGTAAGTGATTTTTTTAAACAAAATTACGTGTTTTGTTTGTAAATTATCTTTTGGCATCACAACTGAAGCTGTCGCAGACACATACAGTACATTCAATCATAAAAAAAATCAAAGTAAACATTGTTGCTGGTGAGTGGAATATATGCTTCCCCCTACTGGAGAATATCATTACAAATCTGAAGGCACAGAGAAAACCAACTTGTAGGTCAAACTTGCTTATCTTATATACAACATATCTAGTCACATTGGAAATGCAACACCAGCACCTGGTGTGCCCTCCCACCTTTAATTCTTGATTTGTGTCTTAAAAAAAAAAAGAAGAAAATTGGCTATCACAAATAAAATATGTCTGGCAATACTTATCATATGTTTTATATGGTACTGTAACAGTCTCTACATATTTTACATATATAAATATACAAAGACTTTAAACATAATAAAGCAACTTTGTATAATATAATCATATAATACAAGTGACTTAAATTTGCTATCTTTAATAGCTAGGTATAAAAAAGACCACTGTAATCTGAAACATGATTCATTTCTATCTCAATTGTGCTGGACTTCTCCAAGTGAACTCCCCAGATGCTGCATCTTCACTGTCATTGACTAGCTGCTTTAACTGGGGGAAATTCAACGATTTCATCATATATAAAGTATCCCTATTGAAATCTGTGGAGCAGCCAGTCTTAGAGTGCTGATCATCAACCACAACAGGAACCTCTACGTATCTCAGAGTGCTATTATAATTCAACTGTAAAGTTTTTTGTGATGGCGCCATATATTGATTTAGCTCTGGGTCAGCCATTTTGTTCTTCCCTCTGACACATTTCACCAACAAAATGATTAATGTAACAACTGAAACTATACTAAGAGAAGCCAGAGCTATGATAAGATACATTGTGATATCGGTCTTTTGTTTGGTGTCAGTAAATAAATCTTTTGAATAGAGACTTTCTTTAGAGGACCCGGTCTCAGTAGATATGACTAACGTTGCTGTGGATGACAATGAAGGATTTCCGTTATCCTTGACCACAACACACACGTTTTGGGCAGGTGAATCTGTCTCTAAGAAACTTCGAGCCATTCTGATTTCGCCAGTGTGAGGAGCAATTTTAAAAAGAGATAGGTCTGTGGCTTTTTCTATGCTGTAAGTCAGCCAGGCATTGTAACCAGAGTCACTATCCACTGCTACAACTTTGGTTACCAAGGAACCTATGGGAAGAGATCTTGGGACCAACTGCTGTGCTGGAGCATGTCTTGAATTTCTCGGGTATAATATTGAAGGATGATTATCATTCTCATCTAGAATATGAAGATAGACTGTAATGTTGGATGCAAGTTTTGGTATCCCAGAATCCTCTGCTCTGATGGTAAACTGTAGAACCTGAGCAAGTTCATAATCAAATGATTGCTGGGCATAAATGTTTCCATTTTGTGTGTCCATGTAAATAAAGGACAATGCAGGTGAACCATTGATAAGGCTGTTAATAATGGAATAGGTGATATGAGCATTTTCTCCTTCATCTTTATCAGAAGCAGTGACAGCACAAAGTAATGCCCCTGGTTTGTTGTTTTCTTTGATCTCAACGTACATCACTGATCTTTCAAAAGTTGGTGGGTTGTCATTTACATCTGAAACAGTTATATTAAATACAGTTTGTGCTGTAAGTTGAGGCACTCCCATATCTGTCGCTGTGAGTTGAATAGTGTATTGACTAGCACGTTCTCTGTCCAATAACGCATTTGTAACTAAGGAATAGTGATTTAGAACATGTGTAATAGAAAATGGAAGATCTGGAGATATTTCCAGCTGCACTTCACCATTTTTACCAATATCTTGGTCTTTTACCCTTAAAAGCCCTACAGTGGTCCCAACTGGGCTATCTTCAGGAATGGAAGATACCAAAGAAGAGACAAGAATTTCAGGTGCATTGTCATTCATATCTTCAATATCCACTTGGATAACACAATGCCCTTCCATCGCTGGTACTCCATGATCAAGGGCTTTGACAGAAATTTCATATGAACGATGTTTTTCAAAATCCATGTGTTCTTTAACACGTATTTCTCCTGTCTGATGATCCAAGCTAAAGATATTGGCAATGTCTTCTGAGGAGATATCCTCAAAGTAATAGCTGATCTCACCATTGACACCTTCATCTTTATCTGTTGCGTTCAGTTTTATTACAAGAGAATTTAATAGTGCATTTTCTTTCACATTTATTTTATAGAAAGTGCTTTCAAACACTGGAGCATTGTCATTGTTATCTATTACAATAATGGAAATTAACATAGTCCCCGATCTAGCTGGATTGCCACCATCAAGGGCAGTCAGGACCAATGTGTGCTCTGCTTGCTGTTCCCTGTCCAAGGCTTTCTCTAATACAAGCACTGGAGAAGGCCTATCATTTTTACGATTTTGTACAATCAAAGAAAAATACAGATTATGTTCTAATTGATAGGAGGTGACAGAGTTGATTCCAACATCTGGATCCTGAGCTCTTTCTAGGGGAAATCTAGAACCAACAGCAGCAAATTCTGTTATTTTTATCGTACGTATTGTGTTTGGAAAAACAGGAGAGTTATCATTTATATCCAGAATCTCTACCTCCAGGCGATACAGTTCCAATGGCTTTACAAGTACAATCTCCACAGGCAGAACACAGTCAGGGATGTTGCCGCACAGCTTTTCTCTGTCTATTCTGTGCTTTGTTATAAGGGTTCCACTTTCCAGATTCAGTGCAAAATATTGCTGGCTTTGTTCAGTTCCCAGCTGCAGTCCTCGCTCAGAAATCCCTGCTGCGTTTAATCCCAGGTCCCTAGCAACATTGCCTACTAAACTCCCAGGCTCTGATTCTTCCAGTAAAGTATACTTTAGTTGTGCAGACGCAAAGTTCATCATACAAACAAAGAATAAACCTGTTACTTGCCAGTACCAGGAACAGTGGGCTCTTTGCTGTTCCATTGTCGCAGATTTCAAAGTGTAGAGTGATGATGTGATAAAGGCCAAGAAGTTAAGAGTGCAACGTAGGAGAGAGTAAAGCAGCTCTGTCTTTGCTAATGTGCTTGGCAGATCTGGTTTCCTGACTGGCTGTCACTTAGTGTGTTACTAGCGGACTTTGTATTACAAACAGTTTTCATCAGAAGAAATCCTGCTGCCATCTAGTGGTGAAAAACAAAATGACAGGTGCAACCTCATACCTTTGTTTGTTGAGGGCAAAAAACAACAACAACAGCCACAACAACAACAATCGTTCCAATAACAATTTTCCCTTATTTTCAGTGATTTTGATATTATAAAAGGCATCAATGTAAATGCCAAATGTTGTACATACAAAACAACAACAGCATATAGTTCTATAATCTGGATTTGTATGAAAAGATATAGGAATGATGAGTAATTACACTGTATATCATTTTTTATTATAATACAGCAAACCAAGACAAAGACAAGACAAAGTAAATTGAACAGAGGCAACTTTGTTTCATACCCAACTGGACCATGATAACATAATTAGGTAGCAGCATACTTAGATACCTAATAGTCATCACTCAGTATCATTGCAGTACTGTACATTGCCAACATAATTCATCTTCTATAAAGCACACACTATTGATTTGATGCATGCAAGTGTCTGTAATGATGTCCTTGTGGAATTATCTACAAAATCTCACTGCAAGCTTTCACACTAATACCAGTTTTAGACACAAACAAAAAAAAAAAAAAGAAGACATTCCTAATAACTGCCAACAGAAGATCTGACAATTATGAATACTCAAATTAGATATAAAGAATGTTTGCCAACCAGTATGCCTGACAGTTTGGAATAGATAATTACATGTTAAGGATTTCTTAGTTTATTCATTCATAGGACATTTTTTTACGAATTGTCTGAAACAAATTTAGACTATTTACATAACTAGACAGTGGGGTCGATATACTAAGGCTGGTGCACTCCGAATTTGGTGCAGCTGTGCAAGGTGGCCAATCAGCTTCTAACCTCAGCTTGTTCAATTAAGCTTTGGCAATAAAACCTGGAAGCTGATTGGTTTCTAGGGAGAAATGCGCCTGATTCTGCACTCTGCAGCTTTAGTAAATAAACCCCAATGTTTGTTTGATTACTTAGCTGCCACACAAAATGCAGTAGTTTTTTTTTTTTTTATCAATCGCTCAATCGGTTAGATCAACCATTATGACAACCAGCACAAAATTACTGTAGTTAAAGTGAAGTGAAGTTAGATAGTTGACGTGAGTGGAAGGTAAGTACATGAACCTGTTACTTTTCCAAGCATAGGCAAACTATAAATCATCTTTAACTGCCAACCAATCAGAAACGCGCAATTCAGCTTAAACCAGCATTCTCCAACGAAACCCTGAGGTTGATTTACTAAAGGTGTGAAGATTCACTTCAATAATCCAGAGGAAGTAAATAAAAAGGAATTTCTGGTTTTCAAAAAACAAAAATGCCCAAATGTGCTAAATCCTCTTTGTAGCTGCTGGCCTATCATATCACCAAATATGTATATCAAGAGTATTATTTTATCCGAATGCCAACACATATCCCCAAGCTAAAAAGGGGATTTCCAGGAGATATATGAGTGGTATATGAATAAAAAAAAAAACAGGAATTTGCTTTTCACATTATTGGACAAGTGCAATAAATATTCTCTCTTTTGTTGGGTGAACTTTAGTAAATCCTCCTCAATGTTGTCAGAAGGCAACATGAAGTGTGAAGTAAAGGAAAATCTTCTTCAATAGGGTCGAGGACAGCATAAACCCTAAAAGATGTTCTTATGCTTCCTTACTTTATGTAAACTACAGCAAAGAGTTACTGTAAAATGGTTACTTTCAATAAATGATTACCCTTTCATGAATACATGTCCCTTTGTTCATGTAAGCTGCAATTCATGAAATATCACATCTAATTTATAAGCCTTCATTTTTTAACCTGGATAAATAGACATACTATGAAACATATAATTAAAGCGCACAGAAAAACTAAATTATTATAGACTTAATGTACCATCATTCGTTTAGATTTATGAGTAAATGGAAATTATTTTAAGCACTGGCACTTCAATAAATAATGCAATATTGCACTTCAGTTACAGTGTGCATTATTGAACTGTGTATACCATCCCCCTTTCCGACACATAAACAACCAGATGTGACCTTGTACCATTAGTAGCTCCAGTAAGTCTGATCACACAGATGACTATCAACACGAAAACAGCTCCGCAAGCATAAAACTGTCCTAAACAATTCTAGAATTGTTCATTGCTTCATTTTCAAATGGACAAACCTTAGCAATTGAAAACAATGAGCCTGGTTTTGCCAATTGGAAATGTAGACATATGTCGAGGGGGCAAGGATTAACAAACCAACAAGAGTGAGGTTTTGTCAATAACAAAGGTCTGCTGGATGATTGGCTGCTGATATTTGTGCTGAAGAATTTCTATAACAGAGCTTTGTATTTACACTGAGGAGAAGGAAATGATGCTTTGTATACTCTGGGGGTTGATCTACTAAAGGCAAATAGACTGTGCACTTAGCAAGTGCAGTTGCTCCATAGCTTAGTAAATGAAGCTTCACTTTGTACCCAATCAATTTCAAAGAAAAAAAAATGCTGGTACAATATTGGATATTGGAAGTCATCAGAGATTCCCCTCATTTACTAGGCTCTGAGGCAACTTGTAAAATGCACAGTCCATTTGCCTTTAGTAAGTCTTTCCCTGTGTGTCAAAGAATTCTTTTGTCACAGAGGACATTTTCACAGCCACCATGTATGCTCTTTGGGCTCATTTACACTAGATGCAGTCAAATGCGTTTTTAAACACAGTACAAACGCATATACAAGAAAAATATTTTAATGAACCTAGTTTACACCATTGCAGTGCTTAATAGAAAAAAAAATAGCTTGACGCATTTTTTAGGCACGTAAGTGTACCAGAATGCAGAATTGCTCTCGCTTTAATGTTCGTGGCGATACCTCACATGTGTGGTGTGAACACCATTTACATATGCGTGTGCAACTTACATATGCATTTCACTTCTGCACAAGAGTATGGAGGGATGGGGCGCTTTAAGTGATTTTTTCGTATTTTTTTATTTTTACACTGTCCTTTTATAAAAAAAAAATTGATCACTTGTATTCCTATTACAAGGAATATAAACATCCCTTGTAACAGAAATAAGGATGATAGGTCGCCTTTATGAAGAGATCCGCTGTCAAACAGACCCCAAATCTCTTCTTTACCTTTAAAAGCAAAAGATCAAAACATTTTTTTTTGATCTTTTGCTTTAAAAAAGTAAATAAATGACTTCCACCCTGGACCTGAAGTACATCACTCTGGTCCTCCAAGGCCATAGAGAGGATCAATCAGATCTACTTTTTGACCGTCCTCTGTGACCAGCTGGGGGCATCATCAGATAATTCTCAGGCGAGCCGGAGGAAACGGTAAGCCCAAGAGACAACGGGCGAGCGTCGGGAGGGACAAGAGACGTCCCCTCCTGCTGCTTCTGAAAGCACTCCAGCAGCCCATAAGCCGCTCGGAAAGCTTTCAAGAGAAAGACAGCCGCTAGCTGAAAAAAAAAAACAATACCGGGGTTATGGCTGATATCTTCAGCCATAATCCCGGTAAACCACTTGCAAACCGCAACCTATATATATGTACAGTATTAAAGTCGGCAAGTGGTTAACTAATATTTACTTTACCCGTTAGAAAACATCTATGCAGGCAGAGGGAGAAAATGCAAACTCACTCCTGGTTGAGATTGGGAATCAACCTTCCAAGGGCCGCTGCTCTGCCCACTTAAGGGTGGCCATAGATGTTTTTATTTTTTTTCGATCAGCCAGGTGACTGTTTAGAAAACAATGAACGTATTCCCCCTCTGTGTTATTGTATTATAATAGCAGGACTCCACCACTGTAGAATAAACTGATCAGCGCTGCAGCCACTGACCGAATAAAAACTTTCCAACAGTCTTGTTCAACAGAAGTCGATTGTTAGATCGACTTCTGTTGAGAGGGAACAACCATAGATGGATCAAAATTTGTCTGTTCCCTGCTGAACCCACTGAATTTCAATCCATCTTTGGCCAGCTTAAAATCCAACAAGACGATGCAAACATGTAATTTTAATCCTTAATCTTTACCCACTTCTGCACCGGAAGATTTACCTCCTTAATGACCAGGCCATTTTTTGCAAAACGGCACTGCGTCGTTTTAACTGACAATTGCGCGGTCGTGCGACGCTGTACCTAAACAAAATTGACGTCCTTTTTTTCCCACAAATAGAGCTGTCTTTTGGTGGTATTTGATCACCTCTACGGTTTTTATTTTTTGCACTATAAACAAAGACCGACAAATTTAAAAAAATATATATATTTTTTACTTTTTGCTATAATAAATATAAAAAAAAATGTAAAAAAACAAGCTTCTTCATCGGTTTAGGCCAATATGTATTCTTCTACATATTTTTGGTAAAAAATCGCAATAAGCGTATATTGATTGGTTTGCACACAAGTTATAGCGTCTACAAAATAGGGGATAGATTTATGGCATTTTTATTATTATTATTTTTTGATATTAGTAATGGTGGCGATTAGCGATTTTTAGCGGAACTGCGAAATTACGGTGGACAGATCGGACACTTTTTTGGGACCACTGACATTTATACAGCGATCAGTGCTAAAAAATGCACTGATTACTGTATAAATGACACTGGCAGGAAAGGGGTTAACACTAGGGGGGCGATCAAGGGGTTAAATGTGTTCCCTGGGAAGTGTTTCTAACTGTGGGGGGAGTGCACTGACTGGGAGTACAGAGAGATCGCTGTTCCTAATCATTAGGAACAGACGATCACACTGTACTTCCCTGTCAGAACGGGGATCTGTTTGTTTACACTGACAGATCCCCATCCTGGCTCTCTGTGGAGCGATCGCGATCGCTTGTTCGATTAAAGTGTAAGGCTGGCCATGCACTACATAGTTGAAGGTAAATCTAAAGGAAATTGAATAAGAAAATTGTATAGTGTATGGCCAGCCTTGCATATACGGTAACTGTACATCTATGATTCTTATGGCTTTCTTAGGCCTCGTACACACGACCGATTTTCTCGGCAAGAACCAGCAAGAAACTTGCTGGCAGAGAGGTCTTGCCGAGTAAATCGGTCGTGTGTACGCTGCTAGCGGGTTTCTCGTCGAGAAAACCGACAAGAAACCTCGACGAGAAAATAGAGAACCTGCTCTCTATTTTCTCGTCGAGATTCTCCTCGGCGTGTTTCTCGACGAGAAAAGTGAGTGTGTGTACACTTACCTGTCCTCCCGGAAGCCCGCGCATGTTCGAAATGAATTCGACGCATGCGCGGTAGCTTCCTAGGCATACGTAGGGTATACCAAGATGGCGGCGACGGCATCGAATGTGACGAGCGCATGCTCGACGTAGTCAATGACGTCACCGCGTACACTCCTTTCAAAGAACCGCGGGTTCTTTGAAACGAGCGTGTGTACACTCGGCCGGGACAAGTTTCTTGTCCAAGAATCTCGTCGAAAAAAACAACATGTTTTTTTCAACGAGAATCTCGGCCGTGTGTACGAGGCCTAAGACTTAAAAATGGTTATTGTTAATGTTTATTTTATCCCATTGTACAATTTTTCATAAAGTGGGTGCAAAAACACATTTAAAGTGGAAGTAAACCCTCCTATCATTTTCAGGCAAGGAAGCTGCCATCTTGGCCTCCGTTTAATCTTCAACTGCCATGGTGCTGCACATGTGATCAGTTATGACACCAGCCATTGGATGGTTTGACAGTTTGGTTGAGAGCACAACCAATGTGACAGTTGGTATTCCCGGCATGCCGGGAATGTAACTGGTTTTTGAAACTGTTATATCAATGGGTTAACTTCCGCTTTAAAGTAGAACTAAACCTTGCTATTCCTTTCAGCCAAAGAAGCTGCCGTCTTAGCCTCTGTTTGATCTGCAGTTGTCATGGTGCTGCACATGTGATCAGTGATGATATCAACCATTTAATGGTTTGACAGTTTGGTTGAGAACACAAGCAAATGTGAAAGTTAGCATTCCCAGCATGCTGGGAATGTAACTTTTTTTTTAAACCATTAAATCAATGGATTTAGTTGCACTTTAAATATATTCTTCATAGTCACATAGGATATTAATCCACTTTGTGTGCAACAAATGCCTTTGCAAGCCCAGTTATTACTTTGTAAAAGTAGCAGTGACATCATCACTGTGCTGAACATAACATGTGCAGAAAGCAAAACCGTGGGAGAAACCCAGAAACTACAGGTAGACTGAAGAAAACTACAGAAGGGGGAGGATACAAGACCAGTAATCCTGCACAAGGAGAGAGAGCAGCGGTGTCTGGTCTCTATTACAGGAAGCTCCTGCACAGAGACCAAGTTTCACACTGGATTACTGCACAGATCTGGAAAAAATGCACAAACACAGACCAAGCTTCAATAACGCACATGGCTCTTTAATTTAGACAATATTTGCTTATCCTGGAGTTTAGCTGTCAGTGCATGGGCTGCACAATCTATCTTTCGTGCTTGACTGTCATCTGCTCAGATGTTGTTCAGATGGGATGGAAAATGCCATAGCACGATAACCGCACTCACACATGTGGACACAAGTTTTCTCCTAAATTATTTCTAATTTTCCTATAGTAAGAACCGAGTTGTCTAATATCATTAATGTTACAAAAAAGTGTTTTGGGGGTTCGTTTTCAGTTATGAGTTTATTCTGGAAACCAAAGAGCAGAAGCAAAAAAACAAAGCAGCCAATCAGAATTTATCTTAAAGGAGTTGTAAAGGCACTAAGGCAGAAGTTTTTTTTTTTATCTTAATGCATTCTATGCATTAAGATAAAAAAAAAACTTTTGTGTGTAGCAGCCTCCCCAGCACCCCCCTAATTACTTACCTGAGTCCCATCTCTCTCCAGCGATGTCCACATATGTCTAAAGCATCCATGAGACTCCACCTGATTAGCTGAGACACAGCAGCGGCGCCATTGGCTCCAGCGGCTGTCAAAGTCAGTCAGCCAATCAGGGGAGAGAGGCCGGGGCTCCGTGTCTGCATGGGCAGACGGAGCTGTGACTCGGCTTCAGTGCCCCCATAGAAAGCTGCTGACTGCGGGGGCACTCGATAGGAGGGAGGGGCCAGGAGCAGAAAAGAGGGAACAGGGAAGAGGAGGATCTGGGCTGCTCTGCGCAAACCCAACTGCACAGAGGAGGTAAATATAACATGTTTGTTATTTTTTTTTTTTTTTTAAACAAGACTTTACAATCACTTTAACATCATTTAAACTGAATAAAATCCCTGATCTGCCTGCTTTCGGGATTACAGTACCTTACAGTACTTTGCATACTGTTGCTGCTCTGTATGTGTACTACAGCCTAACAATATTGGCAACCTCCAATGCTATTGACCATTGTATACTTTAGTGCATTAACCTTTTCCTGCATGTTATATGCAAAAACATTAAACGGTAGGGTGATTTCATTTAAACGGTTAACAGAATTACCAACTGAAAATGTCAATAGTAACCAAACACAGCACACTAGCTGTAAAACTGTTGATATTTGAAATAAAATGAAAACAAAAGACTATTTCCTTTTGCGCTGCTCACTTCCTGGACTGTGATGCTTCAGATATCCTTGTCTATGGAGAGAAGCTTTCCCAAAGATGTTTGTTTTCATTATGACTATTTCCACCCTGTACTGCTAAATATGTGTAAAGAAAGCCTTTCAAATACCAAAATACCCCAAATGTCATAAACATTTCTTAAAAACTTAATCAGATAAATCTAAAAACGTCATTACCTGTTTACTGCTATCAGTTGTTGGAGAATTATTTACTGTAGCAATTCCAATACCAGAATCATCACAGTCTATGAGTTTGTCTGTTGTATTATTGTGTGCAGGTTTGAGGTATGCAAATTCATTTTCAGTTGAGTCTACAGCAGCAGAAGTATCAAGTGAATAAGGCAGGGTGGATGCATAATTAAAATTAACTGGGAATGTGGGCCCAACTTGGGAGTACATATCCGTAGGTAGGTATCCAAAGGTTTTTGGGTGGTTTGTCCTTGACTTTCTCCATTTTGCTATTATTGCAATCATAATAGTCAGAGTAAACAGAAAAGCCATTACTGCTAGCGCTATTACTAAATAAATATTTAAATTTGAAGAGAGGTCATAATTCCGCGATTGGGTGTTAATTTCAGAAACATCTTGCTGAAAGTTTTCTGCAATGACCAGATTTAAAGTTACAGTACAAGAAAGTGGTGGAGTTCCATGGTCCTTTACCATTACCACCACGCTGTGCTTCTTCAGGTCTTTTTCTCCAAAGGTACGTAATGTTCTGATCTCACCACTGTGTTGACCAATAGAAAATGACAGAGGTTCCGGCATGCTCAGGAATTCATAAGAAAGCCAAGCATTGTGTCCAGAGTCAGCATCCACTGCCACTACTTTAGTCACTAAATGGCCTTTACCTGAAGAAAGGGGCACTGTCTCAAATGCAGAGCTTCTTCTTGCTATGGATGGATACAGAATCTTTGGAGGGTTGTCATTTTGATCCATGACATATATTTTTACAGTAACATTGCTTGTCAGCCGGGGATTTCCATTATCTGATGCCGTGATTTGAAATTCAAATTCTCTCATTTGTTCATAATCAAATACTTGCTGCGCATATAGAACGCCAGTTACTGAGTTAATAGAAACATATGTAGATATTGGTACATCACTGAAATATCTGTTAATGATAGTGTAAGTAATTTTCCCATTGTCTAAGAGATCTGGATCAGATGCCTGTACCTTATAAAGAGAGGAATCGGCAGCTTTATTTTCTGGTACATACACATCATAGTTAGTTTGTTCAAATACAGGTGGATTGTCATTCACATCCATTACCTCAAGCCAAATGGTTCTTGTGGTGGACAGAGGAGGTGATCCTCTATCTGCAGCAGTTATTGTAATGTTAAAGCCTTCAGTTTCTTCCCTGTCTAAGATATCTGAGATTTGAAGCCTATAGTAGTTGTTAGATGATGAAATTATTTCAAATGGTATTGATCCAGTTATCTTACATGAGACATCGCCATTGGTTCCAGAGTCTATATCTCGTATGTTTATCAGCGCAATTAGTGTTCCCGGTAAAGCGTCTTCAGTTATTGAATTGGTGATGGATGTAAGGGTTATCTCAGGTTCATTATCATTAGCATCAATAATTTTAATGACGATCTTGCAGTGTGAAACTAGGCCTCCTCCATCCTCCGCTTCAACCATCACTTCATAACTCTTTGTTGTTTCAAAATCTAACTGCCCTTTAGTCCTAATTTCCCCCGTCACAGAATCTATTGTAAAAACCTGCTGAGCAATCTTCTTGATGTGGCCAAAGGAGTAAGTAACTTGTCCATTGAGGCCTTCATCTCTATCAGTAGCACTTAGCTTAACAACTAAAGAGTTTACTGGTGTATTTTCCGGCACATCAATCTGGTACAGCTCTTTTTCAAAAACTGGGGCATTGTCATTAATATCACTAACGATAATTTTGATGACAGCTGTCCCCGTCTTTACAGGCTGACCTCCATCTGCAGCCGTTAGAATTATTTCAAATGATGACTGCTGTTCTCTGTCCAACATCTTCTGTAGCACTAGTTCTGGGTATTTGCTACCATCAGCACTAGCTTTTTCACGCAGGGTAAAATATTGGTTCTCAGAGATGCTATAGGTTTGCAAAGAGTTAATTCCAACATCTGGATCAAGGGCATTAACCAGAACAAATTTTGTTCCGGGCTGGGTCAATTCACTTAGTTCTAAATTAATAACGCTCTTGGAAAACACGGGGGGATTATCATTTACATCCTGGATTTCAACCTCCACTTTAAATACGGACAAAGGATTTTCAGCTACAGCTTCCAGACTTAGTAAACAACTGGATGTCATCTCACAAATAGTCTCTCTGTCGATTCTGTCGGAGACATAGAGGTTTCCATTGTCAAGGTTCACACTGAAGAAATTCTGAGCATTAGCAGAAGACATGCGGAATTTTCTCACTGCCAGTTGCCTAATGTTTAAACCCAAGTCTTTAGCAACGTTTCCTACCAGGAAGCCTTTCTTTGTTTCCTCAGGGATAGAATAACGAAGCTGGCCCAAAATTGCCTGAAGATAAAAGCAGAGTAACAGAAAAAACACTACTTGCCATTCCATTGTATTCCAAGTCCTTCTGACTGTGACTTTCCTGGAAAACTCAGTTTGAGGCTATAATCCACCTGGCATTTGCTGAAGTCCCCTACAAATTTCCTGGTTATTCAAGAAGAAATACAGAGAAATCCACCTTGTCCGTGACCTAACAATGAAATGAATGCAAGGACGTCTTTCCTTAGTCTGCGCTGTGTATTTACTGAAAACTCCAAGGGACCTCTACATGCATCTCTAACCGTACTGGGCAACAGTGACACACTGTGTTCCAGTTAGGAACTGCAGGTATCAAGAGTGGGTCAGAAAGAAGGTAAGAAAATCATTTGACATTTCAATGATACCGGGCCTTAAGAAATGATATATAAAATAATAAGTACATAAACATAAAAAAAATAAAAAATTTACAATTGAAAATAATAAAAAATAACAAGATGTTTTTTTTCTTTTGCTCAGATATACTAAAAATGTTCATTTATATTTGCCTGAATTTTCAGTATTAAATATGTCTTAATTAGTACTTTTATTGTAAATTTAGTTAATTGGATTCGCTTGATAAACCTGTCAATCCAGATAAATAACATGCTATCTGCCTTTACTGACTTTTTGGAAATCTTCAACATTAGAGGACCATTTTAAACTCTTATTGGCAGGCTCATATACAGTATATTTACACAATATGCCACACTCTTTATGTTGAAGCGTTACTATACCTATTTATGCAGGTAATAATAAAACAACCCAAAGCCACTTGGAACAAACTGTGACAATCAACCATACATGTGGCGCTGCTTATTTAAACACAACAAATATATTTGTTGCCATTCTCATAATCTTCTGTAATATGTAAAGATTTCATAACTGTTTTGGCAACTTAACATTTTCATTTCAACCATATATAAATTGATAAATAAAGATTAAACTATTAAAATGCTGTGTAATGGAACTACAGTGGATCCTCGGATTGCGAGTAACGCGGTTAACGAGCGTTTCGCAATACGAGCACTGTATTTTAAAATACCCTAACTCGGTTTGCGTGTGTTGTCTCGCAAAACGAGCAGGATTCAGGCCAAGGCGGTGTGCAGTACCGCGTTCGGCCTGAGGTGGGGGGAGCCGGAGCCAAACGATCGGCGCCGTTCGGGAATGCACGGAAAGGCCAGAGGACAGCTCGGCAGACCTCGGCAAACCTGGGAAAGGCTCGGGTTTTACTTACCTGAGCCCTCGAAAGTCCTGCGCTCGGCCCCGACATCCTCCTCGCCATTCAGCCTGGCCGTTGATTGGCTACAGTGGATGGATTGACAGCAGCGCAGCCATTGGCTGGCGCTGCTGTCAATCACATCCAATGACGCGGCGCGCCGGGGGGTGGGGCCGAGTGATACAGTGAAGCGGCAATAGCCGCTGGCTGTATAACTGGAGCGCGCCCGCAATCATTTACCACCATGCGAGCTCGCATACAGGTGGTGAGTTATTGCGGGGAGGAGCCGAGACAGCCGCCAAGGGACCCCAGAAGACGTGGATCGGGGCCACTCTGTGCAAAACGAGCTGCACATGTTTGTTATTTTATTTTAATTTTTTAAATTTTCTTTACAAACCCTTTAAGCTTTGACAAAAAACTGCAAGCTTATTGGTTTCTATTCAGAGCTGCGCCAGATTTTGCATTCCGATTTTAGTAAATCAACCCCATAGTGTATCTAATGGAAAAACTTTCACTTTAATTTTGAATAAAGTTGTAAAGGGTTAATACCTCTGTCAGGTTTTTATTACCCTTAGGAAAACGTTTATAACACAGCAGAAAACTCCTATTCTGGACTAAAAAATATATCATTAATTCCACTTCGCTTTGCGCTCAGGAAATAAATATAAAAACATGTATAAAAATCAAATCCCTTATCCCAATATCAAACACTCACTACTGCTGCTCTGTATATCAAAACATACAAATAGTGAAAAACAAGAGGTATAATTAACCACTACTCTCAATTTTTCTAGCAGAGCTGTGCTATATACAGTAGATACATAAAATAAAGTGAAAAACATAAAACGAAGTGTCCAAAAAGTCTGCCTGCATATACAACTGAAAGTGTTTGATGTGCAATATACTGTATAACTGAAATTCCTCTGAAGTGCAAAAAAAATCCCTCTGAAGTCCAACAAAAGACCAAACATCCTCTGAAGTAAATACAGTGATCACCACTAGTGTTGAGCGAACCCGAACTGTAAAGTTCGGGTCCGTACCGAACTTTAGCTTTTTCCCGAACCCGAACCCGAACCCGGACTTTGCCCAAAAGTCCGGGTTCGGGTTCGGCAATCTAATAACGCATTTAGAAATGCTTCAGGGGCCAGCCAATCACCTTTTGATTAGCTGGTGTGCCCTTAGAGGCCATCATAGCCATGCCTACTAATGGCATGGCTGTGATTGGTCAGTGCAACATGTGACCCAGCTTCTATATAAGCTAGAGGCACACAGCACACACGTCCCTCTGCTTCAGAATAGATAGGGAGAGGATCTAGTCTGCTGCTGCTGCTTTTAGGGAGAGATAGAAAGATAGATGAGGTAGTCCTGATTCTGCAACCTGAGGGAAAAGATAGAGAGATAGTGTAGTGTAGGGCCAGGTTCCTGTGTTGGTGCTTTCTGGGAGAGAGAATATTATATAGGAGTCCAGATTCAGAGATTAAAATCAGCGATCTGCATAGGTCTACCTATTTGTGTTGCAGTGCAGTCTTTTTACACTGCCATGAGCCCAGTGTCAGAGAAAATCTAACTTTTAGGGGAAAAAAAAAGGCACTTTATTGTTCTCTTTTCCAAAAGACCCATAGGGCAAAAAAAAAAAAAAAAAAGCATTTTATTTTGCTTGTGCAAAAAAAGACCCGTTTAGGGCAAAAAATAAAATAAAATAAATTTGCACTTTAATGTACGCTTGCAAAAAACGCCGTTTAGGGGCACAAAAAAAAGTTTGCAGTGTGTTATACATATTTTGAGGTGTGTGAAATAAACAATTTCTATATAGTTTTCTCCTACTGTGCTATACTAAAAAAACAACATTTTTTTTGAATAGCATTTTCTGCAGTTCTGTAGCTGTGCGATTCAGCGGTTACGTACTGTGGGTGTGTTCTGCTCTTCCAAAAAACGCTGTTTAGTGGCACAAAAAAAAGTTTGCAGTGTGTTATACATATTTTGAGGTGTGTGAAATAAACAATTTCTATATAGTTTTCTCCTACTGTGCTATACTAAAAAAACAACATTTTTTTTTAATAGCATTTTCTGCAGTTCTGTAGCTGTGCGATTCAGCGGTTACGTACTTTGGTTGTGTTCTGCGCTTCCAAAAACACCCATTTAGGGCAAGATCCTAAATTTTGAAAATATGAGGAGAAGGTCAAAGGGACGTGGTGGCCCCGGTCGTGGTGCTGCTGGTGGAGCTCCTGTTGCAGGGAGAGGACGTGGTGGATCTGTGCCAGATACACGCACAAGTGAAACACCTTCCTCAGGTGCGAGTAGGCGACCGAGCCTGCGGCGGTATTTTGTCGCGCCTAATGAGGCTGTACGAATGTTTAGGCCAGGACAAGTACAGGCGATAGTATATTGGGTTGCTGACAGTGCCTCGGGCTCCTTCACATTGTCTCCCACCCACTCTTCTGATGAAAGAACAGAGTTGGCACCTGAAACCCATGTCCATCAGACTTTCACCTCACCCCCTTGCAAATCAGCCAAGCAGTCTGAGCCCCAAATCATGCAGCAGTCTCTTCTGCTTTTCGATGACTCTGTTAGCAGGGTTTCCCAGGGCCATCCACCTAGCCCTGCCCCAGAAGTGGAAGAGATTGAGTGCACCGATGCCCAACCACTTATGTTTCATGATGAGTACATGGGAGGACCATCGCAGTACGTCTCGGATGATGACGAAACACAGGTGCCAACTGCTGCTGCTTTCGCAATTGTGCAGACAGACAAGGAGGGCAGGGGTGAAGACTGGGTGGAAGATGATGTGGAGGACGATGAGGTCCTCGACCCCACATGGAATCAACGTTATGCAGGTGACCAGTGTAGTTTGGAGGAAGAGGCGGTGGTCGCACAGAGCCACCAGCACAGCAGAAGAGGGAGCAGGGTGCAAAAGCGGAGCGTCTGTCAGCTAGACAGTATGTCTGCTACTGCCCAACGCAGCAAGGGACCGAGCACACCAAAGCCAGGTCCAAGGAGTTCCCCAGCGTGGCAGTTCTTCACACAATGTGCTGATGACAAGACACGAGTGGTTTGCACGCTGTGCAATCAGAGCCTGAAGCGAGGCATAAACGTTCTCAACCTGAGCACAACCTGCATGACCAGGCATCTAAGTGCAAAGCACGAGCTGCAGTGGAGTAGACACCTCAAAAACCAAGAAAGGTCTCTGGCTCCTCCTGCTTCCTCTTCTGCTGCAGTCTCGGCCTCTTCATCCACCTCTGTAGTGACAGTGGCACCTGCCACCCCGCAAACAGAGGATCTGCCAGCAACACTACCACCTGGGTCACCAACCATCTCCACAATGTCCCATGGAAGCGTTCAGCTCTCTATCTCCCAAACATTGGAGAGGAAGAGGAAGTACCCCCCTAGCCACCCGCGATCCCTGGCCCTGAATGCCAGCATTTCAAAACTCCTGGCCTTTGAAATGCTGTCATTCCGTCTGGTGGAGACGCAGAGTTTTAAAAGCCTGATGGCATTGGCTGTCCCACAGTACGTCGTGCCCAGCCGCCACTATTTTTCCAGGCGAGCCATCCCTTCCCTGCACAACCAAGTGGGGGACAAAATCAGGTGAGCACTGCGCAACGCCATCTGTGGCAAGGTCCACCTAACTACGGATGCGTGGACCAGTAAGCACGGTCAGGGACGTTATATCTCCCTAACAGCACACTGGGTAAATGCAGTGGCGGCTGGGCTTGAGGCAGATAGCAGTTTGGCGCATGTCCTTCAACCACCGAGGATTGCAGGGCGCTTCAGTTTGCCTCCTGTTGCTAACTCCTCCTACTCCGCTTCCTCATCCTCTACCGCCTCCTCATCCGGTCAGCGTAACACCTTCACCACCAACTTCAGCACAGCCAGGGGTAAACGACAGCAGGCAGTTTTAAAACTTTCCTGTTTGGGGGAAAAACCCCACACCGCGCAAGAGTTGTGGAGGGACATGGAACAACAGACCAATGAGTGGTTGCTGTCAGTGAGCCTCAAGCCCGGCCTGGTGGTGTGCGATAATGGGCGAAATCTCGTAGCAGCTCTGGGCCTAGCCGGTTTGACGCACATCCCTTGCCTGGCGCATGTGCTGAACTTGGTGGTCCAGAGGTTCCTTAAAAATTACCCCAATATGCCAGAGCTGCTGCAGAAAGTGCGGGCTGTGTGTGCGCACTTTCGGCGTTCTCACCCTGCTGCTGCTCGCCTGTCAGCGCTGCAGCGTAACTTCGGCCTTCCCGCTCACCGCCTCATATGTGACGTGCCCACAAGGTGGAACTCCACCTTGCACATGCTGGCCAGACTGTGCGAGCAGCAGCAGGCGATAGTGAAGTTTCAGCTGCAGCAATCACGCGTGAGTCGCTCTGCAGAACAGCACCACTTCACCACCAATAACTGGGCCTCCATGCGAGACCTGTGTGCCTTGTTGCGCTGTTTCGAGTACTCCACCAACATGTCCAGTGCCAATGACGCCGTTCTTAGCGTTACTATCCCAGTTCTATGCCTCCTTGAAAAAACGCTTCGGGCGATGATGGAAGAGGATGTGGCACAGGAGGATGAGGATGAGGAGGAGGAGGAGGAAGCGGGATCATTTCAAAGGCTTTCAGGGCAGTCTTTCACAAGTGGCTACGAGGGTGGGTTCCTGCACCAACAAACGCCAGGTACACAATTGTCCGGCAGAAAGGGCACAGTTCTGGAGGATGACGAGGTGGAGGAGGAGATGGAGGAGGAGGAGGAGGAGGCATTTTCACAGCAGGGTGGCACCCAGACCAGCTCGTGGCCATCACTGGTGCGTGGCTGGGGGGATACAGAGGACACAGACGATACACCTCCCACAGAGGACAGCTTTTCTTTGCCTCTGGGCAGCCTGGCACACATGAGCGATTACATGCTGCAGTGTTTCCGCAATGACCGCCGAGTTGCCCACATTTTAACTGGTGCTGATTACTGGGTGGCCACCCTGCTGGATCCCCATTACAAGGACAACGTACCGTCCTTAATTCCCTCACTGGAGCGGGATCGTAAGATGCGCGAGTACAAGCGCACGCTGGTAGACGCGCTGCTGGTGGCATTCCCACCTGACAGCGGGCGTACGGTGGAAGCACAAGGCGAAGGCAGAGGAGGAGGAAGAGGTCGCCAACGCAGCCGGGGCACCGGCAGCACCTCAGAAGGCAGGGTTAGCATGGCTGAAATGTGGAAAAGCTTTGTCAGCACGCCACAACAACCAGCACCACCAGCTGAGATGGAACGTCTTAGCAGGAGGCAGCATTTCACCAACATGGTTGAGCAGTATGTGTCCACAGGCCTACACGTACTGTATGACGGGTCTGCCCCCTTTAACTTCTGGGTCTCCAAATTGGGCACATGGCCTGAGCTTGCCCTTTATGCCTTGGAGGTGCTGGCCTGCCCTGCAGCCAGTGTATTATCTGAACGTGTATTTAGCTGGGCAGGGGGCGTTATCACAGAAAAGCGCAGCCGCCTGTCCAGAGCCAATGTGGACAAGCTCACGTTCATTAAAATGAACCAGGCATGGATCCCACAGGACTTGTCCGTACCTTGTGCAGAATAGACATGTATACCGGTGTTGTGACAAAAACTGTCCGGCCATCGGATTGTGTCCGGCCCATACTGCGAAGGCGCAGCGCTTGCGCAGTACAGAGGACAAGGAGATTCACAAAATCTCCGAAGATGAACGGCGCCTGCGCTGTGAGTGCAGGTTCAAGCCCCACCATCCAAGTGGACATACGGTAGCACATAGTAACAGGGCCCCTCACGGGCTCGGTTCGATCGCCACGCTTCGGGCACGGCCTCACTTGGCTCGGCTTGAACCACGGATGGTGTGGCCTTCACCTGAACTCACCACGCAGGCGCCGTTCGTCTTGGGAGATTTTAGAAATCCCCTTGTCCTACATACTGAGCAAGCGCAGTACAGGGTGGACACTATTTGACGGGGGACAGAATTCGACACATCACCGGCATTACACAGCCATTGTTGTATTTTTGAATCAGTGTTGGCTACCTCGTCCTCCTCCACCGCCGCTTCCACCTACACAGCCACATCCACCGCCACTTCAACCTCCTACTCCATATGGATCTCGTCCTCCTAGGTCAAGATTATTATTTTTTATTTTTATTTTTTTTATATTATTTTAAGTTATTTCCCTATCCACATTTGTTTGCAGAGCACTTGCCATGCTCTTAACAACATTTTGCTGCCATTTGCAGCCCTCTAGCCCTTTCCATTACCTTTTTAGAGCCTTTTTAGTCCTTAGAAGTCCGGGTCCCCATTGACTTCAATGGGGTTCGGGTTCGGGTCCGGGTTCGGGTTAAAGTTCGGTCCCGAACCCGAACTTTTTTCCGAAGTTCGGCCGAACCCGTTGAACCCGAACATCCAGGTGTCCGCTCAACTCTAATCACCACGTTTGCTGTGAGACACAGCTTAGGTGTAAACCTTAGGTATACACTCACTGGACCAAATTGCCTCTCATTTACATGATTGCCATATAACGCTCCAGAGGAGATATCAATGCATCATTTCTCCAGAGGTTAGAAAAAATTGCTCTCCTTGTCTAGAACTTGCCTCCCAAGAAGTGAGTGGATCCATGGAACTGTGACACAGCATTTCCAAGACAATTTTTCCTAACCTAATGCATCGATATTCGAAATGGCCTCAAAAAAACGATGAAAACAAGTTTATTTTTGTTTTTTTGAGGGCCCTTTTGGAGGACACCTGAAGCTTTATATAATATTGCTCCATCATTTTTAAGTGCTGGTTCACACTGATGAGGTGCAATAAACCTCATGGGATTTAGACAAGAATCACACGGCATTCCTGTTCAAATCACATGCAATTCTTTGCAGTGCGAATTGAGCTCATTCATTTTATATGGCTCAAATCTTACCGCCCCCACACGAAAAAGGTGCATGCATCTTTTTCTGCTGCACTGGAATCGGATCGCATGTGCGTTCACACCCATGTGATCTGATTTATCCAATCGCACTGCATTTTGTGACCTGTTTTGGGGGTCTTTAACTTAACATTGACACCTACAGTGGTTCTCATGAACGGATTATAATTGTGATGTGGTGCGGGAAACGCACAGGAATCGCTGTGAATCCCACACCACATGAGGGTGAATCGAGACTTACGTTTTTTGTTTTTTTTTATTGCTGCCTGTGTCTCCATTAGGGAGATTTGCCCTCTGTAAATGTCCAATCGTCCACAAAGTCAAAATGTTTGAGATGCCACCAGAACAGGAATAAGGTTGGGTTCACACTGAAGTGAAGTGGATGCGGGTTTCCCCGCATCCAATTCACATGATAGGAGAGTGTGACCAGCTCTCAATGGAGCCGGTCCACACATTTCCGGGGCGGCTGCGGAGCGCACTGCAGAAGGGTCCTGTGCGTTTTTGGCTCTGTTTCAGATCCGAATTCAGGTAATTTTTTTTACCTAATTCAGACCTGAAATGGTGAACAGGGACGCACCAGACCCCTACTGCAAACCGCTCCACACATAGTGTGAACTCAACCTTAAAGTGATTATAAAGTCTCATTTAAAAAAATAAAAATAAATAACAAACATGTTATACTTACCTGCTCTGTATAGTGGATTTGCACAGAGGAGCCCGGATCCTCCTCTTCTCGAGCCCCTCTTTGGGTCTCCTGGCCCCTCCCTCCTGTTCAGTGCCCCCACAGCAAACAGCTTGCTATGGGGGCACCCGAGCTAAGTTACAGCTCCCTGTGTCAATTTAGACATGGAGCCCTGACCCGGCCCGACCCCCTCTCTCCCCTTATTGGGATAGCTGACTTTGATTGACAGCAGTGGGAGCCAATGGCGCCACTGCTGTGTTTCAGCCAGTCAGGAGGAGCGTCTCGGACAGCCAAGGCCCTTGTGGACATCACTGGAGAGAGAAGGGGCTAAGGTAAGTATTAGGGGGGTGATGATGAGGCTACTGCACACAGAAGGTTTTTTTTTCTTATTGAATAGAGTGCACTAAGATAAAAAAAGTTCTGCCTTTACAACCCTTTAAGGGAAAATCTTCTAACGGTAACACTTGTCACAGTAACAGGGGATTTCCCACACTTTAGGGAGATTTCCACTCACTTGCTGTTGTGTCTATAGGGCAGGGGGGTGAAGGGAAATCTCTTCAATGGAACATAGGAGGCAAAAAAAGACCCTGTTCTAACTTTATACAAAATTATATTTTTTATATAAAGTAGGAAATAAATGATTTGGTTTTTGCATCACAAAATGCTGGTTTTATCATTTGATGGTTTTCTGTTACAAGAAAACAATATTCATATGGCCACCATTAGAAACAAATGTTTTAAATGTAAAGATTTTTTGTGATAAAAAAAAAAAAGAACACAGTTCTTTAATGCTTAGTATGATTTTCTAACACTTGGGCAAGCAACTTTGACAAAACAAGTAACTTTGAACCTCTTGGAACACTCTTATATTCTTCTAAAAGCTTCTTATCTTAAGATTAGGGTACTAGTTGGTTCATAGTTTAAGCAAACAAAGTCAAGTTAAAGTGAAAACAATTGCCATAAACTCCATGTTTTTATGTCAACTGAACTTTACGACTTGGTATGTGCTAGGTTTGTTTACGATAAATATGCCCTGATTTTCTGGTAAACCAAAGACATTTAAAATGTATTATGTATACATTGTATTCTATATGTTTAGTGGAAATACTGTGTATGCTATATGTTTAGTGGAAATACTGTGTATGCTATATGTTTAGTGGAAATACTGCGTATACTATATGTTTAGTGGAAATACTGTGTATGCTATATGTTTAGTGGAAATACATATGCGTTGAATATGCGAAAAATTTGTTATATTTGTTATATATATAGTCCATTCTTTCTATACACCCCTTTATCAATCAATTAGGATGTGGCACTTTAGTTAACGAGGGTGACTGATTACCACCCAAGGGCACCTGTAATCAATTTTCTGATGAATTAGGCAAGAGAGCACAACTACAAATACTCAGTATTTTCTATATTTTGCTGTTTATGTTTCTAAATAATAGGTTCAATAAATATGAAGCCCATTAGGTTTTTCCAGGTCTCTTCTTCAACAAATAGGATAAAGTTAGGGAGAGTGGCTCAAAGGAGAAGATAAGGGGTAAATAGTTCACAAGACAAGGTTAGGGAAAGTGGATCACAGGAGAAGGTTAGGAGGAGTGAGTCACAAGAGGATCCAGGTGGGTGGGTCACATGGGGGAAGTGGGTCATAACGGAAGGTTAGGGGTAAATAGTCACACAACAAGGTAATGGGGGTAGGTCACAGACAAGCTTAGGGAGATTGGGTTACAGACCAGGGTTGGGCTGAGTCCATCACAGCACAAGCTTGGTGTTAGTGGGTCACAGGACAAGGTTAGAGGCAGTGGGATACAAGCCAAGGTTAGAAAAAAGTAGTTTATAGGGCATAGCTTCCTAAGACCCCTTTCACACTGGGGCGGTTTGCAGGCTCTATTGCGCTAAAAATAGCGCCTGCAAACCGACCTGAAACAGCGGCTGCTGTTTCTCCAATGTGAAAGCCCGAGGGCTTTCACACTGGAGCAGTGCACTAGCAGGACATGAAAAAAAGTCCTGCTAGCCACATCTTTGGAGCGGTGAAGGAGCGGTGTGTTTACCGCTCCTCCACCGCTCCTGCCCATTGAAAGCAATGGGGCACCGCAGCTATACCGCCGGCAAAGCACCTCTATTTTTAACCCTTTTTCGACCGCTAGCGGGGGGTATAACCACACCGCTAGTGCCCGAATAGCGCCGCAAATACGACAGTAAAACGCCGCTAAAAATAGCGGCACTTTACCGCCGATGCACCTCCCGCCCCAGTGTGAAAGGGGCCTAAGAAGAAACCAAAAAAAAATAAAAAAAATAAAGAATCCTGAGCAGGCTGCTGATGTTTTTATTTTACTGTTGTTATTTACCATTATTGTACTACTATATATTATATACATCATGTAATTATTTATACACACACAAACACATTTTTTACGAAGCTTGTAGAAACCTAGGCTGACATAGTTAATTGCAATAAAATAATGACTTTTTGAACAAAATATGCAATCTTTTTTTCCGTTTGTGCCCTTGTGCTAGGACCTGGTATGTGTTACATGAAAAGGAGGAGCTTATACTTAATTGCTGATTCTGCCACCAGCCTCCCTAGTTATACCAGGCTCACAGGGCTGAGCTGAGCTTCCTAGGGTGGACGTTTAAGTGACTTTACAAGTCTGCATGAATAAACTGCTGACACGTCTCAATATACAGCAACATAATTAACATTTAAACAAACTAACTAAGGGCTCATGCACACGGGACGTTTTTACAGCTGCTGTTAGGGGCGTCTGACGTTTTTTTTAACTGCCTCTAAATGCCTCTCCATGTTAGCCTGTGTGTCCATGCACACATAAACTATCAGAGACATTTGTAGGCATAAGCGTTTGGGGCAGTAGAAAAAAACAGCCTGTACTTCCAGGAGCAGTAAAAACTAGCTGTAAAAAACAAAAAACAAAACGTCCCTAAACGCTGCTAAACACTGTAACAAGCTGCTATCTGCGTTTAGCTGCATTTGGCGTTTTTAGGAATTTTTACATTATAGGGAGGGTCTTTACTAAAAAAAGGCAAAAACCGCGAAGGCCAAAAATCATGAAAAAACGCCCATAAACCTTATTCAAAAACACGGCTAACAGCTTGTTTATAAGGCTGCTTTTCCTGGCAGCAGCACTGGCGTTTTTTATGTCCTGTGTGCATGAGGCCTAACTTGTATTAATAAAAAGCTGTCCCGGAGCTCCTGTCATGTGTCTTTAAGATTATGTCATCAGCTGCAGGTAGGATGAAATATTTCCTCATTATCCCTTTTTCTAGTGTCCAGACAGCATCATTGTAAGTTTGACAGCAGGTAAGAGGCTGCAGAAAGGGCTGATATTTGTCAAACATTGGGTAAAGTGGAACTTCTTTTTTAAATTTCATATCTTTATTAAACATTTTCCATTTTCCAACAATACATACATTCCCTCCTTCCCTCCCCCCTGTCTCCCATACACAAAAAAAAAAAGAAAATTAATCAGAACATCGTTTCACATTAAAACCATTTCAATCCAAAATTCCTCTACCCCGATACTTCTTAACTCACTCTCCCTTCTACATCTCTCATCCAGCCACTAATTGACCTAGACCACACTCACACTTCCTTCCTCCAAAACATCCATTCCCTTCTACGACTACTTTACTTATTATATACAATTTTCTTTCCTCTTTTTTTCTTGCCACGGTTTCCAAATCTTATCAAATTTTTTTAGGGCTCCTTGTCTAACATAGGTTGTCCTTTCCTTTAGGATAGTTATGTTCATATTTTTCTCCCAATCCTTACTAAGGGGAGGGGGGATTGATTGCCATCTCTGTGCAATCAGCCTCCTTGCTTGAAATAAGCATCTTGTTATTGCTAACTGAGTGTAGGCATTTATCCCCTCGCCCCCTACCAAGCCCAGGACACATTGTAGGGGTTCCAGCTCTATGTCAACCTCAAAAACTTGCTCAATTGTTCTCACTACCTCCCTCCAATATCGAAATAACTTTGGGCATCGCCAGAACATATGGATTATATCACCGTTTACTCCACCACATCTGGGACAACTGGCGTCTCTTCTACAGCCAAAGCGGAAAAGTTTATACGGAGTATAATATGCTCTGTTTAGCAAAAACAGGTGAGACATCCTCTGCGAGGGAGACAGTGAGACTGACGAAGCAAGTTCCAAAATTCTCTTCCACTGTTCGTTAGATAAGTTAGCAATATCTCTTTCCCACTTCCTCTTTTGTACCTGGCCCTGGGATTCCCTTAGGCTCCCCTTATGTAAATTTAAGTATATTTTTGTTATTGAGCCCTTAGTTGTTTTAGTGTTGATGATTTCTTTTAACAGGGGGGTCTTGCTCCAGGTCATTACTATTCCTTTATATTGTTTTGTTAAGGCATGTCTGATCTGCAAATATTTATAAAAGGATTTATTTGAAAGATTATATTGTTCTTTTAATGTCTGAAAGGTTTTTAGTGTGCCATCTTGATACAGCTGGGAGATATATTTAATCCCCTGTCTTTGCCATTCCTTAACTGTCCCCATCTTCTGTACCTCCTTTAAATTGTCATTCTCCCATAGGGGGGTATACTCCGTGATACCATCATATCCCAACGCTATCTTCACTGCTTTCCATATTCTGATCATAAGGTCAAGGGTAGGTAATTTCCGTGGGAGGGAACCTGCTTCCATGGCTTCTACTATAGAGTCATGTATAGTATGTTGTAGTAATATTCTCTTCCTTATCTCTTCTCCCTGCATGTTACTACCCTTCATGTATTGAATCTGTGCCGCCAAAAAGTAACTAAATGGATGTGGGAGTGCCACTCCCCCCTCTTGTTTTGTCCTCTGTAAGGTATTTAATTTTATTCTGGCTACGCCTCCTTTCCAAATCAACTCCCTAAACGTAGTGTCTATTTTCTGGAACCATTTGTTGTATATCCAAACTGGTGAGTTTTGTAAGACGTATAGGAGCTGTGGCATCCACACCATTTTTATTAAATTGCAGCGGCCTGCTACTGACAATGGGAGGGATTTCCACACCTTGATTTTCCCTTTGTATTTTTTAAGCAGAGGAATCAGATTATCTGAAATATAATGGTTAGGGTCTCTAGATATATACACCCCCAAATATTTAATTTGTGCTGTTATTTGAATTTGAGAAGCCTCTTGCGGGAGTTGGTTTGATAGAGGGTCCACCGGTAGCAGCATAGATTTTCCCCAGTTTATATTAAGGCCTGAAAAGCGTCTAAAAATCTCTATTTGTTTCATGGCCTTACCAAGGGAGTGCTGTGTATATCCCAGTAACAAGAGGAGATCATCCGCGTATAATACCACTTTCTCCTCTACCTCACCTCTTATAAATCCTCTTATCTCAGAGTCCGACCTAAGTGCAATCGCAAGGGGCTCGATTGCGAGGGCGAAGAGAAGGGGGGACAAAGGGCACCCCTGTCTCGTACCCTTCTGCAACCTGAACCTCTCGGAATACACATTGTTCACTTTTACTCTGGCCTCTGGGGTACTATACAGCATCTTGACCCATTTCATAAAAATAGGGCCAACCCCAAACTCTTTTAAGGCTCTCCATAGATATTGCCACTCTATACTGTCGAAGGCCTTGGCAGCATCCAACGAAACAATTGCTCTTTTTCCATCTTCCTCAGTTGGAATCTGGAGGTTCAGAAAAACTCTTCTTATATTTGTGGAGGTGGCCCTACCTGGTATAAAACCCGATTGATCGGGATGTACCAGTTTCTCAACTATTTTGTTTAATCTAGCTGCCAAGAGCTTCGACAGTATTTTTATGTCAGTGTTGAGTAAGGAGATAGGTCTATACGAGGCGGTTTCAAGTGGGTCCTTACCCTCTTTGTGAATAACTATTATTGTGGAGTCCATCATGGACATAGGGAGTTCTCCTTTAGCTAGTGAGCAGTTTAGAACCCTAGTGAGTTCCGGGAGTAACTCCTTCCCGAAATACCGGTAGGTCTCTGCTGGGAGGCCGTCCGGGCCTGGGGTTTTATGCCCCGCCATCTCCTGTACGGTCAACCGTAGTTCTTCTAAGGTCAGGGGTTTGTCTAAATCCTGTCTATCCAGCTCAGAGAGCGAGGGCAACACTAGACTACCATTATGTCATCAGCTGCAGGTAGGATGAAATATTTCCTCATTATCCCTTTTTCTAGTGTCCAGACAGCATCATTGTAAGTTTGACAGCAGGTAAGAGGCTGCAGAAAGGGCTGATATTTGTCAAACATTGGGTAAAGTGGAACTTCAGTCAGAAAAATAAGTCCTCCTAGATCACTTCAGGTTGGTCTCTTTTGTAAAACATTAAAAATAAGTGCCTATATTGTTTAAACACTGACAGCAACGGAGCCCGCGAACCCGGAAGAAACGCAGAGGGAAAATGTCAGCCTTCTTAGCGGTAACCGGGCGCGCTGCAGGGGCTTCGTTCTAAGGTAAGTATTTCATAATGTGCTAGGATGCGATGAAACCTAGCACATTGTGCCATTATCTTGTAGGTTTTTTTGTTTTTTTCAGCAGTTTACTACCGCTTTAAAGATCATTAATTGTTATCAAACTCTTATGGGTAGAGTATTGCTTAACACAGCTAAAACATTCACATGTACCTGAAGCTACATGATCTCTGAGCCAGCATTGCAATCCAGGATGTAGAAGATCACCAAGGAAGTGACCTGAACATGGCACTGTGCTTTAAGTGCCACCTGTTACAGCAACCTATGCTCTATGTGCTACCCCCTGCCTGGTAGGACAATCTCTAGGACATGTGGTGGGTCATGGAAAATTTTAACAAGGCAGATACAATATTTTGACTATTATTTTATGTTTAGTGAAAGTTCCATTTTAAGCCAAACAACAAAGATTACTTTGTTTATTTATAATTAAAAAAAAATGGTATTGAGAAGGAATTAAGATCTCTCCAGCAGGGACAGATAGGAATAAAACCACTTTTTTCCGCCATGACAGAAAGTGTGAAAAAGTCAGCAAAGGCAGACACTGACTAAACATAAAACCTGGCAGAGGTGGCAGATGAGGCAGAGCCTCTCCTGCCTTGAACATAAAAAATAAAACAATCGACTTCGAGGGTCGTAGCTTAGCAACCTCGGGTCTCAGAGAACAAAAATGGGGGGAGTAGGTAGCTGAAGTCATACCCCACCACTGGTCAATTTGGGGCTCTTATCATCTATGCTTTCGGAGATACTTGCATAGTATCCTTGCACAGCCTGTCAGAAGCTACATACAGAACAGCCAGTTTAAATACAAGCTGGCACACTCTGTTTGCAGCAGACTGAGAGGATGAGCTCACAGTTCCTCTCCTCACTTCTTGTCAGAGGCACTTAGCTCAATAGACAGCTTGGAGTCTTGGACCAATGGTAAAGTACCATTGGCCCAAGCTGTTCACTAAAAATGCTGCAGTGGAGGCTGGCCTCTCACTGCAGTGTCATAGAAGGGGGCATGTGTCTAAAAGACCTCTTAACTAGAAGGAAAAAACATGGCTTTATGGGTATAAGATTTACCCACAATCCCATGTCTTTCTCACACAGCTAAGAGGGAGAATGAGAATCTGCTGCTGCTGAAAAGGTAAAAGCTAAATCATATATTATTATGCTATATGTTATAAGATAATAATTTATTATTTACTGAGAAAATACTGGTTTGAAGTTATAACTTCAAACTTCAGTAATTTGTCCATTAAGCCACCTGCTTGAGTACAGTTTTTCGAAATATAGTAAATGACCTTAAAAATAATATATAATAATTATTTGTATATTACTTGCCACATAGGCCAATTCTGACACTTCTTTCCTACATGTAAAAATCATAATTTTTTGACCCCCCCCCCCCCCCAAACATTATATATATTGTTTTATCAGACACCCTAGGGAATAAAATGATGGTCATTGCAACTTTTTGTTATGCTGTGTTTCCGCAGCAATTTTTCAAACACATTTATATATATTGTTTTAACAGACACCCTAGGGAATAAAATGGTGGTCATTGCAACTTTTTGTTACGCTGTGTTTCCGCAGCAATTTTTCAAACACATTTTTTTTGGAAAGAAATTGTTTCATGAATAAAGAAAGCAAAAAACAAAAAAAAAAACACTAGAGTTAGCCCGATTTTTTTGTATACTATGAAAGATGATGTTACGCCAAGTAAGTAGATACCTAACGTCATGCTTTAAAATTGTGCAAACTTCAGTACTTAAAAATCTTCATAGGCGATTTTTACAGGTTACATGTTTAGAGTTACAGAGGAGGTCTAGTGCTAGAATTATTGTTCTCGCTGTAACATTCATGACGTATGTAACCTGTGTGTATATGGTTCTGATACTAGCCAGTGCCTTACCAGCCACTGGCCTCACCGCACGTCCCTGATCCCTTCTGCAATAATTGTGTTCTCTATTGAATTTAAAATGACAGAAATCCTTGTTCAAGTGCTAATTCTTATGTACAGTAATTCATAGCCAGCAATTAAAATGTACTGGCCTTCAGGAAATTGGGATTATTTGCTCTTGACTATTGCTATTAAGAATTAGCAATTAAAAATAAGAACTCTTTATGGAAAAAGTCCAAGTCCGTTCTTTAACGCTATACTTTCAGAAATTTTAAATGCATTTTGTGTATGTGTTCTTTTTAAAACTTCTAATTTCATGTACATTTTGTTGAAGAGCAAACGTTCCCATCCACGCTCGTGTGCAGAACCCTGGCCACATAGATTTAATAGTTCTGCATTTGGAATAACAACTGTAAATTATTTTTCCGTAAACATAAAATATTTGTCTATAGTTAAGTATATTTAATATAGTTTATTGAGTAAATACAGTTAATCACAAGTGGTGTGCCACTGTAACCTAAAACACTCGAAAAGAAAAGCACTTTTCTTTATGCTGATATATTTTTCTGAAGAATGAGATCACATGGTAGGTATGACCATTTATATCACCAAGAAGTCTGGTCTCTTGTGCAATGCTGGTCTTATAAGGGTCTAGTAACTATGGAAGTATAATGCCGCGTACACACGATAGGACATTCTGACAACAAAACCGTGGATTTTTTTACGACGGATGTTCGCTCAAACTTCTCTTGCATACACGTGGTCACACAAATGTTGTCGGAAATTCCGAATGTCAAGAACGCGGTGACGTACAACACGTTCGACGAGCCGAGAACAATGAGTTTCGATAGCCAGTGTTTGATTCCGAGCATGCGTGGACTTTTGTGCGTCGAAATTGTGTACACACGATCGGAATTTCCGACAACAAGCTTTGTTGTCGGAAAATTTGAGAACCAGCTCTCAAATTTTTGTTGTCGGAAATTCCGACAGCAAATGTTCGATGCAGCCTACACACGGTCGGAATTTCCAACAAGCTCCCATCGAACATTTGTTGTCGGAAATTCTGAGCGTGTGTATGCGCCATTATGGTCATAATTGTTTCCAATCTCTGCTGAATGAAACTGCCTGCTATTATAAAGAGAAACATTTTCTTGTAACTATTCTTTTACAAAATCAAACCAAAATCATTAGAGACCTCCTTAGATTTGCCAACACTGTAGGATCAATACGGACTTTATACCAAACATATCTGTACCATTATCTTAAAGAATGCAGACTAATATCATAGTTTCAACATACCTGTAAAATAAGATTGTCATCAGCTATAGGGTCTCTTATGTTTTCATTACCAATTCCTGAATCATCCGCATCAATTAGTCTATCTACAGGAACAACCGGAACACACTGCTGAGAGTTTAGGAAAGCAAATTCCTTGTCCATTGAATCCAGAGTTGGACAAATATTGTATGTGTAGGGCAGCTGCAATGTTCCATTGTTAAACTGGGAAATAAATCTGGGATCTACAGTATGATATAAATGTGTATCCACAGGGCCAAAGTAAGGCAAAGATTTGGGCTCTCTGCACTTGGAGACCACAGCGACTATCACAGTCAATACAAACAGAAAAGTAATCAATGACAAGGCAATTACCAGGTACATTTGTAAGTTTGACTGAGAGTCCAGTTTGCTTGGCTGTTTGTTCATTTCAGGAATTATCTCCCTAAAATGATCAGCAATCACCAGGTTTAGAATCACAGAAGCAGACAGGGGTGGGTAGCCATTGTCTTTTACTATGACCACAACTTTATGTTTTAAAGAATCTCTATCATGAAAAACTTTTGTTGTTTTGATTTCCCCAGTGTACTGATCAATAGTAAACAGTGATGGCTCAGAAGCTTGCAAAAAATAAGACAACCAGGCATTGTGTCCAGAATCCGCATCCACTGCGACCACTTTAGATACCAAGGAACCTTGTTCAGATGACCAAGGAACCATCTCAAAGACAAGGCCATCACTGTCTCTTGGTGGGTATAGGATGACTGGTGAGTTATCATTCTGGTCTACCACATGAATTTTTAGAGTTGTGCTGCTGTTCAGGGATGGAAAACCATTGTCTTTAGCAATAATCTGAATGTTGAATTCTCTGTGTTGCTCGTAATCAAATGATTTTTGCGCATAAATGACTCCGGTCACTGGATTTATAGATACATGCAAGGATATGGAATCTTTGTTACTTACTATAAAGTAAGTCAGTTTTGCATTTTCTTCACTGTCAATATCTTTTGCTTGAATATGAAATATAGAAGCTCCTGGTAAATTATTTTCTGGTACAAATGCAGTGTAAATCAACTTCTCAAACATAGGTGCATTGTCATTAACATCCGCCAAGTCCAAATAGACGACTTTCACAGAAGACAAACAAGGAGAACCCTTGTCAGATGCTTGAATGGTGATGTTATAGGATGATAATTTTTCTCTATCCAGAGAATCTTTGGTAACAATTTTGTAGAAGTTACTTGCTGATGACACTAATTGAAATGGAATATCCCCAATGATTTGACACTGAACCTCTCCATTTTCTCCCGAGTCTTTATCACGGACTGCAATCAGTGCCACCACAGTTCCAGGTGATGTGTCTTCAGGAATAGGAGAAGACAGGGAGGTGAGGGTTATCTCAGGAACATTGTCATTCTCATCCAATATCTCTATTAAAACTTTGGCATGGGCAGCCAGGCCCCCTCCATCCATGGCTTTTACAGATATTTCATAGTGGTTTTTCATTTCATAATCTAAATTTCCCTTTGTTCTAATGTCTCCGTTCTTGTGATTAATTGTAAACATCTGGAGAATGTTATTTGCCAGGGTACTGAATGAATATGTAATCTGCGCATTTACTCCTTCATCTTCATCAGTTGCTCTGACCTGCAGAACTGTAGTATTTAAAGGTATATTTTCCTTAATGCTTATTTTATATACTTCTTGAGTAAATATAGGTGTATTATCATTATAATCAGTGATGGCAATCCTAATCAGCACAGTGCCTGTCTGTACAGGATTTCCTCCATCGAAAGCTGATAGAATCAGTTCATGGTAATTTTGTGTCTCTCGGTCTAGAGGCTTTTCTAGAACCAGCTCAGGAAATATACTGCCATCAGAGCTGATCCTTTCTCCTAAGGCAAAGTGCTCATTTGGACTCAGCTTGTAGCTTCTCAGTGTATTAATTCCTATATCCAAATCCTCAGCTTTTTCCAAAACAAACTTTGCTCCCGGTAAAGCATATTCACTTAATTCTAATTGAATTGTTTCATAGAGAAATCTTGGTGGATTGTCATTTATATCTTGAATTTCAATCCGAACATTAAACACATTTAAAGGATTCTCAGCCACAGCATCAAAGGTCAGGACACAATCAGCTGCAGCCCCACACAGTGTCTCTCTGTCTATCCTCTCTGCAATAAAAAGGTCTCCATTCTCCAGATTGATACTGAAATATTTTTCAGAAACATCAGACACAATACGAAGTTTTCTTGCTGTGATATCCTTCACATTCATTCCAAGATCTTTCACTAAATCACCAACAACTGAACCTTTCCTCATTTCTTCTACAATGGAATAATGAATCTGAGCAGAGACTGAATGACACAGCCAGGAAAATAATGAAATCACTACTTGCCATCTGATTTCCAGGGGTGATTGTTGTTGATGCATTTTCAAGACAGCCGTTCCTTTTGTTGTTGGGAATATATAAGAGGAACTCCTTGTAAAATGTATAATCCTTAAATTGAATTCAAATGCCAGAATATCTTCTTCTTTATTAGACCTGAAGCACTCCCATCTCATGCAGAAATGCTCTATATCTACTCTTGCAGTTGTACTGCCTGTCTCATAGAGGCATGCATCTCTCACATCCTTCCCTTATTGGTTCAACAGCGGCGCTCTGAGGTGTAATTGGGGAACTACAACATTTTAGAGTTACTTTCATAAATGCAAACTAAGATTTAGGGTCCTGTCACATGAGCGTCATCAGTTCCCTCACTAAAACTGATTTTGAAAAAAACTCTGATCTTTAATATGATTTTCTAATACTCTTGAAAAAAACACATAACAAAAAAAGTGACTTTGTACCTCATAAAACACACTTATATTATTCTAAAAGCTTTATGACCTAAGATTGAGATAATGGTTGGTTCATAGTTTAAGCAAATTAAGTCAGTTTAACCATCTCCCGCCCACGCTATAGCTGGAAGACGGCTACAGCATGTGCCTTAATTGCTGGGAGGGCGCCCATGTACGTCCGAGTCAGTGAGACTTGGCTGATCACAGATCGGAGTACAGCCAATGACAACGGAACACGTGATGTAAACAGAAGATCGTAATCAGCTTTTTTTCCCCATGCTGACAGCGTGAGGAGAAAAAAAAAGCTGATTACTGGCTTCTGTCAGAGGGACATCGGTCCCATACACCAGTGCCACCTGCCAGTGCCCACCAGTGCCACCTACCAGTGCATATCAGTGCTGTCTATCAGTGCCCACCAGTGCCACCTACCAGTGCCCACCAGTTCCACTTATCAATGCCCATCAGTGCTGCCAATCAGTGCCACCTATCAGTGCTTCCTATCAGTGTCATCTACCAGTGCCCATCAATGCCACCTATCAGTGCCACCTATCAGCGCCCTTCAGTGCTACCTATCAGGCACTAATAGGTGGCACTGATGAGCGGCACTGAAGAGCACTAACAGTGCCGTCTTATCAGTGCAGCCTATCAGTGCAGCCTATCAGTGCCCATCATTACATCCTCATCAGCGCACATCAATGAAGGAGAAAAATTACCTGTTTGCAAAATTTTATAACAAACTATGAAACTTTTGTTTTTTTTTTCCATTTTTTTTCCCGTTTAAAAAAACAACAACCCAGAAGTGATAAAATAGCACCACAATAAAGCTCTATTTGTGTGAAAAAAAATTATAAAAATTTCATTTGGGTACAGTGTTGCATGACCACGCAATTGTCATTCAAAGAGTGACAGCGCTGAAAGCTGAAAAACGGCCTGGGCTGGAAGAAAGTTTAAGTGCCCAGTAAGCAAGTGGTTAAAGTGAAAATAATTGCCATAAAGACCATATTTTTTAAGAGAACTGAACTTTGTGACACGGTGGGGTTGATTTATTAAAACTGGCGAGTGTAAAATCTGGTGCATCTGTGCATAGAAACCAATCAGCTTTTAGTTTTTATTTGTCAAAGCTTAATTAAATAAGCTGAAGTTAGAAGCTGATTGGCTACCATGCACAGCTGCACCAGATTTTGCACTCTCCAGTTTTAGTAAATTCACCCGGTTTGTGCTTGATTTTTTTTTTTATGATAAACATGCCCTGATCTTCTGGTAAATCAAATACATTTAAAATGTATTGTGTATACAGTGTAGACTATGTGTTTAGTGAAAATATTTGTGGACATAAACATCAAATTCTGCGAGAGAGAGAGAGAGAGAGAGAGAGAGAGAGATAAAAGAGAGAAGAGAGCACAACTAAAACTACTCCGTATTTTCTATATTTTGCTGTTCATGTTTATAAGGAATAAGTTCAATAAATGTGAAGCCCATTAGGTTTTTCCAGATATCTTCTTTAAAAATTGGGATAAGGTTAGGGAGAGTGGCTCAAAGGGAAGATAAGGGGTGAATAGGTCACAAGACAAGGTTAGGGTAAGTGGGTCATAGAAGGTTCGTAGGAGGGGGCCATAGGAGGATCAAGGTGGGAGGGCCACATGGCATAAGTGGGTCATAACAGAAGGTTAGGATTAAATAGTCACTCGACAAGGTTAGTAGGAGTAGATCACAGACAAGGTTAGGGAGAGTGGGTTACAGACCAGGGTCAGGCTGAATTGGTCACAGCATAAAGTTGGTGTTAGTGGGTCACAGGACAAGATTAGGGGCAGTGGGATAAAAGACAAGGTAAGAAAAAAGTATTGTGTATGCATAGCTTCCTAAAAAGCAACCAAAAAATCTAGAACAGACTGCTGATATGTTTACTGTTATTATCTATTATTGTATTATTATGTAATACTATACTTCATGTAATTATTATACAAACACATACACACAAAAATATTAGTAAATTTTTTTTAGAAAGAGCTTAAAAACCTAGTCTAAAATAGTTAACAGCAATAAAATAATGACTTTTTCAACAAAATATGCAATCTTTTTTTCCATTTGTGCTCTTATTGACTCAAGCTAGGACTTGGTATGAAAAGAAGGTGCTTGCATTAAATTTCTGGTGTCTCCCTAGGTATACCAGGCTCAAAAGGGTTTAATAAGCTGAGTTTCCTAACTTTTCGGTGACTATACAAGTCTACATAAATACATTGGTAGCAGCATGTCTCAATATACAGCAACATTACTATCTTTGGGGAAAAAAAGCCCTAACTTGTATCACTAAAAGGCTGTCCTGGAAATCTTGCCAAATGACTTTGCCTACATACAATGATATCATCAGCTGCAGGTAGGAGGAAGTATTTCCACATTCTTCCTAGTGATTAGTGACAGCATTATTATAAGTTAAAAGACTGCAGAAAGGGCTGATCTGTGTCAAACATTAGTTAAGATGACTTCCAGGTTTGGATATTTTATACATAGTTACACTGGTCCAACTTGGACCAATGTAACCAAATACGAGCAGGTGAGTGGAAATTTTCAGGGCTGGTATATCCAATACCTGGAAGCTGGAAATCACTGAAGTAGACACCGCCACTATAGTGATCTCTATTTGCTTCCAGGTCCCATGCTGAACAGGTGGCCTACTACATTGTGAACACAGCAAGTCAACTACTCAACATGGGTGTCACTCAGAGGTTGGCCGTCTAGCATGGGACCCAAAAGTGGAGATCACTGGAGTATTGGTGTTTACTTTAGTAATTCTACTTCAGTAATTCCAGCTTCCAGGGGCATTGGGCAAGTATGATATTATACATAGTTACATTGGCCCAAGCTGGACTATGTATAAAATATTCATACCTGGAATTCTTCTTTAAGACAAGCCAGAATCTACATGACTATGTCATGCCTAAGCCAGGATTGCAATCCAGGATATAGAGGCTCACCAAGGAGGACACCTTAACAAAGATGGTGCCATCCTGGAGAGAAGGACTGTTATTGTAAAAAAAAAAGAAAAAAAGAAGTGGGGTGGGGTGAGGGCTAAGTGCCACCTGTTACAGTAACCTATGTCCTATGAGCAATCCCTTGCCTGGTAGGACAATCTGCAGGAGATGGGGTGGGGCATGAATGATTCTAAAATTGAAGAAAGTGGAATAACCAGCAACTATGCAAAATGATATTCAAATATACAAGTAAAATCACTAGAATTCAAATAGCTCACATTTATGTTTAGTGAATAAATCACCTTCATAGTGCCTAATTATGATCTCTTTGTTGCTTGCTAAGTTGCAGAGGGTGGAAGTTTATCTAGGGTTAGATGCAGGCTCTTTTAGAGAATTACTGTCAATAACTGTGTCCTGAGTCCTGACATTTTAGAGAACCCCCTTGTGCACCCAGTGAGATAAGCACTAATATAATAAAAGTTTGGTGTGTTTAATGTATATATTTAAACAGTGCTACAGCTGTACAATATTATGGCTACTATTATTCATTGCAAAGTCAATTTTTAGCCAAGCAGCAAAGGTTCCTTAGTTATATATATCAACCTTAACATCCAGGTCTCTGATGTTTTACTTTTTGCTCTCTGTGTCCTGAGAAAATCTCTCTTTTCTGTGGTCATTGGGACAGGACACAGATAGCAATATAATCACTTCTTCCTCATGACAAATAGGGAGAAAAAGTCAGCATAGGCAGACACAGGCTAAAAACAAAAACTGGCGGGGGTTCTAACCCACACCCTATACATTAATATTTTTCACTAATGAAAATAAAATGGCAGAACTTCCAGTTTAAATGCTATTTCTTATGTAGATTAACTAGCAAGCAATTAAAATGTACTGACCTTCAGGAATTGTAATTGGTTGATTTTAAAGTGGCATTAAACCCCAAACCAAAAAATGCATATTGTAGCTTACCAATCATTAGATGTGGTGGCTGCATTCATTTTTTTTTTCCTGCTTTTTCCCCTCTGTTTTCACCTGGTGATCTGGCAAAAAACACACCTCCTGCATTAGAGTGCCCCCACTCTGGGTGAATGAGCACAGGCAGTAACTTTGTACAGCAGTCAGTATTGTCAGTCTGGGGGAGGGGAGTGGGGGCGTGGCTTGGCTAGAGCCCAGGCTGAGGCTGTCATTTCACATATCCACAAGGTCTTGCAGTGATGTGTAGCGCGTAGGACCCTTTTGTCTCTTGGGGGAGGGGAGTGTTACATACGCTAACAGATTTTAAGGAGAAATACAGCCAAAGAACGCCTGGCTGTACTTCTCGTATGGATCACAGTTTGTTCTGCAGTCCTCTGACCCATTTTCAGCTGACAGTGGGCTGAAGCCCGCTGTCGGCTGATGTCACAGAGCCGGTCCAGGCTCGGGCAAGATCGCGTTAATGAAGTCGGGATCCGGCCATATGCCTTAACTGGAACCCAGCTCAGCCTCTCCGCAAGCCACTGAGAGCCTGAGCAGGCCGCTCCAGCCCCCTCCACAGCCAAGCACTCCTGTGAGCGAGGAGGGGCAGAGCTGACAGTCACCAGCTCTCTGCTCAGGGAACTGTAATGACCGAATAGTCAGCCATGTTGGATCGCTCGGTTCTCAGTGTTTGAGCTGGTGGGGGACAGATGTAGCATCGGACCGATGCTGATACTCTATAAGCAGTTTTGGGATAAAGGTTTTACATACATAAATATAATCTGATCATTGTACACACCCCTGCCAGTGTTAAATGGCCATCTCTGTAACTGATACATTCTGCTGGTGAGTTTATCCTTTTGAAAAACAACAGATTTACTGGCTGGATCAACAGATGGAAATGAAGGAAAACAAGTCTAAAAATTAAAATGAATACAGCCATTACATCTAAAAATTGTTAAGCTGCAATATAATAAATGTTTGATTTTGGGTTTAATATCACTTTAGGAATTAGCAACTAAAAATAAGAACCCTTTATGAAAAAAGACCAATCATCTTTAATGCTATATTTTCAGAAATTAGAAAAAAAAAAAAAATTGTATATATGTTACTTTTAACCACTTAAGCCCCGAGCCTCTTTCTGAGATTTGGTGTTTACAAGTTAAAAACTGTATTTTTTTTTCTAGAAAATGACCCCCAAAAATTATATATATATTTTTTCTAACACCCAGGAGAATAAAATGGTGGTCTTTGCAATACTTTTTAGCACACCGTATTTGCGCAACAGTCTTAAAAGCGCACTTTTTTTTTAAAAAAACCGACATTTTTAAATTAAAAAATAAGACAACAGTAAAGTTAGCCCAATTTGTTTTTACTATTGTGAAAGATAATGTTACAACAAGTAAATTGATACCCATCATGTAAGGCTTCAAAGTTACGCCCACTCATGGAATGGCGACAAACTTTTACCCTTAAAAATCTCCATAGGCGACGTTTAAAAAATTCTACAGGTTTCATTTTTTGAGTTACAGAGAAGGTCTAGAGCTAGAATTATTGCACTTGCTCTAACGTGAGGCGATGCCTCACATGTGTGGTTTGAACACCGTTTTCATATGCGGGCTCTGCTCACGTATGTGTTCACTTCTGCGCGCGAGCTCATCGGGACGGGGCACTTTAAAAAAAAACAAAACATTTTTTTCTTATTTATTTTACTTTATTTTATTTATTTTGACTGTTTATTTATTTTTATTTTTATTTGGGTCACTTTTATTCCTATTACAAGGAATGTAAACATCCCTTGTAATAAAAAACAACATGACAGGTCCTCTTAAATACCAGATCTGGGGTCAAAAAGACCTGAGATCTCATATTTGGACTAAAATGCAATAAAAAATAAATAAAAACAATGTCCCTTTAAGACCTATGGGCGGAAGTGACGTTTTGACGTCGCTTCTGCCCTGCAGTGATATGGAGACGGGTGAAGGCCATCTTTCCTTAACTCGTCTCCATACACAGCAACAGAGAGGACCGGATCACCTCCGCCGCTGCCGAAGGCTCCGGTAAGTGGCGGAGGGGACCGGGAGAGCGACAGGAGGGGGGGCGCCTCTCCCGCCTCCAATAAAAGTGATCTTGCCGTGTATCCATAACAACGGTATTCCTCTTCAAACAGCCAACGTAAAACTGCGGCGGGCGGTCCGTAAGTGGTAAACATCTAATTTATTGTAAATTTTGTTGAACAGCAAACTTTCTTATCAACACTCATGTGGAGAACCCTAGCCACATACAGTAGATTTAAAGGTTACCAATTTAGAATAACAATTTTAAAGCAGAATTAATCCCACCGATTTGTCTGTTTTCTAAATCAGTTACATTCAAGGCATGCCGAGAATTATAACTGCTACAGTTTCTAGTGTGCTTATGTTGCTCTCAACCCAACTGTCAAGCCATGATATGGCTGGTATCATAGCTGATCACATGTACAGGCAACTGCAGATCAAGCAAAGGCTAATATGACAGCTTCATTAGCTATAAATGATATCAAGGTTTATTTCAATGGAAAAAAGAAAAAGTTGGGACTTTGAATGAGGCCTGAGACAATTAAGTCACTAGGCCTCCATCCCTGTCAATGCGAAGACAGAAAAGGGTCGGGACTTTATATGAAGCATGCGGATTGAAAGCCAAACAGAGCTAGTAAATCAGATAATGTAAATTTATTAAATATTATACAGTAAAATACATAAGACACCATGGTACATATTCCATCACCCAACATGGTTAGTTTGTTCATTAGCATTTGTTCGTAAATAAATTGAGTAAAACGGTAAAAACATGAGGTAGAACTGCATGGTAAATATTATTTGGCATCTGAAGCTCGACGCGTTTCGCGGCTGTCGTGCCGCTCATCAGGAGCTGATAGTTAATGGATGTCTATAATACAAGAACATTGTATCAAATGATAGGTTAGGCTTGTAAGGGAAAAATTATATATAAGGGGGAGAGAAATATGCACTCCCTCATACTCGCCAGCGTGACGTTGGCGGCTACAGGGCGTTCGCGGCGAGGCGAGCATTTCCTTTCTGGCACAGGCACCAACACACATAGTCAGGGGTTGAGGAACCAGGAACATCTTACATTGGGCAAAATGCACCTTCAATTCCTTCCATTCAGGTAAATTCATTGTCCCTAATGCACACTCCTTTCCTTCTTTCCCCTTTCTTACTTTTCTTTATGCACACTTTTGTTGTCACACTGTCCCCTCTATTCACTATGACAGTGTTCCCCATTTGGAGCATTTTTATTGTTTGCAACACAGCTTCACTATAACACATCATTGATAGCGTTCACAATGTTGGAGTATTTCCATGTCTCCAACATAGCTTCACAATCATACACCTTAGGCTGCGCCCTCCCTTTCTCTTCTTTTCTTTCCTCCCCCTATTTTCAATTCCCAAATGAAGGTGCTTTTATGTTGGAGCATCCTCATTGCCCTCAACAAGCTCACCATCACACATTTACCCTTTTTCACTTTTTCAATTTTCTCACTTTTCATTGATAGCGTTCTTAACGTTGGAGCACTTTATTGCTTTCAACATAGCTACTGTACACTATCACATATTTTAGTTATTCTGTTTATTACCACCCCTTCTCATTCACATTCACTTTTTACCCTTCCACTGCTGTACATAGGGTCCATCACCCTTCAGCAATTTAACACACAAATTCTTTGCATTTCACATTCATTTTCAGATGGCCCAGGAGTCTTTCTGCATGTGCCCCTTGACCCTGGTGAAGATCACATGTTCAGCTCACACAATGATGCCTGCCTCCTTGCTGCGCTACCTGTTATGCCACCTCAGCTCCCATGTCGGACTGTGTCCCTGGCCGCCTACATGCCCCCTGCCGTGCCCATACCATCACCCGACCTGTAATTATGGGCTGTTTATTTAAGTGCATATTTCTCTCCCCCTTATATATAATTTTTCCCTTACAAGCCTAACCTATCATTTGATACAATGTTCTTGTATTATAGACATCCATTAACTATCAGCTCCTGATGAGCGGCATGACAGCCGCGAAACGCGTCGAGTTTCAAATGCCAAATAATATTTACCATGCAGTTCTACCTCATGTTTTTACCGTTTTACTCAATTTATTTACGAACAAATGCTAATGAACAAACTAACCATGTTGGGTGATGGAATATGTACCATGGTGTCTTATGTATTTTACTGTATAATATTTAATAAATTTACATTATCTGATTTACTAGCTCTGTTTGGCTTTCAATCTGCATGCTTCATATAAAGTCCCGACCCTTTTCTGTCTTCGCATTGACAGGGATGGAGGCCTAGTGACTTAATTGTCTCAGGCCTCATTCAAAGTCCCAATCTTTTCTTTTTTCCATTGAACCATCTAGGGATGGAAGCATGCGTTTTTGAATAGCATCCAGCTGACACAAGACCCAATGTGCCAGCCTTGTTTCCCTTTCCCCCTATCCCTGCCATACTGTGGGATAGTTGTTGGATGGGTTTCTCTGAGCATTCTGACACAACACCCCAGTGTCAGAAATAGTTTTCTTCCCCTACCATACTGTAGGCCAAGTTAAGAAAATGTTCCTTGTCTTGATATTTCTCAAGCAAATTATGATCCATTTAGACACCCCAATTCACAGCCCCAGGGTCCGGTGTTGTTCGGGGCATGGCGTGGTGGGCCTGGTAGTGTGAGTTGGGGCCTTTTCTGACATTGGGAGCTGCGATGCGCATCAGGAGTCTTCCCCCTTCTCCCCTCCCCTTGGGGGACGGGGCGGTCGCCCAGCTGCGCACCGGCGCCACGCATCCGGCGCGTCATGTCTGACGTCCACCCAGGTCGACGTCATCACATGAGCGCCGTGTTTTCCATCTGGCGGTCAATATGAGGGAGTGAGTCCTTTGGTGCCAGTCCGCCGGCCGTCCGCTGCCTGGGAGATGGCGCCTCTCCTCCCTCATACTCGCCAGCATGACGTTGGCGGCTACAGGGCGTTCGCGGCGAGGCGAGCATTTCCTTTCTGACACAGGCACCAACACACATAGTCAGGGGTTGAGGAACCAGGAACATCTTACATTGGGCAAAATGCACCTTCAACTCCTTCCATTCAGGTAAATTCATTGTCCCTAATCGCACACTCCTTTCCTTCTTTCCCCTTTCTTACTTTTCTTTATGCACACTTTTGTTGGCACACTGTCCCCTCTATTCACTATGACAGTGTTCCCCATGTTGGAGCATTTTTATTGTTTGCAACACAGCTTCACTATCACACATCATTGATAGCATTCACAATGTTGGAGTATTTCCACGTCTCCAACATAGCTTCACAATCATACACCTTAGGCTGCGCCCTCCCGTTCTCTTCTTTTCTTTCCTCCCCCTATTTTCAATTCCCAAACGAAGGTGCTTTTATGTTGGAGCATCCTCATTGCCCTCAACAAGCTCACCATCACACATTTACCCTTTTTCACTTTTTCAATTTTCTCACTTTTCATTGATAGCGTTCTTAACGTTGGAGCACTTTATTGCTTTCAACATAGCTACACTATCACATATTTTAGTTATTCTGTTTATTACCACCCCTTCTCATTCGCATTCACTTTTTACCCTTCCACTGCTGTACATAGGGTCCATCACCCTTCAGCAATTTAACACACAAATTCTTTGCATTTCACATTCATTTTCAGATGGCCCAGGAGTCTTTCTGCATGTGCCCCTTGACCCTGGTGAAGATCACATGTTCAGCTCACACAATGATGCCTGCCTCCTTGCTGCGCTACCTGTTATGCCACCTCAGCTCCCATGTCGGACTGTGTCCCTGGCCGCCTACATGCCCCCTGCCGTGCCCATACCATCACCTGACCTGTAATTATGGGCTGTTTATTTAAGTGCATATTTCTCTCCCCCTTATATATAATTTTTCCCTTACAAGCCTAACCTCTAATTTGATACAATGTTCTTGTATTATAGACATCCATTAACTATCAGCTCCTGATGAGCGGCATGACAGCCGCGAAACGCGTCGAGCTTCAGATGCCAAATAATATTTACCATGCAGTTCTACCTCATGTTTTTACTGTTTTACTCAATTTATTTATGAACAAATGCTAATGAACAAACTAACCATGTTGGGTGATGGAATATGTACCATGGTGTCTTATGTATTTTACTGTATAATATTTAATAAATTTACATTATCTGATTTACTAGCTCTGTTTGGCTTTCAATCCGCATGCTTCATATTAAGTCCCGACCCTTTTCTGTCTTCTCATGAAGGTTTATTTCAATTTAAAAAATGTTTTTCCATTAACATAAAATATTTGTCTATTGTTAAGTATACATAATCATTTATTAAATACAGTCAATCACTAGTGTTGTGACACTATAACTTAAAACAGCCATAAAGAAAAGTACTTTTCTTTATGTTGATATCTTTTTCTGAGCAATGCGACCACATCGTAGACTATGTTCATTATAATTCTAGGGGGGTTTTGTCTAGTGTAAAATGCTAGAAAACTAAAGGAGATATGGGATGCACTATGTGGTCTTCTGATGGTCTGGTAACTATGGATGCCTTATGGTCACAAGAGTTAATAATCTCTATTGTATGAAACAGGTTGCTATTATCAAGATAATTTTTGGTAATTATTATTTTACAAAATCATTAAAATAAAATAACAGAAAATTGAAAATCATTATAGACTTCCTCTGATTTGCATACACTTTATGGGTCAACACAACCTTTATAACAAACATATCTGCAACATTGTTTTTAATAATGCAGGCTAATTAAATATCATAGTTTGATCATACCTGTAAAATAAGACTGTCATCAGCTATAGGGTCTCTTATGTTTTCATTACCAATTCCTGAATCATCCGCATCAATTAGTCTATCTACAGGAACAACCGGAACACACTGCTGAGTTTTTAGGAAAGCAAATTCCTTGTCCATTGAATCCAGAGTTGGAAAAACATTGTATGTGTAGGGCAGCTGCAATGTTCCATTGTTAAACTGGGAAATAAATCTGGGATCTACAGTATGATATAAATGTGTATCCACAGGGCCAAAGTAAGGCAAAGATTTGGGCTCTCTGCATTTGGAGACCACAGCGACTATCACAGTCAATACAAACAGAAAAGTAATCAATGACAAGGCAATTACCAGGTACATTTGTAAGTTTGACTGAGAGTCCACTTTGCTTGGCTGTTTGTTCATTTCAGGAATTATCTGCTGAAAATTATCAGCAATCACCAGGTTTAGAATCACAGAAGCAGACAGGGGTGGGTAGCCATTGTCTTTTACTATGACCACAATTTTATGTTTTAAAGAATCTCTATCATGAAAAACTTTTGATGTTTTGATTTCCCCAGTGTACTGATCAATAGTAAACAGTGATGGCTCAGAAGCTTGCAAAAAATAAGACAACCAGGCATTGTGTCCAGAATCCGCATCCACTGCGACCACTTTAGATACTATGGAACCTTGTTCAGATGACCAAGGCACCATCTCAAAGACAAGGCCATCACTGTCTCTTGGTGGGTATAGGATGACTGGTGAGTTATCATTCTGGTCTACCACATGAATTTTTAGAGTTGTGCTGCTGTTCAGTGATGGGAAACCATTGTCTTTAGCAATGACCTGAATGGTGAATTCTCTGTGTTGCTCGTAATCAAATGATTTTTGCCCATAAATGACTCCGGTCACTGGATTTATAGATACATGCAAGGATATGGGATCTTTGTCATTACTGTTACTTACTGGAAAGTAAGTCAGTTTTGCATTTTCTTCACTGTCAATATCTTTCGCTTGAATATGAAATATAGAAGCTCCTGGTAAATTATTTTCTGGTACAAATGCAGTGTAAATCAACTTCTCAAAAATAGGTGCATTGTCATTAACATCCGCCAAGTCCAAATAGATGACGTTCACAGAAGACAAACAAGGAGAACCCTTGTCAGATGCTTGAATGGTGATGTTATAGGATGACAATTGTTCTCTGTCCAGAGAATCTTTGGTAACAATTTTGTAGAAGTTACTTGCTGATGACACTAATTGAAATTGAATATCCCCAATGATTTGACACTGAACTTCTCCATTTTCTCCCGAGTCTTTATCACGGACTGCAATCAGTGCCACCACAGTTCCAGGTGACGTGTCTTCAGGAATAGGAGAAGACAGGGAGGTGAGGGTTATCTCAGGAACATTGTCATTCTCATCCAATATCTCTATTAAAACTTTGGCATGGGCAGCCAGGCCCCCTCCATCCATGGCTTGTACAGATATTTCATAGTGTTTTTTCATTTCATAATCTAAATGTCCCTTTGTTCTAATGTCTCCGTTCTTGTGATTAATTGTAAACATCTGGAGAATATTATTTGCCAGGGTACTGAATGAATATGTAATCTGTGCATTTACTCCTTCATCTTCATCAGTTGCCCTGACCTGCAGAACTGTAGAATTTAAAGGTATATTTTCCTTAATGCTTATTTTATATACTTCTTGGGTAAATATAGGTGTATTATCATTAAAATCAGTGATGACAATCCTAATCAGTGCAGTGCCTGTCTGTACAGGATTTCCTCCATCAAAAGCTGATAGAATTAGTTCATAGTAATTTTGTGTCTCTCGGTCTAGAGACTTTTCTAGAACCAGCTCAGGAAATATACTGCCATCAGAGCTGATCCTTTCTCCTAAGGCAAAGTGATCATTTGGACTCAGCTTGTAGCTTCTCAGTGTATTAATTCCTATATCCAAATCCTCAGCTTTCTGCAAAACAAACTTTGCTCCCGGTAAAACATATTCACTTATTTCTAATCTAATTGTTTCATAGAGAAATCTTGGTGGATTGTCATTTATATCTTGAATTTCAATCCGAACATTAAACACATTTAAAGGATTCTCAGCCACAGCATCAAAGGTCAGGACACAATCAGCTGCAGCCCCACACAGTGTCTCTCTGTCTATCCTCTCTGCAATAAAAAGGTCTCCATTCTCCAGATTGATACTGAAATATTTTTCAGAAACATCAGACACAATACGAAGTTTTCTTTCTGTGATATCCTTCACATTCATTCCAAGATCTTTCACTAAATCCCCAACAACTGAACCTTTCCTCATTTCTTCTACAATGGAATAATGAATCTGAGCAGAGACTGAATGACACAACCAGGAAAATAATGAAATCACTACTTGCCATCTGATTTCCAGGGGTGATTGTAGTTGATGCATTTTCAAGACAGCCGTTCCTTTTGTTGTTGGGAATATATAAGAGGAAATTCCTTGTAGAATGTATAATCCTTAATTGAATTCAAATGCCAGAATATCTTCTTGTTAGACCTGAAGCACTCCCATCTCATGCAGAAATGCTCTATATCTACTCTTGCAGTTGTACTGCCTGTCTCATAGAGGCATGCATCTCTCACATCCTTCCCTTATTGGTTCAACAGTGGCGCTCGGAGGTGCAATTGGGGAACTACAACATTTTTAATTTATTTTTATAAATACAAACTAAGATTTAGGGACCTCACATGAGCATCATCAGTTCCCTCACAAAAACCTCTGTTCTTTAATATGATTTTCTAATACTCTTGAAAAAAAAAACACAAAACAAAACAAGTGACTTTGTACCTTATGAAACACACTTATATTATTCTAAAAGCTTTTTGGCCTAAGTTTGAGATAATGGTTGGTTCAAAGTTTAAGCAAATTAAGTCAGTTTTACCATCTCCCGCCCGCGCTATAGCCGAAAGACAGCTACAGCACAGGCCTTAGTTGTTGAGAGGGCATCCATGTATGTCCTCCTGAGAATGTGGCACCTGCGTGCCCCCTGCGGGGCGCGTGCGGTACGCTCTGTGATCAGCGAATCAATGAGACAAGGCTGATCAAAGATCGGAGTAAGGGGCCAATCCCAGCGCCTTATCACGTGATCAGCTGTCAGCCAAGTGACAGCTGATCATGTTATGTAAACAGAAGATTGTAATCTGATTTTTTCCCCTCACGCGGGTAGCGTGAGGAGAAAAAAAAAGCTGATTACCGGCTTCTGTCAGAGGGACATCGGTCCCATACACAGAGAGCCACTGCTGCTATGCAGTGCCCACCAGTGCCACCTGCCATTGCCCACCAGTGCCACCTGCCATTGCCCACCAGTGCATATCAGTGCTGACTATAAGTTCCCACCAGTGCCACCCACCAGTGCCCATCAGTGCTGCCAATCAGTGCCTATCAGTGCCTCATCATCGGTAACACCTATCAGTGTCAGCTATCAGTGCATATCAGTGCCCATCAGTGCCACCATCAGTGCCTATCAGTGCCAGCTATCAGTGCCCTTCAGTGAAACCTATCAGTGCACTTCAGTGCTGCCCATCAGTGCCACCCAACAGTGCCACCTCTCAGTGCCACCTCTCAGTGCCTATCAGTTCCACCTATCAGTGCCCACCAGTGTCGCCTCATCAGTGCCCACCAGTGCCACCTATCAGTGCCTTTCAGTGCAGCCTATCAGTGCCCACCAGTGCAGCCTCATCAGCGCCCATCAATGAAGGAGAAAAATTACCTTATAAAAAATTACCTTATAAAAAACAATAAAACCGTTTATTTTTTTTCAAAATATTCAGGTTTTTTTTTGTTTGTTTAGCAAAAAATACAAAACGCAGCAGTGATTTAATACCATCAAAAAAAAGAGCTTAAAAAGCTCATTAAAAATAGTTAACAGCAATAAAATAATGACTTTTTCAAGAAAATGTGCAATTCTTTTTTCCGTTTGTGCTCTTATTGACTCAAACTAGGATTTTATATATGAAAAGAGGAGCTTGCATTAAAGTGGTTGTAAACCCGGATTTAAAAAACAAAAAAAACCTGCAAGACAAAGCCATAATGAGCTAGTATGACTAGCATACTAGCTCATTATGCATTACTTACCTTAGATTGAAGCCCCCGAAGCCGTCCCCGTCTCCCCCTCTGGCCGCAGACATCGCTCTGGAAAGTTACTTCTGGGTATCGCCACTCCGGCGCTGTGATTGGCCAGAGCGGTGAAAACGTCACTCTGCGCATGCGTGCGGGAGCTGTAAAAGCCTGCTTTATCAATTAAAAAAACGGCATTTACAGTACGCCTGCGCCGATGTCTACGGCGCGCATGCGCCGTAGACATCGGTGTACTATTTTTGGAAAATATCTCCTAAACCGTGTAGGTTTAGGAGATATTGCAGCAAACACCTACAGGTAAGTCTTAATCAACTAACCCCAGAGGGTTTACAACCACTTTAAATTGCTAATGCCTCCCTAGGTATACCAGGCTCAAATCGGCTTAATAAGCTGAGCTTCCTAACTTTTCAGTGACTATACAAGTCTACATGATTACATTGGTGGCATGTCTCAATATACAGCAACATTATAAACTTTGGAAAAAAAGCCCTACCTTGTATCAGTAAAAGGCTGTCCTGGAGCTCCTGTCAAATGACTGCCTACCTACGATTATGTCATCAGCTGCAGGTAGGAGGAAGTATTTCCTCATTCTTCATTGTGATCAGACAACATTATTATACGTTAAGAGACTGCAGAAAGGGCTTATCTGTGTCAAACAGGTTTGGATATTTTATACATAGTTACACAGACCGAACTTGGACCAATGGCTTCGCTGCCATCAATCTATCCAATCAGGAGCCGAGAACCCGGGCAGAGGAAGTGTCTCCGCCGGGTGAAATTCCAGGGCTCAGGTAAGTAAAATGGGGGGGCTAGGGGGCCGGTCACTGCCAGGTGTTTTTCCACTTTAATGCATAGGATGCATTAAGGTGAAAAAACACGAGAGTTTACAACCCCTTTAAGACTAATATTATTCAATGTAAGGTTAATTTTTAGCCAAGCAGCAAATGTTCCTTGTTACTGTATACTAATCAACCTTTACATCCAGGTCTCTGATGGGGGTTACTTTGCGGGCGCGCTCCTGAGTCCAGCATGTGCGTCCATAGACACGAATGCCGGACTCGGCCCCGCCCCTGCATCATTGGATTTGATTGACAGCAGTGGGAGCCAATGGCCGCGCTGCTATCAATCTATCCAATCAGGAGCCGAGAACCCCGGGCAGAGGAAGAGCGCGTCTCCGCCGAATGAAATTCCCTGGATTAAGGTGAAAAATCACAAGAGTTTACAACCCCTTTAAGGCTACTATTATTCATTGTAAGATCCATTTTTAGCCAAGCAGCAAAGGTTCCTTGTTACTGTATACTTATCAACCTTTACATCCAGGTCTCTGATGGATTTTTTTTGCCCTCTGTATCCTTAGAAAATCTCTCTTTTCTGTGGTCATTGGGACAGGACAAAGATAGTAATAACATTACTTTTTTTTACCATGACAAAAAGTGAGAAAAAGTCAGCATAGGCAGACACAGACTAAAAACAGAACCTGGTGGGGGTTCTTACCCACACCCTCTACATTAATATCACAAATTAAAATAAAGTGGCAGAACTTCCAGTTTAAATGCTAATTCTTATGTAGATTAACTAGCAAACAATAAAAATGCACTGACCTTCAGGAATTCTAATTGGTTGATCTTAAAGTGGTATTAAACCCCAAACCAAAAATGTATATTGCAGCTTACCAATCATTAGATGTGGTGGCTGCATTAGCATTCTTTTTTTCTGCTTTTCCCCCTTGGTTTTCACCTGGTGATCTGGCAAGAAATGCATCTCCTGCATTAGAGGGCTTCCACTCTGGGTGAATGAGCACAGGCAGTATTTTTGGACAGCAGTATTGTCAGTCTGGGGAGGGGTGTGGGGATGTGGCTTGGCTAGAGCCCAGGCTGAGGCTGTCATTTCACATATCCACAGGGTCTTGCAGTGATGTGTAGCGCGTAGGACCTTTTTATCTCTTGGGGGAGGGGAGTGTTAGATTCGCTAACAGATTTAAAGGAGAAGTACAGCCAAAGCTTGTCTGGCTGTACTTCTCATATGGATCACAGTTTTATCTGCGCTCCTGTGACCCATTTTCAGCTGAAGCCCACTGTCGGGTGATGTCACAGAGCTTGTCCAGGCTCGGGCAAGGTCGCGTCAATGATGTTGGGATCCGCCCACATGCCTGGACCGGCAGCGGGCTCAGCCTCTCAGTGAGCCGCTGAGAGCTTGAGCCAGCCACTCCCACCCCCTCCACAGCCCAGCACTCCAGTGAGCGAGGAGGGGCGGAGCAGAGAGATGTGACTGACAGTCACCAGCTCACTGCTCAGGGAACTGTGAAGACCGAACGGTCAGCCATGTTAGATCGCTCGGTTCTCAGTGTTTCAGCTGGCAGAGGACAGATGCAGCATCGGACCGATGCTAATACTCTATAAGCAATTTTGGGATAAAGGTTTTACATACATAAATATAATCTGATCATTGTACACACCCCTGCCAGTGTTATATGGCCATCTCTGTAACTGATACATTCTGCTGGAGAGTTTATCCTTCTGAAAAACAACAGATTTACTTGCTGGATCAACAGATGAAAATGAAGGAAAACACGTCTAAAAAAAGAAAACTAATACAGCTATTACATCTAAGAATTGGTAAGCTACAATATAATAAATGTTTGATTTTGGGTTTAATACCACTTTAGAAATTAGCAACTAAAAATAAGAGCCCTTTATGAAAAAAGACCAATCATTCTTAAATGCTATATTTTCAGAAATGATAAAAAAACATTTTGTATATATGTTTGTAGCGCCCTACTCCTGTTGGGTAAGCGCTATGTGTTAAATTTCGTTATCTGAGCTGTAGTTTAGCTCAGAAGGATTACACTAAATTGTTGGCTCTGTTTCAGTCCAGCTGAGTTGCACGTTTTCCACTTGACAGTAGGTGTCACTGTCACCAAAGGTTGGAAATGCAGCAGGCTGGATGTATTGCGTATTCCTTTCCCAGAAGTTGCTCAGGGGGCGTGGTCGGCCACTGTGCATTCTGGGAAGGGGTACTTAAGGGACAGAGACCACTCTAGCGGGGTTCGTTTGCCAGATCCTGACCCGAGGGCCCTCCTGGGCTCAGGGAGGTGCAAGCTGTTTTTCAGCCTCTGGGCCTGCTGGCCCGAGGCTCTGCAACTGAGAGTAGGCCTTGGAGTTTCTGGGGCCTGCTAGTCCAGGGATGGTCCTACGCGGTCTTGCCTGCGGGAAGAAGCAGAACAATTGGGGACTCAATTGAAGGACACATCCTGGCCAATTTACCTCACGGTGCTGCCGGCTGGCTGAAAGATTCTGGCTGAGCTGTGTGTTTCCTGAGGAACTTTGCAAAGTGTCAGTGTGGTTACACGATCTTGTGGCAGAAGATTGTGAAACGACTCAACGGCACTCATCAAGTCTGTGGCAGAGACTTTGAACGAGCTTCGCACCGGTTGCTAGGCCAGTGAGGGTAGGCTTATCCGGTGGTTGTTTAATCCAGTGTGGAACCGATTTGTCCCCTGGATCTAAGATTGTGCCCGTGATCCGCAAAGCAAGGTACCTGAACCTCCCTTATCCCTCTATCCCTCTACCCCTCTGTTGGAACTGTTTAATAAAACTCTTGAAGAAAAAGAAACCAAGTGTTGGTGTGGACATTCATGAAAGCGCTTCAAGAGGGACCCCTGAGACGAGAAAGGTAACAGCAGGCCCAAATCTAAACCAGCAGCTCCTACGGGGGTAGTGCTACATGTTCCTTTTAAACATCTCATTTATTGTAAATTTTGTTGAACAGCAAACTTTCCATTCAACACTCATGTTCAGAACCCTGGACACATACAATAGATTTAAAGGTTACCAATTTAGAATAACAATTTTAAAGCAGAATTAATCCCACCGATTTGTCTGTTTTCGAAATCAGTTACATTCAAGGCATGCCGAGAATTATAACTGCTACAGTTTCTAGTGTTATGCCCCATACACACGATCGTTTTTCATGCCGTTAAAAATGCCATTTTAAAAAATGGCCATTAAAAATGATCGTGTGTAGGCTCCAGAGCATTTTTAACGACGTGAAAAACGGCCATTAAAAATTCCGGACATGCTCTCTTTTTACACGTCGTTTTTCATGTCGTTTTTTTTAACGACGTGAAAAACGATAGTGTGTATGCTTTCACGACGTGAAAAAAACGCGCATGCTCAGAATCAAGTATGAGACGGGAGCGCTCGTTCTGGTAAAACTAGCGTTCGTAATGGAGATAGCACATTCATTACACAGTAACGGACTGAAAAGCGCGAATCGACGCTCAACAAACTTTACTAATATGAAGGGTGGCGCCATTCGAACGGAACTTCCCCTTTATAGTGCCGTCGTACGTGTTGAACGTCACTGCGCTTTGCTTGATCGTTTTTTTTAATGATAGTGTGTACGCAAGGCAGGCTTGAGAGGAAACATGAAAAAAAACGAGGAGAAAAACGTTGGTTTAAAAAATGACATTAAAAACGATCGTGTGTACGGGGCATTACTCAACTCAACTGTCAAGCCATGAAATGGTTGGTGTCATAGCTGATCACATGTGCAGGCAACTGCAGATCATGTAGAGGCTAATATGACAGCTTCCCTAGCTATAAAGGATATGAAGGTTTATTTCCACTTTAAATAATTTTTCCCATTAACATAAAATATTTGTCTATTGTTAAGTATACATAATAATTTATTAAATACAGTCAATCACTAGTGTTGTGCTACTATAACTTAAAACAGCCATAAAGAAAGGTATTTTTCTGTATGTTGATATGTTTTTCTAAGCAATGCGACCACATCGTAGACTATGTCCATTTATATTCCTAGAGGGGTTTTGTCTCCTGTGCAATGCTAGAAAACCAAAAGAGATATGGGATGCACTATAAATGCTGGTCTTCTGATGGTCTGGTAACTATGAATGCCTTATGGTCACAAGAGTTAATTGAATGAAACAGGTTGCTATTATCAAGAGAATTTATGGTAATTATTATTTTACAAAATCATTAAAATAAAATAACAGAAAATTAAAAATCATTTTAGACTTCCTCTGATTAGCATACACTGTAGGGGTCAACACAGACTTTATAACAAACATATCTGCAACATTGTTTTAAAGAATGCAGACTAATTAAACATCATAGTTTGATCATACCTGTAAAATAAGATTTTCATCAGCTATAGGGTCTCTTATGTTTTCATTACCAATTCCTGAATCATCCGCATCAATTAGTCTATCTACAGGAACAACCGGAACACACTGCTTAGATTTTAGGAAAGCAAATTCCTTGTCCATTGAATCCAGAGTTGGAAAAACATTGTATGCGTAGGGCAGCTGCAATGTTCCATTGTTAAACTGGGAAATAAATCTGGGATCTACAGTATGATATAAGTGTGTATCCACAGGGCCAAAGTAAGGCAAAGATTTGGACTCTCTGCATTTGGAGACCACAGCGACTATCACAGTCAATACAAACAGAAAAGTAATCAATGACAAGGCAATTACCAGGTACATTTGTAAGTTTGACTGAGAGTCCACTTTGCTTGGCTGTTTGTTCATTTCAGGAATTATCTGTTGAAAATTATCAGCAATCACCAGATTTAGAGTCACAGAAGCAGACAGGGGTGGGTAGCCATTGTCTTTTACTATGACCACAACTTTATGTTTTAAAGAATCTCTATCATGAAAAACCTTTGATGTTTTGATCTCTCCAGTGTATTGATCAATAGTAAACAGTGATGGCTCAGAAACTTGCAAAAAATACGACAACCAGGCATTGTGTCCAGAATCCGCATCCACTGCGACCACTTTAGATACTAAGGAACCTTGTTCAGATGACCAAGGCACCATCTCAAAGACAGGGCCATCACTGTCTCTTGGTGGGTATAGGATGACTGGTGGGTTATCATTCTGGTCTACCACATGAATTTTTAGAGTTGTGCTGCTGTTCAGTGATGGGAAACCATTGTCTTTAGCAATGACCTGAATGTGGAATTCTCTGCGTTGCTCGTAATCAAATGATTTTTGCGCATAAATGACTCCGGTCACTGGATTTATAGATACGTGCAAGGATATGGGATCTTTGTCATTATTTACTAGAAAGTAAGTCAGTTTTGCATTTTCTTCACGGTCAATATCTTTCGCTTGAATATGAAATATAGAAGCTCCTGGTAAATTATTTTCTGGTACAAATGCAGTAAAAATCAACTTCTCAAAAACAGGTGCATTGTCGTTAACATCCGCCAAGTCCAAATAGACGACTTTCACAGAAGACAAACAAGGAGAACCCTTGTCAGATGCTTGAATGGTGATGTTATAGGATGATAATTTTTCTCTGTCCAGAGAATCTTTGGTAACAATTTTATAGAAGTTACTTGCTGATGACACTAATTGAAATGGAATATCCCCAATGATTTGACACTGAACTTCTCCATTATCGCCCGAGTCTTTATCACGGACTGCAATCAGTGCCACCACAGTTCCAGGTGATGTGTCTTCAGGAATAGGAGAAGACAGGGAGGTGAGGGTTATCTCAGGAACATTGTCATTCTCATCCAATATCTCTATTAAAACTTTGGCATGGGCAGCCAGGCCCCCTCCATCTATGGCTTGTACAGATATTTCATAGTGTTTTTTCATTTCATAATCTAAATGTCCCTTTGTTCTAATGTCTCCGTTCTTGTGATTAATTGTAAACATCTGGAGAATGTTATTTGCCAGGGTATTGAATGAATATGTAATCTGTGCATTTACTCCTTCATCTTCATCAGTTGCTCTGACCTGCAGAACTGTAGAATTTAAAGGTATATTTTCCTTAATGCTTATTTTATATACTTCTTGGGTAAATATAGGTGTATTATCATTAAAATCAGTGATGGTAATCTTAATCAGCACAGTGCCTGTCTGTACAGGATTTCCTCCATCGGAAGCTGATAGAATCAGTTCATGATAATTTTGTGTCTCTCGGTCTAGAGGCTTTTCTAGAACCAGCTCAGGAAATATACTGCCATCAGAGCTGATCCTTTCTCCTAAGGCAAAGTGCTCATTTGGACTCAGCTTGTAGCTCCTCAGTGTATTAATTCCTATATCCAAATCCTCAGCTTTCTGCAAAGCAAACTTTGCTCCTGGTGAAGCATATTCACTTATTTCTAATCTTATTGCTTCATAATGAAATCTTGGTGGATTGTCATTTATATCTTGAATTTCAATCCGAACATTAAAAACATTTAAAGGATTCTCAGCCACAGCATCAAAGGTCAGGACACAATCAGCTGCAGCCCCACACAGTGTCTCTCTGTCTATCCTCTCTGCAATAAAAAGGTCTCCATTCTCCAGATTGATACTGAAATATTTTTCAGAAACATCAGACACAATACGGAGTTTTCTTGCTGTGATATCCTTCCCATTCATTCCAAGATCTTTCACTAAATCACCAACAACTGAACCTTTCCTCATTTCTTCTACAATGGAATAATGAATCTGAGCAGAGACTGAATGACACAACCAGGAAAATAATGAAATCACTACTTGCCATCTGATTTCCAGGGGTGATTGTTGATGCATTTTCAAGGCAGCCGTTCCTTTTGTTGTTGGGAATATATAAGAGGAAATTCCTTGTAGAATGTATAATCCTTAATTGAATTCAAATTCCAGATTATCTTCTTATTAGACCTGAAGCACTCCCATCTCATGCAGAAATGCTCTATATCTACTCATGCAGTTGTACTGCCTGTCTCATAAAGGCATGCATCTCTCACACCCTTCCCTTATTGGTTGAACAGCGGCGCTCTGAGGTGCAAATGGGGTACTACAACATTTTAGAGTTACTTTCATAAATACAGACTAAGATTTAGGGTCCTTTCACATGAGCGTTATCAGTTCCCTCATTAAAACTGATTTTAAAAAGTCCGGCACTTTAATATTCATTAATATGATTTTCTAATACTCTTGAAAAAAACACAAAACAAAACAAGTGACTTTGGGGTTGATTTACTAAAGGCAAATCCACTTTGCACTAGAAGTGTACTGCAAGTACACTTGGAAGTGCACTTGAAAGTGCAGTCGCTTTAGATCTGAGAGGAAGATCTGAAATGAGGGGAAGCTCTGCTGATTTTATCATCCAATCATGTACAAGCAAAAATGCTGTTTTTTATTTTCCTTGCATGTCCCCCTCAGATCTACAGCGACTGCACTTCCAAGTGCATTTGCAGTGCACTTGTAGTGCAAAGTGTATTTGCCTTTAGTAAATAAACCCCATTGTACATCATGAAACACACTTATATTATTCTAAAAGCTTTTTGGCCTAAGATTGAGATAATGGTTGGTTCTTAGTTTAAGCAAATTAAGTCAGTTAAAAGTGAAAACAATCGCCATAAAGGTCATATTTTTTAAGAGAACTGAACTTTGTGACACGGTGGGGTTGATTTATTAAAACTGGAGAGTGTAAAATCTGGTGCATCTGTGCATAGAAACCAATCAGCTTCCAGGTTTGTTTGTCAAAGCTTAATTAAACAGTTAAAAGCTGATTGGCTACCATGCACAGCTGTACCAGATTTTGCACTCTCCAGTTTTAGTAAATTAACCCGGGTATGTGCTTGATTTTTTTATGATAAACTTGCCCTGATCTTCTGGTAAAACAAAGACATTTAAAATCTATTGTGTATACAGTGTAGACTACCGTACATACTCGAGTATAACCCGAGTTTTTCAGCACTTTTTTTGTGCTGAAAATGCCCCCCTCGGCTTATACTCGAGTCACCTTTTTGCGCCTGATCTGCCGAACTTTGGGGACCCGGTACAAACTTGCAACACATGTAGCCCCACTCTTCCTCTACACGTGTGCAAAGTTGGTTGTCTGTGGGACCTACGGCCGGGGAGCATCGGTTTTTCAAAGCCGGGCACCCCTTCCATAGACTCCCATGTTAAACATCAGTCTAGTCCTGGACACAGTGAGGCATGCGAACAGTGAGGCATGGGCACAGTGAGGCATGTGCACAGTGAGGCATGGGCACAGTGAGGCATGGGCACAGTGATGCATGCAGATGGACACCCTTAGCTTATACTCGAGTCAATACGTTTTCCCAGTTTTTTGTGGTAAAATTAGGTGCCTCGGCTTATATTCGGGTCGGCTTATACTCGAGTATATATGGTACATAAACGTTGAATTCGGCAAGGGAGCACAACTAAAACTACTCAGTATTTTCTATATTTTGCTGTTCATGTTTATAAATAATAGGTTCAATAAATTCAAAGCCCATTAGGTTTTTCCAGATCTCTTCTTCAAAAAATGAAATAAGGTTAGGGAGAGTGGCTCAAAAGAGAAGATAAGGGGTGAAAAGGTTACAAGAAAAGGTTAGGGAAAGTGGGTTATAGAAGGTTCGGAGGAGGGAGTCATAGGAGCATCCAGGTGGGTGGGTCACATGGGATAAGTGGGTCATAACAGAAGATTAGGATTTGGGTTGCACCGATACCACTCTTCAAGACCGAGTACAAGTACCGATACTTTTTTCAAGTACTCGCCGATCCCGATTAACGATACTTTTTTAAATGTCATGTGACAGTGGCACTAATATGCAGCACTGATGGGCACTAATGATGTGTGGAAGTTTTTTTTACAATTTAAAAGTACTTGCAAATGCTCGGTATTGGCATTGATACTAGTATCGGTGCAGACCTAATTAGGAGTAAATAATCACTCAACAAGGTTAGTGGGGGTAGGTCACAGAGAAGGTTAAGGAAAGTGGGTTACAGGCCAGGGTTGAGCTGAGTCGGTCAAAGGACAAGGTTAGGGGCAGTGGGACAAGACAAGGTTAGAAAGCTTATTTTATAGGGCATAGTTTCCCAAAATGAGACCCAAAAATCCAGGACAGACTGCTGATATGTTCATTTTACTGTTATTATCTATTATTATATATAATACCATCATTCATGTAATTAATATACAAACACATACACACAAAAATATTAGTACATTTTTTAGAAAGCTTATAAATCTAGTCTAAAATAGTTAACAGAAATAAAATAATGACTTTTTCAACAAAATATGCAATCTTTTTTTCTTTTTGTGCTCTTATTGACTCAGGCTAGAACTTGGTATGTGCTATACAGTATGATAATGCGTGCATTAAATTGCTGATGCCTTCCTAGGTATACCAGGCTCAAAAGGGTTTAATAAGATGAGCTTCCTAACTTTTCAGTGACTATACAAGTCTACATGAATACATTGGTGGTATGTCTCAATATACAGCAACATTATTAACTATGGAAAAAAAAGCCCTAACTTGTGTCAGTAAAAGGCTGTCCTGGAGCTCCTGTCAAATGACTTTGCCTACCTACGATTATATCATCAGCTGCAGATAGGAGGAAGTATTTCCACATTCTTCCTAGTGATTAGACAGCATTATTATAACTTAAGAGAATGCAGAAAGGGCTGATCTGTGTCAAACATTAGTTAAAGATGACTTCCAGGTTTGGATATTTTTTACATAGTTACACTGGTCCAACTTGGATCAATGTAACTATGTATATACCAGGGTTTAAAATTTCAAGTCCTGAGCTACTAGCCAGACCTTAAGAGTTACTCACCACCAGTTACCCCACCCAGCCCCTACCCTGCCCCGCCCCTAATTCCGCCCCTAAACACACCCTTTCAAATTATCTTATGAAATGACACTGTTAAATGTTTTATGCAGAATTAGATTACAAAAATAAATATTAACAACAACAACTTTAACAATATTAACATAAAGCATATTTCATTGATCTGACTGTGATGGATAAAATGTCACTGGGTAACCCTGCGGCATTTCCCGTTGCGTCAGAGGGGTGGCCCTGCCCTCAGCTATTTAAGAGCTGTCACGGTCGGGTCTAGCGTCATTCGTCGAGCACCTCCCATGGAGGCGAAATCGGATCGTGGCGGTGTGTTTTTCCGTTTTCCGGGTCGAAGAAGGATTACATCACTGGATTTTTTTTCCTTTTTTAATAAAGGACTTGTCCCAAGCTGTGTCTGTGTGTTTTTTTTTAATCATTTTTGACACTTTTTTTGTGAAATGGTAGGGGTACAATGTACCACGTTAACAATTCACACGGGGGAGCGGGATCTGGGGGTCCCCTTGTTAAAGGGGGCTTCCAGATTCTGATATGCCCCCCACCCGCAGACCCCCACAACCACCGGGCAAGGGTTATGGGGATGAGGCCCTTGTCCCCATCAACATGGGGACATCCTCCCCATGTTGAGAGCATGTGGCCTGGTACGGTTCAGGAGGGGGGCGCTCTCTCGTCCCCCCTCTTTTCCTGTGGCCTGCCAGGTTGCGTGCTCGGATAAGGGTCTGGTATGGATTTTGAGGGGGACCCCTACACCATTTAAAAAAAAATTGGCGCAGGGTTCCCCTTAATATCCATACCAGGCCTGAAGGGCCTGGTATGGAATTTGGGGGGACCCCCACACATTTTTTTTTTTTAATTTTGGTTTGGGGTTCCCCTTAATATTCATACCAGACCCAAAGGGCCTGGTAATGGACTGGGAGGAAACCCATGCCGTTTTTTTCAATTACTTGAAATTACTTTTTTCAATTACTTTTACTTTTATCTGTATTGCCGGGACCTGACAATTTATTATAGCCGCAAGTAGTTTTAAATGACTTTTTTGCCTTTAGAAATGTCATTTTGTGCAGGGACTGTTCTAAACATGGGAAAAATGCGCCACTTTACAGGCATACTATAGACTCCCCCCAGGTACGAAATTTAAAGGAATATTTCACTTTTATTGTTTCACTTTAAGCATTATTAAGATCACTGTTCCCGAAAAAACAGCCGTTTTTAAAACTTTTTTTGCATTGATACATGTCCCCTGGGGCAGGACCCAGGTCCCCAAACACTTTTTAATCACAATAACTTGCATATTAACCTTTAAAATTAGCACTTTTGATTTTTCACGTTCGTGTCCCATAGACTTTAACAGTGTTCAGGTGTTCGAACACATTTTTTGCCTGTTCACATGTTCTGCTGCGAACCGAATCGGGGGGTGTTCGGCTCATCCCTAGTCACATGCAGGCTCTATTACAGAATGACTAATCTCACATGTGTCAATAACTGTGTCCTGACATTTTAGAGAACCCCCTTGTGCACCCAGTGAGATATATAATATAATAAAAGTTTGGTGTGTTTAATGTATATTTTTAAACAGTGCTACAGCTGTACAATATTATGGCTACTATTTTTCATTAAAAGATACATTTGTAGCCAAGCAGCCAAGGTTCCTTAGTTATACATATCAAGCTTTACATCCAAGTCTCTGACAGATTTTTTATTTTCTGTCGTCATTGGGACAGGACACAGATAGCAATGAAATCACTTTTTTACCATGACAAAAAGTGAGAAATAGTCAGCATAGGCAGACACAGGCTACAAATAAAACCTGGCAGGGGTTCTAACCCATCCCCTCTACATTAATATTCTTCGCTACTGAAAATAAAATGGCAGAACTTCCAGTTTAAGGGCTAATTATTACTGTATATACTCGAGTATAAGCCAACCCGAATATAAGTCGAGACACCTAATTTTACCACATATAAACTGGGAAAACGTATTGACTCGAGTATAAGCCTAGGGTGTCCATCTGCATGCATCACTGTGCCTCACTTTGCCTCATTGTGTCCATGTGCATGCCTCACTGTGCCCATGCCTCACTGTGCGCATGCCTCACTGTGTCCATGCCTCACTGTGCCCATGCCTCACTGTGCGCATGACTCACTGTGTCCAGGACTAGACTGACGTTTAACATGGGAGTCTATGGAAGTTGTGCCCGGCTTTGAAAAATCGGTGCTCCCCGGCTGTAGGTCCCCCAGACAACAAACTTTGCACACTTGTAGAGGAGAAATGGGGCTACATGTGTGCAATGATTTGGGTCCAGGGGACCTACGACCGGCCGTTTAACATGGGAGTCTATGGAAGGGGTGCCCGGGTTTGAAAAATCGGTGCTCCCCGGCCGTAGGTCCCACGGACAACAAACTTTGCACACATGTAGAGGAAGAGTGGTGCTACATGTGTGCCAAGTTTGGCCGGTACCGGGTCCCCAAAGTTCGGCAGATCAGGCGCAAAAAGGTGACTCGAGTATAAGCCGAGGGGGGCATTTTCAGCACAAAAAAATTTGCTGAAAAACTCGAGTATATACAGTATGTAGAATTACTCATAGCAAGCAATAAAAATGCACTGACCTTTAGCAACTGTGATTGGTTGTTCTTAAAGTGGTATTAAACCCCAAACCAAAAATGTATATTGCAGCTTACCAATCATTAGATGTGGTGGCTGCAGTAGTATTCTTTTTTTCTTCTTTTTCCTCTCTGTTTTGACCTGGTGATCTGGCAAGGAACACACCTCCTGCATTAGAGTGCCCCCACTCTGGGTGAATGAGCACAGATAGTAACTTTGGACAGCAGTATTGTCAGTCTAGGTAGAGGGGTGTGGGGACATGGCTTGGCTGGAGCCTGGGCTGAGGCTGTCATTTCACATATCCACAGGGTATGTGTGGTGCATAGGACCTTTTTGTCTCTTGGGGGAGTGTTAGATACGCTAACAGATTTAAAGGAGAGGTACAGCCAAAGCTCATTTGGCTGTACTTCTCCTATGGGTCACAGGAGTGCAGTTTGTTCTGCACTCCTGTGACACATTTTCAGCAGACAGCGGGCTGATGTCACAGAGCTCGTCCAGGCTCGCGCAAGATCGCAACAATGAAGTTGGGATCTGGCCACATGCCTTGACCGGTACCCGGCTCAGCCTCTCAGAGAGCCACTGAGAGCCTGAGCTGGCCGCTCCTGCCCCCTCTACAGCCCAGCACTCCAGTGAGTGAGGAGGGGCTGGAGCAGAAAGTGGTGACTGACAGTCACCAGCTTTCTGTTTAGGGAACTGTGAGAATGGAGCGATCAGCGGTGTTAGATCGATCGGTTCTCAGTGTTCGAGCTGGTGGGGGACAGATGCAGCATCGGACCGATGCTGATACTGTAGAAGCAGTTTTGGGATAGAGGTACATACATAAATATAATCTGATCATTGTAAGTACTACATGCCAGTACTAAATGGCCATCTCTGTAACTGATACATTCTGCTGGAGAGCTTATCCTTTTGGAAAACAACAGATTTACTGGCTGGATCAACAGATGAAAATAAAGGAAAACAAGTCTAAAAAAGAAAACCAATACAGCCATTTAATCTAAGAATTGGTAAACTGCAATATAATAAATGTTTGCTTTTGGGTTTAATACCACTTTAGGAATTAGCAACTAAAAAAAGAACCTTTTATAAAAAAGGGCGATTTATTCTTTAATGCTATATTTTCAGAAATTATAAAAAAAAAAACATTTTGTATATACCGGTATGCTCCTTTATTGTAAATTTCTTGTCAACACTCATGTGTCAACACAATCCTGGCCACATAGATTTAACGATTACGAATTTCAGAAAAACTATTTCAAAGCAGAATTTATCCCACCGGATCACCTGTTTTCTGCTACAGTTTTTTTCCACTTTAAATATTTTTTTCCATAAACATAAAATATTTGACTATTGTTAATTATACATAATATAATATATACAGTCAATCACTAGTGTTGGGGTTGTGTCTCCTGTGCTATGCTAGAAAACTTAAATAGATATGGGATGCACTATGAAAATTCATAATAACTTATTAAATACAGTCAATCACTAGTGTTGTGACACTATAACTTAAAACAGCCATAAAGAAAAGCATTTTTCTTTATGTTGATATGTTTTTCTGAGAAATGCGACTACATTGTAGACTATGCCCATTTATAATCCTAGGGGGTTTTGTCTCCTGTGCAATGTTAGAAAACTAAAAGAGATATGGTATACACTATGAGTGCTGGTCTTCTGATGGTCTGGAAACTATGGATGCCTTATGGTTACAAGAGTTTACATATTGTATGAAACAGGTTGCTATTTTCAAGAGAATGTTTAGTAATTATTATTTTACAAAATCATTAAAATAAAATAACAGAAAATTTAAAATCATTATAGACCTCCTCTGATTAGCATACACTGTAGGGGTCAACACAACCTTTATAACAAACATATCTGCAACATTGTTTTAAAGAATGCAGACTAATTAAACATCATAGTTTCAACATACCTGTAAAATAAGATTTTCATCAGCTATAGGGTCTCTTATGTTTTCATTACCAATTCCTGAATCATCCGCGTCAATTAGTCTATCTACAGGAACAACCGGAACACACTGCTGAGATTTTAGGAAAGCAAATTCCTTGTCCATTGAATCCAGAGTTGGAAAAACATTGTATGTGTAGGGCAGCTGCAACGTTCCATTGTTAAACTGGGAAATAAATCTGGGATCTACAGTATGATATAAATGTGTATCCACAGGGCCAAAGTAAGGCAAAGATTTGGGCTCTCTGCATTTGGAGACCACAGTGACTATCACAGTCAATACAAACAGAAAAGTAATCAATGACAAGGCGATCACCAGGTACATTTGTAAGTTTGACTGAGAGTCCACTTTGCTTGGCTGTTTGTTCATTTCAGGAATTATCTGTTGAAAATTATCAGCAATCACCAGGTTTAGAGTCACAGAAGCAGACAGGGGTGGGTAGCCATTGTCTTTTACTATGACCACAACTTTATGTTTTAAAGAATCTCTATCATGAAAAACCTTTGATGTTTTGATCTCCCCAGTGTATTGATCAATAGTAAAAAGTGATGGCTCAGAAGCTTGCAAAAAATAAGACAACCAGGCATTGTGTCCAGAATCCGCATCCACTGCGACCACTTTAGATACTAAGGAACCTTGTTCAGATGACCAAGGCACCATCTCAAAGACAGGGCCATCACTGTCTCTTGGTGGGTATAGGATGACTGGTGAGTTATCATTCTGGTCTACCACATGAATTTTTAGAGTTGTGCTGCTGTTCAGTGATGGGAAACCATTGTCTTTAGCAATGACCTGAATGGTGAATTCTCTGTGTTGCTCGTAATCAAATGATTTTTGCGCATAAATTACTCCGGTCACTGGATTTATAGACACATGAAAGGATATGGAATCTTTGTCTTTGCTGTTACTTACTATAAAGTAAGTCAGTTTTGCATTTTCTTCACTGTCAATATCTTTCGCTTGAATATGAAATATCGAAGCTCCTGGTAAATTATTTTCTGGTACAAATGCAGTGTAAATCAACTTCTCAAAAATAGGTGCATTGTCATTAACATCCCCTAAGTCCAAATAGACAACTTTCACAGAAGATAAAAGAGGAGAACCCTTGTCAGATGCTTGAATTGTGATGTTATAGGATGACAATTGTTCTCTGTCCAGAGAATCTTTGGTAACAATTTTGTAGAAGTTACTTGCTGATGACACTAATTGAAATGGAATATCCCCAATGATTTGACACTGAACTTCTCCATTTTCTCCCGAGTCTTTATCACGGACTGCAATCAGTGCCACCACAGTTCCAGGTGATGTGTCTTCAGGAATAGGAGAAGACAGGGAGGTGAGTGTTATCTCAGGAACATTGTCATTCTCATCCAATATCTCTATTAAAACTTTGGCATGGGCAGCCAGGCCCCCTCCATCCATGGCTTGTACAGATATTTCATAGTGTTTTTTCATTTCATAATCTAAATATCCCTTTGTTCTAATGTCTCCATTCTTGTGATTAATTGTAAACATCTGGAGAATGTTATTTGCCCGGGTATTAAAAGAATATGTAATCTGTGCATTTAGAGCTTCATCCTCATCAGTTGCTCTGACCTGCAGAACTGTAGAATTTAAAGGTATATTTTCCTTAATGCTTATTTTATATACTTCTTGGGTAAATATAGGTGTATTATCATTATAATCAGTGATGTTAATCCTTATCATTGCTGTGCCTGTCTGTACAGGATTTCCTCCATCGGAAGCTGATAGAATCAGTTCATGGTAATTTTGTGTCTCTCGGTCTACAGGCTTTTCTAGAACCAGCTCAGGAAATATACTGCCATCAGAGCTGATCCTTTCTCTTAAGGCAAAGTGCTCATTTGGACTCAGCTTGTAGCTTCTCAGTGTATTAATTCCTATATCCAAATCCTCAGCTTTCTGCAAAGCAAACTTTTCTCCTGGTGAAGCAGATTCACTTATTTCTATTTTAATTGTTTCATCGAGAAATGTTGGTGGATTGTCATTTATATCTTGAATTTCAATCCGAACATTAAACACATTTAAAGGATTCTCAGCCACAGCATCAAAGGTCAGGACACAATCAGCTGCAGCTCCACACAGTGTCTCTCTGTCTATCCTCTCTGCAATAAAAAGGTCTCCATTCTCCAGATTGATACTGAAATATTTTTCAGAAACATCAGACACAATACGGAGTTTTCTTGCTGTGATATCCTTCCCATTCATTCCAAGATCTTTCACTAAATCACCAACAACTGAACCTTTCCTCATTTCTTCTACAATGGAATAATGAATCTGAGCAGAGACTGAATGACACAACCAGGAAAATAATGAAATCACTACTTGCCATCTGATTTCCAGGGGTGACCGTTGTTGATGCATTTTCAAGACAGCTTTTTCTTCTGTTGTTGGGAATATATAAGGAAAATTCCTTGTAGAATGTATAATCCTTAATTGAATTCAAATGCCATAATATCTTCTTGTTAGACCTGAAGCACTCCCATCTCATGCAGTAATGCTCTATATCTACTCTTGCAGTTGTACTGCCTGTCTCATAGAGGCATGCATCTCTCACATCCTTCCCTTATTGGTTGAACAGCGGCGCTTTGAGGTACAATTGGGGTACTACAACATTTTAGAGTTATTTTCATAAATACAGACTTAGATTTAGGATCCTTTCACATGAATGTCATCAGTTCCCTCACTAAAACTGATTTTTTTTTTTAAACGGTCCTTTAATCTTCATTGATATGATTTTCTAATACTCTTGCAAAAAGAAAGTGACTCTGTACCTCATGAAACGCACTTATATTATTCTAAAAGCTTTTTGGCCTAAGATTGAGATAATGGTTGGGTTCATAGTTTATGTTTAAGCAAATTTAGTAAATTTAAGGTGAAAACAATTGCCATAAAGGTCATATTTTTAAGAGAACTGAACTTTGTGACATGGTGGGGTTGATTTATTAAATCTAGAGAGTGTAAAATCTGGTGCATCTGGGCATAGAAACCAATCAGCTTTTAGGTTTGTTTGTCAAAGCTTAATTAAACAGGCTGAAGTTTGAAGCTGATTGGCTACCATGCACAGCTGCACCAGATTTTATTCAATAAACCCTGGTATGTGCTAGATTTTTTTTTATTATAAACATGCCCTGCTTTTCTGGTAAATCAAATGCATTTAAAATGCATTGTGTATACAGTGTAGACGATGTGTTTAGTGAAAATATTTTGTGGACTTTATATTTTGTATATTTTGCTGTTCATAAATTATATATAGTAGGTTCAATAAATATGAAGCCCATTAGGTTTTTCCAGATCTCTTCTTCAAAAAATGGGTAATTTTAGGAAGAGTGGCTCAAAGGGAAGTTAAGAGATGAATAGGTCACAAGACAAGGTTAGGGAAAGTGGGTCATAGAAAGTTCAGAGTAGTTAGTCATAGGAGGATCCAGGTGGGTGGGTCACATGGGATAAGTGGGTCATAACGGAAGTGAATAGTCACACAACAAGGTTAGTGGGAGTAGGTCACTTAATCAGACACCTCTACTATAGTGATCTCCACTTCCAGGTCCCGTGCTGAACAGGTGGCCTGCTGCATTGTCAACACAGCAAGTCGATTTCTCAGCATGGGTGTCATTCAGAGAATGCTTTGCATTTTCTTAATGAATGTATTGCATTCTCTGATTAGAGAAGGTTAAGCGTGTGATGTCACTGCCCCACCTCTCTGCCTTGTCCATTCAGATAACACTTTGAATTCATTCAGAAAATGCATGTATTCTCTGAATGGTGTCCTAATTGAACAACTGACCTGTGTTCAGTGAGCAGCAGGTCGCCTATTCAGCACGGAACCCGAAAGCAAGTGGAGTAGTGGAGCACACTCCAGTAAATGCACGCTTCCAGGGGCATTGGCCTTGTATGTTATATACATAGTTACATTGGTCCAAGCTGGACCTATGTAACTATGTATAAAATATTTATAATTGGAATTCTTCTTTAAGACAGGCCAGAATCTACATGACTGCATCATCCCTGAGCCAGTATTGCAATCCAGGATATAGAGGCTCACCAAGGAGGACACCTGAGCAAAGAGAAAAGGACTTTTATTGTGGGTGGGTTAAGTGCCTCTATTACAGTAGCCTATGTCCTATAAGCATTCCCTTGCCTGGTAAGACAATCTGCAGGAGATGGGGTAGGGTATGGACAACTTGAAAATTGCAGGAAGTGGAATAACCAGCAACTATGCAAAATTATATTCAAATATACAAGTAAAATCACTAGAATCCAAATAGCTCACATTTCTGTTTAGTAAATACATCACCTCCAGAGTGCTTAATTATGTTCTCTTTGTTGCTTGCTAAGTTGTAGAGGGTGGATGTTTATCTATGGTCACATGCAGGCTCTAATAGAGAATGACTAATCTCACATGTGTTAATAACTGTGCCCTGATATCACAGAGAACCCCCCTTGAGTGAGGTAAGAAGTAATACAACAAAAGTTCAGTGTGTTTAATGTATATATTTGAAAAGTGCTACAGCTGTACAATAATATTCATTGAAAGGTCCATTTTAATCCAAGCAACAAAGGTTCCTTAGTTATATTTCCAAACGTTTATATCCAGGTCTCTGATGGATTGTTTTTTGCCCTCTGTGTCCTGAGAAAATCTCTCTTTTTTGTGGTCAATGAGACAAGACACAGACAGCAATAAAATCACTTTTTCACCATGACAAAAAGTGAGAAAAAGTCAGTAAAGGCAGACACAGACTAAAAATAAAAACATGGCAGGGGTTCTAACGCATCCCCCTCTACATTAAAGTTGTTGTAAACCCCATTCATGAAATTTGACCTAAGCACATATATCTGCAGTGTTTACTTATCTCTCTCCAAAGTTCTCAGTGCCATTTCTGTTACTTAGTTATCAGCATGAGTCACTTCTGTTCTCCGAGATAACAGTAGCTGAAAATTTGAGTCAGGAGGGTGCTTTGAGGGAGATTAGCAGGGAGCTTGCAGCTCTGCATGTTCCTTTGCTCCTATGCCTATGTGGAGGGGGGGGGGTACATTTCCTCCAACCAGCTCTCACACAGTGCAGACTCATCACCCACTGCTGAAAGAGGAAGAACGATTTCTAAGACGATCTGCACTTTTCAAAGAGTGTAGAAAGGGGAAGACAGCAGATATACATGTGTAGCACCCTCTAGGTAGGTAGGTGCTAAAGGTAGAATTTTTGTGTCAGGTAAATTTCTGTAGGCCTGGCTGACAGTTTGTTTTGTGTTCATTCTGGGCTGTGAGTGGCTCAGGGTAGCAGCTGGTGACTCACAGGCAGCATCACCGAAACCTCCCTCTTCTTTCCAGAAGATTCTGGAAAGAGAGGAGGAGAGGAGAAGTGGAGCTACTTGGGGTATTATAAAGAGCCTTGACCAATCCCCAACTTGGATTGGCAGGGGGCAGGCCTCCTTAAATACCCAGGGTCAGCCCAGCCTCCAGCTAGGGAGGAGTTGTAGGGTGAAAGAGCTGGAGTGAGAGTGTGTGGAGGCTGTTGGGGCCTTTGAGGGAGCTCCACAGTCTGGGGGGGAGGCTAACCTTGGGCCTGGGCTCGGGTGCAGTCGGGGCCACCTTTAAGAACGCATGAAGAGGTCCTGGACCGGAGGCACAAGAGAGAGCATGGAGAGGACAGCAGGAGAGAGCACTTCTAAGAGACTTCAGGGAGGACAGCTGGTCGCAACCAAGAGGGCTGGTGAGTGATGCACAGTTGGGAGGCCGGAGAGGCATGCCTGAGAGGACTTGGACCTTGCAGTCTGAGATGGATGCAGAACCAGAATTGTGGACTGTGGTGAAGGGGTCAGTGGAGAGAGGCAGCTGCAGCCAGGAGGGCTGGCAGGGCCTAAAGATGGCTTACTGGACTCAGTAGCCGCATGTTGGACAGCTAGAACCAGAGACTTTCTATTTTGCTACACTAAAGGGAACCGCGGTCCCTGCCTGCAAAGTGCAATTGCTTAGGGCCTGGCTGAGCCAGTGTCAGGCCTAACCACTTTGTGCTAGCTGTGTCTGAAGATTAGAGAGGAAGTGATGTGCTGGAGGAGAAAGACCTAAGTATTAGAGGGGAAGCAATGTGCAGGAGAAGAAATGAAGTGTATATACTGGACTGTATATAGTTGTCCAAAGCAAGTGCCACCAATTCTACTGGGCATCCCATATCTCCCTTACCCCATCCAAGTTCAATCCCCTCAATAAAAAAAACAAAGCATATGGACTGCTCTATGTCTCTGAGTGTCTGAGAGGTGAATGCCGGGCTGGGCAGGGTGACAGACAATCCAACACTTCAGCAGCCCCTACGGGGGTACCGCTACGCATGTGGGAGGATTTTTTTCATCTCTGTGTATCATCTGAGGTTGTTCACTTCACTGGGAATAGGAGAGGGTTTACAAGCACTTTAATATTCTTCGCCAATGACAATAAAATGGCAGAACTTCCAGTTTAAGTGCTAATGTAGATTAACTTGTACTAGCCTTCGGGAATTGTGATTGGTTGATCTTATAGCAGTATTCAACACCAAACCAAAAATGTATATTGCAGCTTACCAATTATCAGATGTGGCTGCTGCTTTCTTTTCTTTTTTTCAGCTTTCCCCCCTCTGTATACACCTGGTGATCTGGTGAGCCAGTAATACACCTCCTGCACTAGAGTGTCATCACTTGGATAAATGAGCACAGGCAGTACCTTTGGACAGCAGTATTGTCATTCTGGGTGAGGGGAATGGGGACATGGCTTGGCTGGAGCCCGGGCTGAGGCTGTCATTTCACATATCCACATGGTCTTGAAGTGATGTGAGATGCATAAGACTTTTTTGTCTCTTGGGGCCCTTCCCCCCAGGGTTGGATACGCAAACAGATTTAAATAAACTAACACATTTAAGCCAAACTCCAGGTAATACTTTATAAGCATTTTTGGGATAAAGGTTTTTTACATAAGTACTCTGATCATTGTAAACACCCCTGCCAGTGTTAAATGGCTTGTCCCATCTCTGTAACTGATGCATTCTGCTGGAGAGCTTATTCTTTTGGAAAACAGATTTACTGGCTGGATCACCAGATGAAAATAAAGGAAAACAAGTCTAAAAAATAAAACGAATACAGCCATTCCATCTAAGAATTGGTAAACTGCAATGTAATAAATGTTTGTTTTTGGGTTTAATACCACTTTAGGAATTATCAACTAAAAATAAGAACCCTTTATGAAATAAGACTAATCAGTCTTTAACGCTATATTTTCAGAAATACTAAAATACATTTTGTATATGTGTTCCCTTTAAACACCTAATTTATTGTAAAATTTGTTGAAAAGAAACGTTCCTGTCAACACTCATGTGCAGAACCCTGGCCACATAGATTTAATGGTTACGAATAACAATTTTACAGCAGAATTAATGTGTTATTAAAGGCTTTCTTTAAAAAATAAAATAAAATAACAAACACGTTATACTAACCTGCTCTGTGCAGTGGTTTTGCACAGGGCAGCCCCGGTCTTTCTCTTCTCAGCACTCTTAGCCCCTCCCTCCTGTTGAGTGCCCCCAAATCAAGCAGCTTGCAATGGGAGCACCCACACAGGCTCGCTCACGCGCTGTGGCTCTGCTTGTCTATTTACACACAGAGCTGCGGCTCGACTCCACCCCCTCTATCTCCTCATTGGCTCAATAGCTGTGATTGGCTCCCACTGTTGTCTCAGCCAATGAGGAGGGAGAATCCCCAGAGAGCCGAGGCTCTCGTGCACATCGATGGAGGAAGGCTGCGCTCAGGTAAGTGTTGGGGGGGCTGCTGGAGGAGCTGCTGCAAAAAACCTTGAGCATTTGCAACCATTTTAATCCCACCAATATACCTGTTTTCTTATTTTCGTAATTTCTTTATTTGTGTACCCAAAATTGCACAGTATAACCTAGGCAAGAATAAACATAAATGGGTACAAAGATAACCAAAATTAAGGTTGATGGGTAGACTTTAGGGACTGCTTAGCAATAAAACAAACGTCAAATCAGTTAGCAGCCAAGAGGTCTCAGAAATCGAACAGACTTTAAATTGGTTATCAGCCGACAAGACAAATATCCTAGCTAGAGGCGACGGATAGCGCCTCCAACAAATGTATACAATCAAGGGAATATAAAGACCCAGTCAGTTACAATCAGGACATGTGATAAACTATAACTGCTACAGTTTCTAGTGTGCTTATGTTAGCTCTAAACCCAACTGCCAAGCCATCAAATGGCTGGTGTCATAGCTGATCACATGTGCAGGCAACTGCAGATCAAGCAAAGGCTTTACAGGTTTGATTTTTCTTTCAATAATTTTTTCCATAAACATAAAATACTTGTCTATTGTTAAGTATACATAATATAATTAGTGATTGACTGTATTTAATAATCTAGTGTTGTGACACTATAGCTTAAAACAGCCATACAGAAAAGCATGTTGATATGTTTTCCTGAGCAATGGGACTATGTCGTAGGCTATGGCCATTTATATTCCTAGGGGGGTTTGGCCTCCTGTGCAATGCTAGAAAACGAAGTAAGACATGGGATGCACTATTAATGCTGGTCTTATGATGGTCTGGAAACTATAGATACCTCATGGTCAGAGTTTACAGTCTCTATTGTATAAAAACTGCTTGCTATTATCAAGAGAATTTATTTGCAACTATTCTTTTTCCAAATCATTAAAATAAAAAAAATAACAGAAGATAACAGAACATTTTAAATCATTATAGACCTCCTCTGATTTGTCAATACCATATGGGTCAACAAAGCCTTTAAAAATAAGCATATCTGCAATATTGTTTTAAAGTAAGCAGACTAATTAAACATCATAGTTTGAACATACCTGCAAAATAAGACTGTCATCAGCTATAGGGCCTCTTATGTTTTCATTACCAATTCCTGAATCATCCGCATCAATTAGTCTATCTACAGGAACAACCGGAACACACTGCTGAGTTTTTAGGAAAGCAAATTCCTTGTCCATTGAATCCAGAGTTGGAAAAACATTGTATGCGTAGGGCAGCTGCAATGTTCCATTGTTAAACTGGGAAATAAATCTGGGATCTACAGTATGATATAAGTGTGTGTCCACAGGGCCAAAGTAAGGTAATGATTTGGGCTCTCTGCATTTGGAGACCACAGCGACTATCACAGTCAATACAAACAGAAAAGTAATCAATGACAAGGCAATTACCAGGTACATTTGTAAGTTTGACTGAGAGTCCACTTTGCTTGGCTGTTTGTTCATTTCAGGAATTATCTGCTGAAAATTATCAGCAATCACCAGGTTTAGAGTCACAGAAGCAGACAGGGGTGGGTAGCCATTGTCTTTTACTATGACCACAACTTTATGTTTTAAAGAATCTCTATCATGAAAAACCTTTGATGTTTTGATCTCCCCAGTGTACTGATCAATAGTAAACAGTGATGGCTCAGAAACTTTCAAAAAATAAGACAACCATGCATTGTGTCCAGAATCCGCATCCACTGCGACCACTTTAGATACTAAGGAACCTTGTTCAGATGACCAAGAAACCATCTCAAAGACAGGGCCATCACTGTCTCTTGGTGGGTATAGGATGACTGGAGAGTTATCATTCTGGTCTACCACATGAATTTTTAGAGTTGTGCTGCTGTTCAGTGATGGGAAACCATTGTCTTTAGCAATGACCTGAATGTTGAATTCTCTGTGTTGCTCGTAATCAAATGATTTTTGCGCATAAATGACTCCGGTCACTGGATTTATAGACACATGCAAGGATATGGGATCTTTGTCATTACTGTTACTTACTAGAAAGTAAGTCAGTTTTGCATTTTCTTCACTGTCAATATCTTTCGCTTGAATATGAAATATAGAAGCTCCTGGTAAATTATTTTCTGGTAAAAATGCAGTGTAAATCAACTTCTCAAAAAAAGGTGCATTATCATTAACATCCGCCAAGTCCAAATAGACGACTTTCACAGAAGACAAACCAGGAGAACCCTTGTCAGATGCTTGAATGATGATGTTATAGGATGACATTTTTTCCCTGTCAAGAGAATCTTTGGTAACAATTTTGTAGAAGTTACTTGCTGATGACACTAATTGAAATGGAATATCCCCAAGGATTTGACACTGAACTTCTCCATTTTCTCCCGAGTCTTTATCACGGACTGCAATCAGTGCCACCACAGTTCCAGGTGATGTGTCTTCAGGAATAGGAGAAGACAGGGAGGTGAGTGTTATCTCAGGAACATTGTCATTCTCATCCAATATCTCTATTAAAACTTTGGCATGGGCAGCCAGGCCTCCTCCATCCATGGCTTGTACAGATATTTCATAGTGTTTTTTCATTTCATAATCTAAATGTCCCTTTGTTCTAATGTCTCCATTCTTGTGATTAATTGTAAACATCTGTAGAATGTTATTTGCCAGGGTACTGAATGAATATGTAATCTGTGCATTTACACCTTCATCTTCATCAGTTGCTATGACCTGCAAAACTGTGGAATTCAAAGGTATATTTTCCTTAATGCTTACTTTATATACTTCTTGGGTAAATATAGGTGTATTATCATTAAAATCAGTGATGGCAATCCTAATCAGCGCAGTGCCTGTTTGTACAGGATTTCCTCCATCAGAAGCTGATAGAATTAATTCCTGGTAATTTTGCGTCTCTCGGTCTAGAGGCTTTTCTAGAACCAGCTCAGGAAATATACTGCCATCAGAGCTGATCCTTTCTCTTAAGACAAAGTGTTCATTTGGACTCAGCTTGTAGCTTCTCAGTGTATTAATTCCTATATCCAAATCCTCAGCTTTCTGAAAAGCAAACTTTGCTCCTGGTGAAGCAGATTCACTTATTTCTAATCGTATTGCTTCATAATGAAATCTTGGTGGATTGTCATTTATATCTTGAATTTCAATCCGAACACTAAACACATTTAAAGGATTCTCAGCCACAGCATCAAAGGTCAGGACACAATCAGCTGCAGCCCCACACAGTGTCTCTCTGTCTATCCTCTCTGCAATAAAAAGGTCTCCATTCTCCAGATTGATACTGAAATATTTTTCAGAAACATCAGACACAATACGGAGTTTTCTTGCTGTGATATCCTTCACATTCATTCCAAGATCTTTCACTAAATCACCAACAACTGAACCTTTCCTCATTTCTTCTACAATGGAATAATGAATCTGAGCAGAGACTGAATGACACAACCAGGAAAATAATGAAATCACTACTTGCCATCTGATTTCCAGGGGTGATTGTTGTTGATGCATTTTCAAGACAGCCATTCCTTTTGTTGTTTGGAATTTATAAGAGGAACTCCTTGTAGAATGTATAATCCTTAATTGAATTCAAGAATATCTTCTTCTTCATTAGACCTGAAGCACTCCCATCTCATGCAGAAATGCTCTATATCTACTCATGCAGTTGTACTCTGACTGTCTCATAGAGGCATGCATCTCTCACATCCTTCCCTTATTGGTTCAACAGCGGCGCTCTGAGGTGTTTTTGGGGAACTACAACATTTTAGAATTACTTTCATAAATATAGATTAAGAATTAGGGACCTTTCACACGAGCGTCATCATTTCCGTCACTAAAACTGATTTAAAACATAAACTATGGTCCTTTAATGTTCAGTAATATGATTTTCTAATACTCTTGAAAAAAGAACACAAAACAAAGTAACTCTGTACCTCATGAAACACACTTATATTATTCTAAAAGCTTTTTGGCCTAAGATTGAGATAATGGTTGGGTTCATAGTTTAAGTTTAAGCAAATTAAGTCAGTTTAAGGTGAAAACTATTTCCATAAAGGTCATATTTTTTAAGAGAACTGAACTTTGTGACATGGTGTGGTTGATTGAGATAATGGCTGGTTTATAGTTCAAGCAAGTCGAGTCAGTTTAAAATGAAAACAATTGCCATAGAAGCCATATTTATTTTATGAGAACTGAACATGACATGGTATGTGCTAGATTTGTTTTATGATAAATGTGCCCTGATCTTCTTGCAAATCAAAGGCGTTTAAAAGATATTGTGTATACAGTGCTATATGTTTAGTGGAAATACTGTAGACATAATCGTCAAATTAGGCAAGAGAGCACAACTACAACTACTCAGTATTTTCTATATTTTGCTGTTCATGTTTATAAATAATAGGTTCAATAAATATGAAGCCCATTAGGTTTTTCCGGATCTCTTCTTCAACAAATAGGATAAAGTTAGGTAGAGTGGTTCAAAGGAGAAGATAAGGGGTGAATAGGTCATAGGACAAGGTTAGGGAAAGTGGATCACAGGAGAAGGTTAGGAGGAGTGAGTCACAAGAGAATCTAAGTGGGTGGGTCACATGAAGGAAGTGGGTCGTAACGGAAGGTTAGTAGTAGCAGGAGCAGATCACAGACAAGGTTACAGAGAGTGGGTTACAGGCCAGGGTTGTGCTGAGTTGGTCACAGCACAAGCTTGGTGTTAGTGGGTCACAGGACAAGGTTAGAGCCAGTGGGATACAAGACAAGGTTAGGAAAAAGTCATTTATAGCGCAGTTTCCTAAAAAGAAACCAAAAAAATGCTGATATGTTTATTTTACTGTTAATTTCTATTATTGTATTGTTATATGTAATTATTATACAAACACAAACATTAGTACATTTTTTAGAAAGAGCTTAAATACCTAGGCTAAAATAGTTACCAGCAATAAAATAATGACTTTTTGAACAAAGTATGCAAACTTTTTTGCATTTGTGCTCTTATTACCTCAAGCTAGGACTTGGTACTGTATGTGCTATATGAAAATAAGGAGCTTGCATTAAATTGCTGATGCCTTTCTAGGTATACCAGGCTCAAAAGGGTTTAATAAGCTGAGTTTACTAACCTTTCAGTGACTATACAAGTCTACATGATTACATTAGTGGCATGTCTCAATATACAGCAACATTATTAACTTTCAAAAAAAGCCCTAACTTGTATCAGTAAAAGGCTGTCCTGTAGCTCCTGTCAAATGACTTTGCCTACCTACGATTATATCATCAGCTGCAGGTACGAGGAAGTATTTACTCATTCTTCTTAGTGATCAGACAGCATCATTATAAGGTAAGAGACTGCAGAAAGGGTTGATGTGAGTCAAACATTAGTTTAAAGATGACTTCCAGGTTTGGATATTTCATACAGTGACATACAACACCTGGCCGATGTCACTGGTAGCTGGAAATCACTGAAGCAGACACCTCTACTATAGTGATCTCCACTTGCTTCTGGGTCCTGTGCCGAACAGGTGGCCTACTGCATTGTAAACACAGCAAGTCGACTACTCAGCATAGGTGTCATTCAGAGAATGCTTTGCATTTTCTTAATGAATGCATAGAATTCTCTGATTAGAGAAGGTTACGAGATGTGATGTCACCGCCCTGCCTCTCTGCCTTGTCCAATCAGATAACACTTTGAATTCATTCAGAAAATGCAAACAATCCTCTGAAAGGTGCCCTAGTAGAACAACTGACCTCCTGTGTTCAGTGAGCAGCAGGTAGTAATTTCCAGCTTCCAGGGGCATTGACCCTGTAACTATGAATAACATATTTATACCTGAAATTCTTCTTTAAGACAGGCCAGAATCTACATGACTGTGTCATCCCTAAACCAGGATCGTAATCCAGGATATAGAGGCTCACCAAGGAGGACATTTATACAAAGATGGTGCCATCCTGGAGAGGAGGAATGTTATTGTGAGGGAGGGACTGAGTGGGGGCTAAGTGCCCCCTGTTACAGTAACCTATGTCCTATGAGCAATCCCTTGCCTGGTAGGACAATCTGAAGGAGATGGGGTAGGGCATTACCAATTCTAAAATTGAAGAAAGTGGAATAAACAGCAACTTTCCAAATTGATATTAAAATATACAAGTAAAATCACTAGAATTCAAATAGCTCACATGTATGTTTACTACATACTGTAAATCACCTTTATAGTGCCTAATTATGTTCTCTTTGTTGCTTGCTATGTTGCGGAGGGTGGAAGTTTATCTATGGTCACATGCAGGATCTAATAGAGCAGGGATATGCAATTAGCGGACCTCCAGCTGTTGCCAAACTACAAGTCCCATCATGCCTCTGCCTCTGGTTGTCATGCTTGATGCTGTCAGAGTCTCGCTATGCCTCATGGGACTTGTAGTTAGCTGGAGGTCCGCTAATTGCATATCCCTGTAATAGAGAATAACTAATGTCACATGTGTTCTGACATTTTAGAGAACCCCCCTTGTGCACCCAGTGAGATAAGCAGCAACATAATACAAGTTTGGTGTGTTTAATGCATATATTACAGCTGTACAATATTATGGCTACTATTATTCATTGAAATGTCAATTTTTAGACAAGCAGCAAAGGTTCCTTAGTTATACATATCAACCTTTTTACATCCAGGTCTCTGACATATTTTTTTTTTTTTGCTCTCTGTGCCCTAAGGCCCCTTTCACACTGGGGCGGTGTGTGCGGTGGCGGTATAGTGCCGCTATTTTTAGCGGCGCTATACCGTCGGGATTCCTGAAGTATTCGGCCGCTAGCGGTGCGGTTATAACCCCCGCTAGCGGCTGAAAAAGGGTTAATACCACCCGCACCCGCAAACCTCGGTGTCCCATTCATTTCAATGGAAAGGAGCGGTGGAGGAGCTGTAAACACACCGCTCCTCTCACCGCTCCAAAAATGCGGCTAGCAGGACTTTTTTTTAAGTCCTGTTAGCGCACCGCTCCAGTGTGAAAGCCCCCGGGGCTTTCACATTGGAGAGACAGGAGCCGCTGTTTAGGCTCGGTTTGCAGGCGCTATTTTTAGCAAAATAGCGCCTGCAAACCGCCCCAGTGTGAAAGAGGCCTTAGAAAATCTTTTCTTTCTGTGGTCATTGGGACAGGACACAGATAGCAATAAAATCACTTTTTCACCATGACAAAAAGTGAGAAATAGTCAGCAAAGGCAGACACAGGCTACAAATAAAACATGGCAAGGGTTCTAACCTATCCCCTCTACATTAATATTTTTCACTATTGAAAAAAAAAATGTCAGAACTTCCAGTTTAAATGCAAGTTTTGTTGTCGGAAAATTTGAGAACCAGCTCTCAAATTTTTGTTGTCGGAAATTCCGACAGCAAATGTCCGATGGAGCCCACACACGGTTGGAATTTCCGACAACAAGCTCCCATCGAACATTTGTTGTCGGAAATTCCGACCGTGTGTACGAGGCATAAGAATTGGTAAACTGAAATATAATAAATGTTTGCTTTTGGGTTTAATACCACTTTAGGAATTAGCAACTAAACATAAGAACCCTTTATGAAAAAAGACCAATCATTCTTTAACGCTATATTTTCAGAAATGACCAATGATTAAAAAAAAGATTTTGTATGTATGTTTCTTTTAAACATCTCATTTATTGTAAATTTAATTGAACAGCAAACTTTCCTATCAACACTCATGCGCAGAACCCTGGCCACATAGAATTTTTTAAGCAGAATTAATCCCACCGATTCACCTCTCTTCTAAATCAGTTACATTCAAGGAATGCCGTGAATTATAACTGCTACTGTTTCTGTCAATTTCGGGAAGTCAATTCCCGCAAGCAGGTCTGTCAGTTGGTCATCTGTTCTGATCTCTTGAGATGTGTACAGTTGTGAGAAGAAGTCTCTAAATTGGTCGGTAACCACCTGGGGTTCTGTACCTCCATTGTGGTCTGTGAGTGAGATAACAGTCGGGGGCCTGTCCTCACTGTGAACTAGATAAGCTAGCAGCTTGCCCACTTTTTCCCCATGTTCACATAATTTCTGTTTGGCAAAGAATAATTTGTGCCTGGCTGCTTCATACTGGAGCTGATCCACCACCCTGGTTTGCAACTTAAGTAAGTCAGCACCTGCAGGGGATGGGTCAGCTACATATGACTGTTCAGAGGTTGATAGGTCGCACAGAGCCTTATCGAGGGCAGCAGCAGAGTCAGCCTTAAACCTATTGATTGGGGAGGTCAAGTGCATGCGGGCATGTAACGTGAAGGATTCCCAGACCACGTCAGGGAAGGCAGATCCAAAAATTTTCGTAAAAAAAAAATAGTCCAAGTATGCAGAAGCTCGTCATCCTCCGACAACAGGGACAACCAAAATGGATTCAGACGCCATGTAGGCAGAGGTTTGTCTATTGGGATGGAAAGGGTAATCCAGTAGGGACTGTGGTCTGAAAGCAACCTGGGGGAGAACCCTGCCTCCAACAGACGTGGAGCAAGGGCAGCAGATATAAGTACAAAGTCTATACGGGACATTGTATTGTGAGAGGCCGAGAAACATGAGTAGGCTCTGGTATGGGGGAATTTGTGGCGCCAGGTGTCGATAAGGTTAAAGGTAGAAATAAGTCTGGAGAATCTGGAGTGAGACGGGGTTGGACTGCATAGTGGTGCTGGCTGGGGTCTATCCAGGCTGGGGTACAAAGTAGCATTGAAGTCTCTCAGCCAGACCGCCTGTGTCAAAGGATGATGAGCCATAAACGTCAGACCCTCTGTAACAATTACAGAGCTAAATGGGGGGTACATAAAATTCTAAGATAAGCAATAATTCCCCATACAGTTTTACTGAAAGAAATACATTTCATCCTTGTGAGTCAGAAATTACATCACAGAGTTCAAAATGGACCGATTTGGCAATTAGAACTGAGACCCCGTGAGCCTGGGTAGAGTGGGTTGAATGGTATGCCCACCCTATCCATGGTCGCTAAGCGCCAGTTGAAGCCGGCCATCTATATGCGTCTCAACCAACACGGCCACATCAGCTCTCTTTTTAAGAAATGTAAATACCACAAATCTCTTTACCCTATTTCCCAATCCACGGACATTCCATGTGAGTAGCTTTAGTGTGGCCATCCAATAGGGGGAAAAAGAAGTGATACACCAGGGTTAGTTCAGCCCGTCCATCCCCAGTACAAACTTACCAATACACCAAATCTGCCATACTGTAATCGTGTGTATAGTAAAGCACAATGCATATACATGCTAGTATTGTTTTGACTCAGTAATAAAAAAATCTTCATGTAGATATTCGCATTGCCTCTTAACAAGTAAACAGGAACCAAACCCTCACCCCACCCCACCCTGCATCTTCCCCAACTGATGGGCATAACCCAAAACATAACATGAGGTAACAACCAGGAAAAAGCCATAGCAACGGTACTTGTTACCAGGTGGTGAAACTGCAGCAGTGACCTGAAGCCTGGGGTCTAGGAGATTCATGAGTCAAAAACATATGGCCAACCACAACCGCACCATACACCGAAGATGCAGCGTGGGCTGCATGTGGGTGAGGTGGCTCCAGGGCCTGGCTGACACAACTTGTTTCCTGGCTGCTGGGGGGGGGGGGCGAAAACTTGCTGCGCTAAGCAGGTAAGGCGCGGGACTGAGCGCGCTCCATAGTCAAGTCCCCAATAGTACATTAGAAAAGGATCAAAGGGATTGCAGAGAACCGAGTAGTATGCATGGTGACTCCAATCCGCCAGCAACAGGATACAGAAGGGGGTTTCAAAGGGAAGACCGGAGTTCTCCAGGGGCCGAGGACAAGGTATGAGGGCTGGTAATCATAGGGGGATAGCAAATCAGATGGAGAAATACCGGATACATGAGCGATCGGGACAGAGGTGCTTCAGCAGATGAGCCTGTGATCGTAGTGAGCACCATCCAGCCGGGACATCACAGGGCAGAGGTTTGTCAATCAGCCGCTCCTCTGGAGGGGATAGGGCGCTCTAGCCAGTTAAGAACTTCTTCTGGATCTTCAAAGAAGAACACCCGGCCGTCTCTCTCCACTCTAAGGTGCGCCAGGAAGAGCATGGAATATTTAAGATGCTTGATCCTAAGTCTCTTTTTTGCTTCAGTAAAGCCTTGGCGGCGACGCTGTACATCAGCACAAAAGTCTGGGAAGATTGCAATTCTGGAATTGCCAAGTGCAATGTCGCCCTTCTCTCTGGCCAATCTCAAAGCCGCATCCCGATCCTTGAAGTTTAAAAACTTAGCGATGAATGTGCGGGGGGGAGCCCCCTGTAGATGAGCACTGGCAGGCATGCGGTGGGCTCTTTCTACCGCCAGGGTCAGAGAGAAGGCCTCGCGCCCGTAGGTGGTAATGGGGAGCTGCTCCAAGAAAGTGGTTGGATCCTTTCCCTCCGCTCCCTCAGGCAAGACGATGAATTGGAGATTGCATCCCCTAAGTCTGTTTTCCATATTGTCCTGCTTGTGGATGAGCTGGGAGATTTGCAACTGCATGCGGTCGGAGCCTGCCTGGAGTGGAGGAATGGCGCCCTCAACATCCCCAAGACGCGTTTCAGCCTCTGTGACCCTCTCCCGGAGTTTTTGAAAGTCTTGCCGTATGAGAGAGATGTCGACTTTGACCTCCTCAATTTGAGCTGTTAGGGAGGTACGGCAGAAGGTGCTTGCTTCCAGGAGCTTTTCCGTGTCCCTTCCCGGTACGGCCTGGTCAGCACTCGTGGCTTTGCCATCTTCCCCAGCAGTGTCTTTTTCTAGCCGGCGGTATTGGTCCAGTTTGGCAATGGTAGCGATCTGCGATTTAGGTGGAGACATGCTGGGGCTTATGCCAGATCTTGCCTCTACCGGTTGGGGTCTGTCAGGATGTCCTGGGGTGACAGGATTAGCGGGTCAAAAGGATTAATGGATGGAGCTCTTCTCTCGTGCGTCCTACTCCATGCCTCGTCAGGCCATGCCCCCAACTGCTACAGTTTCTAGTGTGCTTATGTTTATGTTTACTCTCAACCCAACTGTCAAGCCATCAAATGGTTGGTGTCATAGCTGATCACATGTGCAGGCAACTGCAGATCATGCAGAGGTAATATGACAGCTTCCCTAGCTATAAAGGATAGGAAGGTTTATTTCCACTTTAAATAATTTTTCCCATAAACATAAAATATTTGTCTATTGTTATGTATACATAATATAATGTATTTATTAAATACAGTCAATCACTAGTGTTGTGACACTATAACTTAAAACAGCCATGAAGAAAAGTATTTTTCTTTATGTTGATATGTTTTTCTGAGCAATGCGACCACATCGTAGACAATGCCCATTTATATTCCTAGGGTGGTTTTTTTTCTTGTGCAATGCTAGAAAACCAAAAGAGATATGGGACGCACTATGAGTGCTGGTCTTCTGATGGTCTAGTAACTATGGATGCCTTATGGTCACAAGATTTAACAATCTCTATTGTATGAAACAGCTTGCTATTATTAAGAGAATTTTTGGTAATTATTATCTCACAAAATAAGTAAAATAAAATAAAATAACAGAAAATTGAAAATCATTTTAGACTTCCTCTGATTTGCAAACACTATATGGGTCAACACAGACTTTATAACAAACATATCTGCAACATTGTTTTAAAGAATGCAGACTAATTAAATATTCAAATTTTTACATACCTGTAAAATAAGATTGTCATCAGCTATAGGGTCTCTTATGTTTTCATGACCAATTCCTGAATCATCCGCATCAATTAGTTTATCTACAGGAACAACCGGAACACACTGTTGAGTTTTTAGAAAAGCAAATTCCTTGTCCATTGAATCCAGAGTTGGACAAACATTGTATGTGTAGGGCAGCTGCAATGTTCCATTGTTAAACTGGGAAATAAATCTGGGATCTACAGTATGATATAAGTGTGTATTCACAGGGCCAAAGGATGGCAATAATTTGTGTTCTCTGCATTTGGAGACCACAGCGACTATCACAGTCAATACAAACAGAAAAGTAATCAATGACAAGGCAATTACCAGGTACATTTGTAAGTTTGACTGAGAGTCCACTTTGCTTGGCTGTTTGTTCATTTCAGGAATTATCTGCTGAAAATGATCAGCAATCACTAGGTTTAGAGTCACAGAAGCAGACAGGGGTGGATAGCCATTGTCTTTTACTATGACCACAACTTTATGTTTTAAAGAATATCTATCATGAAAAACCTTTGATGTTTTGATCTCTCCAGTGTACTGATCAATAGTAAAAAGTGATGGCTCAGAAACTTGCAAAAAATAAGACAACCAGGCATTGTGTCCAGAATCCGCATCCACTGCGACCACTTTAGATACTAAGGAACCTTGTTCAGATGACCAAGGAACCATCTCAAAGACAGGACCATCACTGTCTCTTGGTGGGTATAGGATGACTGGTGAGTTATCATTCTGGTCTACCACATGAATGTTTAGAGTTGTGCTGCTGTTCAGTGATGGAAAACCATTGTCTTTAGCAATGACCTGAATGTTGAATTCTCTGTGTTGCTCATAATCAAATGATTTTTGCGCATAAATGACTCCGGTCACTGGATTTATAGACACATGCAAGGATATGGGATCTTTGTCATCACTGTTACTTACTATAAAGTAAGTCAGTTTAGCATTTTCTTCACTGTCAATATCTTTCGCTTGAATACGAAATATGGAAGCTCCTGGTAAATTATTTTCTGGTACAAATGCAGTAAAAATCAACTTCTCAAAAATAGGTGCATTGTCGTTAACATCCGCCAAGTCCATATAGACGACTTTCACAGAAGATAAAAGAGGAGAACCCTTGTCAGATGCTTGAATGGTGATGTTATAGGATGACAATTGTTCTCTGTCCAGAGAATCTTTGGTAACAATTTTGTAGAAGTTACTTGCTGATGACACTAATTGAAATGGAATATCCCCAATGATTTGACACTGAACTTCTCCATTTTCTCCCGAGTCTTTATCACGGACTGCAATCAGTGCCAACACAGTTCCAGGTGACGTGTCTTCAGGAATAGGAGAAGACAGGGAGGTGAGGGTTATCTCAGGAACATTGTCATTCTCATCCAATATCTCTATTAAAATTTTGGCATGGGCAGCCAGGCCCCCTCCATCCATGGCTTGTACAGATATTTCATAGTGTTTTTTCATTTCATAATCTAAATGTCCCTTTGTTCTAATGTCTCCGTTCTTGTGATTAATTGTAAACATCTGGAGAATATTATTTGCCCGGGTATTAAAAGAATATGTAATCTGTGCATTTACACCTTCATCTTCATCAGTTGCCCTGACCTGCAGAACTGTAGTATTTAAAGGTATATTTTCCTTAATGCTTACTTTATATACTTCTTTGGTAAATATAGGTGTATTATCATTAAAATCAGTGATGGCAATCCTAATCAGCACAGTGCCTGTCTGTACAGGATTTCCTCCATCAAAAGCTGATAGAATTAGTTCATGGTAATTTTGTGTCTCTCGGTCTAGAGGCTTTTCTAGAACCAGCTCAGGAAATATACTGCCATCAGAGCTGATCCTTTCTCCTAAGGCAAAGTGCTCATTTGGGCTCAGCTTGTAGCTCCTCAGTGTATTAATTCCTATATCCAAATCCTCAGCTTTCTGCAAAGCAAACTTTGCTCCTGGTGAAGCAGATTCACTTATTTCCAATCTAATTGTTTCATCGAGAAATGTTGGTGGATTGTCATTTATATCTTGAATTTCAATCCGAACATTAAACACATTTAAAGGATTCTCAGCCACAGCATTAAAGGTCAGGACACAATCAGCTGCAGCCCCACACAGTGTCTCTCTGTCTATCCTCTCTGCAATAAAAAGGTCTCCATTCTCCAGATTGATACTGAAATATTTTTCAGAAACATCAGACACAATACGGAGTTTTCTTGCTGTGATATCCTTCACATTCATTCCAAGATCTTTCACTAAATCACCAACAACTGAAACTTTCCTCATTTCTTCTACAATGGAATAATGAATCTGAGCAGAGACTGAATGACACAACCAGGAAAATAATGAAATCACTACTTGCCATCTGATTTCCAGGGGTGACTGTGATTGATGCATTTTCAAGACAGCCGTTCCTTTTGTTGTTGGGGATATATATGAGGAAATTCCTTGTAGAATGTATAATCCTTAATTCCAGAATATCTTCTTCTTTGTTAGACCTGAAGCACTCCCATCTCATGCAGAAATGCTCTATATCTACTCTTGCAGTTGTACTGCCTGTCTCATAGAGGCATGCATCTCTCACATCCTTCCCTTATTGGTTCAACAGCGGCGCTCTGAGGTGTAATTGGGGAACTACAACATTTTAGAGTTATTTTCATAAATACAGATTACGATATTAGAACCTTTCACACGAGCGTCATCAGTTCTGTCACTAAAACAGATTTTTAATAAACTCCTTTAGTGTTCAGTAATATGATTTTCTAATACTCTTGAAAAAAAAAACACAAAGCAAAACAAGTGTACCTCATGAAATACACTTATATTATTCTGAAAGCTTTTTGGCCTAAGATTGAGATAATGGTTGGTTCATAGTTTAAGAAAATAAAGTCAGTTTAATGTGAAAACAATTGCTATAGAGGCCGTCTTTTTTATGTGAACTGAACTTTGGTATGTGCTAGATTATATTTTTTGGGGATAAATACGTCCTGATATCTTTTGGTAAATCGAATACATTTAAAATGTATTGTGTATACAGTGTATGCTATTTGTTTAGCAAAAATACGGTGGAAATAACTGTCAAATTAGGCAAGAGAGCACAACTAAAACTACTCAGTATTTATTTCATGTTTATAAATAGTAGGCCCAATTAAGCCTATTAGGTGTTTCCAGATTTCAATCTTCAAAAAATGGCTCAAAGAAGAAGATAAGGGGTAAATAAGTCACAAGATAAGGTTAGGAAAAGTGGATCACAGGAGAAGGTTAGGAGGAGTGAGTCACAAGAGGATCCAGGTAGGTGGGTCACATGGGGGAAGTGGGTCGTAATGGCAGATTATTGGTAAATAATCACACAACAAAGGTTAGCAGGAGTAGATCACAGACAGGGTTAAGGAGAGTGAGTTACAGGCAGGGGTTGGACTGAGTCAGTCACAGCATAAGGCTTGGTGTTAGTGGGTCACAGGACAAGGCTAGGGACAGTGGAATACAAGACAAGGTTAGAAAAAAGTCGTTTATAGACCATAACTTCCTAAAAGAAACCAACAAATCCAGGACAAACTGTTGATGTGTTTATTTTACTGTTATTTATTATCGTATTATTATTATTATATATAATTATTATACAAACACTCAAAAATATTAGTACATTTTTTAGAAAGCGCTTAAAAACCTAGGCTAAAATAGTTAACGGCCATAAAATAATGACTTTTTGAACAAAATATGCAATCTTTTTTCCGTTTGTGCTCCTATTGGCTCAAGCTAGGACTTGCTATATGAAAAGAAGGCGCTTGAATTATATTGTTGATGCCTCCCTAGGTATACCAGAATAAAAAGGGTTTAATGAGCTGAGCTTCCTAACCTTTCAGTGACTATATATACTGTAAGTCTACATGAACACATTGGTGGCATATCTCAATATAGAGCAACATTATTAACTTTGAAAAAAAAGCCCTACCTTGTAACGGTAAAAATCTGTACTGGAGCTCCAGTCAAATGATTTTACCTACCTACGATTATGTCATCAGCTGCAGGTTTAGAGGAAGTATTTTCTCATTCTTCCTTGTGATCAGACAACATGATTATAACTTTGTCATTAGGTAAGAGACTGCAGAAAGGGCTGATCTGTGTCAACTATAAGTTAAGAGAGAAGTATGGGTTTGTTTTTTTTTTCCTCCATCATACTTACCTAGGTGAATGCAGCGCTTCTACACTGAGAACTGAGTGATCGAATATCGCTTATGGCTCGGTTCTCACAGCTCCCAGAGCACAGAGCTGCTGACTGTCAATCAGCAGCTCTCCTTCTCCACGCTTACTGGAGCGCTGAAATGTGGAGGGGCGGCTGTCTCAGACTCTCAGCGGCTCGCAGAGAGCGAACTTCATTCCCCTCTGTGTTGAAATCGGGTAACAGGAGTGCAAAACAAGCTTTTGCTGGACTTCTCCTTTATAGATGAATTACAGGTTTGGATATTTTATACATAGTTACAATGGCCCAACTCGGACTATATACAGTATATAACATACCTGGCCAATGTCTATGGAAGCTGGAAATCACTGAGGTAGACACCGCTACTATAGTGATTTCCACTTGCTCCCAGGTCCTGTGCTCAACAGCAAGTCAACTACTCAGCATGGCTGTCATATAGAGAATGCTTTGCATTTTCTTAATGAATGCATAGCATTCTCTGATTAGAGAAAGTTAAGAGTGTGATCTCACTGCCCCGCCTCTCTGCCTTGTTCAATCAGATAACACTTTAAATTCATTCAAAAATGCAAATCATTCCCTGAATGGTGCCCTAGTTGAACAACTGACCTCCTGTGTTTAGTAAGCAGCAGGTTGGATGTTCAACATTGGACCCCGGAACCAAATAGGGATTACTGGAGTAGTGGTGTCTACTTCAGTAATTTCCATTTTTTAGGGACATTGGGCAAGTATGGTATTTACATAGTTACATGAGTCCAAGCTGGACATATGTAACTATGTATAAAAAATTAATACCTGGAATTCTTCATTCATCGGTTCCCACCCAGCCTAATGGGGAATGACGCCGGTGGGAACCTCTCGTCGATACAGATGTCATATGACATTCGCCTGGATCATGGCCCATGCATGGCCTCAGGGCCATTGGGCCACGCAGCAGCATGATCTGTCTACGTCCACCAGACACAGCCGATGACTGATCACTGTACCGGCCTGCTTCCGGTACCATGTGACTGCTGTGACCAATCACAGCAGGTCACATGACAGTTGTATACAATGGATGGCTTCTTTTCAAGACATCCATTGTATACAATTGTGTTGCTAGCTGTGATTGGTCAGTGTGATCACATGGCACAGATTGGGTCAATCACAGCCCATCTGAACCATGTGATTAGCTCTGACCAATCACAGCTAATCACAACAAAATAAACTGAATGAATCAATTTCATTCAGTAATATGCTTGCATAAAGCATTGTAATGCATTGCTTTATGCAGACATAATGGGTAAAAAAATATCACGTTCCCATAGTAGTACAATGTTACTATGGTAGCATTATATTGCTCTGGTCAAAATGTGTTAAAAAAAATTGTAAAAAAAAAAAAAGAATATAATAAAAGGTAAAAAAAAAAATATTTCTTAATTTTCCAAAAACTTATGACAAAAAAATGACAACTTCAAAAAACTCACCATGCCTCTTACTAAATACCAGGGACTGTGTACTTTCCAAAAAGGGGTAATTTGGGGTTATTTGTACTGTCCTGACATGTTTGGGCCTCAAGAAATGAGATAGGCCATCAGTACATCAGGATTGATCAATTTTCAGCTACATATCATAGTTTACAGACTTCATAACTTTCCTAAAATAATATACACTGATTTGAGTTTTTTCACCAAAGAAATGTAGCAAAATACATTTTGGCCTAAATCCATGAAGAAAGATTATTTATTTGCAAAATTTTATAACAGAAATAATGAAAAACATGTTATCTTTTGACAAATTGTTGGTCTTTTTTCATTTATTTAGCGAAAAAACAAACAAAATACCAGCAAAAGAAAACTCTATTTATGATGATAAAAAGTTAGTTTGGGTACAGTGTTGCATGACCGCGCAATTGTCATTCAAAGTGCGACATCGCTGAAAGCTAAAAATTGGCTTGGGCAGAAAGTGGGTAAAAGTGGTTAAGGCAGCCCAGAATCTACATGACTGTGTCACCCCTAAGCCAGTATCGCAATCCAGGATATAAGCTCACCAAGGAAGACACTTGGACAGAGAGAGGAGGACTAATCTTGTAAAAAAAAAAAAGTAACCAGTAACCTATGTTCTATAACCAGTCCCTTGCCTGGTAAGACAATCTGAAGGAGATGGGGTGGGGCATGAACAATTAGAAAATTGCAGAAAGTGGAATAACCAGCAACTATGCAAAATGATATTCAAATATACAAGTAAAATCACTAGAATCCAAATAGCTCACGTTTATGTTTAGTGAATAAATCACCTTCATAATGCCTCATTCATACCTCCCAACTTTGTTGTAAAGTCCCTTCGCGGGACATTCTGATGTCCCCTCTCCCCTGCCAACCAGAGTTGTTGAGCGGGGGGGTCGTGATGGTTGCCGCCGGAACATTTAAAAAAAAAAAAAGGACTTGCAAAAAATAAATAAATACATTTTTAAGCTGGGGGGGGGGTTTGGGGCGCGGCGGGGGGCCACCGATCGGGGGGGGGGGCATACTAGTGCGCCGATCGCGGGGGGGGCTCTTACCTGCTGCTGCTGCTGCTCCTCTTCTTCTCTTCATGTTTCCTGCTGTGCGGGAAACATGATAGTCTCGCGGGAGTGCGGGAAGGAGGAGCCTCTGCGGGTAAAACCCGCACAATCCGTGCCAGTTGGGAGGTATGCCTCATTATGTTCTCTGTGTTGCTTGCTAATTTGGACGTTTATCTATGGTCACATGCAGGCTCTATTAGAGAGTGACTAATGTCGCATGTGTCAGTAACTGTGTCCTGACATTTTAGAGAACCCCCTTGTGCACCCAGTGAGATAAGCACTAATATAATAAAAGTTTGGTGTGTTTAATGTATATATTTAAACAGTGCTACAGCTGTACAATATTATGGCTACTATTATTCATTGAAAGGTCAGTTTTTAGCCAAGCAGCAAAGGTTCCTTGTTACTGAATACCTATCAACCTTTACATCCAGGTTTTAGACAGTTTTTTTTTGCTCTCTGTGTCCTGAGAAAATCTTTTTTTTTCTGTGGTCATTGGGACAGGACACAGATAGCAATAAAATCCCTTTTTCACCATGACAAAAAGTAAGAAATAGTCAGCAAAGGCAGACACAGGCTACAAATAAAACCTGGCAGGGGTTCTAACCCTTCCCCTCTACATTACTACATTACATCACTATTGAAAATAAAATTGCAGAACTTCAAGTTTAAATGCCAATTCCTCTGTAGATTAACTCATAGCAAGCAATAAAAATGCACTGACCTTCAGGAATTGTGATTTATTGATTCTTAAAGCGATATTAAACCCCAAACCAAAAATGTATATTGCAGTTTACCAATCATTAGATGTAGTGGCTGCATTAGTATTCTTTTTTTCTGCTTTTTCCCCTCTGTTTTCATCTGGTGACCTGGCAAGGAACACACATCCTGCATTAGAGGGCTCCCACTCTGGGTGAATGAGCACAGACTGTAACTTTGGACAGCAGTATTGTCAGTCTGGGAGAAGGGAGTGGGGGCACTGCTTAGCTGAAGCCTAGGCTAAGGCTGTCATTTCACATATCCACAGAGTCTTGCAGTGATGTGTGGCACATAGGGTCTTTTTAGATACGCTAACAGATTTAAATACATTAACAAATTTAAGCCAGACTCCAGCTAATACTTTATAAGCAGTTTTGGGATAAAGATTTTTCATACATAAATATTATCTAACCATTGTACACACCCCTGCCAGTGTTAAATGGGTGTTCCCATCTCTGTAACAGATACATTCTGCTGGTGAGCTTGTCCTTTTGGAAAACAACTGATTTACTGGCTGGATCAACAAATAAAAATAAAAGAAAAGTCTAAAAAATAAAACAAATGCAGCCATTACATCTAAGAATTGGTAAGCTGCAATATAATAAATGTTTGTTTTTGGGTTAAATACCACTTTAGGAATTAGCAACTAAAAATATGAACCCTTTATGAAAATAGACCAATCATTCTTTAATGCTATATTTTCAGAAATGATAAAATACATTTTGTGTATATATTCCTTTTAAACCTCTCATTTATTGTAAATTTGTTGAAAAGCAAACTTTCTTGTCAACACTCATGTGGAGAACCCTGGCCACATACAGTAGATTTAATGGTTACAAATTTAGAATAACAATTTTAAAGCAGAATTAATCCCACGATTCACCTGTTTTCTAAGTCAGTAAAATTCAAGGCATGCCGAGAATTATAACTGCTATAGTTTGTAGTGTGCTTATGTTGCTCTCAACCCAACTGTCAAGCCATCAAATGGTTGGTGTCATAGCTGATCACATGTGCAGGCAACTGCAGATCATGCAGAGGTAATATGACAGCTTCCCTAGCTATAAAGGATAGGAAGGTTTATTTCCATTTTAATCTTTTTTTCCATAAGCATAAAATGCTTGTCTATTGTTACGTATTCACAATATAATTAATTTAATAAATACAGTTAGTCACTAGTATTGTGACACTATAACTTAAAGAGGAAGTAAACCCACTTAAAAAAAACAAAAAAAAACACCAACCTGCAAGACAAAGGCATAATGAGCTAGTATGCATAGCATACTAGCTCATTTTGTAATACTCACCTCAGATCGAAGCCCCCGCAGCCGTCCTCGTACACCGCTCGGGGGCCGACATCTCTCCCAGGGGTTACTTCCGGGTATCGCAGCTCCGGGTATTACAGCCAGAGCCAGTCACGGCACGGCCTCCTTTAGGAACGCCACATTTGCCGTTGCTAAAGTGCACCCGCGTCGTTGTCTACAGCGCATGCGCCGTAGACATCGGCGCCCGTCATTTTTGTAAATATATCCTAAACCGTGGAGGTTTAGGAGATATTTCAAGCACCTACAGGTAAGCTTACCTGTAGGTAAAAGGCTTACCTGTAGGTAAAAGTGTTTTAAAGTGGTCGTAAACCCTTTACAAACAGCTATAATGAAAAGCATTTTTCTTTATGCTGATATGTTTTTCTGAGCAATGCGACCACATGGTAGGTTATGGCTAGTTATATTCCTAGGAAGTTTGGTCTCCTGTGCAATGCTTTAAAACTAAAAGAGATATGAGATGCACTATGAGGCCCCATTCGCACCTCAGCATTTTGTAGCTTGAAGCTTGATGCTTCAAAACGCTTAAAAAAATTAATTATTTTCTATGGAGAAGGATCCAGCTCCACTCCAAGTCGCCTGAAGCCAAACGCCTGAAGCTCAAAAAATTTCAGAAGTTTTTTTGTAGCTCGAATTGAGCAGATTTGAGCATTTTGGCGCATTTTTATTCCCATAGAAATTAATAGAAATGCACCATTCGCAATAAAATAGTAATATATATATATATATATATATACCGGTATATATATATGTAGTGGGTATGTACTTTTAAATCTGGTGAGGACACCAGTGATGCATAGTTCCCTGCGGCCCAGCAGGTGGCGCTATCACTTTGGGCCGGGGTTGAACCATCGCTGCAGTGCCGTACCCTTTGTGACCTCTCGCAGCGGTTGTACGGCGGGGCGGGGAACCCGCCGTGCTTGCTGGGAGAGGGTATAGAGGGGGCGGACATCTTCGCCATGAGGTCGAAGTCCCAGGCACCTTCAGCCTGAGGGCTGCTGTGCGGTCGGTGTCCAGGCAGCCTAGGCCTGGACACTTGGAGTTCGTGTTCCATCCCAGACACCTTCAGTCTGGGGTGAGGTACTCAGCCGGAGGCCTGGGGCCCAGTACCTTCCGCTGGGTCCCACGAGGGAGGGATTGTCCTAGGGGGCCCCAAGAGTGGGGCACCCGAATCCAGAGGCGTAAGGGACCGGAGGAGGGACTCACCCGAAGACCTGGTGCAGCAGATTGCCAGTGCCGGGTGAACCTCTGGAGACCGCCCGGAGGGATATCTTTCCCGAACAGGGGCCAATTTCAAAGAGGAAGTTCAATCCATGTTCAATGACCGGTGGCAGCGGTCCAACTATTCCAATCAGGTCAGTGGCAGAGGCCTGCTATTAGGCCTGTGGCAGGGGCCTCAACAGTTCATCCGGTCGGTGGCAGCGACCAAAACTCACGGTCGGAGGCAGAGACGATGCGCCAGGCCTATTCGCTAGCAAAGAAATAGGAGAGTTCAGTTGTGCCTGGGCCTACTCGTACCCACACCCCCTTGTTCGTCTGTTATTGGAAGTTCAACTGATTGTGTTCACCGTATTGTACGAGAAATAAAGGAGTGTTGGACTTTCGATTGGTGTGGGGCTCTATTATTGGCAGACACATCTCCACAGAACAACTAAGGCTTTGTATGCAGTGGACAGACCCGGAGGTAATTGAACTAACTCTGCTCAAACCTCATACACATACGAGGGGAGGGCTTGGCGTAGTGTTCCTGCACTCTCCTCTCCCAGGTACCCCTAGACACAAGTCCCTCACACGAGGAAACACAGAGAGGGAGAGTGAGGCTCTGCTACATATATATATATATATATATATATATATATATATATATATATATATATATACATATATGAATGAATAAATAAATGTAAACTAAATGCACAAATAGCTAAAAGTTATCATAAATAAATTAATAAAATAAATTAATAATATGAAACAATGCATAAATAATAATAATAAATAAACACCCAAACAAAACAAATTAATTATTATTAATATTATTAAGAATAATAATAATTTATTTTTTATGTGTTTGGGTTAGGGTGTGTAGCGCTTAGTTGCTACTAGTAACAAACATCCACCATATCACCCTGCTGCCAGACCTTCACCTATCACCTCAGAGACAATGAACAGTCATTTGCGTTGTTTTGTTTTTGTTTATTGGGGGATATAACTTGGATGGGGTAAGGGGTATATAACTTGGATGGGGTAAGGGGGATATGGGATGCCCATAGAACATGTTGCTTTGCCATCATATTTAGTGAACATAGATAAGTTGATTTAGCCTTGAAGAACTGATGTACTTCTAACATTTACAGACTCTTCCCCTGCATATCTCCATGCAGAATATTGCTCCTCCTCCTCTGCACTAGCTCCTGCAGAATATCACTCCCAGGCCTTTTTTTCCTCCTGCACAAATCCTTTACTGTAAACTGTTAGACTCCTGTCTCATCATCTTCAGTATGAACAAAAGGGGATCACTCTGAATAACCCCAGCTTGCTGGCTGCACTTAGTTGCTGCTATATTGTTACTTGGATGCTGTTACTTGAGTGCTGATACAAGGCCAGAGGTCTGCAGTACCTCTCCCTTGCGGCCTAGCAATTTAGTAGCACGTGGTAACAGGTGGACTACTGCTCCCATCTAGTCCGACATGCAAATCCTGCGCCCTCAGGCCACAGCGACTTGACACTACTCCCCACAGTCTCTCTTCTGTTCTTAGGACTCCTCATCAATGACCGTGTACTGATGAGGACTTCATCCATGATTGTGTAAGGATGAAGTTCCCTTCCAGACTCCCTGGCATGCCTCCGCACCCAGCACTCCACTGTGGTACACATTGACCTTCTCCTGCCCCAAGATCATGATGGAGAACTTTATCCGGACATATGTTCCAGCAGCACCTCCTTCCCTTCTGCTCCAGGAATTCCTCATCTGTGACCGTGTACAGAATCGGACCTCATCCATGACCATGTAAGGATGAGGTTCCCTCACAGCTCTCTCCGGGCCACTCCGCGTTCGACGCGCCCCCCCCCTCCCCAGATGGGGACGCACTACCGCAACAACTGCCTAGTATTCCATTCTCCACTTCTCCTGGCTGACAATCCTCCCCAGCAGCATGTGACCTCAGCTTATATGGGAGGACTGCCCCCTTCCAATACTGAATGGGTATTGGTCAGGGCTCCTCACATGAGCTGCCTGCCACTCCAGCTTCAGGCCCAGCCCCTCTTCCAGAACAATGTCCCTGGAAGCAGGGGAGGCGCCTCAGAATCAGAGCACAGGTGGTCACACCCACTGCTACACTAACCACTCCCAGCCCCAGATCAAAACAAACAGGCCTAGCCTAAAGCATAGGCCTGCCTAAATTTTACCTGCGCTGACAGTTTTAACTAGAAAAATCCTATTCTAGCACCTACCTATGGTACAGGGTGCTACAGGTGTTTATGTATATATATTTATTATTATTATTTTACTTTTTTTTTTTTAAAGGTTAGGGGTTTACCATTACTTAGTATTAATTTATTGAATTTATTTGTTATTTATTTAAGATTATATTTATTTATTTGTGTATTTATTTAACATTTATTTATTAATTTATTATTATTATTATTATTATTATTATTATTAGTATTAACACCCTAACCTTAACGAAAAAATAAAAATAAAATAAACAACCGTATGTCAGGAAGCTAGTTCAGCTCAAACGAATTCACATAGAGCTAATGCAAATTGTTCTGCAGCTAATGCTAATTCTTATGCAGCTACCGCTCATTCCCATACAGCGAATGCTCGTGCACGTGTACCAGCATACAGAAGAGCTCAGGCTAATATCCAGTGTACACTGACACGTTGGTGCCTTCTGACCACCCTGCTGTCTTATCGTGGATGACCCCGGCTCACCTTGAGTACGTTCCTGACTGTGGCAGTCACCTGCTATTAAGCTACTGGCACCCGTGTTTCTTTGAGCCTTGTACCGCTGTCACCACATTCAGGGGTGCTCAGACCAGAGCCACAAGGGAAGCCCTCTCGTCAACTCGGCCTCCAACCAAGGTACGTGACACCCTAACCCCTAATCTTAACCCTAACCCCCAACTACTAATCCTAACCCTAACCTTAAATGATTAAATAATAATACATGAAAACTAATAATAAAAAAAGAAATAGAAAGCTAATGGAAAAGCTAAAAAAGCTGAAATACCTACCAACAAATTATGTTTTCTCTATTGGCTAATGAAAAAATGCCAATGCTGCATATAAACATGCAAGTCACGCATAAAAACGCACAAAAAAAAATGCTCAAAGATGCTACACTCAGGTGTGAATGCAGCTTCAGTGCTGGTCTGCTGATGGTCTGGTAACAATCTGGCCTACAATCTCTATTGCATAAAACAGCTTGCTATTATCAAGAGAATTTTTGGTAACTATAATTTTACAAAATCAATAAAATAAAACAAAAACAGAAAATTTAAAATCATTGCAAACCTCATCTGATTTGATTTGTCAACATTGTATGGGTCAACATAGCCTTTATAGCAAACATATCTGCAACATTGTTTTAATGAATGCACACTAATTAAACATCATAGTTTGAACATACCTGTAAAATAAGACTGTCATAAGCTATAGGGTCTCTTGTGTTTTCATTAGCAATTCCTGAATCATCCGCATCAATAAGTCTATCTACAGGAACAACCGGAACACACTGCTGAGATTTTAGGTAAGCAAATTCCTTGTCCGAAGAATCCAGAGTTGGACAAACATTGTATGTGTAGGGCAGCTGCAATGTTCCATTGTTAAACTGGGAAATAAATCTGGGATCTACAGTATGATATAAGTGTGTATCCACAGGGCCAAAGTAAGGCAAAGATTTGGGCTCTCTGCATTTGGAGACCACAGCGACTATCACAGTCAATACAAACAGAAAAGTAATCAATGACAAGGCAATTACCAGGTACATTTGTAAGTTTGACTGAGAGTCCACTTTGCTTGGCTGTTTGTTAATTTCAGGAATTATCTGCTGAAAATTATCAGCAATCACCAGGTTTAGAGTCACAGAAGCAGACAGGGGTGGATAGCCATTGTCTTTTACTATGACCACAACTTTATGTTTTAAAGAATCTCTATCATGAAAAACCTTTGATGTTTTGATCTCCCCAGTGTACTGATCAATAGTAAAAAGTGATGGCTCAGAAGCTTGCAAAAAATAAGACAACCAGGCATTGTGTCCAGAATCCGCATCCACTGCGACCACTTTAGATACTAAGGAACCTTGTTCAGATGACCAAGGCACCATCTCAAAGACAGGGCCATCACTGTCTCTTGGTGGGTATAGGATGACTGGTGAGTTATCATTCTGGTCTACCACATGAATTTTTAGAGTTGTGCTGCTGTTCAGTGATGGGAAACCATTGTCTTTAGCAATGACCTGAATGTTGAATTCTCTGTGTTGCTCATAATCAAATGATTTTTGCGCATAAATGACTCCGGTCACTGGATTTATAGACACATGCAAGGATATGGGATCTTTGTCATTACTGTTACTTACTAGAAAGTAAGTCAGTTTTGCATTTTCTTCACTGTCAATATCTTTCGCTTGAATATGAAATATGGAAGCTCCTGGTAAATTATTTTCTGGTACAAATGCAGTAAAAATCAACTTCTCAAAAAAAGGTGCATTGTCGTTAACATCCGCCAAGTCCAAATAGACGACTTTCACAGAAGACAAACAAGGAGAACCCTTGTCAGATGCTTGAATTGTGATGTTATAGGATGATAATTTTTCTCTGTCCAGAGAATCTTTGGTTACAATTTTATAAAAGTTACTTGCTGATGACACTAATTGAAATGGAATATCCCCAATGATTTGACACTGAACTTCTCCATTATCACCCGAGTCTTTATCACGGACTGCAATCAGTGCCACCACAGTTCCAGGTGATGTGTCTTCAGGAATAGGAGAAGACAGGGAGGTGAGGGTTATCTCAGGAACATTGTCATTCTCATCCAATATCTCTATTAAAATTTTGGCATGGGCAGCCAGGCCCCCTCCATCCATGGCTTTTACAGATATTTCATAGTGTTTTTTCATTTCATAATCTAAATTTCCCTTTGTTCTAATGTCTCCGTTCTTGTGATTAATTGTAAACATCTGGAGAATGTTATTTGCCCGGGTATTAAAAGAATATGTAATCTGTGCATTTACTCCTTCATCTTCATCAGTTGCTCTGACCTGCAGAACTGTAGAATTTAAAGGTATATTTTCCTTAATACTTATTTTATATACTTCTTGGGTAAATATAGGTGTATTATCATTAAAATCAGTGATGTTAATCCTTATCATTGCTGTGCCTGTCTGTACAGGATTTCCTCCATCAAAAGCTGATAGAATCAGTTCATGGTAATTTTGTGTCTCTCGGTCTAGAGGCTTTTCTAGAACCAGCTCGGGAAATATACTGCCATCAGAGCGGATCCTTTCTCCTAAGGCAAAGTGCTCATTTGGACTCAGCTTGTAGCTTCTCAGTGTATTAATTCCTATATCCAAATCCTCAGCTTTCTGCAAAGCAAACTTTGCTCCTGGTGAAGCATATTCACTTATTTCCAATCTAATTGTTTCATCGAGAAATGTAGGTGGATTGTCATTTATATCTTGAATTTCAATCTTAACATTAAACACATTTAAAGGATTCTCAGCCACAGCATCAAAGGTCAGGACACAATCAGCTGCAGCCCCACACAGTGTCTCTCTGTCTATCCTCTCTGCAATAAGAAGGTCTCCATTCTCCAGATTTATACTGAAATATTTTTCAGAAACATCAGACACAATACGGAGTTTTCTTGCTGTGATATCCTTCCCATTCATTCCAAGATCTTTCACTAAATCCCCAACAACTGAACCTTTCCTCATTTCTTCTACAATGGAATAATGAATCTGAGCAGAGACTGAATGACACAACCAGGAAAATAATGAAATCACTACTTGCCATCTGATTTCCAGGGGTGATTGTTGTTGATGCATTTTCAAGGCAGCCATTCCTTTTGTTGTTGGGGATATATAAGAGGAAATTCCTTGTAGAATGTATAATCCTAATTGAATTCAAATTCCAGAATGTCTTCTTCTTCTTCATTAGACCTGAAGCACTCCCATCTCATGCAGAAATGCTCTATATCTACACTTGCAGATATAAAGGCATGCATCTCTCACATCCTTCCCTTATTGGTTCAACAGCGGCGCTCTGAGGTGTAATTGGGGAACTACAACATTTTAGAGTCATTTTCATAAATACAGATTACGATATTAGAACCTTTCACATGAGCGTTATCAGTTCTGTCACTAAAACAGATTTTTAATAAACTCCTTTAGTGTTCAGTAATATGATTTTCTAATACTCTTGAAAAAAGAAATACAAAGCAAAACAAGTGTACCTCATGAAATACACTTATATTATTCTGAAAGCTTTTTGGCCTAAGATTGAGATAATGGTTGGTTCATAGTTTAAGAAAATAAAGTCAGTTTAATGTGAAAACAATTGCTATAGAGGCCATCTTTTTTATGTGAACTGAACTTTGGTATGTGCTAGATTATATTTTTTGGGGATAAATATGTCCTGATATCTTTTGGTAAATCGAATACATTTAAAATGTATTGCGTATACAGTGTATGCTATTTGTTTAGCAAAAATACGGTGGAAATAACTGCCAAATTAGGCAAGAGAGCACAATTAAAACTACTCAGTATTTTTTTCATGTTTATAAATAGTAGGCTCAATGAAGCCTATTAGGTGTTTCCAGATTTAGTCTTCAAAAAATCGGATACAGCTAGGGAGAGTGGCTCAAAGAAGAAGATAAGGGGTAAATAGGTCACAAGAGAAGGTTAGGAAAAGTGGATCACAGGAGAAGGTTAGGAGGAGTGAGTCACAAGAGGATCCAGGTAGGTGGGTCACATGGGGGAAGTGGGTCGTAATGGCATATTAGTGGTAAATAATCACACAACAAGGTTAGCAGGAGTAGATCACAGACAGGGTTAAGGAGAGTGAGTTACAGGCAGGGGTTGGACTGAGTCGGTCACAGCATAAGGCTTGGTGTTAGTGGGTCACAGGACAAGGCTAGGGGCAGTGGAATACAAGACAAGGTTAGAAAAAAGTCGTTTATAGGCCATAGCTTCCTAAAAAGAAACCAACAAATCCAGGACAAACTGTTGATGTGTTTATTTTACTGTTATTTATTATCGTATTATTATTATTATATATAATTATTATACAAACACAAACACTCAAAAATATTAGTACATTTTTTAGAAAGCGCTTAAAAACCTAGGCTAAAATAGTTAACAGCCATAAAATAATGACTTTTTGAACAAAATATGCAATCTTTTTTCCGTTTGTGCTCCTATTGGCTCAAGCTAGGACTTGCTATATGAAAAGAAGGCGTTTGAATTATATTGTTGATGCCTCCCTAGGTATACCAGAATAAAAAGGGTTTAATGAGCTGAGCTTCCTAACCTTTCAGTGACTATATATACTGTAAGTCTACATTAATACATTGGTGGCATATCTCAATATAGAGCAACATTATTAACTTTGAAAAAAAAGCCCTACCTTGTAACGGTAAAAATCTGTCCTGGAGCTCCAGTCAAATGATTTTACCTACCTACGATTATGTCATCAGCAGGTTAGAGGAAGTATTTTCTCATTCTTCCTTGTGATCAGACAACATGATTATAACTTTGTCATTAGGTAAGAGACTGCAGAAAGGGCTGATCTGTGTCAACTATAAGTTAAGAGAGAAGTATGGGTTTTTTTTTTTTTCCTCCATCATACTTACCTAGGTGAATGCAGCATTGGTCCGATGGTGCATCTGTCCCCCAGCGCTTCTACACTGAGAACTGAGTGATCGAATATCGCTTATGGCTCGGTTCTCACAGCTCCCTGAGCACAGAGCTGCTGACTGTCAATCAGCAGCTCTCCTTCTCCACGCTTACTGGAGCGCTGAAATGTGGAGGGGCGGGGAGCGGCCGTCTCAGACTCTCAGCGGCTCGCAGAGAGCGAACTTCATTCCCCTCTCTGTTGAAATCGTGTAACAGGCGCGCAAAACAAGCTTTTGCTGGACTTCTCCTTTAAAGATGAATTCCAGGTTTGGATATTTTATACATAGTTACAATGGCCCAACTTGGACCAATGTAACAGTACAGTATATAACATACCTGGCCAATGTCTATGGAAGCTGGAAATCACTGAGGTAGACACCGCTACTATAGTGATTTCCACTTGCTCCCAGGTCCTGTGCTCAACAGCAAGTCAACTACTCAGCATGGCTGTCATATAGAGAATGCTTTGCATTTTCTTAATGAATGCATAGCATTCTCTGATTAGAGAAGGTTAAGAGTGTGATCTCACTGCCCCGCCTCTCTGCCTTGTTCAATCAGATAACACTTTAAATTCATTCAGAAAATGCAAATCATTCTCTGAATGGTGCCCTAGTTGAACAACTGACCTCCTGTGTTTAGTAAGCAGCAGGTTGGATGTTCAATATTGGACCCCGGAACCAAGTAGGGATTACTGGAGTAGTGGTGTCTACTTCAGTCATTTCCAGCTTCCAGGGACATTGGGCAAGTATGGTATTTACATAGTTACATGGGTCCAAGCTGGACATATGTAACTATGTATAAAAAATTAATACCTGGAATTCTTCTTTCATCGGTTCCCACCCAGCCTAATGGGGAATGACGCCGGTGGGAACCTCTCGTCGATACAGATGTCATATGACATTCGCCTGGATCGTGGCCCGTGCATGGCCTCAGGGCCAGTGGGCCACGCAGCGGCATGATCTGTCACTGGCTACGTCCACCAGACACAGCCGATGACTGATCACTGTACCGGCCTGCTTCCGGTATCATGTGACTGCTGTAACCAATCACAGCAGGTCACATGACAGTTGTATACAATGGATGGCTTCTTTTCAAGACATCCATTGTATACAATTGTGTTGCTAGCTGTGATTGGTCAGTGTCATCACATGGTACAGATTGGGCCAATCACAGCCCATCTGAACCATGTGATTAGCTCTGACCAGTCACAGCTAATCACAACAAAATAAACTGAATGAATCAATTTCATTCAGTAAAATGCTTGCATAAAGCAATGCAATGCACTGCTATATGCAGACATAATGGGTAAAAAAATATCATGTCCCCATAGTAGTACAATGTTACTATGGTAGCATTATATTGCTCTGGTCAAAATGTGTTCAAAAAAATTGTAAAAAAAAAATATATAATAAAAGGTAAAAAAATAAATAAAAATATTTCTTAATTTTCCAAAAACTTATGACAAAAAAATGACAACTTCAAAAAACTCGCCATGCCTCTTACTAAATACTGTGGACTGTGTACTTTCCAAAAAGGGGTAATTTGGGGTTATTTGTACTGTCCTGACATGTTTGGGCCTCAAGAAATTAGATAGGCCGTCAGTAAATCAGGATTGATCAATTTTCAGATACATATCATAGTTTACAGACTTCAGAACTTTCCTACAGAGTAAAATAATATACACTGATTTTAGTTTTTTCATCAAAGAAATGTAGCAGAATACATTTTGGCCTAAATTCATGAAGAAAGATTAATTATTTGCAAAATTTTATAACAGAAATAATGAAAAACATGTTATCTTTTTCCAAATTGTTGGTCTTTTTTCATTTATTTAGCGAAAAAACGAACAAAATACCAGCAAAAGAAAACTCTATTTATGATGATAAAAAGTTAGTTTGGGTACAGTGTTGCATGACCGCGCAATTGTCATTCAAATTGCGACATCGCTGAAAGCTGAAAATTGGCCTGGGCAGAAAGTGGGTAAAAGTGGTTAAGGCAGCCCAGAATCTACATGACTGTGTCACCCCTAAGCCAGTATCGCAATCCAGGATATAAGCTCACCAAGGAAGACACTTGAACAGAGAAAGGAGGACTAATCTTGTAAAAAAAAAAAAGTAACCAGTAACCTATGTTCTATAACCAGTCCCTTGCCTGGTAAGACAATCTGAAGGAGATGGGATGGTGCATGAATAATTCGAAAATTGCAGAAAGTGGAATAACCGGCAACTATGCTAAATGATATTCAAATATACAAGTAAAATCACTAGACTCCAAATAGCTCACATTTATGTTTAGTGAATAAATCACCTTCATAATGCCTCATTATGTTCTCTTTGTTGCTTGCTAAGTTGGACGTTTATCTATGGTCACATGCAGGCTCTATTAGAGAGTGACTAATCTCACATGTGTCAATAACTGTGTCCTGACATTTTAGAGAACCCCCTTGCAGTGGCGTAGCGTGGGGGGTGCGAGGGGGGCCTAGGCCCCGGGCGCAACATTTGGGGGGGCGAAAATCCTGCGACAGTATGTGTCACCCTCGCTCCGTACTCCTAATTTTACTTTTCTGTGACCCCGCGCTCCGACCGACATTTTCAGTCTCAGGCCGGCCCCTGGCGCCCTGTGATTGGGCGAAAGGGATCATGTGTGGCAGGTGGGGCTGGCCTATCCTGAATCGCGGGAGAGCGGGGCTGGCCTTCACTGTGCTGTGGCCGCTGTATTCTCCTCCTCTTCGTGGGCACCGCTCATGTCCCCTTCGGTGCATGCAGTCTGCCCAATGTCTTGTTTTCATCCTCTCCGGGATCATGTGCCCGCCGGGCACCGGGGCATGCAGTCTGTGCCCGACCGATCACCGATGTCTGTCTTGTTCTCCTCCTCTCCTCTCCTCCTCTCCGGGTCAAGTGCCCGCCAGGCATCGGGGCATGCAGTCTGTGCCCGCCCCGATCACTGATGTCTTGTTCATCTACTCTCCTCCTCCTCCTCCTCCTCTCCGGGTCACCAATCGATCATGTCCCCGCCAGGGCAGGCAGTGTGACAGGCGGCGGCGCAGAGGCAGAGCAGATCATGGAAGAAAAAAAAAGGTAGGAGACTCATCACTCGTGAGTTTTCTTGCTGGCCGAGGGGGGGGGTAGATATGGTCTGGGGAGAGAGGGAGCAGCCATAAAGTCAGTGTATAGTGTTATGGATTGTGTATGTGTATTGTGTGTAGTGTATAGTGTGTGTGTGGTGTATTGGTCTGTGGGTAGAGTATTGTGTAGCGGTCAGTATGTAGTGTATTGTGTAGTGGTCTGTGGGTAGTGTATAGTGTATTGTGTAGTGGTCAGTGTGGCGTGTAGTGTAGTGTATTGTGTAGTAGTGTAGTAGTCAGTGTGGCTTGTAGTGTAGTGGTCAGTGTGGTGTGTAGTGGTCAGTGTGGCTTGTAGCGTAGTGGTCAGTGTGGCTTGTAGCGTAGTGGTCAGTGTGGCTTGTAGCATAGTGGTTAGTGTGGCGTGTAGCGTAGTGGTCAGTGTGGCGTGTAGCGTAGTGGTCAGTGTGGCGTGTAACGTAGTAGTCAGTGTGGCTTGTAGCGTAGTGGTCAGTGTGGCATGTAGCGTAGTGGTCAGTGTGGTGTGTAACGTAGTGGTCAGTGTGGCGTGTAACGTAGTGGTCAGTGTGGCTTGTAGCATAGTGGTCAGTGTGGCATGTAGCGTAGTGGTCAGTGTGGCGTGTAGCGTAGTGGTCAGTGTGGCGTGTAGCATAGTGGTCAGTGTAGTGTGTAGTGTAGTGGTCAGTGTGGCGTGTAGCGTAGTGGTCAGTGTGGCTTGTAGTGTAGTGGTCAGTGTAGCGTAGTGGTCAGTGTGGCGTGTAACGTAGTGGTCAGTGTGGTGTGTAGCGTAGTGGTCAGTGTGGCGTGTAGCATAGTGGTCAGTGTGAAAAAAAACACAAAATATCCAAGCTCAACTTACCAACCAATCAGCAACCAAACAAATTCACCTGTCTAACAGTGCGTTTAAAAACAGGGGTTTAGTTGCACGCATTTGCAGTGTAGTGGTCAGTGTGGCTTGTAGTGTAGTGGTCAGTGTGGTGTGTAGTGGTCAGTGTGGCTTGTAGCGTAGTGGTCAGTGTGGCTTGTAGCGTAGTGGTCAGTGTGGCTTGTAGCATAGTGGTTAGCATAGCTGAAAACCAGCATACAGGCGAGCTCAGACTAATAGCCAGTGTAGACTGACACGTAGGTGCCTCCTGACCACCCTGCTGTCTTACCGTGGATGACCCCGGCTCACCTTGAGTACGTTCCTGACTGTGGCAGTCACCTGCTATTAAGCTACTGGCACCCGTGCTTCTTTGAGCCTTGTACCTCTGTCACCACATTCAGGGGTGCTCAGACCAGAGCCACAAGGGAAGCCCTCTCGTCAACTCGGCCTCCAACCAAGGTATGTGACACCCTAACTGCTAATCTTAACCCTAACCCCCAACTACTAATCCTAACCCTAACCTTAACTCTAACCCCTTACCCTAACGGGAAAAAATAATAATACATGAAAACTAATAATAAAAAAAGAAATAGAAAGCCAATGGAAAAGCTAAAAAAGCTGAAATACCTACCAACAAATGATGCAACAGATGATAGTTTTCTCTATTGGCTAATGAAAAAATGCCAACGCTGCATAGAAACATGCAAGTCACGCATAAAAACGCACAAAACAACACTGAAAAAATGCTCAAAGATGCTACACTCAGGTGTGAATGCAGCCTCAGTGCTGGTCTGCTGATGGTCTGGTAACAATCTGGCCTACAATCTCTATTGTATAAAACAGCTTGCTATTATCAAGAGAATTTTTGGTAACTATAATTTTACAAAATCAATAAAATAAAACAAAATAACAGAAAATTTTAAATCATTACAAACCTTATCTGATTTTTCAACATTGTATGGGTCAACACAGCCTTTATAACAAACATATCTGCAACATTGTTTTAACTAATGCACACTAATTAAACATCATAGTTTGATCATACCTGTAAAATAAGACTGTCATCAGCAATAGGGTCACTTTTGTTTTCATTACCAATTCCTGAATCATCCGCATCAATTAGTCTATCTACAGGAACAACCGGAACACACTGCTGAGTTTTTAGGAAAGCAAATTCCTTGTCCGAAGAATCCAGAGTTGGACAAACATTGTATGTGTAGGGCAGCTGCAATGTTCCATTGTTAAACTGGGAAATAAATCTGGGATCTACAGTATGATATAAGTGTGCATCCACAGGGCCAAAATAAGGCAAAGATTTGGGCTCTCTGCATTTGGAGACCACAGCGACTATCACAGTCAATACAAACAGAAAAGTAATCAATGACAAGGCGATCACCAGGTACATTTGTAAGTTTGACTGAGAGTCCACTTTGCTTGGCTGTTTGTTCATTTCAGGAATTATCTGCTGAAAATTATCAGCAATCACCAGGTTTAGAGTCACAGAAGCAGACAGGGGTGGGTAGCCATTGTCTTTTACTATGACCACAACTTTATGTTTTAAAGAATCTCTATCATGAAAAACCTTTGATGTTTTGATTTCCCCAGTGTACTGATCAATAGTAAAAAGTGATGGCTCAGAAACGTGCAAAAAATAAGACAACCAGGCATTGTGTCCAGAATCCGCATCCACTGCGACCACTTTAGATACTAAGGAACCTTGTTCAGATGACCAAGGCACCATCTCAAAGACAAGGCCATCACTGTCTCTTGGTGGGTATAGGATGACTGGTGAGTTATCATTCTGGTCTACCACATGAATTTTTAGAGTTGTGCTGCTGTTCAGCGATGGAAAACCATTGTCTTTAGCAATGACCTGAATGTTGAATTCTCTGTGTTGCTCGTAATCAAATGATTTTTGCGCATAAATGACTCCGGTCACTGGATTTATAGACACATGCAAGGATATGGGATCTTTGTTACTTACTATAAAGTAAGTCAGTTTTGCATTTTCTTCACTGTCAATATCTTTCGCTTGAATATGAAATATAGAAGCTCCTGGTAAATTATTTTCTGGTACAAATGCAGTGTAAATCAACTTCTCAAAAATAGGTGCATTGTCATTAACATCCGCCAAGTCCAAATAGACGACTTTCACAGAAGACAAACAAGGAGAACCCTTGTCAGATGCTTGAATGGTGATGTTATAGGATGACATTTTTTCTCTATCCAGAGAATCTTTTGTAACAATTTTATAGAAGTTACTTGCTGATGACACTAATTGAAATGGAATATCCCCAATGATTTGACACTGAACTTCTCCATTATCTCCCGAGTCTTTATCACGGACTGCAATCAGTGCCACCACAGTTCCAGGTGTGTCTTCAGGAATAGGAGAAGACAGGGAGGTGAGGGTTATCTCAGGAACATTGTCATTCTCATCCAATATCTCTATTAAAACTTTGGCATGGGCAGCCAGACCTCCTCCATCCATGGCTTGTACAGATATTTCATAGTGTTTTTTCATTTCATAATCTAAATGTCCCTTTGTTCTAATGTCTCCGTTCTTGTGATTAATTGTAAACATCTGGAGAATGTTATTTGCCAGGGTACTGAATGAATATGTAATCTGTGCATTTACTCCTTCATCTTCATCAGTTGCCCTGACCTGCAGAACTGTAGAATTTACAGGTATATTTTCCTTAATACTTATTTTATAAACTTCTTGGGTAAATATAGGTGTATTATCATTATAATCAGTGATAGCAATCTTAATCAGCACAGTGCCTGTCTGTACAGGATTTCCTCCATCGAAAGCTGATAGAATCAGTTCATGGTAATTTTGTGTCTCTCGGTCTAGAGGCTTTTCTAGAACCAGCTCAGGAAAAATATACTGCCATCAGAGCTGATCCTTTCTCCTAAGGCAAAGTGCTCATTTGGACTCAGCTTGTAGCTTCTCAGTGTATTAATTCCTATATCCAAATCCTCAGCTTTCTGCAAAACAAACTTTTCTCCTGGTGAAGCAGATTCACTTATTTCTATTTTAATTGTTTCATAGAGAAATCTTGGTGGATTGTCATTTATATCTCGAATTTCAATCCGAACATTAAACACATTTAAAGGATTCTCAGCCACAGCATCAAAGGTCAGGACACAATCAGCTGCAGCCCCACACAGTGTCTCTCTGTCTATCCTCTCTGCAATAAAAAGGTCTCCATTCTCCAGATTTATACTGAAATATTTTTCAGAAACATCAGACACAATACGGAGTTTTCTTGCTGTGATATCCTTCACATTCATTCCAAGATCTTTCACTAAATCACCAACAACTGAACCTTTCCTCATTTCTTCTACAATGGAATAATGAATCTGAGCAGAGACTGAATGACACAACCAGGAAAATAATGAAAATCACTACTTGCCATCTGATTTCCAGGGGTGACTGTGGTTGATGCATTTTCAAGACAGCCATTCCTTCTATTGCTGGGAATATATAAGAGAAAATTCCTTGTAGAATGTATAATCCTTAATTCCAGAATATCTTCTTCTTTGTTAGACCTGAAGCACTCCCATCTCATGCAGAAATGCTCTATATCTACTCTTGCAGTTGTACTGCCTGTCTCATAGAGGCATGCATCTCTCACATCCTTCCCTTATTGGTTCAACAGCGGCGCTCTGAGGTGCAGCTGGGGTACTACAACATTTTAGAGTTATTTTCATAAATACAGATTAAGATTTAGGGACCTTTCACACAAGAGTTTGCAGTTCGGCCACAAGAACTGATTTAAAAAAAATGCAACACAGTCCTTTAATGTTAATTAATTTACTTTTCTGACACTCTTGGAAAAACACAAAACCAGTATCTTTGGACCTTAATGGAACACTGTTATATTGTTCTAAAAGTTTTTTGGCCTAAGATTAAGATAATGGTTGGTTCATAGTTCAAACAACAAATACAGTCAATTTAACGTGAAAACAATTGCCATTAAGGCCATCATTTTTTATGTGAACTCTGTGATGTGGTATATGATACATTTTTTTATGACAAATATGCCCTCATCTTTCTTGAACCAAAGAGATATAAAATGTATTGTGTATACAGTGCAGACTATACATTTAGTGGAATTACTGGGGACATAAATGTCAAATGAATTAGGCAAGAGAGCACAACTACTCCATATTTTCTATATTTTGCTGTTGATGTTTATAAATAATGGGTTCAAAATATATGAATTCCATTAAGTTTTTCCAAATCTCTTCTTCGAAAAATGAGCCAAAGTTATGGAGACTGGCTTAAAGGATAGGGTAAGGGGTGAATAGGTCACACAAAAAAGGTTAGGGAAAGTGGGTCACAGGAGAAGGCTAGGAGGAGTGAGTCATAGGAGAATCCAAGAGGGTAGGTCACATGGGCAAATGGATCATAAGGGAAGTCGGTCACAGCATAAATTTAAGGTTAGTGGGTCACAGGACAAGTTTAGGGGCAGTGGGATAATTTGAGAAAAGGGTGGTTTATAGATCATAGCTTCCTAAAAAGAAACCAAAAAATCCAGGACAGACTGCTGATATGTTAATTTTTACTGCTATTATCTATTATTATATAATACTATACTTCATGTAATTATTATATAAACATATGCACACAAACATGTTAGCACATGTTTTAAGAAGAGTTTAAATCCTAGGTTGAAAAATGTAACTGCATTAAAATAATGACTTTTGAAAACAAAACGTGTAACATTTTTCCCCTTTGTGCCCTTGTTGCCTAGAACCTGGAATGTGCTACATGAAAAGGAGGAGCTTAAATTACTGATGCCTGCCAAAGGCCTCCCTCAATATACAGAAACATTATTAACTTTGGGAAAAAAGCCCTACCTTTTATCAATAATAGGCCACCCTAGAGCTCCTGTCAAATTACTTTGCTTACCTAAATTTATACAATTAGCTGCAGGTAGGAGGAAGTATTTCCTCATTCTTCCTAGTGATCAGACAGCATTATTATAACTTTGTTTCAAGATAAGAGACTGCAAAAAAAGGCTGATATGTGTCAAACATTAGTTAAAAATATATTCCAGGTATAAATGTTTTATACATTGTTACATTGACCCAGCTTGGACCAACGTAGCTATGTATACACAATCCTGTCTGAAGTCCCTGGAAGCTGGAAATCACTGAAGTAGATGCTGCTACTATAGTGGTCTCTGCTTGCTTTCAGGTCTCGTGCTGAGCAGGTGGTCTATTGCATTGTGAACACAAGAGGTTGGCTGCTCAGCATGGGTGCCATTCAGAGAATGCTTTGCATTTTCCTAATGAATGCATAGCATTCTCTGATTAGATGAGTTGGAGAGCGCGACGTCCCTGCCCCACATCTCTGCCTCAACCAATCAGATAACGCATTGAATTAATTCTGAAAATGCAAAGCATTCTCTGAATGGTGCCCTTGTTGAACAACTGACCTCCTGTGTTAGATAAGCAGCAGGTTGACTGCTCAGCACATAACCTGGAAGCAAGTGGAAATTAGCAGTGTCTACTTCAGTGATTTTCAGCTTCCAGGGGGATAGTCCAGGTATGGTATTTACATAGTTGCATTGGCCCAAGCTGGACCTGTGTAACTATGTATAAAATATTCATACCTGGAATTCTTCCAGGACAATCTGCAAGAGATGGGGTGGGGCATGGACAATTTGAAAATTGCAGAAAGTCGAATAAACAGCAACTACGCAAAATTATATTCAAATACTGTATACAAGTAAAATCACTAGACTTCATAAACATAAATCATTTATGTTTTCTTCTCCTTCGTATTGCCTCATTATGTTCTCTTTGTTGTTTTCTAAGTTGCAGAGGGTGAAGGTCTATCTATGGTCACATACAGGCTTCAGTAGAGAGTGACTAATGTCACATGTGTCAATAACCATGCCCTGACATTTTAGACTCCATTCACACAGGGGCAACACGACTTCCAGCGCGACTTTGGGAGGCAACTTGGACACGACTTGAGAATGAATCACAGCGCGACCTGGAGCTACTTACAAGGCAATTTCAAGTTGCCTCCAGGACAGGAGACATTCCAGTGGCCAATCAAACAAGAATCAGCTCTGTGGGAGGGAGGGGGAGGGAGAGGTTTGCCTGAGAAATGTATGTTTTCTTCCTGGAAAGTTGCTTCTGTTAAGACAGGGGGATCCGACTTCTGAGCGACTTCCAATGAAATCAATGGGTACAGGTCACCTAGCAGTTGCCTAGAAGTCGGATTGAAGTAGTACAGGAACCTTTTTTGAAGTCGGAGCGACTGCAGTAGTGTGCATTAAGACGGCTCCATTCACTTACATTGATTTTCTCATGCCGCGCGACTTGAGGCGACTTGGGGCGACTTGAAGTCAGATCCAAAGTTGCCCCTGTGTGAATGGGCTCTTAGAGAATCCCTCTTGTGCACCTAGTGAGATTAACAGTAATATAATGAAAGTTCAGTGTGTTTAATGTGTATACTTGAAAAGTTCTATAGCTGTACAATATTATGGCTACTTTTATTCATTGAAAGGTCCATTTTAAGTCAAACAACAACTTTTACACCCGGGTCATATATATATTCTATTCTAGCTCCAGTAAAATGTTTTTTTTTTAAATATTGGCTGGATTTAAGTCTCTGTCAGATTTTTGTTGCTGTCTGTGGTCATTTGGACAGGACACAGATAGCAATAAAATCACCTTTTCACCGTGACAAAAAGTGAGAAAACGTTAGCAAAGGCAGACACAGACTCATAAAACATGGCAGGGGTTCTAACCCATCCCCTCTGCATTAATGCTCTTCTCTACTGAAAATAAAATGGCAGAACTTCCAGTTTAAGTGCCAATTCCTATGTACAGTAGGTTAACTAGGCTGTGATTAGCTGCTCTTAAAGCAGTATTAAACCCCAAACCAAAAAATTTATATATTGCAGCTTACCACTTATTAGATGTGGTGGCTGCATTCGTTTTCTTTTTTAGGCTTTCCCCCCCCCCCTCTGTTTTCACCTGGTGACCTGGCTAGTAACACACCTCATGTAATAGAGTGCCCCGACTCTGGATGAAAGAACACAAGGGGCACCTTTTGGACAGCAGCATTTTCAGTCTGGGGGAGGGGAGTGCTAGATATGCTAACAGATTTAAATACACTAACAAATTTAAGCCAGACTCCAACTAATAAATTACAAGCAGTTTTGGGATAAAGGTTTTAATTACACACATAATATCTGGTCATTGTAAGCACCCCTGCCATTGTTAAATAGTTAGTCCCATCTACCTAACTGATACATTCTGCTGGAGAGATTGTTCTTTGGAAAAACAGCCATCCCATCTAAGAATTGGTAAGCTGCAATATAATAAATGTTTGCTTTTGGGTTTAATACCACTTTAGGAATTAGAAACTAAAAATAAGAACCCTTTACTAAACAAGACCAATCAATCTTTAATGCTATATTTTCAGAAATGAAAAAAAAAAATGTATAAGCATTCCTTTTAAACATCTAATTTATTGCAAATTTAGTTGAAAAAAAACCTTTCCCATCAACACTCATGTGAAGAACCCTGGCAACAACGTGTTACTAAACCCAGGACCCTGGATTCACTATATTAGGTCTCCCACAGTACACAGGACATGGAAATGCAATAATTTTAGTACATACAGTATAAACTGCTAAATACCCTTTCTCATCAGCAGTATATAGCAGTCTAGTGACTTCTAACAGTGTTTGTGAAAGCTTGCAGGGGGAGCTTTCATTCTCCTCTGAATGTCCTACAGAACCCCTGACCCTCTGCCTGGACTGTGCTTACTGGCCCTGTGCCAATCACATGCACCCTTGCAAGAAAAAAAGCAACTCTCTAGCAATACACACCAAACTGTGTATGTGCAGAGTGCACCCACGGTTCTGGTCTATCAGGAGATGGATTGAGGACAGTGGAAGAAGGGGAGGATCAGAAAGGACAGAATCAAACAGCCTTTTTACACAATGCAGAGGATTAACCCCTTAGGTTCCAGAGTGAGTATAACAAGCATGCTTTACTGCATATACAGACTGATTTTACTGTTGAGGGTTTAGTAACACTTTAATTACAAAGTTAGAATAACAATTTTAAAGCAGAATGAATCCCACCGATATACCTCTTTTTTTTAAGTTAACGTGCTCATCTAATAGTTTTTTTAAACTATCGACGCTCCCTGCAGATATTACTGCTTGTGGAAGAGAATTCCACATCCTTACCGCTCTGACAGTAAATAACCCTCTACACAGTTTAAAGGGGTTGTAAAGGTTGGTTTTTTATTTTCTAAATAGGTTCCTTTAAGCTAGTGCATTGTTGGTTCACTTACCTTTTCCTTTGATTTCCCTTCTAAATGTTTTTTTTTTCTTTGTCTGAATTTCTCACTTCCTGTTTCTCCTCAGTAAACTTCACACCATCATCCGAGCGGTGTGGAGTCAGCCAGAACAGCTTACTGAACAGCTTACTGAGGAGGAACAGGAAGTGAGAAATTCAGACAAAGAAAACAAAGAAAACAAATATTTAGAAGGGAAATCTAAGGAAAAGGTAAGTGAACCAACAATGCACTAGCTTAAAGGAACCTATTTAGAAAATAAAAAACAAACCTTTACAACCCCTTTAAGGTTAAACCGTTTCTTTTCCAATTTCAGTGAAGGGCCGTGTGTCTTTTTACATTCCCTTTCACTGAAAAGTTGTTACCCTATGCTAGGATCACCAGTACGGTATTTACCGTATATACTCGAGTATAACATGACCCGAGTATAAGCCGAGGCACCTAATTTTACCACAAAAAAAATGGGAAAACTTATTGACTCGAGTATAAGCCTAGGGTGGGAAATGCAGCAGCTACTGGTACGGTAAATTTCAAAATAAAAATAGATACCAATAAAATTACATTAATTAAAAAAAAGTAAGTATACTGATGTGCAAACCATATAAAAAAAATAAATGAATCAGTAGCTGCCAACATAAAATGGTGTTCACACACTAATAACTGATTGAGAGAGATAAAAATGTGCCGCTTACTACCAAATAATAAAATAATCAATAATCAATAAAGTCGATAATATTGCATGTAGTGTGCAAAATAAAACAATGTGCAAATCGAGGATGCTCGATCATTTTCCTCCTGTCCAGCACACAGCACAGCTCTCCCTGGGGATGACTGAAGATCTCAGAGGACAGATAGTTGGTGCTACACTTTTTGGATTGCTAGATTTGCACATGTTCATGTTATATGCTGAATTGCACATTTATATGCTGATTTGCACATTGTTTTATTTTGCACAGTACTTACTGAAAACATTGTTGTCATACCTGAGAGCCGTTCTGATGATCTGGCCATTCCGCGCCTGCGCCAAGGGACTCCACAGTCACAGAAACTGCTAGGTGTGAGCCGCGGCTACAACAAAATGGTGGCGACTTGTAAACAATGCAGGCCGTTGTTAGACCTCTAGTAGCGGATCGTCACACTTTACAGAATATGAGGCGGTCGCAGTAACAGCACACAGCGGCCCCGGAGAAACTGAAAAACACCCGCACACACCGGAGCGGCCCCGGAGACACCAGAGAACAGTAAGAAGGGACACTGACTCGAGTATAAGCCGAGGGGGGGGGGGGGGGGATTTTCAGCCTAAAAAAAAGGGTTGAAAGACTCGGCTTATACTCGAGTATATACGGTATACATCGCTATCATATCCCGTCTGAAACTTCTTTTCTCTAGAGAAAATAAGTTCAATGCTTGTAGTCTTTCCCCATAGCTGAGATCCTCTAGCCCCCTTTATTAGCTTTGTTGCCCTTCTCTGGACTCTCTCCATTTCCAGCACATCCTTCTTGAGGACTGGTGCCCAGAACTGGACAGCATACTCAAGATGCGAACAGACCAGAGCCTTGTAGAGTGGGAGAATATTCTGTTGGCTTTGCTTGCAGCAGCTTGGCATTGCATGTTATTGCTGAGCCTATCATCTACTAGGAACCCCAGGTCCTTTTTCATCATAGATTCCCCCAGAGGTTCTTCCCCTAGCGAGTAAATTGCATTCGTTTTTTTTAGCACCCAAATGCATTACTTTACATTTTCAACATTAAACCTCATTTGCCATGTAGTTGCCCACCCCATTGTTTTATTTAGGTCTTCTTGCAAGGTTTCCACATCCTGCGCAGAAGTTATTGCCCTGCTTAACTTTGTATCCACAAATTCGGAAATTGAGCTGTTTATCCCATCCTCTATATTGTTTATGAATACATTTTAAAAAATTGGTCCCAGGAAAGATCCTACCATTCTGAGTACCCACTATTTATTACCACCCTTTGGACCTGCCCCTGTAGCCAGTTTTCAATCCAGGTACATACCCAATGGCCCATGCCGACAGACCTCAGTTTGTACAGTAAACGCTTGTGGGGAACTGTATCAAATGCCTTTGCAAAATGCAGATACACCACATCCACAGGCCTTCTTTTATCTAGATGGCAGCTCACTTCCTTATAGAATGTTAATAGATTGGTCTGGCAAGAACGATTCTTCATGAATCCGTGCTGATTACCACCAATGATACCGTTTTCATTACTAAAATCTTGGATATAGTCCCTTATTATGCCTCCAATAGCTTGCAGACTATTGATGTTAAGCCAACTGGTCTGCAGTTCCCAGCAATATATATCTCGATTCTCGGCCCTTTTTTTAAATATTGGCACCACTTTGGCTTTTCTCCAATCAGCTGGTACCAACCCAGTCAGTAACCTGTTCATAAAAGTTAGACCCCTTTCACACTGAGGCGCTTTGCAGGCGCTATAGCGTTAAAAATAGCGCCTGCAAAGCAAACAGCTGCTCCATTCACTCCAGTGTGAAAGCCCAAGGGCTTTCACACTGGAGCGGTGCGCTGGCAGGCGTCAGAAAAAGTCCTGCCAGCAGCTTCTTTGGAGCGCATTAGGAGCGGTGAACTCACCACTCCTAAAGCGCTTCTGCCCATTGAGATCAGTGGGCAGCTCCACCGAACCGCCGGCAAAACGCTGCTTTCGCCGAGGCACTTTGCCGGCGGTTTTAACCCTTTTTCGGCCGCTAGCGTCCGAAAAGCGTTGCAAAAACTACGGTATAATGCCGCTAAAATTAGCAGCGTTTTACCGCTGATGCCCGGGGCAGCTCAGTGTGAAAGGGCTCTTAGGAATAATGGTCTAGCTATCACCTGAGTTCCCTAAAGCGTTTGTTACCTTAAAAAAAAAAAAAATGGATCCTGTTCCTTTAACCACTTCCCTACTGTGCACGAAAACCCCCTTCCTGCCCAAGCCATTTTTCAGCTTTCAGCGCTGTCACACTTTGAATGACAATTGCGCAGTCGTGCGACGTGGCTCCCAAACTAAATTTGCGTCCTTTTTTCCCCACAAATAGAGCTTTCTTTTGGTGGTATTTGATCACCTCTGCGGTTTTTATGTTTTGCGCTATAAACAAAAGAAGAGCGTCCAGTTTGGAAAAAAAACACTATTTTTTACTTTTTGCTATAATAAATACCCATTTTTTTTTTCAAATAAAATTTTCATCAGTTTAGGCCGATACGTATTCTTCTACATATTTTTGGTAAAAAAAAAAAATCGCAATAAGCGCGTATTGATTGGTTTGCGCAAAAGTTATAGCGTCTACAAAATAGGGGATAGATTTATAGCATTTTTTTTTTTTTTATTAGTAATGGCGGCGATCTGCGATTTTTATTGTGACTGCGATATTGCGGCGGACACATCGGACACTTTTGACACATTTTTGGGACCATTCACATTTATACAGCGATCCCTGCTATAAAAATGCATTGATTACTGTATAAATGTGATTGGCAGGGAAGGGGTTAACCACTAGGGGACGGGAAGGGGTTAAATATGTTCCCTCAATGTGTTCTGTGGGGGGAGGTGACTGACTGGGGGAGGTGACCGATGGTTGTCCCTATGTACAAGGGACACACCATCGGTCCCATCTCCCTCACAGGACGTGGATCTCTGTGTTTACACACAGAGATCCACTTTCCTGCTCATTTCCCGGGCAATCGCGGGTGCCTGGCGGCAATTGCGGGCGCCGGGCACGCGCATCGGGGCCTTGGGAAGGCGGCGCGCGCGCCCCCTAGCTCGTTTTAAAGGGAGGACGTCATATGACGTCCTCCCAGAACGAGAGTGTCCTCCGCCCGCCGTCAATTGACAGTGGGCGGGGGACAAGTGGTTAAAGCATGTTTTACAGCACAGTGTTTGCGCTGTGTAATTTGGCCCCCTGTATCACCTGAAATACCTGGCTGATCCTGCCTGGTTCTGCCCCCCCTATAAACTGACCACAGTTTATCATGGCTGCTGAGCTCAGACACCGTGGTCAGTTTACGTGCCTCCCTAATCTGCAGCTCTCCTGTCCTCCTCTGTCAGTGCCCGCCCCTCCCCTATTGCTACTGAAATAACTTTTCGTGTTTCATATAATCCTGTCTGTTTCGCTATGCTATGTGCCCCAGTCGATGTGTTTTATAAAAAAAAAAAAAAAAATGCAGTCTATACCTGATATACTGAATCTATACTGAATCTAATTGACCTGTGGTCACTGCTTCCTAAATTGCCCCGTATTTCCACATTCGCGATCGGGTCTGTATTGTTTGTAATCAGCAGTGCATTATCTCTTGTTGATGCATTCACCAGCTGACCCATGAAATTATCCTGCAAGACATTTAGGAAATGGCGAGCCTTATGTCGCGTACACACGATTGGAATTTCCGTCGGAAAAACCTTGGATGGTTTTTCCGATGGAATTCCGCTCAAGCTTGGCTTGCATACACACGGTCACACAAACTTTCTCGGAACTTTCGACCGTCAAGTACGCGGTGACGTACAACACTACAACGAGTCGGGAAAATTAAGTTCAATGCTTCCGAGCATGCGTCAAATTGTTTCCGAGCATGCGTCGGAATTTTGCGCATCGGAATTGCTACAGACGATCGGAATTTCCGATTGGAATTTTTTCAGTCGTAAAATTTAAGAACCAGCTCTCAAATTTTTGTTGGCGGAAATTCCGACAGGAAAAGTCCGATATAGCCTACACATGGTCGGAATTTCCGACCAAAAGCTCACATCGGACCTTTCTTGTCGGAAATTCCGACCGTGTGTACGCAGCATCAGACGAATTAACAGTTCCATCCAGTCTATATCTGGATAAATTCAATCCCCTATTATAATAAATTTTCTAGCCTTGCCGCCCTTTCAAGCTGTGATAGGAGGTCCGCCTCCTCCCTCAGGTTAGGGGGCCTGTAGCATACGCCCACTATTACTTTCCCATTATTTTCCTTCCTTTGGAGCTCCACCCACAAGGATTCAACCTCCTCCGTTGCTCCATTGCTGATGTCATCCATCATGTTCCCTTGCACATCATTCTTGATATACAGGCATACCCCTCCCCCTTTCCTACCCTCCCTATCCCTACGATACAGTGAATACCCCTGAATGGTTGCCAGACAATCATGTGAGATGTCAAACCAAGTTTCTGAAACTCCCACAAAATCAAAATCCTCCTCTTACATTAGCAACTCCAGTTCTCCCATTTTATTAGCTAGACTTCTAGCATTGGTATACAAGCCTTGTAGATTTGTCCTGTCGCGTACTATTTGTTTGTTAGTTGTTTTGAGGCTGCAATTTAGATTTGCCAGCATATTTACCTTGGGTTTTGGGATTCTAGTCACCCTACCACTAATGCCCCTCAATATTACCTGATAAACCTTGCTCAATGCTGTCTAGCTCTACATCTGGACCCTCCCCCCCCCAACACCCGGTTTAAAAGCCCCTCAAACTTTTTGGCATGCCATAAATTTTAACTGCTACAGTTTCTAGTGTGCTTATGTTCCCTTTCAACCCAACTATCAAGCCATCAAATGGTGTCATAACTGATCACATGTGCAGGCTATTGTATGAAACTGCTTGCTATTATCAACATAATTTCTTGTAACTAGTATTTTTACAAAATCATTAAAATAAAATAAAGTAAAATTGAAAATCATTGTAGACCTCCTCTGATTTGCCGAAATTATATGGGTCAAAACAGGGCCTTTATAACAAACATATCTCCAAGATTGTTTTAAAGAATGCAGACTATTTAAATATAATAGTTTCAACATACCTGCGAAATAAGACTGGCATCAGCTATAGGGTCTCTTATGTTTTCATTACCAATTCCTGAATCATCAGCATCAATTAGTCTATCTACAGGAACAACCGGAACACACTGCTGAGTTTTTAGGAAAGCAAATTCCTTGTCCATTGAGTCCAGAGTTGGACAAACATTGTATGTGTAGGGCAGCTGCAATGTTCCATTGTTAAACTGGGAAATAAATCTGGGATCTACAGTATGATATAAATGTGTATCCACAGGGCCAAAGTAAGGCAAAGATTTGGGCTCTCTGCATTTGGAGACCACAGCGACTATCACAATCAATACAAACAGAAAAGTAATCAATGACAAGGCAATTACCAGGTACATTTGTAAGTTCGACTGAGAGTCCACTTTACTTGGCTGTTTGTTCATTTCAGGAATTATCTGCTGAAAATGATCAGCAATCACCAGGTTTAGAGTCACAGAAGCAGACAGGGGTGGGTAGCCATTGTCTTTTACTATGACCACAACTTTATGTTTTAAAGAATCTCTATCATGAAAAACATTTGATGTTTTGATTTCCCCAGTGTATTGATCAATAGTAAAAAGTGATGGCGCAGAAACTTGCAAAAAATAAGACAACCAGGCATTGTGTCCAGAATCCGCATCCACTGCGACCACTTTAGATACTAAGGAACCTTGTTCAGATGACCAAGGAACCATCTCAAAGACAGGACCATCACTGTCTCTTGGTGGGTATAGGATGACTGGTGAGTTATCATTCTGGTCTACCACATGAATTTTTAGAGTTGTACTGCTGTTCAGGGATGGAAAACCATTGTCTTTAGCAATGACCTGAATGGTGAATTCTCTGTGTTGCTCGTAATCAAATGATTTTTGTGCATAAATGACTCCGGTCACTGGATTTATGGATACATGCAAGGATATGGGATCTTTGTCATTACTTACTATAAAGTAAGTCAGTTTCGCATTTTCTTCACTGTCAATATCTTTCGCCTGAATATGGAATATGGAAGCTCCTGGTAAATTATTTTCTGGTACAAATGCAGTGAAAGCCAACTTCTCAAAAACAGGTGCATTGTCATTCACATCCGCCAAGTCCAAATAGACAACTTTTACAGAAGACAAAAAGGGAGAACCCTTGTCAAATGCTTGAATGGTGATATTATAGGATGCGATTATTTCTCTGTCCAGAGTGTCTTCTGTAACAATTTTATAGAAGTTATTTGCTGATGACACTAATTGAAATGGAATATCCCCAATGATTTGACACTGAACTTCTCCATTTTCTCCCGAGTCTTTATCACGGACTGCAATCAGTGCCACCACAGTTCCAGGTGACGTGTCTTCAGGAATAGGAGAAGACAGGGAGGTGAGGGTTATCTCAGGAACATTGTCATTCTCATCCAATATCTCTATTAAAACTTTGGCATGGGCAGCCAGGCCCCCTCCATCCATGGCTTGTACAGATATTTCATAGTGTTTTTTCATTTCATAATCTAAATGTCCCTTTGTTCTAATGTCTCCGTTCTTGTGATTAATTGTAAACATTTGGATAATATTATTTGCCCGGGTACTAAATGAATATATAATTTGTGCATTTACTCCGTCATCTTCATCAGTTGCTCTGATTTGTAGAACTGTAGAATTCAAAGGTATATTTTCTTTAATGCTTATTTTATATACTTCTTGGGTAAATATAGGTGTATTATCATTTATATCAATGATGGTAATCTTAATCATTGCTGTGCCTGTTTGTACAGGATTTCCTCCATCAAAAGCTGATAGAATTAATTCATGATAATTTTGTGTCTCTCGGTCTAGAGGCTTTTCTAGAACCAGCTCGGGAAATATACTGCCATCAGAGCTGATCCTTTCTCCTAAGGCAAAGTGATCATTTGGACTCAGCTTGTAGCTCCTCAGTGTATTAATTCCTATATCCAAATCCTCAGCTTTCTGCAAAACAAACTTTGCTCCCGGTAAAGCAGATTCACTTATTTCTAATCTAATTGTTTCATCGAGAAATGTTGGTGGATTGTCATTTATATCTTGAATTTCAATCCGAACATTAAACACATTTAAAGGATTCTCAGCCACAGCATCAAAGGTCAGGACACAATCAGCTGCAGCCCCACACAGTGTCTCTCTGTCTATCCTCTCTACAATAAAAAGGTCTCCATTCTCCAGATTGATACTGAAATATTTTTCATAAACATCAGACACAATACGGAGTTTTCTTGCTGTGATATCCTTCACATTCATTCCAAGATCTTTCACTAAATCACCAACAACTGAACCTTTCCTCATTTCTTCTACAATGGAATAATGAATCTGAGCAGAGACTGAATGACACAGCCAGGAAAATAATGAAATCACTACTTGCCATCTGATTTCCAGGGGTGACTGATGCATTTTCAAGACAGCTTTTTCTTCTGTTGTTGGGAATATATAAGAGGAAATTCCTTGTAGAATGTAAAATCCTTAATTGAATTCAAAGTCCTGAATATCTTCTTATTAGACCTGAAGCACTCCCATCTCATGCAGAAATGCTCTATATCTACTCTTGCAGTTGTACTGCCTGTCTCATAATGGCATGCATCTCTCACATCCTTCCCTTATTGGTTAAACAGCGGCGCTCTGAGGTGGAAATCGGGTACTACAACCTTTTAAGGTTATTTTCATAATTACAATTTAAGATTTAGAGACCTTTTAAACAAGGTTCATTAGTTCTGTCATGAAAACTGATTAAAAAATGCAACACAGTCCTTTAATGTTCATTAGTATGACTGTCTAGTATTTTTTCTGATTTTCTGCTAAAAACTAGCACAAAACAAGTAACTGTGCACCCCATGGAACACTCTTTCTTATATTGTTCTAAATGCTTTTTAGCCTAAGATTAAGATGATGGTTGGTTCTTAGTTTAAGCAAAAAAAATTCAAGTTTAAGTGAAAACAATTAGCTATAAGCTCTGTCCTTTTTATGTCAACTGGATTTTGTGATGTGGTATGTGCTAGATTTGCTTATGATAATTATGCAATGATTTTCTGGTATACCAAAGTCAATATACACAGTGTATGTTATATGTTTAGTGGAATTACTTTGGACATGAATTACCATGGAAACGTCAAATAAAGCAAGAAAGCACAACTACAACTATTCAATATTTTCTTATTTTGCTATCCCTGCGTATAAATAGTTGGTTCAATAAATATAGAGCCCATTAGGTTTTTCTAAAGTTCTATGAAAAATTAGACAAGGTTAGAGAGTGTGACTCAAAGGAGAAGGTAAGGGGTGATTAGGTTACAAGAAAAAGTTAGGGGAAGTGGGTTATTGGAGGATCCAGGTGGGTGGGTCACATGGGGGAAGTGGGTCATCAGGGGAGTTAGGGGTAAATAGCAAGTTTAGGGGTAAATAGCCACACAACAAGTTTAGTGGAAGTAGGTCACAGACAAGGTTAGGGAGAGTGGGTTGGTAAGAATATAGGGGGCGCTCACTAAACAAGTAGAAATACTACTGTGCAAATGGTGAATAAACAATTATGATACGAAAGCACACTTAAGTACTCAAAGTAAAGTGCAATGTGACATAAATAAATAGCAGAAACTGACACAATAAATAAATCGCAAAGGTTTGATATTAATCAAAGTCCTAGCAAGATGTGATTCTTCTGTGCTGAAAAGTCTTCTATAAATTATCGATAGTGAGTTATCCTTCACCAGCTGAACAAATTACACCCAAAGTGATCTGTATGTGGGTTCTGCTTACCAGATGATAATGACCCCTTTAGTGAAAAAGCAGGTCAAAAAGGCTTTGGCAAGACAATACTTGCTAGTGATGGAGACTGTAGAAGCATATAAGCAAACCCCTTCCTCCAACAGAGACCATGGACTTTTTTAGTGAGCGCCCCCTATATTCTTACCCACCTTACCTATAGTAGCACATTTACCATAGTCAGGGGTAGCAGCTTTTTTTATTTATTAATTATTTGTGTAGTTCACATAAATTTTACAAATTTAGAGTAGCGCAAAGTACTTATATATTTATAGGGAGAGTGGGTTACAGGCCGGGGTTGGGCTGAGTCAGTCATAGCAAAAGCTTGGTGTGCGTGGGTCACAGGACAAGGTTAGGGGCAGTGGTATACAACACAAGGTTAGAAAAAAGTGGTTTATAGGGCATAGTTTCCTAGAAATAAATTACAAAATCCAAAACAGGCTACTGATATGTTTGTTTTACTGTTATCATTTACTATTATTGTATTATTGTATAATACTATACATCATGTAATTATTATACAGACACACACTTACACAAACACATACACACAGAAAAATTAGAACTTGTCTTTATGAAGAGCGTAGAAGCCTAGGCTGAAATAGTTAATTGCAATAAAATAATTCATTTTTGAACAACACATGCAATTATTTTTTACCTTTGTGCCCTTGGTGACTTAAACCTGGTATGTACTACATAAAAAAGGAGGAGCTTACCCTAAAGTGGTTCTAAAGTTCTTTTTTTTTTACCTTAATACTTTTCCTACATTAAGGCTAAAAACATTTTACCACTTGTTGTGTCCCCTCCCTTCCAAACCAGTTAGTTTTCTCTTGATCCAGCATTGAGCATGGCTGCAGATCTCCTTTCCCCTCTTCCTCTTCTCACAGGAGATGCAGGCAGAAGCAGGAGCCATTGGCCTCTTCTGCTGATGTCAGTCAAATCCTGCGAAGAGGGAGCAGGGGATGTGGGCAGACCACGATGTGTGTGTATATGGATGCACATAGCCCAGTTTGGGAGTGCGCCTAAACATGTGCTGCCATAGTCCGCAGCTTGCCACGGGGGGGGGGGGGGACATGCAGTAGAGGAGGAATAGACAGCGCTGCGGGGGACTCCAGAAGTGAGGGAAAGAGACTGCTAGCACATTTTTTGTACTGAAAATGCCCCCCTCGGCTTATACTCGAGTCTGTGTACATCTTCACATTTGTGCACCTGATCCCGGCCAGTCGTATTATACTTGAGTCTGTGTACATCTTCACATTTGTGCACCTGATCCCGGCCAGTCGTAGGTCCCCTGGCCCCCAAACTTGGCACACATGTAGCCCCTCTTCCTCTACAAGTGTGCAAAGTTTGTTGTCCGGAAGACCTACGGCCGGGGAGCACCGATTTTTCAAAGCCCGGACACCCCTTCCATAGACTCCCATGTTAAACGGTAATTTCTCCAGTGATTTTGGGGACCGGGTACTGGCCGACCCTAGGTATTTTGTCCAGGGGACCTACAGCCTGGGAGCACCGATTTTTCAAAGCCGGGCACCCCTTCCATAGACTCCCATGTTAAACGTCAGTCTAGTCACACAGCGCCGGAGATCAGGTAGGGATATTGGGCACAGTGAGGCATGGACACAGTGAGACATGGGCACAGTGACAGTGAGGCATGGGCACAGTGAGGCATGGGCACAGTGAGGCATGGACACAGTGAGGCATGGGCACAGTAAGGCACAGTGAGGCACGGACACAGTGAGGCATGCACATGGACACAGTGAGGCAAAGTGAGGCACAGTGAGCCATGCAGATGGACACCCTAGGCTTATACTCGAGTCAATACGTTTTCCCAGGTTTTGTGATAAAATTAGGTGCCTCGGCTTATATTCGGGTCGGCTTATACTCGAGTATATACGGTAAGTATAAAAAGTATAAACCTCTTTTGTTATTTTAACAAAAAAAAAAAAAGAAAGCTTCACAATGACTTTAAATTCCTGATGCCTGCCACTAGATTCCCTAGGCATTCCAGGCTTACAGGGGTTTATTGAGCTGAGCTTCCTAAAGTTGACCTTTTAGTGACTTTACAGGCCTGCGTGAAAAAATTGCTAACATGCCCCGACAATATACAGAAACCTTGCAAACTTAAAAAAAAAAAACTAACTTGTATCAGTAAAAAGCTGTCCTGGAGATCCTGTCAAATTACTTTGCCTACCTACGATTATGTCATCAGCTGAAGGCAGGAGGAAGTATTTCCTCATTTCCCCTTCTAGTGACCAGACAGCATCATTGTAACTTTGTCGCAAGGTAAAAGGCTATAAAAAGGGCTCATCTGGGTCAAGCAATAGTGAAAGATGAATTCCAGATATGGTATATTTTGTACATAGCTACATTTTGTGTTCAGAATGCAGCAGGTCAGCCACTCAGCATGGGACCAGAAAATACTATAGTGGTGATCACTGGAGTAGCAGTGTCTATTTCAGTGATTTACAGCTTCCTGGGAAGCTAGGTATGGTATATACATAGTTACAGAGGTCAAGGTGGACTGAGGTAACTATGTATAAAACATCCATACCTGGAATTCCTCTTTAGCACAGCCAAAACCTTCACTGGCACTAGAATCTACATGACTTTGTCATCCCTGAACCAGCAAGCCAGCATCGCAATCCAGGATGTAGAAGATCACCAAGGAAACCTGAACAAAATTTTGCCCTCCTAGACAGAAGGACTGTGGCTGTAAAAAAAAGTGTGCCTGGTAGGACAATCTGCAAGACACGGGGTGGGGCATGGACATTTTCAAAAAGGCAGTGGAACATCCAGTAACTATGCAAAGTGATATTTAACCCCTTCCCTCAATGATTGGCTGTCACAGTGGTCAAATGATTTGAAAGATCCCGATCGCAACTATGCATCGGGAGCTTTCTGGTCCCCGTCTGTGACTGTTCTGGGAGTGCGCAGAGCGCATGCTATCAACTTGGAGGAGTGTTCACCTAGGGGCGCATATAGGAGGCTTCTCGGTGTTAAATCCCACCCGTCGATATATGCTTACGGCCAGTGAGAAGAGGATAAAAATAAATGTAAAATCATTAGCTTTCAAGTACGACACATTTATGCTTAGTAAACAAATCACCTTCATAGTGCCTCATTATGTTCTCTTTGTTACTTGCTAAGTTGCAGAGGGTGGAAGTTTATTTATGGTCACACGAAGGAGCTGTTAGAGAATGACTAATCTCACATGTGTCAATAACCGTGTCCTGACATCAGAAAGAGCCCCTCTTGTGCACCTAGTGAGATAAGCAGTAACATAATACGAGTATGGTCTCTTTAATGTGTAATTTTGAACAGTGCTACAGCTGTGCAATATTATACCCAATATTATTCAGCAGTGAAAGGTCCATTTTAAGCTAAACAGCAAAACTTTCGTATCTTTAATACTGAACTTTTACGTTAGGTCAGACTATAATATAGCTGCCCCAAATGTGTTTTGTTTAATATTTGGAAGGATTTAAAGTGTCAATAAACCCAGGCTATGAAAACTCTCATTACAATTTATATAACAGAGTGTGCATACTCACAAAGTCCCTGAAGCATTTGTTTTGTGTAGAGTGAAACCTACCTACTGGTTTATTCTGCTGTTCACTGTCCCTCCCATCTTCTCTGTGTCCCCACTACAGCCTGTGAATGTGTAGACCCGCCGTTGTCATCTACTGAACATGCTCCAGTTTCAGTTCCCTTTCCAGGAGTCAATATAAAAGAAGACTAAAACTGGAGGGCACACAGGTGGCCAGATGCACACATTCCACCTTTTTGTTACCTGTGCAGCCAAAGTAACTATAGAGTCAAACAGGCGGGTGTATACACAGTGATAAATGACACTCCCCTCCCTCCTCTTCCATGTCCTCTTATTCCTAAACACTATGAGGTGGGATGTAGCATGCTAATTGATTACATTCACTAAGGAACTCACAACAAGCTTAGTTTTAATATAAATATAAATATATATATATGTATATATATATATATATATATATATATATATATATATATATAATTTATTATATCTGTAAAGTAAAAAAAAAAAGAGCCTTGGATGCAGATGCTGAACAAAGTGAAAGCTAATGTCAATCATCTTTGACTCTGCCTATACCATATAAATGCATAAAAAATACACATTTGATGGTAGATACAGATTTATGGGGAGCTATAAAACTGGTTTTTGATATTTATAATTTAATTTAAGTTGCTTTATTGGAATCCTGAATGTTTTTTCTAGTCATGTGACCGCCAGAGCACCAATCAGGGCTGCACCGACACAGACTTATCCTGTAGAGAGCATACATCATCAGAGTAATATAAGCCCCTCCCAAAGATCCCTGAAGATGCCAAAGAACAGGGAAATGTCACATGACCACATAACAGCGCTGCATGAAATAAGGATTAAAAAAAATAAAAAATACAGTGGAATAATATATATGATTTATGTGAATGAATTATGGCAATCAACACTTCTCTGTTTAGTATCATTTTAAGTATCTGGCTTTTATTGCTGTCTGTGTCCTGGGAAAATCTTTTATTTCCGTGGTCCCTGGGACAGCACACATATAGCAATAAAATCACTTTTTTGCAATGATAGAAAAGTCATCCAAAGGCAGAAACAGACTGAAAATAAAACCTGACAGGGGTTCTAATCCATCCCCTGTGCCTTATTACTTTTCTCTATTTAGAATAAAACAGCAGAAATTCCAGGTTAAGTGTTAATTCTTATCTACAGGGACCCATAGGCAGAAATGAAATGTAATAACTTTCAGGAATTGTGATTGGTTGGTTTTGATTATTGCTCTTAAGAATTAGCAATTAAAACTAAGAGCTTATTATGTAACAAGTCCAACTGTTCTTTAACATTTGTTTTTCAGAAATGATAAAAAGCATTTTGTATATGTGTTCCTTTTAAACATAATTTTTAATGTAAATGTTGCTGAAAGGGAAACTTACCTATTAACACTTATGTGCAGAACACTGACCAAATAGATTTGATAGTTACGCCCTTAGAATGACAACTTTAAATAATTTTTCCACAGACATAAAATATTTGTCTATACAGTAGTTAAGTATACATAATATTGTTTATTTAATAAATATTGTCAATCACTAGTGATATGCCACTATAACTTAAACCACCTATAAAGAAAAGCGCTTTTCTTATGCTTATGTATTTTTCTGAAGAACGTGATTAAATTGTAGGCTATAGTCATTTACAGTAAATCAGGAAGTCTGGTCTTCTGTGCAATTCTAGAAACCTAGAGAGGATATGGGATGCACTAAGAGTACTGGTTACGGTATATAATGGTCTAGTAACTGTGGTATTATCATGAGGAAAAAAATAAAAATAAAATACTGTAACTCTTCAATTTACAAAATAATTTAAATAAAATAAAATATAAAATTATTAGAGACCTCCTCTGATTTGCCAACACTGTAGGGTCAATACAGCCTTTATAACAAACATTTCTGGAACATTGTCTTAAATAATGCAGACTATTTAAATATCATAGTTTGAACATACCTGCAAAATAAGACTGTCATCAGCTATAGGGTCTCTTTTGTTTTCATGACCAATTCCTGAATCATCCGCATCAATTAGTCTATCTACAGGAACAACCGGAACACACTGCTGAGTTTTTAGGAAAGCAAATTCCTTGTCCATTGAATCCAGAGTTGGAAAAACATTGTATGTGTAGGGCAGCTGTAATGTTCCATTGTTAAACTGGGAAATAAATCTGGGATCTACAGTATGATATAAGTGTGTATTCACAGGGCCAAAGTAAGGCAAAGATTTGGGCTCTCTGCATTTGGAGACCACAGCGACTATCACAGTCAATACAAACAGAAAAGTAATCAATGACAAGGCAATTACCAGGTACATTTGTAAGTTCGACTGAGAGTCCACTTTGCTTGGCTGTTTGTTCATTTCAGGAATTATTTGCTGAAAATTATCAGCAATCACAAGGTTTAGAGTCACAGAAGCAGACAGGGGTGGGTAGCCATTGTCTTTTACTATGACCACAACTTTATGTTTTAAAGAATCTCTATCATTAAAAACCTTTATTGTTTTGATCTCCCCAGTGTACTGATCAATAGTAAACAGTGATGGCTCGGAAACTTGCAAAAAATAAGACAACCAGGCATTGTGTCCAGAATCCGCATCCACTGCGACCACTTTAGATACTAAGGAACCTTGTTCAGATGACCAAGGCACCATCTCAAAGACAAGGCCATCACTGTCTCTTGGTGGGTATAGGATGACTGGTGAGTTATCATTCTGGTCTACCACATGAATTTTTAGAGTTGTACTGCTGTTCAGGGATGGAAAACCATTGTCTTTAGCAATGACCTGAATGTTGAATTCTCTGTGTTGCTCGTAATCAAATGACTTTTGCACATAAATGACTCCGGTCACTGGATTTATAGATACATGCAAGGATATGGGATCTTTGTCATTACTTAGTATAAAGTAAGTCAGTTTAGCATTTTCTTCACGGTCAATATCTTTCGCTTGAACATGGAATATAGAAGCTCCTGGTAAATTATTTTCTGGTACAAATGCAGTGTAAGTCAACTTCTCAAAAATAGGTGCATTGTCATTCACATCCCCTAAGTCCAAAAATATAACTTTTACAGAAGACAAAAGAGGAGAACCCTTGTCAGATGCTTGAATGGTGATGTTATAGGATGAAATTTTTTCTCTGTCCAGAGTATCTTTTGTAACAATTTTATAAAAGTTACTGGTAGATGACACTAATTGAAATGGAATATCCCCAAGGATTTGACACTGAACTTCTCCATTTTCTCCCGAGTCTTTATCACGGACTGCAATCAGTGCCACCACAGTTCCAGGTGACGTGTCTTCAGGAATAGGAGAAGACAGGGAGGTGAGGGTTATCTCAGGAACATTGTCATTCTCATCCAATATCTCTATTAAAACTTTGGCATGGGAAGCCATGCCCCCTCCGTCCATGGCTTGTACAGATATTTCATAGTGTTTTTTCATTTCATAATCTAAATGTCCCTTTGTTCTTATGTCTCCATTCTTGTGATTAATTGTAAACATCTGGAGAATGTTATTTGCCAGGGTACTGAATGAATATGTAATCTGTGCATTTACTCCTTCATCTTCATCAGTTGCTATGACCTGCAAAACTGTGGAATTCAAAGGTATATTTTCCTTAATGTTTATTTTATATACTTCTTGGGTAAATATAGGTATATTATCATTTATATCAATGATGGCGATCTTGATCACTATGCTCCCTGTTTTTACAGGATTTCCTCCATCGGAAGCTGATACAATTAATTCATGATAATTTTGTGTCTCTCGGTCTAGAGACTTTTCTAGAACCAGCTCAGGAAATATACTGCCATCAGAGCTGATCCTTTCTCCTAAGGCAAAGTGTTCATTTGGACTCAGCTTGTAGCTCCTCAGTGTATTAATTCCTATATCCAAATCCTCAGCTTTCTGCAAAACAAACTTTGCTCCTGGTGAAGCAGATTCACTTATTTCTAATCTAATTGTCTCATAGAGAAATCTTGGTGGATTGTCATTTATATCTTGAATTTCAATCCGAACATTAAACACATTTAAAGGATTCTCAGCCACAGCATCAAAGGTCAGGACACAATCAGCTGCAGCCCCACACAGTGTCTCTCTGTCTATCCTCTCTGCAATAAAAAGGTCTCCATTCTCCAGATTGATACTGAAATATTTTTCAGAAACATCAGACACAATACGAAGTTTTCTTGCTGTGATATCCTTCCCATTCATTCCAAGATCTTTCACTAAATCACCAACAACTGAACCTTTCCTCATTTCTTCTACAATGGAATAATGAATCTGAGCAGAGACTGAATGACACAACCAGGAAAATAATGAAATCACTACTTGCCATCTGATTTCCAGGGGTGATTGTGGTTGATGCATTTTCAAGACAGCTTTTTCTTCTGTTGTTGCAAATATATGAAAGGAATTCCTTGTAGAATGTATAATCCTTAATTTAATTCACATTTCAGAATGTCTTCTTCTTTGTTAGACCTGAAGCACTCCCATCTCATGCAGAAATGCTCTATATCTACTCTTGCAGTTGTACTGCCTGTCTCATAGAGGCATGCATCTCTCACATCCTTCCCTTATTGGTTCAACAGCGGCGCTCGGAGGTGGAAATGGGATACTACAACATTTTACAGTTATTTTCATAAATACAATTTAACATTTAGGGTCCTTTCAGTCATAGAAAAGAATACAAAAAAAAAAAAGAAAATTTAATCAGTCTATGTCAGTTTATATATCCATCTTCAGTTCAATCCAGTTCAGTTTAAATGAGTATACATCTATTTTTCACATGTCTGTTTTTTGAGTTGTTGAAGAAAATATAAACAAAAATACGTCTATAAAGGATGCAAACCTTCAACAATTTTTTCTGCGGACATTACAGACTTGGATGCGAACAAATGTAAATGTACGTACCCCATTTTTCTTCTGTGGTCTTATAGACATTCTGAATGCATCTGCAAACCTGATCCAGGCTGAATGCCCAATAACTGAATCTGTTATACTGAACTGCCTATTTTTAAATATAACAATAGGAACCCTTTTGGACAAGGATAAGATACAGCCAAAATACTACTGATTTTCTTTCCTCAAAACTATTGTATCAATTGCATCAATTTGCAGCCTTTGAAAAACATTTATCTTCCTGTATAGGTCACGTAATGCATTTTTGAAATTTTTTGTCAAAAAACAAGAGGGGTCAAGATGACCTGCATTTTTGTCATAAATGAAGATATTCATGTCAAACTTTAGGAAAGTAAATAACCTGCTTATCCCCATTATCCACACAGTTCACCAGGCCATAGATATTAGCAGGAAGCTAACTGCCAGGGACAGTTCCAGGTGGTAGAGCTATGTCCCTGGAAATTGACCTACTTAACCCTTTCCATACAGGGCTTTTTATACCACTTCCATACCGGGCCTATTCTGGCACTTCTCTCCTACATGTACAAATCATCATTCTTTTGCTACAAAATCACTCAGAACCCCCAAACCTTATATATATTTTTTAGCAGACACCCTAGGGAATAAAATGACGGTCGGTTGCAACTTTTTAACTTGCACGGTATTTGCGAAATCATTTTTCAAATGCCTTTTTTGGGAAGAAAAATGGTTTCATGAATTAAAAAATAACAAAACAGTAAAGTTAGCCCAATTTTTTTGTAAAATATGAAAGCTTATGTTAGGCCGGGTAAATAGATACCTAACATGTCACGCTTTAAAATTGCACACGCTAATGGAATGGTGGCAAACTTCGGTACTTAAAAATCTCCATAGGCAACGCTTTGAAATTTTTTACAGGTTACCAGGTTAGAGTTACAGATGAGGTCTAGTGCTAGAATTGTTTCACGCGCTCTAACGCACGCGGCGATAGCTCACATGTGTGGTTTGAACGGCGTTTACATATGTGGGCAGGACTTAAGTGTGCGTTCGCTTCTGAGCACAAGCTATTGGGGACAGGGGCGTTTTAAAAAAAAAAATTATAATTTTTTTTTATTTTACTTATTTTTTTTTTTATTTTTACACTTTTTTTTATTTTGATCACTTTTATTCCTATTACAAGGAGACCCCACATCTCTCCTCCAGGCTGGAAAGCATGAGATCGTGAAAAATGTTTCACCGATCTCATGCTTACTAGCCGCAATACAAAAGATCAAGTCTTCTGGACAGCAGCACTCCAATAAAAAGCCTTTATTATGTAAAATCTTCAGAAATCTAAATATAGCACAGTAAGTCACAAAATTCTGGTTAGAGCTGACTAGTTTCACACTTTATTAGTGTTTAATCATGGCGGCTTTGTTTACTTCTGAGGACCCGGAGCGTGACGTCATCACATCGCGCCCGGGCCACCGACGGTCACCAGTCATCTCTATGCTCCTCGTCATGTGACCATCGGCACCGGACGATTCTTTCTCCGGGCCCCCGATGGCACGGGAGAGCCCAGAGAAGCACCGGATGGCGGCGGGAGGGGGGGATGTCCCCTCCCGCCACGTATAAGAACGATCAAGTGGTGGAACCGCCGCTATGATTGTTCTTATGGTGGGCAGAATCGCCGGCTGAAGACAAGGATATCTGAATGATGCCTCTAGCTGCAGGCATCATTCAGATATCCCCCCTCAAACCCAGGACGTCATATGACGTCCACCCGGAGGGAGAGAGGGTTCCTACCGGCATCGTTTTACAATGACCCGGTATGGAAGGGGTTAACAGCTTATGTATTCTTTCAGAAAATTGACAGTTTGGATATTAGTATACCTAAATGAACTGAAAGCACATGGCTTTTCAGCTTAGTAAAAACATAACAGTTGTTATTGCATAAGCAGTTCAGAATTCATTCATTGACTCAACAAATTTAAATTTAAGGTAGCGTTGTACTGTATATGTAAAGAAAAGGGTAAATACCTCTCCTTCTCTGCTGCTCACACGACCAAACACAACTTCAATGAGCATGAATCACCTTCTGAAGTTATTTCCGAGACCAACACTTCCAGGGGTGTCAGTATTCTGTGCTCCCATTGCACTCAGTGGTTCCTCCTGCAAACCCCATGTCACTATAGGACACAGCAGTGGTGCTGGAGTCAACAGAAAGAAACATTGAATGCACCAGGGAGCACATGATATTAGTATGCTCAGAATGATTGCCCTTCACTGGAGTGGTGTTTGGTGGCATTGGAAGTGGAAAAGGTAGGTATTTACTTAAAGTTACATTTCTGAGTTGCTGTTATAGCTTTTTCGTATCACCAGAAAAAAAGACCAATATCACGGATTGGAAAATTTCCTCACGTTGATCGATGATTGGATAACTGAGAGTTCCCTCAAACTCAACGGATCCAAAACAGAACTCCTTCTCCTCCACGCAAACCGAAAGACAAAAACTAAAACTTCGTGGACACTACCCAACATTCTTGGACAGACCATTACCCCGAGCACCAAAGTCAAAAAAAGTGGAGTTACTCTGTAGCTTTATTTATCTACAACACAATGTCCCATAGTTATAATATCACACATATGCTTCAGAAGAAGACCCACCGCCATTGGTCTGTGTGCTATCAACCAATCAGAATATAGTTGTAGAGGAATCTGAACATTACAACAGGATCTGTTACTTGTAACAAAAAACAAAATAGGGCCCCTTTCCTGCAATACTGCAGTGACATCACAAAGCCAGTTTACAAGGTAACATTGTGTCAATAGAGATGGAACCACAGAAATTATAACTCACGCAGAGCAATAATACTGTATTGACTAAAATAGTGTATAAAAATAAATCAACTGCCCTCTTCTTCCCTTATACACTCCACTGCGCTTCAGGAGCAGGTCTGCTGAATGCAGACCAAAAAAACCTTACTAGCTGCTACTTTACAAAAAACATATAATAATAAAAGTATTTTGAATAAACAAAAATAGTAGTATAAGGGTATAATTGGAGTATAGTGGGAGGGAAACAGGTGGGGCGTTATTAGGGTGTTTTTTTTTTCTGGAGGGGGAGATGGAGAAAATTAAGTTTACTTCTTTGAATGTTAAAGGACTTAATGTCCCAGGGAAAAGAAAGATACTCTTGAATGATCTGAAGCGATCGGAAACGGACCTAGCATACATTCAAGAAACACATTTCAGGGAAGGGGGGCTCCCACTTCTTCAAAATAGATTTTTTTCCATGCGTTTATCATGCACCAAACCAACAAGCAAAATCAAAGGGGGTCTCTATACTTATTTCTAACCGGATTCCTTGGACATTGGTAGATAAATGGGTTGACCCCAATGGGAGATTTCTCTTCCTTAAGGGTTGTATTGGTAGTACGAAAGTGACGTTCGCTACACTTTATGCTCCCAATACACACCAAGATATTTTTGTTAAGAAAACTCTTTCAGATTTAGAGAAATTTGCAGAGGGTAAATTGATCCTTGGAGGCGATTTTAACATCGCCCTAGAACCTAGAATAGATACCTCCTCAGGGATATCGTCAATCCCAGGAAGTATCAGAAGAAGTATATTCCGAAAGATGCATGAATTACAATTAATAGATACCTGGAGAATTTTCCATACAGAAGAAAGAGACTATACCTTTTTTTCCAACCCTCACCAAGTATATTCCCGTATAGATATGTTTTGGATGCCACACTTTTTATTACCATCTATTTTAGAAACTACTATCGGAAATATAACTTGGTCTGACCATGCCCCGATTTCCATGTGTCTCTCTCTCTCCAATACGGCTAACCCCCGGGAAAGAAACTGGCGATTGAATGAAAGTCTACTTCAGAATTTGGAAGTAAGAGAAGATGTAATTAAAGAAATTGTATCATACTTTCAAATAAATGATACCCCGGAGAGCGACCCGTGTATGGTGTGGGAGGCACATAAGACAGTAATTAGAGGGATTTTGATCAAACATGGATCAATTCTGAAAAAGAAACGAGAGAATCAGACTAGGGTCTTACTTGAGCAAATTCAAGTCCTGGAAATGCAACATAAAAATAACCAAACCTCCTCAGTAGGAAGGGAATTAGGTCACCTAAGAAGACAGTTAACTGACATCTTACGGTTTAAAGCTAAAGTTTTAATTCAACGAGGTAAGAAAATAAACTATGAACTGGGAGACAAATGTGGCAAGTTGCTAGCAGGGAAACTTAAAGAAAAAAGTAGTTCAACGTATATACCACAAATAAAAGGAAGAGAGGGACAATTAATACAAATACCAGGAGATATTGCCCAGACTTTTGGAGAATACTATTCTACCCTTTATAATCTGGTACAAATCCCTACCCCAATTCCTTTAATAGAAGAATATCTTTCATCATCCGGCCTTACTAGGCTACCTTCCCCAACTCGTCGAAATTTAGAAAAACCTATTACTGTTGAAGAATTGAATGATACTTTAAAAAGAGTTAAATATGGAAAATCATAAACTACTATAAAGAATTCTCTGAGATACTGAATAACCAGTTGATAAAGGTTTTTAATGCGGTGGGGCTGACTTCCGCTTTCCCCCGGGATACGCTTAGTGCCCATATTACGGTTGTCCCCAAAGAGGGGAAAGACCCGGCGGAGTGTGGGAGTTACAGGCTCATCTCATTACTCAATGTGGATTTAAAACTTTTTACCAAAATACTGGCGACCAGACTTCAACCATTGCTCTCCTATTTAATAGACCTGGATCAAGTAGGTTTTGTACCTACTAGGGAGGGGAGGGACAATACAACGAAGGTACTTAATTTGGTTCATTATGCTAATAAGACAAATACACCTTGTGTGTTTTTGAACACCGATGCTGAGAAAGCATTTGATAGGGTGAGTTGGCGGTTCCTTTTTGAGGTGTTGAAACAGGTTGGTCTGGGGGAGCATATGATTGGCTGGATCTCAAGTGTTTATACGGTCCCCCAAGCTAAGGTAAGGGTCAATGGGGTCTTTTCGAGACCTTTCAGGGTCTCGGAAGGAACCCGCCAGGGATGCCCTCTATCTCCCCTTCTTTTTGCCCTTTCATTAGAACCTTTATTAAAAAAATCCGTCAAAATTCAGATATACAGGGATTACAGGTAGGAAAGGGCCAGTATAAGATTTCTACTTATGCGGATGATCGAATGTTTTCTATGTCACATCCACACACCTCTCTACCTAACTTAGTATGAGAAATTGAGGAATACGGCTTTCTATCTAACTTAAAAATAAATCATAGTAAATCAGAAGCTATGAGTGTGGCTATGTTGCCTCAGCTACGAAATACTATCCAGTTAAACTTTGGTTTTAAATGGGGAAAGTCACTTAAGTATCTGGGGATAAACATACCTGCAAAGGAAGAAGATATCTTTAAGGTAAACTTCCCTCCGGTATATAATTCAATTCGATCACTTTTGGATAAATGGCAACATGGTCTACACTCATGGTTTGGCCGTATCAATATTATAAAAATGTCCATTCTCCCCAAAATTCTATATCTATTCCAGGCACTGCCAATTACGATTCCTAAAGCTTTCTTACATCAGGTACGTGCACTTTTTATGAAATTTATTTGGGCAGGAAAACGTCCTAGGATTAAGCGTGATCTTTTGACCTTGCCTAAGAGTCTTGGGGGGATTGCAGTACCTGATGTAATGAAATATTATCGTGCAGTGCACCTACTGAGATTGGTAGATTGGTGCAGACATGCTAATCTTAAGAGATGGGTAAAGTTGGAACAACAGATGAGTCCCATCCCACTAGATAGAGCCCCATGGTGTTTTATGAACCTACCAATTTCTCTTAAGAAACACCCCTTAATTGGAACGACATTACGGATATCAGCAAAGATCTGTCAAGTACCTATGTTTTCATCAAGACAAACACCTCTATACCCTATTTTGGGAAATCCAAGTTTTACCCCAGGTATGGAAGTCGGAGCGTTTAAAAATCTTAAAGATAAGGGTATATATCAAGTTTCACACTTTCTTAAATTTGAAATGTGGCCAACTGTTAAAACATTAACTCAAAGAGGAGGTTTATTTGAAATTAATTTATGGCAAGCCCTCCAAATTAGCCACTTCATGAGATCCTTGGGACCCTCTATAAATTTTCAACGTCAATTAACAACCTTTGAATCATATTGTAACGAGAAAGAACCATTATCTCATGGGATCTCTAAGATGTATAAGCTGTTAAATAACCCCATTGAAGACTATTCGATGCCGTGTTTTAGTAAGTGGGAGAGAGATCTAAAGAGAACTTTTACCCCGATGCAACGTAAACAAATCATTTACTTGACTTTTAATTCCTCAGTAAGTAGCAAGACTCAGGAGTCTAACTATAAAATTTTGACACAGTGGTATTACACCCCAGTACGACTGAATATATTTTAAAATGAAAATTTAGATAAGTGTTGGAGGTGTGGAGAAGAAGGCGGAACGTTGGTACATATATTTTGGACCTGTAGGAATAAGGATAAGACAATATTGGCTTGATATTCAAAAAATTATACAAGACATAACGGGCCTATTAATACCTGATGACCCGGCATTCCTCCTCCTTCATTGTTCTCAGATTCCCGTTCAAATTTATAGAAGATCAGTAATCTGTCATATGATTAACGCAGCTAAAGCAGGGATCCCATTGCATTGGAGAGAATCCTGTCCCCCATCAATCACGGAGTGGTTAAATAGGATCCTAGAAATAGAAGCTATGGAGGACCTTGTCCTCTCAGCTAAGAATAAGGAAAATCAACATAAAAAAACTTGGTGGAGTTGGATCAGATTTAAGAACTCCGAAACTGGGAAGAGATTATTGGCAGTATGAATTGTAGTAAAATAAATACATTTATAATGGGAGCTATATAGTTATATAGTTTAATTAAAAAGGGAAGTCTATATTTTATTACATCTCAATAGGTTTATGATGGACTCTCTCCTTTTTTCCATTCCCCCCCCTTTTTTTTTTTCCCTTTTCCCCCTCTCCCTCCCTCTCTTGTTTTGCTTCTCTCCCTGCCCCCCTCTGTGATGGAGGGGCGACATGGAGAGGGGAGGGGGGTGTGGAGGCGTAGGGAAATTGATTATTTTAGGGATCGTGTAGGATGGGTTTTGATAGAAAGAGGATTGGAAATAAACTTTTTGTTCAATTATTTTCCTATTGCATAGGAAAAAGTGTTGTATAATATTTCTTTTTTTTGACAAAAGTAAATAAAAATAAAATATAAAAAAAAATACAAAATAAATAGTAGCACTTCTGTGTATCACACCACAAATCTAAATACTATAGAAAATATATATATGTCCCGTGATGAAATACATATATGTGAAAAACTGCAAAACATATACTCTAAAAATATATATGTGCACATACAATATATTAATAAGTGTCCGTAGCGTTCAAATATTGTTTTCAAACCAGTTGTGAAAAAACATTTAAAGAAAGTCCATCAGTGAGATAAGTGTTCCAATAATAGTGACTTCAACTAAAATTTGCATAGAAATCTTCCTGTGTTATCTTGAATAAACCTTCACCACACCAGCGTGATTAGTGACTCCACTCCCTAAGGACTTGCACTCACCACTAGGATTTAACTTGCACTCTCATGCTCGGCTTCACAGCTTAAACACCCCTCAGGGTATAAAAGATAGATCCAAACTATGTTGCTAGGTCAGTCAAGTTTTCCCACATAAAAAAGCAGACCTCTTTGCGCTACTATTTTTGTTTAATAATACTGTATTACAAGATCTAAAATTGTATTGTGACACTGGGGAGAGAACAGTGTCATTGGATGAGTGCTGCTGTGATTCCCTTTTACCTAATGGTGCCATGCTACAAGAGTAGGAGTAGTGCCATTCAATCATGAGTCAAAACTAAGCTACTTTAACTTTTGAAAAATTAAGCATTTAACTGCATACACCCTAAGCCCTCGTACACACGGCCGAGATTCTCGTTGAAAAAAACATGTCGTTTTTTTCGACGAGATTCTTGGACAAGAAACTTGTCCCGGCCGAGTGTACACACGCTCGTTTCAAAGAACCCGCGGTTCTTTGAATGGAGCGTACGCGGTGACATCATGGACTACGATGAGCATGCGCTCGTCACATTCGATGCCGTCGCCGCCATCTTGGTATACCCTACGTATGCCTAGGAAGCTACCGCGCATGCGTCGAATTCATTTCGAACATGCGCGGGCTTCCGGGAGGACAGGTAAGTGTACACACACTCACTTTTCTCGTCGAGAAACATGCCGAGGAGAATCTCGACGAGAAAATAGAGAGCAGGTTCTCTATTTTCTCGTCGAGGTTTCTTGTCGGTTTTCTCGACGAGAAACCCGATAGCCGCATACACACGACCGATTTACTCGGCAAGACCTCTCTGCCAGCAAGTTTCTTGCTGGTTCTTGCCGAGAAAATCGGCCGTGTGTACGAGGCCTTAGGCTCTGTCATAAACAGACTGTCAGTAACCATCCAAGTAAGATTTTTGAATATATAAGAAATAAATAAGACATAATTAAATTCATAAAACCACCTGATATTTAAATACTGTATATAATACTGTATTAGTATTATATATGCGCCACTGGAAAAAAAAGTCATGCCACTTCAGTCAAAGCCATGCTACCGGTGCAGGCAGAATAAATGCAAAATAGAAATAAAAAAAACCATATTTCCAAAGGAATGTCATTTTCCAAAGCCAGGGTAGTTCATACATGATACACTAAATGAGCTATATAATTTAGATGGTCTCCAAAAGTTTTAATGTGGCACTAGAAGAGTAGCATTCATATATACTTTACGGCACTGTGTGAGGCCATAAAAAGGCTTGAGGGAAGGAAGACTCGAGTGGTAATTTACTTTAAAGTATACAGAGTCAAAGAAATGGATCCTGTCATGTTACCAAAGTTCTACTATATTAATCAAACTATAAAGCAAAAAACAATCAGTGCATTTTCCTTCTATACACCCTCCCAGATTTTTGAGATTTTTGCTGCCATAATAAAGTGATTCCACTACACTTCAAAATAAATAAAGAAAACTAAATGGTGTAGCGCAACCGCCAATACATCTGTGAATCTCATTATGTAGTAAACAAAAGCAGTGTACTAATTAGCACATCAATTTGCATCAATCTCTATATGACAAGAATAATAAAGTAAGTACAACTGTGTAGCGATACAAATAAAAATAAAAAATGTAAAAAATGAAAATAATAATCCGTTTGTAAAGTTAAATTGAATGATTCACCACCAAGTGACAAATCTTGCAATATTCAGTGTTAACCACCACTCGTGCTCCACTAGCTGCTCACCTCAATGTCATGACCCCTGCATTGCCAGTCAGGTCACAACAAGCAGTGTTTCCCTCTAGGGGACTCAATAATGGAAATATGGCACCCTCAATCCTCCAAATCTCAGCTAGCTTAGTGTTAACCTCCAAGTGATCTAATATACATATAGAGATGGGTATAAAATACAGCCAATCTAATGTTCTCTGTATAAAATATTTATTGAGCTAAAACACGTAGAGTACTACTCACAATAAAAAGCACTTAAGCCAAGCTAGCTGTATCTTGCATGTATTGAACATCAGTTTCAGATAGAGATGGCCATGAGATGACTCATGCTCCAGGCTGCACCTCCTATACACGTTACGTCCGAGGGGTGTGGACTTCATCAGTAGAAGTCCTAAGGGCTACGATGATCTAACTCAGGTGAGAAACTTCCTATGTTGAAAACTGCTGTCATTGTGAGTATGCTGCCGTGTCAAAAGTACTTTCATTGCTTTAAGTGATTGATTCTCACCCCCTCTCTCTGAAGCTTCACTTTGCATCATTACATTCACTGAAACTGGGAAAATCTTACCATGGATATAGACAAATGGAAGACTGACAGAGGTGGGAAAGGCAGGATAGTGGCACCTTTAGCCATGTTCTATAGATAAATCTGACCCGGACAATGTATTGCTAGAGGCTTTCATTACTGAATCTTAAATAAAGTGAGAAAAGGCTACCACAAAAACACAATGAAGAGTTATACCACTCTTTGAATTGTACAGATTAGTGTGATCCTGTACATCAATCAGATCTATCCACTATCTAAAGCTTTGGAGTTGATTTACTAAAGGCAAATAGACTGTGCAAAGTGCAGTTGCACTCTGCAAGAGCAGTTGCTTCAGAGCTTAGTTAATGAGCAGAAGCTCTACTGACTTCCATCATCCAATCGTGTGCAAGCAAAAAAAATTCCTTGCATGTGATCGGGTATTCTTTGCAAAATTAAGTTTTACCTCATTTACTAAACTCTGGAGCAACTGCTCTTGCATCTGCACAGGCACATTTCATTGATGCTTCAGAGATCACAGACGTTTTCTGTTAATATACACAAAGCAATTTAAATACAAAAAAAATTGAGGAAAGTAAAGGAAAGTAATGTAAACGATTATTTAGCTTACTAAAGATAAATATAATTTTCATATAGTTAATTTATATATCCATGTATAATGTAAGTAAAACATTTTCACATAAACCATTTGCAGACAGCAAGTGGTCCTCTATGCAAGGTGTATCCCCCTTCTGCTAGATCTTAACACTGAAAGCACAAAGCTTGTGATGAACTTTCTTTTTTGAAAGTATAACATACTTTTTTTATTTTTATTTCATGGCCGCATCCTGAAATAGTTACTTGCTAAACAAAGACTGTATGCAAATAATGCAAATATTTTTAAAACATCAGTTTATAAAGATGTAAAAAAAAAAATTACCAAAACTTTTACGCTTACTTTCAGGGCAAGTGGGGTTAATAGCTTTTAGTTACAAGTCCTTATTAATTGACCAATATAATTTATAATGAGCACATTTGATCCCTTTTGTTAATAACAGTTAAACAGATTTTTCCTGAAACATACCTGAGAAGAAATGTTTTCTGCAAGCAAGGAATCCTTTGAGCTTTCATTTCCAATCCCTGAATCATCAGCATCAATGAGATGATCCACTGGAACATTTGGTTGAGAACTAGGGAAACCAAAGTCATTTTTCCTTGAATCCAGTGTTACACAAACATCATATGAGTAAGGCAACTGCAGAGTTCCATTTTTAAACTGAGATATAAATCTAGGATCAACTGTTGGATACAGGTTTGTACTCACGGATTCAAATCGGGAGGAATATTTGGACTCTCTGCATTTGGAGATGATGGCAATTATCACAGTCAACATAAACAAAAATGATATCAATGCCAAGCCTATTACCAAATAGATTTGTAAATTTGACTGGGAGTCCAGTTTGCTTGACTGATTGCTCATATCAGGTATCACCTTCTGAAAACTATCAGCAACCACAAGGTTTAGAGTGGCAGAGGCAGAGAGAGGTGGGAAGCCATTGTCTTTTACTATAACAACAACTTTATGCTTTAAAGCATTTCTTTCTTGAAAAACATGTGATGTTCTGATCTCCCCAGTATGTTGATCAATAGTGAAACGTGATGGCTCTGAAGACTGTAAAGAATAAGTCAACCAGGCGTTGTGTCCAGAATCCGCATCCACTGCAACCACTTTAGATACTAAAGTACTTTGTTCAGAGGACCAAGGCACCATCTCAAAGAAAGGGCCACCACTGTTTGTTGGTGGATATAAGATGATTGGTGGATTATCATTCTGGTCTACCACAAGAATCCTTAGAGATGTGCTTGCATTCAGAGGTGGAGAGCCGCTGTCTTTGGCAACAATCTGTACAACAAATTCTTTGTGTTGCTCAAAATCAAATGACTTTTGTGCATAAACTACCCCAGACACCTGATTAATAGATACATGCAATGGTATAGGATCCTTCCCATTGCTGTTGCTTACTACAGAGTAAGTCAGTTTTGCATTTTCTAAACTGTCAATATCTTTTGCTTGAATACTGAAAATTGAAACTCCTGGCAAATTGTTTTCTGGTACAAATACAGTATATGCTAATTTCTCAAAGTCAGGTGCATTGTCATTGACATCTGACAAGTCCAGTTGGATCATTTTTACAGAAGACAGAGGAGGAGAACCTTTGTCGGAGGCTTGAATAGTGATATTGTAGGATGACGTTTTTTCTCTGTCAAGGTAGCCTTTTGTGACAATTTTATAAAAGTTGCTTGCCGAGGATATCAGCTGGAAGGGTACATCACCTATAACTGTACATTGTACTTCTCCATTTTGTCCTGAGTCCTTATCACGGACTGCAATCAGTGACACCACTGTTCCTGGTGCAGTGTCCTCAGGAACAGGTGACGATAAGGAGGTTATGGATATCACAGGGACATTATCATTTTCATCCAATATTTCTATCAAAACTTTGGCATTAGAGACTAGGCCTCCTCCATCTTTGGCTTCCACTGTAAACTCATAGTATTTAGTGACTTCATAATCTAAATTTTCTTTTGTTTTAATTTCTCCATTGTTGGGATTGATAGTAAAAGCCTGGCGAATATTATTCAACACTGCATCAAATAAATATGTAATTTGTGCATTTACGCCTTCATCTGCATCACTTGCACAGACCTGTAAAACTGTTGAATTTAATGGCACACTTTCTTTAACCTCCACTTTGTATATATTCTTGGTAAAAATAGGGGCATTGTCATTAAAATCAATAACAGATATCTGTATTAAAGTAGTGCCTGTCTGTGCTTGAATTCCACCATCAAAAGCAGTTAGAGTTATTTCATAGCTGCTTTGGGCCTCGCGATCCAAAGGCTTTTCTAGAACCAGTTCCGGGAATGCAATACCATCTGCATTTGTCTGCTCTCCTAGAACAAAATGCTGATTTGCACTGAGTCTGTAGCCTTTTAGGGAATTGATGCCAATATCCAAATCTTTTGCACTTTTGAGAGTAAATTTTGCCCCAGGTAAAGTATTCTCACTCATTTGCAATACAGTTCTGTCCTGCATAAATGTTGGTGGATTGTCATTTATATCTTGAATTTCAATCTTAACACTGAAAATATTTAAAGGATTCTCAGCTACAGCATCAAAGGTCAGGACACAATCAGCTGCAGCCCCACACAGTGTCTCTCTGTCTATCCTCTCTGCAATAGATATGTCTCCATTTTTTGGATTCATATGGAAACATTCTTCAGATACATCAGAGACAATACGTAGTTTTCTTGCTGAGAGATCCTTTACATTCATTCCAAGATCTTTTGCTAAATTCCCAATAACTGAACCTTTTCTCGTTTCTTCTACAGTGGAATAATGAATCTGAGCAGAGACTGAATGACGCAGCCAGAAAAACAAAAATGCTACTTGCCATTTGATTCCTTTTGGTCCTTGGTGCATTCTCAAGGCAGATATCTCTTTCTTTGCTGGTTATATACGGGTGAAACTCCTTGATTTATATATGATCCAGTTAAGATATCAGCAAAAATAAGCTTTCTTCTTTGTGAGACCTGCAGCATTCACATCCCTTGTAGAAATGGTGTGTATTTCTTTTTGCAATTGTGGGCTGCCTGACTAATATGTCTCTGGATCCCTAACATATTTTCCTTATTGGTCAACAGCGGCGCTTTGAGGTGAAAGTAGGGAACTACAATACCTCAGAATTTTATCTGTTATATAGTAAATGAGGTTTGCTTTATATTTTATTTTTAACCAAAATTTAATTTAAAGATGCACAGCTAATACTGAATACTGAAGAATACTGCTACGCCACTTGTATATCTCGGTTGCAATAGTGATTGTTTTTTTTTTTTTACTAAGCTATTTCTTTGAGGGAGGTACAGATTATTGCAATGTACACTTCTCAGTGCTAGAATTTTTTGCTATGAGCCCCTGTATTTAATATTTTTTGGACCCTGGGCAATTTCACTCTCCACCTGCTCTGAGACATACAATAAATAGCTAGACTCAAAATCAGTATACTGTATCAGATCAGGCAGCGATTGCAATTGGTTGGGAGAGGTTGCAGCATATCATTACCGCTTACTGACTGGTTGCTAGAGGTTACAACACACATTACGGCTCACTGATTAGTTGCTAGAGGTTAAAGCACATGATTTCTTCTTGTTGATTTGTTGCTAGAGATTACTGTACAGTAATACTGCTCACTGATTGGTTGCTAGAGGTTACAGCACATCTCCTCACTGCCTGCACACCATGGACTGGGGAGTTGTGGGGACCCATCAATAGACAGAAAACTCCTAGGGATCCTAGAACTCTTGGGGTCAGTGGCAGTGCTGGGGGGAGGGGAGGGTGTGATCAATGGCAATGCTGATTTTTTTACCGACTACCAACATAAAGAGGAGTTTCAACACTGGCCACCAATGTAATAGGGATTTACACTGACCACTAATGTAATAGAAGCATTCACAGTCCACCAATGTAAGGAGGGATTTACACTGACCACTAATGTAAGGGGAACATTCACACTGGCCACTAGTGTGAATGAAAGGATTCTACACGAAGCCCCAATGTAATGAGAAGATTTACACTGACCACCAATGTAACTGAGACATTTAGCCTGCGTTCACATTTGTGTGTCTGGAACGCATGCAATCGCTTTCCTGACACCACAGAAACGTGCTGCCCTTTAACAGATACACAGCAGTGCCATCAATTGTTAATAACACCCTCACGCATCTGCTGAGATGTGCTGTGGCACTGTGTGATTTTGAAGAAGGGGTAGGGACTTTCTTCTGCATTTCTAGCGCATAGAGCAGCCAATTGAAATGAATGGGCTGCCCTACACACTACCTACATCTTTATCCACCCTGTCAGTACACCTTTGCATCCTAAAACCCCTGCTAACCTCTGCACCCCAAACCTCCCCATCCTCTTCATCTCCAACACCCCCCTTTAACTCTGCCTGCCTCCTCTGCTCATCTTTGCACCCACCTTCTTTACCTGTATACATCCCCTCTTTGCTCACCTGTGCACCCCAAACTGTAATTCCTTCTCTGTCTACCTCTGCATACCCCACACCAATTTTCTTACCTTTGCAGAACAGGCTCTTAATGACCAAAGTTGCAGGCAGGGCTTTCAAGCTTGCCCCTTTACCTCCCCAGTGGGCAGCATTTAGTATAGGTGATGCTGGATATGACCTCAGGGGGGCATGATATACATATGAATGTCACCTTTATTTACATATGAATGCAGTTGGCTGACACTATTTACATGTGAATGACGTCACTATTTACATATGAATGACGGTTATTTGCATGTAAACACAGGATCTGCAGTTGAGTCATCCGTACACAACAATAGGGCAGAGCTGGGCAGCACTGGGTGAAAACGACTTCCTAAAGTTGCTGAAGTTCAAACCGAGCATCAGAATGGGGAAGAAAGGGCATTTAATTGACTTTTAAAGTGGCATGGTTGTTGGTGCCAAAAAGGGTTGGTCTGAGTATTTCAAAAACTGCTGATCTACTGGGATTTTCATGCACAACCATCTCTAGGGTTTACAGAGAGTGGTCCAAAAAAGAGAAACTATCCAGAGAGCGGCAGTTGTGTGGAGGAAAATGTTGATGTCGGAGGTCAGAGTAGAATGGGCAGATGATTCTAGATGATAGAAAGACAACCGTAACTCAAATAACCACCCGTTACAACCAAAGTATGCAGAATACCATCTCTGAATGCACAACACATCCAACCTTGAAGCAGATGGGCTACAGCATCAGAAGACCACACCGGGTGCCACTCCTGTCAGCTAAGAACAGGAAACTGAGGCTACAATTCGCCCAGGCCCACCAAAACAATAGACGGACAATAGAAGATTGGAAAAACGTTGCCTGGTCTGATGAGTCTTGAATTCAGCTGCAACATTCAGATGGTAGAGTCAGAATTTGGTGTAAACAACATGAAAGCATGAATCCATCCTGCCTTGTATCAACAGTTCAGCCTCGTGGTGTAATGGTGTGGGAGATATTTTCTTGGAACACTTTTGGCCCCTTAGTACCAAGTGAGCATCGTTTAAACGCCACGGTCTAGCTGAGTATTGTTGCCGACCATGTCCATCCCTTTATGACTACAATGTACACATCTTCTGATGGCTACTTCCAGCAGGATATTGCTCCATGTCACAAAGCACAAATCATCTCAAACTGATTTCTTGAACATGACAATGAGTTCACACAGTCACAAGATCTCAATCCAATAGAGGACCTTTGGGATGTGGTGGAACAGGAGATTCGCATCATGGATGTGCAACCGACAAATCTGCAACAACTGCGTGATGCTATCATGTCACTATGGACCAAAATCTCTAATGCCCTGTACACACGATCGGATTTCCGATGGATTTTACCATCAGAATTCCAATGAAGCTGACTTTCATCAGTCTTGCCTACACACCATCAGACAAAATTTCGACCGTCCCAAACGCAGTGACGTAAAACACTCCAACGAGCCGAGAAAAATTAAGTTCAATGCTTCTGAGCATGCGTCGACTTGATTCTGAGTAGGGATGAGCTTGGAGTTCGAGTCGAACTCATGTTCGACTCGAACATTGCCTGTTCGCCCGTTTGCCGAACAGCGAACAAATTGGGGTGTTCGCGGCAAATTCGAAAAATCTATGGGAGAAATCTAAAGTGTTAATTATAAAGGCTTATATGCAAGTTATTGTCCTAAAAAGTGTTTGGGGACCTGGGTCCTGCCCCAGGGGACATGTATCAATGCAAAAAGAAGTTTTAAAAACGTCAGTTTTTTCGGGAGCAGTGATTTTAATAATGCTTAAAATGAAAAAATAAAAGTGAAATATTCCTTTAAATTTCGTACCTGGGGGGTGTGTATGATATGCATGTAAAGTGGCGCATGTTTCCCGTGCTTAGAACTGTCCCTGCAAAAAATGTCATTTTTGAAAGAAAAAAAGTCTTTTAAAACTGACTCGCGGCTATTAATGAATTGTCGGCTCCCGGCAATACATACAAAAGTCATTGATAAAAAAAAAAAAAAAAGCGTGGGGGTTTCCCAGAATTCAATTACCAGGCCCTTCAGGTCTGGAATGGATATTAAGGGGAACCCCGCCGCAAATTAAAAAAAAATTGACGTGGGGTTCCCCCAAATATCCATTCCAGGCCCTTCAGATCTGGCATGGATTTTAAGGGGAACTCCACCCCAAATTTTTTAAAAAAATGACGTGGAGTCCCCCTAAAAATCCATACCAGACCCCTTATCCGAGCACGCAACCTGGCCGGCCGCAGGGGAAAAGGGGGGGACGAGAGAGCAGCCCCCCCTCCCTCCTGAACCGTACCAAGCCACATGCCCTCAACATGGGGAGGATGTCCCCATGTTGATGGGGACAAGGGCCTCATCCCCACAACCCTTGCCCGGTGGTTGTGGGGGTCTGCGGGCGGGGGGCTTATCGGAATCTGGAAGACCCCTTCAACAAAGGGGACCCCCAGATCCCGGCCCCCCCCCATGTGAATTGGTAAGGGGTACGTTGTACCCCTACCATTTCACGAAGAAAGCGTAAAAAAATGTTTAAAAAAAACACACAAACACCTTGAAAAAGTCCTTTATTAAAAAAAAAAAAAAAAAAAAAACATTCCAGCGGTGAAATCCAGTGTCCCACGGCGATCCCGATGTCCAGCGCTGTCCTTCATTGGTTGTGCCTGAGTGGACCTGATGGGGAACTCCCTCTCAGTATTTTAAATGTATAGACCCGCCCCTTCTAAAGTTCCCCATCAGGTCCGCTCCCTCGGTATGTCAGACCCGCCTACGTCATTGGCTTGAGCGGGGAACTTCCTTCACTGTGTAATTTAAATTTACATAGTGAAGGAAGTTCCCCGCTCAAGCCAATGACGTAGGCGGGTCCGACATACCGAGGGAGCGGACCTGATGGGGGACTGCTCTCACTTTGGTAATACATGTATAGACCCGCCCCTTCTCATGTTCCGCATCTCGTTCGCTGAGCGGACCTGATGGGGAACTTTAGAAGGGGCGGGTCTATACATTTAAAGTACTGAGAGGGAGTTCCCCATCAGGTCCGCTCAGGCACAACCAATGAAGGACAGCGCTGGACATCGGGATCGCCGCGGGACACTGGATTTCACCGCTGGAATGTTTTTTTTTTTAATAAAGGACTTTTTCAAGGTGTTTGTGTGTTTTTTAAACATTTTTTTACGCTTTCTTCGTGAAATGGTAGAGGTACAATGTACCCCTTACCAATTCACATAGGGGGGGGCGGGATCTGGGGGTCCCCTTTGTTAAAGGGGTCTTCCAGATTCCGATAAGCCCCCCGCCCGCAGACCCCCACAACCACCGGGCAAGGGTTGTGGGGATGAGGCCCTTGTCCCCATCAACATGGGGACATCCTCCCCATGTTGAGGGCATGTGGCCTGGTACGGTTCAGGAGGGGGGGGGGCCGCTCTCTCGTCCCCCCCTTTTCCCCTGCGGCCGGCCAGGTTGCATGCTCGGATAAGGGGTCTGGTATGGATTTTTAGGGGGACTCCACGCCATTTTTTTTTTAAATTTGGGGTGGAGTTCCCCTTAAAATCCATGCCAGATCTGAAGGGCCTGCAATGGATATTTGGGGGAACCCCACGTCAATTTTTTTTTTAATTTGCGGCGGGGTTCCCCTTAATATCCATTCCAGACCTGAAGGGCCTGGTAATTGAACTCTGGGGAACCCCCACGCTTTTTTTTTTTTTTTTATCAATGACTTTTGTATGTATTGCCGGGAGCCGACAATTCATTAATAGCCGCGAGTCAGTTTTAAATGCCTTTTTTTCTTTCAAAAATGACATTTTTTGCAGGGACAGTTCTAAGCACGGGAAACATGCGCCACTTTACATGCATATCATACACACCCCCCAGGTACGAAATTTAAAGGAATATTTCACTTTTATTTTTTCATTTTAAGCATTATTAAAATCACTGCTCCCGAAAAAACGGCCGTTTTTAAAACTTCTTTTTGCATTGATACATGTCCCCTGGGGCAGGACCCGGGTCCCCAAACACTTTTTAGGACAATAACTTGCATATTAGCCTTTATAATTAACACTTTAGATTTCGAACGTTCGAGTCCATTGTATTTAATAGGGTTCTAAAGTTTACACGAACATTTTGTCTGTTCGCAGGTTCTGGTGCGAACCGAACAGGGGGGTGTTCGGCTCATCCCTGATTCTGAGCATGCGTGGGTTTTTTCTCCATTGGAGTTCCACACAGACGATCGGAATTTCCTATCGTTTTTTTTTCCATCGGTAAAATTTAAAACATGTTCTATTTTTTAGACCGATGGAAAAAAGACCGATGGGGCCCACACATCGGTCTTTATTCATCAGAAAAACCGATCGTGTGTACGCGGCATAAGGAATGTTTCCAACACCTTGTGGAATCAATGCCACAAAGAATTAAGGCAGTTCTGAAGGCAAAAGGGGGTCCAACCCTCTACTAGCAAGGTGTTTCTAATAAAGGGGCCGATGAGTGTATATTACCCATTAACATCCACACAGCCCTGATCTAAATGACTTTAACTCATGTCAACCCCCCACCTCCAAAAGTAACAGTCTAATGAGCATAGGGGGAGTTGTTGAAGGCAGGCAGATATGGGGCAAATTTGAGTATGTTGTGTGTGTCTAGTGTATATAGACAAAGACAACATATTACAAAACTACAACTAAAAGAAAGATAAAAATAAATAAAAACATAAAAAAGAAATCTAGCTTTTTAATAAGATCACATAAACAATGACATTATACAAGGTGTCGATAGTAAAAGACAGCTATATAAAAGTTGGGAGTGCACAAAATATTTGGGTGTTGAACATGGGCGTCCGCTGAAATGTTTTCAGGGGGGGCGCTTCAGCAGCGGCGATACACAGTCGCATTTTACCCTTTCTTCGACCACTAGCGGGGATTAAAAGCGACCCCCCCATGTTAAAATGTAAAAACACCCCACTGTGCCCCCTGCATCTTTAAATATCTCTTTGTCAATACTGTGTACCCCCTCTTCACAACTGCACCTCTGGACCCCTTTTCATTACACAGCACCCCACAGCTCTGAACCCCTTTACATTACACAGCACCCTGCATCACTGGACCCCTTTACATTACACAGCACCCTGCATCACTGGACCCCTTTACATTACACAGCACCGTGCACCCCTTTACATTACACAGCACCCTGCATCACTGGACCCCTTTACATTACACAGCACCCTGCACCCCTTTACATTACACAGCAGCACCCTGCACCTCTGGACACTACACACACTACACACTGACCACTACACTGCACACTGACCACACTGACCATATGTATCACGTGTCCTATGACGTCATGTCTCTGCAGTAACACACACACACGTGTTGAAGGACATCTCCTCCTCCCTCCATACCACACACACAGCCCGGCTCTCCTTCCTTCTCACCTTCAGCAGGTCCAGCGAGGCTGGAAGTGGGTGTAAGGGAGGCGGAGGGTGTAGAACACTGCCAATTTGGCCAACACCTTCTCGATTCCAGGGGGGGCAAATGACCCCCCTTGCCCTATGGAGCGGATGCCCATGGTGTTGAAGAAGGGGTAGGGCAGGTTGACAAGAGGGGCAGAAAGTATAAATCTGCAAAGTTATAGAGATTATAACTCTATAACCGATTTCAAACCCTTATTTATCTGTGTTATGTGGAACTTTCACTGCCATGGGACAGTAATTCCTAATCTGCCCAAAAATCTCCACAAATTAGTCATGTGCAATACAGCCCCTGCCAATCCTAATCATTACCCAAGACACATGCTCCAGTGTGTCATTGTGGCTGACAATAAAGTATGCAAAGGACCAACCCAAATCCAAATCACAAGTAAAATACCAACTTTTTTTCAACGATTCAGTATGTAAATCACAGGATTGGTTTTGCATTTGAAATATGCATTTGCCTTATTATAGCACTCTTTATGAATGTACTATAATATTTATTCTAGTGCTAATATATTGTGCAGAGATGTACAGCACACATACACCATTCATATCTGTTCATACACCTGATGGAGTTCAGTAGAACGACCTCTGCAGCAGTCACACTGAAACACTCAGGCTTGGATCACACCACAATTTCAGTGTTCTGGATGCGGTTTTGCATGCTCTTTTTACATGTTTTTACTTTCTCAATCTAATTTTATTGGCAATTTATAATACAGACATTAATAAGTTCCAACATAAACAAATTCATACATATCAAAAGACAGTATAATCACTTCATGTAGCTGTTTTCAATTACATTTTCACACATAACTAAGGGAACTAAACAAAACAAAACCAACCAAAAAAGGGTAGGAGGGGTGGGGGGGGGGGGGTGGGGGGCTTGGGGCTGGGGGAGGTTAGAGATGGCAGCAAAATAAACTGCCCCATTTCGAAACCCTACTTATCTCAGTCCTATTCCTTTTCATGATTCCTCAGGAGCTTTCTAGTTTCTTATACATGTTTTTTCAATGCATTCTAGTGCATTTTCTTTCCTCTTTTTTTTCCACACCTAAAAATATTAGGACAATGGTTTGTTATGTGTGTTTTGGTGTGGCATCATGCATGCACACGTGTTTTGATGCATTCTTTATGAAAAAAATGCAGCGGGTTGTACTTTTATTGAAAGCACTCTAACTGACCACACTGGTGTGAACTAAGGCCATTGGAATATAGTGGAATTACTGTACCAGCATTCCGGATGCATTTTAAAAATGCACTGGAAAGCACATGGTGTTAACCAAACCTCACAACCTCACTAAGCCTATCTGTATAGATTCCAGTCATAGGTGTGCCCAGCCTATTGCATTAGGGTGTGCACCCCAAACTCAAACACACATGCTTTTCTCTGCAGCCTCAGCTGCACAGGACAGGAAATAAATGGGAAGTGCTCTGTGCTGAGTGGCTTACTGTTCATTCAGAAGCGTAAGCTTAGTAAACACAGTTTACTATGCTTCAGTTATGAATGAACACAGAGAGTGAGTGTGTTCACTGTGTTCATTTTGAGCTAGTAAATGAAATACTTACTAGAACCTTCCCCCACTCTCCATCCTGAAACATCCTCCGCACTAGCAGGGGGAGAGGAGAGGAGGGAAGCCAGCAGCACTGCCCGGGGGGGGGGCAACATGAGGGAATACCAGGGAGTAGGGGGAATCGGCACTGCACGTAGTGATTGGCACTACACGTAGTGCCCGGGCACACCTGTCACATCCCCTGCACAGGCCTATGATTCCAGTCAATATCAACCAATAACAGTACTTCCACTTTTCATATAGATATTGCATTAGTGCACCAATCCCACCCACTCCCTTTTGACAGAAACCTGGTAATTTTAGAACTACTATTTGTAATAGGGATGGGGTATTTTTGAAACTTAAAGGCTGGTACATACAGGCCAAATATCAGCCGGTTCAACAGAAACTAGCTGACTTTCTGCCTGTGTGTACAGCAGCCTGTCTGACAGAGGCTGGTGTGACGACTGGCTTTTATCGAACAGGCATGCTGTAACACATGCAGTCCCCCTCTCAGACCACAATAGCTCGGTATGGGGAGATCACTGTTCAGTTATTATTTTTTCGTTCAGTCCACTGTGTTGAAAAAAAAGCTCCCCGTGTGTACCTAGCATGAGTTTACTCAAAATGTTTCTTTAAAAATCAGCACAAGGGACAGTACTTACTATCTATGCAAAGTGTCCCTTGTGCTGATGGCTGTTGCTATAGTTAAATTCAAAGTCATCTGAGGCCCCCTTCCCCAGCAGCCAAAACTTTCAGGTGCTGCAGGGGTCAATAGAGCCAAAGGACCCATGACAGACACTCACCAAGAATTCCGACTTTGTCCCCTCTTTCTGCTTCTCTTCATTTATAGAAACTGTACTAGAACTTTCATTAGTGAAAAATTATCTATAAATGAAGGACAGGCGGATGAATGAAATATTTGCCACTGTGAAAGCGATAGTACACCCTCTGTGACTGAAGGAAGAGGGCTCAAAGGGCGGGCATAGTCAGCACTCTTGATGAGTGTCTGTGATACTTTCCTTGGCTTTATAAAACTCCCAGATCAACAGAAGATTACTGCTGCTGGGGTAGTAGGGAGTTCAGAGGACTTTGGATGCCATTTAATGAAGCAGCCATTAGCGCAAGGAACACTTTGGATCGATAGTAAGTACTGTCCCTTGTTTTAATTTTTTTTAAAACATGTTTATCTGCATGTAAGCTTTAAACACACTCACTGAAGGCAACTTGCTGTCTCTTACATTCGGAATTATTAGTACTAAAGAGTACTGACAAACGCCAATCAAACTGAAGTTTGCCTTGAAAGTTTGAATGGTATTGGTGAATCAGGGAGAAGAAGGAGGAGTAGTTAAACAGAACATGTCTCAGGAAGTACACTCTTGCTATGTTTCCAGACTTCTGCATGATGACTGGTTGCATAAGAACACAGATAGCTCAGATTAAAGTAGATTGTGTGAATTTTGTCTTTTAGCATACCTGAAGCTTTTGCTTCATGGTAATTCATGGTGATTGACTCATGGAAACTGGAGAAAAAATTAACAAAACCTGGGGTTGTTGATTGTCGTGACCAATCAGGTTTCATAAGAAGCTTGATGATTAAAGTCTAATGCTTTAGACATTTCAATACAGCTTTAGTGGACTAATACATAAACTATATTCTCTAGTCTCACATATACATTTTACGTAGTATTTAATATCAAGTATGACTTCTTGTAGTATTAACTTTGTCATTATGATGCATTACATTTTGAATCCTTGTTGCTAATAGATATTAGGCCTAAAAAATAAACAGGTGTGTACAACTGCTTTTATTAGGCAAAAAAAAGGAAATCACTGAAATACAGTTGGATATTTTCAAATCAGGAATTAAATATAGAAGAAGGTTTTGGCAACTATCCACAAGAAGAAAGTAATAATAAAGAATTCAGCCTACATTTTAACCCAGAAAGAAAGTGATGGGAAATCCAAGATTTTACAGTTGTCACTGGAACTAGAATAGAAGTGATATCTTCAGATTGGAGATGTCTGTTCTGGTGACAACAGTTTAAGAGATATTTTTCTGTATAGATTTCCTCTCACTTCCTGTTGTGTCTAAGGGACAGGAAGTAGATGAAACTTTTTCCAACTGAACACAGACAACAGCAAAAAAGGCAAAAAATGACAGGAGTTTTAACAATTTCCTATAAAAACTAAAAAGGTAACATCGCTTTGGCATTAACATACTGTAAATCTAAACAGGCCTGTAGAAGTATAGGATAAACTGATGCAGATAGATAGATAGATAGACAGATAGATAGATAGTGGTTGATTTGAGGAAACTGGAGAGAAGATGAGCAAAAACTGGAGATGTTGCTTGTTGCGACCAATCAGGTTTCCAAAAAATAAAAACATTCTCTGATTGGTGCCTTGGGTATATTTTTTTTATCCAGTTTTACTAAATGAACCCCATAGATAGATATGTTTATTTAGGATTTATTTGAGATTTTAGATAAGTACTTTAATGTATGGACTATTAGTTTTATATCAATATGTTAAATTCAATTTGATCAAAATTGTTTCTCTATTTAAAACATATTCAAATCTTTTGAAAAGCATACCTGAGATGTGATATTGTCTGCAAGTAAGGAATCCTTAGATCTTTCATTTCCAATCCCAGAGTCATCGGTATCGATAAGATGATCCACTGGAACATTGGACTGAGGTCTAAGGAAAGCAAAGTCCCTTTCACTAGAATCCAGAGTCACGCAAACATCATATGAGTAAGGAAGCTGTAATGTTCCATTATTAAACTGAGAAAGAAATCTGGGATCAACTGTAGGATACAGATTTGTAGCCAAAGATCCAAATGAGGAGGAAGACTTGGATTCTCGATATTTTGAGATTATAGCAAGTATCACAGTCAACATGAACAGAAAAGAAATCAATGCCAAGGCTATTACCAAGTAGAATTGTAAGTAGGACTGAGACTCTGATTTGTTTGTGTGATTGGTCATTTCAGGAATTATCTGCTGAAAGTTATCCGCAATCATTAGGATTAGAGTGGCAGAAGCAGAAAGAGGTGGGAAGCCATTGTCTTTTACTATAATAACAATGCTATGCTTTAAGGTATCTTTTTCATGGAACATACGAGAAGTCCTGATCTCCCCTGTGTGTTGGTCAATGGTGAAAAATGATGGTTCTGATGCTTGCAAAAAAAAAGCTAGCCAGCCGTTGTGTCCAGAGTCAGCATCCACAGCTACTACTTTGGAAATTAAAGAACCTGGTTCAGAGGACCAAGGCACTAACTCAATGGCAGGGTGATCAGCATCTGATGATGGATACAGAATGATAGGGGAATTATCATTCTGATCTACTACAAAAATTCTTAGAGTTGTGCTACTGTTCAGAGATGGCTTTCCATTGTCTCTGGCATTGATCTGAAAAATAAATTCTTTTTGTAGCTCATAATCAAATGTGCGTTGTGCATAAATAACTCCAGTTTCTGGGTTAACGGATATAAACGACGACATAGGATCTTTCTCATGGTTGATGCCACTTACAGAATAAACTACTTTGGCATTATTTTCACTGTCTATATCTCTTGCTTGAATACTTAATATGGAAGCTCCTGGTAAATTATTTTCTGAAACAAATGCAGTGTAATTCAGCTTCACAAACTCAGGAGCATTGTCATTGACATCAGACACATCTAGTTGGATAACTTTTTTAACAGTCATTGGAGGTGAACCTTTGTCAGAAGCTTGGATTGTAATGTTGTATGATGGCATTTTTTCTCGGTCCAAGGTACTTTTAGTAATGATCTTATAGAAATTGCTCGCAGATGACTGAATTTGGAATGGCACATCACCTGCAATAAGACATCGAACTTCTCCATTTTCTCCTGAATCTTGGTCTTGAACTTCAATCAAGGCCACCACTGTACCAGAAGCTGTGTTTTCTGGGATAGGAGTAGTCAAAGAGGTGATAGATATCTCAGGAGCATTGTCATTTTGATCCAATACTTCTATTAATACCTTGGAATGGGCGGCCAGTCCACCTCCATCAATGGCTTGCACAGAAATGTCATAATGTTTAGTCTGTTCATAATCCACATGTCCTTTTGTTGTAATTTCGCCATTTCTAGGATTCATTTCAAACATCTGCAGAATAGTATTTGCCGTGGTACTAAATAAATATTTAATTTCTGCATTGACACCTTCATCCCCATCAGTTGCACTGACCTGCAGAACTGTAGAATTCATCGGTATATTTTCTTTAATACTTATCTTATATACTTCTTGGGTAAATATAGGTGTATTATCATTGATGTCAATGATGGCAATCTTAATCAGTATGCTTCCGGTTAAAAAAGGTTTTCCTCCATCAACAGCTGATAGAATTAGTTCATGATAATTTTGTGTCTCTCGGTCTAGAGACTTTTCTAGAACCAGCTCAGGAAATATACTGCCATCAGAGCTGATCCTTTCTTTTAAAACAAATTGCTCATTAGAACTAATTCTGTAGCTTTTTAATGCATTTATTCCTATATCCAAATCTTCAGCTTTCTGCAAAACAAATCTTGCACCTGGCAAAGCAGATTCACTTATTTCTAATCTAATTATATCATAGGGAAATCTTGGTGGATTGTCATTTATATCTTGAATTTCAATCCTAATATTAAAAACATTCAGAGGATTCTCAGCCACAACATCAAAGGTCAGAACACAATTAGCTGCAGCCCCACACAGTGCCTCTCTATCTATCCTCTCTGCAATATATACATTTCCATTATCTAGATTGATATTCAAATATTTTTCAGACACACGTGAAACAATACGGAGTTTTCTCACTGAGAGATCCTTCACATTCATTCCAAGATCTCTTGCTAAATTCCCAACGAGTGAACCTTTTCTCATCTCTTCTACAATGGAATAATTAATCTGGCCTGTAACTGAATGGCACAGCCAGGAACATAAAGACATTATTACTTGCCATCTGATTCCTTGCCGTATCTGTCCATGCTGCATCTTCAAGCCAGTCATTTATTTTTTTGCTGAAAAAATGTAGGTGAAATAATTTGAAGACTGATTCAGGTAAAGTGTAAGGACACACGTCTTCTTTGACAGACCTACAGCAGTCATATCCCTTGCAGTAATGCTCTATATTTTTTCTTGTAATTGTGTACTGTCTGCCTCATAGAGGTGCTTCTGGATCTATGTTTTTGTTATTGGTCAACAGCGACGCTGTGAGGTCGAATTGGGGAACTGCAGTGCTATAGAATTATTTTCCAAGACATTGAGATATTAATACATCTGAATCCATTGTGAATTTTAAAATTTGAAAGTATTTTACACACTACTTCCAGTAACTTTTATGAATATATGAATATGTACTTAGCCTTCCAAGAGACTACAATGGATATTTGGATCAGTACAACAAACTAAATTAGGTACATAAGCAGTTGGTGGTAAACATAAAATGAGTATGAATTTGGATAATTTAAACTTAAAGTGTAATTACAGGAGAAATAAAAAATGACATACGGTATAAGCCGTAGTCTGTCAAAAGCATGAACACAACTGTTTTTGTTTTTCAAAGTTCTCCCTGTAACATAGTTTTATTACTTCTCAATCATGCCAGTAAATCCACAATTTTTCTACTTTCTGAACTGTCCAACAAAAATGGCAAAAAGAAAACCTGTTGCCATAACTGCTTAAAATTGTGTTAGCTGGAGTTGGGCTTGATTTTGTTTGTTACATTAACACTGAATACCTATTTAAGACTAACCTGTCCAGAGGGTGGCAATACTGCTGTATAATTCCACTGCAGAACAGTGCTGTCACCATATTATAGGAAGTGAAGACAAAAAGGACCTACTGGCAGAATCAACAGGTAATACAACTATGCTATGTGAGACTCAGAAAAACTAAAATCATTGTTTTAATGCTAGTGACAAACTGCAGCATATATGCCTTTTGGACATTTAATCTTCAACAAAGTTTTGTTACCTGCTGATCCTGCAAGAAGTACAAAACTGACAGGATCTAATCCTACAATACTCTACCCTAAACGATAAAATAAATGATTTGGCTGGAGTGCTACTTTAAAAAGTTACTCTATTTTCAATAAAAAAAGTGAAAATGTATTACTCCTATGAATGCAAACATTGTTCTATCTAAGCCGGTGTATGTGAATTGCAACACCAAGGCTGCTTTCACACTGGGGCGGGCATTGACGGTTAAAATGCCGATAGTTTAGGGGTGCTTTACCGTAGTTTTAGCGGTGCTATTCGGGCGCTAGCAGGGCTCTTTTAACCCCCGCTAGCGGCCAAATAAAGGGTTAAATGTGCCGTGTAGCACCGCTGCCAAGGTGCTTTGCAGACACTTTGGCAGCGGTGCCCATTCATTTCAATGGGCAGGAGCGGTTTTGTAGTGGTGTATACACCGCTCCTTCACTGCCCCAAAGATGCTGCTTGCAGGACATTTTTTAACGTCCTGCTAGCGCATCGCCCCAGTGTGAAAGCACTCATGCTCTCACACTGGGGTTGCAGGGGAGGTGCTTTACATGCGCTATTTTTAGCCCAAAAGCACCTGATTTTTGGAATATCTATGTAGATATACTGTACATACGTATGATTTCTACACATTCAACTTACTTTGTCATTTTGAGATAAATATGAATGTGAATGTAATTTTTAAAATTGGGCTGTGTAAGATATATTGTTCCCAATGACTGGATTTACTTATCATCTACAGTAAAAAACAAAACAAAAAAAAAACAACCTTTCTTTTAACTTTTACCAAAATAAATAAATCATATGTCCTTTTGTTTAATAAGCAAATATTCATAAATGTGGTTATTAACATTGAAACTTTTTTTTTAGCTTTGGATAGAAAAACGAAAGAAACACATGATTTCTTTTGTCAGTGTTGTTGTTGGAGAGTTCACCTCACTTCCTGTCTGGTAAATCGTTGTTAGCAGGATGGATAGGAAGTAAGTGTAAATCTATCTAACTGAGCTGCAGAAAACAATGCAAACCTGACAAGGGGTCTGGCGGGTGGTCCTTGTTAAAACTACATGAACAAGAGGATTGAGATCCTGAGGTGGTGGCTGATTTTGAAATGAATACACTATAAATCTATAATCTACTGAAGGCTGTAGGGTCCCTACTTCTCCTGATGAGGTGGAGGGTGGGGGGTGTGGAACTATAATATACGCAACATCTCCTCTGGTGGGTGGGGGCACCATTGCCCCAGCAGATTATGTATCTGTCTCCTTTGCGGGCTCAAAGTCTGTGCATACCTTTGTTTTCCTCCTTAATGTGTTTTTTTTTTCTTCTTCTTCTTTTTGGGCAAAGGTAGACTGAGTTGGGGGAGTTGGTTTTTTGGGAAATTGGTAAAAACCTAATGTGACCTGGTTGTTTGTGTTGCTTCTCTGTGTGGCTTACTGTTGTATGCCTGTATTAAAATCTTCAATAAAAATAAATTTACAAAAAAAGAAAAAGAAGAGAAACCTTTTGGCTGGGCTTACACTCTAAACGTTAAGGCAATAGTAGCATGACTGCCATGGAAAAAAGTGTTTTATATAAGTGAATTTAAATATATACCTATTCAATAAGTGATAGGTTATTTGACATATACACAAATTACTACTTTTACTAATATCCATGATAATGGAGCATTTTTTCACTAGGTCAGCTTGCTTTAAACAAGCTGACAAGTCTATGTATGGTAAAGAAATAGTTTGCGAAAAAAATTTATACAATTTTCCTGAATTTAATGCAAAGTACCTTAAATAACTGGATTAAAGGTATACATTTTATCAAAAATAGACTCCCCAGTCAACATAAGTCCTCTGTATGGTAAAATAACAACTCTTATTTCAAAAGTAAAGCTTAGTATTGGACATATACAAGAGGCCTTTTGGTACATTACATTTTTATTTGGTTTTCTTTTTAGACCCCTTTCACACTGAGGCGGTCTTCAGGCATTTTAGCACTAGAAAAAGCCTCTAAATAGTGCCTCAAAACAGCCTCCCATTCATTTCAGTGTGACTTTTCACACTGGGGCGGTGCACTTGCGGGACGTTAGGAAAAGTCCTGCAAGCAGCATCTTTGGGGCGGTTTGAGAGCACTGTATTTAGCACTCCCAAAATGCCCTGCCCATTGAAATGAATTGGGGTTAAAAAATGCCCCACTAGCGACTAAAAAGCGCTGCTTAAACAGCAGTAAAGCGCTGCTAAAACGAGCGCGGGGGCCCCAGTGTGAATGGGGTCTTATTTGCATATTAACAATTAGTATTTTGATAAATTAATAATACATTTTTTATTTGAACATTTATTTTCTTGAAATCGCTGCTACATTTTTTCTAGTCATTGACATGCTACTAAAAATATATACAGAATTAAACAATTATTGAATATTCACATAATAAAATTGAAAAAAATGTCTGACTTTACCTACTATGGTAAAATATACAAAGCATCATTAGTGTTGGACAGTTTTGACTATATGTCAGGAGGGTAATTTATCAAAAATATCATAAAGATTTGTATTTAATTTTTTAACTAAAATAAATTAGAACTGAAATCTTATTGCTGAAAAGAGCCTGAATGACACAGCCAGAAAACAAATTATACAGATTGATGAATGAGATGAAAAACGACCTAAAATAGACTACATTTTTAACATTCATTGAGAACATACAGAAAATCTTTCATTAACGTACAGTACACCAGGAAGATCATTGAGCTGTTCACACTTTACAATGTGATGAAGTAAACTGCTAGTTTTAGGTTAACCCCTACTAAATGAAAATATCTACATTCGGGCCTTGCCTGAGCCGCATAGGGTGTGCTGTGTACAAAAACACATTTTCTCCAGTGCCAACAAACACTTGCAGTGTTACTATGGCAGTGTCATATAGGGAGCCAATACAAAGGTGTCAATACTGTACAAACGTTCAATTTGCTAGACCATACACGGCTCTAAATTAGAAGAGCAAGATGATCCCATAATCTACTTTAGCGACCAGAGAATACTTCCGGGCTTGGCCCCAGTGACTGCCATTGTACACAATGTCCAGGCAATAATCAGTCAACCATTACAATATGCAAACATAACATTTACAATAATAAAATAGAAAACAGTGGGTGGGGCAATATCTAGACAACAAATGCACAACCATGACAATATGCAGGCACAAATAGGCAATTGTGCCTATATGGTAACAAACAGACTATTGTGACAATATGGAAGCAATCAACTGGCAATCATGATAATATGCAGACAGCAAACCGGCAACTTGTTGTTTAATTGCTCAGCAGGATATCCACAGTGTAGAGATCTGTAGGACAGAGGATGAGCCTGCTGTGTAGGTTCACATAAGTTATATTGGTTCAGTATCCTGCAGTGGCCCTGAAACGTAGGGGCCATGTATGAACATTCCCTTTACCCTTGCACTACATGACCTCTGTGTACTTGCCTGCATAGTCTTAGTATACAGCATGTCACCTGCATACTATTCCAGTGCAGCATTAGGACTGTGGCATGGGTTGTTGCAGGCCACAAGTTGTTCCACAGATTAATGGGCAGAGTGCATAGCTGTAAGCTGCCACAGTGGAATTTATGTGTGACATCACAAAGCAGTAGTGCAGTTCTCTCTGCTCTTCCTATGTGCCCAGTAGGGCCAAGGCTTCATGCAGCCAGCTCTAAGCATGATGAAATTTCAGTCTGTCATAAACTTTGACAGGCTGCAGGCAGTGGGGTTAAATACTGCACTAGTGCTTTGAAAAGCTAGTTTGCCCCTTAGGAAATCCATGCAAATAGAGAAACACACAATTGCCATACGGTGTCCACAGTATAAAGTAAACCAAGGATGCGATCACTGCAAGATATCACAACTTCTTATCCAGCGTGTACCGGCTGTACTGCAAAATATGAAATGAAGCCATATGTACTACATTGCTCAGTTTTTTAACTGTAAAGTAGCATTAGATCTTCCCAATCAAAGTAGCTGGAAAATTATTACATTTAGAAAAACTCACCGGTGCTATATTGCTTGTTGGCAAACCTTCCTTTAAACTTTCATTTCCAAGCCCTGAAACATCAGCATCAATAAGATTGTCCACAGGAACATTTTGATTGGGTTTCATGTATGTAAAATCACCTTCCGCAGAATCCAAAGCCACACAAACATTGTAAGAGTAAGGAAGACTTAGAGTCCCACTTGAATACTGAGACAACACTCTGGGGTCAACTTGAGGATATAAAGTTGAACTTATTGGATCAAACACTGGGTATGGTTTGGTCTTTTTGCATTTAGATATAATAGTCAAGATAACAGTTATAATAAACAGCGAGGAAATGATGACTAGAGTGATTACTAAGTACAACTGTAAGTTGGCTTGTTGATCTTCATCAGTATGTTGATCAACAAATTTAGGAATTGCTTGCTGGAAATTATCTGTGATGACAAAGTTTAAAGTGGCGGTAGCAGAGAGCAAGGGTTCTCCATTGTCTTTCACTATTGCCACAACTTTGTGTTTCAGCACATCTTTCTCTTGAAAGACACGTGATGTCCTTATTTCACCTGTGTGCTCATTAATAATAAAGTAGGATATGTCTGACAATTGTAAGAAATGATAAGAGAGCCAAGCGTTATGTCCAGAGTCTGCATCCACAGCAACCACCTTTGTTATTAAAGAACCAGTCTCAGAGGCAAAGGGGACCATTTCAAACAGAGTTGTTCCTCCACTTTCCGAAGATGGATATAAGATTTTTGGTGCATTGTCATTCAGATCCACTATTTTTATAACTAATGTTGTATTGCTGCTCAGTGATGGGGTCCCATTATCTCTAGCAGTTATTTGTATTTGGAACTCCTTGTGCTGCTCATAATCAAATGATCTTTGCGCATACAGAACTCCAGTCTCCACATTGATGGAAAAATATGAAGACATTGGAAGATCTTTATCATTTGCTCCAGATACTGAATACAATATTTTAGCATTATCTCCAGTATCAGGATCTGAAGCTTGTATGCTGTATATTGAGGCTCCTGGTAAATTGTTCTCTGGTACATAAGCAACATAAGTAGATTTCCTGAACAAAGGGGGATTGTCATTAACATCTGATATCTCCAATGCGATGGTTCTTCTGCTTGAAAGTGGGGGAGATCCTTTATCGGTAGCTACAATTGTGATGTTATAACTAGATATCTCTTCTCTATCTATAGGACCTACAGAAACTATACTGTAGTAGTTCTCAGAAGACAGTATCAAATGAAAAGGTACTTCCTCTATAAGTTTACAGTCAACTTCTCCATTTTTACCTATATCATTATCATGGACTCTGATCAGAGCTATCATGGTTCCAGGAGAAGAATTCTCAAGAACAGGAGAAGATAATGAAGTGATGGCTATTTCAGGAGTATTGTCATTTTCATCTACCACATTAATTAGTACCTTACTGTATGAAACAAGACCACCGCCATCCTTAGCTTGAACAGACAGTTCATAACTATTTGCTACTTCATAATCCAACTTTCTGATTGTTTTAATCTCACCACTTATTGGATGAATATTAAAAGTGCTTGAATGATGCACATGCTCTGATGTTTTACGAAAAGAATATGTAATGTTTCCATTAACACCTTCATCTATATCATCTGCTTTTACAGTTACTATAGAAGAATTGACTGAAATATTTTCACTTACACTGACTTTATACAGCTGCTGAGTAAATACAGGAAAATTATCATTCACATCCATAACAATGATCCTTATTATTGCAGTTCCAGACTTCACAGGATTTCCACCATCAAATGCTGTTAATATTAATTCATGAATATTTTGTGTCTCTCGATCTAAAGCTTTCTCTAACACAAGTTCTGGAGATTTTCTTCCATCTAGATTAATGTTTTCATTCAGTGTAAAATGCTGATTAGCACTAAGCTTGTAGGTCTGTACTGAATTATTACCAATATCTGTGTCTTCTGCATTCTGTAAAGCAAATTTTGTCCCCAGTGTAGTAGATTCTATCATTTCTATTGTAAAAGATTTGTGAAAAAACACTGGGGAATTATCATTTATATCCTGAATTTCTATTTTGACTCTGAAAACATTTAAGGGATTTTCAACCACAGCATCAAAGGTTAGAAAACAGGTAGCTGCTGTCCCACACAGTGACTCCCTATCTATCCTGTCCTTCACATAAAGATTTCCATTGTCTAGATCCACAAAAAAATATTTCTCTGACATGCGTGACTCAATCCTCAATTTTCTGGAGGAGAGCTGATTATTATCTAATCCCAGGTCTTTTGCAATATTTGCTATAACAGAGTCTTTTCTCATTTCTTCTACAATGGAATAATGAATCTGACCAGAGACTGAAAGACACAGCCAACCACATAAGACAGAAAATATTACTTGCCATCTGATTCCTTTATATGCCTGTGAACAGAATCTCAGCTCAGCCATTCCAATTGTCCAGTTTCTTCCAAAAAAAGATTGCCTGGATGATTAGTATTTGTAATCCAAAATGGGAATCTTTACATAGAGCTAAATTTCATTGTTTCTGAAAGAAGAGCATTTCTCCAGTGATATGTGTAGAGAGAATCCAGATATGGCTGTGCCTCTTCTTGCAGATCTTCAGTGTGTGTTAGTGATGAATGTTTTAGTGGATCTCCAGTTCTGTATTCTTTTCCTTATTGGTCAAACAGCGGCGCTCTGAGGTAAAACTAGGGAACTGCAGTCCTGAAATTTTTTCCTTTGCATCCAATTGGGTTATTTTGTAACAGCATATACTGTGATACTTAGACATATTTTAATGTAAAATAATAATAATAATAATAATAAAAAATGTGGTTTGGATACCAAACTGTATATTACTTGATTTAAAGTAATCTGTATAGCTGGTTGTATTAAATATATCAATATGCTATTTAAAATATTACCAAATACATTAACAGAGAAGGTGATTTTACTGATTTAAATTATTGCCTTATAATAAACAAATAATGCCATAATGCACATTGTAAGGTGTTTTTCTCATCTTATGTAGATCAAACTGCTAAATATACAGATGGAATACACATAAGAGATTGGTTAATCTGTATTAGGATTTTTTTATTTTTTTTTATTCAATCCTCAGATTTACACAGCTCTGTCACAGAGCATGGTCCTATCTGACAGGGCAGGATACTTGATTGTTTTCTGTACTGCAGTTAAAGAGGAGTTTCAGGCTCCATTCGAAAAAAACTAAAAGTTTGCAGCTACAAATACTGTAGCTGCTGACTTTTATTATTATGACACTTAACTGTCCACGAATCCAGCAGTGTCTTCACCTGAGCCGATTTGTCAATTGGCTCTCGGGTACTGCTGTCGCCATTTCGGGTAAGGAAAACTGGCAGTGAAGCCTTGTGGCTCCACAGCCGGTTCCCTGCTGTGCTTTGTGAATGGTCCTGCGGCGGGGGAAGGAGGAGGGGGGCTGAACTTCTGGATCACTTTGCTGCTCCCCCTTTGGGTGAAGTTCCACTTTAAGTAACGCTTATAGGTCTTGTTTTACCCCCACCCTGTGAATGGGAATTGAAAAGAGAAGCAGCAGACTGATGAGCTCATATTTTTCTATCCCTAAGCTCTCCCCACCTATTAGCTTGCTATTTCTTGGCACATGAGCACTGCAGTGCACCTGACTGACTGCTTCAACCTTTGCTAGTATTAGCTCTGCTGTACAGAGAAGAGCAGGAGGCTGATACCAAATCAAATGTAGGTACTTACACCTCTTGCATTTAAACATTTAATTATGTATCAATGACTATAACACTGCATTCATTTGTGCTATTTATATCTGCCTGTAGTTCCGCTTGAAACATTGGCAATCACTGTGTATATTCTGAACAATCCAGTGGTGTGACCTAAACTTTTTAACTTCAAACAAGCTCAATAGATCTGCTGAAGTGGCTCCCACACAGCAAGGCTTCCATCAATGGGTACCTGACAGTATCTGAAAGGAACACAAGACTATAACTTGTACTTTGAAAAACTTAAGCCGTGTACACACGATTGGTTTTACCGATGAAAACAGTCCGATGGACTGTTTTCATCGGACGAACCGATCATGTATGGGCCCCATCGGTCTTTTTTCCATCGGTGTGAAAAAATAGAACATGTTTTAAATTTATCCGATGGGAAAAAAAACGATAGCAAAATTCGATCGTCTGTGTGGAACTCTATTGGAGAAAAAGCCCACGCATGCTCAGAATCAAGTCGACACATGCTCAGAAGCATTGAACTTAATTTTTCTCGGCTTGTCGGAGTGTTTTACGTCACGGCGTTTGGGACAGTCGGATTTTTGACTGATGGTGTGTAGGCAAGACTGATGGAAGTCAGCTTCATCGGATTTCTGATGGAAAAATCCATCGGATTAGAATCCATAGAAAATCTGATCGTGTGTACAGGGCATAAAAGTTTTTTTGTACAGTCTGATGCTGCTTAGCAGCTTAATACCAGTTCTAATATAGCACAGACAAAGGGGGAATAGTATTGCCCCCAAAGTGCTTTGGTTGTTTTTATATGACTTATTTATCAACAATTAAAGTGTTACTAAACCCACAACAGTAAATAAGTCTGTATATGTAGTAAAGCATGCTTGTTATGCTCACTGTGGAACCTAAGGGGTTAATTCTCTGCATTGTAAAAAAAGGCTGTTTGATCATGTCTCCTCTGATCTTCATCTTCTTCCAGTGCCCCCAACTCATCTCCGGATAGTACAGAGGGTAGGGGACAAGCTGCACACTCTTAGTTTAGTATGTATTGCTAGAGATGTTTTTTTTTTCTTGGAAGAGTGCATGTGATCAACATAGGGCCAATCAGCACTGTCCAGACAGAGGGTCAGGGGTCCTGCAGTCTTATAAGACAGTGAGAGCAGTATGAACACTCCTCCTACAAGCTTTAACCACACACTGATAGAGGTCACAAGAATGCTATATATTGCTAATGAGAAAAGGTATTTAGCAGTTTATATTTACCACAACTATTGCATTTCCATGTACTGTGTACTGTGGGAGACCAGACATAGAGAATGCTGGGTCATGGGTTTAGTAACACTTTTAAGTTACTATGGAGTCTTTTATCTGTTTTTGGTCTGGCACTTGTTTCAGTGTTTCTATGGTCTAAACTTTTGTATACTTTATGCTCAGGGCCGCCATCAGGGGGGTACAGGCAGTACACCTGTAAGGGGCCCGGAGGTCCCCAGGGGCCCGGATGGCAACCCCCCTTTTTTTTACTTTTTTTTGTAAGGGGCCCGGATGGCAACCCCCTTTTTTTTAAAACCATTTTTATTTATTTATTTTTAATAAAAAAAAATGTTATTTATTTATTTTTGTAAGGGGCCCTGAGGTCCCCGGGGCCCGGAGGTTTCCAGGGCCCCGGATGGCAACCCCCCTTTTTTTTTTATATCATTTTTTTTTTTTTACATTTTTTAAAATTTTTAATTTTTTTTACATTTTTTAATTTTTTATTTATTTTTTGTAAGGGGCCCAGAGGTCCCCAGGGCCCTGGATGGCAACCCCCCCTTTTTTTTTGTTCTTTTGTGTTTTTTTTGATCGTCAGCACCCCTCACTTCTCAATTCGCGGCAGCCCCCCCAGGTTCTTTGCGGCAGCAGCACCCCCCGATTCTCCTTTGCCCCAGGGGGCCCATGCCTGAAGCTGTGTAAGGGGCCCCAAAATTCCTGATGGCGGCCCTGTTTATACTATATATGTAACTGTTTTTGTTATGTTTCCAAAGTGAAGACAGTAGAATAACAAAAATACCATAGCCGTAGGTTATTAAGAAATGATTTGTCTACAAGAAGAATTCTTATGCCACATGCATACAATAAAGTCATAAATGTATAAATTAGCATCTAAAAATGTTTGTGCTTTGAACTTAGCTCTAGCCATATGGCTTCTGCATATAATACACTAGCTGGAAGGAAACAAGAAAATTATCAAATAAATGCTGAAAATCTAAAAGTTGCGTTACATACAGGTAAACTGTTTAAAAAATATTTTTAAATGACACATGAATAATAGATACATATTTAAGTCTTTACCATTTGTAATTGTAAATGGTAGTTTAACGGATTATTTAGAACTGATAATATATTAGTATCTCATGTGGAGGTATGACATTCAACAGGAATATTTTGTGTTCAAATTTGTTTATTGAATTTTATCAAATTACAGAGAAATAATAACAAAAAAATAAATAAATAAATAAATAAAAAAGCAACAATCACAGAAGTGACAGAAGTGCTAATCCGTACTCACCAAACAAAAAAGTTTTGTTTGGAGTTGGCATTTAGCCTAAGTAATCAGCATAAAGCACATAAAACAAAATGCAAAAAATTAGTTGGCCTTTGTGTTATGAATCACAGACAGAGATCTGAAGTATTGGTTCCTATAAGTAGGAATTTAGCCACCAACACCTCTCCATTTCCTCATGCTTTTTACCCCCCGAATACAGACATTAAAGCACCACTGCTGGGACCATCCTTAACCACAGTGTAGCCCTATGCAGATCTTGCTGGTGCTGAAACTTTCTATGCTACAGAAGTCTCAATGGTTAGGTATGCTTGTAGAAAAGTAATCACTAGCACAGGTTTAGGTTATATCCCTATTATATGTGAACATAGCGTGGGGAAAGCAGAGTTTGTTTCAAAGTTTGCGCACACAGGATAGACCTGCTGACAATTTGAGCCTGGACTCTTGCTAGTATTGCTTGATATACTGTCTCAAGTACACAGGTCTCTTCACACAAATACTTGCATAGAAAACATAATAAAATTCAATCTAACCTAGATTATGTCAGGATTACATACACTTAAAGAGGAAGTAAACCCTGATGGGTTGTACTTTTTCTTTATTTCCCTGCAAAAGTAAAGCATATCGGGCTACTATGCATCGCATAGTAGCCCATTATGTGTCACATACCTGAAACTGAATCCTGTGATGTCACCACTGTCCCCACTAGCAGCGAATGTCCATCTTTACCCCTCTTCCTTCTGGGGCTGCGAACTCCGGCTCTGTGACTGGCCGGAGTCGCGTGACGTCACATGCGCGCGGGAGCCGATAGTCACGGCATGATCGCTTTAGAAACGTAACAATCTGCCCTTTCTAAAGTGCGCATGCGCCGTAGACATTAGTGCATGGCTTTCTTGTAAATATCTCCTAAACCGTGGAAGTTTAGGAGATATTTCCAGCCTTAATATAGGCTTACCTGTAGGTAAAAGTGGTTGTACAGGGTGTACAACCAGTTTAAGCATAGAAACTTGTCAAATCATGCTAATTGCCACATTATTCTCAGAGGGTGTCAATTTTGTAACATGTATTTTTTAAATGTTTAATGTTCTCTGCCATAATGGGACCAAAAATGCCAAAAGTAGTCAAGAAAATAGATCTAATAGCATGACAGCAATAATGATGACTACTAACAGAAGAATGTCACTATGGCACTGTTTGTAATAGTGGAGTAATTATTTAGGTGTTTTCTAGGTTTTTCAAATGGGAGAAGAAGGCATAATTTATTTTTTATTGGTAGTTCACAGGTTCTGTGAAAGCCTATCCTGCAAGAGGTCTTGGTAATTTAGCCACTGGCCACTCTTGCAGCAGATTCATATTCACTCAGTGGTGCTTCATTGTTCCCCCAGCAGGCTACCAGTGCAATAAAGTCATGTTTTCCCAACAGGGCCTTGAATTCCAACATTGACTACTGATGACTGGATTGGCATTAGACTTACCGAACCATTTGAGTTCCAACATCTGACATCACCATTTTAAGGCACCATTTACAAATGGGTGTAGCAGATCACTACTCCCAGGTACTTTTTATGACATGGATAATGAGGCTTTAATAAACTTAATACAGTCACCCAACACCACTGCAATTTTTAAATGTTATTATTCAAATTTAGTGTTTTACATCCTACTTACAAACGACTCCTACTTACAAACGGGAGACAGCAGGAAGTGAGAGGAAATCTACCCCTAGGAAGGGAAATTCACTCCTGTAAGAGTTATCATGGGAAAAATGTACCTCCACTAAAGCTTTATCACCAATCCTTGTTCTCCAACAACTCAAAATTTTCAAAATCCAATTGTCATAAGGACAGAAAGTGAGATGAAATCTTCTGAACAGAGGCACAGACAGCAAAACAAATGTGACAGGGGTGTTAACCATTTCCTATGCTATCCAAAAAAACGTGAAAATTATTATTTTGGCTGGAGATACACTTAAAAAATTTACCTGTTCCGACTTACATACAAATTCAACTTAAGAACAAACCTAAAGACCCAATCTTGTTTGTAATCCGGGGGGACTGCCTGTAATATATTTTATATTTTACTACAATGTGTGGTATATGTTTATGTTACTAATTATTTTCATTTATCACTATATCTACAGCTGACTGATCACACTAACATTCTGTGAGCTGTAGATTAGAGAAATATTTCATGGGTTCACCAGGCTGCTGTACACAATAGAAGTCTGAGCGGAGAAAATTTGTAAAATCCACAAATTTTTAAATAATCTGTCGTGATTTTACTTCTTACAATTATAAAACAGCTGTAGTCTGTTTCATCCCATTCTGATGAAATTTTAAATAAAACATGCCATTAAAATACATAAGCTACCACTGGTAAACTCCTTCTGAAAACAAAAAGTACAGACCTGAAGTTTATTACCCATTCTGAATGAAGTTAGTGGACTTTAGAAGTACTAAAGAAAGAGAATTGGCATCACAGCTAGACAACAAGCATTTAATTAGGAGTTAGAGGCAGCCTTGAATGACTGTTTTCTTTTTTAAAAGAATTACATATTACATACATTGGAAAAAGTATCTCTTAAAGTGTTACTAAACCCACAACTGTAAAATCAGTCAGTATATGCAGTACAGCATGCTTGTTATACTCACTGTGGAACCTAAGGGGTTAATCCTCTGCATTGTGTAAAAAGGCTCTTTGATCCTATCTCCTCTGATCCTCCCCTTCTTCCAGGGTCCCCAATATATCTCCTGATAGTACAGAGGCTAGGGGACAAGCTGCACGTGCTCAGTTTGTGTCAATTGCTATTTTTTTTTTCCTGGGAGAATGCATGTGATCAGCACAGGGCCAATAAGCACTGTCCAGACTGAGGGTCAGGGGTCCTGCATCCTCATAGGACAATCATAGGAGAATGAAAACTCCTCCTACAAGCTTTAACCAGACACTGATAGAAGTCACAAGACTGCTATATACTGCCGATGAGAAAAGGTATTTTAGTTTATATTTAATAAAATTATTGCATTTCCATGTTCTGTGTACTGTGGGAGACCGGATATAGTGAATGCAGGGTCCTGGGTTTAGTAACACTTTACGTTTATGACAAAAACTGGTTTACCTGGATTTGACTGCTGGTTGGCAAGGCCTCCTTTAAACTTTCATTTTCAAGACCTGAATCATCAGCATCAATCAGATTATCCACAGGAACATTTTGATTCGTTTTCATGTATGTAAAGTCACTTTCCCCCGAATCCACAGCCACACAAACATTGTAAGAGTAGGGAAGTGTTAATGTTCCACTGGCATATTGAGACAGCATCCTGGGATCAACTTGAGGATATAAATTTGAACTGACGGGCCCATATACTGGGAATGGTTTAGACTTCCTACATTTAGATATAACAGCCAACATGACTGTTATAATAAATAGCAAAGATATTACTGCTAGGGCAATTACCAAGTACAGCTGCAGATTGGATTGAGAATCATCTTCAATGAAGTGATTGACAAATTTAGGAACTACTTGTTGGAAACTATCTGCAACAACAAGAGTGATGGTAACTGTAGTAGAGAGAGATGGGATCCCATTATCCCTTACCATCACCACAACTTTGTGATTCAGTATATCCTTCTCTTGAAAAACATGTTGTGTTCAAATTTCACCTGTATGTTCATCAATGGTGAAGTAAGATGGTTCAGATATTTGTATAAAATGATAAGAGAGCCAAGCATTATGTCCAGAGTCTGCATCCACTGCAACCACCTTTGTTATTAATGCTTTAGGTTCAGCACCAAAAGTGACCATTTCAAACCCCGCCGATGCTCCACTTTCTGGGGATGGGTATAAGAGTTTTGGTGCATTATCATTCTGATCTATGACTTTGATAATTAATGTTGTGTTGCTGCTGAGAGATGGATGTCCATTGTCCTTAGCTGTTACTACTATAACAAACTCCTGGTGCTGCTCATAATCAAAGGATCTCTGGGCATAGATTACTCCAGTCTCTATGTTAATAGAAAAATAGGAAGACATTGGAACATTTTCTGTATTTTTGTTAGAAATAGAATAAATAATTTTAGCATTGTCTCCAGTATCATCATCAGAAGCCTGTATACTGTATATTGAGGCTCCTGGTAAATTGTTCTCTGACAGATAGGCAACATAAGCAGATTTCATAAACAATGGGGTTTTATCATTAACATCTGATATTTCCAATTTGATGGTTTTATGACTGGAAAGTGGAGGAGATCCTCTGTCTGTAGCTATAATTGATATCTTATAATTAGACACTTTCTCTCGATCCATGGAACTTGTGGTCACAATGGTATAAAAACTGTTAGATGACAAAACTAAATGAAAAGGCAATTCCCCTGTGAGCTTACAATCCACTTCTCCATTTTCTCCTGAATCTTTATCATGGACTCTGATTAAAGCTATTACTGTTCCAGGTGCAGAATCCTCAGGAATGGGTGAAGATAAGGATTTGATGGATATCTCTGGAGCATTGTCGTTCTCATCTATGACATCTATCAATACTTTACAATGGGAAACAAGTCCTCCTCCATCCTTAGCTTGGACAGACAGTTCATAGTTCCTTATCCCTTCAAAATCTAAATTTCTGTTTATTTTAATATCACCACTTTTTGTTTCAATACTGAAAAGGTCAGAAGGATAAACATTGCCCGATGTTTTGCTGAAGGAATAAGTGATTTGTCCATTTGTTCCAGCATCTTTGTCTGTAGCACTCACATTGATTATAGTAGTATTTACTGCACTATTCTCATTCATACCAACTTTGTACACCTTATGAGAAAATATTGGAAAATTATCATTAGCATCAATAACAATGATTCGTATTACAGCTGTTCCAGATCTTACAGGATTTCCTCCATCCAGAGCTGTTAAAATCAGTTCATGAACATTTTGTAATTCTTGATCCAGTGATTTCTCCAACACAAGCTCAAGTGATTGAAATCCATCACTGCTAATCTTCTGACTTAGTGTAAAATGTGAATTGTCACTGAGTTTATATGTCTGTACTGAATTAGTACCAATATCCAGATCTTCTGCATTTTGTAAAGTAAACCTTGTTCCTGGTGATGTTAGTTCAATAGTCTCTATAGTGAACATCTCAGGATAAAACACTGGAGGATTGTCATTAATATCCTGAATTTCTATTTTCACTTTAAAAACATTAATTGGATTTTCAACCACAGCATCAAAGGTTAGGAAGCAGGTAGCTGCTGCCCCACACAGTGTCTCCCTATCTATCCTATCCTTCACATAGAGATTTCCATTATCTGCATTCACATACAAATATTTCTCTGATATATGTGATATAATTTGCAGCTTTCTTGATGAGAGCTGTTTAATATCTAATCCCAGGTCTTTTGCAATATTTGCTATAATTAAGTCTTTTCTCATTTCTTCTACAATGGAATAATGAATCTGACCTGAGACTGAATGACACAGCCAGGAAAATAAGAAGGGAAATATCACTTGCCATGTTATCCTTTTGTATATCTGTGAATGGTGCTTCATCTCTTCCATGTTCAGCATCTTCCAAAAGAGTCCATTTAGGATATTTAGCATTTGTAATCCAGAGAGAAGAATGTATGTATTTTTTTGTAAAAAGAATAAAATATGTAAACTCTTCAGAGAGAATCCAGAAAATGGCTGTGCCTCTTCATGCAGATCTGCAGTGTGTGTGAATGATGAAAATACCAGTGGATCTCCAGTTCTGTATTCTTCTTCTTATTGGTCAAACAGCGGCGCTCTGAGGTGTAAGTGAGGAACTGCAACACTGAAATACTATTCAATCTACTGCATGCTTTTTTAGTGTTTGCATTGTTATAATGTCAGTTACAGGCACTTATAATTTAAAAATCCGTATTAAGGTATTATGTTTTAAATCAAAAAGGTTGTTAATGTAGCATGCATAAATTCTTTGCAGGTTTATGGCACTGCATGAATTAGCTAAAGGGCTGAATTGCAAAAAATTCAATTCAAATGCTATGTAAAAGTAGCAGATTAACCATAAAACATATTTGTTAGCTTTTATTTGTTTCAGAAAAAGTGGGATATTTATTGCTGCCTTTGTCCCCATTGAGGAAATTTTCCTTCACGTCCTGCGTAGTCACTAGGAAAGGATGTTAATGTATTTCAATTCTTCTATTAAAAAAATAAAAGCCTTGTACATGTATGTTCGGGTTCATTAATGACGCAGTTTTATTTTATACTTTTTTATACTTTGCTATTAACACTTTATCGAACAATCAAGTATTTTACGATGTGCAGTCTATAGGATTGTATTGTAGTACAACTAGGTGCATGTATAAAATTTTGTATAATAGAAAATTATACCAGGTGTTAAAAACAAATAACTTCTATCAGTACTTTGAACCTAAACATTGGTAATTTTATATTACTTTAAAACCAGTACGTTTCATATGTGCTTCTCATTAGAGCCATGTTCAGTTGCATTTTTTCTGGGCAGTATTAGCTGAATACTCATGACCAATAATTTGTACTCATGTAAAGATACTCCTGTGGCACCCCACCTACTGACGAGAACCACCAGCCCCTTTGCTGATGAGGTACAGCAACTGAGACAGCAATATCCATAGACAGCTTTTCTGGTTGAAGTTAGGTGTTGCTTTGAACACCAAGTACTGTCGTTTTTTTTTCACCAACATAATAATCTATCTGATATAAAAATAAGGAGAAGAACTCTGCGCTCAGATGTAAATATAGTGAAGATAGCTGCCAGCACTATAGGTCTTGATATTAACCCAAAATCCAATAGTTTTTAAAGAGTGCAGCACTCAAGGATCAATTACAAATAAATTCATATAGACAAACACATAAATTAATATGATGAAATCAATTCTAATGTGAAAAAAAATAAAAAAATAACCATCAAACAAACAAAGTTAATTGCAAAATGCACCCCCACAAACGTGAAAAATATCAAACGTTCATATAAGTGATAAGTCCACAAAAGTATAATGGAAAGTTAAAAACAAAAGATGAATATTCTCAGATAGGTAAAAATCCTTTTTGGTAAGTGAAGTGATAATAGAAAGGCTGGAGTCTTCCATTCACATATTAGCACCTTTAGCGCAAGTTTTTTTGAATTAGATAATAGAAAGGCCTCCACCAAAACTGTGCTCTTGTGAATAAATACCCCTTACCAGAAGGTAAGACCACCTATAACGGATGGTCAAATTCGGTCTGTGTGTACTCTATATGACAAGGGAATCACCAGACCAGAGAAAAGAGACCTTCCTTGTATTGCTCAAAAACATCCGTCAAAGATCAAGAGAAAAGGAGAAAACCTCTCATGGTGTAGTATTTAGATTAACCATTCACTACTTCTGTGCTCAGTAATCATAGATAGACAGATAGATAAATAGATAGATTGATAGATATACAGCAACTATCCTAGACACATTACCAGAGGTAATATCACACTTGCTTGTAAGAAAAATGAAATATGAAAAAAACTAAAATCACCTATTTTGCGCTCCATAATGCCCTGTACACACGGTCGGATTTTCCGACAGAAAAAGTCCGATGTGAGCTTTTGAACGGAAATTCCAAACGTGTGTATGCTCCAGCAGACTTTTGCTGTCAGAATTTCCGCCAGCAAAAGTTTGAGAGCAGATTCTCTATTTTTCCGACAGAAAAAAAATTCCGATCGGACAATCGTCTGTAGCAATTCCGACGTGCAACATTCCGATGCATGCTCGGAAACAATTTGACGCATGCTCGGAAGCATTGAACTTAATTTTCTCGGCTCGTCGTAATGTTGTACGTCACCGTGTTCTTTATGGTCGAAAGTTCATAGAACTTTTGTGTGACCGTGTGTATGCAAGCCAAGCTTGAGCGGAATTCCCTCCGAAAAACCATCCAAGGTTTTTTGACGGACAATCCGACCGTGTGTACGCGGCATAAGACATACTTTTTTCCCCCCAACTAATGCCTGTGCATCTTATGGAGCGAATACTACCCAGGACCACCCCCCCGCCGCCACCATGTTAGAATACCGAGTGGCTGTCTCCCACGAGCGCCGGGGTGATCCTGTCATTCTGAGCCTGTCACCTTGTACTCAGCTTTGTCTGTCACAGACAGAAGACAAAGCAGGCAGACTGGAGTGCGGCCACGGCACCGGCTCAGGCTGCTCTGTCGGATATGATGACATCCTCGTCAGGCACAGGAAAGGCTGCATTTTATGGCACAGGCAGGCTGCATTGTATGGCACAGGCAGGCTGCATTGTATGGCACCGACAGGCTACATTGTATGGCACAGGCAGGCTGCATTGTATGGCACCGACAGGCTGCATTGTATGGCACAGACAGGCTGCATTGTATGGCATAAGCAGGCTGCACTGTATGGCACAGGCAGGCTGCATTGTATGGGACAGACAGGTTGCATTGTATTGCACAGGCAGGCTGCATTGTATGGCACAGGTCAGGCTGCGTTTTATGGGCACTGGTCAGGCTGCATTTTATGGGCACTGGTAAATTTTTTAGTACACCATTTGGTTCAGAATATTTTTTTCTCCTTTTCCTCCTATAAAACCTAGGTGCTTCTTATGTCAGGTGCGTCTTTTGGAGCAAAAAAGCTGGTACTTCCTTCACATATTTAAATAGTTATAGTACCCTGAGTATACAGAGTTATGATCAAACATACCTACGCATTATTCTTGGTTGGCATGTTTTTTTGCTTAAAGCGGAGTTCCACCCAAAAAGGGAACTTCCCCTTTAAGGCCTCACCCCGGCTCCTGTTTCTGAAACTGAGATTTTATTGGGGGGGGGGCAGGTACCCAAATTTGACAGGTAGCTGCTCGCACTTCTGTTCCGGTCTCTTCCACCCGAAGTCGTCAGGGACATATGACCTAGAAGACTTCAGGGCCAGTCACAGACCGCATTTCCGTTTACGCATGCGCAGAAAAAAGCTCATATAGAGCGTTTTTTTGTACATAGTTTAGGCGCATTTAGGAGATTTTTGCGTTTTTTCTGCCAGAAAGCTCCAATCAGAAATGCAAACCAGAAGGGTTTTTTTCTTCCTGCCTCTAAACGTTGAGCTTTAAAGGGGTTGTAAAGGTTTGTTTTTTATTTTCTAAATAGGTTCCTTTAAGCTAGTGCATTGTTGCTTCACTTACCTTTTATTTTGATTTACCTTCTAAATGTTTGTTTTCTTTGTCTGAATTTCTCACTTCCTGTTTCTCCTCACTGAACTCCACACCATCATCCGAGTGGTGTGGAGTCATCCAGAACAGCTTACTGAACAGTTTACTGAAGAGAAACAGGAAGTGAGAAATTCAGACAAAGAAAACAAAGAAAAAAAATCTTTAGAAGGGAAATCGAAGGAAAAGGTAAGTAAACCAACAATGCACTAGCTTAAAGGAACCTATTTAGAAAATAAAAAATAAACCTTTACAACCCCTTTAAATATGCCCCTAATTGTCCTAATGTGCATAGACACATAGGATAACTTTAAGCTGCTTCTACAGGCAAAACACAAAACTCCTGTAGAAGCAGCGATTTTTAGGCCAGTGTGCATGGAGCCTAAGGAAGCTTCCATTATGCTCCATCATACTGCAGTTATCTATGGAAGCTTCAGGTGGCGATAACACTAGAGCACTATACATTTGCATGGAATAACATAGCATTGTCGACCCAATACTGGACATGTCTGAATGAACAGGATTTAACAGGTAATTGTTATAAAATACCAAAGGAATTAACTATGCACAGACTTATTTTCATCTTTGACTGGAGATACACTTTTGTTCACAAGCCTCTCTTTCCCCCTTAATCCTCAGTAAACCTTTCCAACCTTTGTTTTTTACAATTCATTTTTCTTATACGACGACACATTTTTAGAGTGAAAATGTAAATTTCCTAAGAATAAACAAAATGCTTATAATTTTCAAAAACTTACCTGATTTTGACCATTGATTGGCAAAGCCTCCCTTAAACTTTCATGTCCAAGACCAGAATCATCAGCATCAATCAGATTATCAACAGGGACGTTTTGATTAGCTTTCATGTATGTAAAGTCACTTTCTCCGGAATCCAAAGCCACACAAACGTTGTAAGAGTAGGGAAGTGTTAGCGTTCCACTGGCATATTGAGACAGCACCCTGGGATCAACTTGAGGATATAAATTTGAACTGACCGGCCCATACACCTGGAATGGTTTAGACTTCCTACATTTAGATATAACAGCTACCATGACTGTTATAATAAATAGCAAAGATATTACAGCTAGGGCGATTACCAAGTACAACTGCAAACTGGATTGAGAATCTTCATCAGGGAAGCGATTGACAAATTTAGGGACTAATTGTTGGAAATTATCTGCAACAACAAGAGTGATAGTAACTGTAGCAGAGAGAGATGGGATACCATTGTCCCTTACCATCACCACAATCTTGTGATTCAGTGTATCTTTCTCTTGAAAAACATGTTGTGTTCGAATTTCACCAGTATGTTCATCAATGGTGAAATAAGATGGCTCAGCTACTTGTGTAAAATGATAAGAGAGCCAAGCATTATGTCCAGAGTCTGCATCCACTGCAACCACCTTTGTTATTAATGATCCAGGTTCAGCACCAAAAGGGACCATCTCAAACGCAGCTGATCCTCCACTCTCTGGTGATGGGCATAGGAGTTTTGGTGCATTATCATTCTGATCTATTACTTTGATAATTAATGTTGTGTTGCTGCTGAGAGATGGGTGTCCCATGTCCTTAGCTGTTACTTCTATTAAAAATTCCTTGTGTTGCTCATAATCAAAGGATCTCTGGGCATAGATAACACCAGTCTCTATATTAAGAGATACATAGGCAGTCATATGAAGAGCTTCTGTATTTTTCCTGGAAATTGAGTAAGTAATTTTTGCATTGTCTCCAATATCAGGATCATATGCTTTTACACTGTATATTGAGGCTCCTGGTAAATTGTTCTCTGGTACATAACCAACATAAGTAGATTGCATAAATAGTGGAGGATTGTCATTAACATCCAATATTTCCAGTTTCATGGATTTCTGATTGGAAAGTGGAGGAGATCCTCTGTCAGTGGCTACAATTTGTATGTTATAATTAGACACTTTCTCTCTATCTATAGGACCTGTTGTCACAACTGTATACACACTGCTAGAAGACAAAACTAAAATAAAAGGCATTTCCCCTGTGAGCTGACATTCCACTTCTCCATTTTCTCCTGAATCTTTATCATGGACTCTGATTACAGCTATCATTTTTCCAGATGTAGAATTTTCAGGAATGGGGGAAAATAATGAAGTGATGAATATCTCTGGAGCATTGTCATTCTCATCTATCACTTCTATCAATACCTTACAATGGGAAACAAGTCCTCCTCCATCCTTAGCTTGAACAGACAGTTCATAGTTCATTGTCTCCTCAAAATCTAACTTTTGGTTGATATTAATGTCACCACTTTTGGAATGAATACTAAAAAACCCAGAAGGATGGACATTTCCTGATGTTTTGCTGAAGGAATAAGTGATTTGCCCATTGGTACCAGCATCTCTGTCTGTAGCATTTACATTGATTATAGTTGTATTTACTGCACTATTCTCACTTACACTAACTTTGTACACCTTTTGAGAAAATATTGGAAAATGATCATTAACATCAATAACAATGATTTGTATTACAGCTGTTCCAGATCTTACAGGATTTCCTCCATCCAAAGCTGTTAAAATCAGTTCATGAACATTTTGTACTTCTTGATCCAATGATTTCTCTAACACAAGCTCAAGAGATTGAAATCCATCACTGCTAATCTTCTGATTTAATGTAAAATGCGAATTGTCACTGAGTTTATATGTCTGTACTGAATTAATACCAATATCCAGATCTTCTGCACTTTGTAATGCAAATCTTGTTCCTGGTGCTGTAAGTTCAATAGTATCTATATTGAAAGTCTCAGGATAAAACACTGGAGGATTGTCATTAATATCCTGAATTTCTATTTTCACTTTAAAAATATTAAAAGGATTTTCGACCACAGCATCAAAGGTTAGGAAGCAGGTAGCTGCTGCCCCACACAGTGTCTCTCTATCTATCCTGTCCTTCACATAGAGATTTCCATTATCTACATTCACATACAAGTATTTATCTGATATATGTGATATCATTTGAAGATTTCTTGATGAGAGCTGCTTAATATCTAATCCCAGGTCTTTTGCAATATTTGCTATAACAGAGTCTTTTCTCATTTCTTCTGCAATGGAATATTGAATCTGACCTGAGACTGAATGACACAGCCAGGAAAATAGGAAGGAAAATATTACTTGCCATGCTATTCCTTTGTAGGCTTGTGAATGGTGCTTCACCTCATCCATGTTCAGCATCTTCTAAATGTGTTCTTTAGGATATTCAGCATTTGTAACACACAGAAAAAAGAGTAAAAATAATAAAATAAGTAGTCCTGTTTAAAGAGAATCCAGAAATGGCTGTGCTTCTTCATGCAGATCTGCAGTGTGTGTGAAGGATGAAAATACCAGTGGATCTCCAGTTCTGTATTCTTCTCCTTATTGGTCAAACAGCGGCGCTCTGAGGTGTAAGTGAGGAACTACAACACTGACATTTTTTTTTTAAATAAAATCCTATGCAATCTTTCTATTTTTTAGTCCTTGCATTGTTATGATGTAAATTATAGGCAGTTATATTTCAAAACTCAGTTTTATTCGATTGTGTTACATATAATTAGGTATCAATGTTTAAATAAAAAGAATATATTCTTATGATTATGACTGACTATGGCTCAAATTTGAACATCTCAAAAAAACGGTATAGGTAACCTTAAAATACTTTTCAAAAGTCGGACTCCAACCAAACCTTTTGTTATTAGCTTTCAATGGATTGGGGAAAAGTGAGATTTTTATTGTTGTTTTTTTCCACACTTTCTGTGTGGTCACTAGGAGAGGATGGTAATGCATTAACAGGGGACCAACAATAAAATAAAATAAAATAAAATAAAATCACCTTTCTTTAATAAAGTGGTTGTAAACCCTTGCATTTACCCAGTGAATTGACTAGCCCCAGGTGATGCCCCCTACATAAGTTGAACCTGTTTATCAAAGCCCTCTCTCCTCTCTAGCCCTTCAAAGTCCAGAATGAACACAGCATGTCTGAGCTTCCAGAAGCAAGCGGTAGGGATCTGATGTCACACACTGCACAGCTCAGAGAGAAGAGATGAGTGTAATTTAAGAGCTGAGTGGAGGGAATGGATATACCTCACGGTACACATTCTCATAGGGAAACATGCACAGCCGAGGTTGCCAATCACAGACTGTGTGCTGTAGGCCCCCTCCTGTGATTGTTTGGGGTCAGGAAGTCCGGTAAACAGTGACAAAGGGGAACTAGACATCAGACAGAAATCACAGTCTGTGCTTTGGATTGAGGCAAGCACACACTGTAGAAGGACTTGCTTTGTTAATTTTTCCTGTCAGAGGTTTACAACCATTTTATATTTAAGTATTGTTAAATCTGCTTGCCAGGTTTTCCTTGCTGTATGTGTCCCGGTTGAGGAGATTCTTTTCACTTGCCTTGTAGAAACCAGGATAGAAAGTTAATTAAAATCTACCTGATGGGGATACAGACAGCAATACAAACCTGGCAGAGGTCTAAACTTTCTGCACTGTATCTGAAAAACTTTAGCCTGGGATTAAGCTTTAAAATTTGATTCCTTTTTTAAGTTTGGCAAATCTAAGACTTGTTACATATATGTATTCATTTATTCATTATGCAGTTTAGATGTACACTTTTTTCTACTCTTTATTAGCACATTATCTAACAATCAGGTATACTGTACTTTCCTATTAATACGTTTTCTGATACTACAATGTATAGCCTATAGGGATGATTTCTAGTACATCTGGGGGCATGTTTACCAGATTGTATAATAGGAATATATAGCAGGAGTTAAAAGCATGTAGCTTCTATCAGTACTTTGAATCTAAACATCAGTAATAAGTAGAGTTGAGCGGACACCTGGATGTTTGGATTCAACGGGTTCGGCCGAACTTCACAAAAAAGTTCGAGTTCGGGACCCAAACTTGACCCGAACTTGACCCCAAACCTGAACCCCATTGAAGTCAATGGGGACCCGAACTTTTGAGGACTAAAATGGCTCTAAAAAAGTAATGGAAAGGGCTAGATGGCTGCAAATGGCAGCAAGATGTTGTTAAGAGCATGGCAAGTGCTCTGCAAACAAATGTGGATAGGGAAATAACTTAAAATAACATAAAATACATAAAAATAAAAAATAATAATCTTGACCTAGGAGGACGAGGTCCATATGGAGTAGGAGGTTGAGGTGGCGGTGGATGTGGCGGTATAGGTGGAAGCGGCGGTGGAGGAGGACGAGATAGCCAACACTGGTTTTTGGTTTTAATTTTTTTTTTAAATTAGGATACACCCCAAAAGAATGAGAAAGATCAAAAATACAACAATGGCTGGGTATGGCCGGTATACATGTCTATTCTGCACAAGGTACGGACAAGTCCTGTGGGATCCATGCCTGGTTCATTTTAATGAACGTGAGCTTGTCCACATTGGCTCTGGACAGGCGGTTGCGCTTGTCTGTGATAACGCCCCCTGTCGTGCTAAATACACGTTCAGATAATACACTGGCTGCAAGGCAGGCCAGTGCAACAGTATCTAAAGTGTGTATCTCACACGTACAGATATGCAGGAAACACTGCGAAAAATTTTTTTTTGCCCTAAATGTATTTTTTTTTAATACCAGAATACAGCAACAGTATCTAAAGGGTGTACCTCACACGTACAGATACAGACTAGGCCGAAATTTACGATTTTTCCCCTAAATGTGTTTTTTTTAAATAGAAGAATAGAGCAACAGTATCTAAAGGGTGTATCTCACAGGTACAGATATGCAGAAAACGCACCAAAATGTTTTTTTTTGCCCTAAATAATTTTTTTGGGAATAGCAGAATAAAACAACAGTATCTAAAGTGTGTATCTCACATGTACAGATATGCAGGAAACACTGCATTTTTTTCCCCTAAATGGGTGTTTTTAGAACAGCAGAATAGAGCAACATTATCTAAAGGGTGTATCTCACACGTACAGATATGCAGAATTTTTTTTGCCCTAAATGGGTGTTTTTAGAATAGCAGAATAGAGCAACATTATCTAAAGGGTGTATCTCACATGTAGAGATATGCAAAAAACGCACCAAAAAATGTTTTTTGCCCTAAAAATTTTTGGTGGGTGTTTTTAGAATAGCAGAATAGGAGAAGAGTATCTAAATTGTGTATCTCACACATACAGATATGCAGAAAACGTTGCCCAAAAATATTTTTTGTCCTAAAATTTTTTTTTGAATAGCAGAATAAAACAACAGTATCTAAAGCGTGTATCTCACTAAATACAGATATGCAGGAAACGCAGCAAAATATCATTTTTTTTGCCCTAAATGGGTATTTTTAGAATAGCAGAATAGACCAACAGTATCTAAAGGGTGTATCTCACAGTAACATATGCCGTGCTGGTGCACTGAGCTTGCATAAAATGCCCGCCGACGCCAACCTAACTAACAGACGGATAAAAGTTATCTTTTCTCTGGCACTGGGCTCAGGGCAGGGTAAAAAGATTGTGCACTGCACCCACACAACAAAATCAAGGTAGATCGCTGAGTAATTTGATTTCTGAATCAGGACTCCTATCTAATTCTCTCCCTCAAAGCAGCAGCAGCAACCTTTCCCTACATTATCTAAAGCAGAGTGACGTATTGTGCTATGTGCCTCTAGCTTATATAGAGGCTGGGTCACATGCTGCACTGGCCAATCACAGCCATGCCATTAGTAGGCAGGGCTGTGATGGCTTCTAAGGGCAGTTAAACGAATGTTGATTGGCTGCCCTACAGCTTTTTAAAATGCGCCATTACATTGCCGAACATCGAACTCTAACCTGAACATACAGTAAATTGTTCGGGTTCGGGTCCGGGTACCAAAAACCCAAAAGTCCGGTACGAACCCGAACTTTACAGTTTGGGTTCGCTCAACCATAGTAATAAGTTATTGCTTTAAAACCAGTAAGTTCCATGGAGTAAAACCATATTGCATTTTTTACTTGCCAGTATTAACTGAATACTGATAATTTGTACTCAAGTAAAGTTACTCTTAAAGCACCCCACCTGCAGACAAGAACCACTATGCCCTTTGCTGGTGAGGTACAGAGATTGAGACAACACTATACATGGATTGCTTTTCTGGTTTAGGTTAGGTGTTGCTTTAAGTACCAAGTAGGTGAGACATTCTATTACAAGCCCACTCAATTAAGTTCTTTTAAAGAAAAACAAAAAAGTAAACAGTGCAGTGCTTTGAGATAGGCACATCTGCACTGTACATACAGTATGCAAATATGTATTTACTATTTGTAACTGCAAAATATAAATAAATAAATAAATAAAATTATACCTGACTACAATTACCAGTCACTAAATTACTCTTGCTGGTTGGCAAAAGTTATACGTAATTCTTTCTTTTACACAAATCAATAAAATACCTACAATTACAACAAGAGCTACGGTCTGTACTGAATTTCATACTTGCCTTTTATTCACTAAGACAACATATCAATGTGTATAACAAAATTAAAACACTTGTCCCTGCAAAATAGCTGGAGAAGCCTGCACTGTAGCTCCTCATCTTAGACAATAATCATAGAAGTTTCAATGATTTATGAACCTTACAGCTGCTGAGGTAAGTTTTTCATCATGCTACAAATTTCCCTGTAGTTAAAGAAACACTGTCACATTGCCCAAGCAGGTAGCATGTGAATAAAATGCAAAATGTGGTACAGTGCTTAAAATATACCCTATACTAAAAACGTATGTCTAAACTATAGTGATTGACCTATAAATACTTAAAAAAGTCAATATATCACATATACATACAAACTCAATATTCAAGTGACATATAATTCATGAGGATCAGTGATTTTTTCATATAAACGAATAGTATAAATACAAACATGCAAAAACATCCAAATGTTATGTATCCATAAAAAGTTAATGGTGATATAGTTCCTTCAAAACAAGATTGATATTTTCACAAAATCCAGGAAAAAACCCCCCACAATGCTCTATATATATGGAGAAACCAGCTTTTCTACTCAAATAAGGGTAAATAGCTTCTTGAGTTATCCCAGTCTTAGATTAGTTCCTCATACCTAGCTGTGCAGTAATCCAAATGATAATTTTAAGTGCCGATCCACTCACATAAGACCTAGCCCTCACCCTCTGCTTTGGACCAAACTAAAATATATTAGCCAGGTCACACAGGCTTCATTTTTCTTATACCCAGATAATTTGTTAGGAAACCGTTAGGCCACCTATTCCAAATGTGACAAATGACAGGCATTTTAAAATGTAAGTTCCCATGGGGAGACACATGGACATTGTTCAAAAACTCACCTGCATTTGGCTACTGGTTGATAAAGCTGCCTTTAAACTTTCATTTCCAAGGCCTGAATCATCAGCATCAATCAGATTATCCACAGGGACATTTTGATTAGTTTTCATGTATGTAAAGTCGTTTTCCCCAGAATCCAAAGCCACACAAACGTTGTAAGAGTAGGGAAGTGTTAGTGTTCCACTGGTATATTGAGACAACATGCTGGAATCAACTTGAGGATATAAATTTGAACTGACCGGCCCATACACCTGGAATGGTTTAGACTTCCTACATTTGGATATAACAGCCAACATGACTGTTATAATAAATAGCAAAGATATTACTGCTAGGGCAATTACCAAGTACAGCTGCAGGCTGGATTGGGTATCTTCAGCAGGGAAGCGATTGACAAATTTAGGAACTACTTGTTGGAAATTATCTGCAACAACCAGAGTGATGGTAGCTGTAGTAAACAGAGATGGGATCCCATTGTCCTTTACCATCACCACAAGCTTGTGACTCAGTATATCCTTCTCTTGAAAAACATGTTGTGTTCGAATTTCACCTGTATGTTCATCAATGGTAAAGTAAGATGGTTCAGATACCTGTACAAAATGATACGAGAGCCAAGCATTATGTCCAGAGTCTGCATCCACTGCAACCACCTTTGTTATTAATGATCTAGGCTCAGCAGCAAAAGGGACCATCTCAAACCACGATGATGCCCCACTCTCTGGGGATGGGTATAGGAGTTTTGGTGCATTGTCATTCTGATCTATGACTTTGATAGTTAATGTTGTGTTGCTGCTGAGAGATGGGTGTCCATTGTCCTTAGCTGTTACTTCTACTACAAACTCCTTGTGCTGCTCATAATCAAATGATCTCTGGGAATAGAAAACCCCTGTCTCTACATTAAGAGAAAAATAAGAAGACAATAAGAGATCTGTATTTGTATTGAAAATAGAATAAATAATTTTAGCGTTGTCTCCAGTATCATCATCGGAAGCCTGTAAACTGTATATTGAGACTCCTGGTAAATTGTTCTCTGGTACATAAGCAACATAAGTAGATTGCATAAACAATGGGGGATTATCATTAACATCTAATATTTCTAGTCTAATGGTTTTATGACTGGAAAGTGGAGGAGATCCTCTGTCTGTAGCTACAATTGTTATGTTATAATTAGACACTTTTTCTCGATCCATAGGACCAGTTGTAACAATTGTGTAAACACTGATAGATGACAAAACTAAATTAAAAGGCATTTCCCCTTTGAACTTACAGTCCACTTCTCCATTTTCTCCTGAATCTTTATCATGGACTCTGATTAGGGCAATCATTGTTCCAGGTGCAGTATCCTCAGGAATGGGTGAAGATAAGGATTTGATGAATATCTCTGGAGCATTGTCATTCTCATCTGTAACTTGTATCAATACCTTACAATGGGAAACAAGTCCTCCTCCATCCTTAGCTTGAACAGACAGTTCATAGTTTCTTGTTTCTTCAAAATCCAATTTTTTGTTGATGTTAATATCACCACTTTTGAAATGAATGGTGAAAAGGCCAGATGGATGAACATTTCCTGATGTTTTGCTGAAGGAGTAAGTGATTTGTCCATTTGTACCAGCATCTCTGTCCATTGCACTTACATTAATTATAGTAGTATTTATCACACTATTCTCATTTACACTAACTTTGTATTCCTCTTGGGAAAATATTGGAAAATTATCATTAACATCAGTAACAATGATTCGTATTACAGCTGTTCCAGATCTCACAGGATTTCCTCCATCCAGAGCTGTTAAAATCAGTTCATGAACATTTTGTAATTCTTGATCCAGTGAATTCTCTAACACAAGCTCAGGAGTTTGAAATCCATTGCTGCTAATCTTCTGACTTAGAGTAAAATGTGAATTGTCACTGAGTTTATATGTCTGTACTGAATTAACACCAATATCCAGATCTTCTGCATTTTGTAATGCAAATCTTGTTCCTGGTGATGTTAGTTCAATAGTTTCTATAGTGAAAGTCTCAGGATAAAACACTGGAGGATTGTCATTAACATCCTGAATTTCTATTTCCACTTTAAAAACAATAAATGGATTTTCGACCACAGCATCAAAGGTTAGGAAGCAGGTAGGTTCTGCTCCACACAGTGTTTCTCTATCCACCCTGTCCTTCACATAGAGATTTCCATTATCTACATTCACATAAAAATATTTCTCTGATATATGTGATATAATTTGCAGCTTTCTTGATGAGAGCTGTTTAATATCTAATCCCAGGTCTTTTGCAATATTTGCTATAACAGAGTCTTTTCTCATTTCTTCTACAATAGAATAATAAATCTGACCTGAGACTGAATGACACAGCCAGGAAAAAAAGAAGGAAAATATTACTTGCCATGTTATCCTTTTGTATGTTGGATGGTGTTTCATCTCATCCACGTTCAGCATTTTCCAAAAGTCTCCTTTAGGATATTTAACATTTGTAATCCAGAGAGATAAAAGCAGGCATTTTTTTGTGAAAACAATAAAATATGTAGGCTGTTCAGAGAGAATCCAGAAATGGCTGTGCCTCTTCATGCAGATATGCAGTGTGTGGAAATGATGAAAAAACCAGTAGATCTCCAGTTCTGTATTCTTCTTCTTATGGGTCAAACAGCGGCGCTCTGAGGTGTAAGTGAGGAACTGCAACACTGAAATACTGTTCAATCTACTGCATGCTTTTTTTTAGTGTTTGCATTGGTATAATGTCAGTTACAGGCACTTATAATTTAAAAATCTATATTAAGGTATTTTGTTTTAAATCAAAAAGGTTATTAATGTAGCATGCATAAATTATTTGCAGGTTTATGCCACTACAGGAATTAGCTAAAGGGCTGAATTGCAAACAAATGAATTCAAATGCTATGTAAAAGTAGCAGATTAACTATAAAACATTTTTGGTATAAGTGAGGAACTGCAACACTGAAATATTATTCAGTCTATGCTTTTTTAGTCTTTGAATTGGTACAATGTCAATTACAGGCAGTTGGAATTCAAAATTATGTATGATTTATTTAAATGTTTAATTATATTGAAGTACTGTATAAAGTTCTAAAAAAAAGAAGATAAATGTGGCATGCATAAAATCTTCTAGAAATCATCTAAATGGCAGGATTGTGCACAATTTTATTCAAATGCTATGTAAAAGGTAACAGTAGAATATTAACCATATAATTCAAAGACATTCTTATTAAAGCACAACTGCATCCACTACATTTTGTGTGGGGAAACGTGGGATATTTACTGTATTACTGTTTTTGTCCCCACTGAGTCCCATTTCTTTTACTTGCTCTGAGATCACTAGGAGAGAATGGTAATGTATTAAAAAGTAAATAATTTACCTTATGAAGGGTCTAAATCTGCTTGAAGGGGACACAAATGGTAATAATAATAAAAAAAGTTTGGCTTAAGTTGGGCTTTACGATGTGTTTCTTTTTTTAAGTCTGACAGACTTAAAGTAAAACTAAAGTCTTGTTTTTTTTCTATGAAAATAACAAACATGTTATACTTACCTGCTCTGTGCAGTAGTTTTGCACAGAGCAGCCCGGATCCTCCTCTTTCCAGGTCCCTCGCAGGCGCTCCTGGCCCCTCCCTCCTGTTGAGTGCCACCACAGCAAGCAGCTTGCTATGGGGGAACTTGAGCCGAGCCACAGCTCCTTGTGTTCATTCAGACATGGAGCCGTGACCCGGCCTTGCCCCCTCTCTCTCCTCATTGACTGTGATAGACAGCAGTGGGAGCCAATGGCGCCGCTGTATGTCTCAGCCAATCAGGAGGGAGAGTCCCGGGCAGCTGAGTCTCTCGAGCAACATCGCTGGATCCAGATGGGCTCATGTAAGTATTTGGGTGGCTGGGGCTGCTGTGCACACAAGGCTTTTTATCTTAATGCATAGAATGCATTAAGATAAAAAACCTTCTGCCTTTACAACCACTTTAAGCCTTGTTATATGTATGTTCAACTTCATTCAAGGTGCATTTTCATTTTACACTGAGGTATACTACAAATTACAGTCCATTGAATTGTATGCTAGTACAACTACATGTTCAAGCTTAACAGTTTGCATAATAGGTAATTATAGCAGGGGTTTAAAAGCGAGTAATTTTGACGGTATTTATACTTTGAATCCAAACATTTGTAATGTAATATTTCTTTAAAACCAGTATGTTTCATACATGCTTCTGAGTAGAGTAATGTTTAGTGGCATTTTTCTTGGGCAATATTAGATGAATATTCACTATCAATAGTTTATGCTCAAGTTAAGTTACTTCTGTGGCACCCCACTTACTGACAACAATCACTAGCCCCTCTGTTGATGAGGTAATGCGAATGAGAACGCACTATCAATGGATTGCTTTTTTGGTTCAGTTTAGGTGTTATTTGAACACCAAATAGGTGAGGCATTTTGTTACAAGCACATCCATATTACCAATAAGTAATTTCTTATTTTCTACTGGATTATTTGTATATACTGCATGTCCCAATAATCATTGTCTAAAGCAGTGTTTCTCAATCTTTTTTCTTTAGTCAAGGCACCCTTTAAAATGATGCACGACCTTGAGTCACCCCATTCTAAAATGTAAAAAACAAAACTAATAATTTTACATAATGCATCAACATCCACTCAGTAGGACACCCAACTTGAGAGGTGATTTATTCTTCCAAAGCAAACACATATTTGCACATTGGTACTGATTAATACTGTTTCTCTTCTCCCTCAGTTTCTCTCCCTCACTCAGCTAATGTGACCTCAGTGCTGACGGAGAGGGGCAGGGGAGGACAAACAAGGATGCTGTGCAGACACCCAACGTCCTTCTTATGAACCGATGACATCATTGGTTGTTAGGACACCAGCGCCTAGAAGGTTGTAATAGTGCATAATGAAAACCCATGGCTTTGTGTAACTAAAAGGCAGACTTGATCCACATGCTGGCTTGTATACAATTTGGGGCAATTTTTGGGCAGTTTTGCCAAGGCATCTTTGAAGAAACCTGAAGGCACCTCGGTTTAAAAAGGTTAGCCTAAAGTCTTAATAACTGTCTTCTGCAAAGGAAGAAATAAACAAAAAAATATAAAGTACACTTTTTTACCAACATAATCATTTACATTATATACCTGTAGAACCCTGTAGTTTAGTCAGGGAGCTCCTCACAAATTGACTTGCCAAGAGTAGTTATCTTGGTCAATTGATGGGGATCTATTGATTTCTTCCTAAGCTTGGCCTTGTTGCACTTTTCTCTTCTACCACTAGATGGCTGGGTACTTGGTGGTACTAGATACGAGAAGGGCAACCCAAGGTTAGGGTATGGATATGTGGGTGTCCCAGCCAATGGGCAGGGGTTTTCTTTAATCCCTTGGCCTGCTGGGAGAGCCTATATATTCGGGTGAGGTCAGGTGATCTGTGTTCTGTGCCACCCGGACTGCTTTCTGGGTGGACGTGTGTCGTCTGCCCTGGGCTGCTAGGCCGGAGATTGGGCCTATCCCAGGGGCATCTGGTTGCCAGGCTGTTTGAGGGCCTATCCAGAAGTAAGAGGGCAGCACAGGTTTGGGACTGCAGCTTGCAGTCCATCCAAAAGTGACGGTTCTGTCGGCCGGAGAACCTGTCACTGGTCAGAGGTAGAATGGAAGCTGTTGCCACAAAGGGACCAATCGCCTTTACCAGGGACCACAGTGAGTAACTGAAGCAAGTACCGGAATCATATTCCCTATGAAGGGCATGGTGGAGAATTGGGAAATCTCAGGATGTGATCAAGTCAGGGACCTAACCAACGGAGGAGACGCTTGCAGAGCAACCTTGTGTGTCAAGCCAGGGACCAAGCCGGTTAGCAGGGGTGAAGCCTGAGGAGTATCTGGAGTGCCAAGCTAGGGACCCAGCAGAAAAGCAGGGGTGATGCTTAAGGGGATACCACCACAAACCTTGGAGGGATTCATAGTCAGTGAATCAGTGGGTCTAGTGAGAGACCAGGAGCTCAGTATTGAAGAACTACAAGGAGCAGTTGTAATGACGCTGAAAGAACTGAAGCATTGAGTTAGGAACTGTTAAAGGACTGTTACAATAGGAGACAGCAATTCTGCACGTGCAGAAGTGGCGCCTTGCTGGGGTCTTTCACTGAATGGCTGTCCTCCTATTGAAGTCTCAGAGTCTGCCAATTGAGTTTGCAACTATCTAAGGGTGTCCTGGCCCTAGCCCTCTTTTCCCCCAAAATATATAAAAAGGACTGTCAAAAGAAATAAAACCTCTTTTACATCTAAGAAGTGTCTGGCGCCCAATGGCTTTCACAATCTTTGCACCCACTATGCCTCACAATCCACCACATATTGAAGGATGTCAGCTATATTGGGCCTTGGAGGTTCTCATTAGACCAAAAGAGGTACAAGACCTTGCTACATACCTTAATTTACTTGCTAATACAAACATAAATACATCTTCTTGCATGGTGAACAAATTATTTTGGTAAATCAAATGTCCACCATGTGAAAGCACTAAACAAGAATAGTATTTATGGCACAAAGAAATCACTGCTGTTCAGAAAATTCTGCTGCCTGCAAAAGATCACCTGGATGTACCACAAAAAAAAAGTGTATTTGGAAAGACCATGTTAGAGTCCAGATACTTGAGCATAATCTGAAGAGATCTGTTTTGCAAGAAATACTAAAACTACACAAAATAAACTAAAACAGTTTTAAGTAGGAATGGTTTAAATGTTCTCCTAACCACTATGCAAGTCAGTAGCTAAAGGACATTTTTTGCAGGAACTATTGCTGCTAAAAATTATTCTATCAGTTACAAAATACGACCCTTCATCTTTTACAAATCAGGCTGTGAATAAAGATATAATAGATCACACAGCATTTTATAAGACTGCACTAGGCACATTACCAAGCATAATAATACACATGCTTGTAATGAAAAAACTGAAAACACAATATATAATAACCTTATTCCACATACTTACTCCACATATCTAAATAGTTATAGCATCTTGAGTATCCAAAGTTAAGATCAAACATACCGAAGTCACAAATCTTAGTTTCTATTTGCTTCGTTCAATTTTACATGAATTTTACAGTACTCAAATATTTATTTACTATTTGTATTAATTGCTAAAAAAAAAAAAAAAAAAATTACACCTAAATACTATTATAAGACCTTGAATTACATTTATTGGTCAGAAGAAATTATAAGCATTTCTTTATCTTACAAAAAATCCTACCATTATATCAAGTAATACATTTAATTCCTGCCTTTAATTTGCTTAAACTATTTCATTAAATCAGCATATCAATGTGCATAGCAAAATGAAAAAAATTGTCCCTGCAAATTAGCTGGGCCCATTTTGAAGTAGGTGTAGTAAAACTTTAAATCCATGGTTATTAAAGCAAGGGTCAAGCCACCAACACTTGTCCATTTACTCAACAAAAACTGGTGAAGCCCACACTGTGGTTCTTCACCTTAGTCGATAACCATAGAATTTTCATAGAAATATGAACATTACAGCTGCTGTGTTAAGCCAGTCATCATATTACAAGTTTTCCTATGGTTAAAGAGACCCAGTCACATTGCTAAAGCAGAAGCTTCCACTGGCAATTGATACGAAATAGCAAAGGGATTAACTATGCACAGACTTATTTTACGTTTTGGCTAGAGATACACTTTAAGATCTATCTTCCACTTGCCTTAGGCCCCACATTTTGTTCAAAAGCCTCTCTTTACCCTTTAATACTCAGTAAATCTTTTCTTTTTTAACCTTTGTTATTTACAAATAATTTTTCTTATACCAAGACAATTTGTTAGGTAATTGTTAGATCACCTATCTCAATCGTGACAGGTGAGACAAAGTATAGATTTATTGTGATGTACCTAGAGTGTAATAAAATGTAAGGCTCTTAGGGGATAAAAATGGACAGTGCTTTAAGTTTTTAAAAGCTCACCTGGATTTGACTGCTGGTTGGCAAATCCTCCTTTAAACCTTCCTTTCCAAGACCTGAATCATCAGCATCAATTAGATTATCCACAGGGACATTTTGATTCGTTTTCATGTATGTAAAGTCACTTTCCCCAGAATCCAAAGCCACACAAACGTTGTAAGAGTAGGGAAGTGTTAATGTTCCACTGGTATATTGAGACAGCATCCTGGGATCGACTTGAGGATATAAATTTGAACTGACCGGCCCATACACTGGGAATGGTTTAGACTTTCTGCATTTAGATAATACAGCCAACATAATAGTTATAATAAACAGCAGAGATATTACTGCTAAAGCAATTATCAAGTACAGCTGCAAGCTGGATTGATAATCTTCATCAGTGAAGTGACTGACAAATTTAGGGACTACTTGTTGGAAATCATTTGCAACAACCAGAGTGACGGTAACTGTAGCAGAGAGAGATAGAATACCATTGTCCTTTACAATCACCACAACCTTGTGATTCAGAGTATCCTTCTCTTGAAAAACATGTTGTGTTCGAATTTCACCTGTATGTTCATCAATGGTGAAATAAGATGGCTCAGCTACTTTTGCAAAATTATAAGAGAGCCAAGCATTATGTCCAGAGTCTGCATCCACTGCAACCACCTTTGTTATTAATGATCCAGACTCAGCAGCAAAAGGGACCATCTCAAACCCCGCTGATGCTCCACTCTCTGGGGATGGGTATAGGAGTTTTGGTGCATTGTCATTCTGATCTATGACTTTGATAGTTAATGTTGTGTTGCTACTCAGAGATGGGTGTCCACTGTCCTTAGCTGTTACTTCTATTATAAACTCCTTGTGTTGCTCATAATCAAAGGATCTCTGGGCATAGATAACTCCAGTCTCAATATTAAAGGAAAAATAGGAAGAAATAGGAAGATCTTCTGTCTTTTCATTAGAAATTGAATAAATAATTTTTGCATTGTCTCCAGCATCATCATCAGAAGCCTGTATACTGTATATTGAGGCTCCTGGTAAATTGTTCTCTAGTACATAAGCAACATAAGTAGATTTCATAAACAAAGGAGGATTGTCATTAACATCTGATATCTCCAGTTTGATGGTTTTCTGACTGGAAAGTGGAGGAGATCCTCTGTCAGTGGCTACAATTGTTATATTATAATTAGACACTTTCTCTCGATCCATAGAACTTGTGGTCACAATTGTATAAAAACTGTTAGATGACAAAACTAAATTAAAAGGCATTTCTCCTGTGAGTTTACAATCCACTTCTCCATTTTCTCCTGAATCTTTATCATGGACTCTGATTACAGCTATCATTTTTCCATGTGCAGAATTCTCAGGAATGGGTGAAGATAAGGATTTGATGGATATCTCTGGAGCATTGTCATTCTCATCTATGACATCTATCAATACCTTACAATGGGAAACAAGTCCTCCTCCATCCTTCGCTTGAACAGACAATTCGTAATTTCTTGTCTCTTCAAAATCTAACTTTCTGTTTATTTTAATATCACCACTTTTAGGTTCAATACTGAAAAGGCCAGAAGGATGGACATTTCTTGATGTTTTGCTGAAGGAGTAGGTGATTTGCCCATTGGTACCAGCATCTTTGTCTGCAGCATTTACATTGATTATAGTGGTATTTACTGCACCATTCTCATTCACACTAACTTTGTACACCTTCTGAGAAAATATTGGAAAATTATCATTAGCATCAATAACAATGATTCGTATTACAGCTGTTCCAGATCTTACAGGATTTCCTCCATCCAGAGCTATTAAAATTAGTTCATGAACATTTTGTATTTCTTGATCCAGTGATTTCTCTAACACAAGCTCAAGTGATTGAAATCCATCACTGCTAAATTTCTGACTTAATGTAAAATGTGAATTGTCACTGAGTTTATATGTCTGTACTGAATTAATACCAATATCCAGATCTTCTGCATTTTGTAATGCAAATCTTGTTCCTGGTGATGTTAGTTCAATAGTATCTATAGTGAAAGTCTCAGGATAAAACACTGGAGGATTGTCATTAATATCCTGAATTTCTATTTTCACTTTAAAAACATTAAATGGATTTTCAACTACAGCATCAAAGGTTAGGAAGCAGGTAGCTTCTGCCCCACACAGTGTTTCTCTATCTATCCTGTCCTTCACATAGAGATTTCCATTATCTACATTCACATAAAAATATTTCTCTGATATGTGTGATATAATTTGCAGCTTTCTTGATGAGAGCTGTTTAGTATCTAATCCAATGTCTTCTGCAATATTTGCTATAACTAAGTCTTTTCTCATTTCTTCTACAATGGAATAATGAATTTGACCAGAGACTGAATGACACAGCCAGGAAAAAAAGAAGGAAAATATTACTTGCCATGTTATTCCCTTGCATGTCTGTGAAGATTGTTTCATCTTGAATATGTCTAGCATCTTCAAATAGTGTCCTTCAGGATATTTAGCATTTACTGTATAATCCAGGGTAGAAAAAAGTAGGTATTTATTTTTCTTTTTTTGTGAAAATAATAAAATATGTAGGCTGTTCAGAGAGAATCCAGAAAATGGCTGTGCCTCTTCATGCAGATCTGCAGCATGTGAATGATGAAAATACCAGTGGATCTCCAGTTCTGTATTCTTCTCCTTATTGGGCAAACAGCGGCGCTCTGAGGTGGAAGTGAGGAACTGCAGCACTGAAATATTTTTTCAATCTATGCCTTTTTAATGTTTGCACTGGTACAATTTAAAATATAGGCAGTTATAATTTAAAGTTCTGGATTTAACCAGATTTTAAATGTTTGTTTTATAAATAGTATTAGTTTTTAAATTAAAAGATAAATGCAGCATGCATACATTCTTCATATATTTATGCCTGGTATGAAAATCATCTAAAGGGTTGAGTTGTGAACAATGCTATGTAACAGGCAACACAATAAGTTATAAGAGATAATTGTTATAAGTTATAAGAGATAATCATGTTTGCTAATACAAACAGAAATGTGTTTTTATGTATGATGGACAAAGCATTGCACTGTTTGTCTACTATTTTCTTTTTTTTTGCTTCAGAAAATCCCATTAACTAGCTAAATCAATTGTCCACCATGCAAAAAAACTAGACAAGAATGATATTTATGGGAGGTAACCATGAAAGAAACCACTGCTGTTTAGAAAATCTATCTGCCTGCAAAAGATCACCTGGCTTTATCACAAAAAAAGTACGTATTTGTAATAGCCATATTAGAGTCCAGACCTCAACCCCATTGAAATACTTTTGAATAACCTAAAATGTGCTGTTCTGCAAAAAATCCCAAACTACAGAACTACACAATTGAAAAGGCGGAATGGTTCAAATATCCTCCTAACCATTGTGCAAGTCTGATCAGTAACTAAAGGGGACTTTTAGTGGAGAGTATTGCTGTTAAATAAATGGTTGTACCAGTTACTAAAATACAATAATATATCTTTTCCAGGTGATACTGTGAAAGTTTAACCAATGTATTAAAGTAAGACGTTATAGATTTCAATGCTGTGTGTGTAATTTAAACTGACTGTGTGTAACTATTACTGAAACTTAGCTGGGGATCAGACTTTCATGAATAAATCTGGTAAATTGAATGGATTGTATACAGATAGACAGCGGCCTTTAAGAAAATGTAATTTGAAAAAATATTTGAAAACACAATGTCTAAGCATTTTATTCCACATATCTAAATAGTGATAATATTTGCCTAAGCAAGTTTTAACTGCATTATATAGTACACAAATATTTATTTACTATTTGTAACCTCAGAAAAAATACAATTAAACCTAAATATAATTACCAATCACCAATTAGATTTATTGGTCAGCAGAAGCTATAAGTATTTATTTATCCAATATAAAAATCAATAAATTACCCATCAGTACATCAAGTTTTGCAGTCTGGACTACATTTAATACCTGCCTTTAATTTACTTTGACAATTACAGTAAATCAACATATCAATGTGCATAACAGAATGAAACACAGTTGTCCCTGCAAATTAGGCAGGGCCCATTTTGAAGGACATGGGGTAAAACTCTAAACCCATAGTTGTTAAAGCAGGGGCTTAGCCATCAACCCCTGTCCATTTACGCCAAAATAACTGAGGTGAAACCCACACTGTAGTCGATAACCATAGAATTCTCATAGAAACATGAACCGTACAGCTGCTTTGTTAAGCCTTTCATCATGATACAAGATTCCCTATGGTTAAAGAAGCCTTATCATAATGCCTAAACAAGAGAAAGCTTCCATTGTGCTCCATCAAGTTGCAGTTAGATATGGTTTAGCCACCAACCTGTTCATTTACGCGGCAATAACTGAGATAAAGCCCACACTGTAGTTCCTCACCAGAGTCGATAACCATAGAATTCTCATAGAAACATGAACCTTACAGCTGCTTTGTTAAGCCTTTCATCATGATACAAGATTCCCTATGGTTAAAGAAGCCTTATCATAATGCCTAAACAAGAGAAAGCTTCCATTGTGCTCCATCAAGTTGCAGTTAGATATGGTTTAGCCACCAACCTGTTCATTTACGCGACAATAACTGAGATAAAGCCCACACTGTAGTTCCTCACCAGAGTCGATAACCATAGAATTCTCATAGAAATATGAACATTACAACTGCTTTGTTAAGCCTTTCATCATGATACAAGATTCCCTGTGGTTAAAGAAGCCTTGTCATAATGCCTAAACAAGAGGAAGCTTCCATTGTGCTCCATCATGTTGCAATTCGATATGGAAGTTACCAGTGCTGACAGCATTGGGTCACCATACATTTGTAAGGAAATAACATAGCATTGTTTACCCAACACTGCAAGTGTTTGAATGAATAGGTAGCTTGCAGGACAAACAGGTAAATGTTATGGAATAGCAAAGGAATTATCTATGCACAGACTTATTTTCATTTTTTGCTGTAGACACACTTGAAGATTGCCTTAGTCCCCACATTTTTTTCCAAAGCCTCTCTTTCCCCTGTAATCCTCTGTAAACTTTAAGCCAGCCATAGATGGGTCGAATCTCGGCCAGTTCAGGAGGGACTGGGCAAGATTCGATCCATCTATGCATAGGCTGGTTGTACTGAAGTCAATCTATAGGTTCATTTCAGTACAAGCAGCCTGGCAGATATTTTATATATACCTGCCAGCAGTGATCAATGTGTTCAGCCTGCAGGGAAGACTCCCCTTTTGCAAAACACAATAGCGTTGCAGGAGGGAGGGAGTCAATGTTGATGAGGGAATAGATAATTTTTTGCATTTTTTTTAAATCTATGGGGTGCTTTACTTTTCCAAACTTTGTTACTTACACTTAATCTTTCCTATACCAAGATAATTTGTTAGGTAACTGTTAGATCACCTATCTCAATCATGGTAGTTGAGACAAAGTACAGACTTATTACAATTGCTTTGGAGTGTTATAAAATGTAAGGCTCTTAGTGGAGCAAATTGTACAGTGCTTTCCATTTTCAAAAACTCACCTGGATTTGACTGCTGATTGGCAAAGCCTCCTTTAAATTTTCATTTTCAAGACCAGAATCATCAGCATCAATCAGATTATCCACAGGGACATTTTGATTAGTTTTCATGTATGTAAAATCCCCTTCTCCAGAATCCAAAGCCACACAAACATTGTACGAGTAGGGAAGTGTTAGTGTTCCACTGGCATATTGAGACAGCATCCTGGGATCAACTGGAGGATAAAGATTTGAACTGATGGGACCATACACCTGGGATGGTTTAGACTTCCTACATTTAGATATAACAGCCAACATGACTGTTATAATAAATAGCAAAGATATTACTGCTAGGGCGATTACCAAGTACAATTGCAAACTGGATTGAGAATCTTCATCAGGGGAGTGATTGACAAATTTAGGAACTACTTGTTGGAAGTTATCTGCAACAACAAGAGTGACGGTAACTGTTGCAGAGAGACATGGAATCCCATTGTCCTTTACCATCACCACAACCTTGTGACTCAGTGTATCCTTCTCATGGAAAACATGTTGTGTTCGAATTTCACCTGTATGTTCATCCATGGCGAAGTAAAATGGTTCAGCTACTTGTATGAAATGATAAGAGAGCCAGGCATTATGTCCAGAGTCTGCATCCACTGCAACCACCTTTGTTATTATTGATCCAGGCTCAGCACCAAAAGGTACCATCTCAAACCCAGCTGATCCTCCACTCTCTGGGGATGGGTATAAGAGTTTTGGTGCATTATCATTGTGATCTATTACTTTGACAATTATTGTTGTGTTGCTGCTGAGAGATGGGTGTCCATTGTCCCTAGCTGTTACTTCTACTACAAACTCTTGATGCTGCTCATAATCAAACGTTCTCTGGGCATAGATTACTCCAGTGTCTATATTAAGAGATAAATAGGAGGCCATGGAAAGATCCTCCATATTTTTGTTTGAAATGGAATACATGATTTTAGCATTTTCTCCAGTATCAAAATCATAAGCTTGTATACTGTATATTGAGGCGCCTGGTAAATTGTTCTCTTGTACATAGGCAACATAAGTAGATTCCATAAACTGTGGGGGATTATCATTAACATCTGAAATATCCAGTTTGATGGTTTCCTGACTGGAAAGTGGAGGAGATCCTCTGTCAGTGGCTACAATTTGTATGTTATAAGTAGACACTTTCTCTCTATCCATAGGACCTGTTGTCACAATTGTATACACACTGCTAGAAGACAAAACTAAATTAAAAGGTATTTCCCCTGTGAGCTGACATTCCACTTCTCCATTTTCTCCTGAATCTTTATCATGGACTCTGATTACAGCTATCATTTTTCCAGATGTAGAATTCTCAGGAATAGGAGAAGATAATGAAGTGATGAATATCACTGGAGCATTGTCATTCTCATCCATCAATTCGATCAAAACTTTGCAACGGGAAACAAGTCCTCCTCCGTCTTTTGCTTGAACAGACAGTTCATAGTTCGCTGCCTCTTCAAAATCTAATTTTTTGTTGATTTTGATTTCACCACTTTTGGATTGAATACTAAAAAGCCCAGAAAGATGGACATTTCCTGATGTTTTGCTGAAGGAGTAAGTGATTTGCCCATTGGTACCTGCATCTCTGTCAGTTGCATTTACATAAATTATAGTTGTATTTATTGCACTACTCTCACTCACACTAACCTTGTATACGTCTTGGGAAAATATTGGAAAATTATCATTGGCATCAATAACAATGATTTGTATTACAGCTGTTCCAGTTCTTATAGGATTTCCTCCATCCAGAGCTGTTAAAATCAGTTCATGAACATTTTGTAATTCTTGATCCAGTGATTTCTCTAACACAAGCTCAGGAGCTATAAATCCATCACTGCTAATCTTTTGACTTAATGTAAAATGCAAATTGTCACTGAGTTTATATTTCTGTACTGAATTAACACCAATATCCAGATCTTCTGCATGTTGTAATGTAAATCTTGTTCCTGGTGATGTTAGTTCAATAGTATCTATAGTGAATTTCTCAGGATAAAACACTGGGGGATTGTCATTAATATCCTGAATTTCTATTTTCACTTTAAAAATATTAAAAGGATTTTCAACCACAGCATCAAAGATTAGGAAGCAGGTAGGTGCTGCCCCACACAGTGTCTCTCTATCTATCCTGTCCTTCACATAGAGATTTCCATTATCTACATTCACATACAAGTATTTTTCTGATATATGTGATATCATTTGCAGCTTTCTAGATGAGAGCTGTTTAATATCTAGTCCAATGTCTTCTGCAATATTTGCTATAACAGAGTCTTTTCTCATTTCTTCTACAATGGAATAATGAATCTGACCTGAGACTGAATGACACAGCCAGGAAAATAGGAAGGAAAATATTACTTGCCATGTTATTCCTTTGTATATCTGTGAATGGTGCTTCACCTCATCCACGTTCAGCATCTTCCAGAAGTATCCTTTAGGATATTCAGCACTTGTAATCCACAGAAATATAAAAGGATGTATTTTTGTGAAAATAATAATACATGTAAGTTGTTCAGAGAGAATCTAGAAATGGCTGTGCCTCTTCATGCAGATCTGCAGTGTGTGTGAAGGATGAAAATACCAGTGGATCTCCAGTTCTGTATTCTTCTCCTTATTGGTCAAACAGCGGCGCTCTGAGGTGTAAGTGAGGAACTGCAACACTGAAATGTTTCAGTATACAGTGCTATTTAATTTTTATGTGTTTAATCTTTGCATTGGTACAATGTCAATATGGCATTTAGCCCAAAGTTCTATACTATATACTTAGATTTGTTTAGATTTGCTAAATATTTAATTACATTAAAGTAATGAGTATAGGTAACAATAGCATATTAACCATACTGTATATTTCAAAAGCACCATTATTGAAACTGAACAAAATTTTTTTGTTAGATTTTGCAGTGTAAGAAAAGTTGGCATTTTTATTTCTGTCTGTTCGCATTGAGGACATTTTTCTTCACTTCCTGTGTGGTCACTAGGAGAGAATGATAATGCATTTATATTAATAGGCACACTAAATGAAATAATATCACCTTTTTTTATTAAATATAAGAATGGTTAGATCTGCTGTAAGGTTCCCCTTGCTATATGTGGCCCAGTTAAGGAGATAAATTTTACTTGCTATGTATTAACCAGGACAAGAAGTACGATAAAATCTACCCGGACAGGACAGAGACAGTAATACAAACTTGGCAGAGGTTCTAAGCTTTCTCCACACTATTTGAAAAAGTTTAGACAGAAGTTAAGCTTTAAAATTAGTTTCTTTTTTAAGTCTGAAAATGTAAGACTTGATACTAGTTTATTCATGATGCGGTTTAGTTTTACACTTTTTAATACCTTCTTATTAGCACATTATCGAACCATCAGGTATGTTTTTCTATTAGCACAATTTTCTGACAACCAGGTATACTTCAATGTACAACCTATAGGACTGTATTCTAGTACAGTTGGGTAGATGCTTCACAGTTTGTAGACTAGTTAATCGGTAATTATAGCAGGAGTTAAACAAAAATACCATATGTACTTTTCCCCCTGAAAACCCGGGGGAATCATGTGTGTGTGTTATACGCCGATTCCTGCTGTCTCTGAGGGAAGAGGAATGCAGAGCCCCGCCGGATTATACACAGTCACGATCTCCTGTGTACCCGGCGCTCAGTCACGCACAGTCCCACTTCCTGGCTGGCATTGGGCCCCTGTTCTGTCTATCACAGAAGGCGAGATTGTGGCGAGACTGTGTGTGACTGATTGCTGGGTACACAGGAGATTGTGGCACTGTGTAATCCGGCACTGGCGAGGCTGCAGATGGGCAATGTGCAGGCTGCATTCATTTGCAATGGTGAGGTTGCAGATGGGCAAAGTGCAGGCTGCATTTATTTTCAATGTTGAGGCTGCATTATGGGGCAATATGCAGGCTGCATTAATTGGCAATGGTGAGGATACAGATGGGCAATGGCGAGGCTGCAGATGGGCACTAGTGAGGCTGAATTGATGGGCACTGGTGAGGCTGCATTGATGGGCACTGGTGAGGCTGCAGATGGGCACTGGTGAGTCTGCATTGATGGGCACTGGTGAGTCTGCATTGATGGGCACTGGTGAGGCTGCATTGATGGGCACTGGTGAGGCTGAATTGATGCTTCAAAGTTCTGTATTTAAAATTATATTTTTTTCCTGAAATGTCCCTCTTAAAATGAAGGTGCGTGCTATATGCCTGTGCGTGTTATATGCAGATGAATATGGTAATTTATATAAGTATGTTGTATCAAAACATTAACATTAACATTGCTTTAAAACCAGTACATTGCATGAATGCTTTTCAGTAAAGCCATGTCTAGTTACATATTTCCTGGGCAGCATTAGCAGAATACGCACTACAAATAATTTGTACTTAAGAAAAGTTACTTCTGTGTCACCCGACCTACTGACAAGAACCACTAACCCCTCAGCTGATGAAGCACTGAGACCTACATAGCACTTTCCATGGATAGATTTTATGGTTCAGATTGGGTGTTACTTTGAATACCAAGTAGGTGAGACATTCTGTTGCAAGCTCACTAAGTCTCTTTAAGGCCTGGTTCATATGTACGTGGCTCTGCATGCTGTGGTAGCATGAGCAGCCTATTCCCTTGAATGGCCTGTTGTGCCTGGGTTTTCTGCAAGGAAAGGGTCTCTGCACCTTTTTTAAAATGCGGCCACACAGAAATCCCATGGTGCTTCTGCACCATGCATTTTTGTATGCAGAAAACAGCACAACATTTTTCAGTGCATGGGGGTGTCATTAAGAGTTAATGGCACCCTTGCACATTTTCTATTGTGAATATTCACCGCGTCTCTCTGTAGGGATGTATTCCCAAGGGAGGGGGCGAGCACGCTGACTAACCCCCAGCCAGAACGGCTCGGATGATGGGGGCAAACTTACTGAGGAGGAACAGGAAGTGAAAAATTCAGACAAAGAAAAAAAACATTTAGAAGGGAAATCGAAGGAAAAAGTAAGTGAATCAACAATGCACTAGCTTAAAGGAACCTATTTAGAAAATAAAAAAACGAACCTTTACAACCCCTTTAACTGTACTCAGCAAAGCAAGAAATAAACAAAAAAGTCACAAAGCATACTTTTTTATTTTTTATTTTTTAGGGGAAAGCGCGAACGCAGTCCCCTACTACCACAAATTATGCAGTTGAGTTTCCCGCATTTGGGGAAATCACAGGGGTCAGCACAGCCGGAGTGCAATGGCTGAGCCTCGCCCTGGGAGAACCACCTTCGTGATCATGGTATCTCCCCTGCCAGGTAAGTATAGCATACTTTTTTCCAACACACTATTTTATCAGATATATCTTCACTTGCTAATACGAACATCAATATACCTTCATATCACTACTTTCTGTCTTAATTTTTCCTTCAGAAAATCTCATTAATTTGCAAAATCAAATGTCCGCCATGCAAAAACCACTAAATAAGAATGGTACGGAAGAACACCCTAACAAAAAAGTAATCTCCAAAAAATTCTGCTGCCTGCAAAAGATCACCTGTATATACCACAAAGGAAAACGTGTATTTGAAATTACAATGTTAGAGTCCAGACTTCAACCCCACTCAGATACCAATCAGATTCACTAATTTCCCTTTGGGATTAATAAAGTATTCTGTTTTCTGTATGCTGTATTCTGTATACTTGTGCATAACTCAAAGAGAACATTTCTGCAAGAAATCCCAGCCCAACACAATTTACTGAAACAGTTTTTAAGTAGCAATAGTCTTAGAAATGGTCCTCCTAACCATTTTGAAAGTCTACTCAGTAGCGAAGGGACACTAAGGTTCTCCAGGTACTCTTCTTTTCCAGATGAGACTGTTTATGTTTAACCAGTATAGATATTATAGATTTTAACAGTATAAGTGCGTAGTTTAAAGCTGAACTCCATCTTTTGACATAGTTTGGGCCAGCTCAGCCCATACAAACTATGTCCCTCACTCACATGTGAGGCAGCTGCATGTACTGTATAAACTGTATGTAGCTGCCGCTACATACAGCATACCACCCTGTGCTCTGGGTTCGAGTGAGACTTCCAGTCTCATACCAGGAATACAGTAGAGTCTATTACAGCGGCTCTCGTCCAATCAGAATAAGCAATGTATTCTATCACTGAATACAAAGCTTCCTCTGAGAGGCAGGCTGATGATGTCACACAAAAAGGTAAATACTGCAATGCACTTAGATTGGTGCAATGGGCACTCGTGTCACCCTATCCGCACACTAGAGACTGTGTTCTAGCACAGCTGCTGGTGTGAATAGACCCTTAAATGCATTATAAAATACACAAATATGTATTTACTATTTATAAGCACAGAAAAAAATAAAATTACACCTAAGTACAATTATCAGTCACTAAATTACTTTCATTGGCCAGCAGACGTTATAAGTATTTGTTTTTTTTGCAAAAATCAATAACATACCTACGATTACATCACGATCTACAGTCTGTATTACATTTAATTCTTGTTTTTCACTTAGACAATTTCAGTAAATCAACATATGTGAAACAAATTAACAAAACAGTTGTCCCAGCAAATTAGCCAATTTTGAAGGTCATAGGGTAAAATTTTAAATCCCTGGTTGTTAAAGCAAGGGCGGAATCACCAATTCCTGTGCATTTACTCCACAAAAAGTGAGGTGAAACATGTACTTTAGTTCCTCGTCTTAGTTGATAATCATATAATTTTCATTAATATAGGAGCATTACAACAGCTGTGTTAAGTCTTTCATCATGCTGCGAGTTTCCTTGTGGTTAAAAACACACTGTCACAATGCCCAAGCAGGGCAAAGTGCCAGTGTCTCTTATAAGCACCCCTGGCCTGACACCCCATACTCATTTTCTTGCACGTTATACTCCCAGAGACACAAGAAGAAGAAAGTGGAAGCCCCCCTAAAATGTTGAGGAATCCTTCCTTTGACAGTTCTGAGCAGAACAAGCATCTCCATTGGAAGATGTTTCTTTGTCTTGACCCAGTGAAAGCATAGAATGTTTTATTTCCCTATATTGTCTCTCAGTGACAATGGTCACCTGACCAATTGGTGAGAGTTACTTTTCCCAGACACAGCATTAAAAATGCAAAAGAAAGCAGGAATACTAAGGTACCAAAACCTTAAAAAGAAGATAGTCCTCATTCATAAAATATGCCAAGTCCACAAAAGGCTGTAATTCACATAAATAAATAAAAAAAACCTTCAGTGCCTCTTTATTTATTTGTGTGGATTACAGTACTTTGTGGACCATGTATTATGAATGAGGACTATTTCACTTCTTAAGGTTTTTGTGTCCTAGTATTTTTGGTTTTGAGTTGGTATTCTGCACTGCATATATTATATTCACACAGAAATATATTTTAAGGTTCATGTGGGGATGAATGCACATGTAAGGTATATAGGGACATGTTTATGCATATGAAGGTATTTATATATTATATTGATTAGCACTTCGCTTTTATTGTTTATATATCCAAACAGTAATTTCAAGTGCTGATCCACATACATAAGGAAAAACACTTGCCTAAAATATATTAGCCAGGTCACACACTCTTAATTTTTGTTGTTCCAAGATAATTTGTTAGGAAACTGCTAGGTCACTTATTTCAAATGTAAAACGTGAGACAAAATATAGATATATTGCTATTTCTCTAGAGTATTATAAAATGTGAGTTTCCTAGGGGAGACACATGGACAGCACTTTAAGTTTTCAAAAACTCACCCCAATTTGACTGCTAGTTGGTAAAGCCGCCTTTAAACTTTCATTTCCAAGACCCGAGTCATCAGCATCAATAAGATTATCCACAGGGACGTTTTGATTAGTTTTCATGTATGTAAAGTCACTTTCCCCAGAATCCAAAGCCACACAAACATTGTACGAGTAGGGAAGTGTTAGAGTTCCACTGGTATATTGAGACAACATCCTGGGATCAACTTGAGGATATAAATTTGAACTGACCGGTCCATATACTGGGAATGGTTTAGATTTCCTACATTTAGATAAAACAGCCAACATGACAGTTATGATAAATAGCAAAGAAATGACTGCTAGGGCAATTACCAAGTACAGCTGCAGATTGGACTGAGTCTCGTCATCAGGGAAGTGATTGACAAATTTAGGAACTACTTGTTGGAAATTATTTGCAACAACAAGAGTGATGGTAACTGTAGCAGAGAGAGATGGGATCCCATTGTCCCTTACCATCACTATAAACTTGTGAGTCAGTATATCCTTCTCTTGAAAAACATGTTGTGTTCGAATTTCACCAGTATGTTCATCAATGGTAAAGTAAAATGGTTCAGCTACTTGTATGAAATGATACGAGAGCCAAGCATTATGTCCAGAGTCTGCATCCACTGCAACCACCTTTGTTATTAATGATCCAGGCTCAGCACCAAAAGGGACCATCTCAAACCCCGATGATGCCCCACTCTCTGGGGATGGGTATAGGAGTTTTGGTGCATTATCATTCTGATCTATTACTTTGATAATTAATGTTGTGTTGCTGCTGAGAGATGGGTGTCCATTGTCCCTAGCTTTCACTTCTATTGAAAACTCCTTGTGCTGTTCATAATCAAATGATCTCTGGGCATAGATAACTCCAGTCTCTATATTAAGAGAAAAATAGGAAGTTATAGGTAGAGATTGTGTATTTGTGTTTGAAATGGAATAAATTATTTTTGCATTGTCTCCAGTATCATCATCAGAGGCCTGCATACTGTATATTGAGGCTCCTGGTAAATTGTTTTCTTGTACATAAGCAACATAAGTAGATTTCATAAACAATGGTGAATTATCATTAACATCTGATACTTCCAGTTTTATGATTTTCTGACTGGAAAGTGAAGGAGATCCTCTGTCTTTAGCTACGATTGTGATGTCATAATTAGACACTTTTTCTCGATCCATATAACGTGTGGTCACAATTGTATAAAAACTGTCGGATGACAAAATTAGATTAAAATGTGTTTCCTCTGTGAGCTTACAGTCCACTTCACCATTTTCTAATGAATCTTTATCATGGACTCTGATCAGCACTATCACTGTTCCAGGTGCAGTATCCTCAGGAATGGGTGAAGATAAGGATTTGATGGATATTTCTGGAACATTGTCATTCTCATCTATGACATCTATCAATACCTTACAATGGGAAACAAGACCTCCTCCATCCTTAGCTTGAACAGACAGTTCATAGTTTGTTGTCTCTTCAAAATCTAACTTTTTGTTGATGCTAATGTCACCACTTTTGGAATGAATGCTGAAAAGGCCAGATGGATGAACATTTCCTGAAGTTTTGCTGAAGGAATAAGTGATTTGCCCATTTGTACCAGCATCTCTGTCCATTGCATTTACATTGATTATAGTAGTATTTATCACACTATTCTCATTTACATTAACTTTGTATTCCTCTTGGGAAAATATTGGGAAATTATCATTAACATCAGTAACAATGATTCGTATTACAGCTGTTCCAGATCTCACAGGATTTCCTCCATCCAGAGCTGTTAAAATCAGTTCATGAACATTTTGTAATTCTTGATCCAGTGAATTCTCTAATACAAGCTCAGGAGATTGAAATCCATTGCTGCTAATCTTCTGATTTAATTTAAAATACGAATTGTCACTGAGTTTATATGTCTGTACTGAATTAACACCAATATCCAGATCTTCTGCATTTTGTAATGCAAATCTTGTTCCTGGTGATGCTAGTTCAATAGTTTCTATAGTGAACGTCTCAGGATAAAACACTGGAGGATTGTCATTAACATCCTGAATTTCTACTTTCACTTTAAAAACATTAATTGGATTTTCAACCACAGCATCAAAGGTTAGGAAGCAGGTAGGTGCTGCTCCACACAGTGTTTCTCTATCTATCCTGTCCTTCACATAGAGATTTCCATTATCTACATTCACATACAAGTATTTCTCTGATATATGTGATATAATTTGCAGCTTTCTTGATGAGAGCTGTTTAATATCTAATCCCAGGTCTTTTGCAATATTTGCTATAACAGAGTCTTTTGTAATTTCTTCTACAATTGAATAATGAATCTGACCTGAGACTGAATGACACAACCAGAAAAAGAATAAGGAAATAATTACTTGCCATGTTATCCCTTTGTATGTCTGTGAATGGTGCTGCATCTCATCCATTTTCAGCATCTTCCAAAAGCGTCCTTTTAGGATATTTAACATTTGTAACACAGAGAAAAAAAGGATGTATTTTTGTGAAAAAAATAAAACATGTAAGTTGTTCAGAGAGAATCTAGAAATGGCTGTGCCTCTTCATGCAGATCTGCAGTGTGTTTGAAGGATGAAAATACCAGTGGATCTCCATTTCGGTATTCTTCTCCTTATTGGTCAAACAGCGGCGCTCTGAGGTGTAAGTGAGGAACTGCAACACTGAAATGCTTCTGTATAGAGTGTTATTCAATCTTTATGTTTTGTTTCTATGTATTGGTACAATGTCATTTAGTGGCAGTTATAATTTGAAATTCTATTTGATTTAACTAGACTTTTAATTACAATTAGGTATTAAGATTTAAATAAAAAATGATAAATGTAGCTTAAATAAATTATTTGCATGTTTATGCCTGGAATAGAAATCATCAAGGGTGAAATGTGAAAAACTCAAGTAAAACGTTATGTAATGTGTTATGGATAACAACAGAATATTAACCATATATTTAAAACTTTTATTGAAGCCTAACTCCGATTAAAATGTTTTCGCTAGCTTTTAATTTAGTGGGGAAAAGTGTGATTTTTATTGTTGTCTTTGTCCCTATTGAGAACATTTTCCTTAGCTTTCGGTGTGAAAGATGGGTGATAATAAGGAAATAAAATCACTTTCCTAAAGGGGACTTTTGGTGGAGAGTATTGCTGCTAAATAAATGGCTGTACCAGTTACTAAATACAATATAATATATTTTCCAGGTGATACTATGAAAGTTTAACCAATGTATTCAAGTAAGAAATTATAGATTGTAATGCTGTGTGTGTAATTTAAACTGACTGTGTGTAACTATTACTGTGACTTAGCTGGGGATCAGACTTTCATGAATAAAACTGGTAAATTTCAAAGATTGTATACAGATACACAGCTTCCCTTAAGAACAATTTAATTTGAAAAAAAAACATCTGAAAACACAATTTCTAAGCATTTTATTTCACAAATTTATTCCACATATCTAAATAGTCATAATATCTTACAAACACATAGATATTATCAAAACATACTGGAGTATGTGTAGGCACTATCACTGGGAACACAATTCACCTTTGATCTCATTAATCAACACAAATGATTTTACACCTGGGAAAGAGGATTACTTATATTTTGTTAGATGGGCAAAAAAGAGATAATACAGTTACAAGATGTGATGACAGGAGATAGGATTTGCTATTTTTTTGAATTGAAGCAAAAATAGGGTAATATGCCACTAGATAAATTGAGATATGCACAAATACAACACTTCTAACAAATGCTACCACAGCCACTACACGGAAAAGATAGCCTTAAGCCAATAGAAAAACTGCTCAGCTCCCCGTCTAGTGTACAGTATAGTACTTCAAAAATATATAAGTTATTAGTGAAAGAAATAGAACCCAAGTTCCCGCCTCATCTCGGGAAATGGGAGCAAGAACTGGGGGTAAGATTAATGAGCATCAGAAGAGGAGAATATTAAAGCTAGCATGCTTTTCCTTAACGGATGCTAAGACGATAGAGATTAGTTTTAAACTCTTAGCTAGATGATATGTGACCCCATCGAGGGCGCGGAGCTTTGGGGCAGGCGTATCCCCTCTATATTGGATGGAGTGCGGTTCTCCAGGGACCTTTGCGCACCTATGGTGGGAATGCACTAAGTAACAGGACTTATGGAGGGAGAACATCAAGGTTATTCAGGAAATAACAGGGGAGCATATGCAGGCCGAACCCTGGAGATGTTTATTCCATAAAACTGAAAAACCTATAGCACAATATAGGAGATCTTTGGTACCACGCCTGGTAAATACAGCCAAAGGCTTGATTCCCAGGTATTGGCGAACCCTAAAAGCCCCAAGTGTGAAAGAATGGATATTAAAAATAGATCAGATATGCTCCTTTGAAGAGATAATACATGCAAGGGAAGACCTAACAGAGAGATACAATGATATCTGGGGAAAATGGCTGGGATTTAAGAAATCGGGGAAGTATATGGAAATATGTGATATAGGAGAATGAGAATACAAGGGAACATTAATACCCTGAGCATGCAGAGAATCGATTAGTTGGGGAAGATTAAGAAGAGAAGAGAAGGGAGTTTAGAGGGGAGGGGAGAGGGGGTGGGCATGGGGGTGTTTTTTTGGGGGGAGGGAGGGGGGGTTTAATATTTCAAGACTGTAGTTGGTACTTTTCACACAATGTTGATAATGTTTGCAATGATGTATTTTTCTTGAAAACTAATAAAACAATTGAATGCAAACATACTGGAGTCACACATCTTAGCTCGTATGTCTATTTACCCAAGTAAGTTTTAACTGCATTATATAGTACACACATATTTATTTACTATTTGTAACCTCAGAAATTTTTTGAATTAAACCCAAATATAATTACTAATCACTAAATTACATTTATTGGTCAGCAGAAGTTATAGGTATGTCTTTCTCTCTGCTTCTCGTTCGCTCACCAATACCTCTATAATAGAGGCGAACTACAAGGTATTATTGAGATGGTATATGGTACCGGCCAGATTAGCTACCTTTGTACCTGGTGCCGCCTCAGGGTGCTTCAGGGGTTGCGGACAGGTGGGATCCACCTATCATATATGGTGGACATGTCCTAAGGTCAGGAGATTTTGGATGAGGGTCTACAACTTTTTATACACCCTCACCCAGATTAATCTGACAAAATCCGAAAAACACGCATTTTTGGGTGGTAAGACAGCTGAAACGTCTGGACCCCGATAACGACTCCTCACATTTATATTTCTCTCAGCTAAAATAACTATTGCTAGGAATTGGAAATCTTCCCTTTGATCAGCTCAAACAAAAATTGTCATGGCTTCTGTTGAATGAAAGGTTAACAGCGCTGGCACAAGATAAGATGAAGCTGTTTCATAAAGTTTGGGACCTGTGGATTAGTTATCTGTCAAATGACCGCAGGACTATTGCGAACTAGACTGTACCCGGTGAGATAGATTCCCGAGCATGGAGCTACAACCCCTTCCTCTCCCCCTCCCCCCTACCTTTCTTTTCTTCCCCCCCCCATTAACACACTTTTCAGTCAAGCCTACTCCTTTCCCTTTAACTATTACTAGTTTGGTTTAGCTGTCAGCTTTTTCTTACCCTCGGCGAGACATTGCTCTCTTATGATGTTGAGGGAGCTCCCCGCGGTGGGAAGGGCCGGTCTCCCCTGAAGGATAGGTGGGCAGCTGGTGGTTCCTGGTGGACGGAGCATGCTCAATGGAAACTGTAGGAGAGGGCGCATCAGGCCCTGTTCCACACAATCTCATGTAAGGGTGGAGAGCATCATTGGAGCAGGGCCTGTGTATGATTAATATTGATGTGAATATGCCCCTGGTTGTACCGGGAAATAATACTGTGTTATTTTACTTGCCAGTGAGGGATTTCCTGACTGTTTTGTTTGACTAGCTACCAAAGGTGTATGCTGTATAAGGTTAAGCTGAGACATTTGTTTTCTGTTCTCACTATTGCAATACGTAATAAAAATTATTGAAACAAAATAAGTATTTCTTTCTCCTATAAATATCAGTAAATTACCCGTCAGTACATCAAGTTCTACAGTCTGGACTACATTTAATACCTGCCTTTAATTTACTTTGACAATTACAGTAAAATAACATATCAATGTGCATAACAGAATGAAACACAGTTGTCCCTGCAAATTATCAGGGCCCATTTTGAAAGACATGGGGTAAAACTCTAAACCCATGGTACTTAAAGCAGGGGCTTAGCCACCAACCCCTGTTCATGTATGCCATAATAACTGAGGTAAAGCCCACACAGTAGTTCCTCCCCAGAGTCGATAACCAAAGAATCCTTATAGAAATATGAACATTACAGCTGCTTTGTTAAGCCTTTCATCATTATACGAGATTCCCTATGGTTAAAGAAGCCTTGTCATAATGCCTAAACAAGAGGAAGCTTCCATTGTGCTCCATCATGTTGCAAATAGCTATGGAAGTTTCCGGTGCCGACAGCATTGGGTCACCATACATTTGCAAGGAAATAACATAGCATTGTTGACCCAACACTGGAAGCGCCTGAATGAACAGGTCATTTTCAGAATAAACAGGTAATTGTTATGGAATAGCATAGGAATTATCTATGCACATACTTATTTTCATTTTTGGCTGATGACACAATTGAAGATTGCTTTAGGAATCACATCTTTTCCCAAAGTCTCCCTTTCCCCTGTAATCCCCAGGAAACTTTAAGCCAGCCATAGATGGATCGAATCTCGGCCAGTTCAGGAGGGACTGGCCAAGATTCGATCCATCTATGCGTAGGCTGGTTGTACTGAAGTCAATCTATTGATTGATTTCCGTAAGAGCAGCTTGGCAGATTTTTTACATGCGATCACTGGCTATACCTGCCAGCAGTGATCATTGTGTTCAGCCTGGAGGGAAGACTCCCTCTGTCAAAACACAATAGCGAAGCGGGACGGAGGGAATGTTTATGGGGGAATAGATTTTTTTTTGCATAATTTATGGGCTGCTTTACTTTTCCAACCTTTGTTACATTTACACTTACTCTTTTGTATACCAAGATAATTTGTTAGGTAGCTGTTAGATCACCTATCTCAAGCGTGATAGTTGAGACAAAGTACAGACTTATTGCAATTTCTCTGGAGTGTTATAAAATGTAATGCTCTCAGGAGAGAAAAATGAACAGTGCTTTCCATTTTCAAAAACTCACCTGGATTTGACTGCTGATTGGCAAAGCCTCCCTTAAATTTTCATTTTCAAGACCAGAATCATCAGCATCAATCAGATTATCCACAGGAACATTTTGATTAGTTTTCATGTATGTAAAATCACCTTCACTAGAATCCAGAGCCACACAAACGTTGTAAGAGTAGGGAAATGTTAGTGTTCCACTGGCATATTGAGACAGCATCCTGGGATCAACTGGAGGATATAAATTTGAATTGACGGGCCCATACACCTGGAATGGTTTAGACTTCCTACATTTTGATATAACAGCCAACAGGACTGTTATAATAAATAGCAAAGATATTACAGCTAGGGCGATTACCAAGTACAACTGCAAACTGGATTGAGAATCTTCATCAGCGAGGTGATTGACAAATTTAGGAACTACTTGTTGGAAGTTATCTGCAACAACAAGAGTGACGGTAACTGTAGCAGAGAGACATGGGATCCCATTGTCCTTTACCATCACCACAATCTTGTGACTCAGTGTATCCTTCTCATGGAAAATATGTTGTGTTCGAATTTCACCTGTATGTTCATCCATGGCGAAGTAAAATGGTTCAGCTACTTGTATGAAATGATAAGAGAGCCAGGCATTATGTCCAGTGTCTGCATCCACTGCAACCACCTTTGTTATTATTGATCCAGGCTCAGCACCAAAAGGTACCATCTCAAACCCAGCTGATCCTCCACTCTCTGGGGATGGGTATAAGAGTTTTGGTGCATTATCATTCTGATCTATTACTTTGACAGTCAATATTGTGTTGCTGCTGAGAGATGGGTGTCCATTGTCCCTAGCTGTTACTTCTACTACAAACTCCTGGTGCTGCTCATAATCAAACGTTCTCTGGGCATAGATTACTCCAGTGTCTATATTAAGAGATAAATAGGAGGCCATGGAAAGATCTTCCGTATTTTTGTTTGCAATTGAATACATAATTTTAGCATTGTCTCCAGTATCAAGATCAATTGCTTGTATACTGTATATTGAGGCACCTGGTAAATTGTTCTCTTGTACATAAGCAACATAAGTAGATTCTATAAATAGTGGAGGATTATCATTAACATCTGAAATTACCAGTTTGATGGTTTCCTGACTGGAAAGTGGAGGAGATCCTCTGTCAGTGGCTACAATTTGTATGTTATAATTAGACACTTTCTCTCTATCCATAGGACCTGTTGTCACAATTGTATACACACTGCTAGAAGACAAAACTAAATTAAAAGGTATTTCCCCTGTGAGCTGACATTCCACTTCTCCATTTTCTCCTGAATCTTTATCATGGACTCTGATTAGAGCTATCATTTTTCCAGATGTAGAATTCTCAGGAATAGGAGAAGATAATGAAGTGATGAATATCACTGGAGCATTGTCATTCTCATCCATCAATTCGATCAAAACTTTGCAACGGGAAACAATTCCTCCTCCGTCTTTTGCTTGAACAGACAGTTCATAGTTCGCTGCCTCTTCAAAATCTAACATTTTGTTGATTTTGATTTCACCACTTTTGGGATGAATACTAAAAAGCCCAGAAAGATGGACATTTCCTGATGTTTTGCTGAAGGAGTAAGTGATTTGCCCATTGGTACCAGCATCTCTGTCAGTTGCATTTACATTGATTATAGTGGTATTTACTGCAATATTCTCACTTACACTAACTTTGTATACGTCTTGGGAAAATATTGGAAAATTATCATTAACATCAATAACAATGATTTGTATTACAGCTGTTCCAGATCTTACAGGATTTCCTCCATCCAAAGCTGTTAAAATCAGTTCATGAACATTTTGTACTTCTTGATCCAGTGATTTCTCTAACACAAGCTCAGGAGATATAAATCCATCACTGCTAATCTTTTGACTTAATGTAAAATGTGAATTGTCACTGAGTTTATATGTCTGTACTGAATTAACACCAATATCCAGATCTTCTGCATGTTGTAATGTAAATCTTGTTCCTGGTGATGTTGATTCAATAGTATCTATAGTGAAAGTCTCAGGATAAAACACTGGAGGATTGTCATTAATATCCTGAATTTCTATTTTCACTTTAAAAATATTAAAAGGATTTTCAACCACAGCATCAAAGGTTAGGAAGCAGGTAGGTGCTGCCCCACACAGTGTCTCTCGATCTATCCTGTCCTTCACATAGAGATTTCCATTATCTACATTCACATACAAATATTTCTCTGATATATGTGATATAATTTGCAGCTTTCTAGATGAGAGCTGTTTAATATCTAATCCCAGGTCTTTTGCAATATTTGCTATAACAGAGTCTTTTCTCATTTCTTCTACAATGGAATAATGAATCTGACCTGAGACTGAATGACACAGCCAGGAAAATAGGAAGGAAAATATTACTTGCCATGTTATTCCTTTGTATATCTGTGAATGGTGCTTCATCTCATCCATGTTCAGCATCTTCCAGAAGTGTCCTTTAGGATATTCAGCATTTGTAATCCACAGAGAAAAAAAAAGCATGTATTTTTGTGAAAATAATAATACATGTAAGTTGTTCAGAGAGAATCTAGAAATGGCTGTGCCTCTTCATGCAGATCTGCAGTGTGTGTGAATGATGAAAATACCAGTGGATCTCCAGTTCTGTATTCTTCTCCTTATTGGTCAAACAGCGGCGCTCTGAGGTGTAAGTGAGGAACTGCAACACTGAAATGTTTCAGTACACAGTGCTATTCAATCATTCTGTTTTTAGTCTTTACATTGGCACAATGTCTATTATATGGCAGTTAGCCCAAAGTTCTATATTACATACTTAGATTTGTTTAGATTTGCAAAATATTTAATTACATTAAATTGAAACCCAACTCCAACTCCAACCAAAACTTTTTTGTTAGCTTTCAACAGTGTGAGGAAAGTTGGCATTGTTATTGCTTTGTCTTTGTTCCCATTGAGAACATTTTTCTTCACTTCCTGTGTGGTCACTAGGGGAGGATGGTAACGCATTTAATCTAATGGGTGCACTAAAGGAAATAATATCACCTTTCTTTATTAAATACAAGAATGGTTAGATCTGCTGTAAGGTTTCCCTTGCTATATGTGTCCCAGTTGAGGAGATTCCTTTTACTTGCTGTGTAGTAACCAGGACAAGAAGTACGATAAAATCTACCCGGACAGGACAGAGACAGTAATACAAATTTGGCAGAGGTTTTAAGCTTTCTCCACTCTATCTGAAAAAGTTTAGGTTGGAGTTAAGCTTTAAAATCAGTTTCTTTTTAAATCTGACTAATGTAAGACTTGTTACTAGTTAATTCTTTATGCCGTTTAGTTTTCACTTTTTAATACCTTCCTATTAGCACATTATCTAACCATCAGGTATGTTTTTCTATTAGCACAATTTTCTGACAATCAGGTATACTTCAATGTATAGCCCAGGGCTGGACAAATTTGCTTGGAATCTAGGAGCCAGCTAACAAAGTTAGGAGCCAGGAACGCTCCCCGTTCCGCCGAGCTTGCGCGCAGAAGCGAACGCATAGCCCTAGACCTCCTCTGTAACTCAAAACATGCAACCTGTAGAATTTTTTTAAACGTCGCCTATGGAAATTTTAAAGGGTATAAGTTTGTCGCCATTCCACGAGTGACATGTTGGGTATCAATTTACTCTGCGTAACATTATCTTTCACAATATATAAAAAAAAAATGGGCTAACTTTACTGTTGTCTTATTTTTTAATTAAACAAAGTGTAAAAACAGACAGGGGAAGCTCCATTAACATTGCCGGTTGTCTTGTCATACCAACGGCCACCACAAGATGGCACCAAATCACAGAAGGAAGCATAGGCCTGCAGAAGGCCGCAAAGCCTCGGCTTCAATTACTGGCCGGCGCGGCCCAATGCAATCGCGCATTGGGGGGGGGGTCGCACGGAGACACAGGATACCCCAGCTATGACCTGGCGCCCAGGGTTTGTCGAACCCTGGTACAACCTATAGGACTGTATTCTAGTACAGTTGTGTAGATGCTTCACAGTTTTTAGAAAAGGTAATAGGTAATTATAGCAGGAGTTAAACAAAAATAACTTCTATAAGTATGTTGTATCTAAACATTAGTAATTAAATATTGCTTTAAAACCAGAACATTGCATGAATGCTTTTGAGTAAAGCCATGTCTAGTTATATATTTCCTGGGCAACATTATCTGAATACTCACTACAAATAATTTGTACTCAAGAAAAATTACTCCTGTGTCACCCCACCTACTGACAAGAACCACTAACCCCTCTGCTGATGAAGCACTGAGACTTACACAGCATTATTCACGGATAGCTTTTCTGATTCAGATTGGGTGTTACTTTGAATACCAAGTAGGTGAGACATTCTGTTGCAAGCTCACTAAATCTATTTAAGGCCTGGTTCACATGTATGTGGCCCTGCATGCCCTGGTAGCATGAGCAGCCTATTCTGCCTGATTTTTCTGCAAGGAAAAGGTCTCTGCACCTTTAATAAAATATGGCCACATGGAAATCACACGGTGCTTCTGCACTATGCATGTTTTTTATGCAGAAAACCGCACAACATTTTTCAGCGCATAGGGGTGCCATTAAGCGTTAATGGCACCCTTGAACATTTTCTGTGCATCACTGCCTTTTGTGTATGGCAGCATGCGGGTGTGGGAATGCGTATGATTTACACGCACACCTGCATTTATGTGAACGTAGCTTACCTGTACTCAAGACTGCACGCAAAGCAAGAATTAAACAAAAAAAGTTACAAAGCATCTTCACTTTCTTGCTAATAAAAACATAAATATGCCTCCATTTATGGTGGACAAGGTTTGCCTACTACTACTTTCTGTCTTTATTTTTCCTTCAGAAAATCTCATGAACTTGCAAAATCAAATATCTGCAAGGCAAAAAATACTAAATAAGAATGGTACTGTAGAACACCCTAAAAGAAAGACTACTCTTTAAAAAATTCTGCTGCCTGCAAAAGATCACCTGTATATACCACAAAAGAAAATGTGTATTTGAAATTACAATGTTAGAGTCCAGACTTCAACCATACTCAGATGCCAATCAGATTCACCAATTTCCCCTTGGGATTAATAAAGTATTCTGTTTTCTGTATGCTGTATTCTGTATACTTATGCATAACTCAAAAAGAGCATTTCTGCAAGAAATCCCAGCCCAACACAATTTACTGAAACAGTTTTTAAGTGGGAATGGTCCTCCTAACCATTTTGAAAGTCTACTCAGTAGCTAAGGGACACTAAGGTTCTACCAGGTACTGTACTCTTCTTTTCCAGACGAGACTGTTAATGTTTAACCAGTATAGATATTATGGATTTTAACATTGTGGGTGTGAAGTTTAAAGCTGAACTCCATCTTTTGACATACTTTACATAGTTTGGGCCAGCTTGGCCCATACAAACTATGTCCCTCTCTAACATGTGAAGCAGCTGGATATGTGGTATAAACTGTATGTAGCTGCGGCTACATACAGAATACCGCACTGTGCTCTGGGTTTGAGTGAGACTTCCAGTCTCATATCTGGAACACAGTAGAGTCTCCTACAGTGGCTCTCAGCCAATCAGAATAAGCAATGTATTATATCACTGGTTGGCAGTCAGAGAGGCACGCTGATGATGTCACAACCTATGACTCAGCCAATCAGGGGACGCTTTGTATTCATTGATAGAATACCTGGCTGAATGCCAATGTGATAGACTCTACAGTGTTTCGTGTATGAGATTGGAAGTCTTAGCTCGAACCTGGAACACAGTGCAGTATTCTGTATGTAGCCGCAGCTACATACAGTTTATACCTCACACCCAGTGGCCTCACGTATTAGTGAGGGACATATTCATTTGGGCCAAGTTGGCCCAAACAAACTATGTAAAGTATGTCAAAAGATGGTGTGGAGCTTTAAACTGATTGTGTATGTCTATTGTTATTATTATTACGTAGCTAGAGATCCAACAGTATTATTTTAGAAGACTTTAGAAGAAGGATTTTTATGAAAAAAGATAGATAGATAGATAGAAAGCAAGTGTACCAGACACATGACCATGGGTAATAATAAACTTGCTTGTAAGAAAAACAAAATATATAAAAAATCTTAAAACACAATATCTAATAACCTTTTTCCACATACTTACTCCACATATCTAAATAGTCATAATATCTTACAAACATGTAGTTATGATCAAATTTCCTGAAGTCGCAAATCGGGTTGCATGTTTATTTGCTTAATTCAGTTAGTGCATACAGTACTTTTTACAGCATAATGCAATCCTCCACCTCGCACTATGCTGTGCCCAATAAAACGTAATGAAATATTACATTGTATTATTTCAACAACATTTTGTTAAAAGAAAAAACTGCAATGCACTAAGATTGGTGCAATGGGCACTCATGTCACCCTACCGCACACTAGAGACTGTGCTCTAGCACAGCTGCTGGTTTGAATAGACTCTTAAATGCCTTATACAGTACACAACTGTGTATTTACTATTTATAATCACAGAAAAAAAAATACACCTAAATACAATTATCAGTCACTAAATTACTTTTATTGGCTTGCAAAAATCAATAAAATACCTACAATTACATCTCGGGCTACAGTCTGTATTACATTTAATACTTGCCTTTTTTCACTTAGACAATTTCAGTAAATCAACATATGTGTAAAATTCGAAACCCCTGGTTCTTAAAGCAAGGGCGGAATCACCAACTCCTGTGCATTTACTCCACAAAAATTGAGGTAAAGCCTGCACTGTAGTTCCTCGTCTTAGTTGATAATCATATAATTTTCATTATTATAGGAGCATTACAGCAGCTGTGCTAAGCCTTTCATCATGCTACGAGTTTGGTTAACAACACACTGTCACATTGCCCAAACAGGGCAAAGTGCCAACGTCTCTTATAAGCACCCCAGGCCCGACACCCCATACTCATTTTCATGCACGTCCTACTACAAGAGACACAAGAAAAAGAAAGTGGAAGCCTCCCTAAAATGTAGAGGGCAGTTCTCAGCAGAACAAGCATCTCCATTGGAAGATGTCTGTTTGTCTTGATCCAGTGAAAGCCTGGAATCTTTTATTTCCCTGTATTGTCTGTCTGTGACAAAGGTCACCTGACCAAATGATGAGAGTTACTTTTCCCAGACACAGCATTAAAGATGCAAAAGGTTACATAGGTTTTAACTCATCCTCCTCTATCAAAAACGACAGAATCAATTTTGATACCATGTGAATAAAAGGTATAATGTGGTGCAGTGCCCTAAATTTATCCTGTACTAAATACTTATGTGTGAAAACAAAATATTTAAGTGACATACTGTATAATCCATGAGTATATAAACAATACAAGATTATCACTAATCAATATAATATAAAAATACCTTCATATACTGTAAATAAACATGCCCCTATATATCATACATATGCAAATATCCCCATGTAAACCTTAAAATATATTGCTGTGTGACTATAATGTATGTAGTGCTAAATACTAATAAAAAATAAAATAAAAATGAATACTAAGGTACCAAAACCTTTTCTTGTTCAATATTTGTATTGAAGTTTATAAAAAGAAAGGGGGGGGGGGACAATGTCAACCCTACTGTAGGACATATGTATGGGTATAAATGGCAAAACGGTATTAACAAAACTTTGTGGACTTCACACAGCAATGTATTTTAAGGTTGATGTGGGCATATTTGCACATGTAAGGTATATAGGGACACGTTTATGCATATGAACGTATATATATATATACAGTAAATCATATTGATTAGCTCTTTACTTTTATTGTTTTTAAATCCAAACTGTGATTCCAAGTGCTGCTGATCCACATAAAGACAAGCACTTGCTTAAACTCAAATATATTAAGGTTCACACACTCTTAATTTTTGTTGTGCCAAGATAATTTGTTAGGAAACTGTTAGGTCACTTATTTCAAATGTGACAAGTGAGACAAAATATAGATATATTGCTATTTCTCTAGAGTATTATAAAATGTGAGTTTCCTAGGGGAGACACATGGACAGCACTTTAAGTTTTCAAAAACTCACCCCAATTTGACTGCTAGTTGGTAAAGCCGCCTTTAAACTTTCATTTCCAAGACCCGAGTCATCAGCATCAATAAGATTATCCACAGGGACGTTTTGATTAGTTTTCATGTATGTAAAGTCACTTTCCCCAGAATCCAAAGCCACACAAACATTGTACGAGTAGGGAAGTGTTAGAGTTCCACTGGTATATTGAGACAGCATCCTGGGATCAACTTGAGGAAATAAATTTGAACTGACCGGTCCATATACTGGGAATGGTTTAGATTTCCTACATTTAGATATAACAGCCAACATGACAGTTATGATAAATAGCAAAGAAATGACTGCTAGGGCAATTACCAAGTACAGCTGCAGATTGGACTGAGTCTCGTCATCAGGGAAGAGATTGACAAATTTAGGAACTACTTGTTGGAAATTATTTGCAACAACAAGAGTGATGGTAACTGTAGCAGAGAGAGATGGGATCCCATTGTCCCTTACCATCACTATAAACTTGTGATTCAGTATATCCTTCTCTTGAAAAACATGTTGTGTTCGAATTTCACCAGTATGTTCATCAATGGTAAAGTAAAATGGTTCAGCTACTTGTATGAAATGATACGAGAGCCAAGCATTATGTCCAGAGTCTGCATCCACTGCAACCACCTTTGTTATTAATGATCCAGGCTCAGCACCAAAAGGGACCATCTCAAACCCTGATGATGCCCCACTCTCTGGGGATGGGTATAGGAGTTTTGGTGCATTATCATTCTGATCTATTACTTTGATAAATAATGTTGTGTTGCTGCTGAGAGATGGGTGTCCATTGTCCCTAGCTTTCACTTCTATTGAAAACTCCTTGTGCTGTTCATAATCAAATGATCTCTGGACATAGATAACTCCAGTCTCTATATTAAGAGAAAAATAGGAAGTTATAGGTAGATCTTGTGTATTTGTGTTTGAAATGGAATAAATCATTTTTGCATTGTCTCCAGTATCATCATCGAAAGCCTGTATACTGTATATTGAGGCTCCTGGTAAATTGTTCTCTTGTACATAAGAAACATAAGTAGATTTCATAAACAGTGGGGGATTATCATTAACATCTGATATCTCCAGTTTTATGGTTTTCTGACTGGAAAGTGGAAGAGATCCTCTGTCTGTAGCTACGATTGTGATGTCATAATTAGACACTTTCTCTCGATCCATATAACGTGTGGTCACAATTGTATAAAAACTGTCGGATGACAAAATTAAATTAAAATGTGTTTCGTCTGTGAGCCTACAGTCCACTTCGCCATTTTCTAATGAATCTTTATCATGGATTCTGATCAGCGCTATCACTGTTCCAGGTGCAGTATCCTCAGGAATGGGTGAAGATAAGGATTTGATGGATATTTCTGGAGCATTGTCATTCTCATCTATGACATCTATCAATACCTTACAATGGGAAACAAGACCTCCTCCATCCTTAGCTTGAACAGACAGTTCATAGTTTGTTGTCTCTTCAAAATCTAACTTTTTGTTGATGCTAATGTCACCACTTTTGGAATGAATGCTGAAAAGGCCAGATGGATGAACATTTCCTGAAGTTTTGCTGAATGAGTAAGTGATTTGCCCATTTGTACCAGCATCTCTGTCCATTGCATTTACATTGATTATAGTAGTATTTATCACACTATTCTCATTTACACTAACTTTGTATTCTTCTTGGGAAAATATTGGAAAATTATCATTAGCATCAATAACAATGATTTGTATTACAGCTGTTCCAGATCTTACAGGATTTCCTCCATCCAGAGCTGTTAAAATCAGTTCATGAACATTTTGTATTTCTTGATCCAGTGATTTCTCTAACACAAGCTCAGGGGATTGAAATCCATTGCTGCTAATCTTCTGATTTAATGTAAAATGTGAATTGTCACTGAGTTTATATGTCTGTACTGAATTAACACCAATATCCAGATCTTCTGCATTTTGTAATGCAAATCTTGTTCCTGGTGATGCTAGTTCAATAGTTTCTATAGTGAATTTCTCAGGATAAAACACTGGAGGATTGTCATTAACATCCTGAATTTCTATTTTCACTTTAAAAACATTAATTGGATTTTCAACCACAGCATCAAAGGTTAGGAAGCAGGTAGGTGCTGCCCCACACAGTGTCTCTCTATCGATCCTGTCCTTCACATAGAGATCTCCATTATCTACATTCACATACAAATATTTCTCTGATATATGTGATATAATTTGCAGCTTTCTTGATGAGAGCTGTTTAATATCTAATCCCAGGTCTTTTGCAATATTTGCTATAACAGAATCTTTTCTCATTTCTTCTACAATGGAATAATGAATCTGACCTGAGACTGAATGACAGAACCAGGAAAAAAAGAAGGAAAGAATTACTTGCCATTGTATTTCTTTGTATGTCTGTGAATGGTGCTTCATCTTATCCATGTTCAACACTTTCCAAAAGTGTCCTTTAGAATATTTCTTATTTGTAATCCACAGAGAAAAAAGTAGGTGTTTTTTGTGAAAATAATAAAAAGACTAAGCTGCTTAGAGAGAATCCAGAAAATGGCTGTGCCTCTTCATGCAGATCTGCAGTGTGTGTGAATGATGAAAATACCAGTGGATCTCCAGTTCTGTATTCTTCTCCTTATTGGTCAAACAGCGGCGCTCTGAGGTGGAATCGAGGAACTGCAACACTGAAGTGCTTCAGTAAACAGTGTTATTTAATCTTTCTGTTTTTTTTTTTAGTCTTTGCATTGGTACAATTCCAATTATAGTCAGTTATAATTAGATTTTCTATATTTGTTTGGACTTTTAATTACAATTAGGTATTATGATTTATATAAAAAAAATATAAATGTAGCATACCCATAAATAAATTACTTGTATGTTTATGCCTGTAATAGAAATAATCAAGGGCTGAAATGTGAAGAACTTGAGTAAAACATTATGTAACATGTTATAGGTAACAGTAGAATACTAACCGCATGTTTCAAACTTTTATTGAAGTCCAACTCTAATGAAAACTTTTTTGTTAGCTTTTAATTTAATGGGGAAGTATGACTTATCTTTTATTTTTTTGCTGTCTTAGTCCCCATTGATAAATTTATTCCTTCACTTCCTTTGTGGAAGATGGGTGTTAAAAAGGAAATAAAATCACTTTGCTTTATTAGATTTAGGAAGGGCCAGGTCTTCTTTCAGGTTTCCATTGCTGTGTGTGTCTCATTTGAGAAGATTCAATTTACTTGTTGTGCAGTTACTAGCACAGTAGGTTTTGCAAAATCAACCTGGAGGGGGCACAGACAGTAATATAAACCTGGCAGAGGGTACAAGCTTCTTCCACTCTTCCCAAACAACAAATCTGTTGACTTATGTTAGGCTTTAAAAAAGTTTTTTTTTTTAAAAAGGCCAAAGTTTATTTAGAATAATAAAAAAAAAAAACAGCACAAGGGACATTACTTACAATTAATTTAATGTGTCCCGTCTAGTGTTGGCTCCTGCTTTCCTTGAAACCCGAAACTCTGATCCCCACCCCTCCTGCCCCACTCTTCTGGTGGACTGGGGGAGCTGTGGAAGGCACTCATCTAGAGTGCCTGACTATGCCTGCCCTTTGCGCCCAGATCCTCAATTCATAGAAGCCATACTGTAGCATCTTGGAATGAAACAATGATCGATGAATGCCTTTTGACCATTTATTCATCTGTCCCTCCTTCGGCAAAGGGGGTTGGGGGGTCAGAGGATAAAGATTTCAAGTAAACCAAGTACCAGCAGCACATGGGACAGTCCCTTTAACAGTCCAACATCCCTCGCTGGCATCTTCTACCTGTCTTCTTCCAGGTCCCGGACTATGGCCTTCCTCATTGGCCAGTATGGGATGAAGCCACTCCTTCACATAGGCAGATGCTGTGTCGGAATATAAACTGCCTCGCTGGCATCTTCTACCTGTCTTCTTCCAGGTCCCGGACTATGGCCTTACTCATTGGCCAGTATGGGATAAAGCCACTCCTTCACATAGGCAGGTGCTGTGTCGGAATGTAAACTGTGCTGTGCTTGTGCAGCTCAGTGTACAGTCCAAAGAAGACTTTGAGCGTGCAGGTAGGTTTATTTATTATAAATAATAGTATTATTATAAAATAATATCACAATCTTTAAATCTGAAACTTTAGAGCTGCTTTTATAGTGAATAATGCCCCTTGATGGTGATTTTTGTTTTTTTTGTTTTGACCAAACTTGAGCTTTAAGTGTGACAAACCTAAGCCTTGTTACAAGTATGTTCTAGTTTATTCATGATAACGTTTATATTTACATTTTTTTATACTTTTCTATTAGCATATTATCTATCAGGTCTGCTACTATGCCCAACCTATAGAATTGTATTCTAGTACAACAATTGGGTACATGCTTAACAGTATGTACAATAGGCAAGTATTAAAAACATATAACCTCTAACAATACTTTGAATCTTAAAGTGATTGTAAAGTCAGAAGTTTTTTTATCTTAAAGCATTCTATGCATTAAGATAAAAAGTCTTCTGTGTGCAGCAGCCCCTCTTGGCCCCCCTTATATTAACCTGAGCCCCATCTCTGTCCAGCAATGTCCATAAGTGTCTCAGCCGCCTGAGACTTTTTCTCCTGATTAGCTAAGACACAGCGCCATTGGCTCCCGCTGCTGTCAATCAAAGTCAATGTGCCAATCAGGAAGGATAGGGGGCAGGGCCGGGTCAGGGTTCCGTATCTGAATGGATACACGGACCTGTGACTGGGCTTGGGTGCCCCCATGGCAAGCTGCTTGCTGTGGGGGCACTCGGCAGTAAGGAGGGGCCAGGAGCACAGAAGAGGGATCCGAGAAGAAGAGGATCAGGGCTGCTCCACTGCACAGGGCAGGTAAGTATAGCATGTTTGATTTGTTTTTATAGAAAAAAAAAGAGATTTTACAATCACTTTAATGTCAGCAATTAAATATTACTTAAAACCAACATGTTTCATACATACTTCTGGGTAAAGCCATGCTTAGTTGCATAATTTTCCTGGACAGTTATATTTCCTACTGATAATCTGTACTCAAGTAAAGTTACTGTGGCACCCCACCTACTGATAAGAACCACTAGTCCCTCTGTTTTGCTGAGGTATTGAGACTGAGACAGCACTATCCATGGATAGCTTTTCTGGTTCAGGTTAGGTGTTGCTTTGAGCACCAAGTAGGTGAGACAATATGCCACAAGCATACCATGTAAAAACATTACCAATAAGTCTTTTCATCATTTGGAGTAGGTTATTTATATTTACTGTATTTCCCAGTAACCATTGCCTAAATTTTACTAACTGTATTTTGCAAAGCAAGAAACAAATACAAAACAAAAAGATACAAAACATACTTTTTAAATCAAACAAACTCTTTTATCAGATATATGAAGCTTCTTTAAAATGATACCATGATTAAATAATTAGGGCCCCTTTCACATTGCCAGCAGTTTCTAATGCCTTCTGAAAAGTGATTTGTGATGGATTACTTTTCAGAGGGAGATAAAGCAGTGGTTTCCAGGCACTTAGGATCTGATTCTGGTGCCTCCTGTGTTTTTTTTTTCAATCCCTATGGGGATTTTGCATTAGAATACTGCTCCATAACCATTCCATAACCTAATGACGAAATAAAATGTGCCTAAACTTTTATGCTTTGATTCACAGCCATGGCATGTGTACAGATCCCTTTGGCTGCCACTTGCTGGTGGGTGGTCAGGGAGCAATAAAAATGTGGACCAACCACCTGTTTTTACCACCCTTACAGCCACCCATGTGAAAGAGGTCTAACAGTCTAGCTTTCCAAGAAAATAAGAAAATATATACTGTATATTTTTTTTCATTTTCTTGCCAATACACAGCCACATAGTAGGTAAGGTTGAATAAAGACAATAGTCCTTCCAGTTCAACCTGTGTAGGTGCACATGTGTCAGTGTCTATAATTATTTCCCATATCCCTGTATGTTTTGTTCTTTAGGACTCACATCCAATACAAACATGTATGGTGGACAAAATATTGCACTGTTTGTCTACTACTTCCTGTTTTTATTATTTCTTTAGAAAATCTCATGAACTTGCTAAATCAAATGTCCCTTATGCGAAACTACGAAACAAGAATGGTGTTTATGGAAGGACACCATGAAAGAAGCCACTGCTCTTTAGAAAATTTTACTGCCTGCAAAAGATTGCCTGGATAAACCACAAAAGATAATATGTATTTGGAATGGCCATGTTGGAGTCCAAACCTCAACCCCATTGAGGGGTTGCATAACCTGAAACAAGCTGTTCATGCAAGAAAGTCAAGGACTACACAACTAACTGAAACCATTTTTAAAGTGTATTTACACCTTTGCATCCAAATTGGGATAATACCCACTTTATATTTGTTACATGTTCCTATTTTAGACTTAAAAAACAATAAAAAAAGCTTATATTTTTAGCACTTTGCACTTGCTTAAACACGATACCTATTTTCCCCCTATGTAATGTTAAGAAGGGGGCTGTGCAGTTAATGTTTAAAATAACTAAACCTGCCTGTACTGTGTTGACAGATCTCACTGTCAGTTGTAAATTACATTTTAACATTGTTTGCCACATAGATTTGGATTCTGCAATGTATGGCAATGAGTGGAAACCTATTCTGTCCCCACGTTGTTCCTCTGAAATTGTTCAGAATAGCTTGGGTTCCTATGTATAATCCTGAACCTAAGAAACAACTAGAAAGGTAAGAAATATACTGTATGTTTTTAATTCATTTTAAGGTATGCTATGTGAGTGGGAACACACAACAAACATGTAGTAGGGGTTTCCAAAATTTGACTGCAAAAATTAAAATACATTTTAAAGAGAAATGTTTCCTCCTAACCAATGCACGTGTGTCTGGCTAGTAGTTATGAGCTTGGTTTCAGCTTAGCCCGGAAATAAGCTGTCATTCCTGGGCCATCCAGCTCTTAATGTGAAATTAACAGCCTGCAGCTGCACATTGAGATGCTTGTGACATCATTGACCTAATAGGGCCACACGGCCTCTCCATAGTTAATGGCACTGACAGCTGCCTTCCGACGTTCCACCAAACCCAGAACTGAACCCAAGCTCATCCCTACTGACCAGGTGCTACATTTTTGATGGGAATTATTGCAGCTAAAAAAATGTTTTACTAGTTTCGTTTACCAGATGAAACAATAAAATGCATTCCATTCAGATATCATAGATTACAAATGTGTGTGTGAGTGGTTTAAAATGATTGTGTTTATCTATTACTATGACTTAGCTGAAGATCAAATGGCGTTTTAGGACACATTCATGGTAATTTCTATTGGTTTTATGTGGATAGATAGATAGCAAGACAGCAACTATACACTTGTGTATGCGTGTAAGAGAAAAAAATATGAAAAAAAACCTGAAAGCTTCTTATGCCACATACATACTCCACGAATCTAAACAGTTATAGTATCCTGCAAAAACATTGTTATGATCAAATACACAGTCACACATCTAGGTTTGCATGTCTACTTGCATAAATCATTTTAAATGCATTATTTTGTACACAAACAATTATTTACTATTAATTAGACATGTGCAATTCGTTTCGTTCCGAATTCGTTTTTTAACGAATTTCGACAAATTCGTTAATTCGGAAATATCCGAATTAACGAAAACTCATTTAACGAATTTTAACGAATATTCGTAAATTCAAATTTACGAATGTACGAATTTACGAATATACGAATTTACCAATGCACGAATTTACGAATGTACAACTATCCGGAAATTCGTAAATTTGAATTTACGAATTTCCGAATATTCGTACATTCGTAAATTTGTACATTCGTACAATCGTAAATTAGTAAATTCGGAAATCTGAAATAATAATTAACTAATAACTTAACTATTACTAACTATTCAATTATAGGTATTGTAATTTCCTTTCAAATTTGGCTGTTAGTGAACTTAACGAAGTTACGAATTGTTTTCCGACATAATGAATGCCGTATCTAAACGAATGGAACGTAATGAATTAATAATAATAATAAATAACAATAATAATAATAAAAACGTTTTATTATTATTATTATTAATTTGTTCCGTTCCATTTGTTTAGATGCGGCATTTGTTATTTCAGGTTATGCGTAACTTCAGATAAATTTGTATTCGTTACGTTCGCTAAGAGCCAAATTTGAAAGGAAATTACAACTATAATTTAATAGTTATTTTTTCAGATTTTCAAATTTTCGGGTTTTCGAAAATATCGAATTTCCAAATTTCCGAAATTACGAATGTATAAATTTACGAATGTATAAATTTACGAATGTACGAATTTACGAATGTATAAATTTACGAATGTACAAATTTACGAATGTATAAATTTACGAATGTACAAATTTACGAATTTACGAATTGCGATCATAACGAATGACCCGAAAAACGAAAAAAAAAAAAAAACGAATGAAACGAAAACGAAAACTAACGAATTTTTTGGCAGTGCACATGTCTACTATTAATTACCACAAAAATCGAATCAAATGACACCTAAATACAAATACCAGTCACTAACCTACATCTATAGGTTAGCAGAAGATGTAATTACATTATTTTTTCTATTATAAAAATACTATATTTACTACATGTAATGCAGATAGAAATGTCCCCATGGCTCTCATAAAAAGCTTAACCCCTTCACGCCTAAGGGTAAAACAAATCTAAATGCCTAAGCACATTTTTCCAATTTTAAAATGTGTTAGTAAAACTGTACCTCATCATCACAGCTACATTGTGCATCCAGGTGGATTATACCTTGTTTTTTCAGAACAAATTGGGCTTTCAGTTGGTAGTAAATGGTTATGGATATCTCCTGTTTTTTGTTTTTTTTATTATTATCAAAGGAAAACTGACCCAAAATAGTAAAAAAAAAGTTTTTTTTATTTAGCTGTATATTTTTCTTATACACGTGTGTATGTCAGTTGTTGTTTGTACCCATAGTACAGCCCAGAAGCAATAGTGCACATTTTGCTTTTTTTTGTCCTACCTAAAACACACTGACACTAATGCTAATTTAAAAAAAAACCCGGCTCAAAATATACTGGCCATGACCTTCGACCCTGACTTTGACCGAAACACTAAACCTGGCACTGACCTAGATCAAACCTTGATCTAGGTATTTATTCTTATTTATTTTTTAGATCTGGGTCCCGATCGTTAGTTTGGGGCCTGGGGCTCTCAGCGAGACCCCGATCTCTGTGCTGGGAGCCTATGCTTGAGAAAGGAGTGCCGCGGTTCCCCCACCAATAGCGAGCCTGCTCTGAAACGCATCGCATGTCGATGACATCACAGCCTGGCGCCGCGCTCTGTTGTGTTTTCCAAGCCTCGTTCTGGCTGTAGATCACACGGCCATGTCTCCCAATAACATCCCGGAAGCCACACAAACTGTATCAGCCACAGCACGGCCCGCCATCCAGCCCTGACGTCCCACCCCTCTCATCCACTTATTTCACTTATTGGAACCCATACTAACGCCGGATGGCCACTTTCTCTTCTGACTGTGGTATGAACGAACTGGGTCCCTGAAGGACAACTGCTGTGCTTTCCTGCCCAGGACTAGTTGTGGTGCCAGCCCAGACGGACTTGCTGTGACCTGCAGTCCCACATCCACCCTTCTACCCAGCTGTAAATCGTGAATGCAACCCTTCATTCCCTCATGTGAGTGAATATTGCTGTTTATTAAATGTTTTATTGATACTTTCTCAGAGGCGCCCTCCTCCATGTTTTATTTTAGCCTACTGGAAATCTGCTTCTGGTTTTATTGGTGGCTGCCCAGACTGACCTACTTCCACATATGCAACCGAGAGTATAAGTACCTATCTATACATCTTATTTTTCCCTATTCCTGGACTAATTGGTACCTTACTGAACTCACATACTGAGGTATTTGTGCATTGCGCCTTTTTCACTTGTTTTCTGTGCTGGGATTTCTTACAAAAAAATTCTTACAAAAAAAAACTTCAGTAAACCTTGACTTTTCTGACCTTTATCATTTACACTTATTCTTGTACTGAAAAATTAACAAGATAATTTGTTAGGCAACTGTTAGGTTACCTTTTCCAAATGTGACAAGTGAGACAAAATAGATATTGCTATTTCTCTAAATTATTATAAAATGTGAGTTTCCTAGGGGAGACACACGGACAGCGCTTAAAGTTTTAAATAACTCACCTGAATTTGATTGCCAGTTGGTAAAGCCGTCTTTAAACTTTCATTTCCAAGACCCGAATCATCAGCATCAATAAGATTATCCACAGGGACATTTTGATTCGTTTTCATGTATGTAAAATCACCTTCTCCAGAATCCAAAGCCACACAAACATTGTAAGTGTAGGGAAGTGTTAGTGTTCCACTGGCATATTGAGACAACATCCTGGGATCAACTTGAGGATATAAATTTGAACTGACAGGTCCATATACTGGGATTGGTTTAGACTTCCTACATTTAGATATAACAGCCAACATGACAGTTATGATAAATAGCAAAGAAATGACTGCTAGGGCAATTACCAAGTACAGCTGCAGATTGGACTGAGTCTCGTCATCAGGGAAGTGATTGATGAATTTAGGGGCTACCTGTTGGAAATTATCTGCAACAACAAGAGTGATGGTAACTGTAGCAGAGAAAGATGGGATCCCATTGTCCTTTACAATCACCACAACCTTGTGATTTAGTGTATCCTTCTCTTGGAAAACATGCTGTGTTCGAATTTCTCCTGTATGTTCATCAATGGAAAAGTAAGATGGTTCAGATACCTGTACAAAATGATACGAGAGCCAAGCATTATGTCCAGAGTCTGCATCCACTGCAACCACCTTTGTTAATAATGATCCAGGCTCAGCGCCAAAAGGGACCATCTCAAACCCAGCCGATGCTCCACTTTCTGGGGATGGGTATAAGAGTTTTGGTGCATTATCATTCTGATCTATGACTTTGATAGTTATTGTTGTGTTGCTGCTCAGAGATGGGTGTCCACTGTCCTTCGCTGTCACTTTTATTACATACTCATTGTGCTGCTCATAATCAAATGATCTCTGGGCATAGATAACTCCACTGTCTATATTAAGAGAAAAACAGGAAGACATAGCGGGATCTTCTGTATTTGTGTTTGAAATGGAATAAATAATTTTAGCATTGTCTCCAGCATCATCATCAGAAGCCTGTATACTGTATACTGGGGATCCTGGTAAATTGTTCTCTTGTACATAAGCAACATAAGTAGATTTCATAAACAGTGGTGGATTATCATTAACATCTGATATGTCCAGTTTGATGGTTTTCTGACTGGAAAGTGAAGGAGAACCTCTGTCTGTAGCTACAATTGTGATGTTATAATTAGACACTTTCTCTCGATCCATAGCACTTGTGGTCACAATAGTATAAAAACTGTTAGATGACAAAACTAGATTAAAAGGCATTTCTCCTGTGAGCTTACAGTCCACATCTCCATTTTCTTCTGAATCTTTATCATGGACTCTGATTAGAGCAATCATTGTTCCAAGTGCAGTATCCTCAAGAATGGGTGAAGATAATGAGGTGATTGATATCTCTGGAGCATTGTCATTTTCATCTATCACTTCTATCAAAACCTTACAATGGGAAACAAGTCCTCCTCCATCCTTCGCTTGAACAGGCAGCTCATAATTTTTTGTCAGTTCATAATCTAAATTTATGTTTGTTTTAATTTCACCAGTTAAAGGATTAATAGTAAAAGTTCCTTTATGATATCCTGATGTCTTGCTAAAAGAATAGGTAATCTGTCCATTCACATCTTCATCTTTATCCATTGCACTTACAGCAGTTACAATAGTATTGGTTGGGATACTTTCATTTACACTGACTTTATATAGTTGTTCATTGAAAACAGGAAAATTATCATTGACATCTGTAACAATAATTTTTACTAGAGCGGTTCCAGACCTTATTGGACTACCTCCATCGAATGCTGTTAAAATTAATTCATGAGCATTTAAAGTCTCTCGATCTAAAGGTTTTTCTAATACAAGTTCTGGAAACTTGCTTCCATCTGGATTTATGCTTTCAGTCAGTATAAAATGCTGATTATTACTAAGCTTATATGCCTGTACTGAATTGACACCCATATCTGGATCTTCTGCACCTTGTAAAGCAAATCTTGTTCCAGATGAAGTAGATTCTACCATTTCTATTGAGAAAGGCTCATGAAAGAACACAGGAGAATGGTCATTGATATCTTGAATTTCTACACTGACACTGAAAACATTGAATGGATTTTCAACCACAGCATCAAAGGTTAGGAAGCAGGTAGCTTCTGCCCCACACAGTGTCTCTCTGTCTATTCTGTCCTTCACATAGAGATTTCCATTGTCTAAATTCACATAAAAATATTTCTCTGATATATAAGATATGATTTTCAGCTTTCTAAATGAGAGTTGTTTAATATCCAATCCAAGATCATCTGCAATATTTGCTATAACAGAATCTTTTCTCATTTCTTCTACAATGGAATATTGAATTTGACCAGAAACTGAATGACACAGCCAGGAAAATAAAAAGGAAAATATTACTTGCCATCTGATCCATTTGTATATCTGTGAGTTGTTCTTCATCTTCGCATTTATTTTTAGTAACATACAGAAATATCTTTTAGAGCATTTGTGAAGAAAATAAATAATCCTGTGTTATGTGCAGAAGGAATCCAGAAAATGGTTGTGTGCCTCTTCTTACAGATCTGCATGGTTTGTGAATGTTGAATATACCAGTGGATCTCCAGTTCTGCATTTTGCTCCTTATTGGTCAAACAGCGGCGCTCTGAGGCATAAGTGAGGAACTGCAACACTCAAATGTCCCAGTGTTCTATTTAGTCATTGTATTATTTTATTCCTTTCATTTGTACTTTTAATTTAACCTTTTAGACCGTCTATTTAGTTTCCAAACTAAATTTAGGTGTTAAACTTTGAATACATTTTAAATAATGGCAAATAGTCCTATGACAGCTAAAAACGAACAGATTGATGATAATGTTATACTGTATAACAACTGGTATAGCAAAGAGCAGAATACTATCTGAATACTATCTGTAAATTTTAAATCCAACATAAAGTTTTTTTTTTTTAAACAAAATAAATGTAAAACTACATATGCCTAAGACATACTACATAAAATACATCCTACCTCAATGCAGGTTACAGGATCTGATTCTAGTTCATCTGAGTACATACTACACGCTTTGTATGGCTCCTGCCCATTTCAAGAGTTTAAGAGACATGCCTTATAGCAAATGTCTTTTAAAATGAATACTTTAAATCTGATTCAAAAATATTATCCAGTGCAAAAACACCTACAAATGGAAAATACTTGTGGGTAATATTGTTTAAACTACACACATTTCCAAAGCAGCATAGCCTGGACCTGCAAATATGCATATCCGTGGCACTTCAAATATGGACCGAATACCACCGCCCCTATGCTGATGTTCAACCTTATGATTGAATTACTTATGGTGTTCTCATTCAGAATCAAATTGAACACATAGCAAATAGGGCATTCACAATGGGCAAAAGGATATTATTAGAAAAATAAAGTTATTTGCAAACTTTTCCACAGGTAACATTGTCTAATGTCTTTTTACCTTTACTTTGCATGCTAGTTTATTCTTGCAAAGCAAGAAACAGAATAGCAGATACATATTCTGTACTTACTGACTATTTTACCCGATATATAAAACACTACTTAAAACAATGATGAAAAAAAGTGCTGGAAAAACTACACAGACTGCAATGTGCATTGATGTATTGTGGGCCGTGTTTACATTGCTTTTCTCCCACTTATATTATTTAATTTTGCATCTATTACACCATAATCTGATAGTCTTTAAAAAACTAGAAATTACAAACAGAAGTGCGACTGTCACTTTGTGTCAGTTGGATGCAACAACATAATTCCCCGAGACCAGCAAAAATATGCACTGATGGTCATAAAAGAACTGCAGGAACTAGTAACATAAACGGTATAAATACTTGTAAAAAATGGGATTAAAGTGCATGCAAATCATAATGGACTTCCCTTATGTATTTACTGTTGTTTTTATTAACTATACAACCGAAAGCATTTGTTACATCAACTCAGTAAGTGTTGATCTCGACAAAAAATTCAGTGAGCGGGCGGCGCATGCGTGGAGCTCACGGCGACGGGCATGTCCCACTGAGGCTCCGCTTTTACACACCCAAATGGTGTCAAAATCTTACCCTAATCTTCCTCAGTGCCCTGGGAACATTTCACAATGGTTTTATGAGCTGTTTGGGGGAAAAATAATATAAAACTCCTCAGGGATCATTTGTCCAGAGGCTCCAGTAAAATGGAGTTGTCTAAATCTCCTCACACAGTCACATCTCGCGCTGACAGGCAGCAGCATTTATCTCATGTACTGTATGATACAGACTTTGAAGACAGCGCCACCTCCCAGCAACAACAGACAGACTCCTTACATCCAAATGTTTTAAAACAAAAAGAGAAAATGTTACAGAAGGCCTTAAAGCAGACCTCCAACCATATTACTGAGAAATTAACAAAATAAATCCGTGACTTAGGTCAGCGCACAGCTGACTTAGAAAAGTGGATGACATAGAAACGAATGTAATGACTCATGAAAATTAATTGGACACTCTTAAAGATAAAAACTTTTCGCTGCAAACACGTTTAGAGGATTTTGAAAATAGAGCACGTCGCTCATACCTCCGCATACGAGGCATACCTGAGTCTATTTTTGATCTACAATCAACCATTACTGCCCTTTTTCAAGAACTATCACAGTCAGTTCCAATTGAGAGACTGGAAATGGACAGAATACATAGAGCCTTAGCACCACGCAAATCTGAAGGTCCTCCCCGTGACATAATTGCGAAATTTTATTTCTTTCGCACCAAAGAGTATCTCATGGTCGCCGCAAGGAATAAAAAATCCCTTATTTTCCAAGGTCACCCATATCAGATCTTTGCTGACCTTTCCCCATAAACTGTCGCTAAACGGCGCTCAATGAAACCCTTGTTACAAAATTTACAACACCAGATCCCTTATCAATAGGGATTCCCCTTTTCACTTTGTTCGAAGAGGGGTCGATTCCACTCTCCAAACCTAGATCTTCCAGATTCAATGGACTAAATGCATTTTGCATACCACATTGAAATTAATTTAATATTTACTGATCTTCCATCCAGATTTAGGATGCTAAGCACTTAATGTCATTTAATAAGGAGTGTATATACTGCGCTGTCTTAAAAAGAACAATCCTGTATGATACCGATTGATGCGATGCGAATGTGAAATCAATGCTGCAACTTAAAAAGTGAGACACACACAAATGGATATATATAAAAGAATAAAGCTGCGCAAAAAATTGATTGATGTGGTGAAAAATGAGTCTCTATCGTCCAAGGTGCTCTTATCCAAGACAAATATGATTTGAATGACCCCACCGTTGCAAGTGAGGGCAATGAACCCCAAAATAATGTAAAGCTGTTGAGCGAATCACAGTAGGGACTGCACTGAGATACAAAAAGGTCATAAATATGAACATAAGTCAATAAACTGAAATGTTATGGAAAGCCAATGGCATAGATATGAATCTTCTTGATGACCATCAGTGACATCAAACACAGAATCACCCAAGAATAAGTGCTGATAATCAGATACAAAGGATTCCACCACCTCTACTGCCGCTTACCAGAAACATAGATCAGTAAATGCAGATGGCTGTTTCCCCTGCCAGGGTCTCCGAATAAATCAGTCAAAAAATCCCCGCTTGTCCAATGGGTATATCACTAGTCTTTCTCACAGTGTCAAGATGATCTCATGGCAAAATGAAAAAGAAAGCCACCATAGCGTAATCCAGTTTAAAAAGGGTTTAATAGACATAAAAGAAATACACTTAAGCCCTGTACACACGATCGGATTTCCTATGGATTCTAATCAGATGGATTTTTCCATCGGAAATCCTATGAAACTGACTTCCATCAGTCTTGCCTACACACCATCAGTCAAAAATCCGACCGTCCCAAACGCCGTGAAGTAAAACACTCCGACAAGCCGGGAAAAATGAAGTTCAATGCTTCTGAGCATGCGTCGACTTGATTCTGAGCATGCATGGGTTTTTTGTCCGATGGAGTTCCACACAGACGATCGGAATTGCTATTGTTTTTTTCCCATCGGATAAATTTAAAACATGTTCTATTTTTTCTCACCGATGGAAAAAAGACCGATGGGGCCCATACTCGATCGGTTTGTCCGATGAGAAAAGTCCATCGGACTGTTTTCATTGGTAAAACCGATCGTGTGTACACAGCATTACAAAGGTTTGCAGGTATATCAGCGTATGAATAAAATAGTGTAGCCGTATTTCTTCCCCTAAATAGATTATAGTTTAACTTTAGTTTTTACATTTTTTATCCATTTTTGGTCTAAGATAATTGAAGCTTTTTTTTAACAACAAGGTTGGTCTTTATTGAGAAATATAACATCACACACGGCAGACATTAAAACATCATAAATAATCCACGACAGTTGGATAATAGGGTAAAGCATACATATGTATAGTGAACAGTTGACATATATAACATCCATACATATAGTGATTGTACAATATACCAGTGCAAATACATTGGAGGATCTCACAGCTGTTCTATCCAGGGCAACCATAGTCGATCAAACTTCTGGGGACAACCTGTAAGTTAGCTTGTACAGGGGTAACACAGCATTTATAGAGGAGTCCCAGGATTCTACCGTAGGGGGAGAGGAGGATGCCCATTTAAGCAAAAAAAAAAATCTTGGCATAAAACAGTACAAGGGAAACAAGCAACTTAGTATATAGGGGTCTCTGGTCATCATCCTGAATGCCCAACAAGGCCAATTTAGGCGATATTGGAAGTGATAACTGCAGGCGGAGATTGATACACTCAAATACTGCTGCCCAGTACATCGCCAAAGAGGGGCAGGTCCAGAACATATGCAGAAATGTGCTATCAGGTGATTGGCACCTGGTGCAATTCTGCAACCTCTAAGATAATTAAAGCTTTAAATTATCCAATTTTCTCAATATCCCCATTACACTCTTCCTTCCTCATCCTATCCTTCCCCTTTCCTCCCTTCTACTTCCCTCTTATTACCCACCCTCCCCACCCCCTTCTCCTATTCCCTTCTTACCTACAATAAAGGGTTCTATATTATTTTTGGCCAAAAACCTATTTACTGAACAGAAGTACATTTTGCTACTGTATTATTAATAGTCGATACTCTATTTTTTATCATCCTAATTATTAGTGACATTACTGCCTTTCCAACCCAGAGGTAACCTGTATAATTCAACAAAATATATAATTTAAAATTCCCACCGTGAAACCATAAAATGCAATTATTTGATTAAAACTATTTTGGATGTTTTAATGTTGAAAATGTGACAATATTTTTCTTATATTCGGTTATTTTTGCATATTTTGGCCAAATTTGGATGTCAAAGTAAATTTTTTCCTTTTTAGATATATTTTCGGTCCTGGGGGACTCGAGAAATTGTCACTGCTCCCTCCATTTTTCTGTCCTAGGACTCTCCTCCACACCTTTTTTGTGTAAGGAGCCTCCCTGGACAGACTCTGTGCCTCTGAGCTAGCATTTTTGCACGCTCGGAACGCCACCGTTTTACCCTTTTACTTTCTAAAAGTATTTGTCTCATAATGATTCTCACTTTCTCTTTCTTCTTCAACATTCTGCTTCCACTTTCCCCTTTCTCTTTGCTCCTCCCCGAGGTAAGTATGGATTTTCAATCTATGTCTGACATGTCTTATAATATCCTCTATAAGATATCATGATGGCTCCTTTAAATATCCTTACCTTAAACGTTCAAGGTCTAAATGTTCCACAAAAGTGAACCAAAGTTTTTCGATCATTATCTTCCTCAAAGGCACATATATATTATGCCTCCAAGAAACTAATTTCACTGAAACCTCAAAACACCTAAATATTTTGGTACAGTCTATCCCCAAGTTCTTACTGCTTCAGCTAAAACTAAACAAAGAGGAGTGCTAATTGCATTTCAGCGAGCTACACCCTTTTCTCTTCTGACAGAAATCAAGGACCCAGAAGGTCGTTATCTCATTGTTACGGGACATCTATGTGATACACCAATCACAGTAGTATCCTATTATGCTCCCAATATAAATCCAACGTCATTCCTCTCTCATTTATTTCAGGTAATAGATACTCATAAAATGGGAATGCTTTTGATCTGTGGAGATTCGAACCAAGTTCTATATCCTTATTTAGATAAATCCCCAACTCCTATCACATACAACTCTCAATCTCGTATGTTCCAAAGACTTCTACAACAACATTCCTTGCTAGATTCCTGGCGAGCAATCAATCCCATGAAGCAAAAGTGAATGGATAATACTGCGCCTGTCAGTAAGTGAAATTTTTTTGTGTATAACTGAATATCACAAAGGGAAATGCTGAGTGATGAATTCTAATAAGCTGCCCACATAACAATTGACTAATTGTGAAGGAATATGTATATAAAATGTGAGCGCTAAATGCAATCCAAATTAATGAAAACCAGTGCCTATATGCATGTAATACAACAAGTGCTTCCACACTGTTTGTATATCTGTGAGAAATCCCCCACAGGTAAAAATAAAAAAAGGGAAAAAAGGGGGTGGTGAATCACTAATGAGTGAAAAGATCCCCTGGTAAGTGTGTGTACACAAACTATAAACAAATGATTCAGATCTGATGCGTGATCCCTATGGGTATGACCCAGAAACCAAGTAAAAAATGTATGTAAAAAAACTGTATATAAAAAATATATAAAGTGTGAACACAATCTATTGAACTACAGGGTGTATAACCCCCTATGTATGAGAAATAAACTGTGAGCAATGTAAAGGCAACGTTGCTTATCATAAGATGTTAATTGAAGGACGGTCTGTGAAGTACATATCCAACATGATAAAGTCTATATCAACTGTCCACACCATCAGGTATATACCAATGTCCCCCAAACGAATAGTAATCACATGGGGGCAATTGGAACCCCTGAATATGAGTAAATGTCCTCTTGGATATCGAATTCCTGGGCTGTGGTGTAAATTCCTATAAGTGTGGGAACACCGATGATAGGAAGGGGGGAAAACACTTCAGAATTTCCAGCTGATACACGGTGATAACATAATCATCTCAAGTATTAAAGAGAATTGAATACTCTTACCGCAAGACTCGGACCCTGATCACCATACGGTGCTGGGTCATGCAGGCTTATGTCCACTCAGGGACTTGGGTCGTGGTGATGTGATGTTGTCCTTTATTCCTCCGCAGCTGGAAGCTTACACCGGATCAAACCCTTCAGCTCAAACCAAGATCAGATATCCAGGGAAAAAGTTGGTTCCAAAAAAAGAAAGAGAAATCCTCTGCATAGTGTAAATCCAGATAGCTGGAATTTTATTTAAAACTGAGCAGAGTTCAAATGACAAAACCACTACAAAGATTTTTAAAATAAATAAAAATAATAATAAAATCCAAAAATTCCTGGAAAATCAAAACCAGCGATACAACAAACATGCGTGGGCTAGGTGGCTGTAACTAGCATGTGATCCCGACGCGTTTCGTCTACTACAGACATCAACTGGGGTACAGTAGGCACTGGTTTTCATTAATTTGGATTGCATTTAGCGCTCACATTTTACATAATCCCATGAAGCGTCAATATTTCTTTTATTCCCATCCACATGAATCTTTTTCCCCTATTGATCACATTCTAATCTCTATAAGTATGTCCCCGGAACTACTTACATCATCTGTTGTACCCTTTACATAGACTGATCATTGTGCAATACTTTCTACTTTCACTTCCCTCATACCTAAAACACAAGACCCCACATGGCACATAAATAATTCGACCCTATCCCACCCATCACACTCTACTGACTTAGAAATAGCCATAAAAGATTATCTGAAGAACAATAAAACTCCTGATATTTCTCCATTAACCTTGTGGGAAGCACATAAACCTGTCCTTCGAGGAATATGTTTACGCCAAGCATCATACCTAAAAGAGAAAAAAAGAAACTACAACAAAAATTTGAAATAAAATTCAACGCTTGCCACACAAATTTTCAATCAAATTCTACCCCTGTGACAAAAACTCAATTAGATGAAGCTAGTCTAAATCTTGATCTTTTCCTATCTGAATCTGTAGACAAAACCTTATGTAAATCCAAACATAAATTTTATATTACAGCTAACAAGCTTGGCACTCTTCTTGCTCAAGCTCTTAAAAAAATGAAACAACCCATACAAACCGATTCGACTAAAATTGCCTCATAATACTTACACCAGCAATCCAGAAAAGATCCTACAAACCTTCCACAAGCACCTTACATCTTTATACAATAAAGAGGGATCTTTTGACCAATCCTCTGCAGAATAATTTTTCTCACAAATTAAACTTCCAACTATTCCCTTAACTCAACATGAAAATCTTGAAAGTCCCATTACATCTGCAGAGGTTGAATTAGCCATTAAATCCCTTAACCACTTGTCCCCCGCCCACTGTCAATTGACGGCGGGCGGAGAATACTCTCGTTCTGGGAGGACGTCATATGACGTCCTCCCTTTAAAACGAGCTAGGAGGCGCGCGCTCGCCGTGTTCACAAGGCCCCGGTGCACGTGCCCGGCGGCCGCGATTGCCGCCGGGCACCCGCGATTGCCCGGGAAACGAGCAGGAAAGTGGATCTCTGTGTGTAAACACAGAGATCCACGTCCTGTGAGGGAGAGGAGGCTGATGGTGTGTCCCTTGTACATAGGGACAACCATCGGTCACCTCCCCCAGTCAGTCACCTCCCCCCACAGTAAGAACACATTGAGGGAACATATTTAACCCCTTCCCGCCCCCTAGTGGTTAACCCCTTCCCTGCCAATCACATTTATACAGTAATCAATGCATTTTTATAGCAGGGATCGCTGTATAAATGTGAATGGTCCCAAAAATGTGTCAAAAGTGTCCGATGTGTCCGCTGCAATATCGCAGTCACAATAAAAATATCGCAGATTGCCGCCATTACTAATAAAAAAATAAAAAAATAAAAATGCTATAAATCTATCCCCTATTTTGTAGACGCTATAACTTTTGCGCAAACCAATCAATACGCGCTTATTGCGTTTTTTTTTTTTTTTACCAAAAATATGTAGAAGAATACGTATCGGCCTAAACTGAGGAAAATGTTATTTAAAAAAAAAATGGGTATTTATTATAGCAAAAAGTAAAAAATAGTGTTTTTTTTCCAAACTGGACGCTCTTCTTTTGTTTATAGTGCAAAAAATAAAAACCGCAGAGGTGATCAAATACCACCAAAAGAAAGCTCTATTTGTGGGAAAAAAAGGACGCAAATTTCGTTTGGGAGCCACGTCGCACGACCGCGCAATTGTCATTCAAAGTGTGACAGCGCTGAAAGCTGAAAAATGGCTTGGGCAGGAAGGGGGTTTTCGTGCACAGTAGAGAAGTGGTTAAACTAAACAAATGCCCGGGTCCTGACGGTTTCTCTGCCCAATATTATCAAAAAAATATTCTCATCTTCTTGCGCCATTGCTGAAAGATGCTTTCAATTCACTTCTTAATAATCAATCCTTTCATCCTGAAACCTTAACAGCAATAATCACAACGATCCCTAAACCTCAGTCAGACGAATCATCTTGTGCTAATTACAGGCCCATATCCTTGCTTAATCTCGATATAAAATTACTAGCAAAAATTCTAGAGACTTGTTTGAATAATATTATTGGTTCATTAATAAATAAAGACCAAGTAGGTTTCATTCCTTTTCGCCAAGCAGCAGATAATGTACGTAGGGCAACCTTATTAATTCAAGCAGCTAAAACACGACAAATACCCATTTGTCTTTTGTCGTTAGATATTAAAAAAACATTTGACACAGTATCATGGCCCTACCTACATTTTTCTCTACAATGATGGGGTTTCGGTCCTCACTTTCTTAATTGGGTTTCATCATTTTATAATAATCCCAAAGCATATATTAAATATGCTGGATACAAATCAGGTTTCTTTGACATAAATAGAGGAACACGTCAGGGTTGTCCACTTTCCCCACTTGTATTTGCCCTACTTATTGAACCCCTAGCTCAGGCTATTTGAACTGACCCCTCAATCAATGGGATAGACTTATCTGGTCATAAGCATATAAGCATAAACTATGCTTGTTTGCTGATGATATATTAATATTTATGTCTTCCCCTCATATTTCTGCTCCCAACCTTATAAGTAAACTAGATAATTTTGCCCACATATCTGGACTATGTATCAACTCTCAAAAATCTACAGCCTTAAATATCTCCTTTCCTCCCCATATTTTACAACAAGCACACATTTCCCTTCCCTTTTCCTGGTCTACATCACACCTGGCCTACCTAGGAATTATTCTTACTCCCAATTTAACTGAACTCTTCTCGGCTAACTTTCTGCCACTACTGAGGCAAATCATCAATCACCTTAAACAATGGTCCTCTTTACCAATCCCATGGATTGGTAAAATAAATGTAATAAATATGACTAATTTACCTAAGATTTTATATCTATTTGCCCATTCCTGTTCCAGAATACTTTCTTAGAAACCTTCAATGTAAAACACTTGCGTTCATTTGGGGCGCTCTGAAACATCGTTTATCTAAACACACACTTTAACTTCCCAAGCTTAAAGGTGGACTAGGATTTCTTAATTTTGACCTCTACGCGTTTCACAATTAATGTTGCATCTTCATTGATTGTGAAACGCGTAGAGCATGCTGGGAAACTACGACATCACTTCCTGTGGGCGCCCGAGTGAGAGCGAGGCTTGGATCGCACGCGAACACAGGGGAGCGCACGCTGACATATCATCCCCATACACACTGCTGGAAAGGCTTTGTGCCGGCCCACTGGCACTAGAATTTGTGAGTGTAATATTGTATTCCTTATTTTAACAATAAATAGCAAATATACTGTGCAATGATGGCTATTTGTTTTTATATGTGATCCTGACATAAGCTAACACGGATGCTTAAGAAGCCAATACTGATATACTGACTGGAAAGAGTTTCAGATTGAGTGGAGTGGTTATCCCATAGATGAACCAAAGGCGCATATGTAGCTTAGGCCCCTTTCACACTGGGGCGGTTTGCAGGCGCTATTGTGCTAAAAATAGCGCCTGCAAACCGAGCCTAAACAGTGGCTGCTGTCTCTCCAATGTGAAAGCCCCGAGGGCTTTCACACTGGAGCGGTGCGCTAACAGGACGTGAAAAAAAGTCCTGTTAGCCGCATCTTTGGAGCGGTGAGAGGAGCGGTGTGTTTACCGCTCCTCCACCGCTCCTTCCCATTGAAATGAATGGGACACCGCGGTAATACCGTCCGCAAACCGCGGCTGTAGTCGCGGTTTGCGGGTGGTATTAACCCTTTTTTGTCCGCTAGCGGGGGTTAAAACCGCACCGCTAGCGGCCGAATACCTCAGCAATCCCGACGGTATAGCGCCGCTAAAAATAGCGGCGCTATACCGCCACCGCACCCAGCGCCCCAGTGTGAAACCGCTCTTACTTCTGGTGAGTGACCAATTTAGAAGGTGGTGGTGTCTTCACAAGTTGGTGGAAAAATAGCTGTGTTTAGTCACGGATGAGGGATTGAGCACAAGAAAAACAGCTGAACAGCACTGAAGAAAATCACTGGGACTATATTATTATTTTTTTCTCCTTTGCATATATACAATATAGTTTGTATATTTTATTGATTTTGATTTGCTTGGTTTATTTAGAATTTTGGCACTATATAACAAGTTTGTTTGATATTTCACTATTAAAAGAGAAGGATTGAATGAACCATGTGAGAATTTTTTTTTAAGAAAAATTTTCAAGCACCTAGTGGCACTTTAGCAATATTCACTGCTGAAATAGAAGTGGTATAAAATACAGCAATACATAGTTAGCGCAGTTATCACCCCCTTTTTTCTGATATCAACCATCCTACAATTCTGATGGGAAACTTTAATTGCAGCAAACGCATATATTTAAATTAGATTTGAAACAATTACGTTTTTTTTTTTTTTTGCGTATGTGACACACTCTTCACATTTTTTAAATCTAAATAGACAAACGGGTTAACATTTTTAAAGGTATTCAACATCTCACTGTTTTACAACAGTGTTCTTTTTAAAAAAAATATTCCATGAAATTAAAAAAATAATAACATAGCAACCCAGTTTTATAGATCAGTACAAATGTTAAAATTGATTTCCACTGATCTTTTAGAATCACAGCTAGAGTGCCTTAGGCCTAACTTATCAAAGTTCATGGGAAAAGAAGAACCTTCTCTGCAACTGATCAAACAATTTTATCATTTAAAGGATAAGTTCATCTTTTAAAAAAATAATACATGCACATTATTTTGCAGGTAAAAGGATGTGCATTTATTTTTATTTTTTTTACAGGGAGCCTGGAGGAGTATCAGGCCCCTGCACAGTCTTCCTCCAGCTTTGTGTCTGTACCTGTGCACAGGCTTTCAGTATAAAAAGGAGGAAGAATGAATGAACTACAAGCATACTGATCAGCCTGCTCGCAGCTCATTTAAACCACAATGACAAGGCTGTGTGGACACACACAGTCCCACACAGTCACACTGTTTTTAAAATGTGATAGCAAATGCAGGGAGAGAAACCCCCACCTATTGTTATAATAGAATGGGGGGGGGGGGTAAGGGGGATGAGTGGGTGCAACATTTAACATGTTGGAAAGGTGAACTTAGCCTTTAATAAACAAAGTATTTGAGGCAGTTGAACAGTAAAGAAGGGCCTGATGTATAAGCTTATTACACAATAACCAACAATATGTCCTCACAACAAGCATTTTTCCCAAAGCTTTATTACCCTACTGTGTCATTTTCCAGTATAAGTTTAAATTTAATAGCTTCAGTGTAACACAGACAGCTCACTCATGAGACAACTTACTGCATATTTATAAAAAGCTCTGGAATCTACATTTGAACTTACAGTAGGCTCTGTTCACATATGTGCGGCCGCAGTTTCAGCGGTGCGGTGTGGTTCTATTCACTGGTTCAGGAAATATTCAGGTGCAATTTATTTACCTGAAGTCGCACCTGGACTGAAAAATGCACAGGACTCTTTTAAAAAACTGCACCGCGTCCACCCTGCACATATGTGAACTGACAGCGTTGAAAAGGCTGCCGGTTCACGTTATGCGAGTTGGATGCGGTTCAAAGAGACCTAATAAGCACTCCCAGTGTTTTGGAAATTTCCATATAATTACCATACCAAATATTTTAACATTTACCATATACTCACCTGTATGGCACTGTTTGAAGATGTGTCCTTACCACTTTCATTTTCAAGTCCTGAATCCTCAGCATCAATAAGATTTTCTACAGGAACATCTTGTTTAGATTTTACATAAGTAAAGTCATTTTCACATGAATCCAAAGCCACACAAACATTGTAGGAGTAAGGAAGGGTTAAGTTTCCATCACTGTACATAGAGAGTATTCTGGGATCGACTGTTGGATACAAATTTGTACTTAGAGGTCCAAGATATGGAGTAGGTTTTGGTTGCTTGCATTTTGAAATGAAGACTAACATTACAGAAATAATAAATAAAAATGAAATGATGGCTAAGGCAATTACTAAATACAACTGCAGATTGGTTTGTGGATCTTCATTGATCTGATTGCTAATTTTAGGAGCCACTTGTTGGAAGTTATCTGCAATAATAAGATTTATTGTGACTGTAGCTGAGAGAGAGGGATCTCCGTTGTCCTTGACTATAACCACAACCTTGTGTTTCAGTACATCTTTTTCCTGAAAATGACGCAATGTTCTGATTTCTCCTGTATATTCATTGATGGTAAAGTAAGATGGTTCAAACATTTGCATGAAATGATAAGAAAGCCAAGCATTGTGCCCCACATCTGCATCCACTGCAACCACCTTTGTTATTAAAGATCCTGGTCCTGAGGAAAAAGGGACCATCTCAAACACAGCTGATCCTCCAATTTCTGGAAGTGGATACAAAATTTTTGGTTCGTTGTCATTGCGATCCACTATTCTGATTATCAGTGTTGAATTGCTGTTTAACGATGGAGAACCATTGTCTCTGGCATTAAGTTGTACTATAAACTCATTATGCTGTTCATAGTCAAATGATCTCTGAGCATAGAGAACCCCATTCTCCATGTTGACAGAAAAATAGGAAGACACTGACACTTCTTCACTGTATACTGAATACAAGATTTTAGCATTTTCACCATCATCAGGATCGAAAGCATGTACTCTGTATATTGAGGCTCCAGGTAAGTTGTTCTCCGGTACGTAAATGACATAGGAAGGTTTCATAAAAACGGGTGGGTTGTCATTAACATCAGATATCTCCAGTGTGATTATTCTGCTACTGGAAAGTGTTGGGAATCCACTATCTCTAGCTAAGACTGTAATGTTATAACTAGACACTTTCTCTCTGTCCAACTTACTTGAAGTCACAATTCTGTAATAGCTACCAGATGATAATATCAATCTGAATAGATTTTCTTCAAGAATGCTACTTTCAACTTGACCATTTTCTCCTGAATCTTTATCATGAACTTTAATGAGAGCTACCATTGTTCCGGGTGATGAATCCTCAGGAATGGGTGAAGATAATGTGTTGATAGATATCTCTGGGGAATTATCATTCTCATCTAACACTTGTATCAATACCTTACAATGAGAAACAAGTCCTCCACCATCTTTAGCTTGAACAGATAGTTCATAATTCCTTGTTTTCTCAAAATCCAAATTTTTGTTTATGTTAATGTCACCGCTTTTGGGATGAATTCTGAAAAGGCCAGAAGAATGGACATTTCCTGATGATTTACTGAATGAATAAGTAATTTGCCCATTTGTACCAGCATCCATGTCATTTGCATTTACCTTGATTATAGTAGTGTTTTCTGCACTATTCTCATTCAGACTAACTTTATAAACCTCTTGGGAAAATATTGGAAAATTATCATTAGCATCAATAACAATAATTCGTATTACAGCCGTCCCAGATCTTACAGGATTTCCTCCATCCAGAGCTGTTAAAATCAGTTCATAAACATTTTGTAATTCCTGATCCAGTGATTTCTCCAACACAATCTCAGGATATTTAAATCCATCACTGCTGATCTTCATGCCTAGTGTAAAGTGTGAATTGTCACTGAGTTTATATGTCTGTACTGAATTAATACCAATATCCAGATCTTCTGCATTTTGTAATGCAAATCTTGTTCCTGGTGATGTTAGTTCAATAGTTTCTATAGTGAACATTTCATGATAAAATACTGGAGGATTGTCATTAATGTCCTGAATTTCTATTTTCACTTTGAAAATATTAAAATAATGTTCAACCACAGCATCAAAGGTTAGGAAACAGGTAGCTTCTGACCCACACATAGCTTCTCTGTCTATCCTCTCCTTTACATATAGATTCCCATTATTTACATTCACATAAAAATATTTCTCTGAGTCTGATGATACAATTCTCAGCTTTCTGGATGAGAGCTGATTAATATCTAATTCAAGATCCTTGGCAATATTTGCAATAACAGAGTCTTTTCTCATTTCTTCTACAATGGATAGATTAATCTCACCAGAAACTGAATGACATAGGCAGGAAAATAATAAGGGAAATAATACTTGCCACTTTAGTCCTTTATATGTCTTTGGCTTAATCTGATCCATTCTCAACATTTCCAATCTTCCATCAAATGCTTTTTACACAGTATTTGTAATCCAGTGAGACATGAATAAGGCACTGTTCAATCCCCTTATTAATGAAAAGAAAACATCCAGCACCTTCCTTTGGGAGAATCCAGAAATGGCTGTGCCTCTTCATGCAGATCTACAGTGTATGTGAATGATGAAAATACCAGTAGATCTCCAGTTCTGTATTTTTCTGCTTATTGGTCAAACAGCGGCGCTCTGAGGTGTAGTTAAGGAACTGCAAGGCTAACATTTTGTTCAGTAAAACTTATGTTAAGACAATTTTAAGAATTTAATTTTAGTCTAACTAAATATCATTCTGAACATTTTTCATATCTAATTACCTCTTCTGTATTGTATTTTTTTTTGGAATTATCTGACTTAAATGCTTTTGTATTAAATAAGGTGTTTATTCTCAGGAATACCTAGCTTGTATTTAGCCATAATAGGAGGTTTAGGGGATCAGACGAATTTTAAGAATTTCTTAATGTATGTATTGGAAATAATACACAACTGTCCCTGTGATTTAATTGATATTAACATATTAAAAAATACACATACTTTTAAACCATTTCGAAATATTGTTTTCAAAATCATGCAAATAACACCTTGCAAAAGGAGAAATGACTTGTGCGTAATGTCAATTTATTTGTGTAGTGATGTGATAATTTATTTGCCCATTTTCCAAGTATATACCTCTGTTATGCAGTGTTTGTTTTGCCCTTTTCCAATATGGCTTCTATGCTCTCTCTCTGTATTGAGGATGAGGTCATCAAGAAGAGCAGAGGCCTGGCAAGGATTCTTGGGTAAGTTTGGGGGAGGAGAAAACACATGTTGGAGAGAACACATGTTGGAGAGAGCACATGTTGGAGAGAGCACATGTTGGAGAGAGAACAGTGGATTCCTGCTGAGAGAAAACAGACTGCAGCTTCACCTCACCCAGACATTTATAGAGACTGTTCATGATTTCATGTTCCTGTTTGGAAAATACCTTATGTTGGATGGTTCACTGAATGTTATTTCTTCAATACATGGACTTTCAAATACAATGCTGTGTGCATTACTGTCTATGTGGATGATATTTTTATCGATTGAGATTTCACTTGCTATCCACAAGCCCCAATTCAGTGGAGGCACTATCGCTTGTTAGAGATCCTGTCCTGATCACACAGATTATAAAGACTCTGCTCCTAAATACTATACAGGTGGCGCAATTATACCCCAGTAGCCGCAGGGAGTGAAAAGAATACACTTGAAGGCACTGCTGAGATAAATATCTTGGCTCAGGACACTAAGGAACGACCATGTCACTGTTATCAACAGAAACTGTGAGCCCTGGAAGAGGGGCTACTACCTAAAAGGACATTTGCTATTTCAAATGTACCTATTAGTGTGAGCGCCCATAGACTGCAGTAGGCGCTAAAAGCAAATGAAACCTTGCAGTCTGCCTCTCTTGTGGATAAAAGAGAGGAAGATGAGAATTATGAACTGTATACCCATTAACTCTGTCGCAATGAGGTGGATTTAAATCCAGTTAAATGGTCCTTTTGCATATGTCCAAATGGGGCTGAAGTGATTGGTTGTGCTGTAGTATTTCCAGTAATTGCACCTCCAGTAAGGCAGAAGTTTCCAGCCCTGCCTGTAAAGTGGGAACTATTGAATACAACTGCTTCATCAGGAGAAACTGTAATGTTGACTGCTACAGCCACTAGGCAGGAAACAAATGTCATTGTCAAATGCTAAAAGTCACTGATGTCATTGCTCAGAATTTACATGCTGATTCTTATTGCAAATTAAAGGCTTTTTCAGGAGAGTTTCCTGTTCCTGCTGGTGGAGAAAGGTTTGAGGTGTGGAAAGATTTTGCACAACAAGTGATAGATAAATGGACCCGCTCAGAGGAAAAGAATAAACAATGCATCATGAAAAGTTTAGGACCACCAGCATCCATTATCAGAGCTTACTTACAAAGACACTCATGTGAGTACCAGTGCTCAAGAATATATTGATGTTTTGACAGATGCTTATGGACTGCACCGTGACCCTGATCAGATGCTTGCTGATTTTAAACAGACAAATCATAAAGAGGGAGAGGATGTTTCTGTGTTTGTGAGGAGGCTAGAAGTGCTTCTAGGGAGATTGCTCACTGAAAAGGTAATCTCTCCTACAGATGTTGACAAATTAAGGACTGCTCAAATAATAAAGGGGCTACTGCCACATCACCCAATGTCACAGGTCCTAAGAGTTGTTTTGAGAGAGAGAAACTTTACTTTCACTGAAACTAGGACTGAAGTAAAGAAACAGGAGTCTAATATCCTTTTTAGTACCCGTTCTAAAAGCAAAGTTAAACAGTGTTCTTTGGTTGAGCACAAAAATGAGACTGTTGCTAAAAACAATAAAGTGCGTAGACTCCCAGGCCACACATTTCGTCAGTGTCCACTGCTGGCTGGTAGTTCTAAAATTCACAGTAAAGATGGACATATGGTATGTACAAAAGAAAACCGGGAAAATCAAGAAAACAAATGTTTACCAAGCTACCTGGGGTAGGCTGCAGATGTACTTTCAATTTGTTTGTTAATGATGTAGCGGGTATTTGAATTTTGTAAGGACTCTGGTGGTGTGAAGTTCCTTGGGGTCCCTGGGTGGCGCTGTTGCCTTGGGCCCGAGCTGAACACACACCGCGAACCGTGCCTTTTTGTCCTCCCCTGGAGCTGGTACAGCGGGCGGGGAACCCACTGTGATGCAAAGGGAGAGGTCATAAAAGGGGCGGAGGCCCTGATTTTGGGAAGAGAGTCGGAGGATGTGGCCGCACCCAGGCACCTTTAGCTTGGGTGCTGGCGTTCCGGTGTTCCAGGCCTAGGCGCCCTTGGCCTAGCTGGAGCGGAGATGGAGTCCATCTCAGGCACCTTTAGCCTGGGGTGAGGTACTATGGCGGATGCCTGGGGCTCAGTACCTTCAACTGAGTTCCGCGAGGGTGGAGGAATCTGACGGGGCCCTAATGCCTTGGGTGCCCGTCTCTGAGTTTGTGAGGACTGGTGAGCAGTAACTTCTCCGAAGAGTCCGGCGCAGCATCGCTGGTGACGGAGAGGCCTCCACTTCTCCCTTGGATGGATTTCTTCCTCTGACAGGGGCAAAGTGAGCGAAGGTAATTCACGTTCTATATTATCTAGTCAGTGGCAGTGACTATCCACCACTGGTGACACCACAGTGGGCAGCAGCAAGAAGAGAAAGGATTGTGCCTCAATCTGTCCCCCATTATTCAAAAGGAGAAAGATTGTTTTATTGTTTGGCAAGAAGAATAAAACTGAGTTGTACCTACTCACTGTGTGGAACTTGGGTTACTAAGCAAAGGAGTCAGGGACGAAGGACTGGACTTGGCTCTAGGACACCTACACAAAAGCCCAATCTCTGGCCTTCACCTCCTAGTTACGGGAGGACATGGGCCATGGTGTGTATCATCTCTCTCCTCCAGGTACCCCTAGACAACAGCCATATAACCGATAAAGCAAGGGAGAGGGGTGAGGCCGCTACACCTGGGGGCATTGTGTCCGGGATATGTGTATGGTGCCTGAATTTGAACTTTGCTGCCCGGAGGAGTTACGAGTAGGTCGGCCATATTGGCCAATGCGCCACGAGGCAACCCACAACTGCGGAGTTTGTGGGCGGGGCAAGGGAAAAGCCTGCAAACAAGTGCAGAATGTGGGAAGAGTCCGGCTACGTGGACGTACGCACGTGGAGATTCCGGCGCGGGTGGGTCAGTGCGCAATGGAGCAGCAAAGAGAGAGGATGGCTTCAAGTGCTCCGTGGATTTCTGTTCCTTCCTTTGCGGATATCTCTTCTATAGCTGCTCCGATCATGGATACGGGGATAAGACTAAGGCCCCCGGGGACGATTGGCTCTCTTTACTTGTAGAGACATGGAAGCCCTCGTGTGATCTGTCCCGGCTGTTCGGGACTGGTGGTCCAGCTGAAGCCGTTTGGGACGCTGTGAGGTCTGCAAAGAATTCCTCTTCGAGGTGGAACCATCCACAGAAAAGCCTCGGGCTTTCCACCTCAACTACCTCAGAGGGACTGCCACTCCGGAGGGAGAGATCGATGCTGGTGCGTTCCCCATGCGCACTGATCTGGGCGAAGGGACTGCCCAAACAGAGGTAAAAAGAGAAAAATCAGAGGATGCTGCCTCGGTCGCCAGCAGCTCCCTGCTCCGGCCACCGAAGAGGAAAGTCGGCCTAGTGATGGCCTTGTGTGGTCGTGGAAGAGCTTCGCCCCACTGCTTGCCTGGCCTGGATGGCTCCAGTAGGAAAAGTCCTGGACATCCCTGTTCTTCAAAAGGCCCAGGTGAGCCAGGGGTTGGGACTGTCTGTGTGGTTGAAAGTGGCGGTAGTCCACAGTCGGTAGAGGCCGTCAAGGGGGATAGTTCCGTGACTGGGAATTATCTGCCCGCGGAGTGCTACGACACCTCTGACCTGGATTCATTGTCTGATAATGCCGATGAAGGGGAGATAGACAAAATCTTCCACCAGAAGGGATGGGACAGAATGAAGTTACCCTCGGCATGTGTTACAAGGGACCCACCTATGTCTACTGGGGATAGTACACCCCGGGTGGAGGCCTCGGCGCTGAGGGAAGAAGCTGGTCCCCTGTCTGAAGTTCCCTTTCTTGACTCAGCATCCATTTCACCTGTTCCTGTTGCGGGAGTGCAACGTCAATCACTGCGGGCTCCTAGGCCCAGGTCTACTGAGGTGGTGAACGCACCTCGTCATCCAGAGGCGATTGTTCCACCCGGAGAAGGAGACCGAGCTACTATGCCACCTTTGTCAAGGCTGCAACGTCTCTTTGGCCAGAAGGTTGCTCAGGAATATGGGTGGGAATACCCGTATCTGCCTCGGGAACTGCTCTATGAGGTGGAGGTCTTTCAGCAAAGATGGTATGATACATTTGTGTGGGACAAACTGAAAGTACAGCAAGCACGGCGGTACCTTTCCTGTTCACCAACGGTCACCAAGAAGTTTCAGGACTGTAAAGCTAAATGGATGCTGGGAAGACACATTCATGCGGACAAAGTGGTGATCTGTCGCAAAGAAGGAAAGAGTGTTGAGTACCATGTGGAGGCTTTTGATGATCATTTGAAGCCTATATCATTGCCTCATCCAAGGTTTTACCTGTAAGAGAAGAAGAGAGGGAAAAAGACTCTTGTTTGTTTTCTTTTCATTCCTGGCTGAACTTTCCAGAGTACCTTTTCCAGAACACAGGGACTGTGCCCTAGTTTTTTTTTGATTTGGGCAATTTTACTCAGAGATATAGGAGCTGTTTTGTTTGTTCTCACTCCTTCTCCTGGCACTCAAAAGAAATCAGTGACTTTGGGTTTTAGATGAATGAAAAATGTTCAAGCGGAAAGTTCATCTGGAAGTAATGAGTGTCTTGACCGCGGCACTGTCACCAGGTGGCAGTGTTGCGCAACGATTGTTTTTTTTTTTTTTTTACATTATGCATCACTTATTGGAGTGAATGGGTTTCTCCTAGGATAGACTCATTCATTCCAAGTAAACACACATGTTGATAGGATGTATGTTTCTTTTCTTTCCCTCTGCAGGAGATTCGTCTGTCAAGACTACTGAGAATGGGTGGTCCTTAGATAGTCAGAGGGAGGGAGGAATGTAAATGTGTGAGATATTTAAAGTGTTTTATTGAAAAGTTTTATAGTTGTATTCCTTCCCCATTCAGGTCGTGGCACAATTCGGGGTTAAATTGTGTAGTTTGGTTTCTGGGCTGAACGTATGACACCACCTTTCGTGGGGTGTGAGTTTGTACCAGACACTGGGGACCAGTGTCAAATCACCAGGGGGAGAGTGTAGCGGGTATTTGAATTTTGTAAGGACTCTGGTGGTGTGAAGTTCCTTGGGGTCCCTGGGTGGCGCTGTTGCCTTGGGCCCGAGCTGAACACACACCGCAAACCGTACCTTTTTGTCCTCCCCTGGAGCTGGTACAGCGGGGCGGGGAACCCGCGGTGATGCAAAGGGAGAGGTCATAAAAGGGGCGGAGGCCCTGATTTTGGGAAGAGAGTCGGAGGACGTGGCCACACCCAGGCACCTTTAGCTTGGGTGCTGACGTTCCGGTGTTCCAGACCTAGGCGCCCTTAGCCTAGCTGGAGCGGAGATGGAGTCCATCTCAGGCACCTTTAGCCTGGGGTGAGGTACTATGGCGGATGCCTGGGGCTCAGTACCTTCGACTGAGTTCCGCGAGGGTGGAGGAATCCGAGGGGGCCCTAATGCCTTGGGTGCCCGTCTCTGAGTTCGTGAGGACTGGTGCGCAGTAACTTCTCCGAAGAGTCCGGCCCAGCATCGCTGGTGACGGAGAGGCCTCCACTTCTGCCTTGGACAGATTTCTTCCTCTGACAGGGGCAAAGTGAGCGAAGGTAATTCACATTCTATATTATCTAGTCAGTGGCAGTGACTATCCACCACTGGTGACAGCACAGTGGGCAGCAGCAAGAAGGGAAAGGATTGTGCCTCGATCTGTCCCCCATTATTCAAAAGGAGAAAGATTGTTTTATTGTTTGGCAAGAATAAAACTGAGTTGTACCTACTCACTGTGTGGAATTTGGGTTACTAAGCAAAGGAGTCAGGGACAAAGGACTGGACTTGGCTCTAGGACACCTACACAAAAGCCCAATCTCTGGCCTTCACCTCCTAGTTACGGGAGGACATGGGCCATGGTGTGTATCATCTCTCTCCTCCAGGTACCCCTAGACAACAGCCATATAACCGATAAAGCAAGGGAGAAGGGTGAGGCCGCTACAATGATATACCCACCGCTGCTCTGTTTGATACCGGTTCTCATATACAGGCCCTTCTATCAGAAACACTTAAACCACCTTCCTTTGCAACCTGTGGACACTATGCCTGTTTATGGTGTGGGAGAAAATCCTGTTTTTATAAATGGTTGTCTAGAAGTTGAGCTTTCCATTCCTGGTGTGATAGCTGATGAAGATTCCACACTTAAAGTCATAGCTTATGTGAGCCCTCCACCTGGGGGTAATGAGTATGCTCCTATGATTGTGGGTTCCAATGTTGAGGCTGCTTTCATACGGTTTCTTCAGCCCCAACAGGGAACTCCCCTACCTTCACTGCCTGTTGCTCCAGAGCTTCAAAATATCTGCCAAACCTTTGCTCCTGATCTTTCTGGAGGGTGTGTGGGAAATCCATGGCATCCCATAGAGCTTCCAGCCGGGGGAGTGAGAGTGTTGCGGGTTTATGTGGAAATTTCAGTGCCAACGGTAGCTTTTTCCTGCTAGAGACTGATACAAAAGAGGCTGCAAAGAATGACTGGGAGATAGCACCAGAAAGGAAATACTATAGTTTAAAATGTCCAATAATGGATGTTGTTACTGCTCAAAACCATACCACAAACCAAGTTATAATACCAACCTGGCAAGAGGTAACCTATTGCTACCCAGTGGAAACCATTAGCTCCTACCCTGCCAAGGTCGAGGAGAAAGAAACCAAATTAGACTTTTACCTGAATGATGCTGATAGTCTTGCAGAGCACAAACAAGCACTAGGAGAGCAGCTAATAGAAAACAATGATGTTTTCTCTACTGATGACATGGATGTTGGGTGTGCTAAAAGTATTCAGCGCAGTATTCACCTAACAGATAGCACCCCATTTAGAGAAAGACCCAGGCCTATACATCTTAAAGATCTGGATGATGTTCGAGAGTGCTTGCACCAAATGAAAGATCAAAACATCATTGTTGAGTCTAAAGTCAGTATGCATCCCCAATAGTGTGGTCAGAAAGAAAAATGGTGGCGCACTAATATGTGTTGATTATAGGACTCTAAATCGGCAAACGGTCCCAGATCAATACACGCTACCTCGCATTGAGGAAGCTCTTGATGCCCTGCAAGGCAGAAAATGGTTCACAGTAATGGACTTAAGATCCAGTTATTACCAAGTACCAATGAGTGAGGAAGATCAAGAAAAGACAGCTTTTGTTTGCCCCCTGGGGTTTCTTCAGTTTGCTTGCATGCCTCAGGGCATTAGTGGTGCACCTGCAACTTTCCAGTGTCTAATGGAACGGACACTGGGAGACCTTTGTCCCACTCAATGTATTGTCTATCTAGATGGCATAATTGTTTTTGGCTCCACTCTGGAGGAGCCTGACCAGAGACTGTTTGAAGTGCTAGATTGTTTAAGGAAAGAAGGTCTGAAGTTCTCCCTGGACAAATGTAAGTTTGCTTGCTCTTCAGTAAACCTTGTGGGTCACATCGCATCTGCAGAAAGGGTAGCAACTGATCCTGCTAAAGTGGAGGCTGTGATAACCTGGTCTCGTCCCACAAATCTGACAGAACTGAGGTCCTTCTTGGAGTTTTGTGGCTATTATCGCCGCTTCATTAGAGGCTATTCCAAGACTGCATGGCCTCTTAATGTCTTGCTCAAAGAAACCCCTAGCATTGACACAACCAGCAAAACCCCTTTCAGTGAGAGGTGGATTTCTGCTTGTGAGGACGCTTTTCTACAGCTTACGAAAAGTCTTACAGAAGCACCAGTGTTGGCTTATGCAGACCCACAAAAGCCATTCTGCATGTAGATGCCAGCTATGATGGATTAGGAGGAATCCTACATCAGGAGTACCCAGAGGGACTAAGGCCTGCTGCTTATATTAGTCACAGTCTAAGCCCATCAGAAAATAATTATCCTGTCAACAAAGTGGAATTTCTTGCCCTGAAGTGGGCTATTGTTGAAAAGCTGGATGATTACTTGTATCAGGCTCAGTTTGAGGTGAGAACTGACAAAAACCACCTCACTTATGTTTTGACTGCAGCTAAGCTGGATGCCACTGGTCATAGATGGTTTGTTGCCTTGTCTAATTACCAATTCACTCTCAAGTACAAGCCAGGGCCCAAAAATATTGGGGCTGCCGCTCTCTCTAAATGTCCTGGGTTACAAGTGAACTTAGAATAACGTGAATAGGGGGAAATACCTGGGTCTGTTGTGGCTGCCTACTGTGCTACAGCTGCTGTAGAAGGAGACAATATTGTTTACTCTGACTTATGAGTTATTGACTCTTGGGAGCTGGTGAAGCGTGTATCCCAAACATGTATTGCTGCCCCACCTCTTTAGGGGTACCAGAAAACATCCAACTGCAAGAGAAAGATATGATCCTTCTACAAAAGAGAGATCCAGTAATCAGACATGTTAGAGAATATGTTTTCCACAAAGATCCTAATTACGTGAGAAAAACCCTACCTGAGCAGAGTACCCACTATCTTAAGGAATGGAATAAACTCAAAATAATTGATGGACTTTTATACAGGGTACATTTGTGATGATCAGCCTAGAAGGAGACAGCTAGTGCTCCCTCAAGTCTTCATAAAATCTGTTTTGAGAAGTTTGCATGACCAACATGGACATCTAGGAGTTGAAAAAAACCTATGGACTAATCCAAGACTGTTTCTTTTGGCCACAAATGAGGGAATCTGTTGTGGACTATTGCTGCCGTTGTGTGAGATGTCTGCAACGGAAAACTCTGCCTATTCAAGCTGCTTCTATGGAACACTTGGAAAGTTCTGGTCCAATGTATTTAGTGTGCATGGACTTTTTGTGTATTGACAATGACAGTAGTGGTGTGGGAAATGTTTTGATTGTGACTGATCACTATACTCAATATGCTCAAGCCTATCCCACCAAAAATCAAAAAGCGGTAACTGTAGCTCAAATGTTGTGGGCAAAGTTTTTTGTTCATTATGGATTGCCAAATCAACTTCACTTTGACCGGGGGCAGGGCTTTGAAAGTCGCCTAATTAAAAAGCTGTTAACATCGCTTAAAATCGACAAGAGCCGCACCACACCTTATCATCCAGAGGGTGATGCTTTACCTGAACGTTTCAATTGCACCTTGTTGAACATGTTGGGTACCCTCCCTAAGGCCCCATTCACACCTGAGCTTAGCGTTTTCAGGCAGAAAGACACACGTTTTTTGACGCAATTTTGTACAGGTCAAAAGGTCACTAATGTAAAAAGCTGAAAAATGCCCAAATCTGCCTAAAAAAAAGTTCCAGAACTTGTTTGAGCTTCAGGCGTTTTGGAGCTTCTGGCTTCAGGCGTTTTGGAGTGGAGATGTGAACCATCGCCATAGAGAATAATTTATATTTTCCCCTGAAGTTATCTGGACTAATGGCTGAGGGCTTGAGGAGAGGAGATTGTGTTCAACGACCTCCACCAACGTTTACTTATGACATCATGGGAAGACCCTGCTATGCTGTACAGAACTATGTACAACCTCATGTTCTCATTGACATGATTGCAGGTCATTCTAGACTGGTTAGCATGATGCCTATTTGTTACTAACCATATTTTCTTTGCAGCTAATCTCTGTAATAGTTTGCTTCTGGAGAAGTGGTCTGCAGAAGGCAACAACGATGTTAACTTTGCAATTTTTTTGGTTATTTTATGTGTAGATCCTTGCCGGGATTTTCAGCAGGGGGAGAATATAGTGATGTGATAATTTCTTTAACCATTTTCCAAGTATATACGCCTGTTATGCAGTGTTTGTTTTACCCTTTTTCAATATGGCTGCTATGCTCTCTCTGCATTAAGGATGAGATCATCAAGAAAAGCAGAGGCATGGCAAGGATTCTTGGGTAAGTTTGGGGGAGGAGAGAACACATGTTGGAGAGAGCATATGTTGGAGAGAGCACATGTTGGAGAGAGAACAGTGGATTTCTGCTGAGAGAGAACAGTCTGTAAGTTCTGCAGCCTTCCCTCACTAAGACATGTATAGAGACTGTTAATGATTTCATATTCCTGTTTGGAAAATACCTTATGTTGGATGGTTCACTGAATGTTATTTTTTCAATACATGGACTTTCAAATACAATGCTGTGTGGATTACTGTCTATGTGGATGATACATTTCTCGATTGGGATTGCACTTGCTTTCACAAGCCCCAATTGAGTGGAGGCACTATCGCTTGTTAGAGATCCTGGCCTGATCACACAGATTATAAAGACTCTGCTCCTAAATACTATACAGGTGGCGTCATCATACCCCAGTAGCCACAGAGAGTGAAAAGAAAAGCGGTATATTTGCATGCATTTCCAAACAAGAATTACTTAAAGTTTACCTTCTAATCTTGTACTATAGTGAAGCAGCTCCTGTTGTATATCACATGTGGACCATACAATCAGCCCTGTGCTGATATGGCTCAGTGGTTTAAACACCAAACACCTGGCAGATGGCTCATTCTCTCATATTATCCAGAAGACCCATTGCTTTTGGAGACAGTTTTCTGTATACATTTACCAGGAAACAGTGCTTAAATGATCATTACATTCGACTTATTCTATGGTGGATGTTTTCCAAGCATACAACATGAAAACTGACACATAATCTGTAAAAATTAACTAATTTGCTAAATAAATGGAATGCTATTTGGTGGTGGCAAGATTAACAATCCTTAATAACAAAAGTACACTCATGTGCATGCCTCCCAACATTCTAAGATGAAAAAGAGTAAGAGCTTTTAGTATAAAATATGCAGTAAAAGAGCACTGCCCCGCTATTTCCCTAGTTTCGCATAATAGAAAAAAACTGATATGTAGCTAATGTTTGCTTAATTTTTTTCATCACTAGTCTTCCTTTATACAGTTTTTTCAAAACAACAAATGTATTTTTTTAAAGGTATGCTTTTCATTGAACTTTTTTTTTTTTTTTTTTTATTGTTTATTTATGAAAAATTTTCAAGAAGCATTACAAGTATATTTCACATTCAGCAAGTATGAACAGTGTACAATTTGCAAGTGCAAACATAAAGTTATATAACAAGGGAAGAAAACATGTTATTCGAGTGAACCATTAGACAGTATAAGGGCCATATAGAGGGAAGGTAGTGGGTTATTAATAGCATATCAAGGTATCATGTTAGCACAAAGGTAATCATTGATGGAAACTGGAGCTAAAATTACCTGAAAAAACAAACAGTCAGTGAGGGACCCAGAAAGACCATTTCCTTATCTCGGTTTGATAGTCTAGTATTCCGAATTATTATATTCCGATGTATCCCATTTTTCCCATATGACCTCAAATTTTGGTAGGGTCCATTTTACGAATATCAGTGACCGTAGAAAGGAATTGCGTAAAGGTAGGTGGAACATTGGTACGCCAATGTTGTGGGATTACTCGTTTAGCTGCTAGTAAGATGAATGCCATTAGTTTGTTAATAGCTTTGGTGGTATTCCGAAGAGGTAGGCCTAATAGCAGGTGTATGGGTTGGAAAGGAATCTGGATCTTCAATATCTTTTCTAGCAAGGCATGAACTTTAGTCCAAAAGGGGACCAAGATAGGGCATTCCCAAAATATGTGGAAGTGCGAGCCCAAAGAGGAGCCACATCTCCAACAATGACTAAATGGAGATAGTTTATGAGTTGCTAGAAATTCAGGGGTCCTGTACCAAAACATTAAGATTTTGTACGCCGTTTCCCTCTGGGCCACGCATCTGGAGACTTTAGAGGTAGCATCCCATATCGCCCCCCACTGAGCCATAGAAATAGGACTATGAAGAACCTGGGCCCATTTCCTCATATATGAGTGGGTCTGTTCAGAGATGGAATCAGTGCTCTGGAGGATCTTGTAGATGCAAGAAATTTGTTGAGGTTCATGTGGGCCATATGAGCATAGCTTTTCAAATTCTGTAGGAACAACCAGGGTCATTTGGGGTGATCTAGAAGCAAAATAATGTTTTACCTGTAAGTAAGAAAAGAGTAGTTTGTTCGGTATGTCATGTTTGGTTTGCAGGTCCGAGAAAGGGAGTAAAGTGCGTGTTACTGGGTGCACCAGATGTTGCAGTTGAAATATGCCTGCCTGTGTCCATGGCAGCATGGAGTCATAGGATACGCTGTCAGGGATTTCTGGGTTAAATAAAACGTTTATCAGTGGAGAGCATTGGGAAGATAGAGTATATTTACTTGAGCAGCGTTTCCAGATTGAGAGTGTGAATATCATAGGGTTCAGGCAAATCTTCCGTATTTGAGATGTAAGTTTATCTGAAGAGGGCCAAAGTAGACTACATGGGTGTGCAGGGGAAGTAATACTTATCTCGATTTCTGACCATCTGTTTGATGCGTAACGAGATGTCCACGAGAAAATGACTCTAAGGTGAGTAGCATAGTAATATTTGATTACATCCGGTGCCCCCAGACCCCCACGTGAGCGGGGGGCCAGGAGAACCGAACTGGCAATCCTGTGGGACTTGTTATTCCATATAAAGTTCAGAAAGTTCCTATGAAGTAACTTAAGTTGGGTCAATGGGATTGCTACAGGGAGTGTTTCAAAAATATACAGCAGCTTGGGGAGAATAAACATCTTCAAAACTTTGATTCTACCAATGAGAGAGATAGGGAGTGTTGTCCATTTTTTAAGTAGTTTGTTGATGTCTGAATAAAGGGGAGGGAAATTTTCTTGGTAGAGAGTGGAGTATGATCGGGATAAGTGTACACCGAGATACTTAAGGGACTGCATGCACCATCTGTACTTGAAGTTGGTTTGCAGGGTTAGAAGAAGGTCAGCCGGAACATTAATGGGTAAAGCTTCAGTTTTAGTCAAGTTAATTTTGAATCCGGAGATATGGCCAAATGTTTGTAAGGTTGAATGAAGGGAAGGGAGAGAAATGTGTGGGTGGGTAATTGTCAGCAGCACATTGTCTGCGAAGAGAGATAACTTGTATTCCAGACGCCTCAACGTCACTCCCCTAATGTCTGGATGAATGCGTATGGCTGCTGCCAAGGGCTCAAGGCTTAAAATAAAGAGCAGGGGAGATAGTGGGCAACCTTGCCTAGTACCGTTGCTAAGGGGGAAAGACGTTGAGGCGTGGGAGGCCAGCTTTACCTGAGACATAGGAGTAGAGTATAGTGCCTTTAATGCTTGTATAAAGGGACCCGAGAATCCAAATCTTGAAAGCGTAGCGAACATAAATGACCAATTTAGGCGGTCAAGCGCTTTTTGTGCGTCTAAACTGAGAATTATAGCCGGTCTCTTGGTCTTGGTCAGGAGGTCTATTAAATCTATGGTTCGTCTAGTATTGTCCCCAGCATGTCTGGAAGGCACAAAAGCGACTTGGTCTCTGTGGATTAGCTTGGGGAGGAGCAGGGACAGTCTATTGGCAAGTATTTTTGTAAAAATTTTGTAGTCAGAATTTAGGAGAGCTATGTGGCGGTAGTTGTCAGGCAGGGATGGGTCTTTCCCTGGTTTGGGGATCACCGTGATGAACGCATGTAGGAATTGAGCGTGGGGGATTTTCCCGTTCATTAAAGAGGCATAAAGTTTTTCCATGTAGGGCAAAATGGTGGGGAGGAATTTTTTATAATAGGAGTAGGGAAGACCATCTGGCCCTGTGGATTTATTAGTCGGTAGCTGTTTGATAACTTCAGTGATCTCTTCAACTGATATGTGTGCGTTTAGTCCTGAGCGATCGTCTGAGGACAGAGTGGGAAGCTTAAAAGAGTCCATAAAATTGTTAAACTTGTCTTGTGTGAATTGAGTGGTCAGGTCTGTGGAAAGGCAGTTATATAGTTTCTTATAGAAGTCTCCAAATACACCAGTCATAATTCTAGGGCAATATGTGGGCTTACCATCATGTTGTATTAAGAAGTCGGGTAAAGATGATTGGGGGCGTGGTTTCAGAATTTGGACAAGCATTCTATGGGGTCTATTGGCGAATTCATAAAATTTTTGCTTTGACCAAAGCATGGATTTAGTGATTCTTGCCGAATCTAGTGTTTTTATACGGTTTCTTAGTGCTGTTACGGCTCGGAGACCCTCCATCGTGGGGCGTCCGAGAAGTTTTTGTTCAGCTTCTAATAACTGAGTCAATAAAGTCGATCTCTGCAAAGCACGGTCTTTTTTAAGGCGAGATCCAGTTGCGATACATTCACCTCTGAAGAACGCTTTATGTGCCTCCCACAGAACGGAGATCTCCGACACAGAGTCTTTATTTATCTGAAAATATTCGTTCAGTTTGTCTTGTAGTGGTAGGTGGGTCTCAGGTGAGTTTAGGAGTGATTCGTTAAGGCGCCAATGACATTTCCTAGGCGTGGCACAATAGGAGGTCTATAGTGATGGGGGCATGGTCTGACCATGTAATTGGGAGAATGTTGGCGTCTACCAGGTATGGCAATAGGGGTGCAGAGATGAAAAAATTGTCAATTCTCGTGTGGAGAGAAGAAGGTGAACTGTTTGGTTGTCGGGTGTTTTACCCTCCAAGAATCAAACAGTCTGTTTGTTCTAATTGTTTTGCGGAACGAGGAGGAAGATTTATGTGCCTGTAATGGAGTGTTTTCTTGGAAAAGAGCGGCCCTATCCCTAATTGGAGACATGCACAGGTTAAAATCTCCCCCAATAATCTGAAAGGGTTGGGCATATTTGTGAAGTTTTTCAAAGAAAGTGTCAAGAAAAGCAATTTGGCCTGTGTTGGGAGCATATACATTTGCTAAAGTAAATGAAGTATTTAGGTGACCACAGTCCAGGAGAATAAAGCGACCTTGGGGGTCTAAATATGAGGATTTCACCTTTATGGCGGATGAGCGTTTAAGGAGAATCGCCACACCAGCTTTTCCAGAGGGAGAAGATGCCACAAAAGTTGTGGGGTAGTGCCTAGAAGCAAATTTGAACGAGCCCCCCGCCTTAAAATGCGTCTCCTGGACCATGATCACCTCAGCATTAGATGCTTTGAACTCTTTAAGGGCAAGCCATCTCTTCCGGATGGAATTTAGACCTTTAACATTACATGAGAAGACACTAACTGCCATAGGTGCTGAATGGGGAAAAATCTGACATTACATTCGTGTAAAATGCATTAAGCGTATACCATGTTGTGGACAAAAGACTCCGTACAATTGTATGTCTAAACCCATATAGAAAGAACATGGGAGTAAAAACACAGAAACATTTTCTGAGTAGGTCAAAAAATAGACCTCCATGCAGCCCTAATGATTTGAAAACATGTAACATAACATACATTCATAAATAGAAAATTCTAACGTAGGTAAATGTGGGATCAAAAAGGATCCCTAAAATACATGGGAGAAAAAAAGGAAAAAGTAAAACAAAAACGACATACCGTGTAGGTAGAGTGCCCGAGGAGGAACTCATCTCCAAGGGATTATGGCCAAAAAACACGACCATAGTGGGGGAAACACAGCAGCCCGCATGGCCGAGCTGGCCGGTCTCAACCTGATCCGAAAAGCAAATGTAAAAAATAGTAGAAAAAGTTAAGTGGGAACCGTAGAACTGTAGTTGTCCCGGAGGGCAGCCGCCCACGGATGAGCAGTTAGAAGGGGGGAGAGCCACAGTCTCTGAGCCCAGAGACTTTTCAAAGGGATTGCATAGGCCCAACATCAGGGCCCCTTCGACCTAAGTAGATCGGGGGAAAGGAGAAAAAGGATTACACACCAGACGTGAGGTTCCGTGGATACTTCAGGTGGGGCCTTTAGAAGATGCGTTCCTTTGAGGGGTGAACGTGGTTTTCCTGGATCTGTGACGAACCGGGGTCCACATCTTCCCAGGTGTTGACAGAGGTCTAGAGGGTGGAAATTGGGCTTGCATATCTTCCTCAGGAACAGGGGGCAGTCCCAGGCTTTTGATAAAGGACTCACTTTCCTGGAGGTCCCTCATGGTGTGTTGCGAGCCATCTTTGGTCACCGTCAGATGAAAGGGAAAGCCCCATCTGTAGGGTATGTGATGGTGTTGTAAGTGAGCAGTAATAGGGCGAAGGTTGCGTCTTTTATTTAGCGTTATGGGCGATAGGTCGCTGAAGATTTGTATTTTTGCCCCCTTAAAGTCCACTCTAGATTTGTTTCTTGTGGCGATTGTCAGGGCCTCTTTGCTTTCATAAAAATGAAAACGGACTATAATGTCCCTGGGATTAGCACCCTGAGGGGGTTTAGGGGCCAGTGATCTGTGTGCTCTGTCAAGGCGCAGATCAATGTCCGGGATATCGGGAGCCAAGGAGTTAAACAGGGCTAGCAAGTATGGCCTGATATCTTTATCAGCAACAGACTCAGGGACTCCTCGTATGCGGAGGTTCTGCCTACGTTCTCTGTTCTCGAGGTCTTCTTGCTGCAACTGCAGTTGTAGTACTGCATTCTTTAAGCTAACATTCTCCTCTTCTAAGGCTTGCACATAATTCACCACATCATCTAGTTTTGTTTCAAGGGTATCTGTTCTTTCCCCCAGCTGGTCAATCTCCCCTCTTAGTTCATGAGCTAGTTTATTAACCTCCTTTGCAACGTTGTGAGTGATACTCTGGAGCAATGTCTGCAGTTTCAGGTCCAGGACATCTACTGTTACCAGGGACGTCATTGGAGGCTGCTGCGAGGAGCTGTTGTGTGAGAAGGCAGGGGGGTTATCTATAGACAACGAGGGATCGACCAGCGGGAGTGCGTCTGGCTGATCCACGGCGTCTGCCGTAGAAATTGAGGCCGGGGATTGCGGCCTAAGCAGGTATTTCTCCATGTGGCACACGGGCTGTGATGCGGCCTGTGAGGATCGTGTCTGGTATATGCGCCTCTGGTCACCCATCTTACCCATACAACGTTCGGCAGGTGGCTGAGGGGTTCCCGGTGCAGTGGAGGTGGCTCCCGGAGCGAAAGTCTCCAGTGTAGTGGAGCGGGAGCTTCGGATACAGGAGGTGAGGCCGGAGCTCTAGTCAAGTGCATTCACCATCTTACGAGCTGCGCATGCGCCCCCTTTATTATGTCTTTTAGTACATCCTGTCTCGTGTATCACAGGTTAATGACTCATTACATGACTGTAATAATGATATGTACTTCCTGATGAGGGGGGTGCAGGGCCATCAGAGTAAGAATTAAACAGTTAGGAACCAGGGAGAACAGGTTAATGGGGTGTAGCAAGATGGTCGCTCCTAGGAGTGTAGTGATGCAGAAAGCAGCGTCTTTTGAAGTAGTAAGTAAGGGGATCTTATGATGGGGACTGATCTTAGTAGACCAATCTGCTGGGTAGTTCAAGAGTCTCTGCAGTGTGTTTTATAAGAATTTGTGGAGTCCCAGTTACACTGCTGCTGGGTGTAGCAAGATGGCCGTTATAGGTGTCTATGGGGACAGGGACTTGGTGATCACTAGGGTTAGGTAAGTTCTTCTAATCCGCAGCCTGGGTCGCCCCCCTTGCGGTCGGGGTATTATTTGGGTGCCGTGGGGCTTGGTTATAGTTTATGAGGGATGAAGAGGTAACTTGTGTGCCCAGGGTGTAGCAAGATGGCCGCCGCTCACCTCTATACACAGCACGCCGTCCACCACAGGATGCCTCTGCCGGCCTTCAGATCTCCCCAGGTCTGTCCCGTCAGTCCAGGGAAGCTGATTCGGGTGAATCCTGGCGTGTTCACCACTCGTCTCGCGGCCGCGGTACTCGAGCGCCGGGGATTCGGAGTCCCCGCAGGCCTCAAGATGGCGGTGGGTCAGTCATGAATGGGGTCAGCTGCGGGATGGATTGCAGCACGGGCGGCAGGCCGGGGGTCTCAGTACCGGTATAATTCTGCTCAGGGACAGTCTAGGGTTCAGGATGGAGGGTTTGGTGGCTGGATACTAAAACGCTGGCTGCTGATGGCTATGGATTGTGTCAGGGCCAGCACCTTCATTGAACTTTTCACTTGACAGTACAGTAATACATGTCAACTCCATAAGAAACAGCAGTGCAAACATTACTACACCTAAGAATACTGGCAATATCAAGTTTAACCATACATTGCTTTCACTCACACACACTAACACTTTGGACTGAAGCTTTAGTGTACAATAACACTTTTGCTAGTTGAATTATTATTTTTTATAGCGGTCTATACATCAGACCCAAATAAGGGAAAACTGAGGAGGACAGAGGAACAATGGGATTTGGTTGTAAAAATGGACAGTCCATCGAAATGTGGGAGAGTTGGAATCTGTGAGGCGGATATTGTTAGCATTTGCTTCCCTTAAGAAATATCTTTCCTTCCTTGAAGCTGCAATCTGGATGTCTTTAAATAAATGGTAAAGCCCAAAAAAAAGAAGAATTTTAAGCCACAATGTGATGGCAACCAATGGGTAGTGAGGCCACCATCACTTTTGTGTTTCAGCATTGAAAATTAAAACCATATAATGTTATAATAATCGATCAGCTATAAAAATACATGGTAAACAATTGCACATATATTTAATACAAATTTAAGGCCCTATACTAGAGGTGCCAATCAAGCTTGTAGAGGAAGCATGTCTTCAGTTATCCTTTCAATGATTTTTCAAAACCAACTGGTATATGTGGTCTCCAGTAAGCTCTTGTTAAACAAGTGGCTAAAGAAAACCTAAACTGCTGTTCTAGTGTGGTCACTCCTATTCCTCAGCACATCATAAGTTGATAAGTCTGAATCAGGACAAAAAGCTTTACAAAGTCATAATGCAATGGTTTCTTCAGGTTAAGGTATTATGTCAATCACCATAGTGCAGCAGTGGGGTGGAAACAGGCACATGCTTTGATCAGTGGGCTAAAGGTTACAAATTCCTTCTTTAAGGCTTAAAGTGATTGTAAGGTCTGTTTTTTTTTTCTGTAAAAATAACAAACATGTTATACTTACCTGCTCTGTTGCAGTTGATTTGCACAGAGCAGCCTGGACCCTTCTCTTCTCTGGTCCCTCTTCTGTGCTCCTGTCCCATCCCTCCTGTTGAGTGTCCCCACAGCAAGCAGCCTGCTATGGAGGCATCCAAAATGAGTCACAGCTCCAGGTGTCCATTCAGACCACCCCGGCCCGGCCCAGCTTTGCCCTGCCCCCTCCCCCTTGGCTAGCTGACTTTGACTTTGTCTCAGCCAATCGGGAGGGAGAGTCTCGGGCAGTTAAGTCACTCGTGGACATTGCCAGATAGAGATGGGGCTCAGGTAAGTATTAGGGGGGCTGAGGAGGGCTGCATTAAGAATGCATTAGGATAAAAAAAAAACTTCCGAGTTTACAAGCACTTTTAGGTGAGAGTAAGTAAGTGTTAACTTGTTTTATTTGACACCCCGCAGTGTGGGGATGGTGAGGTAAAACAATGTTCACTTTTTTATTTTTCCCATGAAAATTGTTTTTATTAAATTGATATTCCAACAAAGTTCTAGAGTTCAGTACAAATGTAACATTACATTGCCACTGAACTCATTGAATCATACACCGAACAAAGAAATACAGATAGCTGGCATGGGCCTAAAACAAAGAATACATTCATGCAGTTCAACAATACTTAAGGTGCTGATAAGCAGTTGGACAATGTGCTAATTTATCAAAGACTCTAAAACAAGTGCTAACTGCATTTTCACAAACCAAGCTCAAACTCAAACTTATTTTACCACTGCCATTTTCCAGTATGGATTTAAATCTATCTGCTTAAAGGTAACACATAGCGTTCACACTTGAGACAACCTTAGAAACTATAAAAGCCAAGAAAGATTGCACAGTCCCAACCATAACTTAAATACAAAGGGTTTCTAGGCATAAATCAACCAGGTAGTGTATTGCACAAGCCAAACTGACAGAATATGTTAAATAAATGCAGTGTAGAAACTGATAATTTTTTGAGCAATGATAGGTTCTGTTATCAAAGTACACACATAGCAAGCTACATAGATCTGGAAATACTGTATATTGTGAAACAGTTCTAGAATCAAGGATTCTAGGATGATATGTACATTTGAACTTAGAGAAATAAACAATAGAATTGTTTTGAAAAGCATCTATATTTTAATATCTTTACCATAACTAATATTTAAAGAGTTGTTGTGTACTCACCTGTATGGCACTGTTTGAAGATACACCCTTTCCACTTTCATTTCCAAGTCCTGAATCATCAGCATCAATTAGATTTTCTACAGGAACTTCTTGTTTAGATTGTACATAAGTAAAGTCATTTTCACATGAGTCCAAAGCCACACAAACATTGTAGGAGTAGGGAAGGGTTAAGTTTCCATCACTGTACATAGAAAGTATTCTGGGATCGACTGTTGGATAAAAATTTGTACTTAGAGGTCCAAGATATGGCGTAGGTTTTGGTTGCTTGCATTTTGAAATGAAGACTAACATTACAGTAATTATAAATAAAAATGAAATGATGGCTAAGGCAATTACTAAATACAATTGCAGATTGGTTTGAGGATCTTCATTGATCTGATTGATTATTTTAGGAGCCACCTGTTGGAAGTTATCTGCAATAACAAGATTTAAAGTGACTGTAGCTGAGAGAGAGGGGTCTCCATTGTCCTTCACCATAACTACAGCCTTGTGTTTCAGTACATCTTTTTCCTGAAAAGGACGTAATGTCCTGATTTCTCCTGTATGTTCATTGATGGTGAAATAAGATGGTTCTGACATCTGTATAAAATGAAAAGACAACCAAGAATTGTGGCCAACATCTGCATCCACTGCAACCACTTTTGTTATTAAAGATCCTGGTTCTGAGGTAAAAGGGACCATCTCAAACACAGCTGATCCTCCACCTTCTGGATATGGATACAAAATCTTTGGTTCATTGTCATTGTGATCCACTATTCGGATTAGCAATGTTGAATTGCTGCTAAGTGATGGAGCACCACAGTCTCTGGCATTAACTTGTATTATAAACTCCTTTTGCTTTTCATAGTCAAATGATCTCTGAGCATAGAGGACTCCATTATCTCCACTGACAGAAAAATAAGAGGGTACTGGAAATTCTTCACTGTAAATGGAATATACAATTTTAGCATTTTCTCCATAATCTGCATCTGAGGCTTGAACTCTGTATATAGAAGATCCAGGTATATTATTCTCTGGTAAATAAACAACATAAGGGGCTTTCATAAAAACTGGTGGGTTGTCATTAACATCTGATATCTCCAGTCTGATTATTCTTCTAATGGAAAGAGGAGGAGACCCTCTGTCACTAGCTAACACTGTGATGTTGTAAATAGATACTTTCTCTCTGTCCAAATTACTGATAGTCACAATTCTGTAATAGCTATCAGATGATGATATCAGGCTGAAAGGTGTTTCCTCTAAAATGCTACAATCAACTTGTCCATTTTCCTCTGAATCTTTATCATGAAGTTCAATAAGAGCTATCATCGTTCCAGGTGCAGAATCCTCAGGAATAGGTGAAGATAATGAGGTGATTGATATCTCTGGAGCATTGTCATTCTCATCTATCACTTCTATCAAAACCTTACAATGAGAAACTAATCCTCCACCATCCTTAGCCTGAACAGAAAGTTCATAATTCCTTGTCTTTTCAAAATCCAGTCCTTTGTTTATTTTAATGTCACCACTTCTAGAATTAATTCTGAAAAGGCCAGAGGGATGAATGTGTCCTGATGTTTTGCTGAACGAAAAAGTGATTTGCCCATTTGTTCCAGCATCTTTGTCGGTTGCGTTTACAATGATGACAGTAGTATTTACTGGAGTATTTTCATTAACATTAACTTTGTAAACCTCATGGGAAAATATTGGGAAATTATCATTTACATCAATAACAATTATTTTTATTATAGCTGTTCCAGATTTCACAGGATTTCCTCCATCCAGAGCGGTTAAAATCAGTTCATGAACATTTTGTAATTCTTGATCCAGTGATTTCGCTAACACAAGCTCGGGAGATTGAAATCCATTGCTGCTAATCTTCTGACTTAGTGTAAAGTGTGAATTGTCACTGAGTTTATATGTCTGTACTGAATTAATACCAATATCCAGATCTTCTGCATTTTGTAATGCAAATCTTGTTCCTGGTGATGTTAGTTCAATTGTTTCTATAGTGAAAGCCTCAGGATAAAACACTGGAGGATTGTCATTAATATCCTGAATTTCTATTTTCACTTTGTAAATATTAAAAGGATTTTCAACCACAGCATCAAAAGTTAGGAAACAGGTAGCTTCTGCCCCACACAGAGCTTCCCTGTCTATCTTGTCCTTCACATAGAGATTTCCATTATCTACATTCACATAAAAATATTTTTCTGAGTCTCGTGACACAATTCTTAGCTTTCTAGATGAGAGGTGTTTAATATCTAATCCAAGATCATCTGCAATGTTTGCTATAACAGAGTCTTTTCTCATTTCTTCAGCAATGGAATAATTAATCTGACCAGAGACTGATTTACACAGGCAGAAAAATAAGAAGGGAATTAATACTTGCCACCTCAGTCCTTTATTTGTCTTTGGCCTCATCTGATCCATTCTCACATCTGCAATCTTCCACCAAATATTTTTAGATAATTTGAATCCAGCAAGACAGATAAAAAGCGCACTGTTCCATCCACTTATTATTGAAATGAGAAAATAACCAGCACCTTTCTGCTGAGAGAATCCAGAAATGGCTGTGCCTCATCCTGTAGATCTGCAGTGTGTGTGAATGATGAAAATACCAGTGGATCTCCAGTTCTGTATTTTCTGCTTATTGGTCAAACAGCGGCGCTCTGAGGTGTAATTGAGGAACTGCAATGCTAACATTTTGTTCAGTAAATGTTATATTAAGTATTTTTAAAATGTTTTAGATTTAGTATAACTATATATCATTCAGAATATTTTTCACATGCTAATTACATCTATTGTATTGTAAGGCTGTCTGATTTATCTGAATGAAATGCTTATGTATTAAATAAGGAGTTTATGCTCAGTAATATATCCAGCTTGTATTTCCCAGAAAATAGGAGATTTATGGGGGTCTGAGAAATGTCAAGAATTTCCTAATATATGTTTTGAAAATATTAACAATAAATATTTATAAACTACAAAATACATATACTGTTAAACTGTATCAAAATAATACCTTCCAAAAGGAGAAATGACTTGTGGGTAATGCCATATTATTTATATAAATTTCCAAACCAGTTTTACCTAAAGTCTACCTTTTAATATCTTGTACTGTAATGCAGCCAATACTTTGCTGTATCATGTGTGGACCATGTGGACCATACAACTAGCCCTATGCTGATGTGGCTAAATGGTTCAAACACCCAGCAGGTGGGGCATTCACTTACAAGCCTGGCATATGAAAATTACATTATCCAGAAGGCCCATTGCTTCTGGAGACCGTTATCTGCATAAATTTACCAGGAAACAGTGCCTTAAGTCTCTTTACTTTTAACTGCTACTATAGTGGATGCTTTCCAAGCATAAACACTTCAAAAACTGATACCTAATCTTCTGTACAAAATTGAATTTTTTTTTAAATAAGTAGAATTCTACTGAAAGTGATGGCATGATTAACAATACTTAATAACACATGTGTGCATACCTCCCAACATTAAGACATGAGAGAAAAAAGGGACACCCTTTAGTGCAAAGTATGCAGTAAAAAGGCACACCACTGCCATGCCTTGTGATAGCAAGCAATGGGTAGTGAGGCTACAGTATAATGTGTTAAGGTTTTGTTGATTAATAAAGAATGAAGACATGCACATTAATGCTCCTATGACATTTATGACATGCTTTTGATGTGTTTTTGTTGTGTTTGTGAAGCATTGAAAACACTTCAAGAATGCTTGATGAATGCTTATGGAACACTTTTCTAGAGGGAAGTGCTTAACCTCCCTAGCGGTATTCCCGAGTGTGGCTCAGGGTGAATTTTCAGTACCAAAAGAGGTAACCCCGAGCCACACTCAGGATTGCATCGCAGGATCCATGTACAGCTTACTTATCTTGTCACCAGGATCCTGCGATGTGTCCCCGCTGTGTGTGTGAGCAGTGTCTCTGCTCAATGTATCATAGCGCCGGGCTCCGTTCCCTGCAAGCATCGCGACGCACGGGGACGGATCTCGGCGCCAAATTCAAAAAGTAAAAACACGTAATACATATGTAGCAAGGTTGTATATTTCAACGTATTATAACAGACTGCAATTTGTGCTTAATTAGGAACTTGGCTCCCTCTGGTGCCCTTTGCATGGTGTTGTTGCAGTTTGGAAAAAATGCAGGGGAAAGGGAAGGGAATTGGGACAAGGCCCAATGAGACGGTTATACGGTGAATCAACCACTATTCAATTGGTATTTGAAAAAATAGAAAAGACTTTATTGTTGAATGCTAATTGAACACATATCATCCTAATAAAATACATAGAAACATAAAGGAGAAAGGTTTCTCACGTATAATGACACACTAGGATAAAAGAATATAGACATGGAAAAAACTTTACACAGTGCACTGTTGGAAAGAATTAAAACGATGACCAGAGTGGACTAGGGCCACCTGCTCTACTACTCCCTTAGCCTAGCTGAGAATGAGCATTCAATGTCCGGACATAATTGATGTCTTATATAAAGGCCTACTAATCATGCTACATGAAATGCCAACTGTAAATGATGGTCACTGCTGTCTAAACAAACAGATCAAACAAAAACATATGGTGGTAACTGCTACAGATAAGTAGCTTCTTAGATCAAAGTCCAATCCTGAACTTGTATCAAGCTGATATGGTTGAGATTTAACAGTGTTCAACAGATATGTAGCAGGCTCTATGTACCTGGGGATGTGCTTGTAATTGATAGTAAAGAAAATGGCGAAGAATATATGCCTAATCAATGAGCACCTATCATATTGCACGTCAAGGTATCACATAGAGCTCCTGTAGGGGAAGGTCTGTTGTCGGCAGTCTCTGTAAAGGCGCTATAAATAGACCCCAATGCACGCCAGATATGGTGTAGTTAGATAGCATAGAAGATGGTGACCATATAATGATTGGCTGGCTTACCCATCCATGGCATAAGACCGACGATCTTACTGACTGTAGGGTCTTTGTATGGCCGTGGCTGCTGGGGTGAGAGGAAGTCTCCGAGCAGTGTAGCTAACGTGGTGCTGCTGCTGGAAGCGAGGATCACTTCGGCTTGTGTAGATCTGCTGTGTAGACGGCGTCTCTCCGTCAGGTCACGTGTTGCCGCTATAGCGTGCGTAGCAGTAGACGTTTGCCTGGAGCCGACACACTGTGTTGTCTGAAGCAGTAGAAGCCTGTGTACTTCCAAATTGAGCCTCTGGGGACCAAAACAGACCGTCCCTATCTGTCTTAGGTAGGATAGCAATATAATGGTGCGGAGGTGCTCATTCAAGGGGAAAGGAGAGGAGCAAGCGGGGCTAGTCTGGACTCAAAACAACAGCGTCAGGACATGACGCGTTTCGTGACGAATATGTCACTTCATCTTGATGAACATCAAGATAGGGACGGTCTGTTTTGGTCCCCAGAGGCTCAATTTGGAAGTACACAGGCTTCTACTGCTTCAGACAACACAGTGTGTCGGCTCCAGGCAAACGTCTACTGCTACGCACGCTATAGCGGCAACACGTGACCTGACGGAGAGCCGCCGTCTACACAGCAGATCTACACAAGCCGAAGTGATCCTCGCTTCCAGCAGCAGCACCACGTTAGCTACACTGCTCGGAGACTTCCTCTCACCCCAGCAGCCACGGCCATACAAAGACCCTACAGTCAGTAAGATCGTCGGTCTTATGCCATGGATGGGTAAGCCAGCCAATCATTATATGGTCACCATCTTCTATGCTATCTAACTACACCATATCTGGCGTGCATTGGGGTCTATTTATAGCGCCTTTACAGAGACTGCCGACAACAGACCTTCCCCTACAGGAGCTCTATGTGATACCTTGACGTGCAATATGATAGGTGCTCATTGATTAGGCATATATTCTTCGTCATTTTCTTTACTATCAATTACAAGCACATCCCCAGGTACATAGAGCCTGCTACATATCTGTTGAACACTGTTAAATCTCAACCATATCAGCTTGATACAAGTTCAGGATTGGACTTTGATCTAAGAAGCTACTTATCTGTAGCAGTTACCACCATATGTTTTTGTTTGATCTGTTTGTTTAGACAGCAGTGACCATCATTTACAGTTGGCATTTCATGTAGCATGATTAGTAGGCCTTTATATAAGACATCAATTATGTCCGGACATTGAATGCTCATTCTCAGCTAGGCTAAGGGAGTAGTAGAGCAGGTGGCCCTAGTCCACTCTGGTCATCGTTTTAATTCTTTCCAACAGTGCACTGTGTAAAGTTTTTTCCATGTCTATATTCTTTTATCCTAGTGTGTCATTATACGTGAGAAACCTTTCTCCTTTATGTTTCTATGTATTTTATTAGGATGATATGTGTTCAATAAGCATTCAACAATAAAGTCTTTTCTATTTTTTCAAATACCAATTGAATAGTGGTTGATTCACCGTATAACCGTCTCATTGGGCCTTGTCCCAATTCCCTTCCCTTTCCCCTGCATTTTTTCCAGTTGATATTAGGTTAGGAGGATCCCGTCCTTTATCAGACGCATCTATCCTTTGGTATTAATTATTCATATTGGCTCTGTGTGAATCAGGCATACCCCTCTTTTTCCCCTGTTTTATATGTTGTTGCAGTTTGTTTGGTTCAATGATGTCAAAGACAAAGCATGATGGACATTGTAGTACAAGAGACAGAGACTCTATTGCCGTGGGTTGGATTAAAGACTACAATACCCACAATGCCACTGAAAGCAGTGCGCCACCGCACAGCCTGTTAGGGGAACTGATTTAAGGCAAAGGCAGGGCCTCAGCTGGCTCTCTCGGGACGCCATCTTCAACAGGCAAGAGGCCTGCTGTGAGCGCACCTAGGCCGGAGAAGACCTGGGCCTAAAGTTACCGAGAGGAAGGATCGCCTGACGGAGGAATCCATGTGTACAGCCTCGGTGGTCGGGACAGAGAGGGACCGGCCTGCACTTTACAGCATCCGGAGTCATCTACCCACTGTCACCTTGTGAACTGCCGCACGGAGGACTCGAGGCCTCGATTTACGGAGAGACCGAGCCAAGTAGGAGTTCCTGACGGAGTGTACTGGCGAGGCAAGGTCAGGCCTCATCTGGTGAGAAGGCACTTGCCTATTGACATAGTTGACTGGGCCAGAGGAAAGTGGTGTCCATAGTTCCGCGTGTACTTGCTGGCATCTGCAGTGCCACAAGTGGGGATACGTTACACCTGAGTGTGACACAATGTTAAAGAGAACTAGTGTTCGTTCTACCACTACCTCAACTGCATCAAGTGATTATTATTTCTTTTCATCTTTTATTGGAATACAAATAGATAAGTGCACCAACGAAGCTAGCAGAAGACTATCAGACATTTAAAAGGAACAGTCAGCAGCTTGGCTTACTTTCAGAAGTTCTGCACGGGACACACACCAGTTGAACTGTCCGCTAGGGGGAGCCATATAGATTATGAACTCATGTGTTGATATGACTGCTTGTATCACTGTTACTGTTTTGCTGGTTTAGTGAGTTGTGTGGGACTTGGTGGAGAGGTATCCCAGTGCAGGCATCATTGTATTGGGAGATCCCTTCACCATATACCCACTCAAGTCTGACCCCCAGGTCATGTTGATTAATTGGGTCTTTTGCACAACAAAATCTTGAACCTGTTATACCCCATTGACTTGCATAGGGATCTGTGTCAGATCAAGGGTTGTCTGTGTAACCACTGTTTCATTTCTTTGCTGAGTAAAAATCGTACTTTTGGTTAAGCTACATCCTGTGTGGAACTCTGTCTGTTGTAGCTGTGAGGCTGGTGATCAGCACCACGGTAACAATATTTAAATATATATATTCATTACTGTATGGTATTATTGTGGTTCCCTACTGCCATTGGGTTCCACAATCACATTATTGTCCAGTTGTGCCAAGGGAGGGTTTGAGCCAAACTTCTGGGGGTTGATAGGCAGAGCGTAGACCCAAAACCAGCAGCTCCTACAGGGGTAGTGCTACACATACAGTACACTGTAATCTTGCAGATTACATTACTGTATCAAATAGTTTCACATCCCCTTTGTCCCTAGTGGTTTGTCCAGTGCCCTGCATGCAGTTTTATATTATAAATACTGTTCTTTCTGCCTGGAAACTGGAGATTGTCCATAGCAACCAAAAAGTGTCCCTTTACATCAAAAGTGCTTTTAGACCAGCTAGAAAACAGCGATAATAAATTAGAATCACTTGCAGAATTGAGCGATAGCGATTTGTGGGTAATTTCTTCATCAAACACTGAAAGTAATGACGGTGAAAATTCTGCAACTGAGCAAATTTCTGTGTTTTTGATTTGATTACATTATTGAATACATTTTATTATTGTTATATTATTATTTGTTATAATTATTTATAGTTATTTATTATATTATAATTTATGATTTCATGTTTCAAACTTTATCATACCCGGGATGTCTACTAGACTCTTGTTTGGACACATTTAAGTACGTTTTTTCTAAAAATTACAGGCCTACAATATAAAACGCCAAATTTCCATGTGAAACATTGTACCGCTTTCAGCATCAAAAATCTGACATAATCATACCGCCAGGCAGGTTAATGGGGAAGTCATGTAGAGAAAACAATCTACTTTGATGTGTTGTGCTTAATGGGGAAGTGATGTGGAGAAAACAATCAACTTTGAGGTGTTGTGGTGTGATAGCAGACATTTTTGTAAATGCTCTGCCAGACTGCATATGGTACTTGACTTGATCATGCTCAAGATGATCATGGAAAGAATGGCCCAGTGGAAAAAGGGTAGGGTGTTGCATTTATTATTGGGTGTATTTCATAGTCTCGCAGAGAATTTCCAAGGGGCATTTCCATACTCTTTACCACAAATTGCGGGCGTACCCCCAAAAGTTCTTTGATTTCACCTGCATGAAGGTGTCCACATTTGATACCCTTCTAAGTTCTGACTGATGCGAGCCACAACTTATATGTGTCACCCAAGGGCCATCTCCTTTTAACTTTGCGGTAAGTCATGACTATCTATATTACTGTATATATATATAATATTGTGCAGTGCTCTGTTACAATTAATGTATGTGTGATATAAATCAAAACAATCATAAACAATCTTACAATCAAATAAGTGCAAACTTGATATCAATAAGAACTGTCACCCTCATAAAGTAAGTGCACACAATCCAGTCTTTAAAAACAAAAAAGTGGAAACCTAATATCAATAGTAACTGACCCCCTCAGAAACTACACAGTCCGACCAATGAAATAAAAAACGAGTCCCACTATCAACTGTTCTTGTAATTCCTAAACTCCCTAAAATGGAATTCTATACTCCATTCATCACTTCATATACCCTTGTGCCCATCAGATGTGCTCTTACCTCCCATGGTGGACCTCAATGTTTTTAAACAGAGGTCTACTATAGTTCTCGTTTATAGGCAGCTTCCATATAGAATTGGTCTGTCCTAGTTCGTGACTGATTCTCAGTGCATTCTGGGATACTGGAGCCTTCACGGTCTCTCCTCCAGTGCCCAACTAATACTTCAAAATTGCTTCACTAACACACCATAAATGCTCTAGGTGCTGTTAAGGTACAGTTATACAACATTATCATTGAAATCAATGCAGGCAGTTGACAAGCCTCATGAAAGTGATATTCTGCCTTATTTTTTAACACAACACTGTGAACAGCACTGTGTGGTGCCATTGTAATATTCATGGCAGGAGTTGATGGGCAGTTATGAGACTTTAAAAATGCTGGTTAAATGTCTCATAAACACATGGTATTGATACATGTGTGAACAAGCCCTAAGGGTCAGCGTTAAACATTACTTTTATATTTCTGCGCTGAAAATGAAAACCATATAAAATTATAAGTATTGATCAACTATATAAATAATTATAAAACAATTGAACATATGTTCAATGCAAACAAAAGGTCCTATGCTAGAGGTGCCACCCCGGAGTAGAGACGAAGTATCTTATCCATGAATATTCAAAACCTACTGGAAAATGTGATCTTCATCAAACTCAGGTTAGATAAATGACTAAAGAAACCTTAAAGTTATATTCCTGTGTGGTCACTCCTCTTCCTCAGCACATCGTACTTTGATAAGTCTGAATCAGGGAAAAAAATGCTTGGACTATGTCATAATGCAATTCTTTCTTCTGGTTAAGCAATTCTATCAAAAACCATAGATCAGCAGAGGGGTGGAAACAGACACACCTATTTTGAATAGTCAGTTGTAGGTTTCCAATCCTTCCTTTGAGGTGAAAGTAAGTAAATTTGTTAACTTATTTTATTCAACACCTCACAGTGTGGTAAGGTAAAACCGTGTTCATTATTTTTCTTTTCCACAAAAAAATTTATTCAATTAATATTCCAATACAGTTCTAGAGTTTAGTAGAAATGCAGCGTTACATTTCCACTGAACTTATTGAAACATACACTGAATAAAGAAATACAGATGTGGCATGGGCCTAAAACAAAGAAGAAATGTATGCGGTTGGACAATATATAAGCCTGATAAGCAGTTGAACGATGCAGAAGGTACTTATTTATCAAAGACCCTAAATCAGGAACCAACTGCACTCTCTTAAATCACACCCAAACTTTTATACTACAAGTGTAATTTTCCAGTACAGGTTTCAAACTACCGTAACTGATTTGGAGCAACACAGAGAGTTGACACTTAAGAGAACCTTACAAATAAGCAAAGACGGATAGTACAATTCCAACCATAAATAAAATAAAAAGCATCTCTAGGCATAAATCAGTCAAAGAGTTTTCCACATGATAAGCACAAGCCAAACTAACAAAATATGAAAAGTCCGAGATTCTGGCCAGTTTTCTTGATGGGAAACCTGAAAGCCTTGTACACACGGCCGGTTTTCTCGTCAAGAAACGACAAGAAAACTGCTGGTAGAGCTTTCTTGCCGAGAAAACCGGCCGTGTGTATGAGGCTTTCAGGTTTCCCATCAAGAAAACTGGCCAGAATCTCGACGAGAAAAATAGAGAATGTGATATGTACATTTGAACTACAAAAACCATGGCCGTGTTTTCAAAAACATCCACAGGTACATTTTAATAAAATTTCATTTACCATTATTTGAGTTATCGTATACTCACCTGTATGGCACTGTTTGAAGATATGTCTTTTCCACTTTCATTTCCAAGTCCTGAGTCATCAGCATCAATTAGATTTTCTACAGGAACTTCTTGTTTGGATTTTACATAAGTAAAATCATTTTCACATGAATCTAAAGCCACACAAACATTGTAGGAGTAGGGAAGGGTTAAGTTTCCATCGCTGTACATAGAAAGTATTCTGGGATCAACTGTTGGATACAAATTTGCATTTAGAGGTCCAAGACATGGAGTGGGTTTTGGTTGCTTGCATTTTGAAATAAAGACTACCATTATAGTAATTATAAATAAAAATGAAATGATGGCTAGGGTAATTACTAGATACAACTGCAGATTGGTTTGAGAATCTTCATTGATGTGATTGTTTATTTTAGGAGCCACCTGTTGGAAACTATCTGCAATAACAAGATTTAAAGTGACTGTAGCTGAGAGAGAGGGATCTCCATTGTCCTTCACCATAACTACAGCCTTGTGTTTCAGTACATCTTTTTCCTGAAAAGAACGTAATGTCCTGATTTCCCCTGTATGATCATTGATGGTGAAGTAAGATGGTTCTGAAATTTGAATGAAATGATAAGACAGCCAAGCATTGTGCCCAACATCTGCATCCACTGCGACCACCTTTGTTATTAAAGATCCTGGTTCTGAGGCAAAAGAGACCATCTCAAACACAGCTGATCCCCCACTTTCTGGATATGGATACAAAATTTTTGGTTCATTGTCATTGTGATCCACTATTCGGATTACCAACGTTGAGTTGCTGCTCATTGATGGAGAACCATTGTCTCGGGCAATAACTTGTACTATAAATTCCTTGTGCTTTTCATAGTCAAATGATCTCTGAGCATAGATGACTCCATTCTCTATGTTGACAGAAAAATAAGAGGACACTGGAAAATCTTCACTGTAAATCAAATATATTATTTTAGCATTTTGTCCAAAATCTGAATCTGAAGCTTGCACCCTGTAGATAGATGCTCCAGGAAGATTATTCTCTGGTACATAAGCAACATAAGGGGATTTCATAAAAACTGGTGGGTTGTCATTAACATCTGAAATCTCCAGTCTGATTATTCTTCTACTGGAAAGAGGAGGAGACCCTCTGTCTCTAGCTAACACTGTGATGTTATAACTAGATAGTGTTTCTCTGTCCAAATTACTTGTAGTCACAATTCTGTAATAACTATCAGATGATAATATTAAGCTGAAAGGAATTTCTTCAAAAATGTTACAATCAACTTGTCCATTTTCTCCTGAATCTTTATCATGAACTTCAATGAGCGCTATCATTGTTCCAGGTGAAGAATCCTCAGGAATGGGTGAAGATAACGAGGTAATGGATATCTCTGGTACATTATCATTCTCATCCATCACTTCTATCAGTACCTTACAATGGGAAACAAGTCCTCCTCCATCCTCAGCTTGAACAGACAGTTCATAATTTCTTATCTTTTCAAAATCTAACTTCCTGTTTATTTTAATATCACCACTTTTTGTTTCAACACTAAAAAGGCCAGAAGGATGGATATTTCCTGATGTTTTGCTGAAGGAATATGTGATTTGCCCATTGGTACCAGCATCTTTGTCCGTAGCATTTACATTGATTATAGTAGTATTTACTGCACTACTCTCATATACACTAACTTTGTACACCTTATGAGAAAATATTGGAAAATTATCATTAGCATCAATAACAATGATTCGTATTACAGCCGTTCCAGATCTTACAGGATTTCCTCCATCCAATGCTATTAAAATCAGTTCATGAACATTTTGTACTTCTTGATCCAATGATTTCTCTAACACAAGCTCAAGAGATTGAAATCCATCACTGCTAATCTTCTGACTTAGTGTAAAATGTGAATTTTCACTGAGTTTATATGTCTGTACTGAATTAATACCAATATCCAGATCTTCTGCATTTTGTAAAGCAAATCTTGTTCCTGGTGATGTTAGCTCAATTGTCTGTATACTGAAGGTTTCAGGATAAAACACTGGAGGATTGTCATTAATATCCTGAATTTCTATTTTCACTTTATAAATATTGAAAGGATTTTCAACCACAGCATCAAAGCTTAGGAAGCAGGTAGCTTCTACCCAACACAGTGTCTCTCTGTCTATCCTGTCCTTCACATAGAGATTTCCATTGTCTAAATTCACATAAAAATATTTCTCTGAGTCCCGTGACACAATTCTCAGTTTTCTGGATGAGAGCTGATCAATATCTAATCCAAGATCATTGGCAATATTTGCTATAACAGAGTCTTTTCTCATTTCTTCAGTAATGGAATATTGAATCTGACCAGAGACTGAATGACACAGCCAGGAAAAAAATAATAAGAAAAATAATACTTGCCACCTCAGTCCTTTATATATCTTTAGCTTCATTTGATTCATTCTCTACATCTGCAATCTTCTGTCAAATAATTTAATATGCAGTATTTGTAATCCAGTGAAAGAGAAAGAAAGCACTGTTCAATCCACTTGTTAGAGAAAAAAGAAAATATCCAGCACCTTTTGCAGAGAAAATCCAGAAATGGCTGTGCCTTTTCATGAAGATCTGCAGTGTGCGTGAATGATGAAAATACCAGTGGATCTCCAGTTCTGTATTTTCTGCTTATTGGTCAAACAGCGGCGCTCTGAGGTGTAATTGAGGAACTGCAATGCTAACTTTTTTTTTCAGTAAAACATTTTATGGCTATTTTTAAATGTTTTATTTTAGCCTAAAAGAACTAAATATCATATCCACTGGCATCTGTGCTTGCTACATACTATATTATGTAGTGTTTATTAGGCATTTACATTTATATTGTATGCATGTTAATTATCCGTAATGCACCATTTATAAAATGATATTTCTGTGTTAACTAAAATAAATTAGAATTTCTCTGTAAACTGTATTTGCAAAATTATCTGAAATTATCTGACTCAAATATTTTTGCATCAAATAAAGAATTTATACACAGTCAGATCCAATGTGTATTTTCCCCATAATAGACATGAGATTTCTGGGGTCAGCCAAATTTCAAGCATTTCCTAAGTTATGTACTGAACATATTTTCAAATAATTGACAGACTGATGAAATTATTATGGACGTATTACAAAACACAGATACTTTAAAACTGTTTCAAAATTATTTTCAAAATCATAAAATGATACCTTCCGGGGAAAAATTACTTGTGGGTAATTGATTTTTTTTTGAATACACTGAATTTATTCTCTTTTGAGAAGAGGAGATTAAGGGGGGATATGATCATGTATACAGTTGTGCTCATAAGTTTACATACTACATTTATGATTTCTTGGCCATTTTTCAGAGAATATGAATGATAACACAAAAACTTTTCTTTCACTTATGATTAGTGTTTGGCTGAGCCATTTTTTTATCAATCAACTGTGTTTACTCTTTTTAAATCATAATGGCAACACAACTACCCAAATTACCCTGATCAAAAGTTTCTTAATACTGTGTATTGCCCCCTTTAACATCAATGACAGCTTGAAGTCTTTTGTGGTATTTGTGGATGAAAGACAAAAAGCCTTCAGTTCCTGTAAATTCTTGGGCTGTCTTGCATGAACTGCACGTTTGAGATCTCCTCAGAGTGGCTCAATTATATTGAGGTCAGGAAACTGAGATGGCCACTCCAGAACCTTCACTTTATTCTGCTGTAGCCAATGACAGGTCGACTTGGCCTTGTGTTTTGGATCATTGTCATGTTGGAATGTCCAAGTACGTCCCATGCGCAGCCTCTTGGCTGATAAATGCAAATGTTCCTCCAGTATTTTTTGATAACATACTGCATTCATCTTACCATCAATTTTGACCACATTTTTTGTGCCTTTGTAGCTCACGCATCCCCAAAACATCAGCGATCCACCTCCGTGTTTCACAGTAGGAATGGTGTACCTCTCATCATAGGCCTTGTTGACTCCTCTCCAAATGTAGCGTTTATGGTTGTGGCCAAAAAGCAAAATTTTGATCTCATCACTCCAAATGACTTTGTACCAGAAGGTTTGAGGCTTGTCTCTGTGCTTGGCGTGTTATAAGTGGGATACTTTGTGGCATTTGCGTAGTAATGACTTTCTTCTGGCGACTCGACCATGCAGACCATTTTTCTTCAAGTACCTCCTTATTGTACATCTTGAAACAGCCACACCACATGTTTTCAGAGAGTCCTGTATTTCCCCTGAAGTTATTTGTGGGTTTGAAGTTATTTGTGGATTTTTCTTTGCATCCCGAACAATTTTCCTGGCAGTTGTGGCTGAAATTTTAGTTGGTCTACCTGACCGTGGTTTGGTTTCAACAGAACCCCTCATTTTCCCCTTCTTGATTAGAGTTTGAACACAGCTGATTGGCATTCTCAATTCCTTGGATATCTTTATATACCCCATTCCTTTTTATACAGTTCACCTACTTTTTCCTGCAGATCCTTTGACAATACTCCCCTGCTTTCCCCATGACTCAGAATACAGAAACGTCAGTGCAGCACTGGATGAAAAATGCAAGTGTCTGTCAGGAGTCCAGAAACTCATTGACCTTTTATGCGCGCACACACTAATTACAAGCAAACAGATCACAGGTGAGGATGGTTACCTTTAATAGCCATTCAAACCCCTTTGTGTCAACGTGTGTGCATGTTATCAGGCCAAAATCAGCAGGGTATGTAAGCTTTTCATCAGGGTCATTTGGGTAGTTTCTGTTGCCATTATGATTTAAAAAGAGTAAACACAGTTGATTGATAATAAATGGCTTCAGTAAAACACTAACCATGAGTGAAAGAAATGTTTTAATGTTATCATTCATATTCTCTTAAAAATGGCCAAGAAATCATAAATTCAGCCAGGGTATGTAAACCTATGACACAACTGTACATACATACTGTAAGTGGTCCATATAGTGAGCTTTGTATTAAGTTATTCTCTTTTAGGTCATCACAGAGGACACAGGGGCACTCTTTACATCTAGAGCAAAATAGATTTTATCTCCAAATACGGAAAGATGTCTTTATAGTAAGAGCTGTGAAAATATGGAATAGACTCCCTCAAAAGCTGGTTCTGAGCAGCTCAGTGGATTGCTTTAAAAAAGGCCTGGGTTGTTTCCTGAATGTACATAATATAACTCGATATTAACATTTATAGGTAATGTTGATCCAGGGAATATCCAGTGGCCTCACAGGGGATCAGGAAGGGATTTCTTCCCCTGCTGGTGTAAATTGGATCATGCTTTGCTGTTTTTTTGCCTTCCTCTGGATCAACTGTGGGTATAGGATTGTGTATATGTGATTGCATGATTTTTAATTTTTTTATGGATTTTAATTTTTCCCTTCATTGGTTGAACAGAATAGACTTGTGTCCCACTATGTAACTATGCAACATTTCCAAACCAGCACTGTCTAAAGTCTACATACTATTATTGCACTCTAGTGAAACCAGTTCTGTGGTGTATTACATGTGGACCAGAATCACCAGCCCATTCTAATGTGGTTCAGTGGCTATCATCACTGGTTGACTGGTTCAGGAAAGACTGCAAAATGTTTTAAATACCTGACAAGTGGCATTCGCTTGCAAGCCTATCAAATGAAAAAAATATTTTCCAGAAGGCCCTTATACTCTTGGAGGCAGTTATTTGCACACAAATACAGGAAACAGTTCTCTTTATAAATGGACTAATTTGCTAGATAAGTAGAACAGTATTTGTAACGGGTGGGCCCGTGGAACCCAGAAGTTCTTAGAAAGTATGAGCCAGAAAATAATGGACATTGAGAATATGTCTTGGATTGCTTTAAAATGGGTCTGTAATATTAATCCACAATATTCCCCAGGATATCTGTAAAGAACTATTTACTGTGTGTTTGATTCTGAATTCAACATGTTAGTTGAAAGATGTTAATGTCATCATCTCCAACCATTTGGCTTCCTGTGTAATGTAGATTAAGTCCAGACTAGCTTCCAAAAACCTTTTCATTGTTGTTTGTGGTGATGTGGATTGGAGCTTGGTAGACAGTCTGGCTGCCTATTATGGGATGGTTAAGTGTCTTGCTGTGAGGAAAGGGGGGGAATCACCCCAGCAACCCCTCCTGCTAAGACTGTTTACTGAAGGAGAAGATTGAACACACCTGACCTGTATCACCATTGTCATTGGACAGTTTAACCCGCCCTGTTCCCCAAGGATGGGAGGGAGGTGTTTTGAAGAGAAGTGTGTTACCATGTGCTTGCAATAAAGATTCATTCCCTGTTTAAACCTCATACAGAGCGTTTGTCTCGTATCTGGGGGAGAATTATTCCTATGGGTCTCGGTTGCCTGACTGTGGAGTGTCGGTAGCTGATGTGTGTTCGGAAAGGGAATATCCTTAAACGGCGGTACATTGGTGGCAAGCAGCGGGTTGATTCCCACAGCCAGAAGGACAGCTACAAGAGGACACAGGACAATGGAGGCACAGTATGAACGGCTAAAGCACTCTACCCTCAAGGACTTACTGGAGAACCGGGGCAGACCGGCCAACAATCGTAAGAAGAGGGACATTATCAGAGAACTAGTCGAAATGGATGGAACCAAAAGGCCCAGCATAACAGACAGGACACACGAAGAGGCAAGTTTTGATCGGTCTGTTAACATAAGACTGGCACATTATGGTCCTAACCCTACAGCGGAGATCATAGACCGAGTTATAGCGGCTGTGGACATAAATTTGCTACCTCAAAGAGGTGCTGCAGTAGCAGAAGTCAGAGCAGCACCAACTGAAATTAGAAAGATACATTTTACTGCTTTTAAAAATGTCATTGAAACTCAAGGAGAGATTGATGGGTACCTTGCTGATTTTGAATGGCAATGTGTCCTACACCAGATGCCCACAGAGGAATGGGTTACCATTTTGTCTGGGAAACTGTCCGGCCGGGCCAGTGAAGCGTTCAGGGCCATCCCAGACGAGGATATTATGAACTATGGACTGGTAAAAGAAGCACTTTTGGCCAGGTATGCCGTCACACCGGAGGCATACCGGAGGCGGTTCCGAGAGACGAGCAAGCAGACTGTCTGCGTCAATGGAAAGGTAGCCAATGGCCTACGTGATACTGGCGCCACCATGACCCTACTACAGAAGAACCTTATCCCAGAGAGCCAACATACCGGAGACACTGTAGCCGTAAGAGTAGCGGGAGGCACCGTCTTCCAGCTACCCGTTGCCCGTGTTCACCTGGATTGGGGGGTTGGTTCGGGACACGTGAATGCAGGGGTGATGAAGGATTTGCCAACGGATGTACTACTGGGGAATGATTTGGCCCCCCTCGTTTCTGCTTACGCTCCGATGGGCCCCGCTGAAGCCAACCCAGTGACTACCTGTGCCCAGACCCGTGCTGCTGGAACAGACCCGATTGCTGCCAAGACCCGGGTAAGACTATCTTCCCCGACATGTACCTTAGATCAGGCACAATATCACAGTCTAAAATAGGAATGTGACAAGTTGGCCAGTGAGAAATTGGAGATGCAACGACACTATGTCATGTATTATGAGATGTCCCATGTCTTGAACATTGAAATGCACAAACAGGCTGAAATTGTCAAAAGGTTACATGGGATTTGCGCCCAGGTTTTGCCTTACCTCTCCCAAGAGCATCAGCAACAAGTTTTGAGAGCCATTGAGAGAGCAAAGCAAGTGACTGTTCCAGAACTTCACCATCAGCTACTGACCCAGTAAGCAAAGTGGCAATGCTGATGGGTTGTCCAGGCATTAGAGGAATGGAACTATGGACTAACTTTGGAGTTAACCCGTCTGGGGTCTCCTCCTGTGTTAGTCTCCTGCCGAAAGGGGAGAGATGTAACGGGTGGGCCCGTGGAACCCAGAAGTTCTTAGAAAGTATGAGCCCGAAAATAATGGACATTGAGAATACTGTATGTCTTGGATTGCTTTAAAATGGGTCTGTAATATTAATCCACAATATTCCCCAGGATATCTGTAAAGAACTATTTACTGTGTGTTTGATTCTGAATTCAACATGTTAGTTGAAAGATGTTATTGTCATCACCTCCAACCACCTGACTGCCTGTGTAATGTAGATTAAGTCCAGACTAGCTTCCAAAGACCTTTTCATTGTTGTTTGTGGTGATGTGGATTGGAGCTTGGTAGACAGTCTGGCTGCCTATTATGGGATGGTTAAGTGTCTTGCTGTGAGGAAAGGGGGGGGGGGAATCACTCCAGCAACCCCTCCTGCTAAGACTGTTTACTAAAGGAGAAGTTTGAACACACCTGACCTGTATCACCATTGTCATTGGACAGTTTAACCCGCCCTGTTCCCCAAGCATGGGATGGAAGTGTTTTGAAGAGAAGTGTGTTACCATGTGCTTGCAATAAAGATTAATTCCCTGTTTGAACCTCATACAGAGTGTTTGTCTCGTATCTGGGGGAGAATTATTCCTATGGGTCTCGGTCGCCTGACTGTGGAGTGTCGGTAGCTGATGTGTGTTCGGAAAGGGAATATCCTTAAACGACGGTAACCCCTGCTGTTACAGTATTTAAAGTGATATCATGATAAGAAATCCTCAGTAACACTGGTATGTGGTGCATATTCTCTGCATTTGCTTATTTGTTTTATAGAATAACTCCATATTACTACTTTATATCTATATTATCACCCAGTCCATAAATATATGCACATAGGGAACACTGTAACCCTTTCATTTGAGGAAAACAAATATTTGCTTTATTGGTTCCCATGTCTGTAAACATGCAAAACAGTTTTTAGTATACTCTCCAAAACATAGAAAAAAAAAGGAAGAGGATTGGAAGGTAGTAAAAAATTAAAATATTGAGCCAAAGGTAAAGTCAGTTTATGCCAACATCGGAATCATAGCTAGAATCCAGATGGGAACGACAGCTGCTGTAGAATATCTTGGCAGTAGGAGCAGTAGAATCTGGTTTGTATTTGGTAGTTGAAGGAGTATTAAACTAATGCAGTTTTTTTTCCTCATACAGAAACTTTTTAAATGTGTATTTCTGTGTGGCTACTCCTGTCCCTCAACATATCATAATTTGATAAGTCTTAATGAAGATATAAAAAAAAAACTTGGACTATGGCATAATTCAACGAACATAGTGCAGCAAAGGAGTGAAAACAGAAACAAACTTTGTAAGTAGTAGGCTCCAAGTCTTCAACCCTTGTGGTACAAGTAAGTACAGTTGTTAACTTCAACATCTCACTGTTCTAAAGGAGCGATTCGTTTTTTTGGGTATTTTTTTAACAATTATAATAGTTTTAATAAATTAAACAGTTTTGGAAATGAGTACAAATTTAAAATTTAATTTCCACGAAACCTATAGAATCATACACCAATGAAATAAAATATACAGATATAGGGGTTGGATTACTAAAACTGGAGAGTGCACAATCTGGTGCAGCTGTGCATGGTAGCTAATCAGCCAATTCCGCTTGTTAAATTAAGCTTTGACAAGAAAAACTGGAAAATGATTGGTTTCTCTGCAGAGCTGCATCCAATTTTTCACTCTACAGTTTTAGTAAAGCAACCCCATAGTGTCATAAATTGCTAATGATGAAAATAGTATTTTATTTTTTTTTAAACAAAGAGGAAATGGATACAGTTGGACAACACAAAAGGTTTTGGCAAGTATGGACAGCGCAGAAGGTGCTGAATTATCAAAGATTCTAAGACAAGAACCAACTGCAAATCCTTACATCAAGCAATCAGACTCAGACTTTTTTTCCTACTGCCATATGCCAGTATGGGTTTGGATATGACTCTTCTAGAATAACACAGATGTTGCCAACACTCCAAATGATATAGGCACCTGCACTACTCCACAATTCCCACATACATGTAAATCTTCAGGAGGAGCTAGAAGTAAAGACAGATGGTACAATCTCCAAAATTATATGAATGCAAAACATCTGCAGGCATAAATCAGTGAGGTTTATTATATTTTAAGCCCAAGCCAAACTAACAGAAGATGAAAATTCCATCAAGCAAATGCAAATGCTCTGCAGAGACTAAAGTTTTGAAACCATGAGAGACTCTCTTATTATACACACATAGTAAGTACATTGGCATGTAATTACTGTATAAGGAAAATGTCTATAGGGCTCTCTGTAACTGTGTAAAAACCTTCTAAGAAAAAAAAAACACTGAAATTGAAAAATATGTGATCAAACTGAGTATATACATTTGAATTTAGAGAAATAAGCACTGGAAATATTTTGGAAAGCATCTGCATTTTTATATATTTATCATTGAAAATAACTGAAGATTTACTGTATACTCACCTTCATGGCACTGTCTGAAGATATGTCTTTTTGACCATCATTTCCAAGTCCTGAGTCATCAGCATCAATTAGATTTTCTACAGGAACTTCTTGTTTGGATTTTACATAAGTAAAGTCATTTTCACATGAATCCAAAGCCACACAAACATTGTATGAATAGGGAAATGTTAAGTTTCCATCGCTGTACATAGAGAGTATTCTGGGATCGACTGTTGGATACAAATTTGTATTTAGAGGTCCAAGACATGGAGAGGGTTTTGGTTGCTTGCATTTTGAAATAAAGACTAGCAATACAGTAATAATAAATAAAAAATAAATAATGGCTAGGGAAATTACTAAATACAGCTGCAGATTGGTTTGAGGATCTTCATTGATCTGATTTATTGTTTTAGGGGGCACCTGTTGGAAATGATCTACAATAACAAGATTTAAAGTGACTGTAGCTGAGAGAGCGGGGTCTCCATTGTCCCTCACCATAACAATAACTTTGTGGTTCAGTATATCTTTCTCCTGAAAAGGACGTACTGTTCTGATGTCTCCTGTATGTTCATTGATGGTGAAGTAAGATGGTTCAGATTTGTGTATGAAATGATAAGACAACCAAGCATTGTGCCCAATGTCTGCATCCACTGCAACCACCTTTGTAATTAAGGATCCTGGTTCAGATAAAAAAGGGACCATCTCAAACACAGCTGATCCTCCACTTTCTGGATTAGGATACAAAATTTTTGGTTCATTGTCATTGTGATCCACTATTCGGATTACCATTGTTGAATTGCTGCTAAGTGATGGAGAACCATTGTCTCTGGCATTAACGTGTACTATAAATTCCTTATGCTTTTCATAGTCAAATGATCTCTGAGCATAGAGGACTCCATTCTCCATGTTGACAGAAAAATAAGAGAACACTGGGAAATTTTCACTGTACATGGAATATATAATTTTAGCATTTTCCCCATAATCAGGATCTAAAGCTTGTACTCTATAAATTGAAGCTCCAGGTACGTTATTCTCTGGTACATAAGCAACATGAGAAGATTTCATAAAAACTGGTGGGTTGTCATTAACATCTGATATCTCCAGTCTGATTATTCTTCTACTGGATAGAGGGGTTGACCCCCTGTCTCTACCTAAGACTGTGATATTGTAAATAGATACTGTCTCTCTGTCCAAATTACTTGTAGTCACAATTCTGTAATAGCTATCAGTTGATGACATCAGGCTGAATGGTGTTTCCTCTAAAATGGTACAATCAACATGTCCATTGTCTCCTGAATCTTTATCATGAACTTCAATGAGAGCTATCATTGTTCCAGGTGCAGAATCTTCAGGAATGGGTGAGGATAATGAGGTGATTGATATCTCTGGAGCATTGTCATTCTCATCTATGACATCTACTAATAACTTACAATGGGAAGCTAGTCCCCCTCCATCCTTAGCTTGAACAGAAAGTTCATAATTAATTGTCTCTTCAAAATCCAACATATTGCTTATTTTGATTTCACCACTTTTGTGATGAATACTGAAAAGGCCAGAAGGATGGACATTTCCTGATGTTTTGCTGAAGGAATATGTGATTTGCCCGTTCGCACCAGAATCTTTGTCACTTGCATTTACATTGATTATAGTAGTATTTACCGTAATATTCTCATTCACACTAACTTTGTAAACCTCTTGTGAAAATATTGGGAAATTATCGTTAGCATCAATAACAATGATTTGTATTACAGCCGTTCCAGATCTCACAGGATTTCCTCCATCCAGAGCTGTTAAAATCAGTTCATGAACATTTTGTAATTCCTGATCCAATGATTTTTCTAACACAAGCTCAGGAGATTTAAATCCATCACTGCTAATCTTCTGATGTAGTGTAAAATGTGAATTTTCACTGAGTTTATATGTCTGTACTGAATTAATACCAATATCCAGATCTTCTGCATTTTGTAAAGTAAATCTTGTTCCTGGTGATGTTAGTTCAATAGTCTCTATAGTGAACATCTCAGGATAAAACACTGGAGGATTGTCATTAATATCCTGAATTTCTATTTTCACTTTAAAAATATTGAGAGGATTTTCAACCACAGCATCAAAGCTTAGGAAGCAGGTAGGTGCTGCTTTACATAACACATCTCTGTCTATCCTGTCCTTTACATATAGATTTCCATTATCTAAGTTTACATAAAAATATTTTTCTGAGTCTCGTGACACAATTCTCAGCTTTCTAGATGAGAGCTGTTTAATATCTAATCCAAGATCATCTGCAATATTTGCTATAACAGAGTCTTTTCTCATTTCTTCGGCAATTGAATAATGAATCTGACCAGAGACTGAATGACATGGGCAGGAAAATAAGAAGTAAAATAATACTTGCCACCACAGTATTTTGTATGGCCTTGGCTTCATCTGATCTATTTTCAGTATCTGCAATCTTCCACCAAATGTATTTGTAATCCAGTGAGAGAGGAATAGGACACTGTTGATCAATCCCCTTGTTAATGAAAAGTGAATATATCTTTTGCTGAGAGAATCTAGAAATGGCTGTGTCTTTTCATGCAGATCTGCAGTGTGTGTGAATAATGAAAATACCAGTAGATCTCTAGTTCTGCATTTCTCTGCTTATTGGTCAAACAGTGGCGCTCTGAGGTGTAACTGAGGAACTGCAATGCTAACATTTTGCTCAGAAAAGACTTATTATATGTTAAGACTATTTTAAGATTTCAATTCTAGGCCCATCAAATATCTTTTTGAACATTTTTCTTCTCAAATTATATCTGTTGTAGAGTTTCATTATTTTCATTCATTTTTATTTAGCATTTCATATATTCTGTGAGTGATCAATAGTACAACATTTTCCAAAATGATATTTATTTATTATATATGCGTATATTAAATTATATACATTTCTCTTTCTCTCTGTCTTCTCACTTACTGTAGAAATCCCACAATGGGGACTTAGACAGCAGTTTAAACCTTACAGAGGTTCTATAGCTCCACACTCCATAAAAAAAAAAAAGTCTTGATCTAACGAACCCTAATCATTATTTACTTTCATTATATGCCACTAAAACATTGCAAAACATTACAAAGAAGTTACTATCCTCCTACTTATGCAAGAACATTGTCTCTTTTATAGCCCTTAGTATCTGAGGATTTGCTGAACACTCTAGTACTGGAATAAGACTGCATAGATATATATAGTATTCTTCGCATCACCTTAGATTCAAGAACACTTGCTTTTTGTGCCAAGAATAAGCTTACCATAAAATGGATTTCAGACAAAGGGGCAATGTTTAATTTACTACATGGCATTACATTTTCCCGATTATGCCTGATCTGCTGGATAATGTTTACAAATGATAGGCCTTATTTATACTAAAAATAAATATTTTCATTATATTGAAGTGCAAGCCAAAATGAACAACATGGAAAAAAAATGTGGCCTAACGTGTGACACCTGACTTTTTAAACCAATTAAAGAAGTCTCACCACAGATTTTCTTTCTTGCGCCTGTTTCCCAGGTGATAAAGTGCATATTGTTGATTTTGGTATATTGCACTCTGTCCTGTCTACCTACGTAGGTGGTCCTGATCTTGATACTGTGCTATCCTCTGGAACAACTGTGGGTATAGAATTGGGTATATGGGATTGTATGATTTATTTTTTGTTGTTTATTTATTTATTTATTTTTCTATTTTATTGAACTATATGGACTTGTGTCTTTTTCAACCAGACTAACTATGTAACTATCATGGTGGACAGAACCCTCCTTTCCCCCATCACTATTCAACCAAGCATATGTTAAGAAGAACCAAACTAGTTCCCCACAGTATTTACTATGAACCCAGGATGCACAAGAACAAAAATTTACTAACAAATATAGGGTGTGGGCTCCAGTGTCCAAACATACATTATCTGGTGGTGGCATGCCCCAAAAAAATATTTTCTTTAAACTTTTTAAAGTTTGTACACCATATCAACTTATGACATATTACATGAACCTACCACAGAAAACAGCAATATAGGTCTGTGTGACTGTAAAATAACAGTTTAATTCTCTCTCATTTATCTAATTACCTGACCATACTGCATGAATTTAAAAAAAATGTCATATTCATTAGAGAAAAGATCTCATAACTAGGAAATCAAACAATGATATCAAATAATAATTATTGCCAAAGTCCAAAAAGTAAGTGACACTCCTATTATAAAGCATGATTACTGTTTAACTGCTCATAAACAGCATATTTGTATGTGCAGGTTTTGAAATATGAATTTTGATTTCTGCTTAGCATTGATAGTAGCTGGTACACCAGTCTGAATAAGCCCTCGTTACCAGGCCATAGGCAGACTATTTATCAGTATTACTGCTTTCAATAATGTCTGTCAAGTTCAATTCTTTGCTGGTGCAAGGAAAAGCAAAGCAGAATCCCAAAGGCAGCTAGTTCCTGATTTTGCCATGCAAAGGAAATAAAAAAATCTTCTGGATCACACAAGGGCAGTCAGATTAATTGTAACTGCTGATATCATTAGTTATATGAAAAACATTTAGACCTTTTCTAATATTCTATCATTATTTTATTCTACTCTAATTAGATTATTGGTTTTGCTGTTCCTAACTAATGTGCAAGGTATTCCACAGTTTAGCCACCTTTTCTTTATCATTAGAGCACATTTTACGTTATCAAACTTGTAATGAAAGCACAGTTTACAAAGTAAATATGAAGAAAGAATTAACTAATAACTTTTTTATAAAAATGTGCATATATGGAAAGAGGGCCAGATCAAAAGCTAAAAGAGTCCAAATTAATTTACTGATATTGTGTTAAAAGACAGGCAAAATGTTTTGGGGGTCAAAGGAACCCCCCCTCTTCATCAGGGCTACAAAAAAAATAAAATAATAATTGTGGCTGATAAAATGATGTGCCTAACAATTGTAAAACATCATGGATAACATACATATACATGTGTGTACAAATATGTGCATCCAAAAATACCTGCATGTTCACAAACATGCATACATGCAATGAAACGACGATGAAGATATGATGGAATATCAGATATTAAGTGATAAAGTGCAATGCGTTCATTTTTAAAATTAAAAATTAGATGCCTTTGCACCATTAAACTGTATATATAACTGCAATAATACACATGAAAAGAAACAATTTAATACAAATATAAAAAAAAAAGGAAACTCATGGGTTAAAAAAACTATTAAAAAAACAACAAAATCCTAATATAACAGTCATCAAAGACATATACATATACAGTATATAATTGCATGTCTAAAACTGAAAAGAAAAATACATACTTAAAATGTTTATCTATCTTCAAATGGAAGCTATATGAAAAAATGCATATGAAGGATATGCCAAAGGAATGGCTATAAAGACTATACATGGACAAGACCATGCTATAAGCTCAGGAAAAAAGACGTTGCTACCATTTTGAAGACCCTCAAAGACTTAGGATTCCTGGCCAGCAGTATCTGCATCAGCAGTCAAAATAAGAACCCAGCCATGTTGGAGACTCAAATTTATATAGAAAAGGCGAGGAGATACAGAAGCTGGAAAAAGATTATGTTCAAAGTGCAGCCGAATGTAGTCAGGGAGTGTATAAAAATATATCACAAATGTGCAACAGAAAACCATATGCGGTCGCAAACAGAAAGATAATGAAAAAATGCTCCCGATCTGTGTGCTCATACTATCTGAGGAGAAAATATCCTCAATGTGAAATGGTGAATGCACAGATGGAAAACCCATAGTAGGCTATACTTGCCAGTTGAGAGCAGCCTAACCTGAGCCAGGGAGCTCTTCAAATGTTTTTTGCCCTCTTACTACCTTGTTTAAACTTATATCAAAGTCCCAGCACCTCTTGGATGCCCCTTTTTCATTGGAGTTTTTTTTTTATATATACAGTAAATGGCTTTCTTCGTGTTATTTTCAGATCCATGGTCAAATGTTCCTTTTTTTGCAAAAACAATAGATTATCAAAAATGTGTAATCAACACCCTCCCCCCCAACCCCTGTGCAGGCAAGGCACTTCATCTTGAACACTGCAATTCCAAAGAAATAGGTGGGTCACAGTTCTTTTTTTTTACATAGGGTGCACTTTTAGGCCTCCCTTTACCACACCTGGGACTAGGCTGTGGACACGGAAGTATTTGCATACTCTTAACAAAGAGTAAATGGACCTTAACCAAGCTATTCCTTACTTCTGTGGCTAGGAATCAAGTAGAGAAATGGATATCACCACTCCAGGAAGTTCTCTGGCTGCAGGCAAATCAGAGACATTTTTCTTCATAGTTCATAGGTTGGTACTAGTTGGTTTCTCAGCAGCCAATGCTCACACTGCTCCCCTGGACCATAGTACCTGCCCTGTGTTTACATTATAAGGCTAAAAACCTGCCAAATCACTGATGAATGGGGAATAGGAGAACTAAAGCTGGTCAAAAACCCACGAGTACTGTCTTCATTTGTTCTGCTATAAGCTTTAAGGTTGATTTGTCGCACAGTGCCTGCAGCTACGGAGATCAGTGATGCCCTGTACACACGATCAGTTTTACCAATGAAAACAGTCCGATGGACTTTTTTCATCGGACAAACCGATCGTGTATGGGCCCCATCTGTCTTTTTTCCATCGGTGATAAAAAATAGAACATGTTTTAAATTTATCCGATGGAAAAAAAAAACGATAGAAAATTCAGATCGTCTGTGTGAAACTCCATCGGAGAAAAAACCCACACATGCTCAAAATCATTGAACTTAATTGTTCTCGGCTCGTCGGAGTGTTTTACGTCACGGCGTTTGGGACGGTCGGATTTTTGACTGATGGTGTGTAGGCAAGACTGATGGAAGTCAGCTTCATCGGAATTCCGATGGAAAAATCCATCGAATTTGAATCCATAGGAAATCCGATCGTGTGTACAGGGCTTGAGAGTTTGTTTTGAAGCTCATTTACTGCTTGTTAGGAACATGTAAATACCTGAATGTCCTTGTGTGTAGAGTATAATAGACTAGCATTAGCATTTAAAAACATAAAGCGTTAATGCTATATGAATTTTATAAAAATACAGATACTGTGTATGAATAAGGTGTCAAATTTGAAAAAGAAACTCCCAAAAATACATAAAAAATTAAAAAAAGAAGGTAATATAAACAATGATGAAATAATATCAAAACTAACGACTGTAATTTAAGCTTATGTTTATAATCATCCCTAATGCTCCTGTTCCTTTTTACATTTAAGAGACAATTATATAAAATGCCATAAAGGAAGAAAAACATCTGCAATAGACAACATGCTAATGCTAATTGCCAGTGATTCTTCAAAAGAAAATATTACAGTATAAAATGCCATTACTTAACGTGGGGAAACTATTCAGTAGGTATTAGATGCATTCTCTTTGGAAGGTATATAAAAATTACAAATTTGCTAAAAAAAATGGACAAAATATTGCACGCCTTTTTCCAAATCTTATATAGTAATAAAGAAGAATCTCCCAAATTTACACATTCTACATTTGCTCAATGGTAGGTAATGGGGTTTTGATTAATACCATTTATAATGCATTACAAGTTTTACAAGAATAATATAAAAGTATAGCTGATTATTTTGTGCTTAAAGTATAAGTACAACTTATAAGAGCTGTCAAGCTCAATGTAATGCATAAACATGCCTGGCATGAGTATTTCTGGAATATAGGATGTATATGTATCTATAATACACAGAAACCCTAAATGAAATGATCAGAAAAACCCCCCAAAAGTAAGCTTCTTTTATGTACTATGTTAAATGCCTTTGCTCCTCGTCTAATTGTCAACCATAAAAGACAACCATATCGCTAATCTGTATACCAATGCAACTTACCCGACTGACTCCAGTGGATGGAAGTGCTTCTTTCAAGCTCTCATTTCCAAGGCCTGAATCATCTGTGTCAATCAGGTTATCCACAGCAACATTTTGATTTGACTTTAAAAAACCAAATTCACTTTCAGATGGGTCCAATGCCACACATACATTGTATGAGTAGGGTAAGGATAAAGTCCCATCACTATACATAGAAAGTATCCTGGGATCAGCAGGAGGATATAGGCTTGAACCTAAAGTTCCGAAGCTTGGTAATGGTTTTGATTCCTTGCATTTTGCTATGATGACCAAGATAACAGTTATAATGAACAACAAAGAGATCAATGCTAAAGCAATCACCAAGTACAATTGCAAGTGTGACTGAAGACTTTCATTTCTAAGTTGATTACTTAGTTTAGGAACAATCTGCTGGAAATTATCTGCAATAATGAGGCTCAAGGTAACTGTAGCTGAGAGAGGTGGAATGCCATTATCTCTCACCATCACCACAACTTTTTGATTCAATATATCTTTCTCTTGAAGGATTCGTGAGGTCCTGATTTCTCCTGTATGTTCATTAATGACAAAAAATGATGGTTCTGGCATTTTTATGAAATGATAAGAAAGCCAACCATTATGTCCAGAGTCTTCATCCACTGCAACCACCTTTGTTATTAAAGAACGAGGCTCAGCTGTGAAAGGAACAATCTCAAACGCACCTTGGCTACTGTCTCCTGGTGATGGGAATAAGATTCTTGGAGCATTATCATTCTGATCCACTATACGGACAAGTAATGTTGTGTTGGTACTCAAAGATGGGGATCCATTGTCTGTAGCAGTTACTTGTATTAAAAATTCCTTGTGCTGCTCAAAATCAAAAGATTTTTGAGCATAAAGAGCTCCAGTCTTCATATTGATGGAAAGAAAAGAAGACACGGGGAGGTCTTCTACCTTTATTTTGGGTGTTGTATACCTGCATACTGAATAATCGATTTTTGCATTTTCACCAGCATCAGGATCGGAAGCTTGTATACTGTATATTGAGACACCCGGTAAATTGTTCTCTGGTATGTAAACAACATATGAAGGTTGCATAAATACTGGTGAATTATCATTAACATCTGATATGTCCAGCCTGATGATTCTTCTGCTAGAAAGTGGAGGAAATCCTCTGTCAGTAGCTACAATTGTAATATTATAACTGGGCACTTTCTCTCTGTCTATATCACCTGTTGTAACAATTCTATAATAACTGTCAGAAGACATTACTAAACTGAATGCAGACTGTTCCATTAGCTTGCAATCAACATATCCATTTTCTCCAGAATCTTGATCATCAACTTCAATTAGAGCTATTACTGTTCCAGGTATGGAATCTTCTGCGACAGGAGAAAATAATGATGTCATTGATATCTCAGGAGCATTATCATTTTCATCTATGACTTCTATTAGTACCTTACAATGAGTGATATGGCCACCTCCATCTTTTGCTTGTATTGATAGCTCATAATTTTTTGTTATTTCAAAATCTAACTTTTTATTTATCTTGATTTCACCAGTGTTTGCATTAATGCAGAACGTTCCTGTATGGTGTACACTTCCTGATGTTTTGCTGAATGAATAGTTTATGTGAGAAAATATACCTTCATCTTTATCCGTAGCATTCACAGTAATTATTGTTGTATTAATTGGAACATTTTCATACACACTGATTTTATATACTGCCTGTGAAAATTCTGGAAAATTATCATTAGCATCTATGACAGTTATCCTTATCCTTACAGTGCCAGATCTCATAGGCTTTCCTCCATCAGTAGCTGTTAATAAAAATTCATGTACATTTTGAGATTCTCGATCTAATTGTTTTTCTAGCACAAGTTCAAGAAATTTACTTCCATCTGAATTCATGTTTTCACTCAGTGCAAAAAGCTCATTGTCACTGAGCTTATAGGTTTGTACTGAATTAATACCAAAATCCGGATCGTCTGCATTTTGTAAAGCAAATCTTGTCCCTGCTGATATCGATTCCATTGCTTCAAATGTGAATGTGTTGAGATAAAACACTGGAGAATTATCATTTATGTCCTGAATATCTATCTTGACTCTAAATATATTTAGGGGATTTTCAAGCACAGCATCAAAGGTTAGGAAGCAGGTAGCTGCTGTCCCACATAATATCTCTCGATCTATCCTGTCCTTCACATACAGATTTCCATTATCTAGATTCACATAAACATATTTATCTGAAGCACGTGATACGATTCTTAGTTTTCTAGAGGAGAGCAGACTGACGTCTAATCCGAGATCATCTGCTATATTTGCTATAACAGAGTCTTTTCTCATTTCTTCTACAATGGAATAATGGATTTGACTGGATACTGAATGACACAGCCAGGAAAATAAGAAGGAAAATATTACTTGCCATCTAGCTCCTCTGTATGCCTTTAAATAATTTTTCATTTTCAGCTTCTGTGATCCTTGTACAATTTGTATTCCAGTGAATGCAGAAGGGTGTAATGAGTTGTTCAATGCAAGAAACCTGCAGCCATGTATACTGTATAGAGAGAATCCAGAAAATGGCTGTGTGGTAAAGCAGTGTGTGCGAGTGATAAAAATGTCAGTGGATCTCCAGTTCTGTATTCATCTCCTTATTGGTCAAACAGCGGCGCCCTGAGGTAAAACTGGGGAACTGCAATTCTAAAGAATTTTATAAACTAGTCTAACTAGGTTTTTAGAATCTTTTTACATTAAAATAAAGTGTATAAATATGATACTTTAAAATCAACATTCTTCTTTTTGTCTAAACAGAAAATATAAAACCTATAGTATTGTTAAGGAGAGTTTGAGATGTGCTTTGTTTGAATATTTTTTTCTTTGAAGCTTGTCAACTTAATGCAAATTAACATAAAGAGTACTGTAAAACTTTGTGCAAGATGCATTTGCAGAAGGAAGTATTCAGCAGTGACTAATTTTGTGTGTGGGCAATTATAGTCTTCCATTCATATGAACACAATTTCACAGTTGCCAACTTAAAACTTTCATATGTTCTATCCTTCTATACAGTAAAAACATGTATAGTAAATTTTGCTATACATGTTTTTGCTTTGTTTAGAAAATATCTGTGAACATGACAAATTTCTATACTATGTAAACATTTAAAAAAAAAAGTATTTTTTTTTCAATGATGTAAATTGAAATAACAAAAAAAACAACAACTTTTTATTCTAGATGAAATGTAAGAGCATGATTTCATAAGATTTCATCCTATAGTCTAACATGTACATAACATTTTTGGTATCTGTATGGAATCTGTCAAACAAGTGATTATTGCTCTAGTGTTCCCCTTATAGTCTCTTTATCAGCTATTATTATATTTTAAATATATTCTTAGTTTTCATTAGACCGGTGGAAATTGGCTCTCAAACATTTAAAGCTTCTCTCACTTCCTCTTCTACTGGCCAGAAATGTACTGTTAGGTTCTTCCTTTTTTACTTCTGTCTAGAATGCCTTGGCCATATTCCTATGAAAAACCCAGTATGAAGCAGTTGACACTGCCACCAATCCCTAGTGTATTGCAGGGAGAGAAAATAAGATATTCGAACCTGGGTGTCATCAGGACAGGATTTAAGAAAACACCTCCCCAGTGTGTACACCAAGATCACAATAACATGCTTTCAGAGGATATAATAATCTTTTTTATCCAGAGCTAGTGTGTTACTGCTGTTCCCCTTTAACCTAAAGGGAAGAATATTTACAATATACTTTATGCTTTCTGGGTCAGTCTAGAAAAAAGAGAACTAGGAAAATTAAATATTTGTTATTATATTGCGAACTTCACAGAATAAAATGGTGTTAAGCTACTGAATATTGTAGTAAAACGTAATGTAACACATTTCTGGCTAAATACCTTTTTCATTTATAGTTCAAGTAAGTCATCAAACAACAACATATACTTATCCCTTATCCAATGTGTGGCTTTACATGTTGCAAAATCTGTAAGACAATTTGTCCTAACATAGTATATCTGGACACCATAGTCCACTAGTGGGAGATATTTTACTTTACTTAAGTAATAAGGAGTTTTAAGGTATCACATCATTTTCACAAATGAAAAATATTTTTTAAAAGTATATATTTTTTTCAAATCTATGTTAAATAAAAATGTAATAGAATCATAAATAATACAACAGTAGTGTGAACAACTGCACACGCTTCCCTTACAAATACCGTTTGCCATCCACAACTGATGCCCCATACACACGATCATTTTTCATGCTGTTAAAAATGCCATTAAAAAAATGGCCATTAAAAATGATCGTGTGTATGCTCCAGAGCATTTTTAACGACGTGAAAAACGGGCATTAAAAATTTCGAACATGCTCTCTTTTTTCACGTCGTTTTTCATGTCGTTTTTTTTAACGACGTGAAAAACGATAGTGTGTATGCTTTAACGACGTGAAAAAAAACGCACATGCTCAGAATCAAGTATGAGACGGGAGCGCTCGTTCTGGTAAAACTAGCGTTCGTAATGGAGATAGCACATTCGTCATGCTGTAACGGACTGAAAAGCACTAGACTGAAAAGAGCGAATCGTCTCTCAACAAACTTTACTAACATGAAGGGTGGCGCCATTCGAGCGGAACTTCCCCTTTATAGTGCCGTCGTACGTGGTGTACGTCACTGCGCTTTTCTAGAACATTTTTTAAAATGATGGTGTGTACGCAAGACAGGCTTGAGAGGAAACAAGAAAAAAAATGACGAGAAAAACGTCAGTTTTAAAAATGACATTAAAAATGATCGTGTGTATGGGGCATGAGTGTGAACATCTTTTCTCAGTACCCAGTCTGCTTCATCAACTGTATGGGAGATATAAGGATTCAGTCATAAAATCTGCTATGTGGTGCCGAGGGGGAACTGAAGGGGACATAAAGGCTAACATTAACTCCAGAAAAAAATGGTAAGGCTGCCAGAATTTCTGAAAGATATCAAATAAATAACACAGGTCTATAGTATGTTAGGACAATATGAACCCAACAATAAGTGAAATGGATTTTTCCTTATTTCATGATTTTATGTAGTGTGTTATTAGCCCGGCTAATAGGATGTAAAGACAAGACCTCCATATACCTTGGCCTCCATATAAAAGGTCGGTGTCATGAATTTAATCTGCCCTGAAAAAGGGATCCTACAAGGTCCCGCCAGCTAGAGTCTGCATCTCCGTGGCCCGGCCTACCTAAAATAGCAGCCGCGAGCACACGAGACACAGCCTGTGAATAGGAGGACTCAATTGTGGACCAGGACAACGCATCCTTGTCCATCATAAACCAAGGGACGGTCACAGTGAGTACACCTCAGCAAGTGGCTCCCTCCCCAGCAACCACAGTATCCTTGATAGGGAGATCAATGGGTGGCCCTGTCCTGACTCCAATGCATGACTTGCTGACAAGCCCAGATCCATGGGAACAGGAGGCCCACAATATCCCTCTCACCCCCACTGACTTCCCCACCATTATGACAGCATTGTCTAAAATGCTAACTAGGGGACTAGCTGCCCAGATCACTGCATCTATACATGCTGATCTCCAGCAATACGAACACAGATTGAGGTAGTTGAAAAGAAAGCAGACCAAGCGGTATCCAGAATTAATCAGAATTCGGCCAGAATACAGGATCTCCAGCACCAATTAGAGTCAGCATTTTCCAAAATCGATGACCTCGAAAATAGATCTAGAGGGTACAACTTTAGAATCAGGGGGCTCCCAGATTCTGTGTAAGAAGTACACCCGGCAGTCCGAGAATTTATTAAAAACTTGATTTTAGACACCCCAGCCCAATGTTTGGAACTTGATAGGGCACACAGAGCTCTACGACCACTGCGATCGGATGGACTTCCTAGGGACATAATAGTAAAACCCCACTTCTACACGGTCAAAGAAGAAGTGATAAAGTTGTCCCGCACTTCTGACAAGCTAGAAATCTTCTGCCATCAAGTTCAAATCTTTGCAGACCTGCCAGAATATACAGTTCAAAAGCGCCACTCACTAAAACCTCTACTTCAGGTTCTGGCACAAAAAGATATTACATACAGATGGGCCTTCCCTCTTCGCCTGACCTTTTCTTACCGCAACAGGCCCTACAGCTTCTCATCCTTTCCGGAAGGCGAACGCTTGCTCCTTCACTTAGGGCTGATTACCCAAGAGATTCCTCAACCATCAACCAATAGAGGAAATACGTCCTCCAAATGACCACCAAGCCCCCTGTCTCATGTGTGGCAGAAACAACAACTTAAGAGATCAAGAGTTGCTCACCCTCCCTGAGGCTAACAGTCAACTTTCAAGAGCTACCCACTCACTCGGTTCTCTTCGGAACCGCTCTATGAGGATACCCTCACACCTAGAAACCGACTCTTTTTTTTTACAAAGCCATCTGGGTAACCCCCAAGTTTTGGAAGGGGGCCCACAACGGGGATCCTGTTAACTTAAGGTCTCCCAGTCTTTCCATGTTATTTTGTTATGCTAGGCTGTTTCGATAGACTGTCCTCAAAAATTTCCAATAGCTCGCGGACAAGGATTTTGTTACTCTATGCAACATTTTTAGTTGACTTTGGCAGGGAAAGAACCCAACAGGCCTTCTCAGTTTGCTATAGGGTGCACTACTGTTAGGGAGGCACCCCTGATAACGGTTCTCACCATAATCTCTAATAACCGACCCCTGGCTGCCATCTTCGGCCTCGCTATTCCCATCAGCAAGCGTCACCATGTCCTTCTTCTATTCATGGTGCCAGGCGCTGGCAGGTGGGGGTGCCGTACGGGTCTGGCTTTTCCTAATTGCAACAAAATAGGGCTCAGAATCTATGTATTTTATATTGTTATGGTAAAATCTTGTGGGTGGGGCGACCGCAGCAGCCGCAGGGCACCTCCATCTGACGCTGATAGGCTTTTGTTCTCTTATTAGAGTCAGATTATCTCGTCCTTATTTGGACAATCTTGTTCCTTTTTAGGTACAGAGCTGGGAAGGGGCCTTACCCTCTCCAGCTCACTTGGGATTTGGGTTGAATTGTATAATTTGTCAACTAATGCACCTTCTTATTTTTCCTTTTTCTCTCCTATGCCTCCCCTGCTCTTTCCCCTCAACCTGACTCCCGCCCTCTTTGGGGCTTTCCTGGAGCTCCCACCTCGGCCTAATCGGGATCAAGAAACCATGGAACCTATAGAATCAGTGCTCTGCCAGGGAAGCTGTCGTCAGATGGTAAGATCGCTTTCTATTTTAGATTTACCTCCCACCTGATCCATGCTCAACGCAGCACCTCGAGATCTGAATCTCCAGATCATCTCCCACAATGTTCAGGGGCTTAACTGCCCAGTAATACAACATAAAATACTGCAACTATACCACACATTAAAGGCAGATGTTTTACTACTACAATTCTATTTGGCAAATGCTGAGAACAAGACAAGAGGGGTGGCAGTCGGTTTTTCTAAACGGGTTAACTTCTCGCTCACTAAGGTTATTAGGGACCCAGAGGGTCGCTACTTACTGGTAGCCGGCACGATAGACAGAGGGACCTACTCATTAATTTCTTATTATGCACCTAACAAAGGCGAAGGGGGGTTCTTCTAATCGGTCCTACAAACCTTGACAGCTGCACTTCCTAGGCACAGTAATCCTAGGAGGAGACTCAAATACACAGTTTGACCTCTCCTTAGACAAGTCAAATTTAAGAACCCCAAAAGCCAAACTTCCCCCCAGGCGAAGCCTGAAGGTGGCGCAGCTACTTCATTCAAAAGGTTTGGTTGATATTTGGAGGGAAAAAACATCCGATGCTTACAAGCCCCCCAGCCCCCCCCCGTTTACTTACCGGAGCCCTCTAAAGTCCCACATCGTGAACACACTGGCTTCTCAGCTGTTCTCAGCTCTTCATTGGAGATTGATAGCAGCGCAGCCATTGGCTTCCGCTGCTATCAATCTAATCAATCACGTGGGGCGCTGGGGGGCCGGGCCGAGTGATACACTTGGCGGCTATGGCCGCCACTGTATCACACGGGAGCGTGCCCGCAAGCTAACCCCCTTGGGAGAGAGCTTTCCAGAACGGGGGTTAGCTCTTGCGGGGATGAGCAGAGACAGCTGCTGAGGGACCCCAGAAGATGAGGATCAGGGCCACTATGTGCAAAACGAGCTGCACAGTGGAGGTAAGTATGACATGTTTGTTATTTAAAAATAAAATAAAAAGAACCTTTACAACCCCTTTAAGGTTCCGCTATACCTTGGTCACTTATCTACCTAGGGGATCCTCCATGATGGTCTACCCCCTCTTATCTTCTCCGTGATTTCCCCTCCCTTTTTCTGTCCCTTTCACTTCTTTAAAGCACATATTGTCAGAATTTTCCACCCACTTCGAAGGCAACTTTCTCTCTGATACATATGGAGCCATATAAAGCTCTATCAGAGTCCCACAAATCGAATCTACAAAATTTTTGCTGGTGTTCCTGGGTTTGTTGCACGTACATGTAACTTCCCTTGCCTCCACATAGGGAAAGTAGCAACTAAGGTCCCTGCCGGGGTCCTTGTTCCCAGGCTGAGGCTGAGGAAAGGAGAAGCGAACCTGACTAACCTTTAATTTGAGGCCTCGGAATCTATCACTCCACAGTGTGAACCCATAGGGGTGGAGTGGTAACACCAGGAGTCTCGGAGTTAGACTAGTTCGCCTCCATCAGTTAATTTTGACTAGTCCCACCTGTAGCAACATAGTTTGAGATCTCATAACGAATCAGAGAGAGACCAAGTGATATGGCTCACTTCAGCTAACTATTTGGTTTGAAAGATTCTTGGGTATTATACACCTCTAGCTGGCCTTCTTTAAATATTTACTGCATATTGTTTGTTATGTTGGGCCATGTAGGCCAGTTGCTCACTTATTTTGTCTCATTCTGAATTTAACTGTTCTTAACTCTCTTAAGCTTACTCAAAAAAATATTGAAAAGAAAGTTAAAACAGGCAAGATTTTTTTGTAGGATGTTAATAAGTATATTAAAAAAATGAAGCACACAAAATCACGTTTCTGTACGTCATTGGCTTCAAGTGGTTGTACTGGAGTGATGCCTGTAGCTGCAGGCATCAGCCTGGAACTGTTTTTTAGAGCTGATGGTCGGCTCTCTTGTATTAACAACTGATGTGGCTTCGCAGCTCCTCGGCTGTTATTACAAGCAGCGGGTGGGGACATCCCCCCTCCCGCCACCTTTTCTCTACATTGTATAATGGCACATCTCAAAAGAAATTTGCAGCCATTTGTAGACAACAGATGTTTTCCTCAACTAAATATATATATATATGCATATACAGTATATATCAAGAATGGTTTGCAATATGCACCTTTTCCTAAATTGTATACAATATCCTCAGTTGCATTATAATACAGTTCACTAATAATACCTTATCAAAGACATTTAGTGTAATGAAGCAATATACAGTCATGCTCGAAATTGTTGGCACCCCAGAAATTTTTCCAGACAATCAAGTATTTCTCACAGAAAAGTATTGCAGTAACACATGTTTTGCTATACACATGTTTATTCCCTTTGTGTGTATTGGAACAAATCAAAATAAGGGAGGAAAAAAAGCAAATTGGACATAATGTCACACAAAACGTAAAAAATGGGCTGCTCAAAATTCTTGGCACCCTTAACTTAATATTTGGTTGCACACCCTTTGGAAAAAATAACTGAAATCAGTCGCTTCCTATAACCATCAATAAGCTTCTTACACCTCTCACCCGGAATTTTGGACCACTCTTCCTTTGTAAACTGCTCCAGGTCTCTCTTATTGGAAGGGCGCCTTTTCCCAACAGCAATTTTTAGATCTCTCCACAGGTGTTCAATGGGATTTAGATCTGGACTCATTGCTGGCCACTTTAGAGCTCTCCATCGCTTTGTTGCCATAAATTTCTGGGTGCTTTTTGACATGTTTGGGGTCATTTTCCTGCTGGAAGACCCAAGAGCTCGGATGCAAACCCAGCTTTCTGACACTGGGCTCTACAGTGCGACCCAAAATCCTTTATTAATCCTCAGATTTCATGATGCCTTGCACACATTCAAGGCACCCAGTGCCAGAGTCAGCAAAACAACCCCAAAACTTCAATGAACCTCCACCATATTTCTCAGTAGGTACTGTGCTCTTTTCTTTGTAGGCCTCATTCCGTTTTTGGTAAACAGTAGAATGATGTGCTTTACCAAAAAGCTCTATCTTGGTCTCATCTGTCCACAAGACGTGTTATTAATGAACCAGGTTCAGCTGTAAAAGGAACTATCTCAAATGCATCCTGCCCACCACTTCCTGGCGATGGGAATAAGATTTTTGGAGCATTATCATTCTGATCCACTATACGAATATGCAAAGTTGTATTGCTACTCAGTGATGGGGATCCATTGTCTGTAGCAATTATTTGTACAACAAATTCCTTTTGGTGCTCAAAGTCAAAAGATTTCTGAGCATAAAGAGCTCCAGTCTCCATATTAATGGAAAGATAAGAGGACAATGGAAGGTCTTCTATATTTATTTTGGACATTGAATAAATCATTTTTGCGTTGTCTCCAGCATCAGGATCAGAAGCTTGGATGTTGTATACAGAGACACCCGGTAAATTGTTCTCTAGTATGTAAACAGCATAAAAAGGTTTCATAAAAACTGGCGGATTGTCATTAACATCAGATACATCCAGTCTGATGGTTCTTCTGCTGGAAAGTGGAGGTGATCCTCTGTCAGTAGCTACAATTGTGATGTTATAACTTGACACTTTCTCCCTGTCTAGTTCACCTGTTGTAACAATTCTATAGTAGCTGTCAGTTGATAATACTAAATTGAATGAATCTTGCTCCATCAATTTGCAATCAATGTATCCATTTTCTTCAGAATCTTGATCATCAACTTCAATTAGAGCTATTACTGTTCCAGGTATGGAATCCTCCAGAATGGGGGAAAATAATGATGTGATTGATATCTCTGGAGCATTATCATTTTCATCCATGACTTCTATCTGTACCTTACAATGAGTGACATGGCCACCTCCATCTTTTGCTTGTATTGATAATTCATAATTTCTTGTTAATTCAAAATCTAATTTCCTATTTATTTGTATTTCACCTGTGTTTGGATTAATGCTGAAAGTCCCTGTGTGGTGTACACTTCCAGATGTTTTACTGAAAGAATAGTTTATTTGTGCATATATACCTTCATCTTTGTCAGTAGCATTCACAGTAATTATTGTAGTATTAATTGAAACATTTTCACTTGTGCTGGTTTTATATACTGCCTGTGTAAATACTGGAAAATTATCATTAGCATCTGTGACAATAACCCTTATCAATGCAGTGCCAGTTCTCATAGGTTTCCCTCCATCAGTAGCTGTTAATGAAATCTCATGTACATTTTGAGATTCTCTATCTAATAGTTTTTCAAGCACAAGTTCGAGGAATTTACTTCCATCTGAATTGATTTTCTCACTCAGTGCAAAATGTTTATTGTCACTGAGCTTATATGTTTGTACTGAATTAATGTCAAAGTCTGGATCTTTTGCATTTTGTAAAGCAAATCTTGTTTCTGGTGGTGTTAATTCAGTTGTTTCCAATGTGAATGTGTCAGGATAAAACACTGGAGGATTATCATTTATGTCCTGAATGTCTATCTTAACTCTATAAACATGCAAGGGATTCTCAACCACAGCATCAAAGGTTAGGGAGCAGGTAGCTGCTGTTCCACACAATATCTCTCTGTCTATCCTGTCCTTTACATAGAGGTTTCCATTGTCTAAATTTACATAAAAATATTTCTCTGAAGCACGTGATACAATTCTCAGTTTTCTAGATGAGAGCTGTTTATTCTCTAATCCAAGATCATCTGCAATATTTGCTATAACAGAGTCTTTTCTCATTTCTTCAGCAATGGAATAATGAATCTGACCAGAGACTGAATGACAAAGCCAGAAAAATAAGAAGATAAATGTTACTTGCCATCCAATTCCTTTGTTATTCTGTATCTGTTTTTTAATTTCAGTTATTTTCATCTTCTGAAATCCTCATATAATTTATATTCCAGTGAATTAGGAACTGAGGTATTGATTTGTTCAATGCAAGAAAACAGCAGCCCTGAAAAATGAGTGGAGAAAATCCAGAAAATGGCTGTGTCTCTTCTTACAGATCTGCAGTGTGTGTGAATGATGAAAATACCAGTGGATCTCCAGTTTTGTATTCTTCTCCTTATTGGTCAAACAGCGGCGCTCTGAGGCAAAACTGAGGAACTGCAATCCCGAGAATTGTTTTTAAAGCATTTAAAGCATTCACTGTTATATCTAACAACAAATTAAAATCTGGCAAGAAGAGAATGCAAAACACAAAAATTTTCATAAATAAAGTTTAAATATATATATATATATATATATATATATATATATATATATATATATATATATATAAAGTCTGTGTAATAAGACTATTTTAAAATTATTTTCTAGTTAAACTTATAACAGGCTCTCTGACTGAACATGGTACACCATCAAATATATAATAGTTGGGCTTATCCTAAACAGTTTGTGTAATTTTTTTAAAAGCTATGCATTATGTAGCTGTAACTATTTAAATGGTACAATCCAATTAATTTTGTGTGATTTCAACTGAATTCCTACCTATTTATATAATATATATAGATATCTATATAGATATCTATATATATATAATCTATATATATGTGTTGTAAAGGCAACACAGAAACATAATAAAAAAAGCTATTTAGTATTGAAGTACTATATAGCTCCTTAATATTAAAAGTATAATACAATAATATAGTTGGAAAAAGTTAAAAAAGTTTAATTGTTGGCTAAAGACTAATAAAATATTAAATACACTTTTTTTTAAAGAGTTAGGAAAATTTACAATTTCTACTTGGATTCTAATGCTGTCTGATTCCATTGGAGACATTTACTTCACTTTTTGTCCCTGTAATGCTAGGCAATGAAAGAGAAATGGTGATCACTTGGATAGGAAAGGTTAGAATTTTTTTAAAAGCTGACATTCTAATTTATCCACACTCTTTAAATAAATTGAAGTTGTTGATGTCTTTGACTCTGTTGGAGCGATTTCTCATCACTTAATTCCATGTCACCAGGACAGGAAGAGATAAGAAATGGGCACAATGGGGACAACAAGAAAAAAGAACAGACGCTTTCATTTTATTTCACTCTGTACAAAACGAAAATATAGTATCGCTGTAATCTTGGGTCAGTGTGACTCTGCAGCCTTACAATGCATACAGGCAGATACAGTAAAACCTTGGTTTGAGAGTAACTTGGTTTGAGAGCATTTTGCAAGACAAGCAAAATGTTTTAATAAATTTTGCCTTGATATACAAGCGATGTCTTGATATAAGAGTAGCGTCATGTCACAACTGAGTATAAAAAAGAAGAGAGGAGCCTCTAAGTGTAGCAATATGGTTACATTTAATGAAGGTATAACATTTAGCAACTTATTGCTACACTTAGAGGTGCCTCTCTTCTCTTTTATACCCTGTAAAAAAATGCTTTGATATACAAGTGCTTTGGATTACAAGCATGTTTCTGGAACAAATGATGCTCGCAAACCAAAGTTTTACTGTATTAGCACTGAGGGGGTCTACATATGTATACCAACCAGTCAAAAGGATATCAGGATGTATGACAGTAGGGGTGGACCTATGATTGGGTGTCAATTTAAAAAATATAAAACATTAAAAAGAATAAAGAGCAACCAAATTAAAGAACAGTGGATTGGTGATGACTCACGAAAAACAATAAATGTTCATTATTATCTCTAGAGCTCATAACCTTTAGTGCACTGTTTTACAGAAGCTATCATATGCGTTGTACTAGAAGAATACACAAAAATATCACTTTTCCTCAAATCAGTTTGACAAAACATGTACTTTTACAATTATAAAATATGTGCAGTATAAAGACAATCCCTATCCCATCTCCTTCTGTCTTTACCTGGTAATGTTTAAGTGTATGTAAATGCAAAAATATAGTTGTTTTGGATAGAATAGAGAATGGTTAGAACCACTGTCAACGGTTTTTATGTTGTCTGTGCCCATGCTGGAGAATTGTACCCCTTTAACTGTCCTAGTGACCATTGTCACTGAGACAGAAAGTAAGGAGAAATCCTAAATTGTAGAGCTGTCAGGGAGAATTCCTCCTATTTTGTTATTGCATCTTCAGGACAGGAATGTGTCATGGATGTGGGCTTTCTTCTGCAGCACTGCATGTATGTGCTTTTTTTTTTTTTTTTTTTTGATCAAATCGTTTTTGAATGTTTTGTGAGATTTAAAAAAAAAAAAAAAACTTTAAGAAAAACAAAAAACAGAAAAAATACCAAATGATACCAAAAAACACAGCAGACTTATATACTCGCCCTAATCCAGCCATGAGTATCATCCCCAGTATAATAACAATAACTAGTAATTACAATTATTGCAGAGTTGAAAAAAAAAATTCTAGACAAGATGTACACTTCGCTACTCACTCCCCTACTGTTGTAGGGAGCTACTAGAAAATCGAAATAATGTGATGTAAACCATATCCAATGTTTCATCGAGAAAAGTGCCACTGTCTCTACTATAAAACAAAAACAAATTACACAACCCAAACTTGCCTCAAAATCAGTGCACAGCTACTACTCATTTGACGATTAAGTATATACACCAAGTAACTAAGTACATGTAAGATTGTAAATACTAAAGCATAAACCAAGCGATGTGTCATAAACATTAGCATTGGAAAATCTATAAGGACACCAGGGCTGGTGGAGCCAGGCCTGGGTTCTGTAACCATGGATCCCATAGCTTTGCAAATCTGCGAAGGGTACCCTTTGTTGGGATATATGACGCTCTCTAAGAAGGGTAGAGTTAACCTGTGTGTGCCACTCCACAAACATAGGGGGTACAGTAGATTTGTGTGCAAGAAATAACAATATAGTAAGAGGGGTTCTGACATATGGTTCAAAAGCTTCTTCATCTATAAAACCTAGTACACATATTAGCAGATCATTATTCAAATTTGAATTATCATTGTTGAAATGATTTAAATTATTAGATGCCAGTAACAAACCAGCTTGGAGCAGTGCCAGAGCATGTGAAAGAGATCAGCGGGGGGGCCTCAACAGAGAGGGCAGTCAGGAATCTCCCTATGGTTCCATATGCCCTGTGGATCACAAATAGGTGAGATAGTCTGTGCATGGGCGAAGGGAAGACCAATAAAACCTGCTCCAGTACCAGTAGCCACATCTCCTCATTAAGCTCTCCAATATCTTTTCCCCATCCTGTCCTACCTGGAATATGAAGGTTAACCTGAGACAGAATATGATCGGTTAATATGCATAGTAGCCCTTAAGCTGACCATACATTATACAATTTTCTTATTTAATTTCCTTTCGATTTACCTTCAACTATGTAGTGCAAGGGCCTGCCTGACTGCATACAAATTGAAAGTGTTTAGGTTTGACTATAATATATGGTTTTGGTAAATCTAAAGGAAAATTGTACAAGAATATTGTATAATGTATGGCCATTCTTAGGAGCAGAGCATAACAGTTTGATCCAGCCAATAAAACATTCACCTAGGTCAAAGCGTTTTAAGACTTATCTATGTGTTTTAGTGCTGGAAACACAATCCAAAAGCATGCTCTCATCAAGCTGCCTTGTACTAATGGACAGAACCCAGGAAGACTGACTCACAATCACGTTTTGTGTACTCTCTTACTCCTTTTGAATGGAGAAAAAAATATATATATTGTGACAGCAGGAAGGTAAAGTCACCTGGTTGCATCCAGGGGGGTAGATATATTTCGCCCAGTTTCAGGCTTTACGCCGACTTATACAACTAGGTGGAGAGTTGTATAAGCCCAGCTAAGGCTAGTGGGCTCATGGATGACTCATATGTCTAGGGAGAGTGTGGGGCGTCGTGCAGACAGGGAGTTGATGAGACCAGCTGAAGCTTGTCAGCTCATTTAGGCCTCTATAAGAACTCCCAGCTTCATTAGATGTTAGCTCATGCCTGGAACCAGACCTGTGTGGACTGTCTAGGGAGAGTGAACCCCTGTGCGGTGAGACAAAGCCTGTGTGGCTATTTGCTTGGACATTTAAAACCAGGGACTTAGGGACTAGGACAGCACTAGGCTGATCCCAGTTGTTAGTTAGGAAACCTGTATGTTTAGTCAGAGGTCAACTTGACCAGGATTTATTTTGTTTATGTTTCTTTTGCTTTGCTGTGTTTTGTCACTGTAAATAGAAAATAAACCGCACCTTTTTGATTTTGAAAACCACAACCTCCGTTTGCTGGGCCTGTTTTGTGTGGGGAGCCCATCCCGGGGGTCACACACACCCGCTGCCGAGCTAACCCCCTCACAGTTGGTGGAGAACCAGTGGCAGTTTTTTTTTAAGCCAGCATGGAGGAGATACTGAAGCAGCTGGCTCTAGCAAATGCCAATCAACAGCAGACAAATGCAGGTTTGCAAAAGAGCCTTGCAGCTCATCAACAGAGCCTTGCAGCTCAACAACAGAACTTCGCAGCCCAGCAGCAAGCTCATCAACAGAGCCTTGCAGCCCAGCAGCAGACAAACGCAACTTTGCAACAGAGTCTGGAGGCTCAGCAACGAGCCCAGCAGCAATCTGAGGCCCGCTTCATAGACCTGTTGCAGAAGCAAGAGTAGAGACTACAACAACAGATGGAAGCAGTAATGCAGCAACGTCCGCAGACCAGTGAGGAAAGCCGTCCCACTAATACCGCGTCCTTTGGGGTGAGTCGTTTATTGACAAAAATGACTGGAGAGGATGATCCAGAGGTATTTTTGACCACATTTGAAAGGACCGCTGAAAGAGAAAAGTGGCCTGAGGAGCAGTGGGCTGGACTGGTGGCTCCTCTGTTAACTGGTGAATCGCAGAAAGCTTACTATGACCTAGAGCCTAACCAAGCAAAAGACTATGTGATGCTAAAAGCTGAAATATTGGCAAGGCTGGGTGTCACCCAGGCTGTCCGGGCTCAGCGTGTGCATAACTGGACTTTCCAGCTTGGAAAACCCCCCAGGTCTCAAATGTATGATCTCATTCACCTGAGCAGAAAGTGGCTACAGCCAGAGACTTTGTCCGCACCAAAGATTGTGGAACGTGTTGTAATGGATCGGTTTTTGAGAGCTCTTCCTACTGCCATCCAAAAGTGGGTAAGCCATGGAGACCCAGAGACGGCCGATGGTCTTGTGGATCGTGTGGAGAAATACTTGGCTACAGAGAACCTGACGGCCTCTTCCAGAGACAATCGGACTTTCCACCCTAAGACCAGACCATCCCCAGGGGCGGATAAGAGGATTCCAAGGGGTGAGGGTGGAGAGAGTGAGAGGGTGGGAGCTCTACCCCAAGTTTGGCGAGAACAGCCTGGGAAATCAGCGGCTCAAGAGGCGGCAAGAAGGATCGTTTGCTACCGCTGCCGGCAAGCGGGACATATTGCAGCCAATTGCCCGGTTGTGGAGGAACCCATGCAGTGTGACTTTCTGACGGGCAGACGTCAGTCGCTGTGTGCGACAGTCGCATGCACTGCCATTCGAGGAACTGAGAAACATTTATGCAAAATGTGTGTTAATGGTAGAAATGTTGTGGTATTGCTGGATTCAGGTAGCCTTGTGACCCTGATAAAGGCTGAGTTAGTTAAAACAGAGGTCTCTGGGAATAGCAAGGTAGCTGTTATTTGTGTGCATGGGGACACCCGAGAGTATCCAGTGACTACAGTGTGTTTCGAGACCCCCAAAGGTACCCTCTCTCATCCAGTGGGCTTAGTATCTCAGTTACCGCATGACGCCATTGTGGGAAGGGATTTTCCGAAGTTCTGGGAACTGTGGGATGATCCTGAGCCCCTCACTGGTGCCCCTATGTACCAGGAATGTGATAGCCAGAACTCCCCTGAGAGTGGTGAGGACTCTCCGGAATTTCCCTTATCAGTATTGGCAGGGGAGACTCAAGAAACTGGAGAGGAGCCCACCTCCTCAGACGAAAACCTACCGTCTGTGGAGTTTTCTGATCTTGAGGTTCACAGGGAAAACTTTGCCACAGAACAGTTGAAAGACCCCGCCCTAATAAAGGCACGGGAAAACGTAGTGAAAATAGATGGCGAGTTAGTGAACCCAGATAATACCTGCACTTACCCATACTTCAGCGTAGAGAAGGACCTACTGTATCGGGTGGCAAAAAGGGCAGAAGAAACCGTTGAGCAGCTTGTGGTGCCCAAACCTTACAGGAAGTTGGTGTTGGAGTTGGCCCATGGGCACATTCTTGGAGGTCATCTGGGGACAGAGAAAACCCGAAAGAGGGTATTACAGAGATTCTATTGGCCGGGGGTGATGAAGGACGTAGAAAATTATTGTTCCTCCTGCCCTGTGTGTCAGAGGTCGGCCCCGATGCCACATTTCCGTAGCCCGCTGGTCCCTCTACCCATCATTGAGGTCCCGTTTGAGAGGATCGCCATGGATTTGGTAGGTCCTATAATCAAGTCCGCTAGGGGGCACCAGTACATATTAGTTATAATGGACTATGCCACCCGTTATCCAGAAGCGATCCCTCTCCGAAATACCTCGGCCAAAACCATAGCCAAAGAGCTATCTCTTGTGTTTAGCCGGGTGGGTATTTGTAAAGAACTGCTTACGGATCAAGGTACACCCTTTATGTCCCGGGTTATGAAGGAGCTGTGTAAATTATTCAAAGTGACGCAATTACGTACATCTGTGTATCACCCCCAAACCGATGGGCTGGTTGAAAGATTCAACAAAACCCTAAAACAAATGTTGAAGAAAGTGGTGGATAGAGATGGAAAGGATTGGGACTGTCTACTTCCTTATCTGATGTTTGCTATTAGGGAGGTGCCCCAATCCTCTACGGGATTCTCCCCCTTTGAGTTACTGTATGGGAGACACCCAAGAGGGCTGTTGGATATTGCCAAGGAAACTTGGGAAAGTGAGAGTTCTCCCCACAGGAGTGTGATTGAGCATGTCGCCCTGATGCAAGACCGAATTGCACAGGTAATGCCCATCGTGAAGGAACATTTGGCCCAAGCGCAGTTAGCACAGCAGAGAGTGTACAACCGTGGAGCCAAGACCCGTACCTTTTCCCCGGGGGATAGGATACTGGTACTTGTCCCTACGGTTGAAAGTAAATTCCTTGCAAAATGGCAAGGCCCCTACGAGATAATGGAAAAAGTGAGCGAAGTGAATTACAAGGTCAGACAACCAGGAAGGCGAAAGCCCGAACAGATCTATCACGTTAATCTGTTGAAAGCCTGGAGGGATAGAGAGTCCCTAGTCGCAGACACTTGGTCACCAGCTCAAACTGGTTGCGTGATTCCTGAGGTTGGAATAGCAGCCACCTTGTCACAACCCCAACAACAGGAGGTTAAGGAGTTTGTGCTTCGCAACAAGGAGGTATTCTCTGAGCTGCCGGGACAAACATCTGGGGTAGAGCATGACATCATTACCCCGCCCGGTGAAAGGGTGAAGTTAAAACCCTATCGGATCCCAGAGGCCCGACGGGAGGCAATACGGGAGGAAGTACAGAAAATGCTGAACTTAGGGGTGATAGAGGAGTCCCAAAGTGATTGGTCTAGTCCCATCGTGTTGGTGCCTAAACCGGATGGGAGCTGGCGATTTTGTAACGATTTTCGTCAGTTGAACAAAGTTACAAAATTTGACACCTACCCCATGCCACGTATAGATGAGTTGATCGACCGGCTGGGAACAGCCCGATACATGACGACTCTTGACCTCACAAAAGGGTATTGGCAAATCCCCCTGGCCAAGTCGGCCAAAGAGAAAACCGCATTTGTAACCCCAGACGGGGCGTTCCAATATAAAAGAATGCCGTTCGGGTTACAGAATGCGCCGGCCACATTCCAGCGGAAAATGGACCAGATGCTGAGGCCCCATCGGAAGTATGCTGCGGCTTACCTGGATGACGTAATTGTCCATAGCACAGATTGGGCCTCACATCTGCCAAAAGTGCAAGCAGTCCTGGACTCTGTTCGGGAAGCGGGGTTTACGGCTAACCCCAAGAAGTGTACCATTGGGCAGGAGGAGGCCAAATATCTTGGGTACACCATTGGGAGGGGAGTAATAAAACCCCAACTCAACAAAGTCGAGGCCATCCAGAGTTGGCCACGTCCCAACAGCAAGAAGCAGGTACGAGCCTTTCTGGGAATCGCTGGGTATTATCGGCGATTCATTCCCCACTTTGCTTCTAAGGCTGTGCCCCTAACCAACCTGACGAAGGGGAAAGGGTCGGTCATGATTAAATGGACCCCCGAGGCTGAGGCAGCATTCCAATTCTTGAAACAAGCCTTATGTAGCCAGCCAGTGTTGTACTCACCCGACTTCTCTAAAGACTTTGTCGTACAAAGTGATGCGTCAGATGTGGGGTTAGGAGCAGTATTGTCCCAGGTCTGGAACGGGGAAGAGCACCCAGTCATTTACCTCAGCAGGAAGTTGAAGTCCCATGAGGTAAATTACGCCACCGTTGAAAAGGAGTGTTTAGCGGTGAAGTGGGCTCTAGATTCCCTTCGGTACTACCTGCTAGGTAGGCACTTTGACATGGTTACGGATCACGCTCCGTTAAAGTGGATGGCTCAAAACAAGGAAACAAATAGAAGAGTGAATAGGTGGTTCCTGGCCCTCCAGGAATTCAACTTCACAGTAAAGCATCGCCCTGGCGTTCAAATGGGGAATGTGGATGCTTTGTCTCGAGTACATGAATGCCTGATTGCTGGTGTTCCAACCCTGAGGTTAAAACAAGAGGGGGGTGTATGTGACAGCAGGAAGGTAAAGTCACCTGGTTGCATCCAGGGGGGTAGATATATTTCGCCCAGATTCAGGCTTTACGCCGACTTATACAACTAGGTGGAGAGTTGTATAAGCCCAGCTAAGGCTAGTGGGCTCATGGATGACTCATATGTCTAGGGAGAGTGTGGGGCGTCGTGCAGACAGGGAGTTGATGAGACCAGCTGAAGCTTGTCAGATCATTTAGGCCTCTATAAGAACTCCCAGCTTCATTAGATGTTAGCTCATGCCTGGAACCAGACCTGTGTGGACTGTCTAGGGAGAGTGAACCCCTGTGCGGTGAGACAAAGCCTGTGTGGCTATTTGCTTGGACATTTAAAACCAGGGACTTAGGGACTAGGACAGCACTAGGCTGATCCCAGTTGTTAGTTAGGAAACCTGTATGTTTAGTCAGAGGTCAACTTGACCAGGATTTATTTTGTTTATGTTTCTTTTGCTTTGCTGTGTTTTGTCACTGTAAATAGAAAATAAACCGCACCTTTTTGATTTTGAAAACCACAACCTCCGTTTGCTGGGCCTGTTTTGTGTGGGGAGCCCATCCCGGGGGTCACACACACCCGCTGCCGAGCTAACCCCCTCACAATATATATATATTACATACAGTTGTGCTCATAAATTTACATACCCTGTCAGAATTTATAATTTCTTGACCATTTTTCAGAAAATATGAATGGTAACACATTTTTTTTCTTTCACTCATGGTTAGTGTTTGGCTGAAGCCATTTATTATCAATCAACTGGGTTTACTCGTTTTAAATCATAATGACAACAGAAATGATTCAAATGACCCTGATCAAAAGTTTACATACCTCAGTTCTTAATACCATGTATTGCCCCCTTTAACATCAATGACAGCTTGAAGTATTTTGTGGTATTTTTGGATGAGGCTCTTTATCTTCTCAAATGATAAAGCTGCCCATTCCTCTTGGCAAAAAGCCTCCAGTTCCTGTAAATTATTGGGCTGTCTTGTATGAACCGCACGTTTGAGATCTCCCAGAGTGGCTCAATGATATTGCGGTCAGGAGACTGAGATGGCCACTCCAGAACCTTCACTTTATTCTGCTGTAGCCAATGACAGGTCGACTTGGCCTTGTGTTTTGAAACATTGTCATGTTGGAATGTCCAAGTATGCGCAGCTTTCTGATAAATGCAAATGGTCCTCCAGTATTTTTTCATAACATACTGCATTCATCTTGCCATCAATTTTGACCAAATTTCCTGTGCCTTTGTAGTTCACACTTCCCCAAAACATCAGCAATCCACCTCCGTGTTTCACAGTAGGAATGGTGTACCTTTCAGCATAGGCTTGTTGACTTGTTGAAGCGTTTATGGTTGTGGCCAAAAAGCTAAATTTTGGTCTCATTACTCCAAATGACTTTATGCTAGAAGGTTTGAGGCTTGTCTCTGTTCTGTTTGGCGTATTGTAAGTGGGATACTGTGTGGCATTTGTGTAGTAATAGCTTTCTTCTGGCGAGCCCATCTTTCTTCAAGTGTCTCTTTATTGTACATCTTGAAACAGCCACACCGTATGTTTTCAGAGAGTCCTGTATTTCACCTGCAGTTATTTGTGGGTTTTTCTTTGCATCCCAAACTATTTTCCTAGCAGTTGTGGCAGAATATTGGAACAGGAAGGGACCATCCCCAAACTGTTCCCACAAAGTTGGGAGCATGAAATTGTCCAAATCTTGGTATGCTGATGCCTTAAGAGTTCTCTTCACTGGAACTAAGGGGCCAAGCCCAACCCCTGAAAAAACAACCCCACACCATAATACCCCCTCCACCAAATGATTTGGACCAGTGCACAAAGCAAGGTCCTTTAAGATATGGATGAGTGAATTTGGGGTGGAGGAACTTGACTGGCCTGCACCTCAACCTGATCAAACACTGTTGAGATGAATTAGAACGGAGACTGCGAGCCAGGCCTTCTCATCCAACTTCAGTGCTTGACCTCACAAAAGCAATTCTTGAAGAATGGTCAAACATTCCCATAGACACACTCCTAAACCTTGTGGACAGCCTTCTTAGAACAGTTGAAGCTGTAATAGCTGCAAAGGGTGGACCAACTCAATATTGAACCCTATGGACTAAGACTGGGATGCCATTAAAGTTCATATGTATGTAAAGGCATGCATAACATAATTTATTTGCTGGACAAGGGCTTGACCTAGGTCAGCATCAGGGTCAGTATGTTTTAGGATACAATGTCTGGCCAATCAGAATGCGTTTCGAAAGCACGGCCTTGCCTTAGTCATCAGTGCTGATGAAGAAGGCGAGGTCGTGCATTTGAAACGCGTTCTGATTGGCCAGGCAGCATGTGGGCGGCTCCCCAGTTTTCAGCCCTGGACCACTCCCACCCAGAGACACACAGCCGACATCTCAATGAGGCTTATCGAGGCTCCAGCTGTGGCTAACACACGGTGCTCGTGGATCCCTCAATAGAGACTTTCCGGCGGCCCTCATGTGCTCCTGTGACACTGCATGTGGAAGTTCCCACCCGCTCTAGCACTCTGCAAGTGCTCCAACATTTTTCACGCAAGTTTTTAGTGTTGTTTTATACTTATATACTGAATAAATTCCTAAGCTGCTTAAAGGATTGGCTTGGCGCTTCTCTCTCCTCCTTTTGCTTTCCTTTTGTTCACAGTTATCGGGTTCGCCAGCCTGCGTCTGAAGCAGCTTCACTCCCTTTACAGCTTTCATTTAGAGACTTTTTTAGAGACTAATTTTTAGGGGTTCATCCCCCAGAACTTTCAATTCACTCACCATTCACATGGTTGCACCTTCATGTATCAGCATGCAGATGCATGCCTTTTCATTTACATTTTTAACTTTAATCTTTTTCATAAGATGGTTTAGCGCTGAACATTATACCAATATTGTGTATGTGTTTCCTCTTAGAAAAAAACTTTTATTTAGTATCAGTGTTTTTATATAGGATACAAAAAACTAAAAACAAAATGTGCACTATTGTATCTTGACCCTAGTATGGTTACAAACAACATATATAATTATATATGGTATCACTGCAAACATCAGAATTTATTTTGGCATTTCTTTGGTGGTGGATCATGGTAATGGCAAGAAATATACATTTAAATTGTGTCAAGAAGTATTTTCTGGTACATGCTGTTTATGATATATTATACGTTTTGAATAATGTTAAATGTAAACGGAATAATCAAAAACACAGATCAGTTAGTTTGTTTCTCTCTAAAAGCATGAAAATCTCAAAAATTTATATTATTATAACATAAAAGAAACTTATAGTGTAGTGTATCAACACACCCTCATCCATGTCCTTTCTGTATCAGTTTGCTGGCTTTAAGTCATGGTGTAAAGCATTTATTAAATCTGCTGATTTGTGGGGCAGCAGATAAGTTCCTTATAAGATATATATATATATATATATATATATATATATATATATATATATATATATATAGGCTTACACTTTGAAGATTGTCAAACCAGGGACGTGAAAGTCAACTTTATGTACCATACTTATCTCACTCTGCAACCAATATCCTGCACTAGTTGACATTTTACTAACATCACTGAAAAAGCAATTCTTATAATGTGCTTTTTTAAGGACAGCGTAAAAAAACACGCATTGGAACATTATTACGTGCGAGTATTATGATTTACCTGAATGACTCCTGTAGATGGAAGTGCTTCTTTTAAACTCTCATTTCCAAGACCTGAATCATCAGTGTCAATCAGATTGTCCACAGGGACATTTTGATTTGACTTTATAAGACCAAAGTCACTTTCAGATGGGTCCAAAGCCACACATACATTATAGGAATAGGGGAAGGGTAAAGTTCCATCACTATACATAGAAAGTATTCGGGGATCAGCTGGAGGGTATAGGCTTGTGCTTAAAGTTCCAAAGTTTGGTAATGGTTTTGACTCCTTGCATTTGGATATGATGACCAAGATAACAGTGATAATAAACAACAAAGAGATCAATGCCAAAGCAATCACTAAGTACATTTGCAAATGTGACTGAGGATCTTCATCAGGAAGTTGATTGCTGAGTTTAGGCACAATCTGTTGGAAATTATCTGCAACAATAAGGCTTACGGTGACTGTGGCCGAGAGTGATGGAATTCCATTATCTCTCACCATCACTACAACTTTTTGATTTATTATATCTTTCTCTTGAAAGATCCGCGATGTCCTGATTTCTCCTGTATGTTCATTGATGGCAAAAACTGATGGTTCTGATATTTGTATGAAATGATAAGAAAGCCAAGAGTTATGTCCAGAGTCTTCATCCACTGCAACCACCTTTGTTATTAAAGAACCAGGTTCAGCTGTGAAAGAAACCATCTCAAATGCATCCTGCCCACTTCCTGGAGATGGGAACAAGATTCTCGGAACATTATCATTCTGATCGACTATACGGATCAGTAATGTTGTGTTTGTACTCAGAGATGGAGATCCATTGTCTCTGGCAGTTACTTGTACCGAAAACTCCCTGTGCTGCTCGAAATCAAAAGATTTCTGAGCATAAAGAACCCCTGTCTCCCTGTTAATGGAAAGATACGAGGGCACAGGGAAATCTTCTGCATCGATTTGAGATATTGCATAAAAAATGTTAGCGTTGTCTGCAGCATCAGGATCAAAAGCTTGTATATTGTATATTGAGGCACCTGGTAAATTGTTTTCTGGTATATAAACAACATGAGAAGATTTTTTAAATACTGGTGGATTGTCATTAACATCTGATATATCCAGTCTGATGGTTCTTCTGCTGGAAAGTGGAGGAGATCCTCTGTCAGTAGCTACAATTGTGATATTATAACTGGATGCTTTTTCTCTGTCTATTTCATCTGTTGTAACAATTCTATAATAACTGTCAGATGACAATACTAAACTAAAAAAAGGCTGTTCTATTAGCTTGCAATCAATGTATCCATTTTCTCCAGAATCCTGATCAACCACTTCAATTAGAGCTATTACTGTTCCAGATTTGGAATCTTCTGGGACAGGAGAAAATAATGATGTGATGGATATCTCAGGAGCATTATCATTTTCATCTATGACTTCTATTAAAACTATACAATGGGAAGCAAGAGCACCTCCATCTTTTGCTTGTACTGAAAGTTCATAATTTTTTGTTAATTCAAAATCTAATTTCTTATTTATTTTGATTTCGCCAGTTATTGCATCAATGCTAAAAGTTCCTGTGGGGTGTACACTTCCTGATGTTTCACTGAAAAAATAATTTATTTGTGCATATATACCTTCATCTTTGTCAGTAGCTTTCACAGTAATTATTGTGGTATTAATTGGCATATTTTCATTTACACTGGCTTTATATGCTTCCTGTGTAAATACTGGAAAGTTATCATTAACATCAGCGACAATAAATCTTATAAGTGCAGTACCAGATCTAATAGGTTTTCCTCCATCAGAAGCTGTTAAGGAAAATTCATGCACATTTTGTGATTCTCGATCTAATGGTTTTTCTAGCACAAGTTCAAGAAATTTACTCCCATCTGATTTGATTTTCTCACTGAATGCAAAATGCTTGTTGTCACTCAGATTATATGTCTGCACTGAATTCATCCCAAAATCTGGATCTTTAGCATTTTGTAGAGCAAATCTTGTCCCTGGTGGTGTTAATTCAATTGCTTCAAAAGTGAATGTGTCTGGATAAAACACTGGAGGATTATCATTTATGTCCTGAATGTCTATCTTGACTCTAAATATAGTTAAAGGATTTTCGACAACAGCATCAAAGGTTAAAAAGCAGGTAGCTTCTGCCCCACACAGTGTCTCTCTGTCTATCCTGTCCTTCACATAGAGATTTCCATTGTCTAAATTCATATAAAAATATTTCTCTGCAACACGTGATACAATTCTTAGTTTTCTTGATAAGATCTGTTTAATATTCAATCCAAGATCATTTGCAATGTTTGCTATAACAGAGTCTTTTCTAATTTCTTCTACTATGGAATAATGAATCTGACCAGAAACTGAATGACACAGCCAGGAAAATAGGAAGGAAAATACTACTTGCCATCTGATTCCTCTGTATATCTGTGTAGAATTGTCAGTCATTTTCAGTTTCTGTAGTCCTTATAGAATTTATAGTCCAGTGAATCTGAAAGATGTTCTGAATTGTTCAATAGAAGAAGACAGCAGTCCTGTAGACTGTGTAAATAGAATCCAGAAAATGGCTGTGTCTCTTGTTGCAGATCTGCAGTGTGTGTGTGTGTGAATGATGAAAATATCAGTGGATCTCCAGTTCTGTATTCTTCTCCTTATTGGTCAAACAGCGGCGCTCTGAGGCAAAACTAGTGAACTGCATTTCTTAGGAATTTTATGAAAGCATTTACTTTTAAAGCTATTAAAACCTTCCTAAATTACAGCTATGAAGAGTAATACGGATGATATTAAACAAAGAATTTAAAACTGTAAAATATAGGTAAATACACTTTTGAAAAACACTTTTTTTCTTTTCTTTTTTCTTTCTTTCTTTGAAACCCATTCATATCACATAAAGTAAAATGTCGGTTTATTAAAGAGCTTTAAAAAAACTATGTTCAAAGCTGTACTCCAGTCAAACATTTTTAAAATATATCTCATATTTGCCACAAAGTATATATATAGATCTATATCTATATAGATATCTATATATATATAGATATAGATCTATATATCTATATCTATATATCTATATCTATATATATAAATATAGATATAGATCTATATATCTATATATAGATCTATATATATATAGATATAGATCTATATATATAAACTATTTACTAAATATATATATTAATAAAATCTGATGGACCAACAAGATCCGTACACCCACACTTGAGGTCCCACCACTGCACCATTGACACACTAAATATAAGAATGTAGGAAGCTTCCATTTTAAATGAACAAAATATGAAAAAGCATTTACCATATAAATAAATAAAAGTAATACAAGTAAATAGTGGCCAGTATTTACTTGAAATTATTTATATGGTAAATGCTTTTTCATAAATATATATATTCACCTTGTGTATACATGCTTTTGCTGATGCAGATATCACCTTGTTAATGTAGCAGTAACATCACTACTATGCCCTACATAGCTTATAAAGAGAGAAGAGCTGTGGGAGGAACCCAACAGCTCCATCCACTACAGGCTGCCTACAGAAGAATACAGGAGAGGAGAGACAAGATCAGTTACCCTGCACAAGGAGAGAGTACATCAGTGACCGGTCTCTTTTATAGGAAACTCTTGCACAATGGCAACTACCCTACTGCACAGATCTGGAAGAAATACAAAAATCACACCATGATTCAAGTTAGAACACATGACTCCTGTATATAGACAAATGTTGCTTTGCCCAGTGTTCATCTTTAAGCTAAGCTTGCAGTAGGTAGTAATTTTGTGAACACATATTCCAACACAATCTACAAATAACTGTATAATAATTTGACTCATCATAAACAACTTAAGTAAAACAATAAAATGGACAGTGCCCTATGCTTAGCTTTAATTGATTAAACTGAATAATCAAGCTCATATTATGCACGTGGACAACCAAAATTCTACATATTTTTATTAACTAAGAGGAAATGGGGATTGAAAGTGTAACTATGGACAAAATAAAAATTAAAAGATATAATGCAGTTTGTAGCTAGCATTAACACAATAGTTTTTGTGTTTTCTACCTTTCTGCCTACCTGTATAATTGTTTTATTATCTGTTGATCTTTCCAGAAGATCTATCATATCACCTCTTACATTAATATGGTGACTACACTGTTCATTCTGCAGTGAAATGGAAAAGCAGCATGATTACGCTACAAAGAGGATAGTCTTGGCTGGACATGTCGTTTTAACCACTTAAGGACCGCTCACTGTATATATAAGTTGGCAGAATGGCAAGGACAGGCATAATCACGTACCTGTATGTGGCCCTTTAAATGCCTGCCGTGTGGTCGCGCGCGTGCCGGCGCGCTCGCGACCCTTGCACCTTCCCCGTGATTCGGACCGCGGGTCCCGCGGACTCGATCGCTGCGGGGATCCCCGTGATCATCTCACGGAGGCATAGAGCAGGGAGATGCTTGTGTAAACAAGCATCTCCCCGCTCTGACTAGTGACAATGACACTGATCTCGGCTCCGTGTACTCGTAGCGAAGATCAGTGTCATGTGACACAGAGCCCAACCCCCCCTCAGTTAGAAATACAATGCAGGGAACACTTAACCCCTACAGCGCCACCTAGTGGTTAACCCCTGCCAGTGTCATTTTCACAGTAACCAGTGCATTTTTATAGCACTGATCGCTGTGAAAATGACAATGTTCCCAAAAATGTATCAAACGTGTCTGATGTGTCTGCCATAATGTTGCAGTCACGAAAAAAATCACTGATCGCCGCCATTACTAGTAAAACAATTTTTTTTATAAAAATGCCATAAAACTATCCCCTATTTTGTAAACAGCTGCTGATACATGTTTTTACTACCCCCTGACCCACCCAATGTGTGAGTACACATTGCCGTGGCCACTATGCTTAGCTTCATGGTGTAGCAATTTTAAACTCAGCATGTCTAATTTGACAGGCAGCACCATATGTTAAAGTCACCCACAGATGTCAATGGGGCTGCACCACAATCATGACTGAAAAAAAAACAGGCCTTAGGAGGCAGTAGCATGACTTCTGAAATGTGATTCACCGCACTGCTGCCTGTGTGAACAAGACCTAAGAGATAAATCAAGAGCAACTCCCACTAACAGTTTTTGTGCAGTCACAGCATCATTTTTTTGTTGTTGTGGAGAAATGTTTAAACCATAAGAATAAAAGCTAGTAAACACCCCCACCAGTGCTACAGTGTATATGGTTTGTCCCAACCCCTGTTACTGCCACTTTTGGACAGCTCGGTCGGTATCAGAATGTTAAAAAATTACAGATTTTTTTATTTATTTTTTTATTCTTTATTTATTTATTTATTTTCAACAACAGGGTTTATACATATACACCTTTATCTTAGATTGTAGGTTAATCAAGAAAAATAAATTTAATTCAAGGCCTATTTCTTTACATTATATCTTTCAAAAATTAAATCTGTACATTATCCGTGGTATATTAATTTAGTATATATGTAACTTCAGCAAGAACATATTTATTCCCTCATACAATCTTACTTTCTATATTGATTTCTTAATCTCTTATCTACTTATTCTCATCTTCCCCTGTTATCTCCCTCCTATCCCAGACTCACCCCGATATCCCTATACCCATTTCCCATTCCCTTCAATCAAAGAAAATGAAAAAAAATTAAAAATTCTCCTCCTTAACCTCTCCATTATGACACTTATCTATCTTTTCACTCTCCTAGTAGCCTATTGCCTTCTTCTGATTGTATATATACCTCCCATGGACCCCAGATATCTTTAATTTGTTCCTTTCTATCTAGTGTTATAGGTAACATTTTCTCCATTATTCCTATTCTCCTAACTTTCTTAAGCCACTCCGAAACCGCTGGGGCTTTTGTGTCCTTCCAATTTGTTGCAATACAACTTTTTGCTGCATTTATTAGGTGGCACAAAATTGAAATAATATATCTTTTAGGTGGAATTTGTGTATTATGTAACAAAAAGAAATCTGGTTCCTGTGGGATTAAGTATTCAGTAAATGTCTGTGTAATTCTATGTACTGTCTCCCACAATTGTCTTATTACTGGGAACGACCAAAATAGATGTATCATTGTCCCTTTTTCATCGCATCCCCTCCAGCACCTGTCAGAAAGTTCTGGGAAGAATTTATTTAGGGCCACGGGTGTATAATACCAACGTGTTAAAATTTTATAATTTGATTCTTGTAATTTAATACACCTCAATGATTTTAAAGACAGATCTATTATGTTCTGACATTGTGCTGGAGAGAAGGTATGGCCTATGTCTCTTTCCCATTTACCCAAGCATTCCATTTTAAAGTCATCTGGGGGTGCAATCAACAATGCATACATTTTAGATATTACGTGTGATAGGGGTTCTCCTCTTTCACAGTATTCCTCAAATCTTGTCCGTGTCCATCTATATGTTCCTACTGGTCCCAAGGTTTCTAAGTAGTGTCGGATCTGCCGAGCTTGCCATATCGGGATTTCATATTTCTCTCCTTGTTTTGTAAGCATATCCATTGTTACCCATCCTCTTTCTCCTACGAAATCAGACGCTTGAAAGATACCCTTTTCCCTCAATTTCTTAAATATTATTAATTCTATCCCAGGTAAAAAATCTGGGTTTCCTATTATCGGATATAAGGGTGATTTTTTATTTGTAAGTTTAGATTTCTGGCATATTTTATTCCCTATCCATAACGTCGTTCCTATCGTGGGATGGGATTTTACCAATGGGGGTAGGGCTGTATAGCACCATAGTGCTCTATTTAGGGGAATTTAATATGCTGCTCCATATTAATCCATAGTTTGTAATACCTATGTCTGCTCCAGTCTACTAACCTCCCAAGATGTGCTGCCTGATAATATTTATATATATCTGGTGCAGATATTCCTCCTACTCCTTTTGGTAAGGTTAGAAGTTTTCTACTTATTCTTGGTCTTTTACTAGCCCAAATGAATTTCATAAACAAAGTTTGGGCTTGGCTAAAGAAAGACTTAGGAATTCTTGTCGGCAATGCAAGAGATAGGTAGAGGAATTTTGGCATCACACTCATTTTAAGGATATTACATCTCCCGAGCCATGAGTTCGTACCTTTATTCCAGCCTTCCAGTAGCGTTCTTACAGTTCTAATTAATGGTTCAAAATTTAGTTCGAAGGTTTTCGTTAGGTTTGCAGGCATCTGTGTTCCTAAATAGTTTAAGGCTTTCCTCGTCCACTTAAATTTAAAACTTTGTTCTAATACATTTTTAATGGAGCCTGGGAGTGCCACCCCCATCGCCTCTGATTTACCATAGTTTATTTTAAGGTTTGACATAGTCCCATATAGTTCTACTTCTTTCATACGGTTGGGTAACGCAATTTGTGGTCTTGATAGCGAAAAAAGCATATCATCTGCGTAAGCTGAAACTTTGTATTCCTTTTCCCCAAATTCAATACCCCTAATATCCGGGTTCTGTCTAATTTTATTTAAGAAAGGTTCTAATGTCAAGGCATATAAAAGAGGCGAGAGGGGACAGCCCTGTCGTGTTCCATTTGTAATTGTGAAAGGCTTAGAGTAAACCCCATTTAGGCCCCTTTCACACTGAGGCGTATTTCAGGCGTTTTTGCGCTAAAAATACCGCGCAAATAACGCCTGAAATACTCCTGCCTCAGCTATCTCAATGTGAAAGCCTGAGGGGCTTTCACACTGAGGCGGTGCGCTGACAGGAGACAAAAAAATCTCCTGCAAGCCGCATCTTTGGAGCGGTGAAGGAGCGGTGTGTATACCGCTCCTTTACTGCTCCTTGCCATTGAAATCAATGGGACACCGCGGTAATACCGCCCGCAAACCGTGGCTATAGCCGCGGTTTGCGGGCGGTATTAACCCTTTTTCGGCCGCTTGTGGGGGTTAAAACCGCACCGCTAGTGGCCGCATATCGCGGTAAACACGACGAAATAGCGGCGCTGAAAATCACGCCGCTATACCGCCACCGCATATGCCCGCCCCAGTGTGAAAGGGGGCTTACTTTTACCAATGTGCGAGGACTTGCATACACTCCCGCTATCCATTGTACCATCCTTTCTCCTATGCCCATTTGTTTTAATACCTCAAACATAAACTTCCAGTTTACTCTGTCGAATGCTTTTTCTGCATCCGTATTCAAGAAAACACTTGCTATCTTTTTTTGATTAACTTGATCAATCAGGTTTAGTACTTTAATAGTACTGTCCCTTGCTTCTCTTGTAGGGATAAACCAAATCAACATTTTTAAATCAACATTTAATAGAGATATTGGTCTATAGCTGCTACATATCTCGGGATCTTTCCCCTCTTTCGGTATCAAGGTGATATGAGCAGCTACAGACTCAGGGGGTAGCACCAATGTTTGTCCAACTGCATTGAACACCTTAATCATGTATGGCCCTTATTGTGTAATACATTTTTTTGTAATATTGTATGGTGCTGGAGCCTGGTGCTTTACCATGTTCAATTGTCTTCATTATGGTTTGCACTTCCTCCATGGTAATTGGCCCTTCTAATTTCCTTCGGTCTGGTGATAATAGTCTGGGCAGACATGTTGAGGTCACGTATTTCCTTATAGACCCAGGAGAGGCTCCTGTTTCTGGAAGATTATATAAAGCAGAGCAATATTCTCGAAACTCTTGTGCTATCTCTTTTGGAAGTGACTTTTTCAGATCTGCTTTTCCTTTAATGGTAGGGATATATGACCGTGTCAGTTGTTTTTTTTTTTTTTTTTGCTAATAGCTTACCGCATTTGTCTCCTGAGTTGTACATCTCTTTCCTCCCATATTGTAGGACCGCTTCAGCCTTATATCGAAGTAGGTCTGCTATTTGTCTCCTCAAATGCGCTACTTCATTTCCTAATTCTCTTTCTGTTGTCTTCTTATGTTGTGTCTCGAATCCCTGTAACTTTTCTAGTAAATATTTTAACTGTTCTTCTCTGGCCTTTTTTACTCGGGAACCATGTTTAATTAAAATACCTCTAATTACCGATTTATGGGCTTCCCAGACTATTCCCGACTCGCTTTCTCCATTGTCATTTATCTGAAAATACCACGTAATTTCTTTAATTAAGTCTTCCATAGTTTGGGGTTTTGTAGTAAAAAAAAAATCACTGATTGCCGCCATTACTACTAAATTTTTTTATTTTTTTTATAAAAATGCCATAAAACTATCCCCTATTTTGTAAACAGCTGCTGATACATGTTTTTACTACCCCCTGACCCACCCAATGTGTAAGTACACATTGCCGTGGCCACTATGCTTAGCTTAATGGTGCAGCAATTTTAAACTCAGCATGTCTAATTTGACAGGCAGCACCATATGTTAAAGTCACCCACAGATGTCAATAGGGCTGCACCACAATCATGACTGAAAAAAACAGGCCTTAGGAGGCAGTAGCATGACCTCTGAAAAGTGATTCACCGCACTGCTGCCTGTGTGAACAAGACCTAAGAGATAAATCAAGAGCAAGTCCCACTAACAGTTTTTGTGCAGTCACAGCATCATTTTTTTGTTGTTGTAGAGAAATGTTTAAACCATAAGAATAAAAGCTTGTAAACACCCCCACCAGTGCTACAGTGTATATGGTTTGTCCCAACCCCTGTTACTGCCACTTTGCGATAGCTTGGTCGGTATCAGAATGTTAAAAAATTACAGATCTACTGGCTGGATCAATAGGTAATTTTGACAATAGTTCCATTATATAATGAATGCAGTAATTTATAGCTTTTGAAATGATTCACAAATAAGAGATTATGCATATTTCTTTTGCCAATATACATTTAAAGAAATAGAAACATGATTTCATAGTTGCCAACATAGTAAAATGTTTCATTACATTTTACCGACAAAGTAATTGACCCTTTCCTACATCTCAAAATATTTAGTGAATTTGGCTATGTATAATTTTGCATTCTTTATAAAAATATCTGTAATCTCTGTAATCATAAGTAACTTAAAGATTAAAGGAATTACTAGAGATAAAAGTTTGATACTATATAAAAAGGGAGGTCAAACTAAAATATAAATTAAACTCTGTTTATGTATGAATGCATGGAAATAAACATTCCGGTGATTTCATGAATTGTATGTAAGAGTGTGCTCTTCCTAAGTTCTTTATCTAATATTTTTATATTTATAAGACAAAACTGTAACAAGAATATTTTGTTAGTTTTGCATAAACTATTGAAGACCCGCTATTAGATTTCATAATGCTATTTGTGGCCCAGCTAGAAAGAAGCAGAAAATGAGTAAGGGGACATTGTTCCCATTGGGGACGCAGACATTGACAAAAAGATATAAGAATTTTAGTAGTGGTATGCTTGACCTCAGTGTAGGGGGGATTTCCAATATAATGTGTCAGGTCTTTTTAATCAGCCCTTAAAGTGCTTGTAAACCCCTTTTTAGAACTTTTACCTATAGGTACTGTAAATATCTCCTAAACATGCACCATTTAGGAGATATTTACCTTGTAGTGTGCCAGGCCATTTCTTTCCGAGTGAGTGCCGTGACTGGCAGGAGTGACATCACGGGGCTCCAGCCAGTCACACAGCCGGAGTCCGCAACCCCGGAAGGAAGAGGAAGAGGAGCGAAGATGGATGCGGCCTCCAGCGTGGACAGCGTGGGATTCGCTTGCAGGTAAGTGCCACATAATGGTGCTACATATGCTTTTACTTTGCAGGGTTTGCAGGGAACAAAAGAGGAAGCAAAACCCATCAGTGCAAGCTTGGCCCTGCACAGACCTTGGGGTAATTTTGCAAGTGGCCTCCATACACCCGCGCAGAGTTGGTCTTAATTACCACCACTTTCATAGGGGTTAGGGCTATTTTAATTGTCCTGATGTTCTTTTTTGCACCTAACAGAAGATTAGATAAAATAACTTAGAAGAAAATAAACCTACAACATGCAATATTCACAAATGTTCTATTTCATTTTGCATTATGTGTACATTTTATGCTAGCATGTCAAAAGTCATTTTTTGGGGACATATGTAATTCCAAAATTGTCACATTCTACCATCAGAAGTTAATGTATGATTTTGGTATGCACACTTTTTGCAAGTTTTGAAAAAAAGTGAAAAGTACACAGTTTAAGAAAAATTTACTAAAAATGTTTTTGTTTCATTACACTACAATGATAACTTATCAGGGGTCACTAATTAATAACTATTTACTGTAATACTAGAATAGGTGCAATATTACTAAAAATATATAATATATACAGTATTTATAATGCTTTTGAAGATATTGTCGAGGAAACCCATAAAGACTTCATTAACTGTCATTAGTACTTACCTGAGTAATTCCAGTGGATGGAAGCGCTTCTTTTAAACTCTCATTTCCAAGACCTGAATCATCTGTGTCAATAAGATTATCCACAGGGACATTTTGGTTTGACTTTAAAAAACTAAAATCACTTTCAGGTGGGTCCAAAGCAACACAAACATTGTATGAGTAGGGTAAGGGCAAAGTTCCATCACTATACATAGAAAGTATCCTGGGATCAGCTGGAGGATAGAGGCTTGTAGTTAAAGTTCCAAAATTTGGTAGTGGTTTTGACTCTTTGCATTTTGAAACAATAACCAAAATGACAGTTATAATAAACAAAAAAGAAATCAGTGCTAAAGCAATCACCAGGTACAATTGCAAGTGTGACTGAGGATCTTCATCAGGAAATTGGTTATTGAGTTTAGGAACAATCTGCTGGAAATTATCTGCAACAATGAGGTTTAAGGTGACTGTGGCTGAGAGTAATGGAATGCCATTATCTCTCACCATCACCACAACCTTCTGATTCAGTATATCTTTCTCCTGAAAGATACGTGATGCCCTGATTTCTCCTGTATGTTCATTAATGACAAATGCTGATGGTTCTGACATTAGTATAAAATGATAAGAAAGCCAAGCATTATGTCCCGAGTCTTCATCCACTGCAATCACCTTTGTTATTAAAGAACCAAGTTCAGCTGTGAAAGGAACCATCTCAAATGGATCCTGACCACTATTTCCTGGGGATGGAAACAAGATCTTTGGAGCATTATCATTCTGATCCATTATACGGACCAGTAATGTTGTGTTGGTACTCAGAGATGGGGATCCATTGTCTCTAGCAATTGCTTTTATTAAAAATTCTTTGTGTTGCTCAAAATCAAAGGACTTCTGAGCATAAATAACTCCACTCTCCATATTGATGGAAAGATAAGAGGACAAAGGGAAATCTTCTGCATTTATATTGGAAATTGAATAAATTAATTTGGCATTGTCTCCAGCGTCAGGATCAGATGCTTGGATATGGTATACTGAGAGACCAGGTAAATTGTTCTCTAGTATGTTAATAATATAGGAGGATTTCATAAATACTGGCGGATTGTCATTAACATCTGATATATCCAGTCTGATTGTTCTTCTGCTGGAAAGTGGAGGTGATCCTCTGTCAGTAGCTACAATTGTGATATTATAACTGGGCCCTTCCTCTCTGTCGATTTCACCTGTTGTAACAATTCTATAATAACTGTCAGGTGACATCACTAAACTGAATGAAGGTTGTTCTATAAGCTTGCAATCAACAAATCCATTTTCTCCAGAATCTTGATCATCAACTTCAATTAGAGCTATTACTGTTCCTGGTAGGGAATCTTCTGGGACAGGAGAAAAGAGTGACGTGATGGATATCTCAGGGGCATTATCATTTTCATCTATGATATCTATCAAAACTTTACAATGGGCAGCAAGGGCACCTCCATCTTTTGCTTGTACTGACAGTTCATAATTTTTTGTTAATTCAAAATCTAACTTCTTATTTACTTTGAGTTCACCAGTTTTTGGATTAATGCTGAAAGTTTCTGTATAGTGTACACTTCCTGATGTTTCAATAAAATAATAATTTATTTGTGCATTTATACCTTCATCTTTGTCAGTGGCATTCACAGTAATTATTGTAGTATTAATTGCCACATTTTCACTTGTGCTGGTTTTATATACTGTCTGTGTAAATACTGGAAAATTATCATTAGCATCTGTGACAATGATCTTTATTAATGCAGTGCCAGATCTCATAGGTTTTCCTCCATCGGTAGCTGTTAATAAAAATTCATGCACATTTTGAGATTCCCGATCTAATGGTCTTTCTAGCACAAGTCCAAGAAATTTACTTCCATCTGAATTGATAGTCTCACTCAGTGCAAAATACTTATTGTCACTGAGCTTATATGTCTGTACCGAATTCATACCAAAATCTGGATCTTTTGCATTTTGTAAAGCAAAACTTGTCCCCGGAGGTGTTGATTCAATTGCTTCAAATGTAAATGTATCAAAATAAAACACCGGAGAATTATCATTTATATCCTGAATGTCTATCTTGACTCTGAAAATATTTAAGGGGTTTTGAACCACAGCATCAAAGGTTAGAAAGCAGGTAGAGTCTGTCCCACACAGTGTCTCTCTGTCTATCCTGTCCTTTACATACAGATTCCCATTGTCTAGATTCAAATACAAGTATTTCTCTGCAACACGTGATACAATTTTCAGTTTTCTAGATGAGAGCTGCTTCATATCTAATTCAAGATCATTTGCAATATTTGCTATCACAGAGTCTTTTCTCATTTCTTCTACAATGGAATAATGAATCTCACCAGAGACAGAATGACAAAGCCAGTAAAATAAGAGGGGGAATATTACTTGCCATCTTATTCTGTTGAATATATGTATTGCTTTTTTCATTTCAGTCATTTTCATCTTCTTTAATCCTTGATTAATCTGCATTCCAGTAAATTGAGAAGGGTGTACTGAGTTGTTCAGAGAGCAGCAGTTCAGTACACTGCATAGAGAAAACAGAGAAAATGTCTGTGTCTTCCAGATCTGCAGTATATATGTGAGGGATGAAAATACTAGTGGATCTCCAGTTCTATATTCTTTTACTTATTTGTCAAACAGCGGCGCTCTGAGGCTAAACAAGGGAACTGCAATTCTGAGGAATTTTATTCAAAAATGTTTTATGCTATAACTTAATGGAATGTATACATTATGATATGTAACAGTCACCATTCTTTACATTGAAACACAGAATATAAAACATACAAGTATAGGTAGATAAACATTGAAGTATATATTTCATAGTATTTTTGCTCTTTGAATTTTGTTTATATCACATTAAGGTTCATTTCTGCATATAGTGAAGAGTATATACCTGTGCTTGCAGCAGACAGTGAGATTGTGACAAAACATTTCAATACTTATGTAATATTTTGGCTCATCCTAAACAGTATATGTTAAGAAAAAACATATGTTTATTATATACCAGTAGCTGTAATTGTTTTAACTGAAGAATATAACTCATATTGTGCTTGTGCACTTATGAATTGCAAAGGGAACACAAGAAACCCTTTGGGGTTGATTTAATAAAACTGGAGAGTGCAAAATCTGGTGCAGCTTTGCATAGAAACCAATTAGTGTCCAGTTTTTGTTGTTTTTTTCTGGCCAAAGCTTAACTGAACAAGCTGAAGTTAGAAGCTGATTGGCTACCATGCACAGTTGCACTTGCCAGTTTTAGTAAATCAACTAATTTGTGTACTAAAGTGATTCTGTACTAGAGTACTAGAGTGATATACAGCACTTTATTGACACCAAAGGATTTCTATTTTTATATTTCTCAAAATGAAAATATAATTTTATAGTTTCCTACATAGCAAAACGTTTACAAAATAATATACAGATGAGCATGTATTTTAACTCTCCTTACACTGCAGACTGTATACTAAATTTGTCTATGTATATCTTTATAGTCTTTTATAAAATATCTGCAATCATTAGTGACCTGCCTATATTGTTATTGATAGAATGTTTGTTAATTTAATAGATTAAGATTAAAACAGTTTAAAGATTTTTTGAAAAAGAAAAAAACACTTTGATACTATATGAAACTCATGGTCTAACTTATAAATTAGATTTTTTGTACATAAAACTGCAAAGAAACAGAACAGTAAATGGTTATTCTAGAGAAAAAAAAATAAGCTACGCTAATAAATGATAATGGTTAAATTACGTGACATATAAACCATTGAGAGCGTGTATGTAGATTACCAAAAACTCAAAAATGCTCTAAGTGTCCTAATTCCTCAAATGTGATTCTGAAGAAAAAATGTCCTTTAGCACGTGTAAATCCAAAACAACAATCCATATGAAATTCTTCAATGAATACATCCACGTTGACATATGACCAAGACACCCAAGAAAAAGTGAAAGGGTATGATAGGATAGACTCGGCCCATCCTCTGAAGACGTTTTGTTGATGACGAAATGCATCAGGGAGTGGCCTACCGGTGACGACATCACGCACGCCGAATGCTAACCAGTGTTCGAAGCAGACAGCCTGATGCTCTTTTATTATACAAAACAATCGCTGTCTATGTTTTGTATGAAGGATTTACACTATGCAAGCCTTCTGTTCTCACATGGGGACCAATTGATTGTTCCTAATATTGAGGACATTCATAGAGAAAGAGGCTGGGAGAGTTGCTGCTAAGCACAGAGACACGGGGCTGAGGAATAAGCCACAGGCGCCCTTTGATCTCCTATAATAAGAGATCAATCTTAGCTGGTAATCGGCAGAGATATCAAAGGTGGAGGATCTATCCTATCATACCCTTTCACTTCTTTTTGGGTGTCTTGGTCATATGTCACCGTGGATGTATTCATTGAAGAATTTCATATGGATTGTTGTTTTGGATTTACACGTGCTAAAGGAAATTTTTTCTTCAGAATCACATTTGAGGAATTAGGACACTTAGAGCATTTTTGAGTTTTTGGTAATCTACATACACGCTCTCAATGGTTTATATGTCACGTAATTTAACCATTATCATTTATTAGCGCAGCTTATTTTTATTTCTGTTTATCTATTGTGTGTGTCTCACATGAAGTTGCAGAAGTTTAACATTCACCATCCATCACTATAGAATATATCACGTATGACATAGTGGTTTACAGATAGCGCAGTAATTAATTTTTGACATATTCTACAAAAATGTTCTATGTCTTCTCCTTTTATCTAATAGTTCTATATAAGGCAAATGGGACCGCAGTCCGCAGGTATTTGTTAGCTTTACATTGCCTAAAGAGGATCCTCTCTCAGACTCATAATGATGCCTTTTTCTTTGTTGAAGAGAGGAAAAGCAGGAATGATGGGAAAAATCTTCCCAATGGAGACATGGACAGCAATAAAATATTGACCTAGAAAATAAGCTGTCCCCACTCTGACTAAAGTATATACATGTGTTTAGTATTTACTTCTAATTTAAAGAATGTTTAAAGCACAAACTTTTTTACATTGTAGACAGAGTACAGACACGTTAAAAATACTTTTCTGTTCCCCACACTACATTACAATGATAAAACATCTGTCCTATCTATGGGACAATCACTTAACATGCTAAGCCTCCAGTAGTTAAAATATATTTTTTTTATAAAAACTGAAGTAGCAAAAAATATGCTCAACATAATATACAAGTAAATAGGGTCACATGTTTTACACCATCCTTCCACACATAGGTACATAGAGACACTTCCCCTACTGTGATACTTTCTATTCATTCATTCCATATCACAATACCATGCAGCCATGCAACCCCTTGCTATAATTTTTTTTATTGGTAATCAGTTATCTTTTACAAAACTAGTACATAAAATACATTTTGGAATGAACTGATGGTTCAGATTATTTTCCTGGCCAATCCAAAAATGCTTATGGAAGGAGGTGCAAAAAATGTGTTACTATAGAAACTACCGTATTTATCGGCATATAACACGCACAGGCGTATAACACGCACCCTAACTTTAAGAGGGAAGTTTCAGGGAAAAAACATTCCACAGCCCCCTGCGTATAACACGCAGGCACAGTTTACCCTCTATTTTCAGGGTAAAAAAGTGAGTGTTATACACCAATAAATACAGTATTTGACTTTATACGTGCCACATATAACGTTTTTACGTTTTATGATATGCAATATATATTAGATTTAATGAAACCAAACTCTACAGGAGACTGTCATACATAAAGGCAATATATGCCATAGGTAAGTGAAAGAGAACACACTAGTTATCTAATTTGTCTAACTAGACTGCATCATTTTGAAAAAGTTCCTAGAATTGTTGAAGACAAAAAAAATCACATTCTGTACATCAGCCAATAAAATTAGCCATACTATGAAATGTGTAATTACCTAAGTAAAAAAGGCCATTATAATTCTTTTTTTTTCAAATTCTTGATTTAGAATACAAAGGCAACCAACAGATTGTATCAAAATGTGAACTGCGAAAATATAGTCCAACAGAATGAGTGCATAAATAACATAATACCACGAGGTTGGATACCTGGGTTTTGTTGTATCATAGGGAAGGAGGAAAGAAGAGGAGGGAAAAGAAGGAAATAGACTGGGTAAGGAGGGGGTAAAAATAAATAAATATATATATATATATATATATATATATATATAATTTCAAACAAACAAGCGTGCTGGCCAGAATGGAATATTTAGGGATGCTATCTAGTAGAGAGCTACCTTCATCTGAGTATATAAACATATTCCATGGAAGTCACGTTTCCCTATAATGTTTGTGCTTGTTTAGTGCTGAAAGGACTAGATTCTCCATTTTATTGATGTCTTCAACCTTTCTGAGCCACATTTGAATAGAGGGAGGGTCAGGATCTATCCACCGCAAAGCGATGCAATTTTTGGCAGCGTTAAGTAAATGGCGCAGCACCGACTTTCTAGATGTTATAATAGGAATGTCAGAGCAATGAAGCAGAAAGAAGGCAGCAACTCTGGAAACGGATAGTCTGTAAGCTGTTGTGTAAGTCTGCATACTTCCCTCCAGAAAGTCTCCAAGCCTGGGCACCCCCAACAATATAATTCTTATATTAAAGCATAATGGAAACTGCATGTCAGATCAGTATGAGTAGGCTTGTATTGTATTTTCTGCTTTGCATTTCGAATAGTTAATATACTAATCAGAATAGCCACCCCTCTTGCCAGACCATAGTCATACCACTGTCCCTTACCCATGAGCTATCATAACTACATATATAACTAACAATAATTTACAAAGTTCAACCTTTTACAATCCAGCTAGTTTTGGAACAGAGGAAGACAAATCAAACCCCTCTGAGCACTACCCTGGATTATAATATTCACATTTTCTCCTTTTTATATTGCAACTGAGAAAAATTTAATCATCTAGGCTTTTTTTAAATGTAATTATTGGTTTTGTCTTTAATATTTCACATGGTAAGGCATTACACAGATTACACATCATTACTGTATCATGAGCCAAAATATAACACGTATTACGCTTTGATGACAGTGCAGTTTACAAAAAAAATGGAAAGAAACATATCATGAAAAGTAATACTTACATCATATGTTTCACTGTAGCTTCATATACATGGCAAAACATACATCATTTTGTGTTAACAATAGATTTTCAATCACTTGTACACAATCCTCCCTTGATGATGACACTTAGTTCTTGGCACTGGAATGCCAAAAAGCTTGTGTGTCAGGCACAGGCACAGTGTTCTGGTACCTTTTCAAGCACTAAAGCAATACGTAAGGTAATGCTTCTCAAAGTATTGTATACTTTCCTCCAAGGGAGACACAGACAAGGTGAGAGGGGGGGGGGGCAAGCAGTAGCATTGCTGAACAGGCAAGGGTCAGTATGTGAACTCAGTGTCCCCATTATGATGTGATAGGTTGGCCATCATTAGACATATTAATCCACTTGAGTGCAGCACTAGGGGCAGAAGAGGAGATTATATGTATAAATAGTGCTCTAGCAAGTATTTAGCCGGCCTGTGTGCCCTAAAAGATAAGTAGAGTGATATGCTTGTCACTGCAGCCAGTATATTATATTAATAGGTTCATAGTTACTCATAGTTACATAGTTAGTCTGGCTGCAAAAAGACACCAGTTAACCAATAGAAGGGAAAATATGTTTTTCACAATCCTATATACACAATCCTATAACCACAGTTGATCCAGAGGATCTGGATCCAAAATTCTGGAAGATTAACTTTTTCTGTCATTTATATAGGTCTTTGAAGTGCAGGTACTTACCCCCCTCCCCTCGGCTTCCCTTGTTTTCACCCCCCCCCCCCACCTTTTACACAATTGGTTTTTCTGATGCTGCCATATGAAAAGGGATATGCAGATCAAGTAAATAAAATACAGATGCCATAGTGAAATTAAACTACTAAAATTTGACCGGTGTATAGCATTATGACAATGTCTTGTGACTCCCAGATAATGCAATTGGTAGTTTTGTAATGCAGTAGTCATCAGCAGTAATCAGGTGTCATGTGACTCATTAGTGTTACAAGGTCTCAGGTGTGAATGGGGAGCAGGTGTGTTAAAATTGGTGTTATCGCTCTCAATCTCTCATACTGGTCACTGGAAGTTCAACATGGAACCTCATGGCAAAGAACTCTCTGAGGATCTGAAAAAAGAATTATTGCTCTACATAAAGATGGCCTAGGCTATAAGAAGATTGCCAAGACCCTGAAACAGCACAGTGGCCAAGACCATACAGCGGTTTAACAGGATATGTTCCACTCAGAACAAGCCTCACTATGGTTGACCAAAGAAGTTGAGTGCACGTGCTCAGCATCATATCCAGAGGTTGTCTTTGGGAAATAGACGTATGAGTCCTGCCAGCATTGCTGCAGAGGTTAAAAAGTGGGAAATCAGTGCTCAGACCATATGCCGCACACTGCATCAAATTGGTCTGCATGGCTGTCGTCCCAAAAGGAAGCCTCTTCTAAAGATGATGCACAAGAAAGCCTGCAAACAGTTTGCTGAAGACAAGCAGACTAGGGACATGGATTACTGGAACTATGTCCTGTGGTCTAAAGAGGCCAAGATAAACATATTTGGTTCAGATGGTGTCAAGCCTGTGTGGCAGCAACCAGGTGAGGAGTACAAAGACAAGTGTGTCTTGCCTACAGTCAAGCATGGTGGTGGGAGTGCCATGGTCTGGGGCTGCATGAGTGCTGCCGGCACTGGGAAGCTACAGTTCATTGAGGGAACCATGTTTGCCAACATGTACTGTGACATACTGAAGCAGAGCATGATCCCGTCCCTTCAGAGACTGGTCTGCAGGGCAGTATTCCAACATGATATCGACCCCAAGCACACCTCCAAGATGACCACTGCCTTGCTAAAGAAGGTGATGGACTGGAATGTCATTTTTGAAGGGAAAAAAAGTAATTTAAAACTACTCGCGGGCCGGCTATTAATGAATTGTCGGGTCCCGGCAATACAGATAAAAGTCATTGAAAAAAAACGGCAATTACTTTTATCTGTATTGCCGGGACCCAAAATTCATTAATAGCCGCGAGTAGTTCAAAAATGACATTTTATGCAGGGACAGTTCTAAGCACGGGAAACACGCGCCACTTTACAGGCATACTATAGACACCCCCCAGGTATGAAATTTAAAGGAATATTTCACTTTTATTGTTTCACTTTAAGCATTATTAAAATCACTGCTCCCGAAAAAACTGCAGTTTTTAAAACTTTTTTTGCATTGATACATGTCCCCTGGGGCAGAACCCGGGTCCCAAAACACTTTTTAGGACAATAACTTGCATATTAGCCTTTAAAATTCGCACTTTCTCATGTTCGAGTCCCATAGACTTTAACGGTGTTCGAATGTTCGCATGAACTTTTGGTCTGTTCGCATGTTCTGGATGCGAACCGAACCAGGGGGTGTTCGGCTCATCCCTAATCTCCAGCATATACTAAGTTAACATCCGTGTACAGTAACACTCTGTGTGAACTATATTCTAGTCGGTGAATCCTCCACTCTGCTGTTCAAACTACTCACTACTAACTCTGACCCTTTATATGGGTCATTTGCACATTCTTACACTGTAAACTTCCAAGGCAAACCAGCACACTTTCAAGAGAGTTCCAAATACATGAGGAGGAGGTAAGATTACATTTTTATAGCATAACACTGTTTATTAAAAATGTGCATAAAAACAATAGGCCATTTCACTCACATTAGTGGGTGCTAGTTACGGCACTAAGGAACAACAGCTTAGTCATTACATGCAGTGCCTGCTCCACCAGCACTTACTGCCGGATCCGATTGGGTGCTCTGTTTGGGATAAAGTCACATGCCTAAGCCCCTCCTATGAGTTTCATCAATCAGACATCAGGGATGTCTTACCAGTGATCACTATCTGCTTATTCACTTATCACAGATGAGTTCTTTATAAAGTTACACTGGGACATTAATCTGAAGACTGTCACACCAAAAATGTTACTTTATTTATGTACAATGCCTCTCATGTACTTGCCTCACTCTACAACAAATATTTTAAACTAGTGGACACTTCCCTAACATAGTTAAACAATGAAACTGATATAATGAGCTTAGGACCAAATATACACCACCCATGGGGACATTATTAAATGTAGATATTATGACTTACCTGAACGACTCCAGAGGATGCAAATGCTTCTTTTGAGTTCTCTTTTTCAAGACCTGAATCACCAGTGTCAATCAGGTTATCTACAGGGACATTTTGATGTGACTTTAAAAACCCAAAATCATTTTCTGATTGGTCCAAAGCCACACAAACATCATAGGAATAGGGAAAGGATAAAGTTCCATCACTATACATAGAAAGTATCCTGGGATCAACTGGAGGATAGAGGTTTGAACTTAATGCTCCAAAGTCTGGTAATGGTTTTGACTCCTTGCATTTTGATATGATGACCAATATAACAGTTATAATAAACAACAAAGAAATCAGTGCTAAAGCAATCACTAAGTACATTTGCAAGTGTGACTGAGGATTTTCATCAGGAAGTTGATTGCTCAGTTTAGGTACAATCTGCTGGAAATTATCTGCAATAATGAAGGTTAGGGTGACTGTAGCTGAGAGAGATGGATTGCCATTATCTCTCACTAACACCACAACCTTCTGATTCAGTATATCTTTCTCCTGAAAAATGCGAGATGTCCTGATTTCTCCTGTATGTTTATTAATGACAAACACTGATGGTTCTGATATTTGTATGAAATGATAAGAAAGCCAAGAGTTATGTCCAGAGTCTTCATCCACTGCAACCACCTTTGTTATTAAAGACCCAGGTTCAGCTGTGAAAGGAACCATCTCAAATCCATCCTGGCCACCACTTCGTTGTGATGGGAACAAGATTTTTGGAGTATTATCATTTTGATCCATTACACGGATCAGTAATGTTGTGTTGGCACCCAGAGATGGGGATCCATTGTCTCTGGCAGTTACTTGCACTGAAAACTCCCTTTGCTGCTCAAAATCAAAAGATTTCTGAGCATAAAGATCTCCCGTCTCCATATTAATGGAAAGGAAAGAGGACACAGGGAAATCCTCTCCATTTAATTTGGATACTGAATAAATAATTTTAGCGTTGTCTCCAGCATCAGTATCATAAGCTTTTATACTGTATATTAAGGCACCTGCCAAATTGTTTTCTGGTATATAAACAATATAGGACAATTTAATAAATACTGGTGGATTATCATTAACATCTGATATTTCCAATCTGGTGGTTCTTCTGCTGGAAAGTGGAGGAGCTCCTCTGTCAGTAGCTACAATTGTGATATTATAACTGGATGCTTTTTCTCTGTCTATTTCTCCTGTTGTAACAATTCTATAATAACTGTCAGATGACAATACTAAACTAAAAGAAGGCTGTTCTATTAGCTTGCAATCAATGTATCCATTTTCTCCAGAATCCTGATCAACCACTTCAATTAGCGCTATTACTGTTCCAGACATGGAGTCTTCTGGGACAGGAGAAAAGAGTGATGTGATGGATATCTCAGGAGCATTATCATTTTCATCCATGACTTCTATTAATATCTTGCAGTGGGTGACAAGGCCACCTCCATCTTTTGCTTGTACTGACAGTTCATAGTTTCTTGTAGATTCAAAATCTAGCTTCTTATTTATTTTGATTTCACCAGTTGTTGGATTAATGTTGAATGCTCCTGTGCGGTGTACATTTCCTGAAGTTCGGCTAAAAGAATATTTTATTTCTGCATATATACTTTCATCTTTGTCAGTGGCATTCACAGTAATTATTGTAGTATTAATTGGCACATTTTCACTTGTGCTGGTTTCATACACTGTCTGTGTAAATACTGGAAAATTATCATTATAATCTGTGACAATAATTTTTATTAATGCAGTGCCAGATCTCATAGGTTTTCCTCCATCAGTAGCTGTTAATAAAAATTCATGTACATTCTGAGATTCTCGATCTAGTGATTTTTCTAGCACAAGTTCAAGAAATTTACTTCCATCTGAATTGATTTTCTCACTCAGTGCAAAATGCTTGTTATCACTGAGCTTATAGGTCTGTACTGAATTAATACCAAAATCTGGATCTTCTGCATTCTGCAAAGTAAATCTGGATCCTGGTGATGTCGATTCAATTGCTTCAAATGTGAATGTGTCAGGATAAAACACTGGAGGATTATCATTTATGTCCTCAATGTCTATCTTGACTCTAAATATATTTAAGGGATTTTCAACCACAGCATCAAAGGTTAGGAAGCAGATAGCTTCTGCACCACACAATGTCTCTCTGTCTATCCTGTCCTTCACATACAGGTTTCCATTATCTACATTCACATAAAGATATTTCTCAACAACACGTGATACAATTCTCAGTTTTCTGGAAGAGAGCTGCTTAATATCTAATTCAAGATCCTTTGCAATATTTGCTATAACAGAGTCTTTTCTCAATTCTTCTACAATGGAATAATGAATCTGGCCTGAGACTGAATGACACAGCCAGGAAATTCAGAGTGAAAATATTACTTGCCATCTGATTCCTTTGTCTCCCTTGACATGTTGTCTTAGCCCAGACATGTTCTGCTTCTGCAATCCTTGTGTAATTTATAATCCAGTGGAGTAAGGTGGATGTACAAAATTGTTTTAATGCAAGAAACCAGCAGCGTTATGCAAAGAGAATCCAGAAAATGGCTGTGTCCCTTCTTACAGATCTGCTGTATATGTATATATGAGTGTTGAAAATACCAGTGGATCTCCAATTCTGTATTCCTTTGCATATTGGTCAAACAGTGGCGCTCTGAGGTGAAACTGAGGAACTGCACTGCAAGTTTTATTGAGAGTATTTACTGTTTGAGCTATCAAATTCACTCTAAATTAAAATTAAATATTAAAGCAAAAAACAAACATTTTGAGTTTGGAGTAAAACCCAAATTTACTGTTTTCATCTGTTTCACAAGGATTTTTTTTTTCTTTGAAGCTAGTGTACATTAGGTAAAAGTTCTTGTCTCGGTATGAAAAAAATAATGCTACCAGCAAGAATAATAATATTAATAATTGCCATATATTTATATAAATATTTTTTTAAATGTGTATTCCACTTAACCACTCATGACACATGCACGCCAAGCTCTTACAAATTATCACTTAGACTTGATGTCCCATATACCAAAGAACTACAACTATAACGTCAACTCATGTAATAAAACACAAAAATACATTTAAAACTAGAGTGTCTACGGAATGTATAGTAAAAGGGTTATCTTGTTTCTCAAAAATCTCTCTCAACCAAATAAATTCCTTAAAACATTACTGTTCTTTTACTTTAAAATGAAACATGGGCTTGTGCTTTAGCCCCTAATGATTTGCACAACATAGTGGGGTTGATTTACTGAATGAATAGAAGCTGTTCACCTTGCTAACATAGCAATGTTAATGTTAGTCAACAGGGGGAAACTTAGTTCACTTTTATTACCTAATCATGTGCCTAGAAAAGAAAATTCAATTTTTGTTTGTACATGGTTCGGCATTTAAAGTGAGCACAGCTTCACCGTATTCACTAGTGTCCACTTTGCATAGTGAACATTGATACTTTGGTAGGTGGATACTGTCTACTCTAGTAAATCAATCCCACTGTATTACAATAAAGTTACATAGATATCCCTCTAGAAGCTGAAAATCATTTAAGTAGACACCGCTACTAAAGTCACTCTACTAGCTCTTGGGTCCCATGCTGTGCAGCTGCCCCACTACACTGTGAACACAGGAGGTCAACATGGGTACCATTCTGAAAATGTTTTGCATTTTTTCAATGAATGCATTGACAAGATAGAGCAGTGGTTCTCAACCTGGGGGTCGGGACCCCCTCGGGGGTGGAATGATGATTTTCCAGGGGTCACCGAATCCTGGGCTGTTCCTGAAGTCTGCACCACTCTCCCAGCCTTTTTGCGGCCACCAAGCAGGGCTGTCCCTGGAGCCTGTTGCCGCCCATTTAGGCTGTTCCTGGAGCCCGCGGCTGCCCACTCAGCCTCTTCGCAGCCACCCATTCAGTTCACGGCATGGCTGGGGGGCAGAGACTAGAGGCCAGCTGACTGGTGAGGAATGTGACGTGGGAGGACTGAAGGAGACCCTATCTCCTGATTTTGACATAGGTGTCACTGCTACGAGACACCAAAAATTCAGAGACACAGTGAAGCCGGAGACACCATAAGTAATACTACCTGTAATTATAGTTGCCATTAAAAGTCCCTTCTACATTTCTTAGATCAGCAGATGACCTTGATCAAGAGCTCTTAAGTTGGCTGATCAGCACTGCCATTCATCCCAACTCCCTGCCAGCACTGCCACTCATCCCATTCCCCCCACCTCACCAAGGAGAAAGAGAAGGAATAAAAATAGAGAATACATAGAAGGGAGAGGAAAAGAGGGGGAGGAACAAAGAAAAAGGAAGAGAGAGAATAAGAGAAATAACAAGAAAGACGGCTATAGAGAGGGATGGGGGAAAAAAATTAGGATAGAGAGAGATAAAAGGAGAACAAAGAGAGTGGTACATCCTAAAATCTGCCAGAAGGGGTTTTAATACTGTATGAGTGGAAGGGACTCGGGGAGCGCTAAATGTCTGTGGGTTAGGGGCGTAAATTACTTGTCTGGCCTTGAGTGCTAACAACCCACGCTACAATTTTTTTTTTTTACTGTTAGGGGTCCCCAAATCTACGGAAATTTTTATCAAGGGGTCACGACACTAGAAGGGTTGAGAACCACTGAGGTAGAGAGTGTCACGTCACCAAATTATCTCCACCTCTTCCAATTTTGAAAACACTTTTCATTCACTAAGAAACATGATTTCTGAATGGCACCTGTGACAACTGGGCATACCTCCTGTTTTTACAATGCAGCACTGTAGTAATGGTCTACTGCAGTGATTTTCAGCTTCTAGAGGGAACCCATGGATATGGTATATGCATAGTTACAATTGTCCAAGCCGGAGGATTTTTTGGAACACAGTAGTAAGTCTGCCATAACAGACCCAGACCAGATCAGTTAATGAACACCACCACATACTGTAAATATTTTCCAGTACTAGTTTTTACATTCGTGACATAACATTCTGTTTGATTACTTGCACATCATTCTCGTGTTTATACAAGAACAGTACAAAGCATGATATATACTATTATAGCAGGATCAAGCATTAAAAAGAGCAAGCCATACTTAAAATTCCTAAGCTACTAAGTCATTAATATGGGGTTTGAAAAATGTATATTTTCCTTTTATGTAGGTTTACTGGCTTCCAGTGTGACTCTTACAGTTACCCAATTTCATGCCTGTATTGTGGATCAACCAGTTTTTTTTTAAAAAACTCATAAGCACGACTAGAAAGGCAAAGTGCACCAGGAATGTTTTTTAAACAAAATTTCTACGAGTTAGGAAATTGTAACCTTAACTTTTAAAGTGGTTGTAAACCCTCGAAAAAAAAAAAAAACCCTGCAAGACAAAGGCATAATGAGCTAGTATGCATAGCATAGTAACGGCACATTCACTGAAGCAATGGCACATACGTGCCATTGCTTCAGTTTGCCCCAGTGCGCATGTGCCGAGCGACAACGGCACATGCAGGGGATATCTCCTAAAAAGTACACTTTTAGGAGATATCCTGGGTAGCTACAGGTAAGCCTTATTATAGGCTTACCTGTAGCATAACGTGGTCTGTAAGTGTTTACAACTACTCTAACTTCATTTCTTGACCAGAATAGATCACCGATAGTTGATTTTAAACACAAATTACTGTGTCAGGCTAAATATATCACCTTGATGTACAGTCATAAGCACAAGAAACATTGTAAAAATAAAAAGCTAATTATTAGTAATATATGTCATAAAAAATTATGCTTTCTATAGCTTTTCGCTTATCAATTAGTGTGCCACACTAAACTTATATGTTATAAACATTACAACACTATACAAAAGTATAAATGGTTAATGTTTACTCACCTCACTGCTAGGTGGCAAAGCCTGTTGTAAGCTGTCATTTCCAAGACCAGAATCATCAGTGTCAATCAGATTATCTACAGGGATGGTTTGCTTAGAATTTACGTAGGTGAAGTCATCCGTTGGGTCCAGAGCCACACACACATTATATGAGTAGGGAAGAGGTAACGTTCCATCGCTATACATGGAGAGTATTCTGGGATCAGCTGGAGGATACAGACTAGCACTTAGAGATCCAAAGTTTGGAGCATGCTTTGTTTCTCTACATTTTGATATAATAACCAATATTACTGTCACAATGAATAAAAAGGAAATCAGTGCCAATGCAATAACTAAATATAACTGCAAACTGATTTGAGAATCTTTATTGACATGATTGCTGACTTCAGTAACCACTTGCTGAAAGCTATCTGCAACAACAAGGCTTAAGGTGACTGTAGCTGAGAAAGAGGGGATCCCATTGTCCTTCACCATCACCACAACCTTATGATTTAATAGATCTTTTTCTTGAAAGACACGTGATATCTTGATTTCCCCAGTGTATTCATCAATAATAAAATGTGATGTCTCTGACACATGAATGAAATGATAAGAGAGCCAAGAGTTATGTCCAGAATCTGCATCCACTGCAACAACTTTCGCTATTAGGGAACCTTGTTCAGAAGATAAAGGAACCATCTCAAAGATGGGTAATCCTCCGATTTCTGGAGATGGGTACAGAATTTTTGGTACATTATCATTCTGATCTACTATATGTATAATTATTATTGTACTGCTGTTCAGAGATGGGGATCCACTGTCTCTGGCAGTTACCTCTATTATGAACTCCTTGACCTGCTCATAATCAAATGATTTCTGAGCATAGAGAACTCCAGTTTCCATGTTAATAGATAAGAAGGAAGGCACAGGCTGAACTTCTGAACTGTTGCCCGAAATGGAATAAAAAATCTTGGCATTGTCTCCACTGTCCAGATCAGATGCTTGTATTCTGTAGATCAAGGCTCCTGGTAGGTTGTTCTCTGGCACATAAGCAATATAAGTAGATTTCATAAAAACTGGTGGATTGTCATTAATATCTGATATGTCCACTTTGATGGTTCTTCTGCTGGAAAGTGGAGGAGATCCTCCATCAGTAGCTAAAATTGTAATATTATATGATGACCGCTGTTCTCTGTCCATAGAAGATTTTGTCGCTATTCTGTAATAATTGTCAGATGACACAATCAAATCAAAAGGTACTGTTTCGATAATTTGACAATCAACCACTCCATTTTCTTCAGAATCCTGATCATGAACTTCAATTAGAGCTATCATAGTGCCAACTGCAGAATCCTCAGGTATAGGAGTAGATAAGGAACTAATTAATATCTCAGGAGCATTGTCATTGACATCAATGACTTCTATCAATACTTTGCAATGAGTAACAAAACCCCCTCCGTCTTTTGCTTGTACAGAGAGCTCATAGTTTCTTGCTGTTTCAAAGTCTAAAGTTCTCTTTATCTTAATGCCACCATTACTGGGATGAATGTTAAACATGCCTGTACGATGGATATTACCAGATGTTTTGCTAAATGAATATGCAATCTGTCCATTGATACCTTCATCTTTATCAGTTGCATTTACAGTAATTATAGTGGTATTGATTGGAATACTTTCAATTACACTGGTTTTATACAGTTGCTGAGTACATACTGGAACATTGTCATTAGCATCAGTGACAATGATCTTGATTACAGCTGTTCCAGACCTCACAGGATGTCCTCCATCTAATGCTGTTAAAATTAATTCATGCTCTTTAAGTGTCTCTCGATCTAAAGGTTTTTCTAACACAAGTTCAGGAAATTTGCTCCCATCTGAACTGATACTTTCAGTTAGTGTAAAATGCTGATTATCACTGAGCTTGTATGTGTCTATTGAATTAGCACCAGTATCAGGGTCTTCTGCATTCTGTAATGTCAGTCTTGTTCCAGGTAGTGCTGATTCATTGATTTCCAAAGAAAATGTATCAGGAGTAAATCTGGGGGAATTATCATTTATATCCTGAATTTCAGTTCTGACCTTAACAATGTTAAAAGGATATTCAACCACAGCATCAAAGGTTAGGAAGCAGGTAGTTTCTGCCCCACACAGTGTCTCTCTGTCTATCCGGTCTTTCACATACAGATTTCCATTGTCTAAATTCACATAAAAATATTTCTCTGCAACACGTGATACAATTCTCAGTTTTCTAGACAAGAGCAGGTTAATATCTAATTCAAGATCTTCTGCAATATTTGCTATAACAGAGTCTTTTCTCATCTCTTCTACAATGGAATAATGAATCTGACCAGAGACTGAATGACACAACCAGGAAAATAAGAAGCAAAATAATACTTGCCATTTGATTTCTTTGTATGTCTGTGTGTGAAATTTCCACCCATCCATTCTTAGCAATTGTTATCCGGAATAAAATGTCTAGTCCACACAAGTTAATTTGCTTAATCCAGCCACAAAAGCAAAAGTAAGTTTCTATATTTTTGAGTGCACAGAAATCCAGAAAATGGCTGTGCCTTTGCTTGCAGATTTGCAGTGTGTGTGAGTGACAAAAGTATCAGTGGATCTCCAGTTCTGTATTCTTCTTCTTATTGGTCAAACAGCGGCGCTCTGAGGTGAAACTAAGGAACTGCAGCTATAAATATTTATATTTAAAGAATTGTGTTTTAAATGCATTTGTATATATTTTGCACTGTATGTATTTGTTATGTTATAAGTGAATTATGATCTTGGCAAATAAGATGATGACAAATTAAAAAAAATCCTGCTTTCAAGCACTTTGAAGCTGTGACCTAAAGCCTCAGTGGCCTAGATCGCTTGGTATCTAACTATCAAGAGCATTGTAGCTGTTTCATTTTTTGTTTACAAATTTTTTTTTATTAGGAAGTTCAGATGTACAGTTACATAGAGTGTTTATAAAGGTAATCAATAGTAAAAAAAAAATCAAAAGAAGAGGAGATAATCGAGCTCATACATGAAGATAGTGAATATATAAAAAGTTTTCTGGTACAAAGAGTTCTTACATGGGCGTATGTTACATATAAAAAGGGTAGGCATTATAGGTCAAGATTGCATGAATTTGCTAGAGTGTGTGGGTGGAAATTCAGGTTCTAAGGTAATGAGTTATGTTGTAGGCCAATATGACCATTTCCTTACAAAAACCTGGAAGGTATCGTGAAGTGTGTGAAAGATTCTTTCCGAAAGTTTTATCGTCTCCATCCGAGCTAGCACCTGCGCCCAAGGCAGATTGTTTGATCTCCAATTGGAGGCAATCATCCATTGGATGGAGCTACATAAAGTATGGAAAAGTCTTTTGCAAGGGATGGGAACATTGGGTATATCCGCATATAGAAGGCAGATCTGTGGGGAGATTGGGATTTTCTGTTTCAAGGTATTATCAAAAATTTCTGCAGCATTGCGCCATGTATGATGCAGGTGTTTGCAGCTCCAGAATGTATGTAGGATAGTGCCTGGTTCTGAACAGCCCCTGAAACAGTATGGAGAAATAGAAGGATAAAATGTGTTGAGCTTGGACGGGGTGAGATACCATCTAGAGTATATTTTAATGGGAGTTTCTCTGGAAGAGATAGCTATGTTACTCCTCCGGAGATTATCCGACATACCATGCCATTCATCTACTGTGAAGGTGTTATTTAGGTCGGTTTCCCAATGGAGCATCTGACCGGACTTGTCGAGTGAATGAAAAGTGTTTAGATAGCTATATAGATGGGATATGATACCTTTATCTCTAGAAGAAGAGATGCAAATCCGTTCAAATACAGTAACAGGGGGCTTGGTGGTGAGAGAGTAATGTTCTGCGTAAAAGGCTTTGATTTGGTTATAGTGTTGAAGTTCGGATGTGGGGATACTATATTTATCTTGCAGAGCGGTGAATGAGGAGAACTCCCCATTTATTTGTAAAGATTTAAGTGAAGTGAGCTTATTATGGGTCCAATAGGTGAAGGAGTGGTGATCTCCGTGAGTACGGGTAAATCTCAGGTCGCCTAGAAAGGAAGCAAGGGGAGGAGTGAGTGAAGACAATTCAAAAGTGTGTTGTGCTTTGAGCCACAATTGGTAGAAGTGTGCCACAATTATGTTGTATTTTGAGAGTTTGCTGTATGAGGTTGTTTTGGACCAAAGGATCCCCTGTAAATACAAAGGGGAAATTGAGGACTCCTCAAATTTTTTCCATGGGATATTTTGATTGGGCGCGAACCATTGTGCTAATTGGGCAAGTCTGGCGGCCAGAAAATAATGCCATAGGCTAGGGAGACCCATCCCGCCCTTGGATTGAGGTCTGTGCATATATGCATAGCTGCATCTGGGTTTCTTGTTGAACCATATAAATTTGTTGATTTCCCTTTGGAGCGAAGCTAGTTTGGATTTGGGGATGTTAATGGGGAGGGAACGGAAGTAGTATAGCAGTTTGGGGAGGATTGTCATTTTAATTGCGCAAATTCTGCCTAGGAATGATATATGGAAGGTTGACCAGGTCTTAAGGAGTGAGGATATATTATTGAATAAGGGAATATAATTGGTTTTGAAAAGTAGGTTGTGTGCTGGGGTGATAGAGATGCCCAGATATTTAAATGATTGAGAGCACCATATAAATGGGAAATTGTTTTTCAACATGGTCTTTAGGTGATCGGGGAGATTGATGGGTAGAGCCGAGCATTTGTTCATGTTAATTTTTAGACCTGATATGTCGTGAAACAGTTTTAGTTCCTTGAGAAGGGAGGGAATGGAAACGTGAGGTTCGGTGAGAAAAATTAACGCATCATCTGCGTAGAGGCTTATCTTAAACTCATCTTCACCCTTGACAACTCCCTTTATATCCGGGCTGTTCCTAATTTTGTGGGCAAGAGGTTCCATTGCTAGTGCGAACATTAGTGGGGATAGTGGGCAGCCTTGTCTAGTACCCCTACTTAGAGGAAAGAATTCCGAGTTATGACCTGGAATTTTAATACGGGTCTGGGGGGAGTGGTATAGGGCATTAAAGCCGCACATGAATTTATTAGGGATGCCAAATTTAGGTAGGATGTGATTGAGGTAAGACCAGGATACACTATCAAAGGCTTTATGAATATCCAGGCTGAGGAGGCATAGCTCTTTGGAGTGTATGTTGGCATCTTGTACGATATTGGTTACCAGCCTAATATTGTCAGTTATTTGGCGTCCAGGTATAAATCCTGTTTGATCTATGTGCACTATATTAGTAATAACTGCTGCTAACCTGTCAGCAAGAAGTCTCCCAAAGATCTTTAAGTCATTGTTAAGAACTGAAATGGGGCGGAAATTTTGTGGAAGAGAATGGTCCTTGAGTGGTTTAGGTATTAACGATAAGTTTGCTAGGAGCATTTCTTCTGGGAATTGATGACCATCTAGCACATAATTGAAGAGTTTAGATAGGTTGGGGGCTAAAAGAGACGCAAATTTTTTATAGTATGCAGAGGAGAACCCGTCCGGGCCTGGGGCTGTAGAGGTCTTCAGGGATTTAATTATGTTAATTATTTCTAAATCTGTACATGGTGCGCTAAGAGATTCTATCTGTTGGGGGTTGAGGGAGGGTAATGGGATATCATCCAGCCAAATTTGGGAGGGCTGTTTAGGTTGGGGTTGAGGTCCCGAAAGGAGGTCTTTGTAAAAGGAGGAGAAGATGTTCAACACCTCTTGTGGATGAGTGACAGTGTTCCCCGCATTATCTCTAAGTTTATAGACATGGGGTGGGTTATTAGCTTGATTTAGTTTTCTGGCAAACATGGCGGAGGTGGAATTGCTATGGAGGAAGAATTTAGCCTTAGAAAATCTGAGGGATTTCTCAGTGTTGGCTGATAAAATTTGGTCTAAGGCCAGGCGTTTGGATTTGATTTGATCAGTTAAGGCCTGGGAAGGGGCTTATTGAAGTTTATTGTACAGTCTATTTAGGTCCTTAGTGAGACATCTAGTGTCTGAGAGCCTGTCTTTGTTTCTCTTTGCAGCGAGAGAAATTAGTTGCCCACGTAAGACTGCTTTATGGGCAACCCAGACGGAGGAGGGAGGGGTTTCGTCATTAATATTTTCATTGAAATAGTTCTCTATATGAGTGGAGACCGATTGAGCGATTGTGGGATCAGAGAGTAAGGAGTCGTTTAGCCTCCAGTTGAAGGGGGATGGTTTAAGACCAATATATGCTGTCTCAAGAGATGTGATATCATGATCCGACCATGGACAGGGATGAATGATCGCTTTAAAGGAGTTCGCCAACAGGATAGGGGTGCAGTAGATATAGTCTAATCTGGCATAAACGTTATGGGGATGTGAATAGTGAGTGTAAGCTTTGACGCCTACATTGTGGGCCCTCCATGAGTCTACAAGTTGAAAGTGATTGAGGGAACGGTTTAGGGACTTCGGAAATGCCTTAGAAGATGGTGCGACCCTGCTCCTGTCCAGGGCCGGATGTGAGGTTAGATTGAAATCCCCTCCCAGGATAATGTGGGGGGAGGCATATCGGTCTAGAGTCTCAAAAAAGTTAATGAAAAAAGAGGACTGAGATTCATTGGGAGCATATACTGATGCTATTGTTATGGCCCTATTATCAATAGTGCCTTTTAAGATAATATATCGGCTTTCAGTATCTCTGAAAATACTTTGTACATCGAATATAATCGAATTGCGTATAAAGACTGCGACTCCTCTTGTCTTATTGTTGTATGTTGTATAGAATACTTGGTTGTATGTCTTATTGAAGTATTTAGGGTGGTTGGATGCGCAAAAGTGGGATTCCTGGATGAGTATGATATCAGCCCCTATTCTCTTATAGTGCTCAAAAGCTTTTTTACGTTTGTGGGGGGAATTAAATCCCTGCACATTGTGCGATATTATTTTAATACCCATTGGTGGGGTCTAGGGTGTGGGGGTTAATATTGTCGTGATGGGGGAAAAATAGGCAAGTATCAGAAGTATACAATACGTTATGGATAGAGTTAGTGATTGGGTCTGATGCTAAGATTATGATCAGCGGTGTTGAAAGAACGGGGATTGGTATACAAGCAGGGAGATGGGCATTATATCTTATGCAGTTACCAGAGTAGTCTAGAGCTATGAAATCTATGTCAAACAACGTTTTTTGTATGTACTTATCATTACTTCCTTTTTGTACAATGAACACAGTAGAAGCCTTATGGGCTAGGATTTCAAAAATGAGAAACAAAAACAAAAATAACAATGGGACAGGATAAAACCTGTCAAGAAAACTTGAATAAACAACATTAGGACAAATAAGTCCAAATCCTGCAAACCTGGAGGGGCACCACGTCTCTAAAGATGAGAGCTGTGGTTCCATCCCGGAGGGCAGGTCTGAGGAATAAACTAAGCAACAATGGATGTAGCAGGCATCCTAGAAAAACTTGTAAGTGCGTGTCTACCAATCGGGGGGTAGAGAGGTATTGCGTCATATAAAAAGCTTGCTATGTAAGGGAGACAATAACAGCAATCCACAGTGGGGAGAAACTTTTCTGAAGTTATGGAGGTAAGGGTAAATGATAATACTTAGATGTTCAGTATAGATGCCACATTGCTCCAAAAGACTGTTCTCCAGATAACCTATGAAAAGGGGGATAGTAATAAAAGAAAAAAAAAAAAAAATATTTTCCTTTTCTCTTCCTTTTCTCTCTTCTTCTCCTCCCTTCTCAATTCTTCACTTTTCCCATTATGAAAGTTCAGACTGCTAGGAGAGCTGAATAAGATGAAAACAGAACCACGAAATTAAGTCCCCTAGGTCTTCTTTGAGGAGTATATTACCGTACTGTTCAGATAGTCTGCTGATTCTTCTATCCGCCGAACCTCTGGAATTATGTGGAGAAGGGAGTTGTGTAATTAACACAATATCCCCGGGATCATTGTAGAATGTAAAGTCTATGGAGAGAATGTTTTGGGTTGTTTGATTCTCTTATCATTCCCACTGGGTTCGTCAAATACACCGAGAACTGGAGTGAAAGCGTAGATGGGAAGTTCTATTCTTGGTGTGATTGCCTCCAGCGTCTTTGATCTCTTTGGTCTCTCTGGTTGCGGCGTGAAGATGGTGTGGACCATATCGGGGAAGAACTGGGGGTTGCTGGTGGTCGGCCAGGAGGTTCCGGTTCCAGCAGGCCCAATTTCACCAGTAGTTCTTTTCCTTCTATTACGTTATAAACCGTGTATGTAGAGCCATTATGTGGAACGGTGAGTTTGAAAGGAAAGCCCCATCTGTATCTAATCCTTGCTTCCTGTAGAACTTTGGTGACTTCCTTCATCCTTCGTCTCCTGTCCAATGTGGCTGGGGAGATGTCAGGGAATAATTGAAGTCTTTTACCATCTAGGTCAATATTAGGAGAGTTCCTAGCCGCCCGCATGATGTCTTCCTTAACGAGGAAATCCTTCATACACATGATGATATCTCTAGGCGGTTTATCAGGTGTAGGTTTGGGGCGGAGGGCTCTATGGATTCTGTCACAGGTGAAAGCTGACGGGGGTCTGTCAGGAAGGAGATTATGAAAGACCCTCGATATAGTAGGCATAAGATCGGTGACCGATTCCGGTACTCCGCGTATTCTGATGTTCTGTCTACGATTTCTATTATCAAGGTCTTCCACTTGTGCCTGCATAAACGCAAAACTATCCGCCAATGTTTCATAGTCCTTTCTTAAGTCATTATGGGCTAGTGAAAGTTTGTCATGTTTTGTTTCTAATAGATCAGTTCTGTTGCCTATGCAAGCAATCTCCTGAGATAGAGCGGTAGTGGACTTATGCACTTCTCTTTCTATTTTATCAACCAATTTGTCAAACATGGATGTTAGACTTGCATCTAAATCGACTTTAGAAAGGGGTAAAGTGTACTCACAGTTAGGTTCCGAGGGGGGGGGTCCAGTGATTTCTTCCCCAAGGCCGCTTGTTTGTTGGTGTCAGTGCCGCTCTGAGACATCATGTGGTATTTATTCTCGGCTTCTAGAAGAAAGTTTGTTAGGTTGTGGATAGATCGTCCGGAGCGAGTATTCTTTCTCGTCTGCATGCACGGACTGTTCCCACGGGGGTTTAAAGTATTTGTGCTGATAATCAAGTGATATAGCCGTGGGTATCTGGCCTGCTTTATATGGGTGTGGTAAGGCTTTGGTCACTTACATCCTATTAGCAAAGCGTAGGTTAGTGGAGTGCCAGTCTATCTTGAGTGAGTGTAGACACTCTGGGGGAGCTGACGGGCTGTGTGCACGGCGAGATCTTGTGTACTGTACCGGTTCAGTAAGGGAGGAAGCCGTGTGAGTTGACGTACCCCAAAAACAGAAAGGGGGGGAGACATATATGTCAAATAGGGAGGAGGTACTGAGGCTATAGAAGTCCACTGATTGTGTACAGCAACGACCAGTAATGGGGATCTCTGTGCTTGCTGTGGGGGGGAGGTTAAAATTGCAGAAATCTTGTTATAATGGAAGGGAGGCCAGGTTCTAGTAGGGTTGGGATGTTATGGCTTTTGGGTGTAGCAAGATGGCCGCCGATCTATGAGGGTAGGACAGACTGTGGACTTTAACAGGTGATCCTTACAGGTCAGGACTCCTCTCCCCCTCCCAGGGAGGTATACACAGCCCAGTCAGCGTCTAGATGGGGTTATTGTGTCGGGGATCCGCTTGGAGGAGAGCACAAAGGGGTCTCCAGGTGTACCAAGATGGCCACCGTCCTCACGGAGTAGGCCGAAGCCGCGGCCTCGAGTGCTGGGGAAGGAGGTGATCAACACCGAAGGCTATAGGTGGCTTGGCGTGTGCTTAGTGGCCGGACAGGTAGTGACCAGGCCTGAAGGTAAGCAGTCTGGGGGGTATCTTGGAGCGGGCGGCGCGGTACTCACTGTGAATTGAGTTGAGGCCGCGTCCACGAATGAACGCCGCAGGACGACCGATCGCTTCGCCCGGAGCCCACCGAAGGATCCCTGCAGGGTAGCTTCCGCCTGGTGTTCCACGGGTGTCGGGGGACGGAGGATGTCCCAGATTGCGGATGCTGGAGACTGGAGAGGCCGCGGATGCGCAGGCCCCAAGATGGCGGCGGGCCTCAGTGTTGTGGATCCAGTCACAGGCCCGTCGCGGATTTCTCCGCGCTATTTTCTTGAAGGTCCCCGGGGCAGCTATAGAGTGCGTCCAGGGGTTAGTGTAGCTGAATCCGGGCCTCAAAACGGCGATGCCTGCGAAGGATGGCTGTGGATTCACGGAGGATCCCTGGAGCTCTGCAGAAACACGTCCTCCCTGTTTCTCTACCGGCCACGCCCCGTAGCTGTTTCATTTTATTAGAGAATGCAGTCTATTTTTTTTTTTTTCAATCCAACAGACCCTGTATGATAGTATGATAGATTTGCAGATACAAGGTAAAACATAGAGCTTGAGCTAAGAACACAGCAGATCCTACATATATATTAATCAAATAATATATATATAATGCTTAGAAACAAGTACTTTAAAACATAGAGTATTTACAATGCCTAATTCCATAAGTCATTCATGTAAGTCAAAAAAGTAAGTCAAAATAAAATTGAGCCTTTAGAATAAAATAAAAAAATAGCCTTAATACCTAGTTAAAGTTTCATTTTACATGTGTGGTATCAGCAAGTGATCCTTCTGTGTTTTTTAACCAGTTGAATTTGTGTTTTTGTTTTCTATTCTGCTTAATATATATGTATGAAATCTTTTCAAATTTTTGGAGAGTCATACAATTCACAAATATTGTATAATTCTGCATTGAACAGATGAAGCTCTGTGGAGATGGGTTAGTAAAACATGCTTATAAAATAAATGACCCCCATGATTTAGTTAGCACTGATGACATAAAACCTATGTATGGGTCAATATGATTTGTCAAAGATTGATTCAAGTGCAAAATATGTCCCAAAAGAAAAAAACAGGGTATGCTGGGTATTTACATTGAATTCCCTTTCTCTTTCCTTGTGATGCTTATACAAGTCCAGTGTGTTAATATAAAATGTATGGGGTGCTTGTATAATATACAGTAAACAGTAAAAGGCAGAGCATTATTGAGAAACTCTACTCAAAAATCGCCTTTAATGTTATATAACAAACATCTTTGCCCCTTGTTCTTGTTTGCAGTAATTCCTGCAGGAAGTGTTCTATATGAAAAGTTAAGAATAACTTCCTACAACTGAAATAGACCCAAGTACATTTATGAGAGAGTTATGTTTGGCATGAATTTCTCCATCAAGTAATGTGTGAATTCTCAAACCAGATTAAAACTCTTCCCTATGGATGTGCTTTAGCTATATATCACAATATAAAATACATAGAAAAGGCCATAAAACAATTTCCATCACACATTAGCAGGTTGTAACACAGCTGAACTTGTAAAAAGCCCAATCCACTAAATCAAGATCGTACCACCCAAATCAAATATACTGTAAGTGATTAAAAACAAAGTCAATACGCCTAGATTAAATTTTCTGCAGTGTAAACCGTTTTCACTCCAAACTGTCATACAATCAATTGCCTGTTGCTAGTGCATACATTAAAATTGCAACATCAGTTATTAAAAATATTTGTAAAATTAGCACAGCAGGTCCAATTCAAATATCTAAATTCTATGTCAGCATAATTGGGAAAATTATATTAATGAAGAATAAATACAAATAAATGTGAAAAATAAGTAGACAGATAGGGGGAGATTTACTAGAACTGGTGTGCACAGAACCTGGTGCAGCTGTGCACAGTAACCAATCAGATTCTAACTTCAACTTGTTCAATGAAGCTTTGACAATAAGCCCTGATTCACATTAATGCGATATGACATTTCAAATTGCATGTCAAATCGGCGGCAATTGCCGACAATGGCAGCGTCTGAATCGGTGCGTCCAAATTGGTGCAACACTGCATATGCGGAGCAGCACCGATTCCCAAAAGTAGTTTCTGTACTACTTTTTGTGATTTTGGGGTGCGATTTTCATTGACATCTGTGCAGAAACCCACACAGATCTCTCTGAAATCGTGAAATCACCCCCCCCCGAAGTCGGGACTGACATGCGGGAATGAAATCTTGCAAGTTCAGCTGCATGATTGCATTCCCGCAGTGAGTGTGAACCTAGGGTAAAACCTGGAAGATGATTGGTTACTATGCACAGCTGCACCAGATTCAGTGTGCATCAATTTTAGTAAATCTATAAGGTCTGCCTTCATGAATAATGTCACTGATGACAAGAACCTTTACCCTAATCTGCGTGTGACCTGACCATTAGGAGACAATTATGAGTTCCTGATACATGTTGGGATACTTTCAGAAATCGAAAGCTGCTTATTGTACTTTCTTTTACAACTACATATGGTCACAGTTAACTAATCCAAAACTACTAATTTCTTAAATGCTAGGTTCACCTAGCACATTATTTTTGCAGGCTAAAAAAATTTGCATTTCTTTATTTTTTTACACTGGAGCCTGCAAAGCAATTATCTCATGACCAGTGGATCGTCCAGTGTAATGTGAGGCACCTACAGACACTCCTGACAGCTCTCTGCCCATATTGTTGCGTGGGCAGGCAGTTACAGAGCTGCAGCTAGTGTCAGTGAACTAAGAGGGCACTCATCAGTGCCCTTAAAGTTCATAGAGAGCTACACACTGTCTGCCATGGTGGAAGTCGGGACTTGTAGTTTATTCATTCACAGATCTCTGTGAATGAATAATGCATCTGTATGGGCAAAGCCACTGTTTTTAAAATCTAACAGAGGGTGTGGGGATAGGAACTCCTGCCTGCTGTCACAGGAAAAGTGGTGTACGGGGGAGGATGCTGAACATGTTACACCCTAAATACAAGTACTCCAAAAAGAAAAAAGAAGGACAAGGAGAGGAAGACGGAGCAACAAAAAGAATCAAGTATCCTTGAGAAGTAAGAAACAGGAAGGGCTAGCAAGGTCATCTCTCACACTAATGATGTCAGTAATGTTATTAATTTGACTGATGTTTTCTTAACAACATCTGAGATTTCACTTTTGTCAAAAGGACTGTCCTTTGCACCCCACTCCCATTTTGCTATTTTCTCAACTCTTTTGGATGTGAATAGGTTTGTTCGTAATATCTTGTTAAGGAAACATTTCCCTGTTGATATAGAGTCGGATGCAGCACCTCAGGAGTTAATTTTAAATGACATTGATTCCTCTGACACTTTTGATTTTCAGGATCTGACTGCCAGATCCACTCTTGAGAGTCTTATTCCTCTGGGGGTATGTATGGTATAGACAAGAATGATATCAACAAGGGCAATAAATATTTTTATCCCATTAACACACAAAGTTCAGCGTTAGAAATGTTTCAACAGTTAGTGGAAAGGGATCTTGTGGATCTAAAGAGAGGATTGTCTACTGTCTCCACCCTTGCCACAGACAATTTAAATAAGTCTGAAAGGGAAGCCCTTACCTGTTTCAAATCTTGGAAAGATATAGTGATACAGGAAGCTGACAAGGGTGGAGCGCTGGTGATCCTCTCTTCTGAGAACTACAGTATGAGGCAGACGTAATACGGCAATTGAGTGACATCTCTACATACCGCATCCTAAAAACAGACCTCACTAAAAAAATTCAAAAGCAACTGCCCCAGATCATAGATACTGGGAAGGAAATGGGGATTTTAACATCCAAATGAGCAGACTCCCTTATGGTGGATTGTCCGGTTATTCCGTTTTTTCACCATTTACCTAAGGTGCACAAAGGTGACACTCCAGTTAAGGGACAACTGATAGTTGCAGGTATTGGCTCCCTGCTTGAAAAACTTGGGGAATGGGTTGACCAATACCTGCAGCCACTGGTAAAATGACTGCCAGGCTATATTAAGGATTCATCCACAGTGTTGTCTCACACTAAAGACATTAGATGGCAGGAGTAATATTTGTGGGTCACTTTGGAGAGTTTTTCGTCATGCCAGTTGATTTTTTGTTACAGCACAACTATATTATTTTTGATCAGATCTTTTACCTGCAATGTAGAGGAGCCTCTATGGGTGCCAAATTTTCGACATGCTTGGTGAACCCGTACATGGGCTGGTGGAAGGAGGAGTTCTTGTTCTCCCATTCCAATACATGTGCGGGTGCCATTAGATGGTATGGCAGATTCATTGATGCCCTCATACGTGTATGGGATGAGGCTGTTATGGATATGTCTGCCCTCACGTCCTATGTCAATACCAATCACCTTGGTTTGGAGTTTAGCCATGAGAGTAATCGTAGCATGATTAACTATTTAGATGTCACTCTTGTGGGGGACCATACAACAGGTACTGTTTACACCCATACATTCCACAAAGAATGTGCTGTTAATTTGTTGCTCCTGGCAATGAGTTGTCACCCCTCCCACACCATACATTCTATTCCTGTGGGGAAATTTATCATAGCACGATGGAATTGTTCCAGCACAGATAGCTTCTTGCAGGAATGTAATATGATCACCTCGAGGCTTAAAGAGAGGGGTTACCAGGATTGGCACATTAATAGGGGTGTCACAATAGCTAAGAACAGAGATAGACGCACATTTATTACCAAGACAAGCAACAGGCATTTGTCTGAATCTAACAACATTAATCCTGTCACTTTTGTTACCACCTTTTCACAGGAATTTAACCAAATTAAAGGAATTATATCCAAATATCTGCCTGTACTCTCTGCGGACAAGGATCTTGTTCCTGTGCTTTATAAGGGCTGCAGGTTCTCAGGCAGACATGCTAGGACACTTGGTAATATTTTGTCTCCTAGCCTTTTTCAATCTGGTGGTATCAGACATACATAGCTAACCACTCATGGCTCTTTCCGCTATGGCCGGCGAACCTGTCATTACTGCGATAAGCACAGTAGAAATAACAAGACCATTGTTTCTCGATCCACTGGCAGAGAATACACAATTTGAGATTTCGTTAATTGTGGCACAAAGACTGTTGTGTACGTTGTGGAATGCACAGCATGCACACTGCAATATGTAGGCTGTACCTTCAGATCTCTGAGGGTCAGAATGAGCGAACACTATAATGGTGCAGCTTATTCCAATGACAGGAATCTTTCTAATGCATCAATACACTTTAAATACCGTATTTTTCGCTCCATAAGATGCACTCCCCCCCCCCCAAAAAAACGGGGGGAAATGTGTGTGCGTCTTATGGAGCGAATACTGACCAGGAGAGCCGCAGAACGATGCCCTATGCATCTCTCTGCCCCAGCAAAATCCTGTGTCTCCCCTGCCTTCAGCTGCTACAGGGAGAGAAACAAAAGGGTATTGTTCTTTATTTAACCCCCACAGGATCGGCATTGATATGTAAATCACACGGGCAGTGTTATGTTAATGAGGTCGGCCACGGCAATTCTTATGCAAATTACACCCCCACCTCTGCATGGAGAAGGAGTGAACAGCATACAGGTGAGTATAGGGGGCATGTAGAGGGGATCAAAGAGGTGGGTTTGAGGTGCAGAGGAGGTGAGCAGTGGCGTGCAGAGTTGAATGGGAAGGAGGGGTTAGAGTGCAGATGTTAGAAGATGAGGGGTTTGGGGGACAGAGGTTAGCAGATGAGTTAGAGGGGCAGAGTTGTACTGAGGGAGATAAGAATGCAGAGATTAGGGGTGGGTTACTGTAAATACACCATTTACATCGCTGGACAGTGTAAATGTCTCAATATGCAAATACTCCTGTTGTGTTGAGGTCATGTAAATGTCCCAGTTACATTGGGGATCTGTGTAGGGTGCCCCCTTACATTGGTTGTCAGTGTAGAAATATTATTCTGTTATATTTTATTAAATATTTTAGTACACCATTTGGTTCAGGATTTTTTTTTTATATTTTCCTCCTCTAAAATCTAGGTGCGTCTTATGGTCAGGTGCGTCTTACGGAGCAAAAAATACGGTATGTGCACGCTGTGAATATTGAATCTTTTGTATTTAGTGGTGTAGAAAGGGTTAATAAACTTCCCCGGGGAGGTAATCTCCACCATAGACTACTTAAAAGAGAGGTCTGGTGAATATTTACTCTCGGTACTAGAAGCCCTGCAGGTATGAACTCCAGGTGGGATTTGGATTTTTTTTTTTTATAAAACAAATAATATAAAGTATTGATTACACTGGATGTTTTATATATGCTGCTTCATCCCTATTGTTTTTATTAATGGGATGCTTTCTTTTTGTTGTAGGGCACAACATCAATCTAGATATCAGCTTGCACAAGCTTATTGTTATGCATAGTGTCTTTTTGATATGCTGAATCTTTTCATAGTGTTGTAAGCCCACATCTGATATGAATAGAATCCAATGCCTATTTTTTCTGTCATCTGCCAGTTTTTGATTTTAATTGAATAATTGTTTTATTGACACTGCTTTTCCTCATATTAGGCATGTAGTATAAATGTTCTGTCATTCATTTTGTGAATATGCTTGTGAACAAGGCTGTAAGCCGAAACGTGGCAGCTGTTTTTTATCTTGACGTTGCAAATAAAGATTTTAATGGCATTCTGCAGGTGCCGGCTACATTTTTCTTGGAGTTACACCCTAAATACAGTTTTAACATGTTCACAAAATAAACTTATCCTTTAAAACAGTTTTTTTTTAAACTCCTTATAAGCAGAACTAGGAAGGCAAAAGGCACGCAGAATGGTTTCCAAAGTAAATATAAGTCAGATAATTGCAATCTCAACTTGTAACTTTATATTTTGATCAGAAAACATCACTAGGAGGTAATTTTGTTAATCTTTTAAACATAAATTACTGCGTGAAACTAAAAATATTGCCTTGCTGTACAACCATTAGACAACAAACATTATTTAAATTAAAGGAAATTATTATTAATATATATCATGAATAAAAAGTAAATATACTTTCTATATCTTATCTTAAATTCAATATCTCCACTTATCATTATATTGGCCATACTATACTTCTATGTTATGGATCCTATCATAAACATTATCAATACTGTACAAAAGTATAAATGTTCCATGATTTCATGTTACTCACCTCACTACTAGGTGGCAACGCCTGTTGTAAGTTGTCACTTCTGAGTACAGAATCATCGGCATCAATAAGATTATCTACAGGAACGGTTTGCTTGGATGTCGTGTAGGTGAAGTCATCCGTTGGGTCCAGAGCCACACACACATTATATGAGTAGGGAAGAGGTAATGTTCCATCACTATACATGGAGAGTATTCTGGGATCAACTGGCGGATACAGACTAGCACTTAGAGATCCAAGGTTTGGTGAATGCCTTTCTTCTCTGCATTTTGATATAATGACCAAAATTACAGTAATAATAAATAAAAAGGAAATCAGTGCTAATGCAATAACTAAATATAATTGCAAACTGGTTTGAGGATCTTCATTGATATGATTGCTGACTTTAGGAACCACTTTCTGGAAGCTATCTGTAACAACAAGGCTTAAAGTGACTGTAGCTGAAAGAGAGGGGATCCCATTGTCCTTCACCATCACCACAACCTTATGATTTAACATATCCTTTTCTTGAAAGACATGTGATGTCTTGATTTCCCCAGTGTGATCATCAATAATAAAATATGATGTCTCTGATACATGAAGGAAATGATAAGAGAGCCAAGAGTTATGTCCAGAATCTGCATCCACTGCAACAACTTTCGCAATTAGAGAACCTGGTTCAGAAGAAAAAGGAACCATCTCAAACATAGGTAATCCACCGATTTCTGGAGATGGGTACAAAATTTTTGGTACATTATCATTCTGATCTACTATATGTATAATTAGTGTTGTACTGCTGTTCAGAGATGGGGATCCACTGTCTTTGGCAGTTACCTCTATTATCAACTCTTTGAACTGCTCATAATCAAATGATTTCTGAGCATAGAGAACTCCCGTTTCCATGTTAATAGATAAGATGGAAGGCACAGGCTGAACTTCTGAATTGTTGCCTGAAATGGAATAAAAAATCCTGGCATTGTTTCCACTGTCCGAATCAGAAGCTTGTATTCTGTAGATTAAGGCTCCTGGTAAATTGTTCTCTGGCACATAAGCAATATAAGTAGATTTCATAAAAACTGGTGGATTGTCATTGATATCTGATATGTCCAGTTTAATGGTTCTTCTGCTGGAAAGTGGAGGAGATCCTCCATCAGTAGCTGTAATTGTAATATTATAAGATGACTGCTGTTCTCTGTCCATAGAGGATTTTGTAGCTATTCTGTAATAATTGTCAGATGACACAATCAAATTGAAAGGTACTGTTTCAATAATTTGGCAGTCAACTACTCCATTTTCTTCAGAATCCTGATCACGAATTTCAATTAGAGCTATCATAGTGCCAACTGCAGAATCCTCAGGTATAGGAGTAGATAAGGAACTAATTAATATTTCAGGAGCATTGTCATTGACATCAATGACTTCTATTAATACTTTGCAATGAGTAACAAAACCCCCTCCGTCCTTTGCTTGTACAGAGAGCTCAAAGTTTCTTGCTGTTTCAAAGTCTAAAGTTCTCTTTATCTTAATGTCACCATTACTGGGATGAATGTTAAACATGCCTGTGTGATGAATATTACCAGATGTTTTGCTAAATGAATATGTAATCTGTCCATTGATACCATCATCTTTATCAGTAGCATTTACAGTAATTATTGTGGTATTGATTGGAATACTTTCAATCACACTGGTTTTATACAGCTGCTCAGTACATACTGGAAAATTGTCATTAGCATCAGTGACAATGATCTTGATTACAGCTGTTCCAGACCTCACAGGATGTCCTCCATCTAATGCTGTTAAAATTAATTCATGCTCTTTAAGTGTCTCTCGATCTAAAGGTTTTTCTAACACAAGTTCAGGAAATTTGCTCCCATCTGGACTCATACTTTCGGTTAGTGTAAAATGCTGATTATCACTGAGCTTGTATGTGTCTATTGAATTAGCACCAGTATCAGGGTCTTCTGCATTCTGTAATGTAAATCTTGTTCCAGGTAGAGTTGATTCAATGATTTCCAAAGAAAATGTATCAGGAGTAAATCTGGGGGAATTATCATTTATATCCTGAATTTCAGTTCTGACCTTAACAATGTTAAAAGGATATTCAACCACAGCATCAAAGGTTAGGAAGCAGGTAGTTTCTGCCGCACACAGTGTCTCTCTATCTATCCGGTCTTTCGCATACAGATTTCCATTGTCTAAATTCACATAAAAATATTTATCTGCAACACGTGATACAATTCTCAGTTTTCTAGATGTGAGCTGCTTAATATCTAACCCGATATCATCTGCAATATTTGCTATAACAGAGTCTTTTCTTATTTCTTCTACAATGGAGTAATAAATCTGACCTGAGACTGAATGATACAGCCATGAGAATAAGAAGGAAAATAATACTTGCCATCTGATCCCTTTGTATATCTGTATGCGTAGTTTCAACTCATCCATTCTCATTGTTTGTTATCTAGAACAGAATCCAGTCCGATAAGCTATAAAGTTAATTTGCTTAATCCATCCACAAAAACAACAGTAAATATTCTGTATTTTGGTGTGTACAGAAAATCCAGAAAATGGCTGTGACTCTTCTTGCAGATTAGCAGTGTGTGTGAGTGTTGAAAATACCAGTGGATCTCCAGCTCTGTATTCTTCCCCTTATTGGTCAAACAGCGGCGCTCTGAGGTAAAACTAAGGAACTGCAGCTATAAATATTTCCATTTAAAGAACTGTTTTAAATGCATTTGTATACATTTTGTACTGTATGTATTTGTTATGCCATTTTTTAAGTGAATCTATTGTTAAAATTTAGTCTTCACGTGGCTTAAAAGGACTCATGTTAGCTTCAGCAAATCACATAAAAAAGCATTCTTTACCAATGAGTATTATAAGACATTTAAAACAATTCTCACACCCCCATCTGCAATGAGTTTTTATAGCAGGGGCATCCAACACTTCTTTCCCACCAGAGATGCTAGCAGCATATGTAGTGACCCTCCCAAATCTGGGTAAAGAACCCAATAGTCCAGCGAACTTCCACCCAATTTCACTACTCAACATGGACGTTAAAGTCTGTGCTAAACTGTTTGCTCAACGTCTCCTTCACATGCTCTCCTCATTTATTAAATCAGACCAACTTGGCTTTAATAAAGGCAGGCAGGCCTCAGACCCTACCAGGAGTAAAATTGACATTATACAACATGCCTGAACCAGTCAAACACCTTCTCTGCTACTCTCTATTGACGTGGAGAAGGTATTCGACAGGGTGCCATGGGGATATATGTCTGCAGTCCAGACCAAATATGGATTTAAGGGCAGGATCCTATTAGCAATACTGGCCATTTACTCTGCACCCTCGGCAAAGTTGTACTATCCAAGTCCTTTCAAATTTCAAACAGTACCATGCAGGACTGCCCCCTCTCCCCTTCCATATTCAATCTCATAATTGAACCTTTAGTAGAAAATATCCAGTCTCACACACATATCACAGGATTTTGAATCAATCGTAAAAAACATATAATCAATCTCTTTGCGTATGACGTAATTCTTCTCCTGACTAAACAACACACGTCTCCCCCCCCCCCTTTGCTCATCAAGTCTTAAATGCATTTAGCATAGGGTGACCAGACATCCCCGGTTTCAGGGGACAGTCCCCGGATTGAGGACACCAAGTCTGTCCCCAGTTTTGTCCCCAGATTGGATTTGAACAGGGGCTGGGGCAATTTTAAAGACAGTCAGTGCAGAATTAAAAAAAAAATCTGAATTACACCCCCCCACTCCACTGCTCCTACTAGCTTAGGGGGGTGTATTTTTTTACATTATTTGTGCCCCTTTCTGATGATCATGTGCTGGTTGGAGCGGAGGGAATATTTGTTCAGTTTTGGGTGCATGCCCATTCAGCTCGCATGTTCTTCTGCCTTGGCTCAAGTCCCGGCCAGCCGCCTGCCTGCTTATCTCCTTGCCTTCCCTGGCGGAGTGATCTTCCTCCACTCCCCACCCAGTAGTAGCCGGGGCCCGGAGAGTAAAGCCCTGTGCACACGATCGGATTTCCTATGGATTCTAATCCGATGGATTTTTCCATCGGAAATCCGATGAAGCTGACTTCCATCAGTCTTGCCTACACACCATCAGTCAAAAAACCAATCGTCCCAAACACCGTGACGTAAAACACTTAGACGAGCCGAGAAAAATTAAGTTCAATGCCTCTGAGCATGCGTCGACTTGATTCTGAGCATGCGTGGGTTTTTTATCCGATGGAGTTCCACACAGACGATCGGATTTTGATATATTTTTTTTTCCCATCGGAAAAATTTAAAACATGTTCTTTTTTTCACACCAATGGAAAAAAGACCGATGGGGCCCATACACGATCGGTTCGTCCGATTAAAACAGTCCATCGGACTGTTTTCATCGGTAAAACCGATCGTGTGTACACGGCTTAAGACTTGACAGGCTGTGAGGCGGGCGGCGATGGGAAAAGAGTCGCTGATTGGCACCATTACTAGTAAAAAAAAATATGTCCCCTTAAATTTCATTTTAAAAATATGGTCACCTTAATTTAGCACCATATCTTATTATAAAGTGAATATTACTACATTCTTAATTTTAAATTTAGGGGTACATGGAGAGACACACAAAAATCTGTCTGCCCAACTGCCCTACTCATGGGCAGATGAAAGTATCCCATATCTAGCTATTTTTCTGACAGCAGCTATGAAAAGCTTAGTAGAGGCCAACCACAAACTTTTTAAAGCGAATATACGTCAAGATGTGAAACATCTGTCTTAAGTGGAAATGTCTTGGTTCGGAAGGCTGGCGTCTTTTAAAATGCAAATATTACCCAAAATACAATACATATTCCAAACGTTGCCAATCCCTGTACCTTCCTCACACCTCTCAAGTCTAAGACCTATACCGTGCACCTTTCTTTGGAGCGGTAAATAAGCTAGATGTGAACACCGTCATCTCATCAAACACAGGAAAGTGGGTGGCATTGGTCTCCCAGACCTCACAGACTACCTTAGAGCAGGGGTGTCAAACTCAATTTCATTGTGGGCCGCATCAGCATTATGATTGCCCTCAGAAGGGCCGGTTGTATCTGTAAGATTAGATGTCCAGCGCATCCCCTCCCCTTTACATTATATGTCAAGAGCCACCCCATCATCAGAAATTAAGTCCCCCACTCTCCCTTACATCACAGTGCACCCCCCTTTCTTTATGCTGCTGCTGGGAAGAAGCTGGATGCATTGCTTGAAAGCAGAAAGTAAGGGTCTGGAGTAGGACCAGAGGAGGGCTGGAGTTCTCCTGCAGCTGCAGGAGAGGTGTGAGGGCCACATGAAATGGCCTGGAGGGCCGGATTCGGCCCGTGGGCCTTGTGTTTGACACCTGTGCCTTAGGGCTTTAAACTTGACCCAACTTCATCAGTGGTTTCAACCAAATCCAGATACTCTGTGTGGAGCTGGAATCTTCTCTCGATATGATGCAGTCTGCCACTCAGTACACATTTGTTAGCATTAACAACCCAAACCTCTGTCATGGCATGGTGAGCCCTACTAGACTCAAGGACCCTGCACGCATTCTATTCATTACCCTATAGAGGTTCTAGAACACATTATCCACTATATATTGATCATGCAATGGTGAGAATGGGTATACAATCTTTATCAAAATGGTACTCTTAAGGATATAGAGGGCCTGAAAAGGGAATATGGATTACCTAAAACCTCTAGCTTCACATATGCAAGGATTTTTTTTTTTTTTCACAAACATCCACCCCCAAGTATAATGATTCTGGAGGAAGTGTGGCAATACCTTTGTGCACTCCACACTTCCCATAAAGGAATCTCCCTATTTTACAATACTCTTCAACAAAAAACTAGCTTTACCACAACTCCCCCCATGCTGAAATGGGAAACAGACCTTCAAAAAGAAAACTCCACCAAACAGTGGGTTGTGGCACTACACTGTAACTCCTATAGATCACACTGTGTCACTCACTGGGAGTTATCACAAAAGCAACTAACGTGCTGATACCTGACTCCATGCCAACTGGCCAAATTTTCAACTTCCAACTCCTCCTTCTGCTGGAGAAAATGTGGCCAAGTGGTGACTTTAGACCATATTTTTAGGTTATGCAAGAGCATTATTAGCTTCTCACACTTAACAGGTAGTCTAACTAAACCAGACCCTGGTCTAGCGATTTTACACTTGGGTATTGATCTCTTCCCTCATAACTATAAAACTGTTGTAATTCATGTGTTATTACTAGCCAAATTTATCATTGCAAGACACTAGAGACAGGACCATGCACCAAACTCCTCGGAAGTGTCAACTTAATAATTGTCCACTACTCCTTTGAAAACATGTAACCTCATAAAGCAAATACCAGATCCACTTTTGATGCTAGATGGAAACCCTGGGTAGAAATCAGCTAATATGCTGATACTACAACATAATATATGCCACATACTTAGAAAGGATATGTAATCATTTTGCCTTTTGCGTTCATTTTAATATTTCTGTTATAGCTTGCGAAATGAGTAACCTATGCTGCTTGGTTTTACTGTTTTCTATCTTGTACTGTCTAAAATGTAATAATAAAAACTATTTGAAATAAAAAAAGTTATTGAAAAGAAACACTTCTGTTTTCAAACTCGCTAGAACTTTTAAGCTGTGAGCTACAGCCTAGACTGTTCTGTCTCTAGCATTGTGGCTGTTCCACTTTATTAGAGACTACAGTCTGTTTTTTTCAATCAGACAGACCCTGTATGGTAGATTGCAGATGAGAGGATCAGCAAGACAAAAACTAAGTAGCAAGATGCAGATCTTAGCAAGCAGCAAAACTATGTAAAAAGCAGAGTCTACATATGTATTTATTGAATAATGAGGATTGAGATATAATATATATATATATATATATATATATATATATATATATATACATATGTAGCAATGTGGACTACAATTGCAAAGTATAGCGATCCCCATCATTTATTTAATTTTTTTTTTATTTTTATAAATTCTTTATTTTTTTCACAGCAATAACAATTTACATTTGTACATCAACACCTCCCGCTTCCACTTATACTTCTTCAACTTATCAATTACTACATCATTTATCACATAGTTGGAATCTCCTAAAACCTTCTTTCCTTTTTAATCATGCTTCCTCCTAATTTTAGTACAACCATGTGCTACTTCCCGCCCTTATAACCGTTCCGTTTTTTAGAGAAAGGAAAAAAAAAAGAAAAAGAAAAACAGTTAAGGAATAAGAAAGATATCTAAAAAAAAAAGAAAAAAAAAGAAGGGGAGCCCCCCCCCAGAATCCTTCTCCCATCCCCCTCTCCTCCTCACCCAGGACCTTACTTAGGATTTTTGTTCCCTATATATAATATAGGGAGTCCAGACCTCCCAGTACCTCTCTTCTTGCTCTCTCAACATCATAGTGAGATTCTCCATTTGCTGGATTTCTGTTATTCTCCCCATCCATTGTATTTTAGTTGGATCTGCCGTACTTTTCCACAGAATCGGAATACATGCTTTTGCTGCTGTAAGCAGATGCCTTAAAAGGGAGTTTTTGTATTTTTCTGTCGATAACGGAATATCATGTAGCAGAAAAGCTGCCGGATTTTCTCCAAGAGACACCTCAGTAATTTCTTTAACTGTTTCAGAAACCATATCCCAGAATTCTTTCAATCTCGGGCAGTCCCAGAATATGTGCAGCATGGTGCCTTCCGCTCCCTTGCAGCGCCAGCATTGGTTCGATACTTGTGGAAATATCCGATTCAATACTGCCGGGGTTCTATACCACCTAGTCAAGATTTTGTACCCTCCTTCTTGATATCTTGTTGCCATTGACGCTTTATGCGTAAACAAAAATATTTTATTTTTCTGCAACTCAGAGAATGTAACTCCTAAGTCTCTCTCCCATGCTTGTATGAAGGCCAGTTCTTGTGGGGCTTCTGACTCTATCAACAGAGCATACATAATTGAGAGTGAGTGTCCCAATGGTTCCCCTTTTAGACATATCTGTTCGAACCTAGATGGTATACGTACTTCAGGCACCCATTGCATAATTGACCGCAGGAAAGCGTTCAGCTGTATTCGCCTAAATATATCAAGATCTTCCGCAAATACACATTCAATCTCCTCCTTAGTCATTATAAGATTATCAATCACAAAATGTATGATCCTGCTAATTCCCCGCCGCCTTAGTTCTTTAAATCCCCATATTTTTTTTTTACATTTCTATGTACTGTATTGTCCCTCTAGTGCCCAGCTGACATCATATCTGTGAGCCAAACCAAAGAGATTGTGGGATTACCAGTTCCTCAGAATGGCAATTGCTCCGCATGATAATACGCCTTTATTACCTTTCCCAGGGATCTTTGCTACCATCAGAGAGATTGCTGGGAAGAGCTATGAAAGAGGCCAGAGATCTGCCCCATGCTCTCTTCCTCCTGGGCCTTGTGTGTGACGGACCTCGCTGTACAGGGAGAGTGAGGTCGCGGCCTAGCACACAGTGTACAACATTCCAACCCGGCCAGGAAGGGCCTAGCACTGCTTGCTGTTCATGAGACGTCTATCCAGCACCACCTCGACAGTCTGACAACCCGTGCTTCGTGCTTCACATCAGATGATCGTTGCAAGTGGATCCGTTGCAAGGATGCCTCTCTGGGAGCCGCTGTTCGGAAGGTATTGAATTGGTCTGGTCGTTCGTGAGAGGGCAATTGCCCACCTTTGCAAACCTTTCTTTGTTGCTTCACTGGGACACTGTGTACAGACAGCTTTACCCTGGGGAAACACTTTACCACACTTCTATTTGAACACTGTACATAGAAACCTGTCGCATCAACCATTCCAAGAAATACCATTGCCTTGTTACTGCACCCTATTGGATACAGTAATGAGTTTCGACTGCCGGCCAAGTCCATCAGGCCTGCAACGGGGACATTCATGTCATTACTACTTAAAGGGCACTCATACCATTCTTGTTTGACTAATCTCTCATTAGGATTAAAAGTCAAATAGGCCGGCCTGGGTTCCCCTTTAGAAGTATTTCCAGAATTAATGCTTAACTCTTGATTATCCTTTCAGGTCATGTTCAAGTGGCACTCCATTGTACATACGAGTATATAATATACTGTTATTGCCAAATTGTCTTAACTTGTATTATTGTGGGGAAACTCTTCTGCTGAGCTGGACTGTTACCCAAAGCTTGGTTGATCTATTACCTCCTCTGTGCAACAAGATCTTCTTTGAGGTATCTCAGTAAAAATTGATAGAATATAATCTCACTGAGTTGTTTGACTTATTACTTTAAGGTGGTGCAAAGATGTCTGAACCCAGGGTGTGAGGTGGGTTAGAATGTTTACAGGGTCATGGTGGTGCAGATGAGCAGGTAAATCCAAGCAGTCCCCAAGGGGGTGGTGCTATCTATCTATATATATATATATATATATATATATATATATATATATATATATACTGTATTTATAAAATAATCATGGTAGATGTGTTTATACATTGAGTATACGGCAGACAGGAACTATTTTTAAGATCTGGTTAACCCACTTTTATTTAAAAGAAAGCACAAGTTCAACAATGAATGACTTCCCATGCAATGGATTTTCTTCAGCAGAATACAAACACTGGAAAATGCCATGAGCTCACTCAGCTTCAACTTCAGTACCACGCTGTACCTCTTACCAGTGGCTCAGACTGCGATATCCAACTAGCTTGGATATTTGTCTCTCTAGCCTTTAGTCACAGCGTCCTGCTACATTGCCTACCTCTGGCCTGGGGATTGGAGTTCTCCTGACACCATGATAGGAGCTGACCTGACTCCTGGAAATGATACCCTCTGTCTCTTTGCTTCTGGCTGGGCCCTCTGTCCCCTCGATAAGAACTTTCATCTCCCACACTGAGCCAAATACACAGCTTTCTCTGCCTGGAAACACTAGTCCAGAACATCACATTTACCCTATGGCTGGGTTCACACTGCTGCGAATTCTATTGCGAATTTGAGCCGTTGCGATTGCTCAAATTCGCAAGTCATTAAAATAACATTGTTTTACATTTGTGCCGTTCACATCAATGCATTGCGAATCTAAGCTGCGGGTAAAAAGGGTCCTGTGCGAGTTTGATCCATGTGCGATGCGAATTCAGCTCTATAGACTGGTATTCCCTGAAATCGCGGCCGCAAAATCGCGGCAAATCCACGGCAAAAACGCAGCCGCAAAATCACGGTAAAATCGCGCGATTTTGAATTCGCAGCAGTGTGAACCTGGCGTAAATGTGAATCCTGTGTCACATTTTCCTATCTTCTTACAGTAACAGAGTCTTGTCCTGTCACCGTCAGGGGAAAATGAAAACTTCTGCTATGAGCTTTAACCAGTGCTCAGTCGGACACTGATATCAGTCATAAGACTGCCATATACTGCTGATGAGAAAAGATATTTAGAAGTTTATATTTACTAAAATGTTTGCATGTACATGTTCTGTGTACTGTGGGAGACCAGATATAGTGAAAGCGGAGTCTTGGGTTTATTAACACTTTAATAAAATAAAATGGAACCTTTATAAGAAAAGAAAAAATACATATATTATTTTCCTACAAAGTACTGTAGCAGTTTCAAACATGTTTTAAAGTTTCAGTTTACACCTGTAGTTTTAGCAAATGATCCTTCTGAGTTTTCTAACCAGCTGAATCAGTGAATTTAAAATGTTTCTATTCTCCTTAATGTATGTATGAAGAATTTTAAAATGTTTTGAGAATCATACCATTAACAAATAATGTATATTTCTGCAGAAAAGTTGGAGCTCTGTTGAAAAGGTTTGGTGAAAATGAATTAAAAAAACGAATCACTCCCGTTACTTAGTTATCACTGATTACATAAAAACTGTGTAAGGGCCAAGAGGAAATGCCAAAAATTAATTCATGTGCCAAACATGTCCCCAAAAAAAGACAGGGTATGATGGGTACTTTCATTGTATTCCCCTTCAAAAACTACAACTAAAGTTATATAACAACTCATTGTATGTCCCTTGTTCTTTTTTTTGCAGTAATTCCTACAGTAAGTGTTGCAAACCCTTATGCAAAAGCAGGGATAGCTCAGAAAGGGGCCGGCATCCAGCCAAAGTTCCAATATGGGATACTTATCCCTCCGGAACCACGCTTTGGGGGACTGGCCAGTGATTTCCCTTTTGGCAAGCATAGGTATGTGATGGTTTTTTACAGATATCACCCATATTGGAACCTTGGCTCAACGCCGGTCCCTTTCTGAACTATTCCTACTATGCTCCCCCTCTGTATGGGTACAAGGCTGTGTTGTCCCCCTGGTAACTGGATGACACTACCACACGTTTTTAACCTCTTGGCTGTTATTGTTTGTATACTGAAAACTATGCTCCACACCCCTTGATGAAAGGATGTGATCCTGAAATGTGTTGGGTACTTGAAGGGGGCTTCTTCTTGGTTGGATCATGTTCTAAAGCTAACAGACACTGTACAGCATTGGTCACATATAAAATAGTTTGCTGTTCTATTATGTTAGCAATCTTTAATAATTTTAAACATTGTGTTTAAAAAAATGTGTACTAAGATTTTAAAATTCTGTCTATTTTTGAGTTTTGACATTTATAGGCCTAAAAAGTCCCTTAGTGGTGTATCTATCTTCCTTTTTCCTTTTTTACCTTCCTTTTTCTCTGTATATTATGGGATGTTGGCCTAACCTTTCACTGACCTGACCTATATTAATTTCAAACCTTTTGCATATGGATGTGAAATTAATAGATTTTAGATAAATATTCAATACAAAATACATAGAAAAGACTGTAAAGCAATTTCCATAAAACTTAAGGCAGCCATCCATTCTATTAAACCAACGTTATACTACCCTAAATCTACTGTAAATGAAAAAAAAAATAAGTTAATAGGCCTATATTCTATTTTCTGCAATGTAAACCAATTGCAACTACATCTCAGGTCTGCATTGTAAACCTTCATACAATTAATTACCTGTATGTTGTTAGTGCATACACTAAAATTGTTACATAGAGTAATAAAAAAAAAAAGTAAAATCAACGATTACAATATGTACAGTATATGTCTATGTGCTATGCAATCAAAGTTGGGAAAATTATATTAATGAAGATTAAATACAAATTAAAGTGAAAAATAAGTTGACTGAATATGTCACACATAACCTTCATGAAAAATGTCACTGACTAAATGACCCTTACCCTGATCTACATGTGGCCATTGGGAGGCAATTATGTGTGTATGATACGTGCTGGAATTTTCTTGGAAATTCCTTTTTTGGAAAAATATACTTTCTATAGCTTAACTTAGTTTACCATAATATAAGCCATACCATAATTCCATATGTTATATATCCCATCACAAACATTATACAAACTATAGAAGAGTAGAAATGGTTAATGTTTACATGTTACTCACCTCACTACTAGGTGGCAACGCCTGTTGTAAGCTGTAATTTCGGAGGTCAGAATCATCTGCATCGATAAGATTATCTACAGGAACGCTTTGACCAGATTTCACATAGGTGAAGTCATCCGTTGGGTCCAGAGCCACACACACATTATATGAGTAGGGAAAAGGTAATGTTCCATCACTGTACATGGAGAGTATTCTGGGATCAACTGGAGGATACAGACTAGCACTTAGAGACCCAAGGTTTGGCAAATGCCTTGTTTCTCTACATTTTGATATAATAACCAATATTACTGTCACGATGAATAACAATGAAATTAGTGCCAATGCAATAACTAAATATAATTGCAAAGTGCTTTGAGGATCTTCATTGATATGATTGCTGACTTTAGGAACCACTTGCTGAAAGCTATCTGCAACAACAAGGCTTAAGGTGACTGTAGCTGAGAAAGAGGGGATCCCATTGTCCTTCACCATCACCACAACCTTATGATTTAACGGATCCTTTTCTTGAAACAGGCGTGATATCTTTATTTCCCCAGTGTGTTCATCAATAATAAAATGTGATGCCTCTGACACATGAGTGAAATGATAAGAGAGCCAAGAGTTATGTCCCGAATCTATATCCACTGCAACAACTTTCGCTATTAAAGAACCTGGTTCAGAAGAAAAAGGAACCATCTCAAAGATAGGTAATCCGCCGATTTCTGGAGATGGGTACAGAATTTTTGGTACATTATCATTCTGATCTACTATATGTATAATTACTATTGTACTGCTGTTCAGAGATGGGGATCCACTGTCTCTGGCAGCTACCTCTATTATGAACTCCTTGAATTGCTCATAATCAAATGATTTCTGAGCATAGAGAACTCCCGTTTCCATGTTAATAGATAAGAAGGAAGGCAGAACTTCTGAAATGTTGCTTGAAAAGGAATAACGTATCTTAGCATTGTCTCCACTGTCCGGATCAGATGCTTGTATTCTGTAGATCAAGGCTCCTGGTAAATTGTTCTCTGGCACATAAGCAATGTAAGTAGATTTCATAAAAGCTGGTGGATTGTCATTGATATCTGATATGTCCAGGTTGACGGTTCTTCTGCTGGAAAGTGAAGGAGATCCTCCATCAGTAGCTATAATTGTAATATTATAAGATGACTGCTGTTCTCTGTCAATAGGAGATCTTGTAACTATTCTGTAATAATTGTCAGATGACACAATCAAATCAAAAGGTACTGTTTCGATAATTTGAACGTCAACAACGCCGTTTTCTCCAGAATCCTGATCATGAATTTCAATTAGAGCTATCATAGTGCCCACTGCAGAATCCTCAGGTATGGGAGTAGACAAGGAACTAATTAATATTTCAGGAGCATTGTCATTGACATCAATGACTTCTATCAATACTTTGCAATGAGTTACATAACCACCTCCATCCTTTGCTTGTACAGAGAGTTCATAGTTTCTTGCTGTTTCAAAGTCTAAAGTTCTCTTTATCTTAATTTCTCCATTACTGGGATAAATATTAAACATGCCTGTACGATGGATATTACCTGATGTTTTGCTAAATGAATATGTAATCTGTCCATTGATACCTTCATCTTTATCAGTTGCGTTTACATTAATTATAGTGGTATTGATTGGAATACTTTCAATCACACTGGTTTTATATAGTTGCTGAGTACATACTGGAAAATTGTCATTAGCATCAGTGACAATGATCTTGATTACAGCTGTTCCAGACCTCACAGGATGTCCTCCATCTAATGCTGTTAAAATTAATTCATGCTCTTTAAGTGTCTCTCGATCTAAAGGTTTTTCTAACACAAGTTCAGGAAATTTGCTCCCCTCTGGACTGATGCTTTCAGTTAGTGTAAAATGCTGATTATCACTGAGCTTGTATGTGTCTATTGAATTAGCACCAGCATCAGGGTCTTCTGCATTCTGTAATGTAAATCTTGTTCCAGGTAGTGCTGATTCATTGATCTCCAAAGAAAATATATCAGGAATAAATCTGGGGGAATTATCATTTATATCCCGAATTTCCGTTCTGACCTTAACAATGTTAAAAGGATATTCAACCACAACATCAAAGTTTAGAAAGCAGGTAGTTTCCGGCCCACACAGTGGCTCTCTGTCTATCCTCTCCTTCACATACAGATTTCCATTGTCTAAATTCACATAAAAATATTTCTCTGCAACACGTGATACAATTCTCAGTTTTCTAGACAAGAGCAGCTTAATATCTAATCCAAGATCATCTGCAATATTTGCTATAACAGAGTCTTTTCTCATTTCTTCTACAATGGAATAATGAATCTGACCAGAGACTGAATGACATAGCCAGGAGAATAAGAAGGAAAATAATACTTGCCATCTGATTCCTTTTTTTATCTGTGTGTGAAGTTTCCACTCATCCATCCTCAGCATTTAGTATCTAGATTAAAATATCCAGTCCAGTTGGCTATATACTTCACTTGCTTAATCCATCCACGTAGGCAAAATGAAATATTCTGTATTTTGGTGTGCACAGAAAATCCAGAAAATGGTTGTGCCTCTTCTTGCAGATTTGCAGTGTGTGTGAGTGATGAACATGCCAATGGATCTCCAGTTCTGTACTCTTCTCCTTATTGGTCAAACAGTGGCGCTCTGAGGTGAAACTAAGGAACTGCAGCAATGAACATTTTCATTTAAAGAATTGTGTTTTAAATGCAGTTGTATAATTTTTTTGCTCTTGAGAGCTGGCTACAAATTGATTTAGGCGGCATAGTTCTGTAGATTATGATTAGAAGCAGTTTTTTTTAGTTTAGAGGAAGCAAAAACAATGTTTTCCTAATGTGGTTTGCTGAAGCTAACACATGCTCTTTTAATCCACAAAAAGAGTACATTTTAAAGATCAACTTTAAAATGTCATTGCTTGAAAAGGTCTCAGTGTTGTAAATAATTGTCAAAATAGACAAACTTCATTTTCAAAGTATTTTAAAAGCTTTTAAATAAATATGAATGTGAAAAATGTAGCATCAAAAAATATTATTAAATTGTTGCCCAAACAAATGTCTTCCATATTGAACTTCAATAGGACTCTTCCTTCACCATTGTATGTGCATCAAATGAATATCAAATGAATATAAATTAAACTTGGATCACCCATCAGAGTGAAAATTCACCAGAATAAATGGCTGCATGAATTACAGGCAGCAAAATTACATGACAGTAAAATTGCTCCAGCCTCTCTCCAGCTGTTCTGGGAGTTTGGCTCCCCACAATTGATATCAGATTGCTGTATAGACAAAGATCACACACCAGAGCAAGAAAAGAGGGAGACTATAGTGTAGGATTTAAATCACTTGTAAGTTCATTAAATACACACACATTTAAATTTTCTAGCACTGACTTTCATAACTTTAGTGTTTAAATGAATATGCCATGCTCTTTTATATTCTCAAATCTGGAGATCTCAGCAACTAGAGAGCTAGAAAACATTACATCCTGCAACCCCAATTACTTCAAAGCAACACATTTGATTCACTAGTTTGTTACATATCTACAGTACATATTGTTTGCCAAGAACACCTATGGTATAACAAAGACATGCAATACAGTATATGGCATATTTATTTAAATACATTTTCAATAAAATTAAAACTTTGATTATTCTATCTGAACAAGTAATAACACCACTGAGGCCATTTTAAACAAATACATTTTAAAGTTGCTCTACTATTAAAGATAACTCTTCAAGTGGACTAAGATGGCAGCTTCAGCAGATCACATTAGTAAAAAAATCGTTTTTGTTTGATCTAAACAGAATAAAACTGCTTTTAAGCTCCCTGGCACTTTCTAGTCATGATTTACAGACTAGGCAGCCTGGTATCTAGCTATTAAAAGCATTGTTTTACTTTTTTAGAAAATGCAATCTATTGTTTTTTTTTTCAAGAAGATCAGCAAAGCAAAGCTTGGAGTTGCAGAACTAAGTAGGGAGCAGAGCCTACAAAAAAATTATCAAATTAGTAATTTTATATACATATATATACAGGGCTTTTTTTCTGCCGGAACACCATCCGCCAGAGCACTCCCGTGTCCAAATCTGTGTAGCCTGCTGTGCTGGCGCCACCTGTAATGAAACACTGACGGCCGTGGAGAGATCAAACACAAAGGCACCTCCACCAGAGCACTCCCTGCCACTGAGGCACCTCCGCCATTGCACTGCTCGCCGCTGAGGCACCTCCATCAGAGCACTCCCCGCTGCTGAGGGATCAAATGGCTGCAGCCTATAAGAGCAGACGGCGGAGTGATCTGCACTCTGCTCCGCCTCTCAATACAGACCGACCAGAAGCTCGATTTGTCTGTGATAGAGATGTTCAGTGCGGCCACGTGGTAATATCGTTGGATGGTTGGTGTGGGTAGGTAGCCTGTCCTCCTCCTCACTAGTCTCCTGTTAACTGTTGTGTGCTGGAGACTGTGGTAAAAACTAAAGTTTTTCGTTTCTGGTGGTGACAATGCTGCTGAATGGGGCTGTGCTGTGCCTGCTAAGAGACTGTCTCTTGCTGGACTGTGCTGTGGCTGTCTCTTGCTGGGCTGTGGCTGTCTCTTTCTGGACTGGGCCATCTCTTGCTGGACTGGGCCATCTCTTACTGGACTGGGCTGTCTCTTTCTAGACTGTGCTGTCCCTTTGCTGGACTGTTCTGTGGCTGTCTCTTTGCTGGACTGGGCCGTGGCTGTCACTTTGCTGGATATTTGGGAATGTCTCTTTGCTCAATATATGGGGGGCTATTGTTTCTGGATATGAAAGGGTATATATTGATGCTGGAAGAATTTATTCTTGCTGTAGTGGGTCTATTATTGCTTTTACTGCAGTAAAAAACTCACAGGGCTCATGCACATGGGCACTTAGAGCTGTACAGTAGGGATGAGCTCATACAGTATATGTTTGGATACATGTCCAAACTATATGACAAGAATGCTGAAATAGTCTGGAAGTGTCTCATACTTTGGTAAGTGCTGGATATTTCAAATTTTCTGCACATTTTATTGCATTGCTTTTTATTAACAAATGTCATACAAATTACCTGTATAGGCCCCCAAATTATACTTGGTTCCCTGTAAATCCCTTGGTTCCCTAAAGGGGCAGTTTTAGGGGGGTTCTAGGGGCTGGGGCATGGCCTAGGAGCGGGATGAGTTCCTGTATATATATATATATAAATAGCTTAGAAACACTTTTTTTCAAACTTGATTTGATTATTTACATTCCATAAGTCAAGTCAAGAAAGTAAGTGTGAAAATAAATCAAACTTAAAGTGATTACCTTTGAAAAAGATTCACTGCCAGCCCTTCTATTTTATCAGGCATGATGCACTCTGTAAGTGTTTTTTAAACAAGGGAGAGGGAGATCTCAGCCCCTCCCGCTGTAGCCCTAAATCGGAGTAGCAGAGAGCCGGGAGTCACGTGTCTGGCCTGAATATAACTGGAAAAAAGGTATTTAGAGGCTCTCTTAAAAAAAAAAAAAAAAACACTTATAGAGTGCATTGTTACTGATAAAATAGGGGGGCTGGCAGTGACAGTTGTTAAACATTTTATAACTACTAATAGCGGCAGGAGGGGGCGGAGACAAAGACACATAGCTGACAGGCAGGGAGGGAGGGGAGAGAGGAAGAAAGCAGGGCCGCGGATAACGGAGGCATGTAAACTGACTACGGTAATCAGGGCTCAGCAGTTTTTTACAGCTTAGAGAGGGGCAGGTTAGACAGCACAAGTACTGTGGGAACAGGAGCTCACTTTTTTTTTTGTTAGAGTTACAAACATTTTAAGAACAAATTTGCCCTAATATCTAATGTAGCATATATTATTTTCATAGAAAGTACTGTGGCAGTTACAAACATAGGTTAAAGCTGCAGTTTTCACCTGTAGTATCAGCAAGAGATCCCTCCAAATTTTCTAACCAGTTGAATCAGTGAATTACAAATTGTTCTAGTCTCCTTAATATATGTATATATTTTCAGAGAATCATAAAATTCACAAATAAGGTATAATTCTGTATAGCACAGATGGCGCTCTGTGGAAAAGTGTTGGTGAAAATGAATTAAAGAATAAATGAGGTTAATTTACTAAAGGCAAATAGACTGTGCACTTTGCAAGTGCAGTTGCACTAATTTCCCCCAGAGCTTAATAAATGTGGTAAAACTCTGCTAAATTCCATCATCCAATCAGGTGCAAGCAAAAATGCTATTTTTTTAATTTTCCTTGCACCATATTGGGTATTCTTTGCAAAGTGACACTTCACCACATTCACTAAGCTCTGGGGAAAATGAGTAAAAACTACACTTACAGATCGTGTCATCTTTTTACCTTTAGTCATTCAACCCCAACAATTCCAATAATTTTGTTTATACTGATGACATAAAGAATGCAGGTGCCAAATCTGTCCCAAAAGAAAAAAAAAACAGGGTATGCTAGGTATTTTCATTGTATTCTCCTGTTTCTTTGTGATGATGATAAATTCCAGTGTGATAATATACAGTGTGTGGAGTGCTTGTAAAATATGCAATAAACAAAAAAAGGCAGGGTCATTATTAAGGAACTCTAATCAAAAATCACCTTTACATTTATATAACAACACATCATCATATCAAATGCCCCTTGTTCTTTAATGGGATCTCAGGCGGTATGAACTCCAGACATTCAATAATAAAACAATTGAAACCACTTGGATTGAAAATGGCCACAGCCTTATTTATTGGTTTTCATAAAATATATAAAACTTTAATATATAATTCATCATATCATTTTTCTCTTTAAAACCTGAAATAAGTTGAAACTGTTAAAGCAAAAAAAAAAAAACAGCCCAGCCACTAAGGCTCAAGCTGTACAATACATTTAACACCAGCTCAATTAACTCTCCCCTTTCAAACTATAAGGGACCCACCACATAAAAATGCCACAACCTGGGGGCTCCACCAGATCTTCTGATGACTGCCAAGAAATCTCATCAGCTACCCCTTTATATAGGGGCTCAGCCTGCTTCAGGAAGCTTCCAAAGGGTCAGCTGGCATTTCTTGACCTATCACAGCTGACCCCTAGGATTCCAAAAGGTTCTCTAACCACATGACCTCCCTGACCTATCACAAGTCCCCCCCTTGAACTTGATTCAAGGGGGCACTTGAAACTTCTCACTGCCACGATCCCATGAGGGAAGGGGGGCCTTAAAAAGGCATTATAAAAAAATTAGGAACAACTTCCTATAGTTAAAATCAAAAATCAGGCACAGGTAAATTTAAGAACGAGATATACTGTATGTTTGGTATAGATTTCTCCATTAAGAAATGTCTGAATTCTCAAACAAGACTAAAACTCTTGCCTATTGATGTGTTTTAGATCGATTATAGATAAATATTCAATACAAAATACATAGAGAAGACTATAAAACAATTTCCATCACACTGAGAGCAGGATACTGCCCTAAACCTACAGTAAATTATAAGAAAAATAGTAAGAGAGTAGGCTTAGATACAATTTTCTGCAATCTGAACGATTTGTGATTAGTTCTTAATTCTGCACTGCAAACCTTCATATAGTCAATTGCCTGCTTGCTGCTAGTGCATACATTAAAACAGGTACATCAATTATTAAAATATTTGTGAAATCAGCACAACAGGTAAAATATATACCTGTACTTCTATATTAAAATATTTGTGAAATCAGCACACCAGGTACAATATATACTTGTACTTCTATATTTCTCTATCAAATCCAGGGAAAAGGATACCTGCAAAATAAAAAATTCTAATTCATGGAGTTTACTCACTCAGGCCTTTCTACAATAATTAAAAATTTACACAACTGAATAAATAAACTAATTAAATGCTTTGCTGGTAAAATAAATGACATACAGGGGGAGATTTACTAAAATTGGTGCACACAGAATCTGGTGCAGCTGTGCATAGTAGTCAATCAGCTTCTGATTTGAGCTTGTTCAATTAAAGGGGTTGTAAAAGCAGATTTTTTTTATCTTAATGCATTCTATTCATTAAGATAAAAAGCCTTCTGTGTGTAGCAGCCCCCCCCCTCCTAACATTTACCTGAGGTCCCTCTCTACCCAGCGATGTCCACGAAGGGGAGAGAGTGTGCGGGGCCACTTCTGGGCTCTGTGTCTGAATGGACACAGGGAGCTGTGACTCAGCTTGGGTGCCCACATAGCAAGCTACTTGCTGCGGGGGTACTGAACAGGAGGGAGGGGCCAGGATCACATAAGAGGGACCTGAGAAGAGGAGGATCTGGGCTACTCTGTGCAAATCCACTGCAACAGAGCACGTAAGTATGACATGTTTGTTATTTTTATAGGAAAAAAAAAGAGACTTTACAATCACTTTAAAGTGGTTGTAAACCCACTTTTTTTTTTTTTTTTACAACCTGTGACTAGCATAATAGCTCATTATGTTCCACTTATCTTAGATCGGGGCCCCCGAAGCCATCCTCGTCCCTCTGTTCAGCCGCAGACATCACTGCCGGAATGTTACTTCCGGGTATCGCCTCACCAGCCAATCACAGCGCCGCTCCGGCGCTGTGATTGGCCGGAGCGGCGGAGACGTCACTCTGCGCATGCGCGCGGGAGGCGTCCCACTCGGCTACGCCCAGCGATTGCTGGGAAGTAGCCGAGTTTGTGAATGGGATTAACCCCATGAATGCGTCGTTGTCTACGGCGCGCATGCACCGTAGACAGCGGCGCTTGTCATTTTTAGTAAATATCTCCTAAACCGTGTAGGTTTAGGAGATATTTCTTGCACCTACAGGTAAGCCTTAATCTAGGCTTACCTGTAGGTGCAAGTTGAAAAAGTGGGTTTACAACCACTTTAAGCTTTGACAATAAAACCAGGTAGCTGATTGGTTACTATGCACAGCTGCATCAGAGTCTGTGTGCACCAGTTTTAGCAAATCCCCCCACAGTATTAATTTTCTCAACTTCTATCTTAACAGATACCAGTCTTGTGAATGCTCAAGTGTATTTGTTACATATTTTAATGTTTCCTAGGCTGGATTCACCATTAAAAATGCCTTATGCTGTCCATAATCTCTGTGCAAAGAGAACACCCATCTCTGAAGTGCTAGAAAAATACATCACAATTTGAAAATGTACTGTTTTTTTTTTAGATAATGAATACATAATTTTAGCATTGAAGCACCATATGTACAGTATGTATATGGTCAGGGCAAAAAGTAACAAAAAAGTCCCTTAACATGGGATTTTAAAGGTGCCCAATGATACAATACATATACAGTACTGTTAAAATTCCTCAGTTTATTCCATTCATAAAAAAACATTAAAACATGTGGTGTACTTCGCCCAACATAGCTTCTTTTTTATTTATACACAGACATAAATCTATAGAACTTTTTCAATAGAGATTTTTCAATACCACTTGACTTCTTTATTATTGCTGAAACTTGATGGTATAACAGCTTAGAATGGCTCTGGCAAGGGGGAATTGAAATATTTTGTTACAATGCATTTCATGGGTCCCATATACCCTCTTCTTCAGATACTAACGCCAATATTAGAATCAGGAGCCTGGGGACCACCAACCACACCAGACCGCTACCTTGGAGGAGGACCAACTTGTCATACACAAGAGGCCTCAATAGTATGCACTTAAAATAGGGAAAATAAAAGAAAGGGATGCACTAACCCTATTGTTCGATATAATATCCCTCCTATGTTAGTTTTCACCTGACCATGAACGCTTCCTGCAAGAAAGGACCCTCTAGGGCTATGTCACACCTATAGTTATGCAAACAAAGATCTCCAAATGGGCATACCTTCAGGTTTATAGCGCATATAGGGTTGATAGAGTGAAGAATAGAGTGAAGAATGCATGAAGAATGCATGGTGAGAATCCACAGTGCACTGTTTTTCCCAGAGCCACATATACATGCCCATGTTTACTAAATTACATGCAAATCATAAGTAGCTTATTAGAGATACCATTCAAACAACAAACCAAAAAGTAAAAATAAAAAATCTGAAAAAAGTAAAAAATAAAAGAAGTTAATACCCCTGACTCAGGTGTAATGATTGAATATGTAGAGTTTCAGGTCCTCCAAAATCAACAAAAATGATCAGGAAAAAAATATATACTGTAAAGCAAAAGCACTCATAATTAAATGACTGTACTTATATACCCTTAAAGTTTAAAACCATTAATAAGTGACATTTGTGATGCCTCCTTATAGGAACCATTATGGAGTGGTGTACACACTAAAGCAATAGATGACCAATATCCCCTATGCACCTGATAATATGATAAAAGTCTATCGTATCGAAGTCCAAACAGTTTCCAATTAATACTGTAAAAAGTTGGCTATCAAGATTATACCATATTAATGACATCAAATGTTATACCACAGAGTGGTTACTCATTAGTTTCTTCTAGGTAAAGTATGATAATAAAACTTTAGCAGACAGAGAAAAAAATGACAATTAGTCCAGCTAGAGAAAAAGCAGCAACGTTAAAGTATATGTAAACCCACACCTTGGAAAAAAACAACCTATTCAATCTAAAATAGATATGAAAGGCAAAACATTTGTGTATAGATATACTTTTAATGTAATCACATACTGTACATTCTGTTCTCAGCTGCATAAGCAGCTCAGAGATCTGGGGGAGGAGAAACTGCAGCACACTGAACTTCCCAATGAATGGCTGTGCAGGGGGGAGCATGCCAGCACAAATCTATTCATTGGAGGAGAGCAGGCCAGAAAACTGACCATGCTGTGTTCCCATTCCTAGTGTGGTCAGTTTTTAGTAGGACATCAGTTAGACTAGCAGGAACATCAGGTATTTCACACAAGGGAAGCAATACAAAGTAAACAGGATACTTGTTCATGCAAGTACACTGTAAAGCAGAGACATATCAGGAAAATGTTTGGAAATGTTGAGTTGACATATTCTTTTATTTGTCTCAGCATGCACTAGACAAAAACAGATCACCTATTTGAGTTTGAAGCAAGGTCATATAGTGTGAAAGCAATCTGCAGATCAGAAACAGAGCTAGCAAAGGAGCCATGTATGGCAAGCACAGGTAGCAAAGCATGTAATCATGTGAGGCAGTTCACAAATGGCTTTACCAATTGTTTGTTGCATGTTACATCCATGTAACCAGGCAAATGAACGGTAGAGAAAATATAGTCAGCACATGCCAACAGCCTACTGGTTAGTTTTTGATTACACATTAGGGTTGATTCATTGAGAGTGCAAAGTTTGGTGCAACTCTGCATCGAAACCAATCAGCTTCCAGGTTGTTTTTTTCCCCAAAGTTTAACTGAACAAGCTGAAGTTAAAAGCTGATTGGCTGCCATGCACAGCTGCACCAGACATTTTTAGTAAATCAACCCTCTTGTTTTGTAGAGTCATAATAATTGCAGGAGCCATAGTTCGAGCATTTCCAAAGCCTCTTAAATAGACTTTATATTCACTGGTCAGCAAAATATTAGTCATGACTTATACAGAAAGGCTTTGATTGAGGGGACTTGCATTTTGCTGGCGCTGAAGCAAACTATTGATCAATTTCAACATAACATGGCATCCACTTAATGGGCCACACAACTGCAGTCATGGCACTATGCATAATGTTTGAATGTGTAAATTCTCATGTAGATTGAGATTGGTCTTTGTAACTAATCCATAGTAAACAAAGCCAATGTCACGAAGTTCAGCAAATATGTGGCACAATAGTCAGCTTGATGTATTTCACCCCATATATGGACCTCCTATCCCAGAAGTTATGCTCTTTTCTGTCTATAGTTCTTATCAAACCCGTCAATGATCATATAGCAAAAACAATGTATACACATTAGATATTGATCACTAGATGTGGCGGAGACAACACTGCCAGCTGCCATGATGTGTTTTATTGCAGTTGCTGGCAACTTACTAAATTGGACATGATATTGCTATAGGCAATGGCAAGTAGCCTTGCCTTTGCCATTGTAAGTGATGTTAATGCTAATGCTAATGAATCACAACAAGTTTTTCAACTGTTATTCAACATTTAACACTCTCCCCACACAGGGGCCTAAGGGCCCACGAAACTGGCAAAATTAACAGAACCATTCATGGTCAATTGAATATGGGCTTTTGTTGATTTTGAAGCTCTAATGCAGTGTACTATGTTCTTCTTAACACTAACACACATAATCATACTCATATACATGCGCTTGCTCTAACGAGTGCAGACTTAAATTAGTATTTTATTGGATCTTCCTACTCCGCGCTCAGGATAAAGTGATTCCAAGTGGATTCTATGAATTTTGGATTATTAATTTTACTTAGGATTTCTCACAATTATATTGCATGAGAACACATAGGAGATTGGAGGGTATATATCATATTTGTATGAACTTTATTTTTTTCATGTAAATTAATAGGTTCTCACTTTATGATTGTATGGTTTATTGATTATGAGTTTTGATGTTTTGGAGCACTAATTATTTATGGCACAGCACTGCAATCAATTCTATTTTTGGATTGTGTTATGGTGGTTGAATTAATTTTTGGTACCAATGGTTAAACTTTGAACTGAACCAAATATAAATTAGACATACATTTGCAACTTTCCTCCACATCTTTTCACATGTTTTTAAAGCCATTTTCAGACATGAGGTGCCATACCGACATCCTAATTGTTATTTGCACTCCAAATTCCACTTATACTGTAAGTACTGTATTCAAGATCTGTGCAAACCTTTGATTAGCAGGCACAGCATTTTACAAAGCCATAACATACTACCAAAAATGTAGATCATCCAAAATATAGGTTTGTTAAAATGTCAATGGGCAGCTCATATGTAAATGAGAAAAGGCAGGTCTATCTGTATAATCTGCAGTATCATAGTGAACACTAGATCTGGTCTCCCAATGTTGCTGATGAACCTGCTCCACACTGTGCTGAGAGACAGCAGAGGATCATGACTGGGATTGGCAAGGGCCAGTGCGGAATTCATCGTGATGAATCCATGTAAGCTGTAAAGCTGTAAGTTTTGCTGTTAAACTAATATTGTTATTATAATAAAATTGACAAACATACTTAAATTTCACTTACTTCAATCAAAGCACTAGATTTTAAAGCCTGATTTGAGATTTCACTTCCAAACACTGAGACATCAGCATCAATAAGATTCTCTACAGGGACATTTTGGTCAGATTTTACATAAGTGAAGTCATTTTCAGCTGAATCCAAAGCCACACAAATGTTGTACGATAAGGGAAAAGGTAATGTCCCATCACTGTACATGGACAGCATTCTGGGATCAACTGGAGGATATAGACTTGTACCTAGTGATCCAAAAGTTGACGTATCTCTTGATCCTCTGCATCTTGATACAATGGCCAGCATTACTGTCATAATAAATAAAAAGGAAATAAGAGCTAAAGCAATTACTAAATACAACTGCAAACTGGTTTGCGGATCTTCATTAATTTGATTGTAATCTTGAGGAACCGCCTGATGGAAACTGTCTGCAACAACAAGGCTTAGGGTGACAGTAGTTGAGAGAGAGGGAATCCCATTGTCCTTCACCATCACAACAATTTTGTGATTCATCACATCCTTTTCTTGAAAAACACGTGATGTTCTAATTTCCCCAGTGCTTGCACTAATAATAAAATGAGATGGCTCTGGTAATGGTATGAAATGATAAGACAGCCAAGAATTATGTCCAGAATCTGCATCTACTGCCACCACCTTTGTTATTAAAGTCCCTGGTTCAGAGGAAAAGGGGACCATCTCAAACACAGACTGGCCACCACTTTCTGGCGATGGATAAACAATTTTTGGTGCATTATCATTCTGGTCCACTATACGAATGGTAAATGTGGCATTGCCGCTCAAAGATGGATATCCACTGTCTTTAGCAATAACTTGTATTTTAAACTCTTTGTCTTGCTCATAGTCAAATCTTTTTTGTGCATAAAGAACACCAGTCTCTATATTGATTGTTAGATAAGATGACACTGGGTGACTTGTGGTATTCATACTGAAGACTGAATAAGTAATTTTGGCATTTTCTCCACTATCAAGATCTAGTGCTTGTATGCTATATATTGAGGCTCCTGGCAAATTGTTCTCTGGCACATAAGCAACATAGGAGGTTTTCTTAAATTCTGGCGGGTTGTCATTAATATCTGAGATGTCCAATTTGATAATTCTTCTGCTGGAAAGTGGAGGAGATCCTCTGTCGGTAGCTATTATTGTGATATTATAGGATGACTGCTGTTCTCTGTCCATTGGAATCCTTGTAGCTATTCTATAATAACTGTCAGATGTCAATATTAAATCAAAGGGCAATGGTTCTAGTATCTGACAGTCAACTTCCCCATTGTCCCCCGAATCCTGATCATGTATTTTAATGAGAGCTATCATAGTGCCAATTGCAGAATCCTCAGGTATTGGAGTGGATAATGAGTTAATTATTATTGTTGGCTCATTGTCATTAACATCAATTATTTCTATTAATACTTTGCAATGATTAACAAAACCTCCTCCATCCTTAGCTTGCACAGAGAGTTCATACTTCCTTGTTTCTTCAAAATCTAAATTTCTATTTACTTTAATGTCACCATTTGTGGGGTGAATGGTGAACATACTTGTATGATGGACATTACCTAATGTTTTGATAAATGAATATGTGATCTGTGCATTGACACCTTCATCTCTATCAGTTGCATTCACTGTAATTACTGTAGTATTGGGCGGAATATTTTCACTTAAACTGACTTTGTACATCTCTTTTAGAAATACTGGGAAATTATCATTGGCATCAGTAACAAAAACTTTAATTAGAGTACTCCCAGATCTCACAGGATTTCCCCCATCTAAGGCTGTTAGAGTTAATGTATGGATATTCTGTGCCTCTCGGTCTAAAGATTTCTCCAACACAATCTCTGGATATTTGGTTCCATCTGGTCTGGCTTTCTCATTCACTGTAAAATGCTGATTGTCACTTAGCTGGTAGATCTGCACAGAATTAATACCAATATCTTGATCTTCTGCACTTTGTAAAACAAATCCAGTTCCAACTGAAGATAATTCTGTAATTTGTAAATCAGATATCTCATGAAAAAAGCTGGGGGAATTGTCATTTATATCTTGAATTTCTATTTTGACCTTAATAATATTAAAGGGATATTCAACAACAGCATCAAAGGTTAAGATACAGGTAGGTGAAGCCCCACACAGTGTCTCCCTGTCTATCCTGTCCTTCACATAAAGATTTCCATTATCTAGATTCACATAAAAATATTTTTCTGAAACATGTGATACAATTCTCAGTTTTCTAGATGAGAGCTGATTAATATCTATTCCAAGATCCTTTGCAATATTTGTTATAACAGAGTCTTTTCTCATCTCTTCTAAAATTGAATAATGAATCTGACCAGAGACTGAATGACACAGCCATGAAAATAGGAAAATAAATGTTACTTGCCATTTGAATCCTTTGTATGCTTGTGTATGAGGTTTCATTTCAGACATTCTCAGACCTTTTAATGACAAATATTTATAATCCAGCCAAAAAGAGAACAAATATGATGATAAAGACACTTGCTTATTAGGAAAAAGTGCAACTTGCTTATGAAGAAAAATAGCAAATATTATCCATTTGACTGTGCAGCAGATTCTTCAAACATGATTGTGTCTCCTGTTCTTGTAGATCTGCAGAATGTGGAATGTATAAAACATCAGTGGATCTCAGTTTCTGAAATTTTCTCCATCCTGGTCAAACAGTGGCGCTCAGAGGTAAAACTGATGAACAGCAGCTTTGAAATAAATTTTCAAAATATTCAACTTTCTCTTTGTCAATTCGTTTGCATACAATTTTTATATAAGCATCATACTGAAATTTGGTTTGTGTTGAGGTGACAAAGAAAATGTCTGTATGCATTGACAATGGATGAAAATATATTTTTAAACCTTTATACATTTAAAAGAAAGAATTTACTTCACATGGAAATTCATTGAAGGGCAGCTAAATTAATAAGGGGGGGTGTCGAACATTACCAATGGAGATTGCATAATTTTACAGTTATTCACTCTGCAGAAGAGGCACTTAAGAGAGGTTATGACTAAAATGTACAGATATATAAAATGTGACTTAACTGTGATAAACTGCTTCCTGAAGAGGACATGAAGTCACGATTTGAGGATAGAAAAAAGGAGGTTTAACGTTAGAGCCTGATAGAGCAGTAAAAATGTGAATTCCCTCCACCAGGATGGGGTACTAGCTCAGAATGTCACAATTTCAAAAACCGTTAAATGTCTTACTCAGGTCGCAGAATATATAGAGAATAAAAATCACACGCACCTACCCACATATAGGTTGAACTTAATGGACTTGTGCCTTTTTTCAATCTTATAAACTATGTAGTTATGAACTTATTAATCACACAACAGTACATTACATTGCATTTTATTGCTACTATGGTTATTAGAAAACAAACCTATGAATCACTAAATATCCATTTTTACTATTACTATCTTACAATAATTTGTCCTTGCATACTTGTTTATTAGTCATACATCTGAGTTATGACATTCATTCTTTAGTGTCACTACCCAAAACATAGAAATTTACTGTTCCAAATATATCAACCATGAAAATAACTATAGGACATATACAAGGGGGTCTAAAAAGTTTTCACACTTTTATATTTTTGTTGGAAACGGTGAGGGCAGGAGAAGTAGTAATTGGTTGTATCTGAAAGTGTCATGTGACTAGTCTGTCTGCCAAGTTGGCTGACCTTGCAGTTTAGTATAAGAGTTGTCCTGCTGTGGTGAAGATGTCTGCAAAACGTATAAACTGCACCAAAGAGGAACAACGTTCTTTCATACATTTTTTGTGGCAGAAGGTGTCCTGGGAGCATAAATTAATCTCTACATGTGTGCTCAGTATGGGATAAAGTAATCTCTTTTAGAGCCATTTATGAGTGGGAGGTTATGGAACAATCAGCTTATAGCCAGCTGGTTTTCACCTTTTTGGACCACTCAAAGAATCTTTAAGGGGAAGAAGATTTTCATGTGATGATGATGTGAAAGCAGTGGTGCATCAGTGGCTATGTGCTCTAGCAAAAAAATGTTTTGCTGATGGCATTAAAAAGTTGGCTAGACACTGGGAAAAATGCATCACAAAGGAAGGTAACTATGAAACTTTTTGAAGACCCCTCATATATTTTATGTATATATATATACAGTATATATATATAGAATATATATATATATATATATATATATATGTATATATATATATATATATATATATATATATATATATATATATACTCTTTTTTGCATTCTTTACATTCTGAACATAGGGTCTTATTGCGGTTATTAGAAACATACTGTAAATAAAATAAAATTGTGAATTGTTTTAAGTCAATGGCACTGGGATAATTGTGTCATAGGTTATGTTCTTGCAGACTAGGTATGTGAGTTGAGCTCTAGCTATTTCTTTCATGCCATTTGTTCAGAAATGTTGGCGGCTCTTTTGCATCTGATTTTTATATAACAAAAACAGTTCAAGGGCAGGAGGGCTCAGCCAGAATAACCCTTAATCTTTCCATGTCCCAAGAATGTAAATATAGTGGACCCTTTACAATTCAGTCTGGTTTGTGTAATAATGCCAATGTCTTACTGGGAAGGAGGCTCATTTAAGAATTAAATTAAAGATAAAGCAGGACACCTGAGTTAATTTGGATCTAAAGTCAAATAAAGAAAGAAAGAGAGAAAGAAAAGGAAAAAAAGAAAATATCACCTGTATTATATAAAGAGAACAAGATGGCTCTGTTTGTTTTTTCATTTGTAAATAAAAAAGGCTCTGGAAAGTGCAAATTACACTTCCTTAGTATAGCTTCAAAACAAGTATTTCAAAACTGATAGTGAGACTTTGAGGCTATTATATTATATTATATTATAAATTGGTTGAGAATTGGTTTATATTATAAATTGATTGAGAAGTGATTCAGGTTAACATCCTGTGTCTTTTGAATGCGCTTTGCAGTATGTTTACGTTGTTTTTCATTCAAATGATGCTACAAACAAAACAACAGCAAAGAAAATTTTGAATGGAATAGTTTGTAGGTATGGAGTTCCTGAAACTATTGAGAGTGACAGAGGAACCCATTTTACTGGGGAAGTAATGAAAAAGGTAATGGAAGCCCTTCACATGCAGCAAGCTTTCCATACACCTCATCATCCACAAAGTAGTGGTAAAGTTGAGAGATTTAATGGAATTTTGAAAAACAGAAAGAAGATACAAAAAAAAGGGTGGGTCGAAGCTTTGCCAATAGCCATATATTCTGTACGAATCCCCAACAGTTGCAAGCTTCTCACTTTAGTCTGTTAATTCTTCTTCTAGAATATGTTCAGATTTTGCAAAGAACATTGAATAAAGTACATGAAGGTGTTGACAACTCTATCCCTGACCCAGATTCTGTTTCAGGTGTTCACAGAATCCAACCAGGTGACTGGGTGGTGGTCAAGCGACACATCCGAAAGCAGCTAGAACCAAAATTTGACGGACCACATTTGCTACTTTTGACAACCGGTTCCGCTGTCAAGTTGGAAGGAAAGCCCACCTGGAATCAAGGCAGTCATTGCAAGAAAATCCTGAAGTGATGATATCCTTTTAAATAAAAATGATGTTTCTTTTCCTGTTGTTTGTGAGAACTGAGACATGGAAAAATAACCCTTTAATCCAAATGTTAAAACTGTATGCAACCCATAGCAACGCTAGTAACTGCTGGGTGTGTTCTCACTTACATCCCCAAACAGGAACAATACCCATGATAGCAATGCCTCTAAACTTTACTGATCTAAACAGAACCAGAATAAATGGCTTATACATAGTTTCCACAGCTAATGAGCACAGATCAGTAACTTTGATTGTTTAAAAACACATAGACACTCCACAAATTTGTCTAAACATTACATGCCTGTTTAACACTAAATGTACACAGTTGGGCAATTCAGATTGCACTGGAGCAAAGATTACCGTTAATGGATGAAACTACAGTCAATATTATTATATCCCAGATGCAGAACTAAATAGCACCCTTTATAGTACAAATTGCTCAAAGTTCCCAGTATGTGGAAATATCGGTTACCTGAGATTTCATGTTATTGCATCTAGTTTTTTAAGAGCAGAAATATCATCCATACATAGAAGGTTATATTTTATATGTGGAGAAAAAGCTTATGCCTGGCTTCCTACTAATGTTACAGGAACATATTATATTGGTAACTTACTACCTGCTTTAGCTGTTCGCAAAGATACAGTGCGACCAGGTCAAAGTCCAGAATACCCTTTAGTGTTCAGAAGAGAGCTGTTCACTGAAGGTGACATGACATGGTCATGAATCCCTTCCTGGACAGGATGGGGAATTTAAGCAATGAAAAGAATAAATAATTACACTAAAATTGTAGATGAGATTATTAACCTTACTACCACTGATATAGGTTTAATAAATTAAGATATAGCTCAACTTAAAAAAAGTAGTATTAGAGCACAGATTTACGCTAAATTATCTCACTGCAGCTCAAGGTGGGATGTGTAAGGTTATTCACACTGACTGTTGTATATACATTTCTGATAATGAGGACATTATTAAATGGCATCTTGCTAGGATAGGAGACCTACAGAATAAGGCCAGAGATATTGCTAAAAATGAATGGAACCCCTTTAAGGGATTAAGAGGTTTTGGTTACTTGTTGTATGGCATAGCAACATGGTTACAGAAATTAGGCGCTTACATTGTGATGTTCCTATTTTTCATATTTGTTATTTACTTCCTCGTCAGGCTATGCCTCTGTGTCTCTGCCAACTATACCAACAGATGGTCCACCAGCCCTAATGAACCTATTATTCTGAGAAAGCTAGGAGAGAGCTGAACAGGACGCCGTCTCTCTGCGCCAATGTAGCAGGAGTTACCAGCAATCGGCTGAATGTAATGTGAAGGAGAATGGTGTCAAAAAAACAAAAAGCAGGAAATGACATGGACTTTCACTGTATTGTTAATTTAAGCAAAAGAGACTCCATCTTGTTCACACTGTTGAAATGTGTTCTGTAGCCTTCATTTAACACAGAGACACAACTTCTGCTAGAACATCTCTCTATCTTTACTTCCCCCTCCCCTCTCAAGGTTTTACTTTTGCAATTGTTCTATTCGCTAGCTGTTTGTTAGTTTTTAATAGCATCTCACACCACCTCTTTCTTATCTATGTATAAAATACCATGTAATAAAACATTTTGATAGAATGGACATTTGAAACACACTGATTGCGTCTTGTGAATCTGTTCCTGTAATTGCAGAGTTAACTTTTATTAAAATTTCTGTTGTAGGTAACAACATACAAAAACAAAAAGGATGACGTTTATTTAGTATACATTGATTATTTACTAAGCAGTATATAATGAACGTTTACTTCTTAAGGGAATATTCATTTGTTTAGTAATTAAACTGAACTGTTCCCTTCAGCTATAAAATCACGTGCTAGCAAAAAAACTGTGCTCTTTAATTTCCCTTGCACATTATTGAGTGTGAACATACAGTAGCTCACATGAGTATTTACTATGTGAACATTAATTTTGCAAAGTGCACAGTCTCTACTTGATAGCATTGATAAGCAACATGAACAACAAAAATATCTCTCTGTTCAACCTGTGAATGTTCTTGGTGCAAATAATTAGTTAGGCATACAGCGAATAATACATTTCCTAAGTTACAAACATAGTTAAGAGTACTTTGCAGTCACTATTTCTCAATTTCTTTCGAATTTATTGATCCAATACTTAAAACAGTTACTTGCTATTTCATATTGTCTAATTATCTAAATTTAAACTATACCTAGATGATGGAGTTCTGTAAATAAGGAGAAACTATACAGATTAAAGGTTAGCATGTTCTTGGATTATGGAAGACATGGCTTTGGTATCTGTCATTTAGATTATTCAGCAATAAGCTGTATGTAGAAAAATATTAGCACCACAATACTAATTTTATCTGTTTCAATTTAAAAATCTCTGCAATTTTAAGAATTGTCCTAACCATAAGTAATCCGTATTGTGCCACATCGAATGCAATGTTACTTGTTGTCTAGCAATCTATTCACCGCCAGGCCTCCAAAAATAAGTCAAATTTTTTATTCTAGTTTCAAAACAGTTCTTATTTCTAAATATAATGTGCAATAATGATTATCTAATATCATATTGAGAAATGTTTAATGGATTAATTGCAATAATTCCATATATTTATTGCATTGTATGGCTTATTGCCATATTGTAATAATGTAAACCCAATAGATGAAAAATTAATAAAAATAATAACAAGTACAAGTATTGGTATTGCACAGTAGAAATAATGTAAAATAAGTTGTTCTGCCACTAAATGAATCCAAGTCCAAGACTCAAAACCTCCACTTTATTAAGATGTGTGTCAAACTAGGCCTTGATAAACTGTACAGTAGAGGTAAATGTGTTTACTTTGGGACTCTGCATATAATGTTACATTTTAATTTAGACTAGATAGTTATGATGGTTATGATGTTTGTTATCCTTTCCTGTTTAAGTTTTTAACAAATTTAATGTAATGCTTAAATCTCACTTACCTCAATCAAAGAACTAAAGTGCAAAGCTTGATTTGAGCTATTACTTCCAAATGCTAAATCATTAGCATCAATAAAATTATCCATAGGGACATTTTGATCAGATTTTACATAAGTAAAGTCATTTTCAGCAGAATCCAGTGCCACACAAATATTGTAAGATAAGGGAAAAGGTAATGTTCCATCACTGTACATAGACAGCATTCTGACATCAGGTGGAGGATACAGACTTGTACTTAGTGATTCAAAAGTTGGTTTATGCTTTGATCCTCTGAATTTTGATATAATGATAAGCATTACTGTCACAATAAATAAAAAGGAAATCAGTGCTAAGGTAATTACTAAATACAACTGTAAACCTGTTTGGGAATCCTCATTAATTTGATTGCTGATCTTAGGAACCACCTACTAGAAATTGTTTGCAACAACAAGGCTTATTGTGATGGTAGCTGAGAGAGAGAGGGTATGCCATTGTCTTTCACCATCACCACAACCTTGTGATTCATTACTTCCTTATCTTGAAAAACACATGATGTCCTAATTTCACCAGTGTTCTCAATAATAATAAGTAAGCACTTGTATAAAATGGTAAGACAGACAAGAATTATGTCCAGAATCTGCATCCACTGCAACCACCTTTGTTATTAAAGAACCCCGTTCAGAGGAAAAAGGGACCATCTCAAACACAGTCTGGCCACCGCTTTCTAGCAATGGGTATAAGATTTTTGGTCCATTGTCATTCTGGTCCACAATGCGAATCATAAATACAGAATTGCCACTCAAAGATGGAGATCCCCTAACAGTAGCAGTAACTTGTATTTGGAACTCTTTGTCTTGATCATAGTCAAATGTTTTCTGTGCATACAGAATTCCAGTCTCTATATTAATGGATAGAAAAGATGACACTGGAAAGTTTGATGTATTTATGCTGGAGATTGAATAAGTCATTTTGGAATTTTTGCCAATATCAAGATCTAACGCTTGTATGATGTATATTGAGGCTCCTGGAAAATTGTTCTCTGACACATAAGCAACATAAGAGGATTTCTCAAATACTGTTGGATTGTCATTTACATCTGATATGTCCAGTCTGATGGTTTTTCTGCTGGAAAGTGGAGGAGATCCTCTATTAGTTGCTATTATCTTTTTGCTTCCTAGTCAAACAGTGACGCTCAAAGGTAAAAGTGAGGAACTGCAACTCTGAAATATAATTCAAATTATTCACCTTTCTTTTTTTTAATATATCCTTTATACCAAAACTTAGTTTGTGCTGATAAAAAAAGGGGGAATTCTTACAGCACATAGAGTATTACAATGGATGTGGACTTATTTATTTGGGGATGGCTAGTGACTTTTATGCATTTTTGCAAGCACTGATTGAATTTTATTTTCTTAGTTTGTGTTGCGATAATAAAGACAATGTTTGTGTGAATTGCAAATGGAGGACAACAATTTGAATCAAAATATTTGTAAAAAAAAGTGTAGTTCTGTGAAAATAATAAACACACAACAATATATGAGTTTATTGTTTCTAGTGTTTATTTTAGAAACAGACATGATCTCATACAATTTGTTTTAGTTCTTATATTACCACATATTCATAATTATCAATTTTTAGCTTAACATTAATAGTCATTATGCATTTAATATATTTTATATTTATACATTGAATTTATCATATTAAATTACCCAGCCTAAATTGTTAAAAATACAGTGGATATGGGCGGGAGGAGAGGTGAGGAAGAGAAAGGCAATCGGTTGGTAGGTAGGTCAGTTGAAAAGATATTGAGGCCTACTTTAATTTAAACATGAAAGTGTTATTTAATATGTTATTCCACCCAGTGGCTTCACTTTCTTAATGATTCTTAATTAAAAAACATGAATACAAGTTTCCAGTTTTAAATACATGTTTGAATTTTTTTTTTACCATATATGCTTTAGCTAGGTCCTATATTTTCTTGTTCAAAGGGTTTTATTGAAAACACACATCAACAGGAAAGTACAAAAACAGTGGTGGACACATCATGGGCTAACAAGTATAAAAGTGCAGGCATCGGGAAGGTTAGTCCGTAGTTCTGAAAATTGAGCCAGCCTTTAGAATTCAAAGGGTGGGCATAGATGGCCAGCAAAAGGATGTCCATACCTCATATGACCTGTTAAAGTGACTTTATGCTGGACTAGATGACATACCAGCTGTCACACCGGAGTATATGTGATACTTAAAGCAAAACGGCTATATAACATGCAACATTACAAAAAAGGAAAACAAACTATAAGATCACATAACAGAGGATAACATTCACAAATTTTCTAAATAAAGAGCGGCACACCATGTGTCCAAGGCCAACAGGACCGAGCCTGTGGGCCCGAGCGCTAGGTCCTATATTTTAATGCTAGAACTGTTTATCCATTATTACATATAAGCTTTTACAGCTTCCTACAAATTTTACTATTAGAACTAGCGGTTAACACAATTTAAACAATTTGCAGTATAAATAATAGAATTGTAAAAAGGTGAGCAATTTTTAGTAGCTGACACTGATTTCAGGACCACTTTATTTAAGTTTGGCCTTGGAAAATTCTTTCAGAGTATTTGCACATAAATGATGCATGCTACTGTGCACCTGTTTTTTGGACAACAATGTCAATTCAACTGCTGAAAAGCTCTTATTGACAGGTGGACTCATTCAAGAATGCCATTACTGTGAACCTATCCATACTACAAGCATGTACGCATTGTAGTACCATACTCTCTCCTCCACTAGTTCGATTTTGTGTTACAATGATGTTATAGAAACTTCTATGACAATCTTCTTAGGAAGGAGGTTCATCCAAGTATTTAAAGCGGTGGTCCGGTCAATTTTTTTTTTTTTTACTGTTTAGAATTGCTACCTAACATATTCCCCCTACAATCGGAATCGCTCCCCAGCCGTTTAGCTAACATTCTTTTTCACTAACCTCGTTTGTTACATCTCTTCATCTGGTCGTATCCATGCTAAGTGTGGGCATTGTGAAGCCCAGTTGCTTGTCCTTCCTGGAATTCATCCAGCGGTGCATGCTGAGTAAGCTACATCTCGCGTGTGCGCATTTGAACGGCGCTCGTAGCGCTGATTGTTTATTTACGTAGCCATGACAACGGGCGGCGACGGAGGAACGTCCCGCCCCGTTGTAACAAAACCTTCATGCAATCAAAGTCCAATCACCCTTTCCAAGCAGTCTGTGTGCAGCACTTGGATAAGGTAGTAAGACTCCTAAAAAATACATTTAAGATACAATAAGTTTAAGATACAACCTTAAATCGCGTCATTTCCTGTAAGGAAATAACGCGATTTTAGGCAAAGTACTGCCTAGATATTCCTGAGGAAATGAATGTAATCATTTCCCAGGAGGCAATGGGTGCTAGGACAGGAAGTTCTCTCACCGCGGACTAGGAACTAGGCAGAAAACATATTCTGCCTAGCAACAGAGAGATAGAATTGTCCAAAAAAATATTTTTTTTTCTTTTTTTATTAAAAGACAGCTTTTCATGTAAAGTTCATTTTAGGGTGGACCTCCACTTTAATTATAGAAAAACTGGATGCTGCTATGATTTATACACATCACATTCTATACACAAGTTATTTGGCAGAATAAACATGTACAGAGGAAACAGAGACTTCTCACATGTTAGGTCTGCATAATCAGTGTTCATTTTGAGCATATATCCACTCATCTCTCCATTGAGAGCTGCAACAAAACACTAAAGTAAACTGGAAAAATATTTGAATCTGCATCAATTAATATATCTATCTAAAACAAATTATAAACTACCTTTGATCAATGTCAGTTATAATTTTTTTTACTATAGATACAATGTTTACATGTTATTCTACGATTTTCCAATTTATAATGACACTAAAATGATCCTTCTGGGTAACAAAGTATTGCAAGGAATTAAAAAATAAATACGTAAAATACATTTTTAATGTTACACTTTTTAATTCAACATTAAAAACTTTAATTAGGAAAAATAATAAAATAATAATGTTACATTGTATTTCTAAATAATGCCTATGCACCGAGTTTACAAACACTGCTCAGAAGCTACATTTTTCCAGGAATGCCTACAGCTGCTGTAATAGCATGATGTAGTACTCAGAAGGTCTTCGCTGTCATTTTGACAGAAAGGAGTTGACAGCAAGAGTGGTGGGGTGAGCTGCAGAAGGACAGAGGGACAGGCATGGCCATGTGGGCTTCTTTGAATCTTTTAGGGCATATGTAGCGTGCCTAAGGTTTGCAAGGTTATGCAAGGTAAAATGTTTACAGCATACATTAAGAATGTGGGCAAAAGGTTAACAATGTAGACACTATTTAACTGGTCAAACATTGATGATGCATATAATTATAAATGAGAAATAATGAAGTCCAAGAAAAAAAGCCAGAGTATCATCAAACATAATCCAAAAAATAATAAATGGCTCTCTGTGTTGTATGGCTTTGACCAAACAAAATATTATTAGCATAAATTGGATATACAGTATTTCAGTACTGAAAATGAGACGTGGCGGTCTAATTATAAATAAATTAAGAAGTGATTCAGTTTCTCAACCTCTTATGCCTCTACTTTGTTGATGGATTTTACAGTATGTTTCCGTAGCTTTATATTATTATTATTATTGTACACGATTTATATAGTGGCAACAGTTTACGCAGCGCTTTACAATGTAGAGTGGGGACAGCACAATTACAATACAGTTCAATACAGAAGGGACAGGAGGGCCCTGCTTATAGAGCTTACATTCTAAAGGGAGGGGGTGGTGGTACAAAAGGATGGTCCTTATTTAGCACACATTAGGGATAACTTACTAAATGATTTAAAAAAGTGTACTTCTTAATATGAACATTCACTTTGTTTCATGAAAAAAGCTATTTAGTGAATAATCCTTTGCCAATAATTGAGCGTTCAAAGTGAACATCTTGGATACTTGGTAAAGTGAATTATCTGGTCAAAAAGAACTTCTTTGATATATAAGGCTAACCATAAGTGCCATGCACAATATATAAACAATCTTAGCACACAAGTTGAATGCAAAACATATCTTTCTGAGGGGGGGGGGATTTGGATATTTTTTTTATAAATTCACCATCTTTATTACAATACACTTTATTTGCATTAATATTTGGAATTCTTAAATTCTAAATTCCATGTATGACAAATCATTATTGTATCTTAGAACATTAGCTGCTATGCTGCATGGCGTTAAGTAATTCATTATAGACCATATGAGCTGCCAGGCCTACCAAACAAAACTTCGAAAACCAAAATTTCAGTCCATGTTTGAAAAGGATTCGTCCTTATAAATACAATTGACAGGATTATTTGGTATAATTTCATAGAATTATTGTACAATACAACATATTAAATTGCCATAATGTAATATTTTAAACTCCGCTGATAATTTTTTTTTTATAACAAATAGCAGGTATCATACCAGTAAAGCTGCTCATTGCTGTTTCGACATTTAATAAACATTTTTTTGTTAAAAAAAAAATAAAAAATTTGATTCAATCCTACTATTGTCTATAGAAACACATGCAACTCCACCAAGGCAACTATGTATGGATCTTCTGTTATTATAACTGGCAATATGAGGAGGGTGAGGACAAATCCTGTTGTAATCAGGTGCTTGTAGCTGAGGAGCTTAACCTTACAAAGCATCTTATATCAAAGCATATTATCAATACAAAAATACTTCCAGAAATAAAGTAAAAAAGGATTTATTCCCAACACTAATTCACTCCAAGTTCAAGATGTGAAACTTTCCCCCATTGGAGTATAAAACTGACAAAGAAGGCCTCAGTGGCTGTGCAATAAACGAGGATGGTTTACCTGTTGGACTCTATACATAACTCTATGTTTTAATTTAAAGAATACACTTATGATGTAATGAGCATTTATTCCTGTTTAAAGGGGTTGTAAAGGCAATTTTTTTTTTAAATAACAAACATGTTATACTTACCTCCACTGTGCAGCGCGTTTTGCACAGAGTGGCCCCAAACCTGGTCTTCTGGGGTCCCTCAGCGGCTGTCTCGGTTCCTCCCCGCAAGAACTAACCACCTTCATGCGAGCTCTCTCGCATGGTGGTTAGTTCTTGCGGGCGCGCTCCTGTGATACAGCCGGCGACTATAGCCACTCACTGTATCACTCGGCCCCGCCCCCGGCACGCTGCATCATTGGATGTGATTGACAGCAGCACGAGCCAATGGCTGCGCTGCTTTCAATCTATCCACTCTAGCCAATCAAAGGCCAGGCTGAGCGGCGAAGAGGACGTCGGGGGCGAGCGCAGCAGGTGAACAAGCTCAGGTAAGTAAAATGAGGGGGCTGGGAGGGCGGTATTGTCGGATGTTTTTTCAACTTAATGCATAGGATGAATTAAGGTGAAAAAACATGAACCTTTACAACCCCTTTAAGCTTGTATTATAGGAAACATAACACTTATATGTCACTTACCTCAATCAAACCATTGGATTGCATATCTTGATTTGAACTTTCACTTCCAAGTGCTGAGTCATCAGCATCAATAAGATTATCTACAGGGATATTTTGGTCAGATGTTACATGAGTAAAGTCATTTTCAGCTGAATCTAGTGCCACACAAATATTGTAAGAATAAGGAAAAGGTAACGTTCCATCACTGTACATTGATAGTATTCTGGGGTCAGATGAAGGATACAAACTTGTACTGAGTGATCCAATTGTTGGTCTTTGTCTTGATCCCCTGTATTTTGATACAATGACCAGCATTACCGTCACAATAAATAAAAATGAAATCAACGCTAAGGCAATTACTAAATACAATTGCAAACTTGTTTGAACATCTTCATTTACTTCATTGTTAACTTTAGGAACCACCTGCTGGAAATGATCTGCAACAACAAGGCTTATGGTGACAGTAGCTGAAAGAGAGGGGACCCCATTGTCCTTCACCATCACCACAATCTTGTGATTCATTGCATCCTTTTCTTGAAAAACACGTGATGTCCTAATTTCCCCAGTGTTCTCATTTATAACAAAATTTGATGGCTCCGGCAATTGTATGAAATGATAAGAAAGCCAAGAATTATGTCCAGAATCTGCATCTACTGCCACCACCTTTGTTATTAAAGAACCTGGTTCAGAAGAAAAAGGACCATCTTAAACACAGACTGGCCAGCACTTTCTGGTGATGGAGACAAGATTTTTGGTGCATTATCATTTTGGTCCACTATATGAATGGTAAATGTGACATTGCCACTCAAAGATGGATATCCACTGTCTTTAGCAGTAACTTGTATTTGGAACTCTTTGTCTTGCTCATAGTCAAATGTTTTCTGTGCGTATAGAACACCAGTCTCTATATTGATTGATAGATAAGATGGCACGGGGAGGCTTGATGTGTTTACACTGGAGAGTGAATAAGTTATTTGGGAATTTTCTCCACTATCAGGATTTAATGCTTGTATGCTGTATATTGAGGCTCCTGGCAAATTGTTCTCTGGTAAATGAGCAACATAAGAAGACTTCTTAAATACTGGTGGATTGTCGTTAACATCTGATATGTCCAATCTAATGGTTTTTCTGCTGGAAAGTGGAGGTGATCCCCTGTCAGTAGCTATTATTGTAATATTATAGGATGACTGTTGTTCTCTGTCCATAGTAGTCCTTGTAGCTATTCTGTAATACCTGTCAGATGACAATATCAAGTCAAAAGGCACTGGTTCAAGTATCTGACAGTCAACCTCTCCATTGTCTCCAGAATCCTGATCATGTATTTCAATGAGAGCTATCATTGTGCCAACTGGAGACTCCTTAGGTATTGGAGTAGACATTGAGCTAACTAATATCTCAGGAGCATTGTCATTATGATCAACTACTTCTATTAATACTTTGCAATGAGTTACAAGATCTCCTCCATCCCTAGCTTGCACAGAAAGCTCATAGTTTCCTGCTTGTTCAAAATCTAAATGTTTGTTTACTTTAATGTCACCATCTGTAGGGTGAATGGTAAACATACCTGTATGATGGACATTCCCTAATGTTTTGCTAAATGAATATGTGATCCGTGCATTGACCCCTTCATCTTTATCAGTTGCATTTACAGTAATTACTGTAGTATTGTTTGGAATATTTTCATTTACACTGACTTTGTATATCTCTTTTAGAAATACTGGGAAATTATCATTAGCATCAGTTACAATGATTTTTACTACAGCAGTACCAGATCTCACAGGATTTCCCCCATCTAAGGCGGTTAGAGTTAATGTATGGATGTTCTGTGCCTCTCTATCTAAGGGTTTCTATAAAACAATTTCTGGATATTTCGTTCCATCTGGTCTGGCTTTTTCTGTCACTGTAAAATGCTGATTGTTACTCAGCTTGTAGGTCTGCACAGAATTAATACCAATATCTGGATCTTCTGCAGATTGTAAAGCAAATCCAGTTCCAACTGAGGATGATTCTAAAATTTGTAAACTGAACATGTCATGGAAAAAGCTGGGAGAATTATCATTGATATCTTTAATTTCTATTCTGATTCGAACAATATTGAAGGGGTATTCAGTCACAGCATCAAAGCTTAGGAGACAGATAGCTGCAACCCCACACAGTGCCTCTCTATCTATCTTATCCTTGACATGCAGATTTCCATTATCTAGGTTCACATAAAAGTATTTTTCTGAAACACGTGATACAATTCTCAGTTTTCTGGATAAGAGTTGATTTATGTCTAATCCAAGATCATCTGCAATATTTGCTATAACGGAGTCTTTTCTCATTTCTTCTACAATGAAATAGTTAATCTGACCAGAGACTGAATGACACAGCCATGAAAATAAAAAGGAAAATAGTACTTGCCATTTTATTGCTTTGTATGTCTGTGTTAAAGGTTTCATCTCAGCCATTCTTAAGTCTTTTAGTAATATTGTAATCCAGTCAAGAAGAATGTGTATGGCAATAAACTACTTTGCTTATGGAGAAAAACAAAACAACGGCTGTGTAGCAGACTCTGGAAAATTACTCTTTCCTCCTCTTGCAAATCTGCAGAATGTGCATGCTTAGAATGTCAGTGGATCTTCAATTATGAAATTGTCTCCTTCTTGGTAAAACAGTGGCGCTCAGAGGTAAAACTGAGGAACTGCAGCTCTTAGATACATTTTCAAGTTATTTAGCTTTTTCTCATAAAACAAAACTATTGCTGCATAATTGTTTTGCATGAGACCCTTATTTACATCCCTTTATGTAAGTAAAGGAGATCTAAGAAGCATACACCAATTTAATAGTATCAGCATTGTAACAGCAATACAAACAATATTTATTTTTGACAATCCAATATAACGTCACTTGAAAAATCCCCTTTCATATTGAGAGTGCTGCCTATATTCTGGTCATTGCTTTCCATAAATTCCTGGATTCCATACATGATTTGCAACTTCTCTTCTGCTCATTCCTTTGGTTTACTTTTGATTTCTAAGGACTATGTCATGTATCTTGCTGGCTGCAAGCAGTGATGATGTCACATGCTTTGTACTGACTGTGCCATATGAAACTCCTCCTTATCAGCACTGCAGTATAGTTGTACTTCATACAGCAGGTTCTGTGAAATGAGTGACACAACAGTGCATAATCACAGGGCATAGTGAACATGTGCAATTGCATTCAAGGAGTTACATGTGTGCATTCAAAAAGTACGTTTTTAAACTTCAAGATTGTTCAAAGTAATATTAGTAGGTTAACATAATTAAAATTTAGTGTAGAAATGAACATATGATTTCAAATTCTGACCATAGATACACTTTAGTAAGTATTTGAATGGCAAATAAGTTGCCTGTATTCTTTACTTTTTTTTTAAATCATGTTTTCAAGAAGACAAAAATAGGCATCTGAAAGAAATAATCATCCAGCATTATTGCATTTTAAATTTCTTGCGTTATAATAAATCAACCATTATCTGCTCTCACCATTCACTATGAAAATAAAGTACTATTCTTTAGCACGTTTACGGCTAATATAAACAAAATATGGCCACCCCTCCCTTTAATATTCTTTACATATAGGATGTATGGTAGTCATATTAGAGGGTGAAAAGTTGCTTGTTTTTGTGTATTGGCATATGTGTTGTAGTCCCTTTTTTGGTTGTTTTTGGTAGATCTGATTTACAAAATTAAATCACCCAGAAATTACATACACATTTACTGTAGTATGTATCCACATTTAAATAATTGAAAAAGTCTGAATTGTTAAGTAGTAAAACAATAAACATGAGAGACACATTTCTGCTCAAACAAGAATTTTCCTACGTGGCTTACCTATTAGCCTTGATATGTCCATGAGTAAACAAAACTTTGCTGACCAGACCATATTTTGAAGTTTTGATATACAACAGTTTACTCAACAATAGCTTTTTGAACTGCTTAGCAGTTTTTAAAGAATACCCTAAATATATGCTTTACTATAAGAAGAGAAATTGTCAAAAATGAGAGCATACTTTTTTTGTATAAATAATACTATTCCAAATATATTATTAAACTTGAATCATTATTCATGGCTATAAAATTTTTATTCTACCCCTGGGCATGTACAAGCATATCTATAGTGTAATGGGTGACGTGTACATATGTACATACAAACTTTGTGTGTGTGTGTGTGTATATGGTCTTTTTTTTAATACATTCTTACCATGGGGGGTGATTTTTTTTTGAGGGGGGGGGCTTTTTTATTTTACTATACTTTATACAGTTTGCTTATTTTTATTACTCTACTACTATCACAGAAGAAGGGAGGTGAGGGTGGTGGCATAATAAGGTTGCTATATGATACTTTATAGAGAATGGCAGGTCCTCTTTATGAAGACACCAGGGTTCTATTAAATCCCTGATGCCTCCTCGTCTGTCACCTGAACATAGAACACAGTGAGTTCCTAGACTGCTTCTTACCCAGCTGCTGCAGCTGAGATTTTTAAAGGACTTCTGGATCACATTTTCCTTCTAGCAAAAGAATGTCAGAGCCTGGCAACATTTTTGAAAGTAAACCTTCAGCCCAGCTTCATTTTCATCTGATCTTCCAAATCAGTTATGGTGGTGACAGTAAAAAGGATATCATTTGATTAATAACCATTCAAAGTAGTTACTGATCAAGTCTCTGGGTTCCCCCACTGCACTCTGCTGTCGACCACTAAAGATTTGTCATCTTGACCCTAGAAAGCCTGACTTATTTGCTAATAGAGTATAGCATAAAAATCCAAAAGGAAAACCCTAACAAGGTTTTAAGTATTAGTGTAGAAAGGGCTCTTTTATTCCGTGTACAAAAATGGCAGTATAAAAATTAAAGTAGACCTAAAGGCAAATCGATAGAATCACTATCAAATACAGTGCTGTCTTAAAAATACCATGTTAATGTTTGTGTATATGACAAAGATTGCTTCCATCACATTGGGGTTGAAGAGTGCAAAATCTGGTGCAGATGTGCATGGTAGCCAATTAGCTTCTAACTTCAAACTTCAACTTGTTCAATTAAGCTTTATAAAAAAACCTGGAAGATGATTGGTTTATATTGTTAAATCTCCATTAGCAGCTGTAAATAATATTGTCTTTATGAATATATTTCAGTTAGAGGTGTATCAGTGTGAGTGTATAATGACCCTGTTATACAGATGAGGATGGGTTAAGTTGCCAGGAGGCCATATTCTAATTATGAATCCCGTACGTGAGGCTGTTTGCAGACGCTTAGGTGCCTGAGCTAATTTATCTAAACAATGGCACCCAAACTTCTTTGTTCTACAAATATTCACTTCAAAAGATCCCTTGTGTAGATATGCAATGAAGGGGGCCAGCCCATCATAAATACTTAATTTCCCTGAAAATGCCATGTACTTGCAATGATAAGTTTCCCGCTCAATATAGTTGGTGCCAAGGATTTGCATTAAAAGGGGCTGACTTATGAAAAGTATAGGGATTGAAGATTAGTAAATCTTAAGGAATAGAGATGCCCACCAATCAGTGCCATGCTATGCCAACCAATGAGTCACTGGCCTATAATGATATACACAGACTAGATGAGAGGGGAGATAAGTCGCTGGAAAGGCAGTCACTAGAATGGGACCCTCATGTGCAGTAGCATTGTAACTATGGAAAATCTCCCTTTCACTTGTATCTAAATGTTTGTCTTATGTCTTATCCCTCTCATTGTTTGTATTTAGTAATATGTTAGAACTCTAAGAATAATATTACTTTTATGTAACTAGATAGATTGATTTTTGTTAGACTTTCATACTATTTACCAATACATTTATGTTGTTGTGTTAAAGCTTTTACTCATGGTTGGAGAACTCTCATTCACCAAATCATATTAGGAAAATATTAAATATCATAATATATAGATTTGGGCAACATATTTATTACCTCTAGGCCATGTTCCCCAGCGTGGTGAGTACACTTCAACGTCACGCCTCTATGTTCCATATTGATTTTGGTTCACTATCTTTTTAGCAGAAGACAAACAAAATCGGGCAATGTGACCCAATAATCCACATGTGTAACATTTTATCCTTTGTTAAGTATTAAAGCGTCTCTTAACAACCGGTGTGGTTTTAGACTGAGAATATTCAATAGCTAAAACCTGATTAGCAACTTTTCTTTTCTGCCGCTTATGAGATATTGGGGCACTTTCAAAAGCGCTCCCATGTTTCAATGAGTTATTCAAACTAGCACATACTCCAGATGGGGATAATTTCCTGTTGCATCTAGAAATACTCAAACCAGTTGCATTACAATATATGGTATGTGGAATTTGCACAAGCTGCTCCTGGCTGGAAGGTGCAGACAATCGTTTACATTTACTCTGTGCCTTTGACCGCCTATGTGCCAGCTGATCAAACTCTCCCTGCTCTTTTTAGTTGTCCATTGTTGGTTGCTGGTGGCTAGCATTCAAATTTGTCATAGAAACATTTAGAGTACTGATATTACTTTTGGCTATTTACAGATCCTCCTTGAGGGATTTGTTAGCCAACAAGTAGCAAAAATCTGTGCAGTCTTACCCTCACGTTTGCTGTATTTTTTCTCTGTTAGCTTAACATTTGCATACTCTTGTGCTTGGTGCCATGGGCCTTTATATTCCAAATTAAACTTCCAAACTTAGCAGTATGTTTAGCCTTAAATAAAAATAGTCTAAAAACTGAAGTACAGTATGCTCAATATGACTTATTCTAAAAATACCAATTAATTTAGTACAGTACAGTTAATCTTTATCTGATCCTCTGACCAGACCTCAACAATTACATACCTTAGAATGTTTTAATATTTCACTGAAAGAACAGAACATATCTACTTGCAAGTTACTGCTATCAATTTCCACTTTGACCAAAAGGAGAATATTACAACTTGTACATTCCTCAAAACTCTCTGTAACTCTGAAGCCTCGTACACACGACCGAGAATCTCGTCAGGAAAAAACTTGTCGTTTTTCTTGATAAGATTCTTGGACAAGAAACTTGTCCCGGCCGAGTGTACAGACGCTCGATTCAAAGAACCCGCGGTTCTTTGAATGGAGCGAACGTCATCGACTGCGTGCGCTCGTCACATTCGATGCCGTCGCCGCCATCTTCCTACACCCTACCTATGCCTAGGAAGCTACTGCGCATGCGTCAAAGTCATTTCGAGCATGCGCGGGCTTCCCGGAGGACAGGTAAGTGTACACACACACACTTTTCTCGTCGAGAAACAGGCTGACGAGAATCTCGACGAGAAAATGGAGAATCCTGACAAGAAAATAGAGAGCAGGTTCTCTATTTTTCTCGTTGAGATTCTTGTCGGTTTTCTTGACGAGAAACCTGATAGCCGCGTACACACGACCGATTTACTCGGCAAGAAAGCTCTGCCAGCAAGTTTCTTGTTGTTTTTCTACGAGAAACTTGGTCGTGTGTACGAGGCTTGAGTTTCAAGTTTCTACAAAAATACAATGCTTTTAGGGGATATAAAATCTAACTACAAACCAAAAACCTGTTGAACCTTTTCAACCGAAAACACAAAAGAAAAAGTCAAGTTTTTGTTTCTTAAAAATGAAATACCTACAATAAACAAGAAAAAGAAGAAACAACAACATATTTCCCCCAAACCAACAAAGACCACACTATTTCAGTGTCTTTCTAAGAAAACGTACATGTACTCACCATAAAGCAGAACAAACAATTATTCAAGAGAAACAACACTTGGTAAGCACAAACAAATGAAAACAAAATTTCTAATGGTCCTTTTAATATACAGTACTTCTCTACTATAATTATGGGATTTAAACAACACAAAATCTGTGGTGTATCTTTCCTCAGTTTTTTTGTAGAGTTCTTTAAAAAACCACTAGTAAAAATAAAAATTAGGCATACACCAGTTAGGCCTATTATCTGTAATTAAAACTGCAGTCAGCCAAAATTATTTTACTAATTCTCATAGTAAAATCCCAGCCTGCACCCTGTGTGTCTAGTACATTTTGCCTAGAGTATTCTAGTTATTTTTGGAATTGGTACATGCCCTGCTTGACAGTGACCAGTTTCCCATGAATTTTTTGACAAAGGTTTGCTATTATTCCTTGAAAATGGCTAGAATGTACTAACAGGATTCACCTCTCTTCATAAACGACAGTGGGATTTACCTCTAGGTTTGAGTTTGCTGAATTTTAAAAAGAATTTACTGAATCTTTGGCAAATACAACCTGAGCAAATTCAGTCATCCATAGCCCATAGTGCTAAGCATCCAACCAAGTTCTTAGTACATCACTGAAAACATGCAATTATAAGCATTTTTTTATTATTCAAATTTTTATTGAAGGATTTTCTGAGGTACAGTAAAGAACTGTACGTCAAGATAAAAGACATAAAAACATTTTATTCTCAAGTATAAAACACCATGTGCATCATGTGACAATAGTGAGATACAAAAATAATGAGTCAAAGAAAAAACAATAAAGCAGGATTAATAATAGGGTGAAATAAGGGGTACGGATGAGGGGTAGATAGCATTATTAGATAACAATTACTAGCACATAACTCCTGAATCCTGAGTAGAGAGTGGAGTGGGGGTATCATAAGGTGTTCTCACCGATGGGGAAGGCAATAAATAATAATAAAGGACATAAGAGGATTGAGTGTTTTAACTGGATAACATAAAGTGGTTCCCAACAAAGGGAAAGTAGCCTACTAGTATCAATAAGGAAAGGGAGTATGGTGTAGCACAAGGAAACACAATAGCAGTCAGTTCTGACCTGTAACATTGTATAAATACCTAGAGGATGGCTTTCTATGATCTATGGGGAGTAGAGAAAGGCCAGAGGAGCTATCATGGGCTTGAAAATAAAGATAAATAAAATAAATCAGAAAATGTGGGTGCATCTGGAGTCCTGAAGCCAGAAGAGCCAGTGTTTGTACAATTTTAGAGTGGACAAGTGGACTTTTGCAAATAACCATTCTAGTAATGACAAGAGCCATCTGAGGAGTCAATGTGACAGATATCAAGAAAACATCTGTCCAGAAGGAAGAAAGAGCAGGACATTCCCACCATATGTGCGAAGGAGTGCCATCCATGTTACATAGTCAGCAGCATTTGGGTGAGAGCAGTTTATCCGGGCCAGTTTGGTAGGTGTGTAATACCATTTTAGGTATATTTTCATAGCTGATTCCCAATAGAAAAAGTTTTTAGAGAACAGGTATGGCTTCTGGAGTGCTATTGTTGAGCGGAAACAGACGAGTCCTCTCCCAATATTCCATGGGTGGACTTTTCTCAGCTGTCGTAGGAGTGGTAAGCAATATGTATATGAGGGAGGTACCCTTTACATTGCGGGTATTGTAACCGTAGAAGTAGACCAATTTCTAGGTGAGTGGCAAGGAAGATCAAGATAAGGAGGATAAAGCATGTAAAATCTGTAGATAAATGTAGAGGTCTCTATTGGAGATGCAGAAAGAGTTGACCAGTTATTGAAAGGATGTGAGACATTGAGGGGTATACAGGTGTCCAACAGTTAGTATACCTTTCGAGCCCCACGGGTTTATAGGTAAATCTTGGGTAATAAGCTATAGAGACTGCAAAGGAAGGTGAAGTAGAGTTTGGAGAGTAAGTTCTTTGGTGATTTATGGAATGGAGCACCAGACTCTTAAGGTTGCATTCAGTGTATCCAGAAATTAGTGTGCGGGTCAAGGGCGAAGCCATATGGCACAGAGCAGTAGCTTTAAATCTTGCACCAATTTAAATATTTTTTATTGCTGAATATGGGTTACATCTTTCAATCTTTTAATCTAAATTTATTTAGTGCTAATTTTAAAGGCTTATATGCACGTTATTGCCATAGAAAGTGTTTGGGGACCGGGTCCTGCCTCAGGGGACATGTATCAATGCAAAAAAAGTTTTAAAAATTGCAGTTTTTCTCTTGTTAAAAAAAAATGCATTTTTTTCGGGAGCAGTAATTTTAATAATGCTTAAAGTGAAACAAAAAAAGGCAGAAAAATTGGGCCTTGGGTGGTGGTGGTGGTGCCACAACACTTTAACCCCTCACAGATACTCTTGTTGGGCGCAGGAACGGGCCCTGCTGTGAAATATTAGATCAAAAAATTTAATTACATGCCCCTGTTAAACAGGGGCAGAAAAATCGGGGCCTTGGGTGGTGGTGCCACAACACTGTAACCCCTCACAGATACGCTTGTTGGGCGCAGGAACGGGTCCTGCTGTGAAATATTAGATCAAAAATTTTAATTACATGCCCCCGTTAAACAGGGGCAGAAAAATTGGTCCTTGGGTGGTGGTGGTGGTACCCTAAACCAAAAATATTGTTGGAAGCTAGCATCATCAAGATTGAGGAGGAATAGGATAGTCAGCATAGACAGTCTTCAAGGGATCCCAGATCCATAGCCAATTAAATCAGTTACATCAGCATCAGGTGCTTGATAGCTGCTGATCCAAGACTGATTCATTTTTATGAATGTGAGCCTATCAACGTAGTCTGTGGACAGGTGCACTCTTTGATCCTCCAGCAGCACTAAATGTGTGTTCAGAAAGCACGCTGGATGTTCTGGCCAGTGGTCCATCCTCAAGACCCAGTAACCCAGTGGATTCTCTGTTGGAAAGGTCTCCAAGTCTGCTCTTGCCCCTAGATATTCCTGCACCACATAATGCAGATGCTGGCGATGGTTGCTTGAACCAGACCTTGGCGCTGAGGACTGAACAATTGTTTAAAGGTATCGGTCAGCCGGCCACCTTTTCCCCCGCTCTTCCTCTGACTAAACAAAGCCTCAGTAACACGTTGTCCAGCACCAGGAAATGATAACCTTCCAGGGTTTGGAAATGCGTTACACAAACCTTTCTTCAAGGCATCCTGAAGATGTTTCATCCTCTGCTCCCTCTGCGAAGGCAGGATGAGTTCTGCAACCTTACCATTGTAACGTGGATCAAGAAGGGTTGCCAGCCAGTAATGATTCCTCTTCTTGATACCATGAATCCTATGGTCCCTTCACAGGCTTTGCAGAATCAGGGAGGCCATTCAGCATAAGTTTGCAGAGGCATTCGATTTTGAATCCTCTGGGTCACTAAGGATCACATTATCCGCAACTACCTCCTCCCAGCCACGTACAACTCCTTGGGTTTCTGGGGACTGAAAACCATCACTTAAAGACTGCTGCTGAGTGTTATCCTCTACATCTATGCTGACACAATCCCTACTCTTCTTCTTCCTGTGTGTTTGGTTGGCCTGCAGGAATGCTTTCTGTATAAAGGGGCCTTGAGAGGAAAGGAAGTCCTCCTTTTCCTTCCGCTGTTCTGCCTCAAGTGCCCTGTCCATGATTCCACGAAACCTGTGCTCCATCAGGAAGACTAGAGGGACAGTGTCACTGATGCATGCATTGTCACTGCTCACCATCCTTGTGGCCTCCTCAAATGGTGACAGGACAGTGAATGCATCCTTGATCAGTAACCACCGGCGTGGCGAAAAGAAGCCAAGCTCCCCTGTCCTGGTGCAATACTCGCACAGGTACTCATTGATGGGCCTCATCTGTGTGTGCATCCACTGCAGCATTGCCAATGTTGAGTTCCACCTGGTGGGCATGTCACAAATGAGGCGGTTGGTGGGCAGGTTGCATCCCCTTTGAATGTCAGCCAGCCGAGAACTCGCATTGTATGACCGGCGGAAATTACCACAAACTTTTCTGGCCTGCCTCAGGAGATCTTGCAAGCCTGGGTACCTGCTCAAGAACCGCTGCACCACCAAATTCAGGACGTGTGCCAAACATGGAACATGGGTCAAGGATCCCTATCGGAGGGCAGAGAGAAAAACAATAGCAAATGCAAGCGCTTGGGAAGCCTGCACAGACAAACACTATTAATCCTAAATGTGTAAAGGATATTATACAAAGGTTGAAAATCAAAAAACAAAAAAAGTATTCCAATCGGGTGGACATAAAGTTATTATTGTTACCAATGGATGGCAGGTAGCATAAGGTTTTGAAAAACTCTATAGTAACAATTGTGGATAGGAAGTCTTTAATAAAAACTCAGTTGCCCAGGGCAGCTCTTCTCCAAGTTGAAGCCGACTCAAGGAAAATGACATGAAAGGAAAAATAGAAAAGCGCCTCTTAGCAAAACAGATTTATTATGTAGCAGACAATTTGTATCAAACACTTACATCATGGTAAGTTTCAGGTGTCATCCAGTAGGATCAATGTTTATATTGCGTCCAGGATCTCTGACGCTAGTCCACGGATTTCCCAGGTCCCGGTTATGGCGGCCGCAAGTAGCCGGGATGCAGGCTGGCTTGTCCGTGATAGGAGACAGCAGCGAAAGATGGCAACGGTCGGTCCGGAGAGGAGCGTCTGACGTCAGCTGGATGGTGCAGGGAACCACAACGCGTTTCAGAGCATGCGCAGCTCTCGTACAGGGCATGCGCGCTCCTTTCTCAAGTGTACAAGGAGACAGGAAGGACGGATGTTTTAAAAGTAATTCTGCCCGTCAGCGCAGCAGAATTCAATAATTGCTATGACAAGTGTGTTGCATGGAACAAAACGGGAGTTTTAACCCCACTAACTTGGGATAGCTTAAATAGCAGAAAAATAATAATAATAAAATAGAAAATAATAAAATTAATAAAAAAATATATATATAATAAAAATAATAATGATAATAAAGGTAATGAATAGTAATGAAATAATATTGCTCATAATAAAATAATTAAAGAAGTAATGAAATAATATTGCTCATAATAAAATAATTATGAAGTAATTAAGGCATAACGTTTATAATAGCAAAAAATTATTATTGTATGATAAAAGCTTTTTAGGGGAATGTCTATATAGACATTTTAGTGTTAAAATTTTTTTTTTTTTTTAAATTATTAATATATGACAGGGATATGATGCCTGCCAACAAAATGTTTGGGTGCAAGCTCTTAAATGTTACGATAAATACAATCAAAGTAATAAAATATAATGAGTATGATATAGGCACAGTGAATAATCATCAATCACTAGTCATTATAGAGGATTATCAGCGTAGCTGTATACAAAACAGAAGGAAATAATAAGAATAAAATATATATATATATATATATATATATACTGTGACAGCAGGAAGGTAAAGTCACCTGGTTGCATCCAGGGGGGTAGATATATTTCTCCCAGATTCAGGCTTTATGCCGACTTATACAACTAGGGAGTTGATGAAGCCCAGCTGAGGCTAGTGGGCTCATGAATGACTCATACCTCTAGGGAGAGTGCTGGGCGTCGTGAGGCAGGGAGTTGATGAGACCAGCTGAAGCCTGTCAGTTCGTTTAAGGCCTCTATAAAAACTCCCAGATTCATTAGATGTTAGCTCATGCCTGGAACCAGACCTGTGTGGACTGTCTAGGGAGAGTGAACCCCTGTGCGGTGAGGCAAAGCCTGTGTGGCTATTTGTTTGGACTTTTACTAAACCAGGGACTTAGGGACTAGGACAGCACCAGGCTGATCCCAGTTGTTAGTTTAGGAAACCTGCATGTTTAGTCAGAGGTCAAACTGACCAGGATTTATTTTGTTTGTTTCTTTTTGGCTTTGCTGTGTTTTTGTCACTGTACATAGAGAAATAAACCGCACCTTTTGATTTTGAAAACCACAACCTCCGTCTGCTGGCCCTGTTTTTGTGTGGGGAGCCCAACCAGGGGGTCACACACACCCGCTACCGAGTTAACCCCCTCACAGTTGGTGGAGAATGCGGGCAGTTTTTTTTAAGCCAGCATGGAGGAGATACTGAAACAGCTGGCTCTAGCAAATGCCAATCAACAGCAGACAAATGCAGGTTTGCAAAGGAGCCTTGCAGCCCAGCAGCAAGCTCATCAACAAGCCCAGCAGCAATCTGAGGCCCGCTTCATAGACCTGTTACAGAAGCAAGAGCAGAGACTACAACAAATGGAAGCAGTAATGCAGCAACGTCCGCAGACCAGTGAGGAAAGCCGTCCCACTAATACCGCGTCCTTTGGGGTGAGTCGTTTATTGACAAAAATGACTGGAGAGGATGATCCAGAGGTATTTTTGACCACATTTGAAAGGACTGCTGAAAGAGAAAAGTGGCCTGAGGAGCAGTGGGCTGGACTGGTGGCTCCTCTGTTAACTGGTGAATCGCAGAAGGCTTACTATGACCTAGAGCCTGACCAAGCAAAAGACTATGTGATGCTAAAAGCTGAAATATTGGCAAGGCTGGGTGTCACCCTGGCTGTCCGGGCTCAGCGTGTGCATAACTGGACTTTCCAGCTTGGAAAACCCCCCAGGTCTCAAATGTATGATCTCATTCACCTGAGCAGGAAGTGGCTACAGCCAGAGACTTTGTCCGCACCGGAGATTGTGGAACGTGTTGTGATGGATCGTTTCTTGAGAGCTCTTCCTACCGCCATTCAAAAGTGGGTAAGCCACGGAGACCCAGAAACGGCCGGTAAACTTGTGGATCGTGTAGAGAGATACTTGGCTACAGAGAACCTGACGGCCTCTTCCAGAGACTCTCGGACTTTCCACCCTAAGACCAGACCATCCCCAGGGGCGGATAAGAGGATTCCAAGGGGTGAGGGTGGAGAGAGTGAGAGGGTGGGAGCTCTACCCCAAGTTTGGCGAGAACAGCCTGGGAAATCAGCGGCTCAAGAGGCCGCAAGAAGGATCGTTTGCTACCGCTGCCGGCAAGCGGGACATATTGCAGCCAATTGCCCGGTTGTGGAGGAACCCATGCAGTGTGACTTTCTGACGGGCAGACGTCAGTCGCTGTGTGCGACAGTCGCATGCACTGCCATTCGAGGAACTGAGAAACATTTATGCAAAATGTGTGTTAATGGTAGAAATGTTGTGGTATTGTTGGATTCAGGTAGCCTTGTGACCCTGATAAAGGCTGAGTTAGTTAAAACAGAGGTCTCTGGGAATAGCAAGGTAGCTGTTATTTGTGTGCATGGGGACACCCGAGAGTATCCAGTGACTACAGTGTGTTTCGAGACCCCCAAAGGTACCCTCTCTCATCCAGTGGGCTTAGTATCTCAGTTACCGCATGACGCCATTGTGGGAAGGGATTTTCCGAAGTTCTGGGAACTGTGGGATGATCCTGAGCCCCCCACTGGTGCCCCTATGTACCAGGAATGTGATAGCCAGAACTCCTCTGAGAGTGGTGAGGACTCTCCAGAATTTCCCTTGTCAGTATTGGCAGGGGAGACTCAAGAAACTGGAGAGGAGCCCACCTCCTCAGACGAAAACCTACCGTCTGTGGAGTTTTCTGATCTGGAGGTTCACAGGGAAAATTTTGCCACAGAACAGTTAAAAGACCCCGCCCTAATAAAGGCACGGGAAAACGTAGTGGAAATAGATGGCGAGTTAGTGAACCCAGATAATACCTGCACTTACCCATACTTCAGCGTAGAGAAGGACCTACTGTATCGGGTGGCAAAAAGGGCAGAAGAAACCGTTGAGCAGCTGGTGGTGCCCAAACCTTACAGGAAGTTGGTGTTGGAGTTGGCCCATGGGCACATTCTTGGAGGTCATCTGGGGACAGAGAAAACCCGAGAGAGGGTATTACAGAGATTCTATTGGCCTGGGGTGATGAAGGACATAGAAAATTATTGTTCCTCCTGCCCTGTGTGTCAGAGGTCGGCCCCGATGCCACATTTCCGTAGCCCGCTGGTCCCTCTACCCATCATTGAGGTCCCGTTTGAGAGAATCGCAATGGATTTGGTAGGTCCTATAATCAAGTCCGCTAGGGGGCACCAGTACATATTGGTTATAATGGACTATGCCACCCGTTATCCAGAAGCGATCCCTCTCAGAAATACCTCGGCCAAAACCATAGCCAAAGAGCTATCTCTTGTTTTTAGCCGGGTGGGTATTTGTAAAGAACTGCTTACGGACCAAGGTACACCCTTTATGTCCCGGGTTATGAAAGAGCTGTGTAAATTGTTCAAAGTGACGCAATTGCGTACATCTGTGTATCACCCCCAAACCGATGGGCTGGTTGAAAGATTCAACAAAACCCTAAAACAAATGTTGAAGAAAGTGGTGGATAGAGATGGAAAGGATTGGGACTGTCTACTTCCTTATTTGATGTTTGCTATTAGGGAGGTGCCCCAATCCTCTACGGGATTCTCCCCCTTTGAGTTACTGTATGGGAGACACCCAAGAGGGCTGTTGGATATTGCCAAGGAAACTTGGGAAAGTGAGAGTTCTCCCCACAGGAGTGTGATTGAGCATGTCGCCCTGATGCAAGATCGAATTGCACAGGTAATGCCCATCGTGAAGGAACATTTGGCCCAAGCGCAGTTGGCACAGCAGAGAGTGTACAACCGTGGAGCAAAGACCCGTACCTTTTCCCCGGGGGATAGGATATTGGTACTTGTCCCTACGGTTGAAAGTAAATTCCTTGCCAAATGGCAAGGCCCCTACGAGATAATGGAAAAAGTGAGCGAAGTGAATTACAAGGTCAGACAACCAGGAAGGCGAAAGCCCGAACAGATATATCACGTTAATCTGTTGAAAGCCTGGAGGGATAGAGAGTCCCTAGTCGCAGAAACTTGGTCACCAGCTCAAACTGGTTGCGTGATTCCGGAGGTTGGAATAGCAGCCACCTTGTCACAACCCCAACAACAGGAGGTTAAGGAGTTTGTGCTTCGCAACAAGGAGGTGTTCTCTGAGCTGCCGGGACAAACATCTGGGGTAGAGCATGATATTATTACCCCGCCCGGTGAAAGGGTGAAGTTAAAACCCTATCGGATCCCAGAGGCCCGACGGGAGGCAATACGGGAGGAAGTACAGAAAATGCTGAACTTAGGGGTGATAGAGGAGTCCCAAAGTGATTGGTCTAGTCCCATTGTGTTGGTGCCTAAACCGGATGGGAGCTGGCGATTTTGTAACGATTTTCGTCAGTTGAACAAAGTTACAAAATTTGACACCTACCCCATGCCACGTATAGATGAGTTGATCGACCGGCTGGGAACAGCCCGATACATGACGACTCTTGACCTCACAAAAGGGTATTGGCAAATTCCCCTGGCCAAGTCGGCCAAAGAGAAAACCGCATTTGTAACCCCAGACGGGGCGTTCCAATATAAGAGAATGCCGTTCGGGTTACAGAATGCGCCGGCCACATTCCAGCGGAAAATGGACCAGATGCTGAGGCCCCATCGGAAGTATGCTGCGGCTTACCTGGATGACGTAATTGTCCATAGCACAGATTGGGCCTCACATCTGCCAAAAGTGCAAGCAGTCCTGGACTCTGTTCGGGAAGCGGGGTTTACGGCTAACCCCAAGAAGTGTACCATTGGGCAGGAGGAGGCCAAATATCTTGGGTACACCATTGGCAGGGGAGTAATAAAACCCCAACTCAACAAAGTCGAGGCCATCCAGAGTTGGCCACGTCCCAACAGCAAGAAGCAGGTACGAGCCTTTCTGGGAATCGCGGGTTATTATCGGCGCTTCATTCCCCACTTTGCTTCTAAGGCTGTGCCCCTAACCAACCTGACGAAAGGGAAAGGGTCGGTCATGATTAAATGGACCCCCGAGGCTGAGGCAGCATTCCAATTCTTGAAACAAGCCTTATGTAGCCAGCCAGTGTTGTACTCACCCGACTTCTCTAAAGACTTTGTCGTACAAAGTGATGCGTCAGATGTGGGGTTAGGAGCAGTATTGTCCCAGGTCTGGAACGGGGAAGAGCACCCAGTCATTTACCTCAGCAGGAAGTTGAAGTCCCATGAGGTAAATTACGCCACGGTTGAAAAGGAATGTTTAGCGGTGAAGTGGGCTCTAGATTCCCTTCGGTACTATCTGCTAGGTAGGCACTTTGACATGGTTACGGATCACGCTCCGTTAAAGTGGATGGCTCAAAACAAGGAGACAAATAGAAGAGTGAATAGGTGGTTCCTGGCCCTACAGGAATTCAACTTCACAGTAAAGCATCGCCCTGGCGTTCAAATGGGGAATGTGGATGCTTTGTCTCGAGTACATGAATGCCTGATTGCTGGTGTTCCAACCCCAAGGTTAAAACAAGAGGGGGGGGTATGTGACAGCAGGAAGGTAAAGTCACCTGGTTGCATCCAGGGGGGTAGATATATTTCTCCCAGATTCAGGCTTTATGCCGACTTATACAACTAGGGAGTTGATGAAGCCCAGCTGAGGCTAGTGGGCTCATGAATGACTCATACCTCTAGGGAGAGTGCTGGGCGTCGTGAGGCAGGGAGTTGATGAGACCAGCTGAAGCCTGTCAGTTCGTTTAAGGCCTCTATAAAAACTCCCAGATTCATTAGATGTTAGCTCATGCCTGGAACCAGACCTGTGTGGACTGTCTAGGGAGAGTGAACCCCTGTGCGGTGAGGCAAAGCCTGTGTGGCTATTTGTTTGGACTTTTACTAAACCAGGGACTTAGGGACTAGGACAGCACCAGGCTGATCCCAGTTGTTAGTTTAGGAAACCTGCATGTTTAGTCAGAGGTCAAACTGACCAGGATTTATTTTGTTTGTTTCTTTTTGGCTTTGCTGTGTTTTTGTCACTGTACATAGAGAAATAAACCGCACCTTTTGATTTTGAAAACCACAACCTCCGTCTGCTGGCCCTGTTTTTGTGTGGGGAGCCCAACCAGGGGGTCACACACACCCGCTACCGAGTTAACCCCCTCACAATACACATATATATATATATATATATATGCTCGTGTGCCTATGTGTGCCCACGTGCACACACACGTATAAAGGGACACACATACACATATATGCTAGTGCACATAAGCGCTCGCCCACACATGCGTGGAGGCTTGCGCTGTGTAACAGAAGAGCTAAAATTAAAAAATGATAATGGTAATAATAGTATTGTATAATTATAATAAATGATAATAAATGAAGGGATTATATATATGTAAATATGTAAAAAGAAGAAGCCATAAGATTCCTTAATGGAAAAGCACACACATATAGGTGCTAACACTACAATATGTACATGCACACTTGCAACCGTGCATCATAGGGAGAGGGCAAATAAGAAAAGGGGAACATTTTTTAGAGGATCGTGTTAACCTCTAGTTCCTCGTTTAACCCATTCGGCACAAGGGTATCCAGAGTAAAGATCCAATAAGTTTCGCGCTCACACAGTCTGGAAAAACGCTCGGCCTCAGATAGGCCTTTAGGTATGGCTTCTATCACCCAAACCTGTAGGCCCTCCGTGGACTGGCCATGAAATTCCAAGAAGTGCCGTGGTACACTGTGTTCATCACAACCAGTTTCCACAAAGTGACGATGTTTGCCAAAACGCTGTCTTAGTGGGTTAATAGTGCGACCCACATATAGCATTTTGCATGGGCATGTTAGGCAATAAACGACATAATCACTTGAACAGTTGAAAAAATTGTCAAGTTGATAAGTCTTATCCCTATGAGAGAAGTTTTTTTGTCCATGTTGGACAAAATTGCAAGTTTTGCACAGGGCTTTATTGCTTCTATACATCCCTTTAAGGGGGGCCGGACAAATAGCACTAATTGGTTTAGTGTGTTTTAACTTGCTAGGCGCTATTTTGTTTTTTAGAGTCGGTGCCCTTCTGTAGGTAACTTTAGGTTTATCACAAGCAATTGTAGCTAGGTGGGGGTCTTGCTTCAAGATGTTCCAGTGTTTATGAATGATATGTTCCATTTTTCTATACTGTCCATGGAACCCAGTGACAAATCGAACAACCGGTTTTTCTGGCGATTTTATTCTCTTGGGTTTCTTGCCAGAAAGATAGATGGTATGGGCATGGTCTATAATTTTTTCTGGGTATCCTTTATCCAAAAAAAATTGTTTCAAGTGTGCACTTTGTAGTATGTAGTCGCTGTCCCTGGTGCAGTTCTGTCTTAATCTACAATATTGACCCTTAGGTATATTTTTTACCCAGAGGGGATGGTGACAGCTATCGTAATGAAGGTAAGAGTTACCTGCAGTGGGTTTAGTATAATTACGAGTAAAGATCTTATCTAGCTCATGATTGAGTTCTAAATCAAGGAAGGCCAAACTGTCCTTATTCCAGACAGCGGAAAAGGAGAGTCCCATGTCATTGGTATTGCAGTATGTGACAAAGTCATCAACCTGGGAGGAGGAGCCATCCCAGATGATGACAATATCGTCGATATACCTGCCATAGAATACTATGTATCTAGCAAAAGGGTTATTTTTCCATATGAGTAGATTCTCCCACAGTCCCATGGTCAGGTTGGCATAGGAGGGGGCAAAATTAGCCCCCATCGCTGTACCATGGGTCTGTAGGTAGAAATCTCCCTCGAAATGGAAATAATTATGCGTAAGGCAAAACAGAGTAGCGTCCAGAATAAATTCAGCTTGTTTATTGTTGAGCATAGGGTTGGAGGATAGATAATGTTGTACGGCCAAAAGGCCTATATTATGGGGGATGGAGGTATATAGGGAGTTAACATCTAATGACAGCCAAGAATAGCTGTCAAGCCAAGTATATGGAGACAGAAGTTCCATGAGATGTATAGAGTCCCGTATATATGATGGGAGATCCTGAGCGAGCGGTTGTAGAAAAGAATCAATGTATTGTGAGAAGCCACCAGTTACGCTGTTCATAGAGGCAACGATCGGCCTACCGGGAGGGTTCTTTAGATCTTTGTGTACTTTAGGTAAATGATAAAAGTACGGCGTACTGTAGTAGTTTTTTCGTAAAAAGGCTGCTTCTTTTTTGTCGATGACTTGATCTACTAGAGCTTTCTCAGAGAGAAGGTTGGGCAGAGAGAAGGTTGGTGCCATTGTCGCATACAACCATTCCTGGCTGAAGCTGGTGTGGCGTTAACCACCTCTGAGCCTGCCCCTGCACAGCTGACAGAATCTCTGCCCCAGCATGGCTCCTGTCCCCTAGGCTGACCAACTCAAGCACTGCATGGCATCTTTTAGCCTGACTGCTTGCAAAGCCCCTTGAACGCTTACGGAGCACTGCTGATTCAGAGGACAAATCTGCAGAAGAGGCTATAGAGGAAGATTAAAAAGGAGGGGTGAAGGAGAGAGCTGTGGCAGAATCACCACTAGAATTTTGGAGGCGTGGTGGTGGAACAATCTCCAACAACACTTAACCCTGCCCTGCATCCTTCCCAGCTGCCAGCAGAGTTACCCAGTGCGCCGTTAAGGAAAGGTAATGTCCCTGCCAATGCTTGCTGGCCCATGAGTCAGCGGTAGTATGAACCTTACTGATGACCTTACTCCCCTCCTTCTGGTATACACCCTTTTCTTCCCCTTCCCCCCCTTTCCCCTCCCCTCCCCCTTTCCCTGAAAGAGCTATGCAGCAGTGATACACGCCGTGGACATGTTCTTCTTGTCCCATGTAGCTCACTTCTCTGGTTTTTAGTTACCAACATCTATGACATTCGTCTATTCTAATTCAAGTCTGTGTTTAATTTATAATTTTACCTAAATGACACTCATGACATGAGTAGTCTTTTATACTTTTCTTGTTCTACATGTAGCATGTAGGCTATGTAACATGTTTATATATTCATCTATAGGTGTGCTTTTCTGATCTTTACATATCCGGAGGGATATTTAGTGATGTTGAGAGAAGAGTGTGGTCTAGATGAAGTTACACTATGAGGGTTGTGTGCACGAGGTTGTGTATATATATATACTTTTGATTGCGATCTTTGATTTCATATATTTTTGTGTGTAATTACACATACATGCTTACACGTATATTTAATATGTATGTGTGTATTCAAGCGTAATGACAATTATTTATTTATGTATACCTCCCCCCTCCTCCCCTCTCTCTCTCTTTTTACATATTTAGTGGTACATACATATCTATTACTTTTACATATGTACAGTATACGTTTATGGTCTATTTATATGCATGGTTTGTGTACACACATGCTTTTTTATACTTATGAGGCTGTGTATGTAGTTATTCATTATGCATAGGATTTTAGCACTAGTTCATGTAGAATAGGTTTGTATTCACCCTGTGCGGTGCCTAGTGTGGGCACTATTTCCTAAACCAGCAGGCCAGCTGGTTTGTGGGTATGTATGTGTGGGGGGCTGTGGTGGTGCTTTAGGCGAGTACATATGTGGCTATCTACATATATATATATATATATATATATATATATATATATATATATATATATATTTTTACACATTATATATATATATATATATTTATGGTTGAAGCCCTATATCCGATACGGATATGAATAAGATAGATAGACTTAACATAAGACTTACAACATGAAACGGACGTGAAGTGTGCCCTGATCTGATGGACGGTATGCCAAAATAAGGGGGCATACCCAAGATTAGAATGAATATTTTGTGGAGAGAAATGAATTTTGAGAAATGCCCTAAAAAAAGGAATGGGAGGGTGGGTATCACTCACAGGAAACCAATGAAGACTGCAGGTGAGTGGGCTGGTTAAATAGCCCACCGGGCTCCTCCCATAAATTCAGGCCAGCATACTGGCCTTCTAACTTATGGTTGAAGCCCTATATCCGATACGGATATGAATAAGATAGATAGACTTAACATAAGACTTACAACATGAAATGGACGTGAAGTGTGCCCTGATCTGATGGACGGTATGCCAAAATAAGGGGGCAAAAACATTCAGGTAGGGATGTAGTTTTATTGGTTTTAGCTTTGTTCATTGAGCAAGTTTGGTGAATGCTTGTGCCATTTCCACCTGAGGATTGGAGGATGTGCTGGACGAAGCAGGCAGACTTCCACCTGTCAAGTCTCTTAATAGTCGTGATCTGGGACCCCACACCGGGATGTGGCCGAGGCCGCTCCAATACGATAAGAGCGACTGGAGCACTGACTGGGGTTGAGGTGTGGTAGCGTGGAAGAGTGAGTGAGTGAGTGTGAAGGTGACAGGACCCAAATTGACCTAACCGCCCCACCGTTGATCCAGAGGAAGGTGAAAACCCCAGCCGAGCCTAGGCCAATTGCTACAGCAGGGGAGAAAATTCCTTCCTGATCCCCTGAGAGGCGACCGGGTGAACCCTGGATCAACTTCCTATGGTTGGTTGTGCCCCGATGAATTCTCATGTGTTTGATGAACTGGCAGGCACTCAAGGGTTTGATCGGGAAAGGTAGTAGGGGACAAGAGTTCGACTGTTCAGGTAGGAGTGACAGAAAGCGATCGAGTAAGGTTACTGCACACCAGAGATTGTTTGTTTTTAGAGTTAAATGTCTAACCCGGTGCCTGATCGCTGGGTTTTGGATAGTGCCAGGTGGAGGATGAAACGATCTTGGTAGCGAGCCAAGTGAGGTCTACGTAGAACTTGGCCGGCGGGGTAGCTGCGGGTGAACTCGCTAGGCCGCAAGAACCCGTGGTAGGCCGAAGGCTGCTTGAATGACCAGGCTGGGGAGAAGGCCAAATGGGGAACTAGCGAGGGTAGTGGACATTAACTGGTGCTGAGGGCATAGTTGTACGGGCCTGCGTAGGAAGGACATGACTTGGACTTGCCTTTACTAATAATTTCGGCCTGGTTGTCGGTGGTGAAGGCCACGGTTTGTCCTGTCCAGATATGACCCCCAGAGCTGAGCGGCTGCCACGATCTGGTATTGTTCGAAAAGGGAGGAAGTCCGGGTAAACCCTGGGATTAGGAGTGTCTCTGGAAGCCATGGTCCTGCAAACCAATAGTGGCCAAAAATTGCAGCAAAGCCTGTGGAGGCTGCGGCATCTGTCACTACCAGCGGTGATGGGGGCGATATTGATGGTATAACTTTGATACTGTTTCACGTAGTAAGGAACTCCTCCCAAAATGACAGGTCCGCTACTGCGGCGGTGTCTAAGTTAAGGATCTGAAGTTAAGGATCTGATCGGGGTCCTGTGTCTGGGAGAGGAAGACCAGGAGGCGTGATACAAAAAGATCGACCCTCGGGAATGATCCTTGCTGCAAATTGAGCATTCCCGGGAGAGACTGAAGCTGCTCCTTAGTACACCCCCGTGTACGGGTGAAGTCTTGGAGAACTGACCTGATGCGGGTCGGCTTTAAGGAACGACCAACGTAGTGAAAGCTAGTTTGCGTGTTTAGCACGACAGAGAATAGGTGAGCAGCCAAGTTGCTACTGGAGATGAGTGACCGATTTGAGTCGGAATGCTTGCAGCGACTGCAATTAAGCCGCTTTATTGGAAAAATGAAAACAAAGTTAGCGGAAATTTTGAGTATGTAGGAACGACCGTGCGCAACATTGTATATGCAGATGGAGTGAGATGTAAAGGTTTATACTTGATAACGGACGTAAGGCCAGGGATCTGACTTGTAAGTACCACTTTATTGGTATCACTGATGCGAATAGTTCGAATCGGGCTGAGGTGTGAGCACCGGTGGGGTTTGGTTTGTAAAGGATCTTAAACGTTGAGCCGGTGCTGCGACTGGACTCGAATCGGTCGGTGAAGTTTGTATTGCCGAGGATCCGAATCGTTGCGCCGATGATGCGACTAGATTAGGAACGGCTGTAGATGTAAGGTGATGAGGGAGCTCATGTTCCGGATCCGCGTCGTTGCACTGATGATATGACTAGACTCAGATCGGCTGATGGTGTTAGTGGTTGAAGGGGTTTGTGATTGCTGAGGATCCGAATCATAGGGCCGACGTTGCGACTAGATTCAGATCGGCTGTTGGTAAGTGCTTGGTACACATACATACATACTTATTTTATTTTTATTTTTTATAATTATAGTTTTTTTTTTATATAGGTTTTTTTTTGTTTTTTCTTTAGGGAAAATTACGTCCAACCTGGTGCAGGGTGGACCTACTTGACTGACCTGGAGGAGAAATGACAGGTGGTGAGGGGTTTGACTAGCTGATTTGAACACGACAGACTGCATCTGTTGTTTCATACACGCTGTTACACTCGGCACTGGTTTAGTGCCTTTTACATGTAAGTGCATTTCTTTTTATTAAATATCCTTTTATATGCGGAGAACACTATGGTCTGCCTGTCATATATATATATATATATATATATATATATATATATATATATATACACACACCTCATTGGAGTCATTGGAGTCATTTGTGATCCGGTCCATCTGCTGTTGTCATCCAACCATCCCGGAGCTGCAATACATGCCTGAGACGTATATACCCATATGGGAAGGTATCTGTGACCCTCTATAACCAAAGGGTCCACTTTGGGAGGTGAGCGGCCATTCTTATTACTGGTGGAGGTCTCTCACTGTGTTCACATCATCTGCATGTTTCCGATTCTATAAATCACTCTAGAAGATCACTGGGACTGTCTTTTGATCTATGGACTTGTTCAGTGCTGCACTGCCTTTTTATGTAAGTGAGCGGTTTGGATGGTGGAGCGTGTCGGAGAAATTAGTGACAAAAATGTCCCATGACAGAGGCATGAATCGGTGCGCCGCAGGTGCGACTGACAACGACCGGGCTCTGAAGCATGTACTGAATTGAGGCCAACTACAACTGGGGCACGCTTAAGACGAGCCTGCCCACGAGAATGCAAGTGGGTTCGAATCAGATGCGTGACAGTGAAACGAGTGACAGAAATTTCCCATGACAGACACGAATCGGTGCTGCGCTGTGCGAGGAACAGCAAGCGAACTCTGGAGCATGTACTGAAATGGCGCCAACAGCGACTGGGGCACGCTTGAGATTAAGCTGCACCTAAGGATGGGCGTGGATTCGAATCAGATGTGTTAAAGTGGAATGAGTGACAAAAATGTCCCATGACAGAGGCATGAATCGGTGCGCCGCAGGTGCGACTGACATCGACCGGGCTCTGGAGCATGTACTGAAATGAGGCCAACAACAACTGGGGCACGCTTAAGACAAGTCTGCACACGAAAATGCACGTGGATTCAAATCAGAAGCGCGATAGTGAAATGAGTGACAGAAACTTCCCATGACAGAGACTCGAAACGGTGCGGCGCTGTGCATTTAACAGCAAGCAAACTCTGGAGCATGTACTGAAATGGGGCCAACAACGACTGGGGCACGCTTGAGACGAAACTGCACCTAAGAACGCGCATGGATTCAAATCAGATGTGTTACAGTGCAATGAGTGACAAAAATGTCCCATGATAGAGGCATGAATCGGTGCGCCACAGGTGCGACTGACAACGACTCTCTGGAGCATGTTCTGAGATAAGGCCAGCAATTGGGGCACGCTTGGCGAACCTGCACACGAAAATGCACGTGGATTCAAATCAGATGCGTGGCTGTGACATGAGTGACAGAAATTTTCCATGACAGAGGCATGAATCGATGCTGTGCGACTATCAGCAAGCAAACTCTGGAGCATGTACTGAAATGAGGCCAGCAACTGGGACACGTATGGGACGAACCTGCACATAAGAATGTGCGTGGATTCAACTCAGATGCGTGATGGTGACGTGAATGACAGAATTCTCCCATGATCTAGGCATGAGACGGTGCGCCGCATGTGCGGCTGACAACGAGCGGACTCTGGAGCATGTACTAAAATGAGGCCAGCAACTAGGGCCCGCCGGGACGAATCGGTGCATTGTGGATGCGACTTGGATTCATATCAGAATGATGCAGAGGAAATCACTATCGATGCAAGACAAATCAGTAGCTATTTGCAGAGTTTCATGAGGAGAGAGAAGGGTGTGCGAGATGAGACAAGTGAAATTACTATCAGTGGAATGAGATGACAAACTAGCGGGGACGAACCAGTGAGTCGCTGATGCGACTAGATTTGACCGGAGGGTAATGCAAAGTAAAATAACTGTAATGATAGACAGTGCATTCTAAGTGACATGGGCCTACTACTTGGCGTGAAACGACAAGAAAGAGAAAAAAAAAAAAAAAAGCACAAAACTAAACTGATAAAAACAGCTCTGCGTTTGTGTTCACGAATTGCACGACAAGACTGTGGTCTTGCACGAGGCTGAAATAAGGCTGCATATGGAGACTTGACTAATGACTCGCAAGTTCCACAGCTGGGTTTTGATGACATGGTTTACCCGGCAAACAGTGCGTGAAGCAAAGAAATTGCACGAATCCTACGTGCGACAGTTTGAAAACTTGATGTACGAAAAGCATGGTGGGTGTCCAAGACATCCAAAAAGTGTGGTGTTACGCCATGTATGACGCACAAAAAATTACTTTGGTTTGGTAAGAGTTGAGTGAGAGAAAAACGTGTACAAACGATACGCAAGTTCCGCTGCGGGAACTAAAACACACGGCATGAAGGCAAACAACAAATGGCAACGATGGAAAGTATGCAACGTATGTGACCCGAATCAGTTCGTAAATATACGAAAGGAATCCGATACAAATCGGTAGTGAGGAGTATAGAATTAATGTAATACGAATTGGTTGTATAGTGTATGCCGCCCTTTACTCTAAAACTGAACACCAATCACCCCTCCCCCCAGGCTAACCAGTGCAGAGAGGCAGCAGGTGGGACTAATTAGAGTCTCCCTTTTTTTTTCCCAAATGGAAGACGGCAACCTTATGGACAGTGAATCTTTACGTCCAGGGAAACCTACGGCGAGTGACATCGGACAGTGACCGAAAGCGACTCGGAGGTTTGGATTTATAAATGAATCGTATGTATGGGACAGACAATAACTCAGAAGCAGACTTTTAAAGAAAGGAATGCAAGACAGGGAGCATTACTAATTGCAAGATTGTACCTGACGCAAAAGATTCGAAAAGTACCTGCGATAGTGAGCGGGAACCGCCTACGAAGACCACGAACAAAGACGCCGAAATGCCCTGTGATCGAAACGCCAGGACTCACAAACATGAGGTGAGCTGGTAAGAGTCGGCCCAGTGAGATCCCATATCACTCACAGGAAACCAACGAAGACTGCAGGTGAGTGGGCTGGTTAAATAGCCCACCGGGCTCCTCCCATAAATTCAGGCCAGCATACTGGCCTTCTAACATATATATATATATATATATATATATATATATATACATTTATTTATTTATTTTTTCCCAAAAAAAATTTACACTATATATATATATGTGTATTTTTATGGATGTTCAACAATTTTTTGCCAGCTGTACTATTGCTATCCACGGTTTTTATATTATATATTTTATATATTTTTATTCATCTATCTATATATGTTTATGTACGTGTGCCACTATTAGCGGTCAGTACTCTTTTGGCACCATCCTTCCTCCCTCAAGTGTACGCACATTTGCATATGGACGTGTGCAGACCTTTTTGGGGAGCTGGTGGTGGGTTTTCTTGTAGGACCAGTGGAGTCTTTGACTGCTTTGTAGGTGGTAGTATGGGGACACCCAGCAGCTCGTTGCTGTGGTGTGTGATCGCTCCAGCTGGCCTTCATTGGCCGGCGGTCCGCGTTGGTTTCTAGCGGTCGGTGTCCTGGAGGGGCCTCTATAGTCTGTCCTCCTCCATAATGGCGGCTGCACTTTCCGGCCGTCGCGTCATCAGTGAGGCGACGGCCGGCGCACAGGAAGTGACGTGAGAGATGCACTTGCGGCCTCTTGGAACGCTGACAAGACTGTTTGCGTTCCAGATGCAGCCTGTGAGTGACAAGGGGACATCTTTCGTGCAAGAGGCGGTCTTTGAGAGCCACAGGATGCCACCAGCCTTGACGGTGAGCACCATAGTGTGTGCACATATATATATATATATATATATATATATATATGTATATTTAGACCAGCACTAGTGTATACCGATACCGATTCCAATATGCATGCGCATCCAGGGGCTCTGTCCCTAACGGTGGTAGTAATGTCAGCTTTGCTTTTATTCGATTTGGAGAGAGCCAGTGGACCTTCCCATGTGGCCACGCTGTCTGTTAAGAAGGTGCTTGTGTTGAACTTGCCGCGCAATGGCTTCTGGCGCGGATCGGCCTCCTACAGGATTGCTGTTTTTGCTTTAATACCATCAGCCTTATTATTTGTCCATATCCTAGCCTTGGTCTCTCCTAGCATGGTTGATGACAACATGCGTGTTTCTGCAAGCGTATAGCATATGACTACCTCGGGTGTGTACAGCTTTTTAGACCTAACCTTGTGGACGTTTCCTTCCAATACTTCCACTTGTTAGTGTGGGAGGAGTCTTCCTGGCCCCGGGGTGGCCCGCCCTCCGCCTGTCTTGGGTTTCACATGCCCATATGCCTATAAATCGGGTGCTGTATAGGGTGGCTACACTGCTGGGCTCTGAGGAAGAAGCTTTGTGCTTTGAAACACGTAAGCCGGCAGTGACCCTCTTTACATCTTCGGTGATCTTGTGGAGTGTGGTTTCGAGCACCTCTTACAGCTGCCACTTACAAGAAACTTTGTTAGAATGTGATTTTCTCTGCTACAATTGTGAGTAGTATTGATGTTTTCTTTTAAATAAAAATCTATCCTAATGATAATACACTAGGCTGGTGCGGCCTTGTTTCTCTTCTTCTTACTGCTGACCACCCTGTCCAATGAGGCCAAAACATTGCCTTCCACATGCCGATAGAGAGCCAAAATGGCCTTTTGTGAAAAGAAATGGCGTTTTGGAACCTGCCACTGAGGTACAGCACATTCCACAAATTCACGAATGGGGGCAGAGTCTACCAGCTGAAAAGGCAGCCATTACAGTGCTAGCAATTAGGCCAAGCTAGCATTTAGACCCTGAGCATGTGGATGACTGGGACCAAAATTCTTTTTTACGGTTCAGCAACTAGGGTAGGGGATAGGGATGAGCTTCGAGTTTGAGTCAAACTCATGTCCGAATCGAACATTGCCTGTTCGCCCGTTCGTCAAACAGCAAACAATTTGGGGTGTTCGCGGCAAATTCGAAAAGCTGCGGAACAGTAAAATTCTATGGGAGAAATCTAAAGTGCTAATTTTAAAGGCTTATATGCAAGTTATTGTCATAAAAAGTGTTTGGGGACCTGGGTGTATCAATGCAAAAAATTATTTTAAAAACTGCGTTTTTTTTGGGAGCAGTGATTTTAATAATGCTTAAAGTGAATCAATAAAAGTGAAATATTCCTTTAAATTTTGTACCTGTGGGGTGTGTATAGTATGCCTGTAAAGTAGCGCGTGCTTCCCGTGCTTAGAACTGTCCCTGCACAAAATGTAATTTCTGAAGGAAAAAAAGTAATTTAAAAGTACTCGCGGCTGTAATGAATTGTCGGCTCCTGGCAATACAAAGAAAAGTCATTGATAAAAAAAAAAAAGCAGCGTGGGGGTCCCCCCAAATTCAATTACCAGGCCCTCCAGGTCTCGTATGGATATTAAGGGGAACCCTGCGGCAAATATTTCTAAAAAAATGACGTGGGGTTCCCCCCAAATGTCCATACCAGACCCTTATCCGAGCACGCAACCTGGCAGGCCGCAGGAAAAGAGGGGGGAACGAGAGAGCGCCCCCCTTCTGAACCGTACCAGGCCACATGCCCTCAACATGGGGAGGATGCTTTGGGGTCTGGACCCCAAAGCACCATGTCCCCATGTTGATGGGGACAAGGGCCTCATCCCCACAACCCTTGCCCGGTGGTTGTGGGGGTCTGCGGGCGGGGGGCTTATCGGAATCTGGAAGACCCCTTTAACAAAGGGGACCCCCAGATCCCGCCCCCATGTGAATTAGTAAGGGATACATTGTACCCCTACCATTTCACAAAGAAAGTGTAAAGAAATTGTAAAAAAACACGCAGACACAGTTGGGGTAAGTCCTTTATTAAAAAAAAAAAAAAAGATTCCAGCGGTGGTAATCCACTCTCAATCTCCACTCCAGTGATGTCCAGCGAGTAACAGCACACAGTCCTGTCTCCACCGGAGACACCCCGGGACTGATGTTGCGGCAGCCTGACAGGTCTTATGTAGCTGAGGACGGGACCCAGTTCCCCTCTGATGCAAGGGGAAACCCAGGCTTTCCCAGTGACGTGGCGGTTGACCCCGCCCCCCTATGATGTAACACAGGTTTCCCGTTGCTTACAGCTGCAAGTAGTTTTAAATGACTTTTTTTCCTTCAGAAATGACATTTTGTGCAGGGACAGTTCTAAGCACAGGAAACAAGCGCTACTTTACAGGCATACTATACACACCCCCAGGTACGAAATTTAAAGGAATATTTCACTTTTATTGTTTCACTTTAAGCATTATTAAAATCACTGCTCCCGTTTTTAAAACTTTTTTTGCATTGATACATGTCCCCTGGGGCAGGACCCGGGTCCCCAAACACTTTTTATGAGAATAACTTGCATATAAGCCTTTAAAATGAGCACTTTAGATTTTTCATGTTCGTGTCCCATAGACTTTAACGGTGTTCGGATGTTCAAACAAATTTATTGCCTGTTTGCATGTTCTGATGCGAACCGAACTGGGGGGTGTTCAGCTCATCCCTAGTAGGGGATTTTGCCTGCTGAAATCAATTGGTGGTGTACTGCTATCAGATTGGCCGCAAGTACTTGGGACACCTATTGCTATATCTTCATCCCTCTCAGTGAAGGTTTTGAGAGGACTGGAGGTATAGTAGGGTTGAAGATCCCAGATGAGGAGCAAGGAGAAGTCCGCCTTTTTCTTTGATGTGTTTTTTTGCTGTTGCCAATGGACTGCATGGCAGGTCGTCATATATCTGGTAAAGCATGTGGTGCCCAAGTGCTGCACATGTGTCGAAAATGGCCCACACCAAGGAATTTTAAAAGTCAGCGGAGCTCTCAAGGGCTGCTGCCCTTAAGCTGCCCCCTAGAGGACATCTTGCCTCATTGGATTCCCCTCCTCCTCCTCTCTTCTCTCAGGCACACAAGTACAGTCAGTAACCTCATCACCCCCTCCATCCTCGTTACTGGAGAAAACTTGGCAGTATGCTGCAGCTGGGGGAACATGACTGCCAGTTTCTTGTCCCGCACCCCCTCTCTCTAGGCTCACGTTACTCCCTTCCTCAACCAGGGAACCAACATCGGAGCCTTCAAATCGCTGCACACCCTCCAGCAGCATGTACCCGACACTGTGGTCTAATAATTTTGGGGACTACTCCGTGCATGATAGTGGAGCTACGGAAGGAGTGACTGTGGACAAGGAGTCGGTGGAATAGGCCGCTTTGGCAGCTGCACTGGAAGGCAAACTACTCTGAGCCTGGTTGACAGAGGATGAGGAAGATGGAGGACAGCTTCATTATCCACTCCACCAACTCTTCTGCATTTTGTGGCTCAATAACACAGCCAGCAGCAGAAAAAAAGGACAAGTGTGCCCCACTGCCACCTGCAGAGCATACACCATGTCCACGACCACCACTGTTGACTGTAGACACAGAGTCTGCTTGCCCTCTTTTAGTGGCCTGTGAGCGTCTGCCTCTCTTTGGTGGCCTTCCTGACATGATGTATTTTTTGTTTTGCAACACCACACTACACTGTATTAGATAGCCTGAAATGTATTAGAAACTGTACACGCTGTATTAGATACTGTGTACACCTCCAGAAGTGTAGTAGAAACTGTAAACTGGACTACGGCTAAACTGTATTGTATACTGTGTACACCACCAGCCAGAAGTGTAGTAGAAACTGTACACACTGTATTAAATACTGTGTACACCGCCTGCACTGTATTAGAAACTGTACAATGGCTGCACTGTATTGTATACTGTGTACACCACTAGAAGTGTAGTAGAAACTGGACACACTGTATTAGATACTGTGTACACCGCCTGAAGTGTATTATAAATAGTATGCACCACTGAATGAACTGTAGATATAGGCTACAAAGAATGCAGAGTGTATATATATATATATATATATATATATATATATATATACAAGACTGTATAATACACCGCCAGAAGTGTATTCGAAAAAGTACACCACCGAATGCATATATATATATAAATACACTGCCTATAGTCTATGCTAAATGCAGAGTATATATGAATATATATATATATATATATATATATATACTAGACTGACTGTATATATATATATATATATCAAATACACTGCCACTAAATGAATAACCTGCCTGCTTAATCTAACTCAAGCTATCTCGGGAGGGGCCTGATGGTGAGGTCGGGCGGGAGCAGCTGCTAGTTGCTAGCTCCGTGAGGCTCGTGAAACTCTCTTCCATGCAGTGACACCAGGACTGGACCCCACCCCCTTCATAGCCTTCGATGAACCTGTAGTTTGCCCGCACAGCCCTCCCGTAATGTGGTTCTGAGTCCCGATGAGAGAAGCATCAAGGAGAGCTGGGAGAGCCGGGATCGGGTGCTGGGTAACAAGCAGTATGAAGTAGTGGGCGGTGTGGCACACAGTTAAGAGACAGGCGGAGGGTGAGCAAGGCTCTGAGCACAGCTGCGTACAGCTCTGAGTGCAGTGGTGGGGACGGTGGAGGAGGCTGGGCACAGTTTGGGAAGAGTTTGGAGGAGGCTGGGAGGAAGCGATTGGAGTCGGCAAGGGAACTGGTGCGGACTTTGTGGATGCTTGTAGCCCAATGGAACCCCGCGGAAGCATCGCAGCTTAGAGGCTCATAGGATATATGTGGATGTTGGGGTGACTGAGGAGGGGAGGAATGCTCAGTGCATTGAGCTGGTAACAGCAACAGAAATGGCGGGGGATCCCACTGCCACATACAGCCGCAGCTACTGAAAATAAAGAGGCTTAGAAAGGCACCCAGGAGCTCAGGAGCACTCAGGAGCTCAGGAGTGAACGCGAACGCGCAGACGGGTAGTACCTGAAGCAACTACCTGAAATAAGAAGCGGCAAGGTGTGAATCACTTGATTATCTTTTTTTTTCATATAGACTGTCATATACTCACAAATTATTAAATGCTTAAGTGTCTCAAAAGCTACACCTTGATACAAAATGAACTGTGGCTGCAAGTGTGGCAATGAGAAGAACTATGATGAAATGTGCTGTGCTGTACTGAACTGTGTTCACCCCTGCCTTGAACACCCGTAAATAGTATACTAGTATATCTCACACGAACAGATAAGTAGCGGAGAATATGAGGACTGCCTCTGAGCCGCTGAGACTGCCCATAAGACTTTGTGTAAGGAACCGCTACAGAACTGCTACAGAGACTATTTTGTGTGTTCCTGGACATACCACATTCCATCAACAGGGTCTGCACACTCCCCCCCATAACAGAACATGAAAAGGTCCAGGTCCTGACATCTGGTGCGAATTGCAAAAAAAATAAAAAAATATCCCCCTCATCTCTTCTTCTCAATCTGCACAGAATATCTGCTATTTGCTTTGCATGCTTTGTATGCTGGAACTATAAACAACAAAATTCAAAGACATTAAAAGTTATGCCTCGTACACATGACCGGTTTTCCCGACGAGAAAACTGCAATTTTTTAGATTGGTCGGGAAAACCGGTCGTGTGCTCCATAGCACGAGAAAACTGCCCGCAAAATATTTAGAACCTGCTCTATTTTTTCCCGTCGTGTTTCCCGTCAGTCTTCTTCTCGTCACGAAAACGGCTCGTGTATATGCTTTTCCGAGGGGAAAAAAAACCACGCATGCTCAGAATGTAGTATGAGACGGGAGCGCTCGTTCTGGTAAAACTAGCGTTCGTAATGGAGATAGCACATTTATCACACTGTAACGGACTGAAAAGCACAAGGCTGAAAAACGCGAATCGTCTCTCACCAAACTTTTACTAACACGAGGATCAGCAAAAGTAGCCCAAAGGGTGGCGCCATTTGAATGGAACTTCCCCTGTATTATTCCGTTGTAAGTGTTGTATGTCGCCGCGCTTTGGTGGAGTGTTTTTTTGCCTGAACGTGTGTATGCAAGGCAGGCTTGAGAGGCATCACGTCCGGAAAAACGTCAGTTTTTGGCATGTCAAGAAAACCGGCCGTGTGTACAAGGCATTAGACTATCTTAGCACACTCATTACCTTTGCTCCCTACCTCTGGTGTTTTTGTTTTTTTGTTTGCGTGGACACGCAACCACGCAGAAACAGGAGAGGTAAGGATGAGAGGTAGGCCGGTAAGGGGAGCAACAGCAAACCTTCCAAAAATTAGCGCTAGTCCGGGCTCTATTAAAAAATATATGACACAAGAGGGCGCTAAAGATAGTCCAGGAAAAAGGGTGGTGACTAAAAGAAAAGTTTCTGAGGGCCCGCAGAAAATGGGGCTGAGAAGACAATCAGTCAGTGCAGAGACTGTAACCCATAATACTGATGAGGTGGAGGAAGAAGCTGAAGGAAGGTTAGAGAGCAGACAATTAGACCAACTTCCTACTAAAGGTGAAATAGCAGAGATGTTCTCAAGAATGGAAACAGTAATCTCTAGAATGGAAACATTGCTAAAAGTTGAAATGGTGTTAATACACAAGGATATGAATCACATACTAAGGAGAGTAGAGGAAACAGAAAAAAAATGGACTCTCAAGTAGCAGAAGTAATAGAACTAAAAGAGCAGATGAAAGAGATACACAGAGAGCAAGCGTACATGAGACACCGACTTGAAGATCAGGAAAATCGCAATAGGAGAAAAAAATCTCAGGATCCGAGGACTGCCGAACCAACAAGTAGAAGATCTACAAGAAAAAATGGATAAAGTATTTGGACAGATGCTGGGTAAAACTGCAACAGATAAAATAAAAATTGAAAGAATCCATAGGATCAGGAAACCTGCAGGAATGGCAGGAGAAATACCGAGAGATGTGATTGTGTGATTTCATAATTTTCAAGATAAAGAACAGATATGGCTAGGCTTAAAATCTAATATACCAGCTAAGTTTGAAAAGACCACCTTACAGATATTTCCAGACCTGGCAGCAGAGACACTGACAAGGAGAAGAATATTAAAACCCTTGCTTGAACAATTAAAGATACATGACATCCAGTATTTCTGGGGCTTTCCAGCCTGCCTAATAGGATGGAAGGAGGGTCAGTCTGCTACCCTGAGATTTCCCGAAAATATAGTGAACTTTTGTAAAAGACTTAATATCCCAGAAATTTATATTCCTGGCTGGTGGGAAACAGAGGAGAGAAGTTCTAATACAGCAGAGCAACAGTCATGGCACTTGAATTCCAGGAAAAATAAGGGGAAGTAAATAAGAACAAAAGAAGAAGCAAATAAGAAGAAAACCCAGAAAAAGGAAAGGAAAATGGGGATCTGGACTGGGGGTGGGATAGGGTGGGGCGAGGGCACAACAGGAGAGGGGAGTAAGGTCACTATACCACGGGAATTTAGGAACTGTGAGAGCGGAGCGGGCCTAGGAGACCCCCCCATTCGGGGGGACAACTGCCCCGACCGAGATCAACAATCAGAGCTCAACCTCTAAGGGGAGAACCGCAGGGCCGGATGGAGAAGGAGGGCCACGGATCTATGGGCCACGGGGAGGCCATAAGCCCCCATTTTGGGCAGGTTGGGGGACATGGGGGGGAGGGGGAGGTGGGGGGATTGGGAGGGTGGGGTGGGATGGGGGACCTCTATGAAAAACAATGAAATAAATAACTCTTCTCTCTTAGTAGGGTCCTTTTATAATTAACAGATGCCCAAAATAAACATAATCTCATATAATGTCCGCGGATTAAATGCTCCCACTAAAAGTGCAAACATAATGAGAGAATTAAAGTCCCTGAAGGCCGATGTAGTACTCCTACAGGAGACCCACTTTTTTGCTGGTACAAATCACAGAATAATTTCAAGGGACCCCCTTTGGTACTACGGGGATTTGCCTATAAGTCGAGCTAAGGGAGTGGCTATAGGGTTTGCCAGGGGAACCTGGTTCACACTGGAGGAGAGGAAAGCGGACCCGGAAGGGTGCTACCTGTATATAAGGGGGAAATTGAACGGAGCCAAGGTCTCTCTGGCAAATGTATATGGCCCAAACAAAAAGTAAATCAAATATTTAATGGGGGCCATGGCCGAGTTCATGGAATTTAAGAAAGGGGGGGCTATTATGGCAGGGGATTTTAACCTATGTTTGGAGCCGAAGATGGATAGTACGTCGCATGCACAGGGGACTGGAATAGCCCACAGGAATAAATTAAAAAAGAAAATGCATCAACATCAACTAGTGGATGTGTGGATAACACAACATATTAAACAACGGGACTATACATTCCACTCCCCTGTGCATGGGACGTACTCAAGAATAGATATTTTTTTGGTAGAGCACCGGTTACTGGAAATAGTGGAAAGTACAAACATCGGAATAACGACATTCTCAGATCACGCGCCAGTAACACTCCAATTGAAGATAGGAGAGGTACAAAATAGGAACAATAGCTGGAGGCTAAATTAAGAACTTTTACAGGATAAAGAAACAGTACAGAGAATAAAGAATGAACTAGAGCAGTTCTTCAGGGAGAATAGTACAGAAGATGTGTCAGAGGCCATACTATGGGAGACCCACAAGGCTTATATTAGGGGTATATTGATTAGGGAGGGAGCAGAAAAAAAGAAAAGAAGTAAGGAGAAAAAAATAGTAATAACAAAACAAATCTATGAATTAGAACAGCAACATAAGAAAACTAGAGAGAAAGAACTCCTACTGAGTATTGTATTAAAACTTAGTATTAAAAGAGAGGAGATGAGAGAGGTAATAGAACAAGAAACCCAAATGGTCTTTAATCAAATTAAGAAAGAGAGGTACCAATGGGGTAATAAGGCGGGCAAATATTTAGCGAAATTACAAAAAAAGAAAAAAACAGCTAATTACATTGAGAAAATACAAACAAGCACTGGGGAATTAAAATATAAAACCTCAGAAATAGCTAAAACTATCCAAGAATTCTATGGGAGGCTTTATTCAATTAATACAAATGATACAAAAGAAGAGGTTAAACAAAAAGGGGAGAAAACAAAAGCTTTCCTGAAAGAGATAGACCTAGATAAAACCCCAGAAGATAAATTTAGTTACCTAGAGGCCCCCATAACATAGGAGGAAATAACAAAAATCATACAAGAACTGCCAAATGGGAAAATCCCCGGACCTGATGGCCTGATGATACTTTATTATAAAAAATTCTTATGCCACGTACACACGGACATTTTTAATGTCATTGAAAAAAACAACGTTTTTCTCTACGTGATTCTTCTCAAGCATGCCTTGCCTACACACTATCGTGAAAAAAATGCTTGAGCAAAGCGCAGTGACGTACAACACGTACAACGGCACTATAAAGGGGAAGTTCCATTCGAATGGCGCCACCCTTTGGGACGCTTTTGCTGATCCTCGTGTTAATAAAGTTTGGTGAGAGACGATTCGCGCTTTTCAGTCTTCGTGCTTTTCAGTCCTTTACAGCGTGACGAATGTGCTATCTCCATTACAAACGCTAGTTTTACCAGAACGAGCGCTCACGTCTCATACTTAATTCTGAGCATGCGCGTTTTTTTCCCCTCGTAAAAGCATACACACTACCGTTTTTCACGACGTTAAAAAGAACGACGTGAAAAACAACGTGAAAAAATAGAGCAGGTTCTAATTTTTTTCAGGCCATTTTTCATGTCGTTAAAAATGCTCTGGAGCCTACACACGATCGTTTTTAATGGCCAATTTAAAAAATGGCATTTTTCACGTCATGAAAAACGGTCGTGTGTACGCGGCATTAGAAATTTTAACACCAAAATTGTGCTCCTATATGAACGTGGTGGGCGTGAAATGGAAGATGCAGAAAGAGGCACTAGAGGCCACAATAACTATAATCTCAAAAGGAGGTAAAGATAACACACTATGTTCCAGTTATAGACCGATTTCACTCCTGAACATCGATACTAAGCTATTTGCAAAGGTACTCGCTGGGAGGATGAAAACAATAATGAAGGACGTGGTCCATGTAGACCAATTTTGATTCATTCCAGGAAGGGAGGGGAGGGATAATGGAATTAGAACTATTTTGGCTATACAGAAAATTAAATAAAGCAGGGCCCCAGGTCTACTCCTGTCAATTGATGCTGAAAAAGCATTTGACAGGGTAGACTGGGGCTTCATGAGTACACTTGAGGCAATAGGCATAGGACCTAGAATGACCAATTGGATAAAATCACTATATAATAGACCAACAGCTAGAGTAAAAGTAAATGGCACTGTCTTAGCGCCATTTGAGATGAAGAATGGCACTAGACAGGGGTGTCCCCTGTCACCGCTACTGTTTGTCCTTGCGCTGGAACCCCTGCTAAGGGGGATAAGGCGGAATGTGGACATCAGGGGGATAAAAGTAGGGGAGGAAGATCATAAACTAGCGGCTTATGTGGACGACATTTTATTTTTTATAACTAACCCTAGAATAACGAATGAAATCTCTTAAAGAGTTGGGAAATATGTCTAATTTTAAAATAAACCCGGCCAAATCCGAAATACTGAGTATTAACATATCTAAAGCAGATAGGAACACCTACCAAGAAGATTTTCCATTTAGCTAGGGAAAAAAAGAACTGAAGTACCTAGGAGTTAAGATAACAACTACTACTGAGACATTATATAAAGCAAATTTCCTCCCCTTATTAAACAACATTAAGGCAGAACTTAATAGAATAGCACCGTGGCAACTATCTTGGAGTGGAAGAATACATATCTTCAAAATGGTAATCTTACCCAAAATAGTATATAAAATGCAAATGCTCCCAATTCCACTATCACAGGCATATTTTAAAACGTTACAGTCAATGTTCCTAAAATGTATTTGGCGAGGGAAGAAACCACGTATTAGTCTAACGCTACTGACCACGGAAAAGGAACAAGGGGGACTGGGGGCACCTGATCTGAGAAATTATTATTACGTGATCATCTTATCACAAATAATAGAATGGGCTAAAAAGAATACAGAAAAGAGGTGGGTAAATATGGAATTTACATATAGTAAAGCACCACTGGGGAAGGAAATATGGATTCCTGCACAATATCGAGAACTTAGCACAGACACACACAGTATTACAAGGAATGCATTAAAAATATGGGATAAGATACACAAAAAAGAAAAATGGGATTTTAATTCACCTCTAATACCACTAACCGACACAAATAATTTTATGGAATTTTTTTTGGGAAAATGGATCATACAAGGAAATGCACAATTGAAAGATGTAATGGAGCAAAATAAATTGTATACGTATCAGGAACTAAAAAATAAAAGGGAATTGATGATGATTGATCAATGGCGGTACGCCCAGCTGAAAAAGTTTTTTTGAAAAATTACCACAGCCTATTAGATCCGTAGAAAATCTACGGCCCCTTGAGAAATTATGCAAGGAAAAGGGTAGGAAGGGGGAAATCTCTAGGATTTATAAGATATTAAATGATACAAAAAAGTGGGGCATACCGCCATACATCAAGAAGTGGGAGGAGGAATTGGGGACATCGGTAAATTGTAATATGATAGAATTAAATTATAAATGTCTCGTTCGTTGGTATCTAACCCCCGACAAGGTACATAAATGTTCAAGGGAAACATCACAGTTATGCTGGAGGGGGTGTAAGGAAATTGGGACTATGGCCCACATATAGTGGACATGTCCCAAAATTTAAAAATATTGGTGGGAGATTAGGCAAATAATTAGAGAAATAACCAATATTGAAGTTCCAGATGACCCGTGGGGGTGTTTACTACACGGGATTCGAATGCCAACTAAACAATACCTGAGAACATTGTTCCCACAGCTTTTAAACGCTGCAAAGAGCTAAATACCTACACACTGGCAAGAACCGTAACGGCCTACACTGAAAGGTTGGTGCAATAAAATAGATGAAATTTACAACTTAGAATATCTAAGGTTCAGTGAGGGGGAGGTAATGGATGAGTTTGAAGAAAAGTGGAAGGAATTGACAGATTACAAGCATACAATGGGATACGTAGAAATGATGGGAGCATAACATAATAAAACAAACTATATTACAATTAGAATATTAATAATCTGAACTAAAGAAGGGAGAAGAGGGGAAAAGTATATAAATAAAGAGAGAGAATGGAAGATGGAGGAATCTTAGATGGGAGAGGTCGGGGAATAGGGAGAGGGGGTGGGGGGGGGCGGGGGTCTGGCTACAATAATAATCTTCTTTTTGAAAGGTAATGTATTAGGTCGTAATGTTGTGTTTATATGTAAAATGAATAAAGATATATAAAAAATAAAAAAAACTCAAGCTATCTCTCTGTCCACGCCAACAACACTACACGGCTGCCGTGTAAGCAGCCTCATATAGTGTGGGGCATGGATTTAGTCTCCCTGAGCCATGATTGGCCAATGGCACCCTGCCTTTGACCAATTATGGCTCTCTCAGCAGAGCGCACTGTGATTGGCCAAAGCATACAGGTCAGGCGCATGCTTTGGCCAATCATCATACAGCAATGCACTGCGATCTCGCAGTGCATTATGGGACATTCTGCTGTGCTCAAATTTCCTGTGAACACCCCATAATGTTCGCTATTCTGCGAACGGACGAACACCCGATGTTCGAGTCAAACTTATATTCGACCCGAACATCGAGCTCATCCCTAGATTAACATCCAACATAAAAAATATGAACGCATCATCAGAAAACATTGGCCTATATTGAAAGCAGACACAACATTGGGACAGGTATTAAAGGTATTAAAGTTCATATATAAAAAAGCCCAATATCCTAATACCCTAATCTAAAAAATAAGTTAAAACAAGAATATACCAGACCCAACTAAAATAATGGAGTTTTCCTTTTTTGAAACACCAGGTTTTTTCAGGTGTGGAAGTTGCTACACATGTGAACAAACAAGAGCCAACCCATAGAAAAGAACAGAGTGGAACATCTTTCACGCAGAAAAAATATAAGATCAGAGATTTATTCACATGTAATATGAAGGGGGTGGTATGCGCCCTCCAATGTACATGTTGGTACCAATATATAGGAACAACTAAGAGGAAACTATCAAAAAGAATGTATGACCATGCACACAATATATCCATTGGTTTTAAAAACCACAGTGTGTCTAACCATTTCCGCATACACGACAACAGAGACCCCTTGGGATTGCAATTTTAGGGTTTAGAAAAATACAAAAGACTCCGGTGAGAGAATAATAAGATTAGGATGCTAAGCCATCAAGAATCCAGATTGATTTATGAAATGCAAAATATAATCCCCAGAGGTATGAACGTCGAATTTGATCTAAACTGTTTCATCAGTGATTTTAAGAATATTGGAATATATAAAATCTTTTAATATATTTTTTATGCTAATTTTGTACCTATGCTCCTTGCTTCTTTGTATATATACCCTACATTTCAACTGCCTGCAGAGTGAGGTAGTGGGAGGGGAATATTAAGGATAATTTATTTTATTAATATATTTTAAATATCCAGTTTCAATATTAGATGAATTGTCATTTTTTATTCATCAGCGCTTTCTTACATTTGATCACTAGATGGAGTAATATGGATTTTAATATAGATAAAATGGAAGATTTGAGATTTAAATCGTTTTTATATAAATGTTCAATTTAGATTATACTATGCCTATCTAACTACAAATTAATGGATTGGAATTACTGAGCACCATTATAAATGAATATTAATTGCATGTAATGGAGAGTAGTATTGTTGATCTGTCGCTATGGCAGCTTAATTGTCACCAGCGTATAATCTCTGTATGGTCACCCGGCCCCATACCCCTGAGGAAGTCACGTGGCCGTGACGACACACGTAGTGTGAAGCAGGGTGAGGCTGCCAATACTGGAAGTGACGCGGGAGCCTCCAACCCCCCCTAAAGTTTTTTACCTTGAATGTAAACATCCCTTGTAATAGGAATGGTGTGTGACAGGTCCTCTTTATGGAGAGATGCGGGGTCAATAAGACCCCGCATCTCTCCTCCAGGCTGGAAAGCATGAGATCGTGAAAAAAAATTCACTGATCTCATGCTTACTAGCTGCAATTGCGGCTTTGTTTACTTCTGAGAACCTGGGCGTGACGTCATCAGATCGCGCCCGGGCCTCCGATGGTCATAGAGATGACAGTCATCTCTATGCTTCCCATCCGGCGCCGGACGATTCATTCTCCGGGCCCCCGATGGCACGGGAGAGCCCGAAGAAGCACCCGATGGCGGCGGGAGGGGGGATGTCCCCTCCCGCCGCCTATAAGAACGATCAAGCGGTGGAACTGCCACTATGATCATTCTTATTGTGCACAGAATCGCCGGCAGAAGAGAAGGATATCTGAATGATGCCTCTAGCTGCAGGCATCATTCAGATATCCCCCCACAAAGCCCAGGACGTCATATGACGTGCACCCAGGATGGGAGATCCCATCTGTGGACGTCATATGACTATGGCTGGGTATTGAAGTGGTTAAAGATCTAGATCATTGGTCTGTTTGTCCAAAAAACATGTTTGAATCCACCTATTGTTATCTGACTCACTAACTCTGCTAGAAGTCTATTCCAAGCATTACCTGCTCCTGCCATAAAATAATACTGTTTAAGATTAATATTTGTATTGAAATTTCCTCCTGCTAGTTTGATGTCATGTCCCCATGTTCTTGATCTTGACTTCAAATTGGAAATACTGACCTCCTGAACCTTATTCCCCCCTTGATATATTTAACGTTTTTGATCATGTCTCCCCTATCACTTTTTTTCTTTCAGACTGTATATATTAATTTCCTGCAGTCTCTCCTGATATGTTTTACTCCTCAGACCTTTCATTTTTGTTGCCTGAAGCCTCGTACACACGACTGAGTTTCTAGTCAAAAAACGACAAGAAAACTGCCGAGAGAGCTTTCTTGCCGAGAAAACCGTTCGTGTGTATGGTTTCTCATCGAGAAAAATAGAGAACCTGCTCTATATTTTCTCGTCAGGATTCTCGTTTTTCTCGTCGGCCTGTTTTGCGATGAGGAAACCGGTCGTGTGTATGCTTTTCCGAGTGTTTAAAAATCGCGCATGCTCAGAATCAAGTATGAGACGGAGCGCTCCTTCTGGTAAAACTAGCATTCGTAATGGAGATAGCACATTCGTCATGCTGAACTGAAAAGCACGAGGCTGAAAAGCGCGAATCGTCTCTCACCAAATTTTTTACTAACACACGATAACACAAGATCAGCAAAGCAGCCCAAGGGGTGGCGCCATTGGAATCGAACTTCCCCTTTATACTGCCGTCGTACGTGCTGTACGTGACCACGCAGAAAAACGACGAGATTTGGAATTGACAGTGTGTATGCAAGGAAAGCTTGACAAGAAGCTCATCAAGCTTGACAAGAAGCTCGTCAAGCTCTACAAGAATCTCGTCGAGAAAATCGATGGGTTTTTTACGACGAGAAACTCGGTCGTGTGTACGAGGCTTGACTCTTATCAGTATCTTTTTGTAAGTGAGGTCTGTCTAGAACTGGACACAATATTGTAAATTAGGTCTAACTAAATATCTATACACTCTACATTTCTATTTACTTTTCCCACTGCATTGCCAGAGTTTGCTCATTTTGCAATCATCTGAAATAAGTACCCTCAAATCTTTTTCCTCTGTAGTTTTGGCCAACTCTGTACCTCCAACATTATACAGTACTCTTTTCCCGAGTTGCATTATTTTACATTTAGACACATTGAACTGCAGTTTTCACTGCTTTGACCAATCTTTCAGCAATGCCAAATCATGCTTCATATTACAAACACCTTCAGGAATATGAACCCTAATGCCAAACTTTGTGTCATCAGCAAATACAATAGACAATTACCTACCAAACCTTTAGTTATACTACGTTTAGTTATATCACTTACAAACAGATTAAATAGAACATGACCTAGTACAGAGCCTTGTGGTACACCACTAGTGACTGGCATATGTTCTGAATTAATCCCATATACAACCACAAGTCACATACTAATGGAGTTCACAGCTCCCCCTAGTGCCCAACATCAGCCGACAATGGGGATTCCAGGAGCCGCAATGCGAGTGTTGTTAAAGTAAATATTGGGGGATTTTACAAAGATACTGTCACTTGTTTGTTATAACAGAACAAAATAGTATACACTAAATAGTGACACTGATACCTGCAGTCAAGTTTTAAAGGGTAATGTATGATAAATAATGTATAATTTATGACTTACCTGCTCAATACCCTTGGTTTTCAATGGGTTATTTACACTTTCATTTCCATGTCCTAAATCATCTGTGTCAATTAAATTTTCCACAGGGACATTTTGATGTGGTGGAACATAGGTAAAGTCATTGTCTGCTGAATCCAAAGTCACACAGAAGTTATATGGGTAGGGCAGTGATAATGTTCCATCACTATACATGGAGAGCACTCTGGGATCCATTGGAGGATACAAACTTGTACTAAAAGAGGTTGTTGGGGATTTTGATACTCTGCATTTTGATATGATAACCACCATAATAGTTATAATAAATAACAAGGAAATCAGTGCTAAGGCAACCACTAAGTATAGCTGCTGATTTGAATCAACATTGCCATCATTAGCATGACTGATAATTTTAGGAACCACTTGTTGAAAACTGTCTGCAATAACCAGACTTAAGGTTGTAGTAGATGAGAGAGAGGGGACTCCATTGTCCTTCACCAACACCACAACTTTATGATTTAGTACATCCTTTTCTTGAAAGGCCCGTGATGTCCTAATTTCTCCAGTATGTTCGTTAATGATACAGTAAAATGGTTCCAAGACTTGCATGAAATGATAAGACAGCCAAGAATTATGTCCAGAGTCTTCATCCACTGCAACTACTTTTGTTATTAAAGATCCAGGTTCAGAGGAAAACGGGACCATCTCAAACACAGTTAAACCATTTTCTGGGGGAGGGTAGAGGATTTTCGGTGCATTGTCATTTTGATCTACTATTCGAATAAGTATTGTGATATTGCTGCTCAGGGATGGTGACCCATTGTCTCTAGCAGTCACTTGCAATATAAACTCTTTGTTTTGCTCAAAATCAAATGACCTCTGAGCATATAGAACTCCAGTCTTTATATTAATAGAGAAATAAGTGGATACTGGGAGATCTTCTATATTAGTATTAAAAACGAAATACATAATTTTAGCATTGTCACCAGCATCAGGATCTAAAGCTTTTACACTGTAAATTGAGGCTCCTGGTAAGTTATTTTCTGATATATAAGCTACATATGTGGATTTCATAAATGCTGGTGGATTGTCGTTAGTATCTGATATCTCTAATCTGATGGTCCTACTTCTGGAACGTGAAGGAGATCCTCTGTCAGTAGCTACAACAGTTATATTATAGCTAGAATTTATTTCTCTATCTACAGATTTTGTGGTGATTATCTTATAGAATCTGTTAGATGACAGATTTACCTCAAAGGGTACCTTCTCTGTAATCTGGCAATCAACTTCCCCATTTTCCCCAGAATCTTGATCATTGACTCTTATTACAGCAATCACTGTTCCAGGCTCAGAATCCTCAGGAATAGAAGTGGATAATGAGGTAATGATTATCTCAGGAGCATTATCGTTGTCATCTATTACTTCTATTAGTACCTTGGCATGGGCAACAAGGCCTCCTCCATCTTTGGCTTGTACAGATAGTTCATAGTTTTTTATCTTCTCAAAATCAAAATTTCTATTTGTTTTTATTTCTCCATTTGCAGAGTTGACGCTAAACATACCTGTATGATGAATGCTTTCTGAGTTTTTACTAAATGAGTAAGTGATCTGTGCATTGGTGCCTTCATCTTTGTCTGTTGCTTCCACTATGATTACAGTTAAGTTAACAGGATAATTTTCATTGACACTGACTTTATACACATTTTGTGTAAATTTAGGAACATTGTCATTGGCATCGGCAATAACTATTTTGATTAGTACAGTACCAGATCTAACAGGATTTCCTCCATCTAACGCTGTTAGAATTAATTCATGATTACTTTGTGTTTCTCCATCTAAAGGCTTCTCTAATATAAGTCCTGGAAATGTACTCCCATCATCTCCTTTTGTTTCAGTCAGTGTAAAATATTGATTATCACCAAGCTTGTATGTCTGTATAGAATTAATACCAATATCTGGATCTTCTGCACTTTGTAAAGCAAATCTGGCTCCTGGTAATGTCAACTCAACAATTTCTATGGTAGATGTGTCATGAAAAAATACTGGAGCATTATCATTTATGTCCTGAATTTCAATATTGATGTTGAAAAAATAGAAAGGATTTTCAACCATTGCATCAAATATTAGAGAGCAGATAGCTGCTGATCCACAGAGTGTCTCTCTGTCTATCCTGTCTCTCACATAGAGATTTCCATTACCTGGATTCACATAAAAATGTTTCTCTGAAACATGAGACACAATCTGCAGTTTTCTAGATGACAATTTGTTTATATCTAATCCAAGATCATCTGCAATATTTGCTATAACAGAGTCTTTTTTCATTTCTTCTACAATGTTATAATGAATCTGACCAGAGACTGAATGACATAACCAGGAAAATAAGAGGAAAAATGTTACTTGCCATATGATTCCTTTGTTTGTCTTTAAGTGTTCTTTCATTTTAGGCATTATTTGGGAAATATAATCCAGCAAAGTAAGAAAGGTGTACCAAACTGCTCAGTCCATGAAAATAACAGCAAACATGTTGCACTTTGACTAGAATTTATATTACAAAAAATAGGTCTTCTCTGTTGCAGACCTGCTGTGTGTTTCACTGAAGAAAACACTGTTGGAGTTTCAGTTCTATACATTTATTGGTCAAACAGCGGCGCTTTGAGGCCAAACTTTGGAATTGCAGTACTAAAGAAATAATTCCTTTTAAACATGTTACTATTATTTTTTGTTATATACTGTAATGCATTTTAGTATGTATATTTCTTGAATACATACGACACCGAATATTTCGTGTTGTATGTTGAAAAAGTTTCATTAGTTACAAAACAGAGCAAGAGTTCAAAATTATTTGGTACGCATTGACATACATAAACATGTTTTAATCTTGGGGAAAGGTTATTTTTTGTTCAAAACTTAAATGTTATTTGCTGTAGGTGATACATATTGTATGATGTATGTAAAAATAAGGCATTATTTAATAAGACTCTAATGCCCTGTACACACAATCGTTTTTTCCGATGAAAAAAGTCAGATGGACTTTTTTCTTTGGAAAAAACGATCGTGTGTGGGCCCCATCTGACTTTTTTCCATCGGTGTCAAAAAACAGAACATGTTTTAAATTTTTCCAAAGGAAAAAAAAACTGATAGGAAATTCCGATCGTCTGTGTGGAACTCCAACGGAGAAAAAACCCACGCATGCTCAGAATCAAGTTGACGCATGCTCAGAAGCATTGAACTTAATTTTTCTCGGCTCGTTGGAGTGTTTTACGTCAGTGCGTTTTGGACGGTCGGAATTTTGTCTGATGGTGTGTAGGCAAGACTGATGAAAGTCAGCTTCATCAGAATTCCGACGGGAAATTCCATTGGATTTTATTCCATCGGAAATCCGATCGTGTGTACAGGGCATAATAAGACTCTAAATTAATGACATTCGGTAACAACAATTACAATCTAATCCAGCATCCTCTTAAAAACAGTTGATGAAGTAACATAAGGATATATTTACAAGCTGTATTTACAACATTAGTGTGCAAAGAAAATTACAGTATAGAGATAGCAACTTGTATTTTGTATAGTATTATGGGGCATAAATAGTAATGGGCATTTTTAAGTAAACAATACCGTTGTATTATAATTGAGGTATTTCACCATGGCCAACATACAATAGATTCATATATTTTGCCATATTTATTATCTTTTTTTTAAAATTAATTTTGAAACTGAATTTATTATGACATGTTGATGTTATATCTTTCACTTGAATGTTATACGTTGCAATAAATACAGCTGGATGAAACACAATTTGTGTTTGTCTTCGTTTCAGGTTGTAAAGCAACAAAATTTGATTATTTTAAAGGGGTGGAGTGGTTATTTTCTATACCCACTGTATACCCTACAGTATATATTGAGCCTGTATTACATTGGCATCCATGATTTTTTATTTGTTTTTGTAATTCCTTTATTTTCCAAAAAGTTGCAGTTTACAGTCAGGTAAACAAAAGGGAAAAACACAGTATTTATTAAATTACAATAACCAAGAGGGTCACACCATTTAAATCCATAAGGCAACAGGCAGGTAAGACATAGTATATATGGGCACATATAACATTACAAACATTAAAATGATCTTCAATGTACAGGGTATAAAAGGCAAAGGAACGAATTCTCTTAGACTTAAAACTGTACAACTATATAGAACACAACAATATATTGGGACGCTGGGCATCCCGATGGCCATCGGAACCCTGACAGGGAACAGTGAGGGCATCCATGTTTTAATTTGTGAAAGGTTACTTGCAAAATGTTGCAATATTTTTTGTTAAGTTATTATACAAAGATATGAAACAAAGGTGGGAAATCCTGCCTACAAGTGTCTACAATCCAAAGAAAATAGATAGAGAGACAACAAATAAAATTGTGCATCCACAGATACTCTTTGACTCTGTAGATATTTAATATTTTATTTATTATAGTCAGGACTAAAATAGTACTTTTTTATCTCTAATACAGGTACAATAGTATATGTAAGCCAAAAAATATATTTAAATACAACACAACTAAAGCATAACATACTTTTACAATAAACTATAATGATCTTTATTTGGCCTGCAAAGATTTCACTCCCCTTCTTTTCCTGCTGAGCACAGTCTTGGAGATTTTAACCAGATGGAAAGTAGTTACTAATAAAAATGTAACAGAGGTACTAACAGGCTGCCCCCCCCCAAAGAAAACATTACTTAAACCCTCCTTTTGTGACCTCAACAGAACCCTCAAAAAGCTTTTTAAACCATAATGTATATGAATGAATGAAGGCAGGGCTGCATTTGCAATATGACAAATGCTTTATTCTTCACAGAGCAAAACATAAAGATACTTTCCTAAAACATTTTAATAACAACAAATCCCCACCTTACGGATGGGTAATATTCATAAATCTTTAAATCCCATAACCTATACATGCAAAACACACTTATAAGATCTTGATACATTAAATACAAATACATGTGTTCTTCTGTTTGTTGCCAATCCTTTATAGAATCTTTAAAGAAGTCCTTTAAATAAGTGGTTTGTTTATATGCAATCTTGGGATACTTACCCACATACCTGTAGCTCTGTGAAAATCCTTTATAAAAAAAATGCCAATTCTTATTGACTATTTCCCTAAATGTATTTATGTGCATGAAGTTTCTGGATTTCCCCATTGTTCATAATTTTAAATTAAAAAAGTAATTTCTCCCAAAGACTCTCCTTTGCTCCCTCTTATACACTTTCAGTAAACATTTAGTCTTATAACCTCTCTGCTTAAAAATGCTCTTAAGTTTCAAAGCCTCCAATTCAAATTCCTCATTGCTAAAACAGTTCCTGCAAGCACACAGGTTCTTTTGTAGTAAAAAATGAAATGGCGCAAAAAGAGTTCTGGCATGGTATAAAGTCCAAATGTCAATAAATGATGTAAACACCAGCGGCAGCTACCACAAGCAGAAGCAGGCTCTGTAAAATATGATAAGGAAAGGAAGGTGCGCCAAACTAAGTGCAGTAATAAGGCTTTAATGGCAAATAGTAAAAACAGCCAAATGGCTACTCACTAGATAATGAAATATATAAAGCATATATAAGGTATGGGTGGTCCGGTGTCATCTATGGCAGTCCGCGGGGAAGATTTATATCCCAGATGAAGAAGAAGCTGAAGGCATGTCTGCGGTGTCAGCAGGGAACATCTGAGCATCAAGGCGCTGAGGCCGTGCGTGATGTATCCCTTCTATGGTACAGGAAGGACCAGGAAGATGCGCTTCAGCGGGGAGCGCAGCGTGCCGTCGGACCGGAAGTGACATGGTACAAGGAACGGACAAATGGGATGACGCGTTTCTCAGCATCCACTGTTTCATCAGATCCATCTTTTCAATTGATTGAATTTATTTTCTTCCATCAATGATTTTGGATGGATGTTACTTGCACCCAATGAATTGTTAATCAGATTTATATAGTTTTTCCGTAATCATCCATTGCTGCGTAATTTCAAATTCCAAATACAGGATGATTAGCACTGATGCTCTGAATGAAATCCTTCAATTCTTTTTCACCTCCCAAATTATCAATGTGTCTATGAATGGTGAGTACCCAGAACAGATACGCTGCCAGTTTGTCAACTGAAAATGCAACTTTATGAATTCCCCAGATACAGGATTGCTTGTGCTGGCCTACACTTAGTGCCCATAGCAGAACCCTGTACCTGGAGGGAATGGGAACGTGAAAAATGTATTAATTATGAGTAAGCATATTCACAATTTCTTTGAGTTTTTTTCACTCAAACTATCTTTACTTGAAGCTTTTGGTCTCCCAACATGATCATTTACTTACTTGAACTTTTGACAAAATATAGAAAACAGGAATACTAGGGTTCCGGAACTTTACATGTTCTAGTGAGGCTTATCAATAATACCTTTCATCAGTGCCTCATCAATGAGCTGAAATCATGTATTTTTTCCTGTTGAAAGGAGAATCTCAAGGTTTTCATATTGGCTAGCTCTCTATTTGGGTCTAGACAGAAGCTTTTGTTATCCCTTTATTTCAATAGCCTTGTCTTCCTTAATAAATTTAAGCCACTCTTGCACTGTTACTGGAGAGATTTATGTGAAAGGAAAAGGCACAATAATTAGTGCAAAGTGAGTTTAAAACATTTGATGTAAGGTATAAAGTAACAGATGGTGCTTGATGTGGTAATGGTATAGAAGCATATATCACAACAAAATCTGATGACCAACTGTGATATTGTTATCAGCAATCAATTTTTAAGGCAAACGTTTTTCTGTAATAATGTATAGAAAATGACTGATCTGCTCAAAACTGTTGGGGTTTTTTTTTTGGTTCATTTAATGTTAATTTCCAAGTCCTGAATCATCAGTGTCAATTACATTTTCCACAGGGACTTTTTGATTTTTTGATAAAGTAATTATCTGCTGAATCCAGTCACACAAAAGTTATATGGCTGGAGGACTGACAGTGTTTCATACATGTAGAACACTTCTGGGTCCATGGTAGAATACAATCTTCTACTAAATTATGTTGTTGGGGATTTGGAAGCTCTGAAATGTGATATATTAAACACCATAATAGTTACAATAATTAATAAGGAAATCAATGCTAACACAACCACTAAGTATAGCTGTAGTCTTTGCCCAGGATTTTAATTATAAGTGTGACAGGTAATTTTAGGAACCAACTTTTGAAAATTGTCTCCATTAACAAGACGTTGTGTGGTACTAACTGAGAAAAAGGGGTCCTTCACCAGAGCTTTATACACTGCTCAAAAAAATTAAAGGAACACTTTGAAAACACATCAAATCTCAACGGGCAAAAATTTCATGCTGGATATCTATACTGATATGGACTGGGCAATGTGTTAGGAATAAAAGGATGGCACATAATTTGATGGAAATAAAAATTATCCACCTACAGAGGGCTGACTTCAAAGACACCCCAAAAATCAAAGTGAAAAAATTATGCAGCAAGCTAGTCCATTTTGCTGAAATTTCATTGCAACAACTCAAAATGGTCCTCAGTAGTTTGTATGGCCCCCAAGTGCTTGTATGCATGCCTGACAACATCAGGGAATCCTCCTAATGAGACGACGGATGGTGTCCTGGGGTATTTCCTCCCAGATATGGACCAGAGCATCACTGAGCTCCTGAACAGACTGAGGTGCAACCTGGCGGCACCGGATGGACCGAAACATAATGTCCCAGAGGTGTTCTTTTGGATTTAGGTCAGGTGAGCGTGGGGGCCATTCAATGGTATCAATTTCTTCATCCTCCAGGAACTATCTGCATGCTCTCGCCACATGAGGCCGGGCATTGTCGTGCACCAGGAGGAACCCAGGACCCACTGCACTAGTGTAGGGTCTGACAATGGGTCCAAGGATTTCATCCCGATACCTAATGGCAGTCAGGGTGCCATTGTGTAGCCTGTAGAGGTCTGTGCGTCCCTACATGGATATGCCTCCCCAGACCATCACTGATCCACCACCAAACCGGTAATGCTGAACGATGTTACAGGCAGCATAAAGTTCTCCGCGGCTTCTCCAGACCCTTTCACGTCTGTCACATATGCTCAGGGTGAACCTGCTCTCATCTGTGAAAAGCATGGGGCACCAGTGGCTGACCTGCCAATTCTGGTGTTCAATGGGAAATGCCAATTGAGCTCCACAGTGTCCGGCAGTGAACACAGAGCACACTAGAGGACGTCGGGCCATCAGGCCACCCCCATGAAGTCTGTTTCTGATTGTTTGGTCAGAGACATTCACACCAGTGGCCTGCTGGAGGTCATTTTGTAGGGCTCTGGCAGTGCTCATCCTGTTCCTCCTTGCACAAAGGAGCAGATACCGGTCCTGCTGATGGATTAAGGACCTTCTACGGCTCTGTCCAGCTCTCCTAGAGTAACTGCCTGTCTCCTGGAATCTCCTTCATGCTCTTGAGAGGGAGATACGGCAAACCTTCTGGCGATGACACGTATTGATGTGCCATCCTGGAGGAGTTGGACTGCCTGTGCAACCTTTATAGGGTCCAAGTATCGCATTGTGCTACCAGTAGTGACACTGACCCTAGCCAAATGCAAAACTAGTGAAAAACAGCCAGAAAAGATGAGTAGGGAAAAAAGATGTCAGACACCTCCACCTGAAAAAACAGTCCTGTCTCATTGTTGCCCATCTAGTGCAACTGTTGTTAATTTCAATTAACAGCAAAGCAGCTGAAACTGATTAACAACCCCCTATGTATACACCCCTCCCCCTCTGCTACTTAACTGACCAGATCAATATCCCAGGAGTTCTGATTCAAAAGTGTTCCTTTAATTTTTTTGAGCAGTGTAGTTTGGTACATACTTTCCTTAATAAAACTCATAATGTCCTAATTTCTATAGTGTGTTCATAAATTGCAAAATAAAATAGTACTGTGGACTTGCATGAAATGATAAGACAGCTTAGCATTATGTCCAGAGTCTCCATCCACTGCAACCACTTTTGTTATTAAAGAAACAGGTTCAGAAGAAAAAGGGACTTTTTGGTGCATTGTCATTTTGATCTACTATTCGTTTAAGCAATAGTGACCCATTGTCTCTTACAGTTACTTGTAGTAAAAACTTTTTTCCTCACATTTAAATGATCTATGAGCATAGTGGACCCCAGTATGTATATTAAAGGGCAGATAGGTGGGCACTGGGGGATGTTCTGTATTTGTAGTAAAAATGTAATAACTTATTTTAGCATTGTCTGTCACATCAGGCTCTGAAGATTTTACACTATATATTGAGGCTCCTGGTAAGTTGTTCTCTGCCACATGTGCAAAATAAGTTCATAAATACTAGTGGATTGTCATTAGTATCTGATATTTTCAATCTGATGGTTCAGATGTTCTGCCAATAGCTACAATATTCTTGCTGTAGTTAAAAATCATGGGTGAACCCATCATTTTTTGTGGTGGCTATCTTCTGGAATTTGTTAGATGACAGAACTACCTCCTCCATTTTCCCCAGAGTTTAGGTCACAAATGTTTATTATACCAATGACTGTTCAAGGCTCAGGGTCCTCATGAATAGGAGAATAGAATGAAGTAATGATCATCTCAGGAGCACTTTGTTATCTGCCACTTCTATTAATATTTTGATATAGGCAAAACGGCTTCTGTAATATTTGGCATGTACAGATAGTTCAAAATTATTTATCTTTTAAGAACTCTTGCTCAGAATCAAATGGCCCCTGAGCATAGAGAAATACAGTCTCCACAATAATAGAGAAATAGGGGGGTACTGACCTGGAGGTCTTCTATGTTTGTATTGAAAACTGGATAAATTATTTTAGCATTGTCACTGGCATCAGGAACTAAAGTTTTTAGTCTGTATACTGAGACTCCTGGTAAGTTATTTTCTGACATATAAGCTAAATACATAGATTTCATAAACACTGGTGGATTGTCTTTAGTATCTGATATCTCTGATCTGATGGTTCTTCTTGTAGAAAGTGGAGGAGATTCTCTGTCAGCATACACAATAGTTTTGTTATGGCTATATATTTTTTTCCTCCATCTACAGTTTTTGTGGTAACTATTCTAAAGAATCTGTTCAATTACAGATTTAACTCAAAAGGTACCTTATCTGTAATCTGACAGTCAACTTCCCCATTTCCCCCAAATCTAGATCATGGACCCTTATTACAGCAATCACAGGTTCAAAATCCTCAGGAAAAGAAAAATTCACTTTTCAAAAATGTGTTCAATTCAGTCGGCATCAAAATTACTATAGGTTTATTCACAAAACTTTAACACAAACATAAGACTCTTTAATGGTGTCATGTTCTCATTGGACTCAGCAAAAAATAACTGTCACAAAAGGTATAGTTAACCTGGTATTTTAGCTTTGAAAAACTGAGCCTCATGTGTAGAATCTCCTGAAATGTAGCTTGTGTTTAATAAAAAAACAATTAAAAGCAGTAAGCACAATATAAATATAGAAGCAAAAGAAAAACAAAACAAAAGGCGCCACTTAGTTAAAACTGTTACACTTTAATATTACAATAATACCAAAGCACTCACTCTTAGGTTGACTGTGGTAGGCACATGTAAAATCCAGTCTGTGAACATGGTCCGCTTGTGAGTAGTCTCAGTAAGAGATGACATCCCTGTATGCCGAGCGAGAAGCCGGTGTAGTGTCCATAGCGGATGTTTCCGGGCAATCTCTCTAAGAACCAGGAGGAGGGCTGGAATGCAAGCATGGAGTCCAAACTGAGACGTAACACTGCGCTCAGCGGAATGACGTCACGACCAGCATGCAACGCGTTTCGATGTTTAAGGCAGAGAGACGTTCTGAGTCACTGCACACATCTTTTTCAAGCATGATGTGAGAGGCTAAGTTTAGCCTATTTATATGCGCCTGGAGAGGTGTTGCCATCTTGTGGAATTAGTTAAGAATGCACCCATAGGCTGGATTTTTTACACTAATATTAACAGATTTATAAGGGGGAAAATAAAATGCAATAATATAATGTTACTAGCCCGGGCTTATACAAACATAACATAATAATCCAATATTGTGATACAGTCTAAAATTTATAAAAAAACATGAAGAGCTCTAAATTTTAATTAGTAAAATCGTTTTACAGCTAAAATAAAAAATAAATAAATAGAAAATAAAAATTAATTAAAATAATGTTTTTTGTTAAAAAACATCATTGGATACTCATAGATGTTTATATGATACGTTATATATATAAACAAATTATATACTGAAATTCAACCTGGAATTATGAAGGTGAGGAATATTTATCTCTAAAGGACTAATTTATCTATTATACAAACACTCAATACTATAATATATCAGAGAGTGGCTGTACACATGGATCTATCATTAAAAGGAAAAAATATATATTTTTACTAATTTAAATTTTAAATTTTTTTTGTAAAAAACTATCTGGAAAGAAAGAATAAAGGGGGAGGGGGGGAGGGGAAAGGAATGAAACTAGGTTTTTTTTCTGTAGTAATATATAGAGTGATTTGGTGTGAAAAGATTTATAGATTATTTTAAAAAAAACACAGAATATAAATATGGATATGTACTACATAACAAAATAAAAAGAAATGCAAATACAAAAACTATATTCATAATATAGTAGAAATTTCCAATTCTTCGTTGATACCCCCCGGATTAAGGGTGTCCAGAGAATATATCCAAAAGGTTTCACGCTCACAGAGCTTGTGAAATCTTTCTGCCTCTGACAGTGTATTTGGAATTTGTTCCACAATCCATACTCTGAGGCCTTCTGTGGATTTTTGGTGACAGCCGGCAAAATGACGGGGCACACTATGTTTATCTTTTCCAACCTCAATTTTTCTCCTATGTTCGCCAAAACATTGGCGTAGAGGTCTTATGGTGCGTCCCACATATAACAGTTTGCAAGGGCAAGTTAATACATAGACGACAAAATCTGAACTACAGTTGTAAAAAGCATCCAGATAATGTGTTATGCCTTTTGTAAAAAAAGCTCTCTGTCCATGATCAATAAAGGAGCATGTTTTACACAAGTTTTTCTTGCACTGAAACATGCCCTTTAGGGGGAACATGTCAATATGTGGTAACAATGGAGTTTTTTTACTCTTCAATTTACTGGGGGCTATTCTGTTTTTCAAATTGGTGGCTCTTCTGTACGTAACCCTGGGTGTGTCAGAAAGAACAGATTTTAAATGTTGGTCTTCCAAGAGAATAGGCCAATGTTTTTTCAAAATGGGTTCCATTTTGCTAGACTCTGTATGGAACCTTGTTATAAAGCGAACAGATGGATCGAACTTGTCTCGGTCCTTGTTCTGTGTGCTCGTGAATACTTTGGGTTCTAGATAATAATTATATGTATTGTCTATCAATGAGGTTGGATATTCTTTGTCATATAGTTTCTTTTTCAGAATTGAACTTTGCTCTATATAGTCTGTTTTTTGGGTGCAATTGCGCCACAATCTGCAAAATTGGCCTCTGGGAATATTATTAGTCCACTTTTTGTAGTGACAGCTTTTAAAGTGGAGCAGAGAATTTCCTGCTGTTGGTTTGAAATGATTTTTGGCTTGGATGTCCTTGTCTAGATGATAGAGGTCTAGATCTAGAAAAGTTAGTCTGTCTCTATCCCAAACATGGGTAAAAGACAGACCACAAGTATTTTTATTACAGTGCATCACAAAATCATCGATGACACTATTCTCTCCATCCCAAATGACTATAATGTCATCTATGTATCGGCCAAAAAAAAACAGATTCTTGGCAAAAGGGTTATTGGACCATATATATCTATTCTCCCAGAGGCCCATAGCCAAATTGGCATAGGACGGCACAAAATTAGCGCCCATTGCTGTCCCCTTTATCTGCAAAAAATATTCTTTGTCAAAACAAAAATAATTATGAGTCAAACAAAAATTGGTACAATCTAGTATAAAGTTAGCTTGTTCACCTCCCATATTAGGATTATCAAATAAAAAATGACTTATGGCTTCTAGGCCAAATTCATAAGGTATAGAGGTGTAGAGGGAGGCTACATCTAGAGACATCCAGACATAGCTCTCCTCCCACCTGTAAGGTTCTAACAACTCCAAGAGATGAGTACCATCTCGAATATAAGATCGTAAACCTTGGGCCAGGGGTTGTAAATGAAAATCAATATATTTTGAAAGTCCAGAGGTAATACTATCGATGGCAGCAATTATAGGTCTGCCCGGAGGAAATTCAATATTCTTGTGAACTTTGGGTATATGGTAAAAATAAGGAGTATTATAAAAGTCTCTATGTAAGAAAAAGGCTTCACTTTTGCTAATAATATTTTTGGATAGGGCTGACTTGATTAGCAATTCAATTTCAGTTTTATAAGCTGGCAGGGGGTCACTTCTTAGCTTCAAATATGTCTGTTTGTCTCCTAAAAGACGGTTGGCCTCTGAGATATATTTATCTCTGTCCTGTATGACGATACCTCCGCCTTTGTCGGCGGTTTTGATGATGATATCCTCATTTTTTGTAAGACAGGACAAGGCAAGATTTTATTCTTTGGTTAAAAAGCCAAGAGTAGAGATATTTTTAATAGGATTAGAACACATCCTTTTGAGGTCAGTATAAACCATATTGTAAAAAGTTATCAAATGAGGACCTCTGGACTGATATGGAAAAAATTTTGACTTTGGTTTGAATGGGGTATGAATGACTGGTGGAGAAGTACATAGGTGCTGAGTAAAGAGATCGAGTCTTGTAAGAGACTCATCGTGCCATAATTCCTCAATGGTTTCAATAATATCAATACCGAAATTGAATTCACTGATATCTTGTTCTGACTCCTGACAGCTTGAGAGATCAGAGCTGTCAGAGTGTGGCATGTATTTGGATTTTTGTATCTGAAAAAATCTCTTAAGAGTCAGGTTCCTGACATATCTATTGAGATCCTTGAATAATAAGAATGGATCAGGTTTGTTTGAGGGTGCAAAATTAAGACCCCGACCAAGAAGGGAGGTTTCAGCTAGTGTTAATTTATGTTTAGACAAATTATATATTCTTACAGTTTCCGGGTTTTGGATGCATTTTTTTCTTTTTGTTCTATTTCTCCCCCCTCTGCAGCCTCTTCTGCAAATTTTCTTTTGCTTGATGGAGCCGGAGAGGGGTTTACTTCTAAAAAAGAGGGATTAGATGGAGGTACTATATTTTTCTCACCATTAATGGGACCAGAGGAGCTTGGTAAAGTGACCAAACTTTCCATACTACCAAAGGTAATAGCAATGGAATTATCTGGACGCACAGAGGGACATAGGTGGGAATTTTCAGTGTGTGGTGCATGTATAGATGAACTAATTCTGAAATCAGAGCTATCTGGCAGATTGGAAGAACCATTGATCTCTAGTTCCATCTGAGAACTTTCGTCATGGATCTTTCCACTACCAGAGGCTGGTTCCAAGATGTCAGGATAAGCACAATTGCGTGACATAGTTGTTAAATTGGTGCGATTGTAAAAAGCACTCAAGTCCTGCAGAAGTTTTGTTTGAGAAGATTTTTTTATATTAGAAATGGAGTTGGTGGGTGGATGTAATTTTGGAGGTTGTGGAATATTATTTCTTAAAATGGGTTTAGTCATGGGGACTAGGGACATGAGAGGTGGAGGGTAAGGTGAAGGGAGGTAAGGGAGAGGGGAGGGTAAAACGTTGGGTATAGAATTTACAGATGGTTGTGATGATGAAGTGTTTTGAGTGGGACATAATAGAGTTGGTGGAAGGGGAGGTTGCGTATTGTTTTTATCCATCCAAGTAAATACCTCTCTCTTTTCCATTTGTTGTGGATATTTATAGATTCACATCATATATTATTCAAACTATGATGCTATTTGAGGTTTTCCACGTGTAGGTGGTGTTTATTCCTCTTTCTTGGTATGCTTCTTTGCATGCCAAAGAAATATATATATATATAAGTAATCGTATTTAAATACATTCATACATTATCCGTTTTTTTTGTTTTTTGTTTTTTCTCAGCCTGTAGATTTATATATTATTTTTTTCTAAAAATAATTACTTTAAAACATGGATTTTTTAACTGATATAGAGTCCAAGAAATATGGTATACTGGACTCACTGTATATTAAATTACGCCCCCTGTTAATCTTGGATGACGTGTTTCTAACTAAGAATTAGGCTTGTGCAATTCGTTTCGTAACGAATCGAAATTCGTCCGAATTTAGCAACTTTCGGACATTCGGAAGCATTCGAATTTCCGAACAAAGCAATTACGAATAAAACCGAATCCGAAATAAATTATACCGCAAAATAGCGAATGCCCGAATGTCTTCGGCATAATTCGTTATGAAAAAACTTATGAATGTACAAATCCATTGGAAACACAATAACACTCACTCTGCTCTGCTCTCTGCTTCTCCTTCACCGTGCTGAACTCCCTCTCAAAATGGTGTACAGGGGCGGAGGCTATAGCCGCATGTAAAAAACAAAAGTAAAATACGAGATTTCTAATCCATTCGAAGCACAATAACACTCTGCTCTGCTCTCTGCTTCTCCCTCACCGTGCTGAACCCTCTCAAAATGGTGTACAGGGGCGGAGGCTATAGCCGCATGTAAAAAACGAAAGTAAAATACGAGATTTCGAATCGTTACAAATAACCGCTATGTATTTCGAAAAGTACAAATCCATTCGAAGCACATTAGGCATAATAGGCAGCATCGTCGTGAGAGAGACACAGAAAATTACGAATCAACGAACCCAAAAAAAGTTACGAAAGTAGGAGTTGTGTCCAGAATCAACGAAAAACAACGTACTCTACCGAAAGTACGAATTATAAAGCAACAAAAAATTCAACGAAAAATGTCGCTTGCAAAAATACGAATGAGTCCGAACACGAAAAATCCCGTCTAGCAAAATTACGAATGATTACGAATCAACAGGACCGGAAAGAAACGAACCGAAACGGAACGAATTTTTCCGTTGTGCACAAGCCTACTAAGAATAATAGGTATAAATTATGTGCTAAATTCAAAAAATTGGAACGTCTAGTACATTCCACCAATTCACAATGGTGGGACAAATACTTCTTGGAGAAGTATTTGGAAAGTAGAATAACACCTAGGTGTTTAAGAATTCTAAAAAATTGCTCCTTTTTGGAGCTTGATGATGCCAGGGAATGGGGCACTTTGTCAGAATTCTGTACCACTAAGTGGATGAATATTCTTTTAAAGCACAGAGCCAATAAATTTGACCAGTTAGTAAAAGCAGTTCAATCTTTGTGTACTGAAATCTTAGATTTTGGACACAAGGTCCCCTTCTCTTGGTTGGATATTCTCAAAAAGAAGACCAAGAAAATGGAGGGAGAACTTATATATAGTAAGTTGGGTAAATTTAGAAGGGATATAAAAGACTACTCAAGTAACAAGGTATTTACTTGGATGGATAAAAACAATACGCAACCTCCCCTTCCACCAACTCTATTATGTCCCACTCAAAACACTTCATCATCACAACCATCTGTAAATTCTATACCCAACGTTTTACCCTCCCCTCTCCCTTACCTCCCTTCACCTTACCCTCCACCTCTCATGTCCCTAGTCCCCATGACTAAACCCATTTTAAGAAATAATATTCCACAACCTCCAAAATTACATCCACCCACCAACTCCATTTCTAATATAAAAAAATCTTCTCAAACAAAACTTCTGCAGGACTTGAGTGCTTTTTACAATCGCACCAATTTAACAACTATGTCACGCAATTGTGCTTATCCTGACATCTTGGAACCAGCCTCTGGTAGTGGAAAGATCCATGACAAAAGTTCACAGATGGAACTAGAGATCAATGGTTCTTCCAATCTGCCAGATAGCTCTGATTTCAGAATTAGTTCATCTATACATGCACCACACACTGAAAATTCCCACCTATGTCCCTCTGTGCATCCAGATAATTCCATTGCTATTACCTTTGGTAGTATGGAAAGTTTGGTCACTTTACCAAGCTCCTCTGGTCCCATTAATGGTGAGAAAAATATAGTACCTCCATCTAATCCCTCTTTTTTAGAAGTAAACCCCTCTCCGGCTCCATCAAGCAAAAGAAAATTTGCAGAAGAGGCTGCAGAGGGGGGAGAAATAGAACAAAAAGAAAAAAATGCATCCAAAACCCGGAAACTGTAAGAATATATAATTTGTCTAAACATAAATTAACACTAGCTGAAACCTCCCTTCTTGGTCGGGGTCTTAATTTTGCACCCTCAAACAAACCTGATCCATTCTTATTATTCAAGGATCTCAATAGATATGTCAGGAACCTGACTCTTAAGAGATTTTTTCAGATACAAAAATCCAAATACATGCCACACTCTGACAGCTCTGATCTCTCAAGCTGTCAGGAGTCAGAACAAGATATCAGTGAATTCAATTTCGATATTGATATTATTGAAACCATTGAGGAATTATGGCACGATGAGTCTCTTACAAGACTCAATCTCTTTACTCAGCACCTATGTACTTCTCCACCAGTCATTCATACCCCATTCAAACCAAAGTCAAAATTTTTTCCATATCAGTCCAGAGGTCCTCATTTGATAACTTTTTACAATATGGTTTATACTGACCTCAAAAGGATGTGTTCTAATCCTATTAAAAATATCTCTACTCTTGGCTTTTTAACCAAAGAAGAAAATCTTGCCTTGTCCTGTCTTACAAAAAATGAGGATATCATCATCAAAACCGCCGACAAAGGCGGAGGTATCGTCATACAGGACAGAGATAAATATATCTCAGAGGCCAACCGTCTTTTAGGAGACAAACAGACATATTTGAAGCTAAGAAGTGACCCCCTGCCAGCTTATAAAACTGAAATTGAGTTGCTAATCAAGTCAGCCCTATCCAAAAATATAATTAGCAAAAATGAAGCCTTTTTCTTACATAGAGACTTTTATAATACTCCTTATTTTTACCATATACACAAAGTTCACAAGAATATTGAATTTCCTCCGGGCAGACCTATAATTGCTGCCATCGATAGTATTACCTCTGGACTTTCAAAATATATTGATTTTCATTTACAACCCCTGGCCCAAGGTTTACGATCTTATATTCGAGATGGTACTCATCTCTTGGAGTTGTTAGAGCCTTACAGGTGGGAGGAAAGCTATGTCTGGATGTCTCTAGATGTAGCCTCCCTCTACACCTCTATACCTCATGAATTTGGCCTAGAAGCCATAAGTCATTTTTTATTTGATAATCCTAATATGGGAGGTGAACAAGCTAACTTTATACTAGATTGTACCAATTTTTGTTTGACTCATAATTATTTTTGTTTTGACAAAGAATATTTTTTGCAGATAAAGGGGACAGCAATGGGCGCTAATTTCGCGCCGTCCTATGCCAATTTGGCTATGGGCCTCTGGGAGAATAGATATATATGGTCCAATAACCCTTTTGCCAAGAATCTGTTTTTTTTTGGCCGATACATAGATGACATTATAGTCATTTGGGATGGAGAGAATAGTGTCATCGATGATTTTGTGATGCACTGTAATAAAAATACTTGTGGTCTGTCTTTTACCCATGTTTGGGATAGAGACAGACTAACTTTTCTAGATCTAGACCTCTATCATCTAGACAAGGACATCCAAGCAAAAAATCATTTCAAACCAACAGCAGGAAATTCTCTGCTCCACTTTAAAAGCTGTCACTACAAAAAGTGGACTAATAATATTCCCAGAGGCCAATTTTGCAGATTGTGGCGCAATTGCACCCAAAAAACAGACTATATAGAGCAAAGTTCAATTCTGAAAAAGAAACTATATGACAAAGAATATCCAACCTCATTGATAGACAATGCATATAATTATTATCTAGAACCCAAAGTATTCACGAGCACACAGTACAAGGACCGAGACAAGTTCGATCCATCTGTTCGCTTTATAACAATGTTCCATACAGAGTCTAGCAAAATGGAACCCATTTTGAAAAAACATTGGCCTATTCTCTTGGAAGACCAACATTTAAAATCTGTTCTTTCTGACACACCCAGGGTTACGTACAGAAGAGCCACCAATTTGAAAAACAGAATAGCCTACAGTAAATTGAAGAGTAAAAAAACTCCATTGTTACCACATATTGACATGTTCCCCCTAAAGAGCATGTTTCAGTGCAAGAAAAACTTGTGTAAAACATGCTCCTTTATTGATCATGGACAGAGAGCTTTTTTTACAAAAGGCAAAACACATTATCTGGATGCTTTTTACAACTGTAGTTCAGATTTTGTCGTCTATGTATTAACTTGCCCTTGTAAACTGTTATATGTGGGACGCACCATAAGACCTCTACGCCAACGTTTTGGCGAACATAGGAGAAAAATTGAGGTTGGAAAAGATAAACATAGTGTGCCCCGTCATTTTGCCGGCTGTCACCAAAAATCCACAGAAGGCCTCAGAGTATGGATTGTGGAACAAATTCCAAATACACTGTCAGAGGCAGAAAGATTTCACAAGCTCTGTGAGCGTGAAACCTTTTGGATATATTCTCTGGACACCCTTAATCCGGGGGGTATCAACGAAGAATTGGAAATTTCTACTATATTATGAATATATTTTTTGTATTTGCATTTCTTTTTATTTTGTTATGTAGTACATATCCATATTTATATTTTGTGTTTTTTTTAAAAATAATCTATAAATATTTTCACACCAAACCACTCTATATATTACTACAGAAAAAAACCCTAGTTTCATTCCTTTCCCCTCCCCCCCTCCCCCTTTATTCTTTCTTTCCATGTAGTTTTTTACAAAAACATTTTTTAAAATTTAAATTGGTAAAAATATATATTTTTTCCTTTTAATGATAGATCCATGTGTACAGCCACTCTCTGATATATTATAGTATTGAGTGTTTGTATAATAGATAAATTAGCCCTTTAGAGATAAATATTCCTCACCTTCATAATTCCAGGTTGAATTTCAGTATATAATTTGTTTTTATATATAACGTATCATATAAACATCTATGAGTATCCAATGATGTTTTTTAACAAAAAACATTATTTTAATTAATTTTTATTTTCTATTTATTAATTTTTTATTTTAGCTGTAAAACGATTTTACTAATTAAAATTTAGAGCTCTTCATGTTTTTTATAAATTTTAGACTGTATCACAATATTGGATTATTATGTTATGTTTGTATAAGCCCGGGCTAGTAACATTATATTATTGCATTTTATTTTCCCCCTTATAAATCTGTTAATATTAGTGTAAAACATCCAGCCTATGGGTGCATTCTTAACTAATTCCACAAGATGGCAACACCTCTCCAGGCGCATATAAATAGGCTAAACTTAGCCTCTCACATCATGCTTGAAAAAGATGTGTGCAGTGACTCAGAACGTCTCTCTGCCTTAAACATCGAAACGCGTTGCATGCTGGTCGTGACGTCATTCCGCTGAGCGCAGTGTTACATCTCAGTTTGGACTCCGTGCTTGCGTTCCAGCCCTCCTCCTGGTTCTTAGAGAGATTGCCCGGAAACATCCGCTATGGACACTACACCGGCTTCTCGCTCGGCATACAGGGATGTCATCTCTTACTGAGACTACTTACAAGCGGACCACGTTCACAGACTGGATTTTACATGTGCCTACCACAGTCAACCTAAGAGTGAGTGCTTTGGTATTATTGTAATATTAAAGTGTAACAGTTTTAACTAAGTGGCACCTTTTGTTTTGTTTTTCTTTTGCTTCTATATGTTTGGAGTCTGGCTTCAGCTCCCCCAGTAAGGCTGCCCAGTTATTCCGTTCTGGACTGTTGAACTCATACCTAAGCTCTTCATACAGCTTAAAGGACTCGTTTGGTAAAGTTATATATGTACTGTCTGTTGATAACTTGAAGCGCCAGTATTGTAATTTAAACAATATAAATATAGCATTGCTTTAACCCACACCTACAATGATAAACTAAACAAAAAGGATTATTTTTATGTTATGCATAAATTATTTTACAATTAATGCCATGATTTGCCATTTGGTCTACATTGTGGAATTGTCACCCTCGCCCCCACATGCACACTTCCTGCACACTTCCTGTCCTAGTGGCTGCTGTTATGTGGAAATGAGAAGTGAGGGGATTTTGACACCAACACAACACACACAAGTAATATATATATATATATATATATATATATATATATATATATATATATATATATCAGATGGTCTAACCCTTTCCCACACTTCTACTTCTTTTAAGCACTGAGGACCAAGCACTTGTGACATGGTTTTATATAGTATTGATAAGATGTTATTTGGAAAACATACATTGATTACATTATGTGCAGTCTAAATTTATGAATATGATAACAGTGAAGGGCTTTGAATGTCCCATCAAGGAAATTCCTCTAATGAGACATAAACAGTCATGAAAATCTGACAACGATTTTAACCCATCTCCACTCTACACAAAACCAGTGCAAATTTATTCACCTGGAAAGCTTTAAAAGGTAACTACACTTTCATGGAAAAAATATAGCAAATAAAAAATAATATAGCACATACAATTGGTACACAATTGTAAATTAATGTTATTAAATTGCCTTTCTATTTAATCTGCAGCACCATCATTTCCTGCAAAATTCTATTCTGTTTGGGAACATGGAGGCTTTGTGTACACTGTTGCTATACAGAATGCTTTAAAAAATGTAATTGCCAACTTGTGTGATTGGTTCACTGAATTTCCCAGAAGTCTGCACTAAGATACAAGTTTGAATTTAGGCACCCTCTACAACAGAAATATTATTTTTGATTAGGTGATCCTTAAGCATTAATTACTTCTAAAGGGATGCAGGCATTGCAATTTTTCTTATCAGAACACTGCGAGTGCACCAGCAGATTATAATGAACACATGCCCATTTCAGAATCCCAGTATGCATAAGACATGGTCAAACAAACAGCTATTTCCTCAGAGCATAAACAGATAAGAAATTGCAAGCATATTAAGTCATATGCAAAATATGACTAGCCATTAATAGTTATAAAAAGCAGAGAGCTAGACTACATGGATAATTGTAATTCCATGTTAATATATGATTTAACCAGTCCTTTGCAATAGTTTTATTTAAAATGAGTTTAAATCAGTAGGTGCCTGCTTCCAAAAACGCAGGCATGCTAAAGACAAAGATACAATTAATAGGGTTACCATTATAAGTTCAAAGGGCAGTTCTAAGCAAGTAATGTTAAAGTTCTTAGGAGAGCTGCATAAGCAAACAAAAAACACTTGTTCAGTTAGGTTATATGTCAAGCCATTTTTCTATCTAGTATTTCAAAATATCACTTACACTATTTCACCTACATTAACAGCAAGTCTATTGATTGGCTACCTGTACAGTGGTGTCCATGAAGTAGAGTTTGCTGTTCATATATTCAAATAGCCTTTATTTTTACTCCTGCACTATTACTGAAGGTATTTGAGCTTACAGAAAATTACACATTAATTATAAAACACTGGTGAACTAAAAAACATGTTAGGAAAATTATCAAGTGGTATGCGATCTGGTAGTTGCATAGAAGTGTTTGCTATGACATACAACCTAGTGAAATTGCCAGCAGTAGTCAATTTTTAAAGGCAAAGGTTCAGTATTAAATAAAGACTGATAAAACAAAACTCACCTGCTCAATACTCTTGGTAGATAACGGTTCTTTTATATTTTCACTGGCAAGTCCTGAATCATCAGTGTCAATTAAAATTTCCACAGGGACATTTTGATTTGGTGGAACATAAGTAAAGTCATTGTCTGCTGAATCCAAAGTAACACAGAAGTTGTATGGGTAGGGGAGTGATAATGTTCCATCACTATACATGGAGAGCACTCTGGGATCCATGGGAGGATACAAACTTGTACTAAAAGAGGTTGTTGGGGATTTTGAAGCTCTGCACTTTGAAATTATAAACACCATAATAGTTACAATAAATAACAAGGAAATAAGTGCCAAGGCAACCAATAAGTATAGCTGCAGATTTGAATCAGAATTTCCATCGTTATTGTAATGGTTAATTTTAGGAACCACCTGTTGAAAACTGTCTCCAATAACAAGATTTAAGGTGGTAGTAGTTGAGAGAGAGGGGACTCCATTGTCCTTCACAATCACCACAACTTTGTGGTCCAATACATCCTTTCCTTGAAAGAGCCGTGATGTCCTGATTTCTCCAGTATGTTCATTAATGATAAAATAAAATGGTTCTGAGACTTGCATGAAATTATAAGACAGCCAAGAATTATGTCCAGAGTCTTCATCCACTGCAACTACTTTTGTTATTAAAGACCCAGTTTCAGAGGTAAAAGGAACCATTTCAAACACAGCTAAACCATTTTCTGATGAAGGGTACAGGATTTTTGGTGTATTGTCATTTTGATCTACTATTCGGATAAGCAATGTGGTATTGCTGGTCAGGGATGGTGATCCATTATCTCTAGCAGTAACTTGTAATACGAACTCTTTGTTTTGCTCATAATCAAATGATCTTTGTGCATAAAGAACTCCACTATCTATATTAATGGACATATACGTGGATACTGGGAGATGTTCTGTATTTGTATTAAAAATTGAATACATTATTTTAGAATTATCTCCAGCATCAGGATCTGAAGCTTTTACACTATATATTGAGGCTCCTGGTATATTGTTTTCTGACACATAAGCAACATAAATGGATTTCATAAATAATGGTGGATTGTCGTTAGTATCTGATATCTCCAACTTGATGATTCTCCTGGTGGAAAGTGGAGGAGATCCTCTGTCAGTAGCGACAATAGTTATGTTGTAGCTAGATATTTTTTCTCTATCCATAGATTTTGAAGTGACTATCTTATAGAATCTGTTAGTTGACAGAATTAACTCAAATGGTACATTCTCTGTAATCTGACAATCAATTTCCCCATTTTCCCCAGAATCTTGATCGTGAACTCTGACTACAGCAACCACTGTACCAGGTTCAGAATCTTCAGGAATCGATGATGATAATGAAGTAATAATTATCTCAGGATCATTATCGTTGTCATCTACAACTTCTATTAATACCTTAGCATGGGCAACAAGGCCTCCTCCATCTTTGGCTTGTACAGACAGTTCATAATCAATAACCTCCTCAAAGTCAATTTTTTTGTTTGTTTTAATTTCTCCATTTGTTGAGTTAATGCTAAACATACCAGTATGATGAATGTTTTCTGAGCTTTTACTAAATGAGTATATGATCTCTGCATTGACACCTTCATCCTTGTCTGTGGCCTCCACTGTAATTACAGTTGAGTTAATAGGAGAATTTTCATTGACACTGACTTTATATACATTTTGTGTAAATATAGGAACATTGTCATTGGCATCAGCAATAATTACTCTGATTAGGGCTGTACCAGATCTAATAGGATTTCCCCCATCCAATGCTGTTAGAATTAATTCATGATTACTTTGTGTCTCTCTATCTAAAGCTTTCTCTAATAAAAGCTCTGGAAATGAACTCCCATCATCTCTGTTTGTCTCAGTCAGAGTAAAATAATGATTCTCATTTAGCTTGTATGTCTGTATGGAATTAATACCAATATCTGGATCTTCTGCACTTTGTAAAGCAAATCTGGCTCCTGGTAATGTAAACTCAACAATTTCTACAGTAATGGTGTCATGAAAAAAAAATGGAGCGTTATCATTTATATCCTGAATTTCTATATTAATATTGAAAAAATAGAAGGGATTCTCAACCATTGCGTCAAATTTTAAGGAGCAGGTAGCTACTTTCCTACACAATGTCTCTCTGTCTATCCTGTCCCTTACATATAGATTTCCATTACCTATGTTCACATAAAAATATTTCTCTGAAATATGAGACACAATCTGCAGTTTTCTTGATGAGAGATTGTTAGTGTCTAATCTAAGGTCATTTGCAATATTTGCTATAACAGAGTCTTTTCTCAGTTCTTCTACAATAGAATATTGAATCTGACCAGTGACTGAATTACACAGCCAGGGAAATATGAATGGAAATATTACTTGCCATCTGATTCCTTTGTTTATCTGCAGATGTTCTTTCAACTCAGGCATTTTCAGCATTAAATCTTCTCCAAAATTAGGTAGTATATTCCTCTGTTCAAGCAAATACCAGAAAAGGCTTTGTGTTTTGTCTACAAGGGATCCAGAAAATGGCTGTGTTCTTTCTTGCAGACCTGCAGCATGAAAAACACTAGTAGCTCTCTAGTTCTGTACATTTCTTGGTTAAACAGTGGCGCTCTGAGGCCAAACTGGAAAATTGCAGCATTAAGGGAATACTTTTTAAACAATCAGTTTAGAATTATTTTAATGTATGTATACTGTTGTTTTTTGCATAAACACATGACATATTGAGTATTTCATATTCCATGTTATGAACACACTGTAAGAAAAACTGAAAATAAAAGCAATACTGTGAATTTCATTTTTTTTATAAGTATTGATAACGTTTTATGCTTTTTTTAAGGGGACATTTTCTTTATTGGTAAAAATTTAATTGTTTATTATATGATTCAGTATATGATTGTATAACTGTATGTTTTGAGTGAAACAAAACATTATTAATATTTTAACTTTAAGACATTTAATGACAATTACCAATTAATCATGGCATTAAATCCTCCTCCAACATTTGTCAAAACAAAAGTTACAAGTTAAAAGTTACCTGAAGACATTTAACTAAAAGAATCGGAAGTTTAGCTTACAGCAACTCCAGTCAATTTCACTTAACAAACTGACATTAAACATTGACCTTACTAAGCTTTAATGCATGGATGATTTGTGAAAATGTTCATTATTTTTTAACCATCAAACTGTTATTTTTAACTCATTAGCTATCATTGCAGGAATTACCAGCAGTTAGACTTGGTTCACACTTGTGTGGCTCTGCTAGCCATTGTTTGCATGGGCACAGCAGCCTATTCATTTGAATGGGCTGACGTGCTTCCTGAAAAAGCAGAGAAAAAGTCCCTGCTCATTTTTTGAATCGCAGCCTGCACAGAAACTCCAAGTGCAGTGTAGTTCCCAGTAGGGGAAGCGGCTGTTGCAATTTCCAGTGCATGTGGGTGCCATTAGGATTAATGACACGTGCACGTATCTCCTGCATTTTTCTGTGTAGGTAGTTGTGGCTGCTGGGACAGGTATGGACCTGTAGGGGGAACCACCCGCACAAATGGGAACCACAGCCTTCATGGAAACCGCAATTGCAGTGCGGTCCCTAGTGCCGGAAGCTACTGCTGCAATTTCCAGTGCAGGTGGGTGCCATTAGCATGAATGGCACTCGCACGCATCTCCTGCACTTTTCTGTATGGCTGCGGGAACAGGTGCTGACCCTAATTGAGTAAATAGTTTTACCTATATCTTTAGTTAATTTATTTTTATTATAATTCTTCCAAGATATATTGGTACATATTAAAATGGATATAGCATGTTTATAATATTATGAATATTTTAAATGGATAATTATTCTTAGAGTGGACTTGTGTGTAAAATAATGATTGCATAGTGAGAAACCAATGACATAACGTGGTTGTACACCCTGTACAACCATAGGTGCTGGAAATATCTCTTAAACCTGCACGGTTTAGGAGATATTTACAATATCCCCGAACAATTTCGTCTAATGTGCATGTGCCGATGTATTCGGTGCATGCACACTTTAGAAAGGGCACGCTGTTCTGTTCCTAGAGGGGGTCATGCCGTGACTGTCAGCTCCCACGCGCACGCAACTCTGGCCAGTCACAGAGCCAGATTCCGCGGCCCTGGAAGGAAGCGGGCTGAAGATGGATGCTTCCAGCTAGCGGGGACATCAGGGACATCGCAGGCTTTGGTTTCAGGTAAGTGACACATAATGGGCTACTATTCAATGCATAGTAGCCCATTATGCTTTACCTTTGCAGGGAAATAAAGAGGTAAGTAAAACCCATCCTCTTTAACTTTCAAGGTATGTGAAAAGTTTTGTTACTGACCTTATCCAAACAGTCTCACAACTATATTTCTAAGTTGTAGATGCAATGGCTAGAGAGAATGACAGATTCTGGACAGTTTTTGATAGTTTATGGTTTTCTGCAAAGCCAAGGTCAGAAGGTTATTAGATTATTTAATAAAATCAATTTTAATACAATACTGACCCATGTTGGTGAAAATGAAAATATTAAGAGTTCAAGATGGCCACCAGACATGGTTGTCATGGTAACATGGAAACAAAACATAATTTTACATCATCAATTACGTAGTAGTGACACACACACCCACTTTTTGGGTGCGATAAAAGTGGTTACACATAGCAGAGAGGGGATGCTCAGATCTTAAAGAAAAGCTTGGAGGAGACTGAAACGATTTTGGGACATAAAGAGTCTTGTAAGACGAGAGGAGAAAGAGATAGTGTAAAGATGTAGGAAGCTTGGAAGAGGTCCCTTGTGGGACACCTCACCTGAATTCTAACTGCAGTATGAATTTGTTTCGCTTTTAAAACACGGGAGATACATATATTGTCATATCTCACAAAACTGATTTCAAAGTCTTAGAATTGGATTGGTTCTAGTATGTGTTGAACCAATGATTCATTCTAAGATTAAAAGTGAATCTTGGTTAAAATTACCAAGTCTGTATATGGTTAACCAAATGGTCCATATATTGAAAAAGTGGTTTTAGCTTTAAGATCTGTTTATTTTAAGAAGGAATCACAGTGCTAAAGTCAACACCTAGTTTGTTTACATAAGCTATTCACTAAGTTACCAAGTCTAAAGTTATTATTCAAGTATTAAAATATGGTATTTTGTAATAAGAGCTTGAGTAGAAATGTGATTATCATCTGTATCATCATATATCTTTGAAATGTAAAAGTCTATCAATATTTGTATTATCCAAAATAGCACGGATAAACAAAATTGAATTACTTGGTTGTATTTGTGGAACAATTTGAAAATCTCCTAAAAAAATTGATTTGCAGAATTTCATAAATACAATATTATTTTAATATTTCAATTTAAACATTCTGACAGATATAATAAACACCATAACAGTTACAATAAATAGCAAGGAAATCAGTGCTAAGACAACCACTAAGTATATGACCCTAAAAATGATTGTGCACCACCAACCAGTGCTCAACAATCTCACCTTTGCACAGCAAATTTTTAAATCAGTGAATAATATGCCCTTATCTAGACTGCTGCTGCCTTTAAAGTAATAAAAAATGATTTTAAAAAATTCACCTCCGTTTGATAAGTAAATAGCAGCACTATACATATATAAATCAATTATTATCATACATAACTGTGTTTTAAGGTAATACATATTACTTTCAAAAACTTTACAAATAAACATTATTTTCAAAAACTTAATAAAGGATAAAAAAAAAAAAATCTGTATGTTTATAAATAGGGATATTTTAGATTATGGTGTTTGTTATGCTATAATATTATCCTGTTTTGGGGGTTATTTTATTTATTTTAATATATGTAATATTTGTAGATTTATATGTATTTTTTTTATTAAGATCTCTTAGGTGCAGGGATGTATAGCCAATTTTTTCATTATCTGACTTACACAGAGGCCAGCCTTAGGTTAAGTATATCATGCACAGTGCAGACAATATGAGATTAAGTATATGGTTAATATAAATGTGTGTTCCATTTATGTAGTGGTGATGCTGGTCCATTGTTAGTGTTTACGCAGTGGTTTGCACTTTCACTGCTGTAGTTTATGTTTTAGCAGTGGAATGCTCCTAGAGTATGCTTTCAGTGGTGCCTGAATTAACATACAGTAATCTGATTATTGGAGGCTGTTGTGCTGTACAGTCAATCCCTAGACAAAGTCGTGATGATGAAATGTGTCGGGGCATGGCTGTACGGCAATCGGAAGTGACGCAACACATTCTACCGGAAGTGGCGATCCAGGTGTGACAGATCAGCTAAGTGTATTGGCCTAGCCAATTATATCCAGCCACACAAACACAATAGGGTTATACATATTTGTTGGTATGTGAGTGTAATGTGAGACAGATGGGAAATCAATAATGCAATATTTAAAAAACACAATTTGAGTTCCTTTGTTTTTTCTCCTTTTATATGAGCTAAACTGTTATGCAGTTTTGAGAAGATTTGTCCATCAGGACTATTAAAAGTGGACTTATATGTGGACTTTTATTTAATTTTTTACATTAGGACTACACTGGGTGCATTTTTATTTTATTTTAATCATTTTTTATCTTTTATTACAATTTTGAAAATAATGTTTATTTAGATTACCTTATAACACAGTTATGTATGATAATAAATGTATGATAATAATTGATTTGTGGGATATAGCGCCACCATTTATTTAAACCACTAAGTATAACTGCAGAGTTGGGTTTTCATCATTACTGTGACTGTTTATTTTAGGAACCACCTGTTGAAAGCTATCTGCAATAACCAGACTTAGGGTTGTAGTAGCTGAAAGAGAGGAGACTCCATTGTCCTTTACCACAGCTTTATGATTCAGTGTACCCTTTCCTTGACAGATCTGTGATGTCCTGATTTCTCCAGTATGTTTACTATTATAAAGTAAAATGGTTCTGAGACTTGCATGAAATTACTTTTGACAACAGTCTTCATCAATTGCTACCACTTTTCTTATTAAAGATCCAGGTTCGAAGGAAAAAAAAAGGGACCATCTCAAACATAGCTAAGCCATTTTCTGATGGAGGATAAAGAAATGTTGGTGCATTGTCATTTTTATCTACTGTTCGGATAAGCAATGTGACATTGCTGCTTAGAGAAGGTGACCCTTTGTCTCTGGCAGTTACTTGTAGTAGAATATCTTTGTTTTTCTCATTATCACATGCCTCTGAGAATAGAGAACTCCAGTCTCTATATTAATACAGATAAATTGATACCGGTAGATCTTCAGATTTAGAATTAAAAATTAAATGCATTATTTTGACATTATTTCCAGCATCAGGGTCTGAAGCTTTTAGAGCGTATATTGAGGATCCTAGTAAGTTGTTTTCTGCCACAAAGGCAATCTAAGTGGATTTCATAAATAATGTGGTCTTGTCTTTCGTATCTCATATCTCTGATGTGGTGGTTCTCCTGCAGGAAAGTGGAGAAGAACCTCTGCCAGTAGTTACAACAGTTATGTTGTACTTAGATATTTTTTCTCTATCTATGGTTTTTGTAGTGACAATCTTATAGAATCTATTAGATGACAGAATATACTCAAAAGGCACCTTCCCTTTAATCTGACAGTCAATTATCCCATTTTCCCCAGAATCTTCATCATGAAGCCTCACTATAGCAATCACTCCAGGATCATCTTCCACTTCTTTATATACCTTGGCATGTGTGCCTCCTCTGTCTTTGGCTTGTACAGATAGTTCATAATTTTTTACTTTTTCAAAATCAAAATAGTAATTTGTTTTAATTTATCCATTGGTTGAGTTATGCTTTCTGATGTTTTACTAAATTAAAATGTGATTTGTGCACTGCATTGGTGCCTTTATCTTTGTCAGTTGCCTCCACGGTAACTACAGTTGTGTTATTAGGAGCATTTTCATTGACACTAACCTTGTACATGTTTTATGTAAACATAGGAACATTATCATTTCCATTCATTATAATTCTTTTAATTATGGCTGTGCCATACCTAACAGGATTTCTTCCATCCAATGCTGTTAGAATCAGTTCATGATTATTTTGTGTCTCCCTATCTAAAACTTTTTTAATACAAGTTGTGGAAATGTACTCCCATTATCTCTGGTTGTTTTTAGAAAGTTGAAAATATTATTTATCACTGAGCTTGTATGTCTGTATGGAATTAATACCAATATCTGCATCTTCTGCACTTTGTAAAGAGAATCTGGCTCTGAGTAATGTAAATGTAATAATTTCTACAGTAATTCTGTCATGGAAAAAACACAGGAGCTTTATCATTTATATCCTGCATTTCTATATTGATATTGAAAACATAGAAGAGATTTCTCCACACAATGTCTCTCTCTCTATCCTGTCGTTCAGAAAGAGATTTCCATTACCTAGGTTCACATGTTTTCTGAAACATGGGAAACAATCTGCAATTTTCCAGATGACAGAGTGCTAACATTTAACCCTTTCACTGCCAGGGCCGTACGGACGTACAGAAGTTCCCGCAGGTGGCCAGGTCAGTACGGCGTATGGACCTCATTTCTCCCTCTCCTATAAGCTTATGGTCACTTTTATGACCATAAGTAGAGTTGAGCGGACACCTGGATGTTCGGGTTCGACGGGTTCGGCCGAACTTCGGAAAAAAGTTTGGGTTCGGGACCGAACTTTACCCCGAACCCGAACCCCATTGAAGTCAATGGGGACCAGAACTTCTGAGGACTATTAGTGCTGTTTCCCGTGCTTAGAACTGTCCCTGCACAATGTGTCATTTCTGAAGGAAAAAAAGTCATTTAAAATTCACTCGCGGTTCCAGGCAAAATTCAATTGTCGGCTCCAGGCAATACATAGAAAAGTAATTTCTCCAATTCAAGCGCAGCGGGCGGAAGAAGATGGAAGAAAGGAGAAGACATTAATAAAGGAATTTTCAAAAACTGGCTATTGTCATTTTTAACATTTTTGACACTTTCTTCGTGAAATGGTAGGGGTACAATGTACCCCATTACCATTTCACATAGGGGGGGCCGGGATCTGGTGGTCCCCTTTGTTAAAGGGGTCTTCCAGATTCCGATAAGCCCCCTGCCCGCAGACCCCCACAACCACCGGGCAAGGGTTGTGGGGATGAGGCCCTTGTCCCCATCAACATGGGGACATCCTCCCCATGTTGAGGGCATGTGGCCTGGTACGGTTCAGGAGGGAAGGGGGCCGCTCTCTCGTCCCCCCTCTTTTCCTGCGGCCTAACAGGTTGCTTACCCGGACAAAGGGTCTGGTCTGGGTTTTTGGGGAGACTCCACGCCATTTTTTTTAAATTTGGGGTGGAGTTCCCTTTAAAATCCATTCCAGATCTGAAGGGCCTGGTATGGATATTTGGGGGAACCGCACGCATTTTTTAAAAAAAATTGCGGCAGGGTTCCCCTTAATATCCATTCCAGACCTGAAGGGCCTGGTAATTGAATTTGGGGGGACCCCCACGCTTTTTTTTTATCAATTACTTTTCTATGAGTGTTTAGAACTGTCCCTGCACAAAGTGTCATTTCTGAAGGAAAAAAAGTCATTTAAAACCACTGGCGGCTATAATGAATTGTCGGCTCCCGACAATACATAGAAAAGTCATTTATAAAAAAAAAAAAGCGTGGGGGTCCCCCCAAATTCAATTACCAGGCCCTTCAGGTCTGGAATGGATATTAAGGGGAACCCTGCCGCAAATTAAAAAAAAATGCGTGCGGTTCCCCCAAATATCCATACCAGGCCCTTCAGATCTGGAATGGATTTTATCAGGAACTCCACCCCAAATTAAAAAAAAAATGGCGTGGAGTACCCCCAAAAATCCAGACCAGACCCTTTATCTGAGCACACAACCTGGCAGGCCGCAGGAAAAGAGGGGGGGACGAGAGAGCGGCCCCCCCTCCCTCCTGAACCGTACCAGGCCACATGCCCTCAACATGGGGAGGATGTCCCCATGTTGATGGTCACAAGGGCCTTATCCCCACAACCCTTACCCAGTGGTTGTGGGGGTCTTCGGGCGGGGGGCTTATCGTAATCTCGAAGACCCCTTTAACAAAGGGGACCCACAGATCCCGCCCCCCCATGTGAATTGGTAATGGGGTACAAATGTGCCCCTACCATTTCACAAAGAAAGTGTAAAAAATGTTAAAAATGACAATAGCCGGTTTTTGAAAATTTCTTTATTAATGTCTTCTCCTTTCTTCCATCTTCTTCCTTCTTCTTCTTCCATCTTCTTTTCTCCATTCGGGTTTCTTCCTCCATCTTGTTCTTCATCTTCATCTTCATCTTCCTTCTTCCTTCGGTGTTCTCGTCCGCATTTTGCTCCGGCTTCTTGTTCCCCTTCTTCTTTCTTCGGCCGCTCCGCTTGAATTTGAGGTTCCCGCTGTGTGACGCTTCAGTTCTTCAGTTTCTCCTCTTGGTCCACTGGCACCCGGTGACCCCGCCCCCTCTGACACAACGGGGAAAGTCCCTGTGAAATCCATGTGCGGCAGAGGGGGGCGGGGTCACCGGGTGCCAGCGGACCAAGAGGAGTACTGAAGAACTGAAGCATCACACAGCGGGAACCTCCAATTCAAACGGAGCGGCCGAAGAAAGAAGATGGGGAACAAGAAGCCGGAGCAAGATGCGGACGAGAACACCGAAGGAAGAAGGAAGATGAAGATGAAGATAAAGATGAAGATAAAGATGAAGAGGAAGAACAAGATGGAGGAAGAAACCCGAATGGAGAAAAGAAAAAGCTGGAGGAAGAAGATGGAAGAAGATGGAAGAGCACGCAATTTTCAAAAACCGGCTATTGTCATTTTTAACATTTTTGACACTTTCTTTGTGAAATGGTAGGGGTACAATGTACCCCATTACCATTTCACATAGGGGGGGCCGGTATCTGGGGGTACCCTTTGTTAAAGGGGTCTTCCAGATTCCGATAAGCCCCCCGCCCGCAGACCCCCACAACCACCGGCAAGGGTTGTGAGGATGAGGCCCTTGTCCCCATCAACATGGGGACATCCTCCCCATGTTGAGGGCATGTGGCCTGGTACGGTTCAGGAGGGAGGGTTCTCTCTGGTCCCCCCTCTTTTTCTGTGGCCTGCCAGGTTGCGTGCTCGGATAAAGGGTCTGGTCTGGATTTTTGGGGGTACTCCACGCCATTTAAAAAAAAATTGGGGTGGAGTTCCCCTTAAAATCCATACCAGATCTGAAGGGCCTGGTATGGATATTTGGGGGAACCGCACGCATTTTTTTTTAAATTTGCGGCAGAGTTCCCCTTAATATCCATTCCAGACCTGAAGGGCCTGGTAATTGAATTTGGGGGGACCCCCACGCTTTTTTTTTTTATCAATGACTTCTCTATGTATTGCCGGGAGCCGACCATTCATTATAGCCGAGAGTGAGTTTTAAATGCCTTTTTTTCCTTCAGAAATTACACTTTGTGCAGGGACAGTTCTAAGCATGGGAAACAAGCGCTGCTTTACATGCATATTACCGAACACCGGACCCAAACCCGAACATACAGTCAATTGTTCGGGTTCGGGTCCGGGACCCCAAAACCCAAAAGTTCAGTACGGACCCGAACTTTACAGTTCGGGTCCGCTCAACCCTAACCATAAGCTTATATCAGAATTGTTCAGCAGACTATTTGGATATTTACATTTTTGCATACGTTCGATTTTCACCATTTTGCAAAAAGGCGCAATATAAAAATGAAAACTTTTTGTTATTTATTATATGTAGTAGATATAAAAATGAAAACTTTTTGTTATTTATTATATTTAGTAGGGATTTAGCAGGAATTTCATAAAATTAGCTGTGTTTTTATCTGCTAATAATGGTTTTAGTGTATTGTTTGCGAATATATTGGTTTGATAAACATTTGCACAAATACCGCGGTGTCTAAAAAATCATTAGCACCTTCCTTTTATTCTAGAGGTCATATGATTTCAGAAAATATAAGTTTTTGGTTTTTTTTCACAAATTCTGAAAGCTGTAAGGGAAAAAACCAAACAAAGGAAAAATTTCATAAAATGGTCTGGCCACCTGAGTGTACAAAATGTAGCACAGGGCCTGGCAGTGAATGAGCCACGATCATTTGCAACATTTGCTATAACAGAATATTTTCTCATTTATTCTACAATATAGTAATGAATTTGACCAGAAACTGTATGGCACAACTAGGAAAATAATAAGGAAGATATTACTTGCTATCTAAATTGAGAAAGTGACGTGTCTAGTGACGCAACGCGTCGGGAGAAGCCAGTGACGTTAACCTCAGTGCTTTGTGTGTACTGGATGGGGAGCGAGGAGAACCTATTTTGTATGCAACTGACCTACTTTTATGTGATCTGTATGTTTTTTAGTTAATACATCTGCGCAATGATTTTATCCTATTTTCTTTTGAGAATTACGGCATACATTTGAGGCTTGAAAGCAATATAGCGCATGTGAATACCAGCAGAGACTCTGATCTGACCATCTGGGTACCGTTCTTTTGATTTGAATCAATTAAGGAGTGGTGTCTGGAACTTTTGTTTTATCATGGCATTCATATAGTAACTTTGGGAGTATTTGGAATCACTTTATTTTTGGTAAATGCTATATTGGACACATTTTAAATGCTATATTGTATTTTCTGTATTTATTTTTCTACTAGTAATTTATTGGAGCACTGCGCAATATTAGAAGGTTGATGGTAGCGCTTTATTAACCCTATATATAATTATTTTCCTGTGAGATCAGTACACAACACAATAATAGCAGCAATTATCATTTGATTATCTTTTAATATTTTTCAACACATTTTATATATTCACTTCAGCGCTTTAGTAATATTGCAACAAACAACAGCAAACCTGCCAAGAAACGTCCGCACACCAAAACGCACGGACCGGGAAAAAAGGGCATTAATCAGAGAGGCAGGACAGAGACCTAAGGCAACCCTGAAAGAGCTGCAGAGTTTCACAGCAGAGAATGGAGTATCTGTACATAGGACGACAATAAGCCGTACGCTCCATAGAATTGGGCTTTATGGCAGAGTGGCCAGAAGACAGCCATTACTTTCAGCAAAAAACAAAATGGCATGTTTTGAGTTCACGAAAAGGCATGTGGGAGACACCCAAAATGTAAGGAGGAAGGTGCTCTGGTTTGATGAGACTAAAATTGAACGTTTTGGCCATCAAAGGAAATGCTATGTCTGGCACAAACCCAACATATAACATCACCCAAAAAACACCATAGGGACTGGAAAACTGGTCAGAGTTGAGAGAAAAAAACCTGTACCACTCTGTGTGTGATTTGAGGCTAGAACGGAGGTTCACCTTCCAGCAGGACCATGACCCAAAACACACTGCTAAAGCAACACTTGAGTGGTTTAAGGGAAAACATGTAAATGTGTTGGAATTGCCTAGTCAAAGCCCAGATCTCAATCCAATAGAAAATCTGTGGTCAGACTTAAAGATTGCTGTTCACAAGCGCAAATCATGCAACTTGAAGGAGCAGTTTTACAGGGAGGAATGTACAAAAATCCCAGTGGTAAAATGTGGCAAGCTCATAGAGGCTTATCCAAAGTGACTTGGAGCTGTGATAGCCGCAAAAGGTGGCTCTACAAAGTATTGACTTTAGGGGGGTGAATAGTTATGCACATTGACTGTTTCTGTTATTTTGTCCTATTTGTTGTGTGCTTCACAATAAAAAAGAAAAAAAATCAAAGTCGTGAGCATGTTCTGTAAATGAAATGATGCAAATCCTCAAAAAATCCATGTTAATTCCAGGTTGTGAGGCAACAAAACACGAAAAATGCCAAGGGGGGTGAATACTTTTGCAAGGCACTGTATATGTCCAATTATAATATTATTAACATTAGTTGATGGAGATTTCACATGAACAAATTTTCTAACATTATTGCCTATTTTAGCATTGTCCCCTGCATAAGCATCTGCAGCTTTAACACTGTAAATTGAGTCACCAGGTATGTTGTTCTCGGGTATTTAAGCAACATAGGCATATTTCATAAACAGGGGTGGATTGTCATTCATTTTTGATATTTAAAATCTGATGGCTCTTCTACTGGAAAGTGGAGGAAATCTTTTGTCAATAGCTACAATGATGGTATTTTATCAGGATATTGTTTCTCTGTCCATTATATTTCTTGTTACTATTTTGTAGAATCTATTACATGTCATATACTCTGCAATCTGACAATCAACTTCCCCTTTTCCCCAAGAATCTCAGTCACACACTTCTATGACAGCAATCATTGTTCCAGGTATAGCGTCCTCGGGAAAAAGAGATGATTATGTAGTGAGAGATATTTCAGGAACATTGTCATTCTCATCTATTATTTATATTAGTACTTCGAAGTGAGGAACAAGACCTCCACCATCTTAAGGCTTGTACAGGTCATAAGTTCATAAGGCTTTATGTTCTCAAACTTGTAAAGGCTCCACTTGTATAGCTGATGCTAAATACCTGTGATCTAAAAGCTTCTCTAATACAAGCTCTGGAAATCAACTCCCACCTGGTCTGGGCTTTTGTTAGGGTAAAAATGTTGATTATCACTGAGTCTGTACGCTTGCCCTGATTTAATACCAATATCTGCATTTTATATAGCAAATCCTACTCCAGGTTGTTAAAAAAAAATCTGTATTGTATTGCTGTAATTGTCCCAAATGCAGAAATTTGTTTTCTAATGGTTATAAAAATATAGCTAGCTAACAATGCAAAAATATAGTATATAGAATATAATATCATGAACATAAAAAATTGTGAACACATCTAGAAATGCTAAAACTGAAGACATTGTTTTTACTAACATTAAAGCAACAATGTTAATAATAAGTTATATTTGTTTTTTTTTGTTTTTTTCAAAATACAGAAAAAAATAAGATCCAGGAATTAAAAAATTTACATTGTCAGAGTTTTTTCAAGAACATGTAACTGCAATGCAAACTACATATTTATTATATAATATAAATAACTAGGTAAATAAACCAAATAATGGTATAATGAAAACAGCATAATTGTTTGTATATAAAGAATTTTGTATATATAGTCATTTGTACTTTTCCTGATGGTAGCACTTTAAAACCAAAAAGAATAACTGCAAAGGTAAAAAAAATCTTAAATATGTGAGTTTACAATTTTAAGGAGATGACAACAAAGGGTTCATGTGAATCTTAGAAAATACTACTGAAATATATACCGGTAAAATCAAATTGTATACTCCTCAATATTGCACAGAGCATCTACCGATTGCTGCCACTAGCGTTGTCATTTGTTCCCACACCACCAATATTTCAACTCAACTCCACTCAATTTCAACTTAAAATCATACTACTGAAATATATTATATAATAGTAATAAGTGTATAGAAAATGCAGGAAGCTGGACTTACGCATTTTGTGCTCTAGGGGTTAAACTACCTTGACAATTTTAACTGGATGTTACTAGGTAATTTAACCAGTTCTTTGACTTATTTTTATTTAACATAAACCTAAATCTTAAAGTACCTGCTTCCAGGGCTGTGTTGAGATACAGGAATGCCAAAGAAAAACACATACCGTATATACTCGAGTATAAGCCGAGTTTTTTAGGGCTGAAAGTATACCCCTCGGCTTATACTCGAGTCAGTACCTGAAAATCCTCTTATTCCGCGGCCGGCGTCCATTGTTTAAATCTCGTGGCTTTCTTCTGGTCCCTTCCGCGATAGGCGTTTCCAGCAAACACTGTGTTGAGTGTTGCGCTTATCATGGACGTTCTCTTGTCCAACATCCATGATTGGCGGAACACTGAACACAGTGCCTGCTGGGAAATGGAGTCAGAGAATGAGAGGGTCTCTGTGATAGGCGCAACACTCAACACAGTGTTTGCTGGAAACGCCTATCACGGAAGGGACCAGAAGAAAGCCGCAAGATTTAAACAATAGACGCCGGCCACGGAATAAGAAGATTTTCAGGTACACTGACTGACTCGGGCACAGGGAGGCTGCAATGGACACAGTAAGGTGGCACAGTGAGGTGGCAATGGGCACAGTGAGGTGGCAATGGGCACAGTGAGGTGGCACAGTGAGATGGCAATGGGCACAGTAAGGTTGGGCAATTGGCACAGTGAGGTGGCAATGGGCACATTTCCCCCCCTAGGCTTATACTCGAGTCAATACGTTTTCCCATTTTTTTGTGGTAAAAGTAGGTACCTCGGCTTATACTCGGGTCAGCTTATACTCGAGTATATACGGTAATCACCAGAGTCACTATTATAAATCCAAGGGGCAGTTCTAGGCCAGAAGTGTAAAAGAGAGCTGCACAAGCTAGCAAGATTTGCGTGTTCATTTCAGTCATATAAAGAGCCATTTGTCTTTCCACGCTTCCAAATATGTCACCCACAATGTATAATCATTACTGGCGAGTTTGGCAAGCCTGTTGATTGGCTTGATCTCCAGATGAGTCCAGGAAGTAGCCTTTGCAATCCCTATAGCCTTGCTTGATTTCACTTTTACCTGCAATGTTAACTGAAGGTACTTCAGTTAACATAATTGTCACATTGACTATAAAATATACCTGAGCAAAAAACGTGCTAACATAACAAATGTTGCTTGGTGTGGTAGTGGCAAAAAAAGTGTTTGTTCCAGCATACCAAAATATTATGCACAGTGTAGTGATGTGGTCAGAAGCAATTTTTAAGGGAAAAAAAGTTTAGTATGAAATATTTTATGGTAGATAACTCACCTGCCCAATACTCTTGATGGCCAATTATTTTCTTATGTTTGCATTGCCAAGCCCTGAATTATCAGTGTCAATTAAATTGTCCACAGAGATATTTTGGTTTGATGGATAGGTAAAGTCATTGTCTGCTGAAGTCCCACAGGATAGGGGAGTGAATCCAAAGTCACGCAGAATTTACATGGGTAGGGGAGTGATAATCTCCCATCACTATACATGGAGAGTGCTCTCAGATCTATGGGAGGATACAAACTTGTACTAAAATAATTTGTTGGAGATTTCGAAACTCTGCATTTTGATATGATAAACACCATAATAGTTATGATGAATAACAAAGAAGTCAGTGCTAAGGCAACTACTAAGTATAACTGTAGATTTGAATCAGAATTTCCCTCATTAGTGTGACTGAAAATTTTATGAACCACCTGTTGAAAACTGTCTGCAATAACAAAACTTAAGGTGGTAGTCGCTGAAAGAGAGGGGACTCCATTGTCCTTCACCATCACCACAGCTTTATGATTCAGTATATCCTTTACTTGAAAAACTTGTGATGTCCTGATCTCTCCAGTATGTTCATTAATAAAAAAGCGATTCTGAGACATGCATGAAATGGTAAGACAGCCAAGCATTATGTCCAGAGTCTTCATCCACTGCAACCACTTTTGTTATTAAAGACCCAGGTTCAGAGGACAAAGGGACCATCTCAAACATATCTAACCCATTTTCTGGTAATGGGTATAGGATTTTAGGTGCATTGTCATTTTGATCCACTATTCGGATAAGCAATGTGGTATTGCTGCTTAGAGAAGGCGATCCATTGTCTCTGGCAGTTACTTGTAATATAGACTCTTTGTTTTGTTCATAATCAAATGACCTCTGGGCATACAGAACGCCAGTCTCTATATTGATGGATATATAAGTGGACACTGGGAGATGTTCTGTATTTGTATTAAAATAGAATACATAATTTTTGCATTGTCGCCAGCATCAGGATCTGAAGCTCTTACACTGTATATTGAGGCTCCTGGCAAGTTGTTTTCTGCCACATAAGAAGTAAACGTGTATTTTAAAAATAATGGTGGGTTGTCATTAGTATCTGATATCTCTAATGGGATGGTTATCCTACAGGAAAGTGGAGGAGTAGCTACAATAGTTATATTGTAGCTAGATACTTTTTCTCTATCTAAAGATTCCATTGTAACTATTTTATAGATTCAGATGATAGAATTAACTCAAATGGTACCTTCTCTTTAATTTAAGAGTCAGTCTTCCCATTTTCTCCAGAATCTTGATCATGGACTTGAATTACAGCAAACACTGTTCCAGGTTCCAAATCTACAACTTCTATTAATACCTTGGCATGGGTAACAAGACATCCCCCATCTTTGGCTTGTACAGATAGTTCATAATTCTTCACATCCTCAAAATCAAAATTTCTGTTTGTTATAATTTCTCCATTTGTAGCGTTAATGCTAAACATGCCTGTATGATGAATGCTTTCTGAAATTTTTCTAAATTAGTATGTTATCTGTGCATTAATGCCTTCATCTTTGTCTGTTGTCTCCACTGTTATTACAGTTGAGTTAATAGGAGCATTTTAATTGACAATGACTTTATACACATTTTGTGTAAGTATAGGAACATTGTCATTCCCATCAGTAATAATTACTTTAATTAGGGCTGTACCAGATCTAATAGGATTTCCCCCATCCAATGCTGTTAGAATTAATTCATGATTATTTTGTGTCTCTCTATCTAAAGCTTTCTCTAATAAAAGCTCTGGAAATGAACTCCCATCATCTCTGTTTGTCTCAGTCAGAGTAAAATATTGATTATCACTGAGCTTGTATGTCTGTTAGAATCAGTTCATGATTATTTTGTGTCTCCCTATCTAAAGCTTTTTCTAATACAAGTTCTGGAAATGTACTCCCATCATCTCTGGTTGTTTCAGACAGTGTAAAATATTGATTATCACTGAGCTTGTATGTCTGTATGGAATTAATACCAATATCTGGATCTTCTTTGTAAAGCAAATCTGGCTCCAGGTAATGTAAATTCAATAATTTCTACAGTAATATTGTCAGGAAAAAATTCTGGAGCATTATCATGTATGTCCTGATTTTCTATATTGATATTGAAAAAATAAGAATGATCTTCAACCATTGCATCAAATTTTAGGGAGCATGTAGTTGATGTTCTGCAGAGTGTCTCCCTGCCTATTCTGTCCTTCACATACAGATTTCTATTAGCTAGATTAACATAAAAATATTTATCTGAAACATGGGACACAATCTGCAGTTTTCTAGATGACAGTTAGTTCATTTTCAATCCAAGATCATCTGCAATATTTGCTATGACAGAGTCTTTTCTCATTTATTCTACAATAGAATAATGAATCTGACCAAAAACAGAATGACACAGCAAGGAATATACGGTAAGTCAGAAGATTTTACTTGCCAATTGATTCCTTTGTATGTCTGCAAATGTTCTTTAAACTCAGGCATTGTTAGTATCCACATCTTCTTCTTCTTTTTGTTGATAAATATAATCCATGCACTTTATTTCTTAGACCATGAAAATACCAAAATGTTTTGTATTTTGTTAAGCAGAGATGTCCTTCCTTGCAGATCTGCAGTGTGTAACAGTGTGGGAAACACTGGTGCTTCTTCAGTTCTGTACATTTCTTAGTTAAACAGCGGCGCTCGGAGGCCAAACTAGAGAACAGCAGCACTGAGGAAATAATTCCTTTTAAAAAATACATTTTAAGCATTTTAATATATATTTAATAATGTATTATACATATTTCATGGAGGCATGCTATATGTAATATTTAATGTTGTGTGTTATGAACACATTGTAAGTTACAAACATGTTTTAGTAACTTTGAAATACAGGAACAGTATAAGTTCAAAAACTGTGGGATGTGTTTTGACATTGTTTAACTTATTTTCTCAACTTGGAATTTATCTCCAGTCTGGGATATGTCAGCATGTATTTATCCAATCCAGTTTTGAACTTAATTATCATATTGTGCACATTTTAGCAACAGAAGCTTTGGAGCAATTCTAACTAACTTTATTTTACGAACTGTCAATAAACAATATTGAATGTGATATTGATGCGCTATAAATCAACCTAAGGTAAATAAACCGTAGCATAAACAAAATAAATGTGACCAACGTGCAAACTGAAAATATAGGGCAAACCCGCATAAATCTGTGCACAGTGTAAGAAAATTCCAATATAAAGTGCTCAAAAAACCCCAATAAGTGAAATCAGTGTAAATCAAACAGCCTCACAAAAATTATGACTCCTGAATATTGCACTCCGCACCAACTCTGTGGAATATAAACCCTTGCAGTATTTCAGTCCTTTAAAAACAGACCAGAAACACTCCTTCACTCTGTCCCCTTCATCCAAATATCACAGACCGGGATGGCTGTTAAATGTTCTACCTTGAGCAGTCTCAGCGGTGAAGTCACAACGAATGAACCATGAAAGGAAAAAGAAAAACACCCATTGCGCAAAACTGTATAACTTGGGGGCAATGATGTTTACATAAGGCGCTTTCACTCACGTGACCAAAAATAAGTATATACATAGATAGCCACAGTTCAGCTCAGTGCGAGTGCTCTCCTTCACCGCTCTGGCTTCCGACTCCTCAGAGTACCGCTGGTAGCGTGACTAGGCTCCGCCCCCTACGCGTTACGTCACTCGTCACATGATACCCATGACTAAGTCACGTTCAATACAGTGTCGCGCCGCCTTCTCGCTATTTCAGCGAGTGCGAGATGTCGGCACCCGGTTGCTGAGAATCTCCGCGATGGGATCACGATGGATATACAATGTCCGCGGCACCTACTGTAATCCTTTGGTTTCAATTATGTCTTCAAATATGCTTGCTTTTAGTAATAATATTTTTTGCAAAAAATATTTTTGGACATATTTTGTATGGTTTTTGAATGGTTTTAATTGTTTCCCCTTACTCCTTCTCCCATTCTTCTTTCATCCCCTTTTTTTCTCCCTCTCCCCCTCTCAAATTCACCCTCCACCTTCTATGCCCTTTTTTCCTCTCCTTTCCAGCTTTTTCCTCTATCCTTCTTTTCATTTCTTTCCTTACGCTTCTCTATTTTTTTTCTTTTTCTTCTTTGCAACTGAAAAGGGTTTGTCCAGGATTCTGTAATATGGAGGATCGGTTATATTTTCCAGATGATGCCATATAATCCTGATAACATATCTTTTTACCTACAGCATATTTAAAGCAGGGTGCCTAATTATGCTACGTTGTTTGATTATATGTATCTTTAATTAGATATGCTCCCCTTTCTAGCTACAGTGACATTTGTTGTGATGTTCAACCTTATAACCCCCAGTCACTTTCTTGACACACACCCTTCCTGGTCCTGGGCATTAGGCTTGTGCAATTCATTTCGTAACGAATCGAAATTCGTCCGAATTTAGCAACTTTCAGGAGTTCGTAAGCATTCGAATTTCCGAACAAAGCAATTACGAATAAAACCGAATCCGAAATAAATTATATCGCAAATAGCGAATGCCCGAATGTCTTCGGCATAATTCGTTATGAAAAAGGTTACGAATGTACGAATCCATTCGAAGCACAATAATGCCGCGTACACACGACCGCTTTTAATGTCATTGAAAAAAACTGCGTTTTTCTTGACGTGATTCTTCTCAAGCCTGCCTTGCTACACACTATCGTGAAAAAAAATGCTTGAGCAAAGTGCGGTGACGTACAACACGTACGACGGCGCTATATATGTGTCCAGAATCAACGAAAAACAATGTACTCTACTGAAAGTACGAATTATAAATCAACTAAAAAACAAGGCTTACATTAATACGAATCATTCTGATTCAATGAAAAATGTCGCTTGCGAAAATACGAATTAGTCCGAACACGAAAAATCCCGTCTAGCAAAATTACGAACGTTTACGAATCAACAGGACCGAAAAGAAACAAACCAAAACTAAACAAATTTTTCTGTTGTGCACAAGAAACGAACCGAAACTAAACAAATTTTTCCGTCGTGCACAAGTCTACTGGGCATTGTCTTTATTGGGTGATGAATTGTTTCTTTTGTCCATATGATCATGTGGTCATAGTGACCACATCAATGCGTCTACTGATTGGAATCAGGGGTACATAGCACAGTTGCATGCAGATATAATAGCATCCATATTGATCTCCATTTACAATGCCTTGTGGATTAAAAAATACATGCGCCTAGTACTGGGGGTTAGATACAGTATATAGAATCATTAAGCCCCTGCGTCCTTTTCAGTGGCGTGAAGTACACATCTATGCATTTCCAACTGCAGAAAGAATATAAACCCATCTCTAAGGCAAAGTTTGTATTTAACAAAACATGGAAGTACTTGTATTTTAAACCAGGCAGCAGTGGGAATTGAGAAGTCGAGCAGCAAAATCTATTTGTGAGGCCAAACATATTGCAGTGCCAATATTAAGATTTTCCTTCTTATTTTTTCTAGTAAAACTTTTATGGTAACTATGTTTTTGTCAGCTAGGAAATGAGGAAAAACTGTAAATGAAAAGCAGCCAGTAACAAAAATGTGATAGAGATTCCATGATTCCTCCGACAAATTAAAAAACACCTTCTGCTTATTGTAAAGGAAGTGAGGCAAAACTTCTCTAATGCTTCACAAACTCATCCAAAACTGACAAAAATATAAAAATAATTTACTTTTGGAAGCATTTGAAATCTACCATAATAATTTATCCAAGGTGCACTGCTTTTTTTATATGTAAGTTAACTAGAAACACACATATACACTGTATTTAAGAACCTAAAACATGTTTTGAAATAAACAATATAACAAGGTTTTCAAGCCAGTCATGTCCTTCACAAGACTTTGTATTGTATTATTATTATGCATCATAATAAAATGTAAAAAGCACTGAATTATACCACAAAGCTCAATGGCACAAGGTACAGGTATGAACTGAGTGTTACATTTACCTTTGATATTTATTCGCTATTATATGGTAAAAGGTTCAAAGCCTTCCTCGTCTTTTTTGTATCATTTCAAATGCATATAGAGAGGACTAAAATAATTGTCATCAGGGGTAGGTACTGTATACCTGAATATTTATTAATATCATTAGAAGTAGCATTAATCAATATAAGCATATACTGTACACTCACTGGCCACTTTATTAGGTACACCTTGCCAGTATTGGGTCAGACCCCCTTTTGCCTTCAGAACTGCCTTAATTCTTTGTGGCATAGATTCAACAAGGTGTTGGAAATATTCCTCAGAGATTTCGGTTCATATTTACATGATAGCACCACGCAGTTGCTGCAGATTTGTTGGCTGCACAACCATGATGTGAATCTCCCGTTCCACCACATCTCAAAAGTGCTCTATTGGGTTGAGATCTGGTGACTGTGGAGGCCATTGGAGTACAGTGAACTTATTATCATGTTCAAGAAACCAGTTCGAGATGATTTGAGCTTTGCAACATTATCTTGCTGGAAGTAGCCATCAGAAGGTGGGTACACTGTAGTCATATAGGGATGGATATAGTCAGCAACAATATTCAAGTAGGCCGTGGCATTTAAACGATGCTCAATTGGTACTAAGGGCCTAAAGTGTACCAATAAAATATCCCCCACACCATTTCACCACCACCACCAGCCTAAACCATTAACACAAGGCAGGATTGATCCATGCTTTCATGTTATTTATGCCAAATTCTAACCCTACCATCTGAATGTCGCAGCTGAAATCGAGAATCATCAGACCAGGCAACGTTTTTCCAATCTTCTATTGTCCAATTTTGATGAGCCTGTGCGAATTGTAGCCTCAGGTTCCTGTTCTTAGCTGACAGGAGTGACACCCGGTGCGGTCTTCTGCTGATGTAGCCCATCTGCTTCAATGTTCGCTGTGTTATGCATTCAGAGATGGTATTCTGCATACCTTGGTTGTAACAAGTGGTTATTTGAGTGACTGTTGCCTTTCTATTATCTCAAACCAGTCTTCCCATTCTCCTCTGACCTCTGACATCAACTGTTGCTCACTGGATATTTTCTCTTTTTTGGACCATTCTCTGTAAACCCTTGAAATGGTTGTGCATGAAAATCACAGTAGATCAGCAGTTTTTGAAATACTCAGACCAGCCCCTCTGGCACCAACAATCATACCACTTTCAAAGTAACTTAAATCCCATTTCTTTCCCATTCTAATGCTCCGTTTGAACAGCAAGTCATCTTCACCACATCTAGTTGCCTAAGTGCATTGCCTTGCTGCCATGTGATTGGCTGATGAAAAGTTTGTGTTACCAAGCAAGAGAGAGAGAGAGAGCGCGAGAGAAAGCGGCACAAATAAATTCTATCATACACTGTAATGTAAAAAAAAAGTGTTTTAATTTATGCTAGTGGCCTGAGAAGGAGTAAATGAGTTAAAAGTCTATGTTTTTGTCTTAGCTTCTAATAATTTTTCTGAATAAAAAAATAATAATTTCACATGCATGTCATTACTCAAACCATTTTAAAAAGAAAATGTGTCTTGGAGTTTTGTAACATCCATTTTAAATAATGCATACATGAACAGGCCAATTCAACAAAACCAGTTATAGTTTCAGAAGAAAATGGTGTAGCACTGCACTGACACAAAGCCTAAATCTATAAACAATAAATCCTTAAGTGACCACCAAAGCTGACACAACAGAAATAGCAACTTTGAGAGTTACTTTAGTATTTATTGTTTATAGATTTAGGCTTTGTGCCAGTTCCACGCAATACCACTTTCTTCTGAATATAGTTTTCTGAATGTGGGGACACATTGAGGTGTTGGCAGCAAGCAGCAGTTCTTATTTCTTCATTTTTAGTGGCAGCACATTTGTTCTTCTATTAGTATATATAGTATCAATTCTTGCAGACGTGAAATAGAAATAGAGTCAGCATCCATACGTTTGTGTATTAAGTTGCTTAATGTTTTTTTTTTTTTGACTGTACTGTATATTAAAGTTAGTCATTTGACAAAGTTCAACTTTTTCACATTTAAATGGACTCCATGAATATGATAATAAAAATATAAAATGACAATGCAAATTCAAACGTTAGACTTAATGAGACACAGCCCAAAACATATCAACTGAACTAGACAGGCATACTTTGATAATGTAATCAGTGGGACACATAGTATGTGAGTTTTCCCACATATTACCTAAATTATACAGACAACATTTTATGGTTTAGTTTAGTTAGTTTAAATTACATGTTTCCTAGGGAGAGACTTACATGGTTAACACAATTAGTAGCTAATGGTTTATTGCAATTTTCTTTCGCAAGTCCTGAATTATCTGTGTCAAATAAATTTTCCACAGCGACATTTAGATTTGATGGAATATAAGTAAGATCGTTGTCTGCTGAATCCAAACTCACACAGAAGTTATATGGGTAGGGGAGTGATAAAGTTCAATCACCATACACAGAGAGCACTCTGGATCCATGGGAGGATACAAACTTGTACAAAAAGAGGTTGATGGGGATTTTAAAGCTCTGCACTTCGATATGATAAACATCATAATAGTTACAACAAATAACATGGAAATCAGTGCTAAGACAACCACTAAACATAGTTGCAGTTTTGAATCAGGGTTTTCACCATTACTGTGACTGTTAATCTTAAGAATCCCCTATTGAAACTGTCTCCAATAACAAGATTTAAAGTGGTAGTAGCTGAAAGAGAGGGGACTGCATTGTCCTTCACCATCACCACAGCTTTAAAGTTCAAAATATCCTTTCCTTGAAAGACTTGTGATGTCCTGATCCAGGTTCAGAGGACACAGGGGCCATTTCAAACATAACTAATGCCACGTACACACGGCCGTTTTTCTCGTCGAGAAAAACGTTTTTTTTTTCCTTTCGACAACAAAAACGATCGTCTGTGGGCTTTTTGCCGTTTTTTTCGACGAGAAAAACGGCATTAAAAACGACGAGAAAAATTAGAACATGTTCTAATGTTTCTCATCGTTTTTTTCGACATGTTTCCTGTGGCAGTTTTCCCATAGGGAAACACTGCAGCGGAGCCCACAGACGGTCGTTTTTCTCGTCAAGAGAAAAAATGACGTGAAAAACGACCGTGTGTGGGGAACAAGCCGTTCCCTCGTTTTTAATGTCATTATTCACGGCGGTTTTTTAACCGCCGTGAATAATGATCGTGTGTACGTGGCATAAGCCATTTTCTGGTAAAGGGTGTAGGACTTTTGGTGCATTGTCATTTTGATCTACTATTCAGATAAGCAGTGTCTTGAGCAGATACTTGCAATACAAACTCTTTGCTTTGTTCATAGTCAAATGGCCTTTGAGCAGAAATAACTCATATATGTAGATACTGAAATATTAGAATTTATATTAGAAATAGAATATATTATTTTAGCATTGTCTACAGCATCAGATCTAAAGCTTTTACACTGTATATTGAGGCACCTGGTACGGAATTTTCTTCTATATACGCAGCATAATTGGATTTCATAAAGATGGTAGATTGTCATTAGTATCCGATATCTCTAATTTGATTGTTCTTTGGCTGGAAAATGGAGGAGATCCTCTGTCAGTATTATGTTATTGTTAGATGTTTTTTCTCAGTTTTCTGTAGAAATTATCTTATAGAATTCGTTAGATGACAGCACTAACTCAAAAGGTACCTTCTCTGCAATCTGACTTTATATTTTCCCATTTTCCCCAGAATCTTGATCATGAACCCTAATTTGTTGTAATTTTACCATTTGAAGAGTTGATGCTTAACATACCTGTATAGTGAATGCTTTCTGAGATATAAGTAAAAGAATATGGCATCTGTGCATTGGTCCCTTCACCTTTGTCTGTAGCCTCCACTTTTATTACAGTTGAATTATTATGAACATTTTCATTGACACTGACTTCATACAAAACTGGGGCATTATCATTGCCATCAGTAATAATAACTTTATTTAGGGCTGTACCAGACCTGATTGGATTTCTCCCAAAGCAAGTAATAATTGATTCATGAATACCTTGCATCTCTGTATCTAAAGGTCTCTCTAATACAAGTTCTGGAAAGTTACTTTCATCTGGTCTTGTTTTTTCTGACACTGTAAAATATTGGTTATCACGAGTTTGTATGATTGTACTGAATTAATACCAATATCAGGATCTTCTACACTTTGCAAAGGAAATCTGGCTCCTGGTAATGGAAATTCAATATAACTTATCATTTATATATTGAATATGTTATCATTTATGTTGTGAATTTCTATGTTGATATTTAAAACATTAAAGGGAAACATAAGGAGCATGTAGATACTGCGCTACACAGTGTCTCTCCTATCCTTCACATACAGATTGTCATTAGCTAGAGTTACAGTATGTTGCCTTATGAGTTTATGTGAAATCTCATTAACAGCTTTAAAATATTGTATTTATGAATATATTTCACTTAGAGTTGTATCAATGTGGGTGTGTAATATAGGTTCCCAGAATTCCCTGTTATACAGACAATTCGGTGCCTAAGATTGTTTATCTAAGCAATGGGACCCAAACCTCTTTGTTCTACAAATATTCACATTCCTTATTTAGATATGCAATGAAGGTGGCCATCCCGTCGTCAATACTTAACTTCTCTGAAAATGTCATGTACCTACAAGTTAAGTTTCCCCAAATCAAAATAGTTGGTGCCAAGGATTTGCATTAAAAGGGGTTGATTTATGCAAAGTATAGGGATTGGAGATTTAGCCAATCCTTAACCAGGAATAGGGAGGCCCACCAATCAGAGCCACTCCATGCCAACCAATGAGAAATATTGATACTAAAGCGCTAATGAAATAAATAGTGAAAAACAAACAAATTGATAACCAAATAGTGAAAGCTGCAATCAAACAAAAGATTCCTGTGTCCGTGCAAGGTGAGTAAACAAATAAATGATGCGCTAACCACTAACCAATTTGTAGGTGCACACTTGATGTTATTCAGATCCTTCGTGCTGAATAATAGTTGAAAAAAATATTGGTGTATACTAACTAATACTTATATAAATGTCCTATCCACAAATAACATAAATGGTAATGTGGAATAAATTCTTGACCCGTATGTACAAATATCCCCAGGTCCATATATAAATGTATCACTGAACAATACAGATCTTCATAAAGAACCATAAGCACTCTTGTTCATATAGAAAATTCACATGAACGACCTCCTCCTTCTTATAAACACTCCGGTTTCCAGGGTATTTCCATATGCATGTAAATAGAAGGAAGGAAACAGATCATTGCGCAATATGCTTTAAAAAGGCTCAACCTTTCACAGCTGTAGCCCGTACTCACATAACCTCCAAGATAATCAGCGTTGGTCAGCTCAGGTTTCAGTGTGCTCCTCACTCAGACTGCTGCTGGGAGCGTCACTTAGGCTCTGCCCCCTACGCGTTGCATCACTGACGTTTTTTTCGGGAGCAGTGATTTTAATAATGCTTTTTTTGCATTGATACATGTCCCCTGGGGCAGGACCCGGGTCCCCAAACACTTTTTATGACAATAACTTGCATATAAGCCTTTAATATTAGCACTTTAGATTTCTCCCATAGACTTTTACAGGGTGTTCCGCGGCTTTTCGAATTTGCCACAAACACCCCAAATTGAACAGGCAATGTTCGAGTCGAACATGAGTTTGACTCGAACTCGAAGCTCATCCCTAGTCTTTATTGTGCTAGTAGGCTATCATTCTAGTCTCGCTGTCACATCATTAGCAATGCTTCACTCTCAGCTATGCTGTCAGAAGTCAATATGTTTTCAGAACAGTGACATATCCCTAATAAGACAGTTTAATCCAAGGTTTTAGTATAATATAAGACAAATTGAGCCCTAAGGCATGTAGCCTGTAGTTCTGTCTAGAAATCCTTTGCAATGTATTAAATGTTTGCAAAGACAAAAGAAAAAATCATTAAAATAATCTTAATCCATTATAGTTTTGTTTTAGGCATCTGCTGTATCTAATAAGACATCTGCATTCTTTACAACATTTAAAATAAAGATCATATCAGGTACAACATTTGTGAAAGGGGACAGTACTATCAAGAAGAAAATTATGAATAAATATAAGAAAAGGTAAAAAAAAAGTTGGGAATGATAATTAGGAATTCGATAAAAAAAAGTTGCTGTGAGTTACTCTAATCATAAATAAGCATTGATAAAAATTGGATTTGCAAACTTATAGAAATGTGTTTATTGAATGGTTTATAGAATTAGGGACAGATTTTCTATAATAAATGGAATGTACAGTATATTGTTTGTAAACATATTTGTGTATCTATTATATTTGCGTTTTTTATGGTTAGGACTTAAAATTAAAATTTTAATTTTGATTTTATTTTTTATATTTCATTTTAATATCATGTAGTCTTTTATCCTGCTAGCTTATAGAGCTCTGGCCTTCTTGTCACATCATGAGCAAAATATAATTTTCAGCTATGCTGAAAGAATTTTGTAATTAATACATTTTTTTTTTTAATTGGAAACCAACTTTATTGAAAAGTATGCATGGTACATAAATCAACATAAGCCAGTATGGCCAATATAATAGTACATACATGAACACAGTGAAGCATCTGTGTGTCACAAAGATAATAACAGCAGTGAAAGTAGAGCCGGTATACAACAAAAATAAAAAATCGACATGTCAGGTACACGTTTCACCATCCGCCATCCATCTGTCCCAGACCTTCTCATACTCTAGCGGACACCCTCTATGTACATAAATCAGTTTTTTATATGGGAGAGCATCGTTAACCGCCTTTTTCCAGCACTGAACTGTAGGGGGCAGGGCCTGCATCCAATTACGGGCCACTACTTTTCTTGCCAAGAATAGCGTCTCATGTAAAAAGGTACGGAGGGGTTTGTCGGCATCCAAGTCTGGCAACAGGCCAAGTAGGCACATCTTTGGGTCAAGGGTAGCAGGGGAGCCCATCTGATCGTGTAGGAAGCGTATCACCTGTGTCCAATATGCCTGAATGGTAGGACAGAACCATATGAGGTGGTAAAAGGAGCCCGGGGTATGGTCACAGAGGCGGCATCCTGGATTGTACGTGGGCCTGAAACGTGCCACTCTCTGAGGGGTCAGATATGTTCTATGTATAATGTACAGCTGTGTGAGGCGGTCCGACAGCTTGGGGGAAACCTTTTTCACGTCCTCCAAAATCTCGCCCCAGTCCTCATCCTCTATAAGTCCAACATCCGCCTCCCATCTAGTCTTAGCAGTATAGGCCAATGCTGTGGTGCTAGGGAGACGAATGGCGGAGTACAAAGTGGAGATGAGCTTAGCAGGCACATTACCCGTGACTGTGTCCACTATGGAGGGAACTGCCAGGGACGGGTAAGAGCCAGAAAACTGGGCCTGTATGGCGTGACGGAGTTGCAAATACCTGAAGAAAAGGCAATTGGGGAGGGAAAATTCGTCCTTCAGCATTTGGAATGACTTAAGGCCTGAATCGGTCATGATCTGGTGTATGTATAAGATCCCATGGCGTATCCACGCCGCGGGGTCCGGAATGGACAATAATTCTGGCAAGCATGTATTGTACCAGAGAGGGGTATGAGAGTGTACCCTTGGGGTCCCAGTTCTCTGCAGTGCCGCCCGCCATACCCTCCGGTGGTGAGTCAACATGTCTGCTGTGCGTTGGGGGGGGCGTCTTGTCAATGGGGCTCTTAGGACCGATTGAAGTGGGGTGTGGGCCGAGTCATCTGGGTGCTCACAGAGTAGTGTCTGGTATCTCGTTAGTTCATGTTTATCAAAATAATAGAAGTGGGACAGCTGGGAGGCAAAATAATAATCCTGAAAGTCAGGGAGAGCAGCTCCTCCCAACGTCACAGGGTTCTTCAGGATTCTCCAGGATAATTTGTGTCTGCCATGACCCCAAATAAATGAATTCAGGATGGATTCAATTGTCCTGAAATTTTTTTGTGGTATATAGAGGGGAGCATGCCAGACCAAATAGAGTATCTTGGGAAGGAGTATCATCTTAACTAAGCTGACGCGACCCATAACACCCAGGGGTAGTCTGGCCCAAGTCTGCGTCTTGTTCTTGATCAGAGCAAACAGGGGTTCAATGTTCAGTAGTTTATAATCTGAGAGCGATCTGGTGACCTGTACGCCAAGGTATTTAATCTGGGAGACCCTTGGGAGAGCCAGAGGAGGGGACGCGAACGAGGAGGGGAAATGGTCAATCGGAAGGATCTGGGACTTAGCCCAATTAATACTCAGACCCGAATGGCCACCCATACGTTCTATGGCCTGGAGGGCTGCTATAAGAGAAGGACCGGAGTCCGCCAGATACAAAAGTGTGTCGTCGGCATACATCCCAATCTTTTCTTCCAGGTTCCCCATCCTGAGACCTCGGATGCAAGTGTCCCCACGGACCATTATGGCCAACGGCTCCACAGCCAATGCGTAAAGCATGGGGGAAAGGGGGCAGCCCTGCCGGGTCCCTCTCTCCAGCGGGAACTGGTCAGAAAGCCAACCATTCACAAACACTCTGGCCCTCGGGGATTGATAGAGGAGTTGGACCCAGCGAATAAAGCTGGGGCCAAATCCAAATCTTGAGAGACACTCCCACAGGTAGTTCCACTCCACGGAGTCGAAGGCCTTGGCGGCATCCAGCGCCACCACGGCCCTCGAGCCAATTTCATCATGGGACCCCTGAATATTCATAAATAGGCGGCGAATATTCATGGCCGTGTTCTTCCCTGGCATAAAGCCGGTTTGGTCAGGGTGTATCAATGACAGAATAACCTGGTTAAGGCGGGAGGCTAGAATCTTAGCTAATATTTTAATATCTACCTGTAACAGGGAAATGGGCATATACGACTCCGGGTATTTAGGGTCCTTTCCGGGTTTGGGAATTACGACTATTTGGGCTTCTCGCATAGATGGGGGTAGAACTCCTGAGTCAAATATAGATTTATACAGGTACTTAAGTTCAGGGATTAGGATTTCAGAGTAGGTGGCATAGAATTCAAGAGGTAGGCCATCCAATCCTGGGGCCTTGGATGAGGCCAGACAGGAAATGGCCTCGGAGATGTCCTCCTCAGTAATAGGGGCTACCAGAATTTCAAGCTGGTCATCTGTCAGTTTAGGGAATTGAACTCCCGCTAGGTAGTCCCTGGTGTCTTGGGGAGTGTGGGTGACCCTGGAAGTGTAGAGTGCACGGTAGAATCTCCCAAATTCCTCCGCCACCAGTTGCGGATCGGTGATGTCGTTCCCCTGCGGGTCGGTCAAGGACACCACCACAGGGGGACGCATATCCAAGTGGGCGAGATATGCGAGCAGTTTGCCCGATCTCTCTCCATACTCAAACACCCTCTGTCTACAGAAGAAGATACGTTGTTTAGCCTTCTCTATGTGCAATTGGGAGACCTGGCGCGCCTGAATCTTTAGATTGTTGGCCGCGCTGGGCGAGGGGTCCCGGTGGAACGCCTCCTCCAGCGCCTGCAGGTGCTCCGCAGCCTGCTGGACAATAAATGTTGATGACCGTTTAAGCCTGTTAATACGTGTGGAAAGTAGGGAACGAGCGTGAAGTTTAAACATTTCCCACACCACATCATGCGTGGCAGTGTCCCTGTTGGCCGTAAAATAGTATTGCAATTCTGTGGGGATGTCATCCTGGTCCTGCAGGGCAGTCAGCCAGAATGGGTTTAGCCGCCAAGAAGGAGCAGGGGAAGCCTTCAGGAGCTGGATCGTGACCCAGTAGGGGGCGTGATCCGAGAGTACTCTCGGAGCAAAGCCCACATCTCCTAGCTTAGGCAGCAGGGACATTGAGATAAAAACAAAATCAATTCGTGACATTGTGTTATGACTGGCTGAAAAGCATGAGAAGACTTTAGTGTGCGGGTGTCTGTGGCGCCAAGTGTCGACAAGAGCAAAGTTGGTCATTATGCGGTGCAGTCTGGTATGGGTCGGTGGGTTAAGGGGGGGATCCAGTGTGCCCAGACGGTCCAGAGCGGGGATCAGGGTCATATTGAAGTCCCCCATCCACACTGCCGGTACGGAGGGGTATTGTGTCATAAAGGCAAGGCCTTCCTGAATTACAGCTGAGTTGTACGGGGGGGGAATATAGCAGGCAAGTAGCAGGATAGGAGACCCATTAATGGTGGCGTGCATAAACACATATCTGCCCTGCTGATCCGTGCGGAGCAGTATAAGCTCAAAAGGTACCCGTTTGGCAACCAGGACCGATACTCCTCTGGAATATGAGGTGTGAGTGGCATGATAAGCCCACCCCACCCAAGGTTTTTTAAGGGAGGATTGCAAGTGGCCCGTGACATGGGTCTCGACCAGTGTGATAATGTCAGCTCTCTGAGATTTGAGAAATGTCAGGACCGCTGTGCGTTTGATCTTATTGCGTAAGCCTCTAACATTCCACGTGAGGAACTTCAGGGAACTCATGGTGGGTATATGGTGTGTATAATAGACCGCAGCCAGACCAGGACCAGCAGAGCAGATAAGGACACATCAGACAGTACAGAACACATCAGCAACCAATATTGATAGTGCATGTATGACAATGGCATAGTACCTTTAGCAGAAATAAACAATTGTGAACATAGTGGCAAATAAAAAACAGCCAAAACATTTCCCCTCCCTCCCAGTCCAGTGCCACCCCAACTCGGCATGAACATAGTATCCCAAAACCAGGTATCAACCGGGGACATCCAACGTGAAAAAAGCATTGGAGGCGAGGGACTTAATTTCAAAGGGACATAGATACCTGTGATGAACAGAAAACAAAAAAGGAGGAAAAAACAATCAGGTAAACGGGGGGAGTGAAAAAAGTCCATAGAGAACCTAGGGGGGCGACTTCTTCTCTGAGAAGTGCATGGGGTGTAGGGGCCACAAAAGCACAACACCATTGCAGCCGTGCAGAAGGGAGCCCCGCCTGCCATCAGGGTGGTACGTAAAGTAGGATAGGAAGTTCCAGCAACGTTCGGTAAGCTGCCCTCTACAAGCATCTCCCATGCGTGGGGAGAACGGGGAATTAACAGTTAGGTCACCCGAAGGTGGCGAGCATGCTGTGAGATCCGAGGAGGGGCGGAAAAGGCTTTTAGGTCTGTCTCCCCCGTCCCGGCGGAGGGCACCCACTAGCAACAGAGCAACCGTGAGGCGAATCACCAGGGCACGAACAGGGAGTGCCACCGGCACAGGGGGCAGCAGGGGAGAGAAAAGAAAAGTACTCACAGCTCCCAGACAGCGCGGTATGCTCAATCTCGCCGATCTCTCCGGTCAATCCAAGTGGATGCCGACTCTGGGTCCTCGAAAAAGTGGGTCCGACCGTCGCACTCCACACGAAGCTTTGCAGGGTACAGCATGGCGTATTTGAGGTGTAGAGTGCGGAGGCGCTTCTTAACATCCTGGAACCTGGACCGCTGCCGTTGCACCTCATTGGAGAAGTCCGGGAAGACGGCAACACGAGCGTTGGTATGGGGGATATTCCCCTTCTCTCTGGTTAGGCGGAGGATCTTGTCGCGATCCCTGAAATTAAGGAACTTCGCTATCAGGGTACGCGGTGGAGCTCCTTGGGGAGGAGGGCGGCCAGGGATTCGATGAGCTCTCTCCACTGCAAACATTACCGAAAATGCGTCTCTGCCGAAGGTTGAGGTTAGGAGGTTTTCAAGGAAGCTCTCCGGATCGGTGCCCTCAGCAGACTCAGGAAGACCGATGAAGCGGAGGTTACATCTCCGAAGGCGATTTTCCATGTCATCCTGTTTTGCGCTAATCTGTTGTAACTGGCGGCGCACCTCATCGGTGGTATGTTGTAAAGGGTGTAAGATATCCTCTGCTCTGCTAATACGGGTCTCCGTCTCCGTCACGCGGTCCCTGAGGGTAGAGAGATCCTGCCGGATAAGGGACACATCAATTTTTACCTCCTCGATCTTGGTGGTAAGCGTGCTCTGGCACATGGCGATGGCATCCAGTAATTTGTTAGTAGCCACCACAGAGTGATCCGCATCCAGGAAAGCAGCAGCGCCGTCTCTGACCTGCCGATCCCCCTCCTCAAGCCGGCGGTATCTGGCCAGTTTATCGATGGCTTCAGAATTATTTTTAGACGGAGACATGCTGTAAGGCGACAGGGAAGATCCCTGGGTGCACCAATATGGCCGCTGTTAAGGAGGCCGGGTCCTCCACAACCTCCCCCCCCCACCGCTGCCCAGGGACGGCCCAACGTAGGCAGCAGGTCACTCTCAAGCAGCTGTAATGGCAACAGGCGAAAGGGGAATCTGAGCTCAGGGGAGTCAGGGAGGCCTGTAATACTTGCCAAAGATGTCTCCGGGTGGAGAAAGATGGCCGCCGTTCCGGGAGTCAGGCCGAGACCGCGGTCCGCTCACACAGCAGGTGCAGAGTGCAAAGACACCCCAGCAGCTGCAGCAGGTAATCCGGGGGCCGATGTAGAAGAGGATGGAGCCCAGTGCGCCCAGGGAGGCAAGGAGAAGTGTCCAGGGCCGCCGTCGGGAGGGCCAAGATGGCCGCCGAACCAGGAACTAGGCCGAAGCCGGGGCCTTTCCTGAAGCAGAGGACCGGGAAGCGCCGCGACGGCAGTGGCGGCAAACCAGCGGGCTAACAGGCTTCAGGAACCACAGGGAGAGCAGGACACGTCCTCGGATGTAGGGGATGGCAGGAACCGAGCAGGATGCAGGCAGGATGGTAGGTTAGGAGAATGGGCAGACGGAGCTCACATCACATGCGACCTATCCCATTGCTATCCAGGCCACGCCCCCCGTAATTAATACATTTTAAAGACAGTGACTCATTCCATATAAGACAGGTAAGTCCAAAATTATAACATAATATAATATCATATTTTACAAATGGAACCTTAAGGCACATAATCATCCATTCTGCCTAGAAATCCTTTTTCATGTATAATGAAAAATAATTTCAAAGACAAAAGCAATTACAATAAAATACAAAAAACAAAAAACAAAGTACATTCAAATTAATCTTCATCCCTATAGATTTGTTTTAGGGATTTTCTTACCACACATTCTGTCTAACACCTAAAATAATGCACATTTAGGGGCAAACAAGGAGTGTTATGATGGAAAATAAGAATAAATAATTCAAAGCAGTGAATGATAATGAGGTGTAATGAAGGGCCTTTGAAACTTGTAAACTCCCCCCTTCCATGAGTGATGCAATCATAATGGTACTCTTAAAACCGAGTAAAGATGCTCTGTCGCCAGACTCATACAGGCCTACTTCACTACTCAACTTTGACGTTAAACTGCTGGCCAGAGTTCTGGCCAACAGGCTAGATAACTGTATTCAAACTGTGATTCATAGGGATCAGTCTGGTTTCATCTTCTGAAAAAAGGAAGGAACAGAGGTGGGGATTAAGACTGCAATTTAATTCAATATTTATCCATGTGTATACAACATAAATACAAAAATACAGAAGGTAGCAATACATCCAAGGTACTAATAAAATTAGACGCTAGTCTAAAGAGGACAGGTGGCCACCACAGCCAATCAACTCGCACACACTCGCACACTCACATGGGAACAGGCAGAGGACTGGGGCATGTCCGTGGATGTGGTTAAGCTTAACCAGTAGTGTTCAAACAGGGGTCAAACAATTGACTAAATCAGCCCCCAAAATTTCCACTCGCCTGCTCGCATTTTGCGAGTGGATTTTGAGGGCTGGGCGAGTGTGGGCTGCCTGGGAGCGAAGGGGGCGATCGTGGGGCAAGAGAGAGGAGAGCTGCTACTGATGCTGCCACCGCCGCCGCCACTACCGCATTGATCAGCGTGCGGGGAACATAAGAGCTTTCATTTCAATAGCTGTGTGTTCCCCGCCACGTGTCTTCATATATAGCCCCTCGCCTTTGTCCGGGAACGTTGATAGACAGATCACCTGCACCAGGATTGGGCAGGTGATCTGCCCATCAAAGTGCCCAGACAAGGGGGAGGGGCTATATGTGAAGGCGCACGCGGCGGGGGAAACAAAGCTATTGAAATGAAAGCTGTTATGTTCCCTGCACGCTGATCAACCAGACAGTGGCGGCAGTGGCGGGGGGGCTCTCTCTTTCCGTACACAGGTAGGCCACTTGGGACCTACACATGGCTGCATTTGGGGACACATGGCTACACAAGGCTGCATTTTGGGACACATGGCTGCATTTGGGGACACAAGGCTGCATTTGGGGACACATGGCTAAACATGGCTGCATTTGGGTACACATGGCTGCATTTGGGGACACATGGCTGCATTTTGGGACACAAGGCTGCATTTGGGGACACAAGGCTACACAAGGTGGCATTTGGGGACATATGGCTGCATTTGGGGACATATGGCTGCATTTGGGGACACAAGGCTGCATTTGGGAACATATGGCTACACAAGGCTGCATTTGGAGACACAAGGCTGCATTTGGGGACACAAGGCTACACAAGGCTGTATTTGGGGACAGATGGCTGCATTTGGGGACACAGGCTGCATTGGCGGTCACAGGCTGCACTGGCGGACACAGGCTGTATTGGTGGACACGGACAGGCTAAAGTTTTGGACATGGATAAAGTTGTTGTTAATAATTATTTTTATAACTTAATTCTGCATAAATAATTTAAGTGTAATTTCATGAGATAATTTGAGGGGCGTGTTTAGGGGTGGGATTATGGGCGGGGCATGGTAGGGGTTGGGCCCGGCAACTGGTGGCGAGTAACCCTTGAGGTCTGGCTAGTAGCTCAGGATTTGAAATTTTGAGCCCTCGACTAAATCATTGATGGAAAATCAATCGGGACATGCGGACAATCCATTAAGGTTATTTCCACAAAGATGATAAGATACTTGATAGCGAACAGTTCAATAGTGGAAATGATGATCCATTTTGGAGTATTGCGAACATCATTCTAGGGTGATGATTGCTAATAGCTGAACGTATAGACGTAACATAAGACGATGCTACTAAACAATAAGTAAACATCCCAAACAGATGGCTCGGGGAAATTACTGCTCAGATGTCCATAGGCAGGCTCACTCCAATCTTCTAATCCTAGATCCCTGGACAAGCACACATCCAGACGCTAGTATGTGACCAGGTAACGCCTCCTGCCGGAGGATACATTGTGCAGCCGTCAGCTAGTATCCGGGCACACAGAGGTCAGGTTGCTTGGTTCCGGGGGTTGGGAAGATTCCTCTGTAAGGAGGCAGTTAGTGAGTGAGCACTCAGCAGGCAGCGTGGTTTACTCACTGCGTGACCCAGGCAAGTGAAACTTAAAGAAGTAGGTGCAGAGAAATTAAAATCATTTAGAGCTTTTGAAAAAAATCCCAATATTGGCAGAGTGGATGGCTGGAAGGGTGGCTGGTCCTGCCTCACCGCTGGTATGCATACTGCTTACGCGTTTCGATCATTATTGATCTTCATCGGAGCATGGTTTCATCTTCTCTTTAGATGCTGCTAAAGCGTTCAATAGCTTGGAATGGCCCTACCTATGGGAAGTGTTGAATAGATTTGGGGTGGGACCCTCCTTTTTGAACTGGGTTCAGCTGCTGTATAATACCCCGTCGGCGAGAATGTGCATTAATGGGGACATATCGGAACCCCCGGCTGTATAGGGGCACACATTAAGGGTGCCCTCTGTCACCCCTGCTGTTTGCCTTGGCCCTTGAACCCCTGGCCATACATGTCAGAGCATCGCAAAACATAGTGGGAGTCCGTAGAAGTTCTAATTATGACATCATCTCTTTGTATGCTGACGACACACTGATTTACCTAGGGGACACTGACAACTCCCTGAGAAATGTGATGAGCTTAATCGCTGACTTTGGGGAGTTGTCAGGGTTCAGTATTAGTTGGAACAAATCAGTGCTCATGCCCCTGGACCCCATGACAAAGCCCCTGCCCGATTGTGCTAGGGAAATTCTCACGGTTAGTGAATTTTGTTACCTGGGCATACAGGTGTCCCCGGACCCGAGCCAGTACCTTACTCTGAATTTAGTCCCCCTACTCCGCAAGTTCCAAATGAAATGTTCAGCATGGACGAAACTGCCTCTCTCAGTCACTGGGAGGGCAAACTTAATTAAAATGATATGGGCCCCACAACTGCTATATGTGCTCCATAATGCTCCCATATGGATACCTCACAAGTGGTTTGTTCAAATAGACACTCAGTTTAGAGACCTGATATGGGGTACTAAGTCAGCTAGGATTAGTTTATTCACGTTGCAATTGGCTAAAGACCAGGGTGGTCTGGCAGTTCCGCATGCCAGATACTACTTTGTAGCTGCCCAGCTCCAACACCTAGGTAACTGGGGGGGGGGTGTGGATGTTTGTGATCCCATCAGATCCCTGTTAATCCCGGAAGGTTCCTTCCTGACAGCCATTTCTCATTTAGAAGCAGGATTCACACATCTAGCACAAACTCTCCTCACGATACCCTTACTGAATACCCTGTGGAAATACACCAGGTCCATTCTGAAAATCAGGGGAGTTTTCTCCTTCACACCCATATGGAGAAATAAGTACTATAAGGAACTCTTTAAACTCACAGATTTTGTTCCTGGGAATCAATGGCATTCATTATATCCCCCAGTTGTTTAATGGTACTATATTTAAGTCCTTTACAGACCTACAAGTGGAGTTCGCCCTCTCTAGAACTGAATTTTATACGTTTCTGCAGCTTAGACATGCTATTCAAAGTGAAAGTAGAATATCTCCGCTCACTCCAGTAACGCACCTTTTGATGACCGATGTGCTGCTGACGGAAGATAGGAAGGGGATGATTTCAAGAGTGTATGCTAGGCTACTATGTTCAATGCATGATGCTTCTAAGCTTTCCTGCAGAAGGGGGTGGGTTCAATTGACGGGGAACAATGGGAACTATGCTTAACGTCTGCTCCATTAGTATCGGTCTCTGCTTCACACAGATTATCACATTTATTCTTACTGCATAGAGTGTACAGGACACCTGCTCGGCTGCATAAATGGGGGTTCAGAGATTCTGCGTTATGCCCAAAATGCTGCAGACATGATGGAGATTTATTGCACATGATGTGAAAGTGCCCGAAACTCTTCCGGTATTGGCATTATGTTCTATCCACTATATCTTAGGTATTTAAATTTCCGATTCCCATGACCCCGTCGTTTGCCTGCTTGGTGTCTTGGAGATCTCTTCACTTTCGCCCAATGGCCACACTGCAGTTTTGCATTTATTATACATAGCTCGCAAGGCGATCGCGGGACTTTGGATAACTCTGAGAGTACCAATGGGGAAACGATGGGTAGAACTGGTAAGCAGTATGCTGATACGTGAAAAACTCACCTACCAGCATAGAAATGTCCTTAAAAAATTCTACTCAATGTGGCAACCATGGCTAGATACCCCAGGACTGGGCCCAGCCCAGTTGGTGAAAGACAGACTTTTACAAATGTGATCTAGTAGGTTTAGAGGCAGAGATAAAACGTTTGAAATGACTCTTAGCTTTTATTGTAGATGATCCTGGAGGAATTATGGTGGATACTGACATCTAATTTTTGGGGAGGAAATGGTGTTTTTTATTTTATTTTTCATTTTGCCTACCTTTTGCACTATTTTTCACAGTTCTGGAACTTCGAGTTGTAATACTATACATTGATGTTGGGATATTGTGCAGCACTATTCACAAGATATTTTATTTTATGATTCTCTGTATGTGGAATGTTATATAACAAAGTCTGTACTTGTCTTTCTTCCTTGCTGCACAAGAACTGTGAATGATTGTATCTTTGTTTGGTTTTTCAATAAACTTATTTTTGATTTAAAAAAGAAGGTGTAATACATTACTCTAATCATAAATACACTTTGATAAATATTGCATTTGCAAGCTTAAAGTGTTTTTCCACATCGGCATAACCCCTACATATGCATATTTGAATTAATAGCTTAATTTCAATTTAAAGGGTCATTTGTTTTTCTAGTATTCCAGGAGATTTAAATAAGAGCTGTTTGAAAATATCAACTACATTGTATGAGGCTCAATTGCTAACAAGTCTGTGAATTCTGCATATCCAGTTTGTCTCCATACAGATGCTTTCTTTTAATTATACAGTAATTTAATTTTACTGTTACTAAAAGTTGAAAGAAAAGGGCATAATCATTTGGAAATAATGATAATAAATCATAAATTAGATAAAAAGAATCATGTAAGGTATCATGTATAAAATTATACTTTATGTGGTGGTACCATAATGTATTTTATAACATGCCAAAACCTGATGCATAATCCAGTGATATTGTCATCAACATTCAATTTTTAAAGGCAAAAGTCAACTTACAGTGTCATAAATTAAGGTTATCATGGATTGCTCACCTGGTTATCACTGTTGGCAGTCAACGGTTCCTTTCCATTTTCATGTCCAAGTCCCGAGTCATCAGTGTCAATTAAATTTTCCACAGGGACATTTTGATTTGGTGGAACATAGGCAAAGTCATTGTCTGCTGAATCCAAAGTCACACAGAAGTTATATGGGTAGGGGAGTGATAATGTTCCATCACTATACATGGAGAGCACTCTGGGATCCATGGGAGGATACAAGTTTGTACTAAAAGAAGTTGATGGGGTTTTCGAAGCTCTGCACTTTGCTACTATAAACACCATAATAGTTATGATAAATAACAAGGAAATCATTGCTAAGGCAACCACTAAGTATAACTGCAGATTTGAATCAGAGTTTCCACCATTAGTGTGGCTGTTACGTTTAGGAACCACCTGCTGAAAACTGTCTGCAATAACAAAACTTAAGGTGGTAGTCGCTGAAAGATTGGGGACTCCATTGTCCTTCACCATCACCACAGCTTTATGATCCAGTATATCCTTCTCTTGAAACATCCGTGATGTCCTGATTTCTCCAGTATGTTCATTAATGATAAAGTAAAACGGTTCTGAGACTTGCATGAAATGATAAGACAGCCAAGCATTATGTCCAGAGTCTTCATCCACTGCAACTACTTTTGTTATTAAAGATCCAGGTTCAGAGGACAAAGGGACCATCTCAAACATAACTAAGCCATTTTCTGGTGAAGGGTATAGAATTTTTGGTGCATTGTCATTTTGATCTACTATTTTTATAAGCAATGTGGTATTGCTGCTTAGAGAAGGTGATCCATTGTCTCTAGCAGTTACTTGTAATAGAAACTCTTTGTTTTGTTCATAATTAAATGACCTCTGAGCATAAAGAACTCCGGTCTCTATATTAATGGACAAATAGGCGGTAACTGGGAGACCTTCTGTATTTGTATTAAAAATTGAATACAAAATTTTAGCATTGTCACCAGAATCAGGATCTGAAGCCTTTACACTGTATATTGAGGCACCAGGTAAGTTGTTTTCTGATACATAGGCAACATAAGTGGTTTTCATAAACACTGGTGGATTGTCATTAGTATCTGATATTTCTAATATGATGGCTCTTCTATTTGAAAGTGGGGGAGATCCTCTGTCAGTAGCTACAATTGTTATGTTATAGTTAGATATGTTTTCTCTATCCATGGTTTTTGTAGTAACAATCTTATAGAATCTGTTAGATGATAGAAATAACTCAAAAGGTACCTTTTCTGTAATCTGACAGTCAACTTCCCCATTTTCCCCAGAATCTTGATCACTGACCCTTATTACAGCAATCACTGTTCCAGGCTCAGAATTCTCAGGAATATAAGAAGATAATGAGGTAATGATAATCTCAGGAGCATTATCATTATTATCTATAACTTCTATTAATACCTTGGCATAGGCGACAAGGCCTCCTCCATCTTTGGCTTGTATGGATAATTCATAAATCTTTATCTTCTCAAAATCCAAATGTCTTTTTGTTAAAATTTCTCCATTTGCAGCATTAATGCTAAAAATACCTGTATGATGAATGCTTTCTGAGCTTTTACTAAATGAATATGTGATCTGTGCATTGGTGCCTTCATCTTTGTCTGTTGCCTCCACCTTGATTATAGTTGAATTCATAGATGCATTTTCATTGACACTAACTTTATACAATTCTTGAGAAACTATTGGAACATTGTCATTTGCATCAGTAATAATTATTTTAATTAGGGATGTACCAGATCTAAGTGGATTTCCCCCATCTAAAGCTGTAAGAATTAATTCATGAATATTTTGTGTCTCTCGATCTAAAGATTTTTCTAATACAAGTTCTGGAAATTTACTTCCATCTGGTCTGGTTTTTTCAGACAATGTAAAATATTGGTTAGCACTGAGCTTGTATGCCTGTACTGAATTAATACCAATATCAGGATCTTCTGCATTTTGTAAAGCAAATCTAGTACCTGGTAGTGTAAATTCAATAATTTCTACGGTAATAGTATCATGAAAAAACATTGGATCATTATCATTTATGTCCTGAATTTCTATATTAATATTGAAGAAATACAAGGGATTTTCTACCATTACATCAAATGTTAGGGAGCAGATAGTTGCTTTCCCACACAGCATCTCTCTGTCTATCCTGTCCTTTACAACTAGATTACCATTACCTAGATCCACATACAAATATTTTTCTGAAACATGGGACAAAATCTGTAGTTTTCTAAATGAGAGATTATTCATTTCTAATCCAAGATCTTTTGCAATATTTGCTGTAACAGAGTCTTTTCTCATTTCTTCTACAATAGAGTAATGAATCTGACCAAAGACTGAATACCACAGCCAGGAAAATAGGAAGGGAAATGTTACTTGCCATCTGATTCCTTTGTGTGTCTGTAAATGTTCTTTCATCTCAGGCATTTTCAGTATCTAAATCCTCTTCAACACCCCTTTGGAAAAAACAATCCAGCGAAGAAAAGAAGTATAGTATGTAAAAAGAATAAATGCTTTGTATTTTGTCTAGGTGGGATCCAGAAAATGACTGTATCCTTTCTTGCAGACCTGAAATGTTTAACAGATCTGTAGTTCTGTACATTTCTTGGTTAAACAGCGGCGCTCTGAGGCAAAATTGTGGAATTGCATGGAGGAAATAACTCATTTTATACAAGTACTTATTTAGTGCATTTTGTTTTCATTTATTATGTAAATTACATCTATATTTGCCATATCAAATTATTATTGTTTTATGTTATAAATAGGTTGCAAGTACTTATGAAAATTTTTAGTATATGTAATGCTAGTTAGTTGTAGATTGTATAATTACATATTGAATATTTTATGTTTTGTGTTATTGGAATTTTATAAATTATTACAATTTTTTTTCAATAACTACAATATAGGGGTATAGTGCATGCTCAAAATATTCTCATAGTTAAATGTGTTTTACATTGATGACGAGAAAAAAATATCCTATTCTTAAAAGTAAATGTAGAATTTAGGCTCAAACTAACAGGAAATATAATATATACAATATATAATGTATAATGTATATAATATATACATTTCTAACCTTATAGTAAAAACAACTACTAATTAAAACTGGCACTGAATTTCATCTGTTAATGTAGTTACATTTAGAAATAATTAGGTTGATGACATTTACATGTTTTAGGCTCTACTTCAAGCTTGAAAACATCAGTATACATCTACTAATTTAGTTTGGGCTTTATTATTACATGATACACATTTTTTTTAAACAAATACAAATAATAATATTAATAATAATAAAACAATGGTGCATTCTAAGCTAACTTCATTTTAAATTGAATTGTTTCTTTCAAATATTGTCTTCTCTTATTGCTGAAAATAGTGGTTGTCCTGCCAAATAGTAGCATTATAGCTGGGAGAACTGAACCATTTGTCAAGTATTTGTACTAGTGTAGGTATTAATAAAGTACTACTGATTTTTCAAGTGCTGTGTTCATGACACAGTAAAAATACTACCACTTGCAATAATACTTGCTGTACTAAGGCTAAATTGCAGTCTCTAGAGCTTCTTAATACAGTAACTGGTGAGGAAATATGAATATAAACATTTTAGTTAGGATCATATCATAGACCATAAAGATATACGGGAAATATGTTATATATTTAGGGAATTTATAGAGAATATTATTACTAATATTGTTATTAATATTACTACTACACTTTAGATAATAGTTTTTGGGGGTGAAACCCAAATAAAGAATGCAATAATTAAAGTAACAGCAAAAGCAAAATGTTGGACTTCTGCCTGAAAGTGCCTACAAGCCAAAATAAACTGGGCAAATTATGACATGGGAGCCATATACAATTTTATAAACATTGTAAATTTATAAGGCTTCATGGACCAACAGCATTTTGTGGAAAATGTTAATCAAATTGTGTAGTGACTGAGGGTAACAAATTGTCATGAGGTCACCACACTATCTAGTAGAAAAACATTTGTTCTTACAAGAAATTATAAAAAAATTCCATCCTGTTTGTTTGAAATTTTTCATCCAAGTCATCAAAACTGGTTGTTGATGGAAGTATATTATTGTATAGCAAATCAAACGGTCATTCTGAAAATGAAAATGTTTGTATGATTTTCTACTGATGTATATGCCCAGATTTAGTTTAATGGTAAACAAGGGGAACAATAAACAATATGGGGATAAACAATAGGGAAACAATTGAAGTTTTGAAGTCATATTGTTTAGCTTAGAAAATTAAGAGGCTAGAGTTGGAGGTACTTACAATAAAAGTAAAAGCAATTAGGTTTAAGTTAGCAGATTGGAGAATACAGCTAGCAGGCATCCCAATACTTTTGGTAATATAGTGTATATCAAATAGAGTATACTATATTGTATTTAGTATATTGTATAACTGATCAGGCTAATTCAATTAAATCGGAACTCTGGAGATGATTTACTATTTCTCGCCACCCTCTCTGTCATTATACCATAGTTTTCAAAAACAATGTTTCCTTACCTTTTTCCACAGCTAAGTAAGGCTTGATTTCATCCAATTTCTGAAGAGACTTCTTGTTCTTGCCTGGGAGGAGGAACTCACACCCATAGGGAACCTGCAGATCAACTATTTTTGTGGGTATTAAACCCCAACAGAGTGGATGAGCTCTAGGAATGCCAGTAACCAATGGGCCATGACCAAATACATGACCTGTTCATTAAGTCAATTAGTGTTTTCCGGCAGGGGTCAACATACTGGATCCACCCACTTCTGGCAGCACTGATGTAAGGACATGCTTTTTTTTAATTCATGGGGGGAGGGTAAAAGAAATCTCCTGGAGAAGAGATAGCAGTGGTGACTAGTCATTTAAACAGGAAATGCATGCCCTGTAGCTCTTTGAACTACATCTTTAAAGAGGCTGTATGCATGAAGTTTAGCTATATTTAGAAAACAAAAGAAAAAATAAACAAAGGTGCAAAGGATCTCTTTTTTTAAATTGCACTGTGATTGTTTTGCCTAGGAATGGTCCTTAAGTGAGGTCTATGGTAAATATATGAAACCCTTTCAGGTCCTCTTTAGATCTTAAAATATGATGTTGTGTGAATACGGCACACTGACATGGCCTCCATGAGGTTGTGGCCTAAGTGGTTTTCCAAAATAGGTCCAATCCACTAAAGTAAAAAAAGAACATAGTGATAATGTAAGGGAGGTAGTATATGTTTCACAAATTCCCTCACATACAGTATCAATATTATTGCAAATATTCAGACAATGCTAACAAGCATAACTCTTTGTAAACCATTGGTAACAATTACCTTTTCCACAAGGACAATTCTTTATTTGGTGGCAATTTAAAATTTCCACAAATTTCCAGCAAATATGTAATATCACTGTCTACTGAATCCATGGAAGTTGTATGGATAGAGAATTGATAATGTTTCATCACTATGCATAAACTATTCTCTGGAAACAAGGAGGATACGAGCTGGTGTTTAAAAATCCCAAGGTTGGTAGGAATTTTGAAGGCTTGTACCTTGATATGAAAAACGCAATGATAGTTAAAATTAATATCCAAGAAATTTGAGCTAAGCCAACAATAAAGTGTAAGTGGAAATTTGAACTAGAACATCCTTTATTTGATCCTTAAACCTGGGACCAACTTGCTGAAGATTATTAACATTAACTAGAAAGGTGGTAGTACTAAGAGTGATGGGTTTCCATTGTCCTTTGCATGAGAACAACCTTGTAATTCAAAGCATTATTTTCCTGAAAAATCAGCGAGGTCTCGATTTCTCTAGTTGTGAGTTCATGTTAAAATAAAATAGTCTGGGACTTTTCCTGAAAAATCTGCGAGGTCTTGATTTCTCCAGTGAGTTCATGCTAACATAAAATAGTCTGGGACTTGCAAAAAAAAGACAAGACAGCCAAGCATGATGTCAACAGTCATCATCCATTGAAAACACCTTTGTTAATAAAGGCTCTTCCTTAGATGTAAAAGGAACCATCTCAAATACATCTAAGTTATTTTTTGATAATGAGTACAACATTTTTCAAGCATTGTTGTTTACGTCTACTATTCAGACAAACAAAGTGGCATTGCTATACAGAGGTGAGGATTCAGGGAAAGAAAGTCTCCGTGCTTCAGTTTCTTTATTGATTGATAGGTAAGTAGACACTTATCTTTTGTGTTTGTTTTTAAAATTGAAAAGACAATTTTAGCATTGTCCCCATCAAATGTTAATGGGTTGTCAATTAAAACTGAGATCTTCAGCATGATGGTTCTTCTACTAGAGAGTTAAGGAGATTCTCTGTCAGTAGCTATAGTAGTGATATTATATCTGGATACGGCTTCTTCGTCCATTGCATTTTTGTTAACCATTTTGTAGAATGCATTAAATGATAGGCTGTTATAGTTATAGTGTTATAGTATTGTTCTGTAATTCTTACAGTCAATATCCCTATTTTCTCCAGAATCTTGATCTTGGACTCCTATGACAGCAAGGAGATGATAAAGAGTTGAGAGATATCATAGGAGCATTATCATTGCCATATGTTATATCTACTAGTACTTATTTTGTAGAACCTACCACATCTTTGGCTTATTCAGATATTTCATAAATCTGTATTTCCTCAAAACCTATTTTGATTTGTATTATTTCAACTTTAATAGAGTTTGTTAAATGCTTTCTGAGGTTTTATTAATTGAACATCTGTGCATAGGTGCCTTCCTCTTTGTCTGTTGCCCCCACTGTACATACAGTTGAGTTGATTGGAATATTTTAATTGATTCTAACGTCATGCACATCTTCAGTAAATATTGGAACAGTGTCATCAGCATATTTATTTATTACTTTATATAAGACGATAGCAGTTCTATAGTCATTTCCTCCAACCAGAACATAAAGAATCAATTCATGGGTGTTTTGTATCTCTTGATCCAAAGGTTTTTCTAAAACAAGTTCTGAAAATTGACATCCATATCAGCTGGTCTTCTCAGTCAGTGTAAAATAATTATTATGACCGAGCTTGTATGCTTTCACTGTTAAAATAATAAATAATATTATTATTTTCATCCATAAGCAAAATGTGAGGTATCAGGCACCTGCTGCCCTACACAGTGTATCTCTTTCTAGCCTTTTCTTTACATAAAGATGTCCATTATTTATATCTACATACAAATATTTCTCTGAAACATCAGATACAATCTGCAAATTTCCAACTGAGAGCTGTTTAATATCTAACCCACGATTATCTACAACATTTCCTTGTCCTTTCTCATTTCTTCTGCAATAAATAATTCTGACCAGAGACTGAATGACACAGCCAGGAAAATAAGAAGAGAAATCTTACTTGCTATTTGATTTCTTTGTGAATCTTCATCTGGTGTTTCATAGTATCCAACTGCTTTGCAGTTGAAATACTCGAAAAAATAATTACAATTTTGTGGTTGCAAACAAAAGGCTTCTGTGCAGAGAGAATTTAGACAATGAATGTACTCCTTTCTCAGTTATGCAGTATACAATATGTGCAAGTGAATAAAATACCAACAGATCTCCTGTGCTGTATTCTTCTGCTTATTGGTCTAACAGCAGCACTCTGAGGCCAAAGTTAGGAACTGCACTTTAAAAAACAAGTTTTCTCATTCAAATACTTATGCAGTGTATGCTTGTCTTTGGTTTTAAATGTAAGATAATTTAAAAATTCTGAGTTAAAAAGATTATTAAATAAAATCAGAAGTTACATATTAGTCAGTACCAATAGCTCAGTCCAGATTGAATTACTTACTAGAAAAGTTTGAAGTAGTGAAAGTATGTTTACTATAATTTTAACTGAACACATTGGGGGTTATTTACGAAAGGCAAATCCACTTTGAGCTACAAGTGCACTGCAAGTGCACTTGGAAGTGCAGTCGCTGTAGATCCTAGGGGGACATGCAAGGAAAATAAAAAACAACATTTCAGCTTGCACATGATTGGATGATAAAATCAGCAGAGCTTCCCCTCGTTTCAGATCTACCCCTCAGATTTACAGCGAGTGTACTTCCAAGTGCGCTGCCAGTGCACTTTTAAGTGCACTGGCAGTGCACTTGTAGTGTAAAGTGGATTTGCCTTTCGTAAATAACCCCCAGTATGTGTTGTGACATCTGTTAAAATGGCAATACACAGAAATCTAAGGAAACATAGTGTTTGGAAGAATACATACTGGCTCGGTTGATTACTTTAGACTACTGTTTTAACTAGGTAAATATGAATTTTGTTATCTTTTTAAAACATGATTTATATCCAGACATTATTGTCTGTTTCTAAATCATTAAATGTTTGATATTCAAATTTGTATTTATAAAAGGCTTAATGTACTTTTTTTAAAAACATTTATTCTTTATTGGGAAATTATTTATCATATACAATACACACCCACAATGGTGTAGCAACACTTGGTACAAAAATATATACTTTTACATTTTTCTTTACATTCCCTTTTACCCCTTCCCTCCCCCTTCTCTCATTACCCTCCCCCCATCTCTACCCCCTCCCCCGATCTGTCCTTTTTCCTTTCTTCTTTTACTTTATTCCTTATCTTTTTCTGTCATTCCCTGAGCATATTTATCTGACAATTTAAAGATTCTCCATTTTTCCCAGATTGCTCTATAGCTTTCCCCTTTTTCCTGCTCCCCCTGGCTCAGATATTCCATCTCAGAGATGTACTCAACCCATTGTATCCATTCTTTTATGGTCGTTTTTTTGTTGATATCCAGTTTTTTGGGATTAACCCTTTGCCACATTAAGCAGGGGTGGGACTAATGTTTTCCGATATTGCTTTTTTGTTTTGTTTGTACCATGAAATAGACATGTCCACACGTTTTGTACGATTTTTTCCCCTGTTACTGCTTCAATATAGTCCAGAATCTCTGCCCAGTACTCCTTTATTATTGGGCAATCCCACCACATATGCATTGTTGTTCCCAGTTGCTTACAGCCCCTCCCACAAAGTGGGGAATTATTGGGATGAATTTTATTCATTCTCTCTGGTGTCAGGTGCCAGCGTACCATGTTTTTATAATTTGCCTCTATCGTGGTTGAGTCAGAGGAGAAACTGTATATTGCTTCTATCATTTGCTTTTCCTCTATTTCTTTGCCCAGGTCTTGCCCCCATTTTTCTATAAAGGGTAACGGTCCTTTTGTTTCTATTACTGTTAAAATTTTATACACCTGCGATATACCATGTCTCAGGGGCTTTCCTTTCTCGCATATTTTTTCCATTGGGGTTAGTGCATTTTCGTTTCTTATTGGTTGTGGGATAGTGCTCACTAAGTGCTTTAATTGAAAATGTTCCCAGTTGCTAAGCTGACTCCACCCGTACTTTGTGATTAAATCTTGTCTTGTTCTTGTTTTACCTAATGTGATTATGTCTTTTAATTGTGCAGTTCCCAATAACTTTCCTAATCGTGTCCCATTTCCTGATGTAAAGAATGTTGTACCTGCTAACGGGATTAATGGAGAGTTATATTTCCATTTTTCGTGCCAATGCAATGTGTCCCATATTTTAAATACCTTCCTAGTTATAGTGTGTGTGTCTGTACCCAGTGTTCTGAATTTCGGTGGTACCCATATGCTTTTTTGTAATTGCGTCGTGCTTAATATATCTTCCATTTGTGCCCATTTCTTTTTTGTATGTGGGTTTGCCCATTCCGCTAATCTAGCTAGAATTATCGCCTTATGGTATCTTTTTATGTCTGGTAAGGACATGCCCCCGTTTTTTTTCTTCCCTCGGGTTAATAGTGTGTACTTTATTCCGGGCTTTTTACCCTGCCATATGTATTTCAAAATCATTGTTTTCATTACCTTAAAGAATGGTTGGGGTATATCTATTGGGAGCATCTCCAGCCTATATGTCACTTTCGGGAGGATCACCATTTTTAATATATTAATTCTTCCTGTCCATGAAATGGGTCTCTTAGAGCTGTTTTTTAATTCTACTTTGATTTCATTTAATAAGGGGATAAAATTGGCAGGATACAGTTCTTCTAACGTTGTTGTTATTTTAATTCCTAGATATGTTAATTTTTTTGTCTCCCAAGTGAACGGGAACTCTTTCTGTAGCAATCTTTCTTCCCTTTTGTCTATTCCTAAATTCAAGATTACAGTTTTTATTGGGTTGATCTTAAAATTTGAGAGGTCCCCATATTTTTTTATTTCCTTTACTACATTGGGCAGAGACAATCTTGGTTTCGTTAGGTATAGGAGTATATGCAGCCACTTTGTGTTCATCCTCGCCTATTCTCGCCCCCCCCCTATATCTCGATTGTTCCTTATGTTTATCAACAATGGTTCCAAAGCTAACACATAAACCCCCAGTCGACTCGTTCGAATGCTTTTTCAGCATCTATCGACATGAGTACGACTGGGGGTTTCTTCTCCTTCTTTTTCCTGATTAGTAATAGGGTTCTTATACTGTTGTCTCTACCTTCTCTCCCTGCTACAAAACCTGCCTGATCTGCATTAATTAATTCTGGCATTAAATTTTTTAATCTCGTTGCCAGTACTTTTGCATATAACTTGATATCTGTATTCAATAAAGCTATAGGCTGATAGTTGGAACATATTGTTCCATCCTTTCCTGCTTTTGGTATGACAGAAATATTGGCAAGGAGAGATTCTTTCCTTTTTTCTAGGTCTTCCCCCAATCTATTAAAGTAGTTACACATTTCTGGGACTAGCTGGTCTTTAAATTTTTTATAATATTTAATCTGAAACCCATCTGGTCCTGGGCTTTTTCCCCCTGTTGTTTCTTGGAGAGCTTTATTTATTTCACCTTGTGTAATTGGGTCTTCTAAGATCTCTGCACTTTCTGCTGTTATCTTTGGTATATTAGTTTCCTCAAGGTATTCCTGTATTCTTATTTTCCTGGCTTCCTCTTCCTGACGTGTCTCTTTTACTCTAATGTCGTATAGTTGCGCTATAGTAGGACTTAAACGCTTCTGCAATTTCAGATGTTTTGAATTTCATCTCTCCTCTCTGGTTCTTTATTCTGTCTATATAATTTAGGATTTTTTTCTCTTTTACTACTCTTGCGAGGTACTTCCCGGGTTTGTTCCTCCATTTATACCTTTCCTTTGCTACGTTTTTAAATACTTTTCTGGTTTCTTGTTCCATCACTTCTTTGAGTTGACCCCTCTTAATTGTTATTTTTTGATGTATTTCTCTGTCTTGTTGTTTTTTATCTTTTTGTTCCAGGTCATGTAATTTCTTTAACATATTTTTCATTTTTTGCTCTCTTTCCTTCTTTTTCCCCGCCCCTATAGAGATCAATTTGCCCCTTATATATGCCTTATGGGCTTCCCATATTGTTGCCACGCTTACTTCTGGTGTTTTATTTATTTTAAAATATTCTCCAATTTCCCTTGATATTATCTCTCCTACTTCTTTTTCGTCTAAGAGGTCTTCATTTAGACTCCACGTACCTTTTCTTTGTTCTATGTTTTTTTAAATCTAATTTTCACTGTTACCGGGGCATGATCTGAGATTGATTTTACCCCTATCGAGGTTTCTACTACATTTTCCAGGAGCCTATGGTCCACAAGCATATAATCTAATCTCGAATACGTGTCGTGTACCGATGAATAATAGGTATAATCTTTTTTACTTGGATGTGCCACTCTCCAAGGGTCTACTAATTGATGATTATATATATATTTTTTGACCAATTTTAATTGTTTACTGTCTCGTATCGGTGCACCAGACGTATTGTCTAGCTTGTGATCCATTGAGAAATTGAAATCTCCAGCAAGAATTACATGTCCTTGCTTAAAGTCCATTAAAGTGTTTAAGATTCCATTCAAGTATTTTTTAGGGTAACTATTTGGACAAACTACATTTACTAGCGTATATTTGTTTCCCTGTAGATTTCCTTTTAGGAACAAGTACCGGCCCTCTGGGTCAACTCTTCTATCTTCTACTGTAAAATTTATATTCTTCCCTATACCTATAGCTACTCCCTTTGCTCTTTTATTTGGGGAGTCTCCGTAGTACGAGGTGGAAATCGCTCGTGAGTACATTTTTGTATTAGAGTCTAGTGCTAAATGTGTCTCCTGAAGAAATACGATTTCTGCGGAATACCTTTCAAGCTCCCTTAATATCAGAATATAAAAGGCTTAATGTACTTGATGATAAATTAGCCATCATATTTGTTGTTGACTGAGTGGAAAGTGATAGGCTTGCTTAGCTTTACACTGCTTGGTGTAAAGATAAGCAAGACATGCCATTGGTAGAGCCATGAACATAACAGACTGATTTTGCTGTTGTGAGCTTAGTAACACTTTAATAAAGTCATGTAACAATGTCAAACAGAATTACACATTTGTTGATACATGAGCAGTAAAATATTCTCTTTCCACTAAAATTATAATCATATTTGTCTAGGACATTAAAGTCCTAAATATGTTTTTATATTCTTCCTTTTCCTCCATCCATGCATGTTGTACAATACGGATTGAGTTAGGTTAACGTACTGGGGCAAAGAAAATTTATCAAATATTTACAATATACAAATTCAATATATTTACTATGCAAAGGTTTACATTATTTAATATGTATACATTTATTATTTATTTATTCATATGTATTCATTTATTATTTAGATATTTATGTGTTATCTAATATTTACATATTTACAGTATACAAAATTGTAATATACTTTGTATTTAAATTTACAAAAATTAAAATTACCCAGAATGTTTATCATTGACTTTAGTGCTACTACTTTTCTACGAGCAGAATCGTAAAAAAAAAACAAGAATACTGAGATGATGCATAGAGTGTGCAGATTCCACGCATTTCAAAATGTAAGTTTATATCTTGTGCAAATAAATAATTATTATCATTATCAGCAACAACAATTACCTTTTTATTGTTCTGCAGATCTCTCCAGGTTTCCTGTATCTTCATCTATTAAAATCAATTCTTGAATATTCTGTGTCTCTCAATCTGCAGATTTATCTAAAATCAGGGCAGCTGGTTATCACAGAGCTTGTATGTCTGTACTGAAAAATCTCCAATGTGTGCATTTTATGTAGTTTGTAAAGCAAATCTTGCTCCTGGTAAAGTGAATTCAGTCATTTCGACTCTGATTGTATCATAGAATAACACGCATTACACAATTCTCAGATCTCCAAATGAGAGCTGTTTAATGTTTATTACACAATCATTTGCAATATTTGCTGTCTCACTACTTCTGTAAATAAATATGAATCTTTTCAGGGATTGATAAATACAACTAGAAAAATAAGAAGGGAAATACTGCTTGCCATTTAATTTCCTTGTGATAAGGGATAAGCTGTTCAAAAGTCTGGTGAACTATTTGGGTGTTTGGCAGAGCCAAAACCTACAACTGCAGCAGGAAGTTAAACATTTAGCAGTGGAATTACTAATGCTATTAAATGTGGCAACTTACTGCCCAGGGCTCCTAGTTGTTAGGTAGCCAGTGGCCACCAGTGGACTAACAACCAGTGAGCTATCCCTGATGACAAGGGGTCTTTAAGCCCCCAGAAATTCACACCAGGCCCAACTGGTCTCATATGGATTTTAAGGAGGAATAAAAACCAAGAAAAAATGGGGTCCCCAATGACCAGAAAATGCAAATGAACATGGATGAGCATGTGCCCCCACTCCTGAACAATACCAGTTCAAATTTCCCTAACATCGAGAGGGTACCTTGCCAGGGGGGTCACCCCCTCCAAAGACTGCTCACCATGAATGACAGCTAATTCCTGCAATGCAATGTAAACAAAGAACCAAGGTATCCTAGGTGATCTCATTGACCAAATATGGACATGGAACCTGTCGGTGGGCAAACTGCATTACTGAACAATGTGATGTATTTACATCTTGTGACTTTTTTTTTGGGGGGGGGTTATATTAAATGCCTTTTCAAAAAGCTTGTGTGTCTACCATTTACAATTTTTGTCAATGAGTAGGAAAAATATGAATCCCTTACCCATTTACATAGGGAGGGTTTGGTATCTGGGGGCTATCACTGTGAGCCAGTTCCTGATCACCTGATCACTAAGATAGCTTGTGACAGTGATCAGTCACTGTGCAGCCCACCCCTGTGTTTTTTTCCTTTTGAATGAAGAAAAAGGTACAATAAAATGTATATTTTTCTTCTTGCTATAGAAGAAAATGTAAACAAAAACAAATATGTATAAAAAAAATGTAGATCAGGGTTTGAGCTTGGTCAGGGTTAGAGTCAAAGGATAAGGTGACGGTCAAGGGTCAGAGTCCAGGGTTTAGGATAAAAAAAAGCAAAACCTACACTATTATTTATAGGCCCTTCGACGGGTACAAACAACAAACAACAAATAAAGTACACATACTGTATGTGGTATCACTGCAATTTAGAAGCAGGAGAATTTATTTTGGATTACTCTTTGGTAGTAGGTTATAGTAATAGCAAGGACTATACAGCTAAATGTTAAAAAAAAAAAATGTTTACTTATTTGTGTCAGATTTCCTTTAATAATGTGTGGAGGAAGAGCGAAACTTCCCCTTTTGGGTGAAGTTCTGCTTTAAGTGCTGTATATATTAAAAAATATATATTTTCAAATGCTTTAGCATTCTAGTATAGAACTTGAACATGATCTTGGTTTGGTTTGGTTTGGTGGGGGAGAGTGGTTAAAGGAGAACTGAAGGCACTAGTAAGTAAACCATAGTTCATTTTCTTTTCATTGGTTTTTAGCTTTTTTCGGAAATTCGGAAATTCAGAAAATTCTAAAATTCGGAATTTGGAAATTCGTAAATTTGAAAATTCGGAATTTGTAAATTTGAAAATTCGGAATTCGTAAATTCGAAAATCTAAATTCGTAAATTCAAAGATTTGTAAATTCAGAAATTCGCAAATTCGGAATTCTGAAATTCACAAATTCACAAATTCAAAAATTCGGAAATTTGAAAATTTTCGAATTCTGAATTTTCAAATTTCCGATTTTCGAATTTTCGAATTTCCGTTTTTCAAATTTCCGATTTTCGAATTTCCTATTTTCGCATTTCCGGATTTCGAATTCCCGAAATTTTCGAATGTCCGAAATTTTCAAAATTTCTGAAATTTTGAATTTCCGAAATTACGAATTTCTGAAATTTCGAAATTCGAAAATTCGGAATTTCGGAAATTCGGAATTGTGAAAATTCGAGATTTCGAAAATTCAAAATTTCTGAAATTCGGAAATTTTTAATTTTCGAAATCTCGAATTTTCACATTTCCGAATTTCAGAAATTCGAAAATTCAGAATTCGAAATATTCGGAAATTTTAACATTTGGAAATTTTTAAATTAGGAAATTCTGAAATTTCGGAATTAACCAATTTGTCAAAATTCATTACAAAACTAATTCGGAACTAATTGAATTGCACATGCAGGGAGTTCTTTAAATCCTCAGGACTACAACACTAAGCACAGGTAGAATAACTAAAATCTAAAATACTATTGGCAATCACCATCAGAGTTGAAGTGGACATTTTAAACTTTAAAGGAGAACTATTGAACCTTTTAAAATATATATATATACATATATATATATATATATATATATATATATATATATATATATATATATTATGCAAAACAATATATTTTAAAGTTGTATTAAACCCAACTTATAAACCTTGACCTAGAGTATATTAAGGCTTGTAAAATATATGATTTCTGGATACCTATGAAACATTTGTAATCAGCATTGTTTTGGAGGTATTATGATGGCTCTGGCTATGCATGTGCAGTTTGCATGGCACTCTCTGCCTGTGTCATCATTGCAGAGAGTGCTCTGTTGTGTCGGTGACTCCCAAGCACATGCAAGCAGTTGAAGATGTAAGTGTCAGGAGCAGTGACAGCTCAGCACTGGAGATCTTCATTTCACAGACAAGTCTGTCATAATGTGCTACTACGTTTTGCATAATAGAACAATATGGCATCAACCACCTGAGACCCTCATTTTTAAAATGTTGATCCTTCCTGTCCAACCAACGGGTCTCCTTGAAATATCTTTTAATTCTGCTTTAATTTCATTTAATAATGGGATAAAATTAACCGGGTATAGTTCTTCTAAAGTTGTAGTTATTTTAATACCTAGATATGTTAAAGTTTTTGTCTCCCAGGTAAACGGAAATTCTTTCTGTAGCAGTTTTTCTTCCTTTTTATCTATTCCTAAGTTCAGTATTACTGTCTTTACTGGGTTGATCTTGAAGTTAGCGAGTTCCTCGTATTTTTTTATTTCCTTTACTACATTAGGGAGCGACAGCCTTGGTTTTGTCAGATATAAAAGTATGTCGTCCGCGTATGCCGCCACTTTATGTTCCTCCCTGCCCACCCTTACCCCTCCTATATCCTGGTTATTCCGTATGTTTTGCAACAACAGTTCCATTGCCAACACATACAGGAGGGGCGAAAGCGGGCATCCCTGTCTCGTTCCATTACGCATCTCAAACACTGACGACACCCTCCCATTTACTTTTACCCTGGCTGTCGGGTAAGTATATAGGTTTTTGACCCATTTCATATATTTGGGTCCGATCCCGGCATTCCGGAGTGTGTCCATCATAAACCCCCAGTCGACTCGGTCGAACGCTTTTTCTGCGTCAATCGACATGAGTACGACTGGGGGTTTCTTCTCCTTCCTTTTCTGGATTAATAAAAGGGTTTTTATAGTATTACCTCTTCCTTCTCTCCCCATCACGAAGCCAGTTTGGTCAGCGTTTATTAGTTCTGGCATTAAAGTTTTTAATCTCGTTGCCAATATTTTTGCATATAGCTTGATGTCTGAATTCAATAACGCTATGGGACGATAGTTAGAACATATTGTTCCGTCTTTTCCTGTTTTGGGTATAATGGTAATTTTGGCAAGGAGAGATTCTTTTCTTATTTCTTCATCGCCCCCCAGTCTATTGAAATACTTACATAGTTCTGGGACTAACTGGTCTTTAAACTTCTTATAGTACTTAATCTGAAACCCATCCGGTCCTGGAGTTTTCCCCCCTGGTGTTTCTTGGAGAGCTTTATTTATTTCGTCCTGCGTAATTGGTTTTTCTAGGAGCTCTGCACTTTCTTGTGTTATCCTTGGAAGGGTAGTTTTTTCTAAATATTCCTGTATTTTACCTTTCCTATTTTCTTCTTCCTGTGCTGTCTCGTTTCCTCTAATATCGTACAATGCACTATAATATGTCTTGAGTGCTTCTGCAATTTCTGATGTTTTAAATTTCATCTCTCCTCTCTGGTTCTTTATTTTTTCTATGTAATTTAAAGTTTTTTTTTTTTTTGCTATTCTTGCGAGATACTTCCCGGGTTTATTCCCCCATTTGTATCTTTCTTTTGCTACATTTTTAAATACTTTTCTAGTTTCCTGTTCCATCAAATCTCTAAGTTGGCCCCTCTTAATTATTATTTGTTGGTGTGTTTCTTTTTCTTGTTGTCTTTTGTCTTTTTGTTCTAGGTCATATAATTCCTTTATCAGATTTTCCCTCTTTTGGTCCCTCTCCTTCTTTTTTCGTGTTCCTATGGTGATCAACTTACCCCTTATACATGCCTTATGCGCTTCCCAGATTGTAGCCACACTCACTTCTGGTGTATTATTTATTCTAAAGTATTCTTCGATTTCTCTCGATATTGTCTCTCCTACTTCTTTGTTGTCTAATAGGTCTTCATTTAAGCTCCACATACCCTTTCTTTGTTCTATATTGTTAAATCTTATTTTTACTATGACTGGGGCATGGTCTGAGATTGTTTTTACTCCTATCGAGGTGTCTACTACATGTTCCAGGAGCCCTTGGTCCACCAAAATGTAATCCAATCTTGAATACGTGTCATGCACCGCAGAGTAATACGTATAATCCTTTTTGTTTGGATGTGCCGCCCTCCAAGGATCTATTAATTGATGGTCAAATATTTTTTTTTGACCAATTTCAATTGTTTATTATCTCGTGTCGGTGCACCAGACGTATTATCTAACTTTGGGTCCATTGGGAAATTGAAATCTCCGGCGAGAATTGTATGACCCTGTTTGAAACCCATCAGGATATTTAAGATTCTGTTCAAATATCTTTTGGGGTGGATATTTGGACAATAGACGTTAGCCAATGTACATTTTTTCCCCTGAAGATTCCCTTTTAAAAACAAGTACCGGCCTTCTGGGTCAACTCTTCTATCCTCTACTATAAAGTTTATGTTCTTTCCAATCCCTATAGCTACTCCTTTCGCTCTCTTGTTTGGGGAATCTCCGTAGTACCAAGTGGGAATCGCACGCGAGTAGATTTTTGTGTTAGAGTCTAGTGCTAAATGTGTCTCCTGAAGAAATACAATTTCTGCGGCATACCTTTCAAGCTCCCTCAGTGTCGTATGCCTTTTTTCTGGGGAATTCAGCCCTCTTATGTTATATGTGATGAGATTTATGTCAGTCATATGTTTCTTTTTTTTTTTTTCCTTCTCCCTCTCTTCCTTGGATGGACAGATCCTGGTTCCCCCCTCCCTCCCGCCCTTCCTACCCCCTCCCGCCCCTTCCCTCCCTCCCCCTCCCCTCTCCCCCCAATAGAACTTTGACCTCATGGTCTTAATGCAGGATTTCTCAGGCACCTCTGCACTCTTTGGCCTGAGGTGGAATTCTGTTTGGCACCGTCGGTCCCCTCTCCCCTTCTATTTGGGAGCTGGTGCCAGGGTGTCCAGATGAGTCCCGAGCTCCCCCTCCACCCCCTCACTTTCTATACCTGTTTCGTTCCACCCCCCCATCCCCTCCGTATGTCAGGCCAGAAGACCACCGGTCATACAGAACAGACAATAAATAGACATAGGAAGCGCCATACACCCAGGAAGGGGGGGAAGGGGAAGGGAGGGAAAAAAAAAATTCCACCTCCCTCCTACCCCCACCCCGCTCCCCCCTCTCCCCCGTCCAAACCCCCGTCTGGCGTTGGAATTTCCAGTTTTTTACAGAATTCCGGTATTTCCTCTATGAATCTCAGTCTAACCGTGATACCGTTTTTTCTTCCTATCAGGCAGGCTGGGAAACCCCAATTATACTGGATCTCATGTTCCTGGAGTATCTTTAATAATGGTCTTAGATTTCTTCTTCTTTGTAGCCTTTCTTGGGATAGGTCTTGAAAAATTTGATTTTGGCTCTCTTACCATTTTATTGGTGACTTCCCTCTCAGGTTTCTCCATAGTTGTTTTTTTTCCTCCCAACTTTCAAATCGAACAATGATGTCTCTCGGTTTATCCTGAGCTATTCCTCTTGGTCTTCTTATTCTGTGTGCTCTCTCTATTTTTAGTGGGGATGTTATTCCTCTATCCAGAAGTGGGTTACAAATTTTCATTATTAGTTCTGGTAGGATCTCTGGTTGGGGTGTCTCCGGTACCCCCCTGATTCTAATGTTCTTTCTTCTGTCTCTATTTTCCTGGTCCTCTCACTTGTATGCCAGTTCCTGTTGTTCTTTCCTTATTAACTTTATCTCTCCCTCCAGTCTTCCTATGGAAATTTCATTATGATCTGATTTCCTTTCCACTTCCTCCACTCTTTCACGCAAATATCCCATATTTTCTTGTATCACCTCCATTTGTGTCTTTAACGATTTTTCTAGGGCGGTAAACATCCCCTCAATTTCTATTTTTGTTGGTAATAACGCCCTATTTTGTGGTTCCTCTTCTTGTCTCTGTTCCATTTCTACTTCGGTCTCCTGTTCTGTTCTAGACTCTGATAATGAGTCTGACTCTGCCTGGTTTTTATTTTGCCCTTTTTTCTTGTCCCTTTTTTTTTCCTCCTTACTTTCCGTCTGACTGCTCCTAGCTCCCTGCTGCTTCTCCACCGCCTGTTTGTCGCTATTTCCACCATAGGTTACGTATTTATTCATTGGCCACGGGCTCGGGGTCAAGCTTAAACGGGGTGATTTTGGGATTGCTCCCCCTCTTGCTCCCCTTGCTCTTGAGCTCATATTATTTCTTTTGCGTGCTATCCTTGGGGCTTTTATCTCCCTTGCAATGTTCCGCCCTGCCGTTTGTCAAACAATGGTCAGCTATACCCGTCCTGCACCCCATATGGTACCTCTATAATTCTATCGGGGTCAGGACTGCCTCGTTTGGTGCTGTGGAGGGCTGTGTCTCAGGATGGTAGATACCTGCTGAAGCAGACAATTTTCTGTATTTATTGTATTCCCCGCTCCCGAACGCTACCACTTCTGTCTGACCCCGTAGTGTAAAGGTTAAGGGTTAACCACAATACTGGTAACAGTTTATCAAAGTTTTCCTACCACCCTCCCTCCTATACACCTTTCATACGACTCAAAAAAGAGAAAGGTGCTTACTGCTTGTTCCGTATTGCATCAGGGGGCGTAGGTAGGTAATGAGTGACCTGTTTTCGACGCTTCTGCGTTTAGGAACCTTTTGCGGTTTCTTTGGAGCCGGGCAAGGCTACACAGAGGAGACCAAAAAAAAAAAAAAGGAAATTACAGATTTAAATGTTTCTCACTACACGTCCCCTTTCATTTCCTCCATTCAGGTGAGAACAAAATAAGCCATTATATGCATTTGTAACAGTTTCCCGTGTTTCTAATATTTCTGTACTGTTCCTTACTAACCCAACAGGTGCAGGCAATTTTAGTCCATTTTCCTGTATCCTTAATTTGGTGCGTTCACCACTTCCAGAGAGGCTAAGAGGGGTCAGCGCTGATGAGTGAAGGCACAGTGAGCACAGGCAATCAATATGATCAATTCACTTAATTTCAAGATGCTCTTTTTTTTTTTACAGGACTATCACTTTCGCAGTTCTTTTTTAAAAAAAAGCCCCCTATGGGGGTTACTCACGTTTCTTCAGTACTTCCATTTCTTCAGTTGGTGCAGCGTGGGGCCTTCATATTAAGCAGTGCAGGGAGCAGGACAAATGAGGATATTGGGGAAGCAGGCTGACTCATACCCATGGGGGGGAGGTCTCTTGCTGTAGCAAGGGCTGAGCTACAACTCAGCCCCGGTCTCTCAATCCTCTCTTCTGTCCACCATCCCCTCCACTCTTCCCTGATCTCTTAAAGGGTCACCGCTCTGTCCAGCTCTGCGTTCTGCGGGTCTCTCACACCCGTTCGCTGCTGGCTATGTCTCCGCACGGCGGGCTGCTCTTCCCGGATCTCACACAGAGCCGTCGCTCTGTCTAGCTCAGCCTCCAGTTCTCTGGATCGCTCACCTGCTGGCTGTTTCTCCCCGCAGCGGGCTACTCATTCATACCATTCTGTCTCTCCTTTCAAACGCTGCGGAGCATGTCGGGGAGTGAAACTAAATTCCAAGCGGGCGGGGGGATGGGGTAGGCGCGCTGCAGGATCTTTAGGGTTGTCTCCTCATTCCTCAGCAAGGGGTCGGGAGACCGGGCGTCTCACCTACACGCTCCAGCAAGCCGCCGGCGCCATTACGAGTCAAAATGATGATCCTCCCAAAAGTAACATATAGGTTGCAGATGCTGCCAATAGATATACCCCAACCATTCTTTAAGTCGATTAGATCCATGATTTTGAAATATATATGGCAGGGCAAAAAGGCTAGAATAAAATATACATTACTAACCCGTGGAAAAAAAGAAGGGGGTATGGCTGTACCAGACATAAAAAGATACCATAAAGCAATAATTTTGGCAAGATTAGTAGAATGGGCAAATCCACAAACAAAAAAGAAATGGGCACAGATAGAAAACACGCTAAGTATGACACTTCTACAAAATAATATATGGATACCACCAAAATTCAGAGTATTAGGCACAGATTCACATAGCATAACAAAGAAGGTATTCAAAACATGGGATACACTACATCGACACGAAAAATGGAAATATAATTCCCCATTAATAGCGTTAACAGGCACAATGTTTTTCTCACCAGGTTACGGGACACGATTAGGAAAATTAATGGCAACCACACAATTAAAAGATATAATTACAGAAGGTAAAATAAAAACAAAACAAGATTTAATTATGAGCCAGGGATGGAGTCAGTTGAGCAACTGGGAATACCTCCAATTAACGCACTTAGTAAGCACTATTCCACAACCAATTAGAAACGAAAATGCACTAACCCCACTGGAAAAGATATGTAGTAAAAAGCCTTTGAGACATGGTATCTCTCAGGTGTACAAAATACTAACAGAACTAGAAACAGAAGGACCACTACCCTTTATAGAAAAATGGGAGCAAGATTTGGGCAGAGAAATAGATGAGAGGCAAATTATTGAGGCAGTACACAGCTATGCATCGGATGTAACCACAATAGAAGCAAACTACAAAAGTATGGTACGCTGGCACTGGACGCCAGAAAGAATGAATAAAATACATCCTAACAACTCCCCACTCTGTGTAAGGGGTTGTAAGCAAGTGGGAACTACGATGCATATGTGGTGGGAATGCCCAATAATAGAGGAGTACTGGACAGAGATCCTGGATTACATTGAAGTAGTCACGGGGGAAAAAATAATACAAAATGCGTGGACATGCCTATTTCATGGTACAAATAAAACAAAAAAGCAATACCAGAAAACATTAGTCCCACCATTACTTAATGCAGCAAAAGGGTTAATTCCAAGAAACTGGATATCCATAAAGAAACCGACTATTAAAGAGTGGATTCAACGGGTAGAGTATATCTCAGAAATTGAATATTTGAGCCAGGGAGAGCAGGGAAAAGGGGAAAATTACAGAACAACATGGGAAAAATGGAGAATATTTAAACGATCAGATAAATATGTTCAGGGAATGATAGGATAGGAAGAAGAATAGGACAGGAGGGGGACAGATCAGGGAGGAGGGGAAGGGTGGGGGAGGGGGAGAGAATATAGGGAAGGAAATAGGGAAAAGGAAAAGTAAGGAAATATGTAAAGATATTTTTGTATGAAAATTGGGTTTTCCCACACTAATGTGGGTGTATGTAATTACATGTTGAATAATTTTCCAATAAAAAGTAAAAAAAAAAAAAAAAAAAAACACCTGAGACCCAATAAAAAAGGGGGAGCTAAATACTGCTTTAATTGGGATTTTTTTTTTAGACAGGCTTTCTTTTGTTGTCAGCATCTCATTTATTACTACTTTTTATTTCAGTGATATAACAGTTAATATGAAGAAGGAAGAAAAGAGGTTGCATCTAAATGCACACTGCTTAAGGATTTACCCAGCTTAAACAGCCAAAATACATTCACATTAGTACATGACTACACTGTATAGTGCACTGCAGCAACCACTGAAGCAACCATGATTAAAGTTACATTTGCATGGGCGTTTTGCCATGGTGCGTATCCCAGCAACAGGAACCTATGCTGTTCACACTGCTAGTGTGGTACAAAGTGCAGTAATAATGTGTGCAGTAAGTAATTACAAGCAAATTTCAGCCGTTTAAAATCAATCCACATGAGAGATCATTTCTGATTGGTCAGATTAAATCCAATTGTTTAGAGAAAGGACCCACATGCATAACTTGTGGCTAGGTGTAAGCACCTCACTCTATTGTTGATAAAATACCTTTCAGGATTTTTTAGCTCACTGATTCAAGCAATCAAATATAATATAAAATATAATAACAGATTCTTTTTTATGTCAATGCAAATAATTATTGTCATGCCATTCTAAAAAAATTAATGAATAATACTTTTATGTAAACACGCAAGTAAAACACATGTGTATAACTGCATATGGGTGGACAACATGCCTTTAGCATCCTTTTAGCATATTCTGCAAGATCAGTGCCATAATTAGGGCCTTCTATCTCAGCAAATTGTTCTGCAGGCTTCAAATTTTCCATGATTATGAAAGGTTTTAAATTGATTTATACTTGACTGAGATTAAGGTGTTTCGTATGATAGAAAAGAACAAACAAGATAGGTAATTTTGTGCAATATCACTATAACTGCTTACAAAATATATAAATAAGGTATATCATGTTTAAAATAATTTAACACCTTATGTCGCGTACTGTACACACGATCGGACATTCCGACAACAAAACCGTGGATTTTTTTTCCGACGGATGTTGGCTCAAACTTGTCTTGCATTCACACGGTCCCAGAAATGTTGTCGGAAATTCCGATCACCAAGAACGCGGTCACGTACAACACATACGATGGCACTATAAAAGAGAAGTTCAATGCCAAGTGCGCCACCCTTTGGGTCCTTCTGCTAATCTCGTGTTAGTAGAAGTTTGGTGAGAGACGATTTGTGCTTTTCAGCCTCATGCTTTTCAGTCCGTTACTGCTCTTTGCAGCGTGACGAATGTGCTATCTCCATAAAGAACGCTAGTTTTACCAGACCGAGCACTTCCGTCTCGTACTTGATTCAGAGCATGCGTGGAATTTTGTGCGTCGGAATAGTCTACACATGCTCGGAATTTACGAGAACGGATTTTGTTGTCGGAAAATTTGAGAACCAGCTAAATTTTTGTTGTAGGAAATTACGACAGCAAATGTCCAATGGAGCCTACACATGGTCAGAATTTCCGACAACAAGCTCCAATCGAACATTTGTTGTCGGAAATTCCGAGCGTGTGTACGCGACATTACAGCATACCAAATGCTTAGATAAAAAATATTAAATACACTTACCTGTATGGCAATGCTGGCATGTACAATTTCTTTTATGCTCTCATTTCCTTGAGTCACGAATCATTGTGTCAATAAATATTCCACAGTGATATTATGATTTGGTGACACTATTGGTAGGTACAGCTTCTTTTAGGACCTCATTTCCAAGTCCTGAATCATCTGTTGATTAAATCTTCCACAGGGACATTTTGATTTGGTGGCACATAGGTAGAATCACTGGGGTTGATTTTTAAAGGCAAATAAGCTAATCACTTTACAAGGGAATTTTCACTTTGCAAAGGAATGGAAAAAAAAAACGGTATTTTTGCTTAGAGTCAGTACAGATTTATTTAATTTACTAAGCTAAAGGAAAATCTCCTTGCAAAGTCAACAGAGTATCTGCATCCCAGCCACCTCACTACCTACACAGAGTTTGCATGTTCTTCCTGTGCCTGCGTGGGTTCCCTCCAGGTACTCCGGTTTGGCTTCTGTCTAAATTAGCACTGATATGTGTATGTATGGATGTGAGTTAGGGACCTTAGATTGTAAGCTCCTTAAGGGCAGGGGCTTATGTGAATGTACAATATATATATATATGTAAAGCGCTGCGTAAATTGACAGCGATATAAAAGTACCTGTAATAATAAAAACATTGAAATCAACCTCATTATCTGCTAGGTCCAAAACCGCATAAATGTTGTATGAATAGAGCAATGACAGGGTACCATAACTATACAAGGAGAGAGTATTCTTGGATCAACAGGATGCTTGTAATTAGACTAAGATGGTTTAGGTATGCATTTCTGCATTTTAATATGATATACACCACAATAGTTACTTAACCGCTTCCCGACCGTCTCTTGTACATATATGGTGGCAGGATGGCTCTCCTGCACGAATCGCCGTATATGTACAGCGGCTCCTTTAAGAGCCATAGCAGGCGGCACGAGAGTCAGAATGAGGATTTGTGTGTGTAAACAAACAAATCCCTGTTCTGACAGGGGATCAGAAACAGATTGTCTGTTTCTACTAAGTAGGAACAACAACCTGGCTCCTCCTCTAGTCAGTCACATCCCCTCCCAGTTAAAAACACACCTAGGGAACACACTTCACCGCTTGATCGCCCCCCTAGTGTTAGCCCCTTCCCTTGGAGTGACATTTATAAAGTAATCCGTGGCTATTTTTAGCTCTGATCGCTGTATAAATGTCAATAGTCCCAAAAAAGTGCCAAAAGCAATGCCTGCCGCAATGTCGCAGTCCCGATAAAAATCGCTGATCGCCACCATTACTAGTAAAAACAAAAAAATTACATAAATCTATCCCCTATTTTGTAGATGCTATAACTTTTGTGTAAACCGATCAATATACGCTTATTGCTATTTTTTAACAACAATATGTAGAAGAATACATATTGGCCTACACTGATGAAGAAATTTGTTTTTTGTTTTTTTTTAAATTGGGATATTTATTATTGCAAAAAGTTAAAAAATATAGGTTTTTTTTCAAAATTGTTGCTCTTCTTTTGTTTATAGCGCACAAAAAATAGTAATTGTCAGTTAAAGCGACACAGTGACGCATCGCAAAAAATGGCCTGGTCACGAAAGGGGGTCAATTCTTCTGGGGCTGAAGTGGTTAATAACAAGATATTCAATTTAGTTACATAGTTACATAGTTAGTCTGGTTAAAAAAAAAATGTATCCTATATATACAATCCCATACCCACAATTGATTGAGAGGAATGCACAAAAAATCCCTGGCAAAGCATGATCCAATTTGCTCCAGCAGGGGAAAAAAATCCTATCTGATCCCCCAAGAGGCAATCAGATGATCCCGGAATCAACTTTACCTAAAAAAGTTATTTCCGTATTTGGAGATAAAATCTCCTTTCTTCCAGATGTAAAGAGTGCTCCCTTGTCCTCTGTGGTGATCTTAAAGTGAACACCAAGTTCACTATATGGATCACTTTTGTATTTATACATGTTGATCACGTCTCCCCTTAAATGCCTCTTCTCAAGAAAGACGACATTCAGTTCCTCCAATCTTTCCCCATATCTGAGCTCCTCTATGTCTCTTATTGGTTTGGTTGCCGTTTCTCCAGTTCCTCGATATCCTTTTTGTGAGCTGGTGCCAAAACCGAACTGCATATTCCAAATAAGGTCTTACTAATGATTTGTACAGGGGCAAAATTATATCTCTCTTCCTGGAGTCTATACCCCTCTTAATACAAGAAAGGATATTGCTCGCTTAGGAAACCACAGCTTGGCATTGCATGCTATTATTAAGCTTATGATCTGCCAGAACACCCAGATCCTTCTCCACCATTGATTCCCCCAGTTGTACCCCCCTAGTATGTATGATGCATGTATATTCTTAGCCCCCAAGTGCATAACTTTACATTTATCAACATTAAACCTCATTTGCCAAATAGTTGCCTAATTAAACAGTTCATTGAAGTCGGCGTGTAAGTTGGAGACATCCTGTAAGAAAGTTATTCCACTGCATAGCTTGGTGTCATCTGCAAAGACGGAAATTATACTTTTAATCCCAGACCCTATATCATTTATAAATATGTTTAACAGTAAGGGTCCCAACACTGAACCTTGGGGTACACCACTGATAACCTTAGGCCATTCAGAGCAAGAATCATTAACTACTACTCTCTGAATTCAATCTTTTAGACACACTTCTCTCCTAATCGATTTTTGCAAGCCTGTAGACTTTGCATTACACATTAGGCGTGTGTGGGGAACTGTGTCAAATGCTTTTGCAAAATCTAAGTATACCACTTGCACAGCCACTCCTTTGTCTAAGGTTTTACTTACCATCTCATAAAAAGAAAGCTGATTTTTCAACTTCTATCTTGAATGAATCCATGCTGTCTGTTGCTTAAAATATTTATTTTTTCCCAACAAGAACTCATCTATGTGGTCTTTTATTAAACTCTCCAGTATCGTCCCAATTATAGAACATATTTTCCAGTGAGTTCACATAAAGTCTTTTTGAAGAATTCAAAATTCTGTTCTGTGTTCATCTATGCCATTATTCCCTCTCAGTCAAAGTCTTGGGAAGCAGCCCTCATCCTCGCCAAAATTTTCTCTCATCTCCATTTCTGTTCTGTGTTCATCGATGCCATTATCCCCTCTCAGTCTAAGTCTTGGAAAGCAGCCCTCATCCTCGCCAAAATGTCTCTCTTAAAGTTAAGTGTTTTTATCTTTCCAGTATGTGCTTACAGTTAATATTAAATTAAATCATGTTATGGTCACTGCTACCCAGATGTTATTTTATATGAACATTAGTAATACACTCTCCATGGTTTGAGATCACCAGGTTTAGCAGAGCATCATTCCTAGTCAGGACTCAATGAACTGGACCACACAATTGTCTTGTAATAGGTTTAGAATTTTTTGCCTTTTGACTGTTCCAGTAGAGGCATTACTCCATTTAATTTCTGGGTAGTTAAAATCCCACATTATTATCATTGTCCCTGCAAATTATGTCTAGGGAAACCCCACGAGAAAAGCCAACGTCAACCTTAGCCCATGAATAGGTGAGCTCCTGGCCAGTTCTTCCGAGATGCTCCTCAGAGAAGCATCTACGTCGTCTGCCCAGACTTCCATCGCTTTAGAAAGGGCTGCGAGAGCTAGAGCTGGTTTGCAGGTCATACCCGCTGTAATGTAGATCTGCTTGAGGTCGGTATAAATTTTCCACTCCAGGCAATCCCTAAAAGGAAACAGTATCCTACAATGGGAGTGTGACGTGCCTCACCATCCTCATTAGGGCTGAGTCAATGAGAGGAGCCGACTCCAGGTGTTTTACATCCTTGCTTTTAAATGGGTACATTTTGGATACCTTCATTAACAGGCAATTCTTCCTTTCAACACCACCCCATTCGTCTGTAATTATTGCGCTGAGTTCACCCAAAAAGGAGAAATTAGGGCGTTCTTTTTTTAGGTGTTTAAAATATTTCCTCTGTTTGGAAGGTGCCTCCACTGGCTCTTCCATCTCAAAGCTTCTTTGACAGCTTTTGACCAGCTGTGGTACTAGGGCAAATTCAAAACCTGCACCAGGGTCATCTACCTCCACCTCACTGTCTGAGGCTTCAATTGAGGAATGGCTCGGCTGTGAAGGGCCTGGAGCCTTGAGATCATCCCTAATAGGGACTGACATAGTGTCGCCAGCAGGGTTGTGGGTATGACCAGAATCCCCTTTACTCAGGGACTCACGGACCACCTTTCTGACCAGTGCTTCCACTTGTTGGTCTCCACCCTCTCTTTCTTATGCGACTTTAGAAAAGCATCGCTCGCAGAGCGATTTTGCCTTCAGGAACCTGGGCCCCGCATACCCAGCAGGCTTTCCTCACAGAGCGGCTGGAGTGGCGGTGAGTGACGCCCAGAGGTGGTTTTAGACTCCTATCTGTGGTACCTAGATCTAAAGGAAGATCTGAAGTCTGGACCTTGAAGAGGAGTGACAACGTTGAGACCTAGGACGGTCTTTGCCGTGCTTTGGTGTTCAGACCTAGAAGAGCTGAGTGAAAAAGAAAGGGTTAAGAGCTCCTGAATGAGTGAACCCAAGCATCACAGGTAGAAAATAAATAAATCCTACCTGCAGCGCAAGGGTTGGCCACAAGAGGGCGGTGACAGATCCATGGCAAGGCAGTTTGAAAGTGAAATGAATCATTAAAGCCTTATGAGAAACAGGCATGAGAGAGCACATAACAAAACATAGCCAGCACCCAGGGAGCCTGCAGCAAACAATTTACCTTGTAAACCAGAGCCCAGTGCCTGGGTAAATACCGCATAAGCCTGCAAGTCATCCCAAGTAATAGCTGCTTTGACAGCTATTTAAATCTGCCACCGTTAACGATGTCACCGCCCCATAGCGGTTGCCATCCGGTGGCGGCCAATCGCATGCGCGACCGCCGTCGCCATTTTGGCAAAACTGCGCCTGCACGAACCAAGCACGGAATCTTCATTCGCGGCTTGCGGATGCGCAGCGACTTCCTGAAACGGCGAGCTGGAACGCAGCTGCGCTCCAGCCGCCGTGGCCACTCACTGGAGCTTGATAGAAAATAAGGAGACACACAAAACACAGAGATATGGCTGCCATATAAAAGGAATATCTTTGTACATTACCACCACCACGGCACGATCCGGACCAGAACCTGGGACTGGGGAGCTGTTCGCTCAACCCACCGCACGATCGGGCGTTTACAAAGCCTCCCGCTAATAGCTGGGACGTTTGGCCATATTACCGCTTGCCTGCCAATGGCCAGGTTAGTAAGCTCTTCATGGTATCACATCATATCGCCCATGTCCACCTGCTAATAGCTAGGATTGCTGGACTGCAGAGAGGATCACCGCTAACCACCAACGTATCGCCGTGCACACCGCCAGGCCTGGATTACAGGAAACTTCATGAAAAGGTAAGACTATATCTTGGTCCTAGGAGGAGGACAAAAAAAGGAACACGGCCTCTGGCCCAGAGCAAAGATTTATGGGAGAAGGGTCCTATGAGGTATGAGGGGCGGGATTAACCCACACGTAGGCTGCCATGGAGTCTGTCAGGAAATAGACGGTGGCAGCAGAACAACGGGTCAAGGGAAACCATGATTCAGAATTGAAAATGAAGACAACTGAAATTTTCCATGAAATAAGGACCAACTTCTCAATTTTCTCTGAAAAGGTGTAAAATTTTCATAATTAGAAGAAGAGAGTTAGGTTATGGATACATCATGAGCATTGCCATTCATATGGCTATTAATAAACTAGCCTGTATAATATGTATTATGTGAAGTTTTACCAAAATAAATATGTAATATGAGCATTGGATCCTTTATCTTTGTCAGTTACTTCCACTGTAAAAACTGTTGTGTTTCGATATTTACACCTGCACCAACTTTGTACAAATCTTGAATAAATGCTGATATCTTATTATTGGCATCCAGTATAATTACATTACATAAGGCTGTACCGGTTATAACTGGTTCTCTTCCATCCAGAGCTTTCAGGATTAATTCAGGAAGAATCAGTTTTTCTCAATCTAAAGATTTCTAGATTTTCTAGAGAAATTATAATTTAAATCTTAAATTTCTGCATTGACAGTAACATTACAACCATATGGTGAACATGGACCAATCAAAGCCCTTATTCTAATCATTGCATAGAACCACAAAACCTTCTTGAAATACAAGGTATTTAAAAGTCTCATTCCAAATATGCCAAAAATAAGATAATTATTCCTCATTTCAGGACAGAGGGCAGAGCCATGAAAATGATTGCTTTACACCATATTGGCCAAATGCTCATCCAGAGCTGCTGATGTATAGTGCAAATAGCCTAATATTATAGTGTAATTTATTCCAAACGGCATGCAGCTGTTCTGACTATACTGTGCTGCCATATTGACAATGACAAACATCGAAAAGTTTTCTAGCTTCAACATCAAGGTTTAACAAACAGGTAGTTGCCAGCTAAAACAATGTCTCTTTGTCTATCCTGTCCTTTGCATGGATGTTTCTATTACCTAAATTTACTCAAAAATACTGCTGTAGACAGGTTACATTTACAGCTTTCTATATGAGAGCTTACGTATTTCTAATTTAAGATCATTTGCAATATTTGCTATAACAGAGTCCTTTCTAATTGTTTCTACATTGAAATAATGAATATGACCAGAGACTGAATGACAAAGCCATAAAAATAAGAAGGAACATATTACTTGCCATCTGAGTCCCTTTTAAGTCTGTTTGTTAGCTATTAAATCACATATTCTTCTGTAATCCATTGCAAAGGTAAGATTCAAAAACAAAACGTTTTCCTTTGGTTAAAATAAGAATGATTTACAGACAGAATCCAGAAAATGGTTCTTCTTTCTGATCTACGGTATGTGTAAAGGATAAAAATACCACTATATTTCCCTGCCTAATACTGCTTACTAGTCAAACAGTGGCGCTCTGAGGCTAAACTGAGGAACTGCACTATTAGTAAAATATTTTCTTTTCAAGATGTATTTGCAGTGTAGAGCCATAGAATAATATATTATTTTTAAATAGATGTCTAGTCCTAATAACGGTGTAAAATTGTTTCATGACAATAAGTGTTACAGTAAAAGGATGAAGCACAAAGCAATTAAATCATATAATAATCACAGAATATCAGTTACAGAATTACAAACTAATGATCATAGGCGTGTGCAGGGGGTGTGCCGGGTGTGCCTGGGCACACCATAATCACCCCATGTGGTTCAGATTCCCCCTGCTAATATTTCACCAAAGCCCCCCAGTGGGGATCCTACTTTTTTTTTTTTCAAATAAAATGAAAAAAATAAATGTAAAAAACTACTGACACCAGCCTTTACACTACTAACACTGTCCATGTTTTTTACATTTATTTATAAGAATATGTGTGTGTATATTACATACAGTACACATACATACACGCGCACACACACACACATGCGTGTTTGAGCTTTGGGGTGCACACCCTAATACAAAAGGCTGCGCACACCTATGCTAATTATATATTTAAAAGCACTATATAATTGTATTTATCTTGTCAATGTCGTCAATGTGTAACAATTGAAAGAGGACAAAAAGGACATTAAAAAAAAACTTACTGTGCACTGCCAGAACTCAAAAATAAGTTATTTTTTCCATTGCACGGTTACATTTTGAGAAACTTTCAAAGTGAAACTGTAGCCAGCACGTTTGCATTGTTTTATTTGTCTCTTTTAACCTTTTAATGAGATTCTACCCATTCTACTCAGCCAGTCCTGTGATTCAGGCAATCCTGTAACGCAGCAAATCCATATCAGTGACCTTACTTTTCTTCACTGCAGAAAACAAAAAAGCTTAGTCTCCTATAGGCTTTTAGCCCTTTTTACTAAATAATAAAGAGGCATCACCAGTGCCAAAATTCAAGATATTAATGCTAGCGTATGTTTGGAGTTTCCTGCAGTCATGACCACTGACAGCAGACAAGTTCTGTCACACTTTTTTAAACATCTTGTTATGTAGCTTCAGCACAGAAGGAAATCCAGTTTGATGCTTTTGAAATGACAGCCTCATTTAGGCTGAATAGCATGTTTGAAGTTATAGAAAGAGAAACACCCGCCGCTCCAGGTGAGACCAGGAAGCCCAATGATCCAGTAGGTGCTTGGCTCGGCTCGCCTCCGCACACAATGAAATTAGAAGAAATGGTCGCACACCACTGTAGATAAATATCCTTTTTATTTGGACATCTCAAAAACTACAGGAATCAGAATGCTGGGTAGACGTGTTTCGCACACTTCACGTGTGCTTAGTCGTCACACAGATATGTTAGCAAAACAGTTCTTATATAGTCCCACCCAGGCCTGGACTGGCCATAGGGCATACTGGTCAAATGCCCGCGGGCCGCCAGACAGCATGTCACGTTTTCCCCATCATCTCCAATGTCTCCGGAGGCAGCCGGAGTTGGTGGGCGGAGTTGGGGGAGTGGCTGCCCCCTCCACCCTCAAACAGACTCGTTCACACTGGCTGATCACTGAAGGAGAAAGAAACGAGGACACAGCAGTCTTCATCTCCAGGCATGCTGTAAGTTACTGCACTGCTGCACATGTCACTACATAGAGTCCTAACCTGGCACCATACCACCCCAGCCTGCCCTATGCCACCGCACCCTGCCCTATGCGTGCCACCCCAACCTGCCTTATGCCACCGCACCCTGCCCTATGCCACCGCAACCTGCCTTATGCCATCGCAACCTGCCCTATACCACCCCTGGCCTGCCCTATGTCACCGCAACCTGCCCTATGCCACCGCAATCTGCCCTATGCCACCGCAAACTGCTCTATACCACCCCAACCTGCCCTATGCCACCGCAAACTGCTCTATACCACCCCAACCTGCCCTATGCCACCGCAACCTGCCCTATGCCACCGCAAACTGCTCTATACCACCCCAACCTGCCCTATGCCACCGCAAGCTGCTCTATACCACCCAAACATGCCCTATGCCACTGCAACCTGCTCTATGCCACCACACCCTGCCCTATATGACCCCAACCTGCCCTATGCCACCCAGCCTGCCATATACCACCGCAAACTTCCCTATACCACCCAAACCTGCTCTAAACCACCCCAGCCTGCCCTATACAACCCAAACCTGCCCTATGCCACCCCAGCCTGCCCTATATCACCACAACCTGCCCTATATTACCCCAACCTGCCCTATATCGCCCCAGCCGGCCCAATACCACCCTATACTTTAATTTACAGGGGTCATTTGGGGGTGCGTCTCGTGACCATGCGCTGCCTGCAGGGCGCTGGGCAGAATAGACAGGAGGGGGGTGACACCATGTTTTGCCGCACCAGATGACACCAACCCTAGTGACGCCACTGCCCCAGTGCACTCTCAGCTGCGAGTCGGAGCCGCACCCGAGTGACAGTGACACCCGTTGGCACATCAGGGGGCCGGGACCCGCAACGATTCCCTTCTCTCTGGCAAGGTGGCCGCGGCAATGATGATCTGATCAGTCTCAGCTCGGCTGTCTCACACAGCCGAGCAGAGTGAAGCCGCCTCCCAATCCTCCTTTATGTCCACACAGGGGGAGGGGACCCAACATGCAGTCCCGCGCTGATCTGAGGTACATTATGGGTCTGAAGGGGGGTCTGTATTGTAGGGGGGTTTATGTATTGTAGGGGTGGTCTGAAATGTAGGGGGGGTTCTGTATTGTAGGGGGGTCTGTAATGTAGGGGGGTTCTGTATTGTAGGGGGTCTGAAATGTAGGGGGGGTTCTGTATTGTAGGGGGGTCTGTAATGTAGGGGGGCTCTGTATTGTAGGGGGGTCTGAAATGTAGGGGGGTTCTGTATTGTAGGGGGTCTGAAATGTAGGGGGTTCTGTATTGTAGGGGGTCTGTAATGTAGGGGGTTCAGTATTGTAGGGGGGCTGAAATGTAGGGGGTTCTGTATTGTAGGGGGGTCTGAAATGTAGGGGGGGTTTGTATTGTAGGGGGGTCTGTATTGTAGGGGGGTTCTGTAATGTAGGGGGGGTCTGTATTGTAGGGGGGTCTGTAATGTAGGGGGGTCTGTATTGTAGGGGGGTTTTGTATTGTAGGGGGTCTGTAATGTAGGGGGTTCTGTATTGAAGAGGGTCTGAAATGTAGGGGGGTTCTATATTGTAGGGGGGTCTGAAATGTAGGGGGTTCTGTATTGTAGAGGGGTCTAAAATGTAGGGGGGTTCTGTATTGTAGGGGGTCTGAAATGTAGGGGGTCTGTAATGTAGGGGGTCTGTATTGTAGGGGGGTCTGTAATGTAGGGGGTCTGTATTGTAGGGGGGTTCTGTATTGTAGGGGGGTTCTGTATTGTAGGGGGGGTCTGTATTGTAGAGGGGGGTCTCTATTGTAGGGGGGTCTGTAATGTAGGTGGGGTCTGTACTGTAGGGAGGGGGTCTGTAATGTAGGGGGGGTCTGTAATGTAGGGGGGTCTGTATTGTAGAGGGGGGCTGTAATGTAGGGGGGTCTGTACTGTAGGGAGGGGGTCTGTACTATAAGGAGGGGGTCTGCACTGTAGGGAGGGGGTCTGTACTGTAGGGAGGGGTTCTGTACTGTAGAGAGGTCTGTGTAACATGCAGGGGGTCCAGAACTGTTAAGGGGTGTCTGTGTAACAAACTGTGGGCGGCTGTTTAATGTAAAGGGGTCCAGAGGTGCGGTGCTATGTAATGTAAAGAGGTCCAGAGGTGCAGGGTGCTGTGTAATGTAAAAGGGTCCAGAGGTGCAGGGTGCTGTGTAATGTAAAGGAGTCCAGAGGTGCAGGGGGCTGTGTATTGTAAAGGGGTCCAGAGGTGCAGGGTGCTGTGTAATGTAAAGGGTTCCAGAGGTGCAGGATGCTGTGTAATGCAAAGGGGCCCAGAAGTGCAGGGTGCTGTGTAATGTAAAAGGGTCCAGAGGTGCGGTGCTATGTAATGTAAAGAGGTCCAGGGTGCTGTGTAATATAAAGGGGTCCAGAGGTGCAGGGTGCTGTGTAATGTAAAGGGGTCCAGAGGAACAAGGTGCTGGAACCCCACATCCCATCATTAACCGCCGCTGCAAAGTGCCGACCCCGCGCCCCCCCCCCCCCCCCGGGCTGCTCAGTCTAAAATGCCAGGCCTATTTTTTGTCCCAGTCTGGGCCTGGTCCCACCTTTAACAGGTGTCACCAGGTACTAATTGCAGACTTCCTGTTACATACACTACACATGTGAAAAAGAAACCCATGAATATATAATTATATGTAACACATATAAAAGACAAAGACAAAAGAAACAAATAACCAAATATGTATATGTACTCTAACAAGACAAAGTGGGTTATTTACGTAAGGCAAATCCACTTTGCACTACAAGTGCAAGGGGGACATGCAAGTAAAATAAAAAACAGCATTTTTGCTTGCACATGATTGGATGATAAAATCAGCAGAGCTTCCCCTCATTTCAGAGCGTCCCCTCGGATCTACAGCGACTGAACTTACAACTGCACTTTCAAGTGTACTTGCAGTGCGCTTGTAGTGCAAAGTGGATTTGCCTTTAGTAAATAAACCCCACAGTGTTGTTCGATAAAGACTAAATATAAAAAATATAAAAACATTATCATAAAATACCATATAGTCTTGTGTCACCCCGTGTCCTTATACTCTAAAACAAATAACCAGTAGACTAAATTGTGAGAATCTTGCAAGCTACCTAGTGCAAATATAAAAAAATAAAAAAAATTGAATTAAATAAAAAAGATGATCAACAAATGAAAATAATGCCTAGTACACACGGCCGGACTTTTGACCGTGCAAAAGTCCGTCGGAAGTCCGACGGATAGATTGAAAACATGTTCTCTATCTAAGTCCGTCGGAATTCCCGATGGAAAAAGTCCACACGGTCAGAATATCCGATAAAAAGAGCCCGTCTGTACGGCCGTGTGTACAAGGCATAAAAGTGACAGCTGCTAGCACTAATCATGTCTCATATACCGTGTGAAGCCAATTAAATTAAATCAATGTGCTGCGCTATCTCACCCAAAATCTTCCCAAATTAAAATGAATGAAATATATTTTATCTGTAAATTATACTGTGATATATGTCACACACCGCTGTAAATATATATTCATGTAAATTATTATACTATATGAAAACATGCAAATAGATCAAATATATAAATATACTGCCACACAGTAGGATATAATAAATAGATAAATAGAATATTCATAAAATTATAGTGCCACAAACGTGAATCATAAAGTGCTGTAGTGCATAAAACAGTGATATTCTAATTCAAGATGGAAAATCCATCCAATGTAGTTGATATAATGTACTTTTGATATATATTCAGTGACTTCAAAAAATGTGACAAACAGCTTGCTGCGGTGTTCACACTCAGGTGCTCCCCACCCTCAGGTAATGGCTGCTCACTTCTGAGTGTGTGACCTCACAACTAAGTTTGGTCAAACACGCTTATGAATCACTTTAGGGATTCTAGGCAGGCTGGCTGTCTGTTTCAAAGCTTCTTACTGGTGCTGTTTTCTCACATGGAAAATGGTAAAAAGAAACTCCAGGCTGTCTGTTTCAAAGCTGCTTACTGGTGCTGTCTCCTCACATGAAAAATGGTAAAAAGAAACTCCATGGCATAATATTGTTTAAAACTCCCATCTGTGAAAGACAGATGGGGTACCATTGCATATAGCACACGATAAAATTGGTGGGACAGACAACCAGAAACGCGCAATGAAAATTGGCAGCACAAATTTGGGTAAAAGACACCCAGTAAACCACAATATTACCGCCCATTATAACCCAGTGGCTAGTAAATGTCCAAATTGGTCAAAAATGAATAGAAGAAAGATGTGTATCGAAATGCATGCCTGGACATTGCTTCCATACACAGAAACAGCGGATGGTTATGTAGCACATCACAATGTTTAGACAACCATAAACGGTGATGGAAATGGGGGGCACAAATGTGTGTTAAAAAAAAAAAACAGTAAACTGCAATATTACCGCCCATCCATCTGTCCTTTCATTTAAAATCCAGTGGCTAGTAAATGTCTAAATGGGTCAGAAATAAATGGAAGTAGGATGTGTATCGAAATGCATGCCCGGACATTGCTTCCATATACAGAAACAGCGGGTGGTTGTGTTACACATCACAGTGTCTGGTACAGTCGTAACAGATGGAGGATAATGATAAAAATGATATCAAATATTTGAATATAGTGTATCATTAACCACCCTCTGCACAAATAAATGTTTTAAGTTAGACAGCTGCTACAAAGGCTAACAAAACCTTTGGTGCAGGATCGTTTAAGTCTTTTCAGGAGTTCTAGATTTACCAAAATACGTTTGCCCCAAATGTTACAAAACAAATAAATGGCACCCATATTTTACACACATTTTTAAACAATGCACCAGGACAAATAATATCAACACCAAAGGTAAGCCTCCAAAGTCGTTAGTCTTTAATTACCTGATTGTAATATAATTCCAGAGTTCATTATGGCATTTATTTTAAATGTAAGCTCTCCATTTCATCAGTATTCATCATTTTACATAAATACAATCAGATTATACAACTATTCACTGAAAGTGCAGCAGTAGTATGATCAGGAAAAGGTTAAATAACTTTAAAATTATATTGTTGGCCTTTCCTTAATTATCACCTCAGACTATATTTGTTAAAATTAAGGCTTAATGGAACTAATTTACTTAATTAAAGTATGTGCACCTTGCAAGGGAATGTTCACTTCAAATGAGAATTTTCATTAGGGCGGCACAGTGGTGTAGTGGTTAGCACTTTCACCTACCAGCAAAAGGGTCGCTGGTTTGAATCCCAACCATGAAACTACCTGATTGGAGTTTGTACTGTATGTTCTCCCCGTGCCTGCGTGGGTTTCCTCCCATACTCCAAAGACATGCTGGTAGGTTAATTGGATCCTGTCTAAATTGGTCCTAGTATATGAATGAATGTGAGTTTGGGACCTTAGATTGTAAGCTTCTTGAGGGTAGGGGCTGATGTGAATGTACAATGTATGTGTAAATTGACAGCACTATATAAGTACCTGTAATAAATAAATACATTTGGCTTAAGGAATGTGGTGACAGTTTATCTTGGAAAAATATCCAATGATGCGCAAGAAAAAAAGAAGAAGAATTCTGCTGATATGAAAAGGTGATTGAATGCATCACTGCATCACCTCATTCACTAAAATAAGAGAAAATTTCATTAAAGAGAAAAAATTCACTTTAAAAAGGGATCATGCGCTACTCATTTAGTAAATCCAGAGAATAAATCTATGATTCCTACGGTCAGGAAATAATTTTTCCCTACTGTAATAGTAAATTGGAAGCTACTTCAAAATGCTTTACTTTGTCTTCTTGAAGAACAACAGAACTATGAATGCAATAGCATAGGTTAAACCATTCAGTTTAACCCCTTGGTGCCGTGCGTACGCAAATATGTGGCCCCACTGGACTGGGCTTATTTCTGTAGGGCTATCATTGGCTAGCATAGTGATCAGTCACTGTGGAGCCTGCCCAGTGTTTTGTTTCTCTTAATGGAGGCAAGAGATATATTGTATCTCGATCTCTCCTTGCCGACAGAAAAAAAACAAAAACAACTGTGTGCAAAAAAATGAAAAAAAAATATTAAGAAAAAAACAGAATACAAAAAAACTAGATCAAGGTTTTGGCTCAAGGTCAAGGTACAAGGTCAAGATCATGGTCAAAAGTCAGGGTCAGTCATTTTTTTTTTTACTGTGTAGTGCAAGGGCCTGTCTGATTGCATACAGATTAAAAGTGTATAGGTTTGACCTCATATTATATGGTTTTAGGTAAATCTAAAGGAAATTTGTACAAGAAAATTAGAGAGCTAGGGGTTCAGAAGCATCAGTACACTGATCTTCCCAGTAAATGGTTGTGCAGGGCATGGGGGCTGTTCTCCCACCACAGCCAGAAAATGGACCATGCTGGGATGGATGTGCTCTCATGCCTAGAATGGTCAATTTGAAATAGGAGAGCAGGGGGTAGGTAGGAACACTAGGTATTTCACATAAAGGAAGCAATACAAAGAGCATACTTTTTAACACATGTACCGTATATTCCCATCACTTTCCATCTCCAACATTGAGAGGAAAGTGATGGGAATATTCTGTGTAATTATATGGAACACCGCTGTGGCGGTGGAAGGTATAGCAGGACAGAACGACTCTACATTTGATACTGTTTTTAACAAGGCTGACACATTGTAAGTGTACACCAAATTGAATTTTTCTAAATAAATAATTCTCTACTGGATCACGCTATGTGCACCCGTTTTATTTTTATAACGAGTCACATATAGATGGGGGCTTTTGGAGACCACTGACAATGACTATATGGGATCCATTCACCAGCTTAAGATCAACAGAGCTGACACACTCCAGCTGGATGACATCTGAGATGCAATGAAATGCTCTGAACTCGCTTACATCTGGTAAGTGTTTTTCCTTTGGGGATTAGCAGACAAGCAGTGTGCGGAGGAAGACCATCTCTTTTTGGGATTTCATCTCTTTTTGGGATTTCATATGGTTCATCGTCATTGATATAAACTTTTTTTATGAATTTTCTCTGATAGTAGAGTTCATATGGACTATGCATATATGAGTTATTATGCAAGCACATTTTCTATGGACTGTGCACCCATTCAATCCTTTTAGCACTATTAATGTTTAAATGATTATTTATTTATTTATTTAGACATATTTTGATTCATCTTTTATTGTATAGCTTGAGGTAGGAAAGAAAGGCTTTGGTTTTAAAACTCGCTTTATATTTACTTTATTGTCTAGAGTTACTTTTGCGCAGCGAGTAGTCAATTTTTTGTTCACGCCCAAACTATTCGTTTATTATTAGTTTGATCGTGTAACTACTGAGACATCGTACAACTGTTGAAATAGACAACAGAAGGCTATCCCCATTTTTTTTATTTATTTTTATTTATGATTATTTAGAGAATCCACATTGTTCTTTAGCGAAAACAGGCATACGTGTGCTGTGCAGTTTAGTCTGACGATGCAGTGTACGGTCGTACAGAGGTATGTATGCATACACTGTGAGGGGTAGAGATATAATTCTGGGGGTGATTTGTGGTTGTTAACTAATCATTGGGAATAGTTATTACGGGTATTGCAGTGTAAAAGAAAAATTAGGACACCGCGCTATATGTTATAAACCTAAAAAGCAGCAACTAAAAAGTGAGATACACAAACAACGCAAATAGAAAAAAATAAAGCTGTGCTCCCCTAAAAAACAGATGTGAAATGATCTTAAACATTAATGATCAAACATTAAGTGATAATCAATTAATCAACCCCTAAGGAATATCACATATTAACACATAACATGTAAACCAGTGGCATAGATTAAGAAATATGTGATGAAATAAAGTTAATGAAATCCTTAATGATTGTGAATCAGAATAAAAGAATAATCCATATGTGGTGAGTATTAATAAAGGTCCATAAAGCCAGAGAAATTGAGGTCCACAAGTTGAATTAAATCAAAACAGGTATCCACCAAAGATTCCATGCACCACCACCGTAAGGATTGCAGGCTTACCAAAAGCAAGCTTTAGACAAGCATGCGGCTATAACCCAGCCCGGGTCCTGTAACAGGAAGCAGCAATCGATTGGATTCGAACACGGCTCTCCAATAGGCAGATATTCCGGCCAGGTACACTAGCAATCCAAAAACAAAAGGGAACTCACATAGTGTGAACCAGTTTAACTAATACATTTATTAAAAAACAAGGTTACACTTACATGGTATCAAAAGTCACAGAGCATAAGATAAAGCCAGCCGACACACAGGCATACACCCGTCCACAATGAGGGTAGCGTGATGGCGTCAGTACGTCCACGTCCCGACGCATGTTTCGTCAACCACTGATGTCGTCTAGGGGAACAGCTGACGCACTGACGCACCACGTTTAAATAACATAGAAACCAGTACAACCAAGCCTCGGTTTGAGTCGCGGGGCGGGATGTCTGTGCTATTAATTAGAAGTCAGAAACCGGAGCTGCCATAGTTAAAAAGGGCAGAAGAATTAACTTCTTTCGCTAATTAATACAAAAATTGTGAAAAGATTATTAAAAAATAGGGATGAGCCGAACACCCCCTGTTTGGTTCGCACCAGAACCTGTGAACAGACAGAAAGTTTGCGCGAAATTTAGAACCCTATTAAATACAATGGACTCTAACGTTCGAAATCAAAAGTGCTAATTATAAAGGCTACTATGCAAGTTATTGTCATAAAAAGTGTTTGGGGACCCGGGTCCTGCCCCAGGGGACATGTATCAATGCAAAAAAAAGTCTTAAAAACGGCCGTTTTTTCGGGAGCAGTGATTTTAATAATGCTTAAAGTGAAACAATAAAAGTGAAATATTCCTTTAAATTTCGTACCTAGGGTGTGTGTATAGTATGCGTGTAAAGTCGCGCTTGTTTCCCATGCTTAGAACTGTAATTTCTGAAGGAAAAAAAGTAATTTAAAACTCACTCGCGGCTATAATGAATTGTCGGCTCCCGGCAATACATAAAAAAGTCATTGGTAAAAAAAAAAAAATGCGTGGGGGTTCCCCCAAATTCAATTACCAGACCTTTGAGGTCTGGTATGGATATTAAGGGGAACCCTGCCAAAAAAAAAAAAAAAGCGTGCGGTTCTCCCCTAATATCCATACCAGGCCCTTCAGGTCTGGTATGGATTTTAAGGGGAACTCCACCCCAAATGTAAAAAAAAATGGCGTGGAGTTCCCCCAAAAACGAGAGAGCGCCCCCCCTCCTGAACCATACCAGGCCACATGCCCTCAACATGGGGAGGATGTCCCCATGTTGATGGGGACAAGGACCTCATCCCCACAACCCTTGCCCGGTTTGTGTAGGGGTCTACGGGCAGGGGGCTTATTGGAATCTGGAACACCCCTTTAACAATGGGGACCCCCAGATCCTGGCTCCCCCCTATGTGAATTGGTAATGGGGTACATTGTACCCCTACCATTTCACAAAGAAAGTGTAAAAAAATTTAAAAAAAATACACATACACCGTTGGGAAAGTCCTTTATTAAAAAAAAAAAAAAAAACATTCCTGCGATGAAATCCAGTGTCCCACGGCAATCTGATGTCCAGCGCTGTCCACACGAAACATCATTGGCTGAGCCTGAGCGGACCTGATGGGGAACTTCCTCCGCAGTGTAATAAATGAATACACCGTCCCTTCTAAAGTTCCCCATCAGGTCCGCTCAGCCAATGACGTAGGTGTAAGGCTGAGGACCTGATGCGGAACGTGAGAAGGGGTGGGTCTATTCATGTATTACACTGTGGAGGAAGTTCCCCATCAGGTCCGCCCCCTCGTATATCAGACCCCGCCTACGTCATTGGATGAGCGAGCGGACCTGATGGGGAACTTACTCTGCAGTATAATAAATGAATAGACCCGCCCCTTATCACGTTCCGCATCAGGTCCTCAGCCTTACACCTACGTCATTGGCTGAGCGGACCTGATGGGGAACTTTAGAAGGGGCGGGTCTATTAATTTATTACACTGCTGAGGAAGTTCCCCATCAAGTCCGCTCAGGCTCAGCCAATGACGTTTCGTGAGGACAGCGCTGGACAGCGGATCGCCGTGGGACACTGGATTTCATCGCTGGAATGGGTTTTTTAATTTTAATTTTTTTTATTTTTAATAAAGGACTTTCCCAACAGTGTCTGTGTTTTTTTTTTACAATTTTTTACACTTTCTTTGTGAAATGGTAGGGGTACAATATACCCCATTACCAATTCACATAGGGGGGGCGGGATCTGGGGGTCCCCTTTGTTAAAGGGGTCTTCGAGATTCTGATAAGACCCCCGCCTGCAGATCCCCACAACCACCGGGCAAGGGTTGTGGGGATGAGGCCCTTGTCCCCATCAACATGGGGACATGGTGCTTTGAGGGGTCACAGACCCCCAAAGCATCCTCCCAATGTTGAGGGCATGTGGCCTAGTACGGTTCAGGAGGGGGGGCGCTCTCTCCCCCCTCTTTTCCTGCAGCCTGCCAGGTTGCATGCTCAGATAAAGGGTCTGGTCTGGATTTTTGCGGGAACTCCACGCCATTTTTTTTTAATTTGGGGTGGAGTTCCCCTTAAAATCCATACCAGACCTGAAGGGCCTGGTATGGATATTTGGGGGGAACCGCACGCATTTTTTTTTTAAATTTGCGGCAGATTTCCCTTAAAATCCATACCAGACCTGAAGGGCCTGGAAATTGAATTTGGGGGAACCCACACGCATTTTATTTATTTTTTATCAATGACTTTTCTATGTATTGCCGGGAGCCGACAATTCAATATAGCCGCGAGTGAGTTTTAAATAACTTTTTTTCCTTCAGAAATGACACTTTGTGCAGGGACAGTTCTAAGCATGGGAAACACGCGTTGCTTTACAGGCATCCTATACACACACCCTAGGTATGAAATTTAAAGGAATATTTCACTTTTATTGTTTCACTTTAAGCATTATTAAAATCACTGCTCCCAAAAAATGTCAGTTTTTAAAACTTTTTTTTGCATTGATACATGTCCCCTGGGGCAGGACCCGGGTCCCCAAACACTTTTTATGACAATAACTTGCATATAAGCCTTTAAAATTAGCACTTTAGATTTCTCCCATTGACTTTTCGAATTTGCCGCGAACACCCCAAATTGTTCGCTGTTCAGCAAACGGGCGAACAGGCAATGTTTGAGTCAAACATGAGTTTGACTCGAACTCGAAGCTCATCCCTATTAAAAAACAACACTAAATTATAAAATTTAAATGAGACACATTTATATTGGAAGACAGGTAATGATCAAAACCTTGGGTACAAAAGGTCAGACAGGGGCCAGTAAATGATAATAGTCATCAGAAAGTGGTCAAACATTTATAAATATGAGTGACTCACAACCACTCAAAGGGATTATTAAGGACAAAAATACCTATAGGCAATTAATCCAAAGTATTGGTAATTTAGTAATTAAAACATTAATTAGTAAAAATATACAGTAAATATTGGTACCAATAACTAGAGCCAAACTCCAGATATATTGAGCCCAGAGGACAAATCCCCCATATTGACTAAAGGGACATAGAACAACTATTGGATTGTCAGTTCCAACAAAAATTCCTGTTAAATATTAATAAAAACAGAAATTAATTAAATGAAATTAATAACATAAATAAAAAACAGAAATTTTTTATATATGTATTATGAGGATATAGTTAGACCAAAGGTCCGAAACCAATCCGTCCAAGGTCCCAGATATAAACTGGTCACCTCATAGCCTAAGAAATCCCGCCACAAACTCCACCCAAAAACTTCAAGTAGGAAAATAATAATACTAATATAGGTGTACATAAACACAATTAAAATTAGATTTACAACCCACATAAAGGATACATAACTAGATGGGCATAATATAGACCATAGATGTAAAGCCTGAAATATACTCCAAGAAGAGGCAACAGCATGTCAACCATCATGAATAGAGTTGAGCGGACACCTGGATGTTCGGGTTCGACGGGTTCGGCCGAACTTCGGAAAAAAATTCGGGTTCGGGACCGAACTTTAACCCGAACCCGAACCCGAACCCCATTGAAGTCAATGGGGACCCGGACTTCTAAGGACTAAAAAGGCTCTAAAAAAGTAATGGAGAGGGCTAGAGGGCTGCAAATGGCAGCAAAATGTTGTTAAGAGCATGGCAAGTGCTCTGCAAACAAATGTGGATAGGGAAATAACTTAAAATAACATAAAAAAAAATAAAAAAATTAAAAAATATGCTGGAGGCCCCCTTTTCAGCAGAAGAGGTACGGGAAGTCATTAAGAACCTCAGAAACTCAACGGCACGATGCCACATATATGGTGGGAATGCCCCAGAATACACCCTTTCTGGAATAAATTATTCAATTTAATGGATAAGCTAGTGGGAAAATAAAATACTTTGAAATAAAAATGTAGTGGGGTGCTAAATTTAAGGGAAGTGTTTGAGTGGTAAATAGGCTCAAACACCCTAATTCTGTAGGATTCATGGACCATTTTGTCCTCGGGGGACAGTATTGGTGTGCAGTTCCCTGCGGCCTACAGGTGGCGCTGCCATGGTAGGCTAGGGTTGAACCGCCGATACAGTGCTGTGCCTTTTGTGTCCCCTCTTGGCAGTAGTACAGCGGGGCGGGGAACCTGCTGTACATGCCAGGAGAGCATATAAAAGGGGCAGACCTTTGGCCTGGGGGCTGATGTCCAGTGGGGTCCACGCCCAGGTGCCTTCGGCCTGGGTGCATGTGTTCCTGTTCCATCTCGGGTACCTTTAGCCCAGGGTGAGGTACTATCCTGGAGTTCCTGCTGCCCTGGGTATGGAGGCCTAGGTGCGGGAGTAAAGTCTGGAGTCCAGAGCCTTCGTCTGGAGTCCGCTAAGGGTCGAGGAGTCTTAGGGTGCCGCCTCGTGTAGGGGACCATGTTCCAGGGAAGGGAGGATCATTCTGATGGACCGATGTGGGAGTCACGGTGAAGGAAGGGTCTGTTGACTCCCTGGAGAGATGTCTTCCCCTTGATATGGGCTAGGTTCGTAGAAGGAGAAGCCCAAGGTCATCTTGACTGTATCAGAGGCCTTATTCACCCGGCCCGTGGCAGGGGCCTTATACACCCTGGTCTGTGGCAGAGACCAAAGTTCTCCAGGTCCGTGGCAGGGGCCTTGTACAACTGGTCTGTGGCAGAGACCAACCTCAAGGTCTGTGGCAGAGACCGTGCACCTAAAACTGGTAATTAATATCAGAAAAAACTCCCTAAGGTGCCTCTGATCCTAGCGCTCAATGGACAAAAAATCACGATTCTTCTGTAATGCAGCAGCTATTATAACATCATCAAATTCATACAAAATATGCTCAATATATAATTGTAAACAACTATGCATCAAACATTAACAGCGCTTCGCAGGTTAGATGAAAACCTGTGGATGATAAGGATTCTTATCGTACAGTAATATAATATGCAACATATAAACACATATAAGTCCAATGCATGCAATTAAACTGATTGAAAAAAAGAGAGAGAGAGAGAGAGAATAAAGGTCCACTTCTCCAATCCTCTCATCTACCGATATTAACACTATATATGTTGTTGCTCTGGCTCCTTATATGGGGAAAACACACTATCAGTTCAACAGTTCATTCACTATGAATGTGCAACAGATTCATCTTAGAGGAACCCAGAAACTGTAGCTTGAAAGGACACTTCACCATTAGATGCAATGCAGCTCCCTTAGGAAATCTACTCACCAGACTTCCGAACACAGATAGCCTTAGTCACTCCTCTAAGTGGGTGGTTGTAAGCTCTTCATAGAGAGGGTTTCTCCTTAGATGAGCGGTGTCCCTGATCAGTGGATTTCAGCGTGCAGCAATGCGGGCATATAAATGTGAGGGAAAACCAAACATAGTATAAAACCCTTTTTTATTGTAAATAGATAGACCCCCCATTTACAAGCATGCTTACAAGATAAAAGGATGTTAAAAACATGTCTCATACTACTGATACATCATGCTCACTCGAAACCAGGGATCCTGCCAATCGGTGGCTTGCTCGAGTGAGTCCCGGGAAGATGATCGCCTGTATGGACAGATGAGTCACGTGGTCACGCCCTGACGCGTTTTGTGATTGGTTCACGTCTTCAGAGGGCGTGGCCATGAGACGTAACTCATTTCTTAAATAGTGTAGGGCACCGCCTCCTCCTCTGTACGTCAGGGGCTGAGTGTCATGGATAAGTGAATGGCCTACAAGCCCCAGAATCCTCTTCCCACGGGCTCACATCAGCCAGCCACACTCCACTGCCCTTACAGGCTGGTGGAGGCATTGCAGAGCTCGGCAGCTAAACGAGTGTAACACTCATAACGAACAGATAAAAGCCATGAGCCGCTGCCGAGTGCCGCAAACCAACCTCCACCCTCCAGCACAGGCAAAATAGGATGCCCCTTAGAGACATGACCCCATCATGCAATATTGATGATAATAACACAAATAAAAACATTTGAATACTAAATGCATAAATGCATAAATGAATAAACGAATAAATGAATAAACAATGCACAGCTTATCCCTGCAGAGTGTGCCATGTCATTCTATCTGTATCAGACACTGCTTGATTTCCAATGTGACACAGAGGAATATCGGACAGCGCCATTTCTTAAAAGGACATAATGTGATGACTGAAGTCATTAATAAAAAAATCATAATAAAAGCCATTGTGAATGGCAATACATAGAACAGTATTAAATACATTAAAAAAGTAAAAAAAGTGATGAAAAAAACTACTAATGATGCAATCCCCCATGAATAGAATAAGATCTGCCTAAAAACTATTCTATTCGTCTTCTCAAAACATCTACAATCTTTAACCTCAAGGTCCCTAATTGACTCTTGAAAAAAGAAGAAGAAAGAAAGAAAACAGACACTATTACTTGAATGGATGGAGTTCAACTATAGTAATTATCTAGACCCCTGCTCTGTCAATAATTGCTAATGAAGCAATTAAGGTCAAGGTCTATGTTGAGTCCATTCGGGCTGAGAGTGTTGGTACGGAATATCCATTCAGTTTCACATTTGGATATTTCCCGTACCATATTGGCTCCTCTCCATCTTGGGTGCACCTTATCGATACCCCAAAATTTGAGACCCCTAGGATCCCTACTATGTTTCTCCCTAAAATGTAGGGACACACTATGGTCTTTGTACCCTATAGTAATATTGTAAATGTGTTCTGATACTCTCTTAGCCAATGTTCTTTTGGTACGTCCAATATACATTAGCCCACATGGACACTCGAGAGCGTAAACCACGTGGGTGGACATGCATGTAATGCACTCCTTGATTTCAAAATCCTTGCCATTTGCAGTGGATGTAAAACTCGTAATGCCTCGCAAGTGTGTTGATACTTGTTGACAAGCTTTGCATCGTCTGCAGGCATAAAAGCCAGTCCTCTCCCAAAACATTTGTAGTCTCTTTGGTTGGTCTAAGATTTTTTGGACTACCTGATCTCCAAATGTCATAGTTTTCCTATAAATGAACGGAGGAACTTCCGGTAACACTGTTTTCAGAGTTTTGTCCATTTTAAGTATGTGCCAATGTTTCCTAAATATGGATTCTATCTCTCTATGTTGTTCATGGTATCCAGATATAAATCCCCATTCATGTTTCTGATTCTGTAGTCTAATCCTTGGTGTCAGCATGGATTCTTGTGTCAATAGACCCACTTCTTCTATCACCGCATCCAGCTGGGTTGCCTGATACCCTTTTTCCACAAAGCATTGTTTAATTAGATCTGCTTGGACTTGATAGTCCAAGTCTCTGGTACAGTTGCGACGTATGAGCATAAACTGACCTTTGGGAATATTCCGAAGCCATTGGGGGTGATGACCACTATGCACTGGGATGTAGCTATTTCGATCCGTGGCCTTAAAGTATGCCTTAGTATAAAGGTGATCCGCACCCTTAATGACCATAACATCCAAATAGTGTATTTGTTTCTTATCCCAAGTGAACTCCAACCTGATGTTGTTGTTATTACTATTCAACCATTCAGAGAATTCCTTCAAGGATTCCTCCGTTCCCTGCCATATAATGAATAAATCATCTATATAGCGTTTATAATACACCAGTTCCTTTCTTCTCTGATTGTAGACCCATTTATCCTCCCACTCGCTCATAAACAAATTAGCGAGACTGGGTGCAAATTTTGCACCCATTGCAACCCCTGTCTTTTGGCTATAGAATTCCCCTGCATACCAAAAATACAAAATGGGGGATATAATGAGTCATATCAGGTTAATACCCATAATCGTTTTGATCCTCTGTCCACTCAGGACAATATGGGGAATTCTTATAATGTACCATCTCCACGTCCAGTTCCTTTTTTAGGGAGAGGTATGAGAGGGAACCCCCGAGCACGAGGTCGAGGCAACCGTCCCTGGAGGGGACGACCGCAACAAGCACACAATCCCTATATGCAACAGGAATGGTGGAACCCCCACAGTGGGAGGAACAATACAGTCCAGTCAGGCAAGACAGGTTACCATACGCAGAGGATGCAGGGCAGGTAGCCGAGTCCAGCAGAAAAAGACCAAGACAGGTAGAGTAAGTGGCATTTATAATTTGTCATCTACTACTTTAACACAAAAAGAGACTAACATTTTGAATGCAGGACTCAAATGCACTTCTACAAAGCCAATGAACAAGTTCAATGTATATATTGACATACATAAGTATGTACGAAAATTAAATATTAAAAAATATTTTCTATCCAATACTTTTAGCCTGAGGAACACCACAAAGACTGAGGAGGTAGGGATTGATAGTGGTCTCAAAAATAGATCCCTGTTCAATCCGCCACAACTATCCAATCACCAAGTTGAAGTGTTTAAACAATTAATACTGAAAGATTTGGAATTAGTACCTCCAAAGAAAAGTCTTAGCCCCAAACATATTAGGGAGGGAATCAAAGCATTAGAAAGCAGGAAAGAAATCATAATTCGCCCTGCAGACAAAGGGGGAGGAGTGGTTATTTTAGATAAAAAGTTTTACCACTCTCAACTCCAGACGATGTTGAATGATGAGGCAACCTACTGCCATTTAAGAAGGGACCCTACCAGGCAGTATAGGGATGATCTATTCAACCTGGTGGATTTTGGATTCTATAAGAGAGTAATTACCAAGAAAGAAAAATTATATCTTTGTCCGAGTTTCAATAGAATACCAACCATTTATACAGTTCCCAAGATCCATAAAAATTCAACTATACCACCAGCCAGACCCATTGTCAATGGCATAGACTCTGTCACTTCCAGAATAGGCCAATATTTGGATCATTTCATGCAAAGTAGTGTCGTGACTACAAAAGCCTTTTTAAAAGATACCACTAGCTTTTTACAGACACTCAAGGAAGTTGCAATCCCGAGGGACACGGAAATGTTTCTGGTGACAGCTGACGTCACGTCGTTATATACTAATATACAGCATGATGATGCTTTATTAGCCCTTAATTGGGCACTCAGTAAAAGGGAGGACTTACCGTTCATCCAGAAAAAGTTCTTGCGTATGGCATTAGAATATTGTTTAACCCATAATTATTTTTGGTATGCAGGGGAATTCTATAGCCAAAAGACAGGGGTTGCAATGGGTGCAAAATTTGCACCCAGTCTCGCTAATTTGTTTATGAGCGAGTGGGAGGATAAATGGGTCTACAATCAGAGAAGAAAGGAACTGGTGTATTATAAACGCTATATAGATGATTTATTCATTATATGGCAGGGAACGGAGGAATCCTTGAAGGAATTCTCTGAATGGTTGAATAGTAATAACAACAACATCAGGTTGGAGTTCACTTGGGATAAGAAACAAATACACTATTTGGATGTTATGGTCATTAAGGGTGCGGATCACCTTTATACTAAGGCATACTTTAAGGCCACGGATCGAAATAGCTACATCCCAGTGCATAGTGGTCATCACCCCCAATGGCTTCGGAATATTCCCAAAGGTCAGTTTAAGCGCATACGTCGCAACTGTACCAGAGACTTGGACTATCAAGTCCAAGCAGATCTAATTAAACAACGCTTTGTGGAAAAAGGGTATCAGGCAACCCAGCTGGATGCGGTGATAGAAAAAGTGGGCCTATTGACACAAGAATCCATGCTGACACCAAGGATTAGACTACAGAATCAGAAACATGAATGGGGATTTATATCTGGATACCATGAACAACATAGAGAGATAGAATCCATATTTAGGAAACATTGGCACATACTTAAAATGGACAAAACTCTGAAAACAGTGTTACCGGAAGTTCCTCCTTTCATTTATAGGAAAACTATGACATTTGGAGATCAGGTAGTCAAAAAAATCTTAGACCAACCAAAGAGACTACAAATGTTTTGGGAGAGGACTGGCTTTTATGCCTGCAGACGATGCAAAGCTTGTCAACAAGTATCAACACACTTGCGAGGCATTACGAGTTTTACATCCACTGCAAATGGCAAGGATTTTGAAATCAAGGAGTGCATTACATGCATGTCCACCCACGTGGTTTACGCTCTCGAGTGTCCATGTGGGCTAATGTATATTGGACGTACCAAAAGAACATTGGCTAAGAGAGTATCAGAACACATTTACAATATTACTATAGGGTACAAAGACCATAGTGTGTCCCTACATTTTAGGGAGAAACATAGTAGGGATCCTAGGGGTCTCAAATTTTGGGGTATCGATAAGGTGCACCCAAGATGGAGAGGAGCCAATATGGTACGGGAAATATCCAAATGTGAAACTGAATGGATATTCCGTACCAACACTCTCAGCCCGAATGGACTCAACATAAACCTTGACCTTAATTGCTTCATTAGCAATTATTGACAGAGCAGGGGTCTAGATAATTACTATAGTTGAACTCCATCCATTCAAGTAATAGTGTCTGTTTTCTTTCTTTCTTCTTCTTTTTTCAAGAGTCAATTAGGGACCTTGAGGTTAAAGATTGTAGATGTTTTGAGAAGACGAATAGAATAGTTTTTAGGCAGATCTTATTCTATTCATGGGGGATTGCATCATTAGTAGTTTTTTTCATCACTTTTTTTACTTTTTTGATGTATTTAATACTGTTCTATGTATTGCCATTCACAATGGCTTTTATTATGAATTTTTTATTAATGACTTCAGTCATCACATTATGTCCTTTTAAGAAATGGCACTGTCCGATATTCCTCTGTGTCACATTGGAAATCAAGCACTGTCTGATACAGATAGAATGACATGGCACACTCTGCAGGGATAAGCTGTGCATTGTTTATTCATTTATTCGTTTATTCATTTATTTAAATGTTTTTATTTGTGTTATTATCATCAATATTGCATGATGGGGTCATGTCTCTATTGGGCATCCTATTTTGCCTGTGCTGGAGGGTGGAGGTTGGTTTGCGGCACTCGGCACCGGCTCATGGCTTTTATCTGTTCGTTATGAGTGTTACACTCGTTACGCTGCCGAGCTCTGCAATGCCTCCGCCAGCCTGTAAGGGCAGTGGAGTGTGGCTGGCTGATGTGAGCCCGTGGGAAGAGGATTCTGGGGCTTGTAGGCCATTCACTTATCCATGACACTCAGCCCCTGACGTACAGAGGAGGAGGCGGTGCCCTACACTATTTAAGAAATGAGTTACGTCTCGTGGCCACGCCCTCTGAAGACGTGAACCAATCACGAAACGCGTCAGGGCGTGACCACGTGACTCATCTGTCCATACAGGCGATCATCTTCCCGGGACTCACTCGAGCAAGCCACCGATTGGCAGGATCCCTGGTTTCGAGTGAGCATGATGTATCAGTAGTATGAGACATGTTTTTAACATCCTTTTATCTTGTAAGCATGCTTGTAAATGGGGGGTCTATCTATTTACAATAAAAAAGGGTTTTATACTATGTTTGGTTTTCCCTCACATTTATATGCCCGCATTGCTGCACGCTGAAATCCACTGATCAGGGACACCGCTCATCTAAGGAGAAACCCTCTCTATGAAGAGCTTACAACCACCCACTTAGAGGAGTGACTAAGGCTATCTGTGTTCGGAAGTCTGGTGAGTAGATTTCCTAAGGGAGCTGCATTGCATCTAATGGTGAAGTGTCCTTTCAAGCTACAGTTTCTGGGTTCCTCTAAGATGAATCTGTTGCACATTCATAGTGAATGAACTGTTGAACTGATAGTGTGTTTTCCCCATATAAGGAGCCAGAGCAACAACATATATAGTGTTAATATCGGTAGATGAGAGGATTGGAGAAGTGGACCTTTATTCTCTCTCTCTCTCTTTTTTTCAATCAGTTTAATTGCATGCATTGGACTTATATGTGTTTATATGTTGCATATTATATTACTGTACGATAAGAATCCTTATCATCCACAGGTTTTCATCTAACCTGCGAAGCGCTGTTAATGTTTGATGCATAGTTGTTTACAATTATATATTGAGCATATTTTGTGTGCACCTAAAACTGTTTGAGAACCCTAAGCAGTGAAGTGAATGTGCTACGTTTGTGCCTGGACCTCCTCCACACCTTAAGCTGTCCTGTTTCTTTGCTCTAACCTTTTCTATCCGAGTAGAGTTTATTTTGCCATGAGAGAATAAGAGTTGTAATTTCAGCTGGTGTGGACATTGACTTTACTGGGAATTAAAGGACTTGCCTCTACCTACAGTAGAGGTGAGAATCATCCTCTGGAGGAGTTTTGACTCCGGCTGTGGACACGGCCCGTCAAGTACACCGCTCAACCTCTTTATATAGGAGGGTACGGGCTGGTAGTGCGGTGTGCCTTTCTCCCTCCTGAGAGGAGCCAACAACATAAAGGCAGGTAAGGGGGAAAGGATTTGTGCGCTACAAAAAAATAAAATAAAAATTATAATCTTGACCTAGGAGGACGAGGTCCATATGGAGTAGGAGGTTGAGGTGGCGGTGGATGTGGCTGTGTAGGTGGAAGCGGCGGTGGAGGAGGACGAGGTAGCCAACACTGGTTCAAAAATACAACAATGGCTGGGTAAGGCCGGTGATGTGTCGAATTCTGTCCACCCTGTACTGCGCTTGCTCAGTATGTAGGACAAGGGGATTTCGAAAATCTCCCAAGACGAACGGCGTCTGCGTGGTGAGTTCAGGTGAAGGCCACACCATCCGTGGTTCAAGCCGAGCCAAGTGAGGCCGTGCCCGAAGCGTGGCAATCGAACCGAGCCTGTGAGGGGCCCTGTTACTATGTGCTACCGTATGTCCACTTGGATGGTGGGGCTTGAACCTGCACTCACAGCGCAGGCGCCGTTCATCTTCAGAGATTTAGTGAATCTCCTTGTCCTCTGTACTGCTGTTGTTTTTTTAATATAGCACAGTAGAAGAAAACTATATAGAAATTGTTTATTTCACACACCTCCACATATGTATAACACACTGCAAAATATTTTTTGTGGCCCTAAATGGCGTTTTTTGGAAGACCACAACACACCCACAGTACGTAACCGCTGAATCGCACAGCTACAGAACTGCAGAAAATGCTATTAAAAAGAAATGTTGTTTTTTTAGTATAGCACAGTAGAAGAAAACTATATAGAAATTGTTTATTTCACACACCTCCACATATGTATAACACACTGCAAAATATTTTTTGTGGCCCTAAATAGCGTTTTTTGGAAGACCACAACACACCCACAGTACGTAACCGCTGATTCGCACAGCTACAGAACTGCAGAAAATGCTATTCAAAAAAAAATTTGTTTTTTTAGTATAGCACAGTAGAAGACAAATACATAGAAATGGTTTATTTCACACGCCTCCACATATGTATAACACACTGCAAAATATTTTTTGTGGCCCTAAATGGGTCTTTTTGCAAGCGTACATTAACCACTTAACGACCGCCCACTGTAAATATACGTCAGCAGAATGGCACCGACAGGCACAATCACGTATATATACGTGATTGCCTTTGTATAGTTGGGGGGTCCGATCGGACCCCCCTTCTTTACAGTGAGCGGTCGTTTTACCTTCGGGAGCGATCCGGCATGAGGGGACGGCCGTTCGATTCTGGCCACCCCCTCTCGATCGCTCCCGGCGAATGAGAGAGCTTCCCCTGCCTGCCAGGAAGGAGGAAGTGATGTCATCTCTCCTGGGGCGCTCACATATACCGAGCGCCGTACAGGAGAAGATGCCAGGTTAGTACACACAACACTACACTGACACCAGGACACATAGGCACATAAATCGCCCCCCCAGGCCCTCCCAGACACCCCCAGATCACCCCCAGACCCCTCAGCCCCCAGTCACAGTGTCACTGATTGCAGTGACCATTTATTTAGTGATCACTGCAATCAGTGACATTTGTGACTGTAAAAGTGTCACCAAAGTTTAGTCTTAGGTCCAGTGTAGCCCCCTAACCCCCCCCTAATAAAGGTTTAACCCCCTGATCACCCCCCAGATAACCCTTTCACCCCCTATCACCACTGTCACTAAGCAATCATTTTTCTGATCGATGTCTTAGCGTCGGTGATGCTGATCGGTAGCCAGTAATTTTTTTTAGGTTCGCCGCAGGTTTTTATAGCGTCGGGTACCCCCATATATTACCTAATAAAGGTTTAACCCCCTTGATCGCCCCCCAGGTAACCCTTTCACCCCCTATCACCACTGTCACTAAGTTATAATTTTTCTGATCGATGTCTTAGCGTCGGCGATGCTGATCGGTAGCCAGTAATTTTTTTTAGGTTCGCTGCAGGTTTTTATAGCGTCGGGTACCCCCATATATTACCTAATAAAGGTTTAACCCCCTTGATCACCCCCCAGGTAACCCTTTCACCCCCTAGCACCGCCGTGGCTATGCGATCATTTTTCTGATCGATGTCTTAGCGTCGGTGATGCTGATCGGTAGCCAGTAATTTTTTTTAGGTTCGCCGCAGGTTTTTATAGCGTCAGGTACCCCCATATATTACCTAATAAAGGTTTAACCCCCTTGATCGCCCCCCCAGGTAACCCTTTCACCCCCTATCACCACTGTCACTAAGCGATAATTTTTCTGATCGATGTCTTAGCGTCGGCGATGCTGATCGGTAGCCAGTAATTTTTTTTAGGTTCGCCGCAGGTTTTTATAGCGTCGGGTACCCCCATATATTACCTAATAAAGGTGTAACCCCCTTGATCACCCCCCAGGTAACCCTTTCACCCCCTAGCACCGCCGTCACTATGCGATCATTTTTCTGATCGATGTCTTAGCGTCGGTGATGCTGATCGGTAGCCAGTAATTTTTTTTAGGTTCGCCGCAGGTTTTTATAGCGTCAGGTACCCCCATATATTATCTAATAAAGGTTTAACCCCCTGATCGCCCCCCAGGTAACCCTTTCACCCCCTATCACCACTGTCGCTAAGCAATCGTTTTTATGATCGTTGTCTTAGTGTCGGTGATGCCGATAGGTAGCCAGTAATTTTTTTTTAGGTTCGCCGTCAGGTTTTTATATAGCGTCAGGTACCCCCATATATTACCCTAATAAAGGTTTTAACCCCCTAATTGCCCCTAGTTAACCCTTTCACCAGTGATCATCATATAAGTGTTACGGGTGACGCTGGTTAGTTAGTTTGCTTTTTATAGTGTCAGGGCACCCGCCGTATATAACCCAATAAAGGTTTAACCCCCTGATCGCCCGGCGGGTGATATCAGTTAGGTTTTAGCGTCAGAGAGGGTCTGCGTCACACCCCAGGCAGCGTCAGGTTAGTGCCAGTAGCGCTAACACCCACGCGTGAAGCATACACCCCCCTTAGTGGTATAGTATCTGATCAGCTCAATATCTGATCTGATCAGATCTATACTAGCGTCCCCAGCAGTTTAGGGTTCCCAAAAACGCAGTGTTAGCGGGATCAGCCCAGATACCTGCTAGCACCTGCGTTTTGCCCCTCCGTCCAGCCCAGGCCACCGAAGTGCAGTATCGATCGATCACGGTCACTTGCAAAACACAACACACATAACTGCAGCGTTCGCAGAGACAGGCCTGATCCCTGCGACTCCAGTGCTGTAGGAGGTAATTTCACCACCACAGTTAAAAAAAAAAAAGCATATATGCCGAAGCATTGGGGCAGCAGGAGCGGAGGAGTGATTTTGCTCCTAATGCCGCGTACATACGGTCGAAATTCCGACGGAGGCTTGCCCGTGGAAAAGTCTGACCATGTGTACGCGGCATAACTTTTGCGAGAAGATGCCCCCATGCTTCGGCATATATAAATGGTGCATGTATGCCCATCATTAGAAGTGGGTGGATGAAGGGCGGTATTCTAATGGTGGGCATACCCACCGATCAATCTTTTTTTTTCGTTCAGCCAACAGGCTGCATGAAAAAAAAGATTACAATACATGTCCAACAAGGACCAGCAACGTACTGGTATGTTGCTGGACTTTGAATGTTTATACCAGAATGATGCCTGCGGGTTTAGGTATCATCTTGGTATCATTCTTTTCAGCCAGCGGCCGGCTTTCATGTAAAAGCAATCCTAGTGGCTAATTAGCCTCTGGACTGCTTTTACAAGCAGTGGGAGGGAATGTCCCCCCCCGGATATAAAAAGCGCCATTGGGAAATTGGGAAAGCATTTTATCACACCGATCTTGGTGTGGTCAGATGCTTTGAGGGCAGAGGAAAGATCTAGGGTCCAATAGACCCCAGTTTTTTCAAAAAAGAGTACCTGTCATTACCTATTGCTATCATAGGGGATATTTACATTCCCTGAGATAACAATAAAAGTGATAAAAATAAATAAATATGGAAGCAACAGTTTAAAAATAAAATAAAAAAGCAAAATTAATAATAAAAAAAAAAAAAAAAAAAAAGCACCCCTGTCCTGCTCTGCTCTTGCCCAATGGCGAACGCAAGCGTCAGTCTGGCGTCATATGTAAACAGCAATTGCACCATGCATGTGAGGTATCACCGCGAAGGTCAGATCGAGGGAAGTAATTTTAGCAGTAGACCTCCTCTGTAAATCTAACGGGGTAACCTGTAAATGCTTTTAAAGGCTTTTAAAAATGTATGTAGTTTGTCGCCAATGTGCGTTTGTGCGAAATTTTAAAGCATGTCGTGTTTGGTATCTATGTACTCGGCCTAAGATCATCTTTTTTATTTCATCAAACATTTGGGCAATATAGTGTGTTTTAGTGCATTAAAATTAAAAAAAGTGTATTTTTTCCCCCAAAAAATGCGTTTGAAAAATCGCTGCGCAAATACTGTGTAGAAAAAAAAATGCAACACCCACCATTTTATTCTGTAGGGCCTTTGCTTTAAAAATATATATAATGTTTGGGGGTTCAACATAATTTTCTTGCAAAAAAAATATGTTTTCATGTAAACAAAAAGTGTCAAAAAGGGCTTTGTCTTCAAGTGGTTAGAAGAGTGGATGTAAGCTTCCTAATGTTGTGTATAAAATGCCAGAACAGTTCAAAACCCCCCCAAATGACCCCATTTTGGAAAGTAGACACCCCAAGCTATATACTGAGAGGCATGTCGAGTCCATGGAATATTTTATATGTTGACACAAGTTGCGGAAAAAAAAATGTTTTTTTTTTTTTTGCACAAAGTTGTCACTAAATGATATATTGCTCAAACATGCCATGGGCATATGTGGAATTACACCCCAAAATACATTCTGTTGCTTCTCCTGAGTACGGGGATACCACATGTGTGAGACTTTTTGGGAGCCTAGCCGCGTACGGGACCCCAAAAACCAAGCACCGCCTTCAGGCTTTCTAAGGGTGTCAATTTTTGATTTCACTTCTCACTGCCTATCACAGTTTCGGAGGCCATGGAATGCCCAGATGGCACAAAACCCCCCCAAATGACCCCATTTTGGAAAGTAGACACCCCAAGCTATTTGCTGAGAGGTATTGTGAGTATTTTGCAGATCTCGCTTTTTGTCACAAAGTTTTGAAAATTGAAAAAAAAAAGAAAAAAAAAAATGTTCTTTCTTCATTTTCAAAAACAAATGAGAGCTGTAAAATACTCACCATGCCTCTCAGCAAACAGCTTGGGGTGTCTACTTTCCAAAATGGGGTCATTTGGGGGGTTTGTGCTATTTTGGCATTTTATGGCCTTCAAAACTGTGATAGGTAGTGAGGAGTGAAATCAAAAATTTGCGCCCTTAGAAATCCTGGAGGCGGTGCTTGGTTTCTGGGGTCCCGTACGTGGCTAGGCTCCTAAAAAGTCCCACACATGTGGTATCCCCGTACTCAGGAGAAGCAGCAGAATGTATTTTGGGGTGCAATTCCACATATAACCATGGCATGTGTGAGCAATATATCATTTAGTGACAACTTTTTGTAATTTTTTTTTTTGTCATTATTCAATCACTTGGGACAAAAAAAAAAATATTCAATGGGCTCAACAGGCCTCTCAGCAATTTCCTTGGGGTGTCTACTTTCTAAAATGGGGTCATTTGGGGGGGTTTTGTGCTATTTTGGCATTTTATGGCCTTCAAAACTGTGATAGGTAGTGAGGAGTGAAATCAAAAATTTGCGCCCTTAGAAATCCTGAAGGCGGTGCTTGGTTTCCGGGGTCCCGTACGTGGCTAGGCTCCTAAAAAGTCCCACACATGTGGTATCCCCGTACTCAGGAGAAGCAGCAGAATGTATTTTGGGGTGCAATTCCACATATAACCATGGCATGTGTGAGCAATATATCATTTAGTGACAACTTTTTGTAATTTTTTTTTTTTTTTGTCATTATTCAATCACTTGGGACAAAAAAAAAAATATTCAATGGGCTCAACATGCCTCTCAGCAATTTCCTTGGGGTGTCTACTTTCTAAAATGGGGTCATTTGGGGGGGTTTTGTACTGCCCTGTCATTTTAGCACCTCAAGAAATGAGATAGGCAGTCATAAATTAAAAGCTGTGTAAATTCCAGAAAATGTACCCTAGTTTGTAAACGCTATAACTTTTGCGCAAACCGATAAACATACGCTTATTGAATTTTTTTTTACTAAAGACATGTGGCTGAATACATTTTGGCCTAAATGTATGTCTAAAATTGAGTTTATTCGATTTTTCTCATAACAAAAAGTAGAAAATATCATTTTTTTTCAAAATTTTCGGTCTTTTTCCGTTTATATCGCAAAAAATAAAAATCGCAGAGGCAATCAAATACCATTAAAAGAAAGCTCTATTTGTGGGAAGAAAAGGACGCAAATTTCGTTTGGGTACAACATTGCATGTCCGCACAATTTACAGTTAAAGCAGCGCAGTGCAAAATTCTGAATTCACCTCTGGTCCTTTAGCTACCAAATGGTCCGGGGCTTAAGTGGTTAAAGTGCAAATTTATTTATTTTTTTTGCCCTAAACGGGTCTTTTTTTTTGCACGAGCAAAATAAAATGCAATTTTTTTATTTTTTTTGCCCTTAATGGGTCTTTTGGAAAAGAGCACAATAAAGTGCCTTTTTTTTGCCCTAAATGGATCTTTTTCCAAGAGCAGAATACACCCACAGTATCTCTCAACATAATATATGCAGTGCTGGTGCACTGAGCTTGCAGATAAAGGTAGATTTTCTCTGACACTGGGCTCATGGCAGTGTAAAAAGACTGCACTGCAACACAAACAGGTAAACCTATGCAGATCGCTGAGTTATATCTCTGAATCTGGACTCCTATTCCTATATAATAAATTTCTCTCCCTGAAAGCACCAACAGGAACCTGGCCCTACACTACACTGTCTCTCTATCTTTTCCCTCAGATTCCAGAATCAGGACTAACTCATGTATTTTTCAATCTCTCCCTAAAAGCAACAGCAGCAGACAAGATCCTCTCCCTATCTATTCTGAAGCAGAGTGACGTGTGTGCTGTGTGCCTCTAGCTTATATAGAAGCTGGGTCACATGTTGCACTGACCAATCACAGCCATGCCATTAGTAGGCATGGCTATGATGGCTTCTAAGGGCACACCAGCTAATCAAAAGGTGATTGGCTGGCCCCTGAAGCATTTCTAACTGCCCCATTAGATTGCCGAACCCGAACCCGGACTTTCGCGCAAAGTCCAGGTTCGGGTTCGGGTTCGGGAAAAAGCTAAAGTTCGGTACGGACCCGAACTTTACAGTTCGGGTTCGCTCAACCCTAATCATGAATTGTCAAAAAACGCGTTAACATCTACATCTATATTCAACCCAAATGGGGTGTAGAACCTCAACTTGTGTATTCAAGCCATTTCCAATCTAGATATGCTCCTGACCAGGGAACTACCCCTCCATTGTGGGCGGTACTTGTCAATACCCAGAAAGATAGTATTTTTAGGATCCTTGTTATGGACCAACAGATAATGTTTAGACACAGAGTGTTTAGGAAAACCACTCTTGATGTTAGTGATGTGTTCCCCCAGTCTTACTGAAAGGGGGCTTTTGTTCGGTCCACGTACTGTAGCCAACACGGGCACTGGAGCAAGTACACTACCCCCTCAGTGGCACATGTAATCAAGGGCTGAATATCGAACTCCTTAGAGGTGCTAGTGGAACAAAAACTATGAGTGCGTCTCTGGGTACACCCGTTAAAGGAGCACACACGGCACCTCCCACATTTGTAGAATCCGGTAAGATTCTCAAAAAAAAACAAGTCTTATGGCAGGGGGATTAATCACATTAGGTGCCAACCTATTCCGAAAGGACGAAGCTCCCTTATAGATAACCTGAGGTCTATTGGAAAGTACTTTGCCCAAAATTGGGTCATTATTGACAATATGCCAGTGTTTACTAGACATGTGCACACTGAAATATTTTGTTTCGGAATTTCGTTTTCGTCCAAAAAATAAATTTATTTAGTTACTCCCGAAATTCATTTTTATTTATTTCGTTTTTCGTTAAAAATTGCATTCGTCCGAAAATCTGAATTAATTAAGGTCGAATCTGTCATTGAAGGCTTATGGTGTCTGTCGAATGTTCAAAGAAGATTCGACGGAGCAGCGAAACTGTACGACTCTGCAATCATACATTTCCGGTCGAATGTTCCGCCCACAAGCAGTGATCTTTTCTCTCCTATGTCGAATCTTTTCTCTCTATAATGTCGAATCTTTTCTCTCCTATGTCGAATCTTTTCTCTCTATAATGTCGAATCTTTTCTCTCCTATGTCGAATCTTTTCTCTCTATAATGTCAAATCTTTTCTCTCCATAATGTCAAATCTTTTCTCTCCTATGTCGAATCTTTTCTCTCCTATGTCGAATCTTTTCTCTCTATAATGTCAAATCTTTTCTCTCTATAATGTCGAATCTTTTCTCTCTATAATGTCAAATCTTTTCTCTCCTATGTCGAATCTTTTCTCTCCTATGTCGAATCTTTCCTCTCCTATGTCGAATCTTTCCTCTCCTATGTCGAATCTTTCCTCTCCTATGTCGAATCTTTCTCTCCTATGTCGAATCTTTTCTCTCTATAATGTCGAATCTTTTCTCTCTATAATGTCGAATCTTCTCTCCTATGTCGAATCTTTTCTCTCCTATGTCGAATCTTTCTCTCCTATGTCAAATCTTTTCTCTCTATAATGTCGAATCTTTTCTCTCCTATGTAGAATAATCTTGGACTAATAGAGTTAAGGTTAGGCGCATTCGACCACAGGTTCGATAGACACAGATTGTTATTGTCAGCGTCACGTCGAATCTCCTATCTATATCGAACTGTTGTAGCAACGAAAACGAAAATAAAGCATTTGTTTATGTCGGATCTTTCGGTTTTCGGATTCTGTGCTTTCGTTTTCGTTTGTTAAAACGATAACGAAAATAGCTGAAATTCGGACGAAAATGCATTCGGACGAAAACGAATGCACATGTCTAGTGTTTACCAATCAAGTTCCTAATTTTCTTATGTTGGACAGAGTATGTAGTGACAAACGGGACTTGAGACATGTGGTTCTCACGTGGTGGTTTACCCTTTAGGAGATCCTCTCATTTAATCTCATTTACTTCACCCAGAACACTTGTTAGGGATTCTAAAGTATATCCCCTTTCCTCAAACATGTCTGTTAGGATGGAGGCTTGTGCCAAAAATCCTTCATCATCTGTACAATTAAGTTTAATGCCTAAGTATTGATTCTTTGGCACAGATTTTAACCATGGAGTGTGATGACAACTATCAGTTGGAATATAGGAATTCCTGTCAGTGTTTTTAAAGTAGATAGAAGTTTTAAATTGATTGTCACTGACAGAAATATTGAGGTCAAGAAAGTTAATAGATACTTGACTAGCCTCAAAATTTAGATGGATGCCTCGGGTATTAGCATTGAGGTGACCCATAAAAAGTTCTAGGTCCTCACGACCCCCATCCCAAAGGAGGAGGACGTTGTCAATGTACCTCGCCCACAATAAAAGTTGGGGTCTCTGGCAAACATAGATGACATCCTCCTCCCACATGGCCATAAAGAGGTCGGCGAGACTCGGGGCGTATTTTTCCCCCATCGCCACCCCTCTATCTTGTCTGTAAAATTGACCTTCGAACCAAAAATAATTATGTGATGCTGCAAATTGTAATAATTCCAAAATAAACATACTGTATTTATTGGCGTATAACACTCACTTTTTTACCCTGAAAATAGAGGGTAAAATGTGCCTGCGTGTTATACGCAGGGGGCTGTGGAAAGTTTTTTTTCCTGAAACTTCCCTCTTAAAGTTAAGGTGCGTGTTATACGCCTGTGCTCATATTTTTTCTATTTGCGTTGTTGGTGTATCTCACTTTTTAGTTGCTGCTTTTTAGGTTAATAACATATAGCGCGGTGTCCTAATTTTTCTCTTTCTGTATTTTGATATTCATACTGCTGCTTTGTGTTGGGTCTTTTGGTTAATTGCAAATATATCCTATGGATATCTTTGAAAATAGGGCCACCAGAGTGGTCAACACCGAGGGGGTCTTTGAGGTATATAAAGACGAGGAGGGCAATTTGGGTGGTCTTTTTATGAGACTGAAATGCACACCCAATGGGACATTGCATACCTCGATACTTATATCAAAAACAATATGGTTCCCAGAAGCCTACGATGGGAGGTCAGTCCCCAAAAAGGTGATATCCAGTTGGAAGACTGGTATAAATACTTTAATGAAGCTGGCGTCAGTTTTTTTAAGTTTTTAGTTGAAAGGAAAAGAATAAAAGCTTTCTCGTCTGGATGAGGAGATCAAAACCATTAAAGATACGTTGATCCCTCTTCGTGACACTAATGAATATAAAGATAGGTCCCAAATTCTTTTAAAAATATTAGAAAAGGAAGACAGGGAACAAAGGAATAAAAAGAAGAAAAAGTACAATAGGGATCTTGTAGATTATCAGGATGGGGTTGTGTTTGATTTGCTATGTAAACTCTTAGCTGAGGTGGCCAGCCAGAATAACACTGAGATGAAGGTTATGACAACTGTCCAATCTGATGCAGGTTCACAATCTGCTATCAGGAATCCCCAAGTGACTAAGTCAGTGATCCCTAAGAAAATTAGACGGGGATCGCAACATTCCCCATATCAAAATCAGGGAGGTGGCAGGGGTGGTCCCCCACCTAATTATTCTCAGCCGCTACCACAGCGCCCCCAGAGGGTAAATCAAGCCACTGGGGGAAATCGTGGTCGTGGAGGCCAATATTTGAATCAATATCCATATCAAGGTCGCCTACAGTTCTTGCCCCCACAGGGACCACCCCCTTATGAAACTGGACCTGCTTGGTTTAGAGATAATCCCTCTCAAGCTTCCTATGATTATGGACCTCCTGCCTCAATGGGACCTCGTCATCCTGGTACCTATGGTAACAGGAATGAATATGATTACTCTGTTAGTACACAAAATTATATTCCTTCCATTACGGGATAAAGAGTATCTAGGTTTAGATTCTGATCGTAGGACTGATTATCCTTCATGTATTGGGAATAATGACCCCTTCTCATTGTCCTATTATAAGGACTTGGGGAAGGGGCCCGCCAATTCAGGCTTTGGGCCTCCTGACCACAACCCACAACAGTGGGGTTTTCACAGACAGGGTCAAGGCACCAAAAGGTTGGGAGACCCAAAAGAGGATCTAGAGGGGGGAGAAGGGTACGACTAAAAAAAAAAAAAAACTTTAGTCGGGGCTGGGATTTTTAATCTCAGCTCTGTGATTTTGAGTGACCCCAAGAAATTGGTATTGGACAAAGCTCTGAAATATGCACCTCCCCGACGACTCAATAAATTTGAGACCTATATGGATGTGCATAGGTTCATTCGTAAATTAAATATTAAAAGACATATGCTTTCCAATCCAATAGTTCCAGCTAGATAATTTCCTTCAGATTATCAACACTCGGGGCTTTCAAACGCCTCCTTGTTCAATCCACCTGGATCTCTAGCTCCATCCCTCAAAGTGTTTAGAGATGTGGTGTTGAGGGATCTGGAAGAAATGCCTATCAATCAAGCTTGCTTGAAAAAAGATGTAACTGATGGCCTAGATTCTTTGTGTCAGAACAAGGAACTGGTCATCAGACCTGCAGATAAGGGGGGTGGGATTGTGATACTTAATAGGTGTGATTATATGGCAGAAATGCATAGGATCATTGGGGATCGTGACACCTATACCCCGTTATGTTCTGACCTTAATCCCCTATTCCAATCTATTGAATACCATCATCCAACGAGGTTATGCTCAGGGGATAATTAATAAGAAAGAAAGATCCTATCTTATTTCAAAAGCACCAGTGATCTACTATCTACCTAAGATCCATAAGAATCTTACTTGCCCCCCGGGCTGTCCAATAGTGAGTGGAATTGATTACATCACGTCCCGGGTGGGCAGGTATATAGATTTTTACCTACAGCCTCTGGTTTCAAAAATGTCATCCTTAATTAGGGACTCACGACATGTGATTAATATCCTGTCAGATCGGACACCGACTGTGGGTGTGTGGCTGGTAACGGCCGATGTGACATCATTGTATACCATCATTCCCCACAAGCTGGGTCTTTTCGCTGTCGAGTATTATTTGAGGTGGGACTCAGATCTCTTTGATGAGAAAATTACCGTATTTATCTGCGTATAAGAATCTTACTTGCCCCCCGGGGCGTCCAATAGTGAGTGGAATTGATTCCATCACGTCCCGGGTGGGCAGGTATTGTCAGAGCTGGGCTGAGCCCTTCCTTCTCTGTGCTGGCAGCTCAGCTGTCAGCTAATTGCCAGCTTCCATCTCTCCAGTGATTCACCTGTTGAGGATCCGCTCGTCAGCTGCCTACTTAAGGACTTCCAGTTAATTTGCTCTTCGCCTTCGCTTGTGTTAACATCAGTACAGACTTTCTCCTGTGTTCCACTTGAAGACCTGCTTTACTACGTTCCCTCTGGCGACAGATCTTGCTTGCTGAACTTCTACCTTTATCCCTGGTTCTTGGACTTTGGCTTGGCTGACTACCCGATCTGGTTATTGACCCCTGGCTATGTTTTGACTACGCTACTCTGTTTTCCTTTTTATTTTTATTATTAAACAAGTGTTATTTAACTGCATTTCTGTCTCAGTCTGATTCATGGTTCCTGACAGTAGGCGAAGGTCATGACTTCAGAAGATGCAGCCAATCCACTTGTTGATAATATTTTTTCCAGATTGGATGGCCTGGATCACCGCATGGATCAGGTTGCCACGGCGATAAGGACGCTCCTGAGTCGCATGGCTCATCTAGCGTCTCCCACTGAGGCCACTCCGGTAGTCCCTGTGCAGGCACCCACCTTGAGTATTACCCCTTTAAGAGGTATGTCTGGTTCCGCTCCGCTTCCCCTGCGATTTGGGGGCAATCCAGTTCAGTGCAGAGGGTTTCTCAACCAGGTTGAGATATACTTTGAGATGCTGCCCCAGGCGTTTCCCATGGACAGAAGCAAAGTGGGTTATGTGATATCTTTGCTTTCTGACAGAGCCTTGGCCTGGGCAAACCCTCTATGGGAGACGCAGAAACCCGTGGTCCTGAGTTACCCAGAATTTGTGGCTTCCTTCAAAAGGGTATTTGATGTTCTCGCGCGCTCTGCTTCTGCTGCCAAGTGCCTCATGTCCATCAAACAGAGTACGAGGACGGTTGCCGATTATGCCATTGAATTCCGTACTCTGGCAGCAGAGGTTGCTTGGAACAATGAGGTCCTCGTGGCTGCTTTTTCTCATGGTCTCTCGGATAACATCAAGGATGAGATAGCAGCCCGAGATATACCCACTGAGCTGGAGAAGTTGGTCAAGTTTGCCATCCTCATTGACTCCAGACTCTCTGTTAAGGAGCGCTTGCGGAAGCCTCTTGTACGTTTGTCTCCGAGCTTTGCAGTCCCACCCTTGCCTCCCTCACCTCCCATGCCTCCTGGTACCCAGTCGGTCTGTGAAGATGCACCCATGCACTTGGGCTTCACGCGTGTCTCTGCAGATGAGAGAGCCCTTAGGAGGAGGGAGAAATTTTTTCCTCTATTGTGGCCAGGCCGGTCACTTTTTGAAGTCTTGTCTTACCCGACCTGGGAACGCCCGAACCTTGAGGTCCTGTCATGGACAGACCTTAGGTGGCGTTGTTTCATCTCCAGTTGCCCAGAAGGATAAGCCCCTGGTTTTAGTTATCCTGTCTTGGGCTGAGTCGTCCATCGAGATACAGGCTCTAATCGACTCCGGGGCTGCAGGCCTGTTCATTGATGCTGCCTTTGTGTCTAAGCACTCGATTCCGCTGCAGCTGCGTGACACTCCACTTGCCATTGAGGCTCTTGACGGGAGACCTCTACAGCCTGCCCATGTGACTCATGAGACTGTTCCGTTGTCCATGGCCGTAGGGGCTCTTTACCATGAGATAATCCAATTCCAAGTTATTTCCTCACCTAAGTTTCCGCTGGTTATTAGTTATCCTTGGTTACAGAGGCACAACCTGTCTTTTGATTGGCTCCATGCTGAGGTTCTGTCCTGGTCGCCACAGTGCAGTGAGAGATGCTTCCAGAAGGTAGCCAAGGTCCTGTGCAGCTCTTCACTCTCCTCCCTGCCGGAGGAGTACCACAATTTTAGCGATGTCTTTGATAAAGGTCAAGCCGGTATGTTGCCTCCACACCGGTCGTATGATTGTGCTATTGACCTTCAACCTGGTGCCATACACCCTCGTGGCCGGGTTTACCCTTTGTCGGTCTTGGAAGATAAGGCCATGGACGTATGTTGCAGACGCACTTTCTCGAGGTTTCATCCGCAAATCCTCATCTCCTGCTGGTGCTGATTTATTTTTCGTGAAGAAGAAGAGTGGTGAACTGAGACCTTGAATCGATTATAGGGGTCTCAATCGTTTCACCATTAAGAATGCCTATCCGATCCCATTGATTACGGAGTTATTTGACCGCCTCAAGGGAGCAACGGTCTTCACGAAGCTTGATTTGAGAGGGGCATATAATCTCATCAGGATTAAGGAGGGCGACGAGTGAAAAAACTGCGTTTAATACCAGAACAGGCCATTCTGGCCAATGGCCAATGCCTTTTGGCCTCTGTAACGCTCCAGCAGTTTTCCAGGAGTTTATTAACGATGTCCTCCGAGACTTGTTGCAGTTATGTGTGGTGGTTTATCTCAACGATATCCTCATATTTTCCAAGTCCCTAGAGAGCCACCACACAGATGTCTGTCGAGTGCGTCAGAAATTAAGAGAGATCAATCTCTTTTGTAAACTGGTGAAGTGCGAATTCCATTGTGAACAGGTTAAATTCCTGGGTTATGTCATTTCCACTGCTGGTTTTTCGATGGGCCCATAGAAACTTTCTGCAGTGCTACAGTGGCCTCGACCTGTGGTTTTACATCTTTGCAGCGCTTTCTTGGCTTTGCCAACTATTATCGGAAGTTTATTCGTAACTTCTCATCTCTGCTCAAGCCCCTGATTGATATGACCAGAAAGGACGGTAACCCACAGAGTTGGTCTCCAAAGTCCATTAAGGCTTTTGAGAGTCTTAAGACTACCTTTGTTTCTGCTCCTGTGTTGGCACATCCTGATCCCACGTTGCCTTTTATCCTTGAAGTCGATGCTTCTGAGACTGGAGTTGGTGCCCTTCTGTCTTAACGTCCTAGCTCTGACAGCGCCATGCATCCGCGTGGCTACTTTTTCAAGAGATTGTCACCTGCGGAGTGCAATTAGCCCTGAAAGAATGGAGACATCTCCTCGAAGGTACCACTGTGCCGGTTCTCCTTCTTACTGACCATAAGAATCTCACATTCCTGTCTGAGGCTAAGCGCCTCTCTCCCAGAAGGGCACGATGGTCTCTTTTCCTGTCGAGTTTCAATTACATTGTCTCATTCTTACCCGGTACTAAGAATGTAAGGGCTGATGCCTTGTCACGACAATTTTCCTCCACTTCCAAGAAGGAGTTGGTTCCGGTCCCTGTGATTCCTCCTGATTGTATTCTGGTTACGGTTCGCACCAGTCTTACTTCTCCTTTGGGTGACAGAACTCTGGCTGCTCAGGTTGATGCCCCTCCTGAGAAACCTTGTGAACGTTGCTTTGTTCCCGAGAGTCTACGCACTGCCGTGCTCTAGACTTACCATTCTCCCAAGGCTGCTCGCCACCCTGGGAAGAATCAACTCTTTTGGGCCATTTCCCAACAATTCTGGTGGCCTAGTCTACGTGCCGATGTAGCCGCCTTCGTAGCTGCCTGTTCCGTGTGTGCTCAGAGTAAGACTCCACGACACCTTCCAGTGGGCCTCCTACAACCCATACCCTATGGTGAAAGGCCCTGGACCCACCTGTCTATGGACTTCATTGTGGAGTTACCGAACTACCAGGGCAACACAGTTATTCTTATGGTGGTAGACCGGTCCTCGAAAATGTCTCACTGTATTCCACTTAAGAAGTTGCCTACGTCTAAGGAACTGGCTTCCATTTTTGCTCGGGAGATCTTTCACTTACATGGCCTACCCAAGGTCATTGTCTCAGACAGGGGAAGTCAGTTTGTGTCCCGGTTTTGGCGAGCCTTTTGTGCACAGTTGGGAATTCAGCTTGCTTTCTCCTCTGCGTATCACTCGCAGTCTAATGGGGCCGCAGAACGAGCCAATCAGTCCTTGGAGCAATTCCTGCGTTGCTATATTTCTGACCATCACAACAACTGGTCAGACCTCTTACCATGGGCGGAGTTGGCTCACAATAGCGCTCTGAATTCTGCTTCCCGGTTGTCCCCGTTTATGGCGAATTATGGTTTCCAACCTTCCATGTTGCCTGACTCGTTTGTTCCTCAGAGTATTCCTGCATTAGAGGAACATCTCCGTGGTCTTCGTTCCACTTGGGTACAAGTCCAGGAGGCTTTGCGACAGGCTAACGAGAGGTACAGACTCCATGCTGACCGCAGACGCCTGCCTGCGCCTTCCTACCAGGTTGGGGACAGGGTTTGGCTGTCATCTCGCAACCTGCGACTTCATGTTCCTTCCCTGAAGTTCGCACCTCGGTTTATTGGGCCTTTCCGTGTCCTAGTGTTCAAATCGGGATGTACAGCCCTCTCTCACCCCCATATGTGTCAATCCATGCTAGAGGATTGGGCCTTTCCGTATCCTTCACAGGATAAATCCAGTGGCTTACGCGTTGGACCTTCTTTCCAGTATGAGCATATCTAATGTGTTTCATGTCTCCTTATTGAAACCTTTGGTCTTCAACCGTTTTACCACCTCGGTGCCACGTCCTCACCCTATACAGGTTGAGAACCATGAGGAGTATGAAGTACAGTCCATTGTTGACTCCCGTAGGTTCCGTGGGCCCATACAGTACATGGTGCATTGGAAGGGCTACGGTCCGGAGGACATATAGTTATAGTTAGGAAAGATGGACATATAGTTAGTCAGGTTGAAAAAAGACACAAAGTCCATCCAGTTCAATCATAAAAAAATAAATAAAGAAAATAAAAAATATCGTACAATCCCATATACCCAATTCTATACCCACAGTTGATCCAGAGGAAGGCAAAAAACCCCAGCAGAGCATGATCCAATTTGCTACAGCAGGGGAAAAAATTCCTTCCTGATCCCCCAAGAGGCAATTGGATATTCCCCGAATCAACTTTACCTATAAATGTTAATACTCAGTTATATTATGTACATTTAGGAAAGTATCCAGGCCTTTCTTAAAGCAATCTACTGAGCTGGCCAGAACCTCCTCCGGAGGGAGTCTGTTCCACATTTTCACAGCTCTTACTGTGAAGAAACCTTTCCGTATTTGGAGATGAAATCTTTTTTCCTCTAGACGTAAAGAGTGCCCCCTTGTCTTTTGTGTTGACCGTAAAGTGAATAACTCAACACCAAGTTCACTATATGGACCCCATATATATTTTTACATGTTAATCATATCCCCCCTTATTCTCCTCTTCTCAAGAGAGAATAAATTCAGTTCTTCTAATCTTTCCTCATAGCTGAGCTCCTCCATGCCTCTTATCAGTTTGGTTGCCCTTCTCTGCACTTTCTCCAGTTCCCTGATATCCTTTTTGAGAACTGGTGCCCAAAACTGAACTGCATATTCCAGATGAGGTCTTACTAATGATTTGTACAGGGGCAAAATTATATCTCTCTCTCTGGAGTCCATACCTCTCTTAATACAAGAATGGACTTTGCTCGCTTTGGAAACCACAGCTTGGCATTGCATGCCATTATTGAGCTTATGATCTACCAAAACCCCCAGATCCTTCTCCACTACGGATCCCCCCAGTTGTACTCCCCCTAGTATGTATGATGCATTCATATTCTTAGCCCCCATGTGCGTAACTTTACATTTATCAACATTAAACCTCATCTGCCACATAGTCGCCTAATTAGACAGAGCATTGAGGTCAGTTTGTAAATTGGCGACATCCTGTAAGGACGTTATTCCACTGCATAGCTTGGTGTCATCTGCAAAGACAGAAATGTTACTTTTGATCCCAGACCTAATATCATTTATAAAGATATTAAAAAGTAAGGGTCCCAGCACTGAACCTTGGGGTACACCACTGATAACCTTAGACCATTCAGAGTAAGAATCATTAACCACTACTCTCTGAATTCTGTCTTTTAGTCAGTTTTCTATCCATTTACAAACTGATATTTCCAATCCTGTAGACTTTACTTTACACATGAGCCGTGTGTGTGGAACTGTATCGAACACTTTTGCAAAATCCAAGTATACCACGTCCACCGCCACCCCTCTGTCCAAGGTTTTACTTACCTTTTCATAAAAAGAAATCAGGTTTGTCTGACAACTTCTGCCTTTCATGAATCCATGCTGTCTGTTGCTTAAATTGTTTTTTTTCCAGCAAGAACTCATCTATGTGGTCTTTTATTAATCTCTCCAGTATCTTCCCAACTATTGAAGTTAAACTAACAGGTCTATAGTTACTTGTTAAAGACTTTGTTCCCTTTTTAAGTATAGGCACCACATTGGCCCTGCGCCAATCCAGTGGTACTATTCCTGTCATTAATGAGTCCCTAAAAATTAGATACGCTCTTGGGTCCCATCCTCGGACGTACACGCCCCTGTCCTCCTCCGTGTTTTCCATAGACGTTTTCCCCCCAAGCCCGGTTGTCCTCCGAGGGGGAGGGGTCATTGAGGGGGGGTACTGTCAGGGCTGGGCTCAGCCCTTCCTTCTCTGTGCTGGCAGCTCAGCTGTCAGCTAATTGCCAGCTTCCATCTCTCCAGTAATTCACCTGTAGAGGATCCGCTCGTCAGCTGCCTATGTAAGGACTTCCAGTTCATTTGCTCTTCGCCTTCGCCTGTGTTAACATCACTACAGACTTTCTCCTGTGTTCCAGTTGAAGACCTGCTTTACTACGTTCCCTCTGGCTACAGATCCTGCTTGCTGAACTTCTACCTTTATCCCTGGTTCTTGGACTTTGGCTTGGCTGACTACCTGATCTGGTTATTGACCCCTAGCTATGTGTTGACTACGCTACTCTGTTTGCCTTTTTATTTTTATTATTAAACAAGTGTTATTTAACTGCACTTCTGTCTCAGTCTGATTCATGGTTCCTGACAGGTATATAGATTTTTACCCATAGCCTCTGGTTTCAAAAATGCCATCCTTAATTAGGGACTCACGACACGTGATTAATATCCTGTCAGATCGGGTATGTGGCTGGTAACGGCCGATGTGACATCGTTGTATACCATCATCCCCCACAAGCTGGGTCTTTTCGCTGTCGAGTATTATATGAGGCAGGACTCAGATCTCTTTGATGAACAAATTACCGTATTTATCGGCGTATAACATGCACAGGCGTATACCATGCACCCTAACTTTAAGAGGGAAGTTTCAGGAAAAAAACTTTCCACAGCCCCCTGCGTATAACACGCAGGCATAGTTTACCCTCTATTTTCAGGGTAAAAAAGTGAGTGTTATACGCCAATAAATACAGTATGTTTATTTTGGAATTATTACAATTTGCAGCATCACATAATTATTTTTGGTTCGAAGGTCAATTTTACAGACAAGATAGAGGGGTGGCGATGGGGGAAAAATATGCCCCGAGTCTCGTCAACCTCTTTATGGCCATGTGGGAGGAGGATGTCGTCTACGTTTGCCAGAGACCCCAACTTTTATTGTGGGCGAGGTACATTGACGACGTCCTCCTCCTTTGGGATGGGGGTCGTGAGGACCTAGAACTTTTTATGGGTCACCTCAATGCTAATACCCGAGGCATCCATCTAAATTTTGAGGCTAGTCAAGTATCTATTAACTTTCTTGACCTCAATATTTCCATCAGTGACAATTAATTTAAAACTTCTACCTACTTTAAAAACACTGACAGGAATTCCTATATTCCAACCGATAGTTGTCATCACACTCCATAGTTAAAATCTGTGCCAAAGAATCAATACTTAGGCATTAAACGTAATTGTACAGATAATGAAGAATTTTTGGCACAAGCCTCCATCCTAACAGACATGTTTGTGGAAAAGGGATATACTTTAGAATCCCTAACGAGTGTTCTGGGTGAAGTAAATGAGATTAAAAGAGAGGATCTCCTAAAGGGTAAACCACCACGTGAGAACCACATGTCTCAAGTCCCATTTGTCACTACATACTCTGTCCAACATAAGAAAATTAGGAACTTGATTGGTAAACACTGACATATTGTCAATAATGACCCAATTTTGGGCAAAGTACTTTCCAATAGACCTCAGGTTATCTATAAGAGAGCTTCATCCCTTCGGAATAGGTTGGCACCTAATGTGATTAATCCCCCTGCCATAAGACTGTTTTTTTTTGAGAATCTTACCGGATTCTACAAATGTGGGAGGTGCCGTGTGTGCTCCTTTAACGCGTGTACCCAGAGACGCACTCATGGTTTTTGTTCCACTAGCACCTCTAAGGAGTTCGATATTGAGCCCTTGATTACATGTGCCACTGAGGGGGTAGTGTACTTGTTCCAGTGCCCATGTGGGCTACAGTACGTGGGCCGAACAAAAAGCCCCCTTTCAGTAAGACTGGGGGAACACATCACTAACATCAAGAGTGGTTTTCCTAAACACTCTGTGTCTAAACATTATCTGTTGGTCCATAACAAGGACCCTAAAAATACTATCTTTCTGGGTATTGACAAGTACCGCCCACAATGGAGGGGTAGTTCCCTGGTCAGGAGCATATCTAGATTAGAAATGGCTTGAATACACAAGTTGAGGTTCTACACCCCATTTGGGTTGAATATAGATGTAGATGTTAACGCGTTTATTGACAATTCATGATGGTTGACATGCTGTTGCCTCTTTTTGGAGTATATTTCAGGCTTTACATCTATGGTCTATAATATGCCCATCTAGTTATGTATCGTTTATGTGGGTTGTAAATCTAATTTTATTTGTGTTTATGTACACCTATATTAGTATTATTATTTTCCTACTTGAAGTTTTTGGGTGGAGTTCGTGGCGGGATTTCTTAGACTATGAGGTGACCAGTTTATATCTGGGACCTTGGATGGATTGGTTTCGGACCTTTGGTCTAACTATATCCTCATAATACATATATAACATTTTTCTGTTTTTTATTTATGTTATTAATTTCATTTAATTAATTTCTGTTTTTATTAATATTTAACAGGAATTTTTGTTGGAACTGACAATCCAATAGTTGTTCTATGTCCCTTTAGTCAATATGGGGGGTTTGTCCTCTGGGCTCAATATATCTGGAGTTTGGCTCTAGTTATTTTATTTTTTTAATTAATGTTTTAATTACTAAATTACCAATACTGTGGATTAATTGCCTATAGGTATTTTTGCCCTTAATAATCCCTTTGCGTGGTTGTGAGTCACTCATATTTATAAATTTTTGCCCACTTTCTGATGACTATTATCATTTAATGGCCCCTGTCTGACCTTTTGTACCCAAGGTTTTGATCATTCCCTGTCTTCCAATATAAATGTGTCTCATTTAAATTGTATAATTTAGTGTTGTTTTTTAATAATCTTTTAATAATTTTTGTATTAATTAGCGAAATAAGTTACCGTATTTTTCACACCATAAGACGCACCTGACCATAAGACGTACATAGGTTTTAGAGGAGGTAAATAAGAAAAAAATATTCTGAACCAAATGGTGTACTAAAATATTTTCCAGTGCCCATGAAATGCAGCCTGACCATTGCCATAGTAAACACAGCCTGACCATTGCCATAGTAAACACAGCCTGACCATTGCCATAGTAAACGCAGCCTGACCATTGCCATAGTAAAACGCAGCCTGACCATGCCACAGTAAATGCAGAGTGACCATGCCACAGTAAATGTAGAGTGGCCATGCCACAGTAAATGCAGAGTGACCATGCCACAGTAAATGCAGAGTGACCATGCCACAGTAAACGCAGATTAACCATGCCACAGTAAACGCAGAGTGACCATGCCACAGAAAACGCAGAGTGACCATTGCCACAGTAAACGCAGAGTGACCATTGCCATAGTAAACGCAGAGTGACCATTGCCATAGTAAAAGCAGAGTGACCATGCCATCAGTGGTGTATTTAGGTTTTGTGCTGCCCTAGGCCTGAGTAAACTTGCGCACCCCCTAATTTAAATATGACACACCCCTTCCTGTCAAGGTCACACCCCTTCCTTTTTAAGACCCGCCCTGTCATCTTCCTGGGAAGAGGACAGAGGGACACCCTGGGAAGAGGACAGAGGGGACGCCGTGGGAAGAGGACAGAGGGGACGCCGTGGGAAGAGGACAGAGGGGATGCCGTGGGAAGAACACAGAGGGACACCCTGGGAAGAGGACAGAGGGGACGCCGTGGGAATAGGACAGAGTGGACACCGTGGGAAGAGGACAGAGAGGGACATTGTGGCAGTCAATAAGGCCTAGAGGATATCAGGTTAGGCACTTCCTAATGGCTCAGTCCCTGAGAACAGTAATGGATAATGGCCAACAGGCCCTCTTACCAGACCCAGCGAAATCGCAACAGTGATCCCTCTGGCTGGACGTTCGCTCACTCTGGGTTGCCCGGGGTGACTCTAGTCAGTAGTGTAGCATGTCTGTATTCTGGCAGTGGCTCGGTCTTTCTCCCCCTCTGGTGGTGCGGGTACAATGTGGCTCCCTCTCTGGTGGTGCGGGTACAGCGGTTACAGTGTGGCTCCCTCTCTGGTGGTGCGGGAACAGTGTGGCTCCCTCTCTGGCGGTGTGGGTACAGCATGTCTCTCTGGTGGTGCGGGTACAGCGTGGCTCCCTGGTGGTGCGGGGTACAGCGTGGCTCCCTGGTGGTGCGGGGTACAGCGTGGCTCCCTGGTGGTGCGGGGTACAGCATGGCTCCCTGGTGGTGCGAGGTACAGCGTGGCTCTCTGGTGGTGCGGGGTACAGCGTGGCTCTCTGGTGGTGCGGGGTACAGCGTGGTTCCCTGGTGGTGCGGGGTACAGCGTGGCTCTCTGGTGGTGCGGGGTACAGCGTGGCTCCCTGGTGGTGCGGGGTACAGCGTGGCTCCCTGGTGGTGCGGGGTACAGCGTGGCTCTCTTGTGGTGCGGGGTACAGCATGGCTCCCTGGTGGTGTGGGGTACAGCATGGCTCCCTGGTGGTGCGGGGTACAGCGTGTCTATCTGGTGGTGCAGGGTACAGCGTGGCTCCCTGGTGGTGCGGGGTACAGCGTGGCTCCTTGGTGGTGTGGGGTACAGCGTGGCTCCCTGGTGGTGCGGGGTACAGCGTGGCTCTCTGGCGGTGCGGGGTACAGCGTGGCTCTCTGGTGGTGTCCCCCAGCAGAGTATTCTCTTTTGCTCCTCTTCTAACACCCCCTCCCTCCCCTCCAGCAGAGTGCTTGCATGTTGGGGGAACTGGTGCCAGAACTCTGTAGTGACTTAATTTACCATGATGCCCCCAGTGTCCTGTGATTGGCCCTCTGCTGTGGCCAATCATGGGGAGGGCAACAGCGGGCAGGAAGCTGGGTGGAGGCCCAGCAAATTCAATTAGAGCCACTCTCTCTTTCTCTTCAGCTTACAGAAAGGGAAGGGGGGCGGCGGGGGATATACAGACAGCCCACAGCTCTCCTCTCCCTGTCACAGCGCCGCTGCTCTATTTGCCAGAGAACTCAGCAGCGGCGCTGTGACAGGGAGATGAGAGCTGCGGGCTGTCTGTATATCCCCTGCCGCCCCCCTTCCCTTTCTGTAAGCCGAAGGGAGAAAAGAAAGAGAGAGCGGCTCTAATTGGATTTGCCGCAATGCGAGCAGAGTAAGGGGCTTTAGCAGTGGCGGCGGGGGGGGCGGAGCCAGTGGCGGTGGTCAGAGGATTCCAGCGGCTACAGGGAGTGATGAGAACAGAAGGCAGGGGCGGTGCCAGTGACTGCGGGGGGCGGGGCCTGTCATGTATTTGGACTATAAGACAGGGACATTTTCCCCCATATTTCTGGGGGAAAAAAGTGCGTCTTATAGTCCGAAAAATACGGTAATTCTTCTGCCCTTTTTTTTTACTATGGCAGCTCCGGTTTCGGACTTCTAATTAATAGCACAGACATCCCGCCCCATGACTCAAACCTAGGCTTGGTTGTACTGGTTTCTATGTTATTTAAACGTGGTGCGTCAGTGTGTCACCTCTTCCCCTAGACGACGTCAGTGGTTGACGAAACGTGCGTCGGGACGTGGACGTACTGACGCCATCACGTTACCCTCGCTGTGGACGGGTGTATGCCTGTGTGCCGACCGGCTTTATCTTATGCTCTGTGACTTTTGATACCATGTAAATGTAACCTTGTTTTTTAATAAATTTATTAGTTAAACTGGTTCACACTATGTGAGTTCTCTTTTGTTTTTGGATTGCTGGTGTACCTGGGCTTCCAGCCAGAATATCTGCCTATAGGAGAGCCGTGTTCGAATCCAATCGATTGCTGCTTCCTGTTACAGGACCCGGGCTGGGTTATAGCCGCATGCTTGTCTAAAGCTTGCTTTTGGTAAGCCTACAATCCTTACGGAGGTGGTGCACGGAATCTTTGGTGGATACCTGTTTTGATTTAATTCAACTTGTGGATCTCAATTTCTCTGGCTTTATGGACCTTTATTAATACTCACTACATATGGATTATTATTTTATTCTGATTCACAATCATTAGGGTTTCATTATCTTTATTTCATCACATATTTCTTAATCTATGCCACTGGTTTACATGTTATGTGTTAATATGTGATATCCCTTAGGGGTTGATTAATGTTTGATCATTAATGTTTAAGATCATTTCACATCTGTTTTTGAGGGAGCGCAGCTTTATTTTTTCTAATTGCAGTGTAAAAGAGTGGTACTCTGTAGTTCTGTGCCAAAAGTGTTGGAACAGCAAGAGTTATTAACGCCTCGGTTAGGGTTTCTAGTTGGGGGACTGGACCAGATATAGTGGTTGTAGTCCGTCAATCCACTGTAGAAGAAGGCACCAGGCGGTGCTCTCCTGCAAGGGTTTCCCTCGACACAGGGGTAAGACTAAAAGCCGGTTCGAATCGCCATGGGCAATTTTAAGTCCATGCAAGGGAAGGAATGCGAGGCTTCCTACAGTAAGACGGCTGCACAGTACATAAAGTCTAGCTTTGGGGTAAAGGTCATGAAACCCCTTACTTGGGGTATCCCTCTAGAGGGGACATTTGATGCCTGGAGGTGGGAGAAATTCATAACTAAGTTTAAACCCAGGCTCTGGGCAGCAAAGACCTTAGATGTAGCTCAGCTGTGGCTTCAGATGTCTATTATGGTAAACCGGCAGGGTATACAAAAGGCGGTTTCAGTCCGGTAGAACCGCATTATGTACACCTGGCCCAAGGGGATAGCAGTGATTGGGGATCCAATGCTGGAAGCGGAAGAGGCTCTTTCTGGACTAACTCTGCTGAAGCAGGCTGGGTCCACCAACACTGGATCTGTTGTAGTTTCTTCTTGTAAGAAAACTATTAGTTTCCGTCCGATGCGCATTCTTGTGCATGTTCGCGCACACGGGCGTCCAGAGATGCCTAGGCGCACCAATGTGCATGCGCAACGTACTGCGTGCACGCGCAGGAGCGCACCTCTAACGCCAATTGGCGCCAGATGGCCTATTTAAAGAAATGCCCTGGCCCCAGACCTTTGCTGACTGGTCTTCAGCTACTACCTGATATCCTGAATCCTGCTGTTATCCTGCTTGATACCTGTTGCTGAACCTGGCTTGCCTTGACCCTGCTTCTGGACTCTGCTTCTGTTCTGACTACTGGTTCCTGATCCTGGCTACCTGTTTGACCCTGCTTCCGCCTGCTGTCTTGTACCTTGCTGTCCGCCTGTTACCAGACCCGGCCTGCCTTGTGACCCTGCTTCTGCTTATCGCATTGTACCTTGCTGCCCACCTCTTACCAGACCCGGCTACCCTTGTGACCCTGCACCTGCTTCCTGTGTGGCTCCTCATCACCCTCCGAGTGTCTGCAACTTTAGTCTTGCGACTCTCTGCGACTTCCTGCTGCAAGCCTACCAGAGACTTTACATCATCTGGCGTTCCAGTGCCACCATTCCAGTGCTTATTCAACCCCGGCTGATCCTTGGTGCACGGCTGCCTTCCCTGATCTGATGGTCCTCCAGATCATCCAGGCTCGCATCCTCTGCTACAGGTTTCCGGGTCTACATCTGCAGGCACTCGTGTTCCTCCTGTCCCTCGGTTCCCTCTGTTCCACTTCCAGCGGGACCGGGGCTGGAGATACAAGAGGCCAACCTCGTCATTTCAGTCTCCCTTCAGGTATGTGACAGTACCAGTCAGCCAGTGATGGAGTCTGAAAGGGAGGTCTCTCTTCTGCTTACCCTCTTTTGGACTGTTACCGCACTCTCTCATGCGGTGCAAGCAATACAACCAACTGCAGCCTGCACCCAGTCTGGCTTTAGCCTCTGAGGACTCAAGAGTCAAAGATTCCGCTGCTCAAACCATGACTTATACTCCTGTTGAACTTTCCTATTCTCCTGAGCCTAAAGTGCCTCTACCTGAGCGTTTTTCTGGAGACCGTAAAAAATTCAGGACTTTTCAGAATGCCTGTGAACTTTATTTCCCTTTGCTACCCCGCACTTTTTCCACCGAGGAAGTTAAGGTGGGATTCCTCATCTCTTTACTGCTGGAAGAACCCCAGGCTTGGGCCCACCAGCTTCTCCCGAAGCAACGTGATCCTGTCCTGGCTTCTGCAAATTCCTTCTTTGCCACCATGGCTCAACTGTATGCTGATCCCTTCCGTCATCAGACATCTGAAACTACCCTGAGCCACCTGCAACAGGGCTCCAGGCCCATTGAGAATTATGTATCGGACTTTCGCTTGTGGAGCGCTGATACCAAATGGGACAATTTAGCTTTACGTTTTCATTTTCATCTCGGCTTGTCGGAAGTTATCAATGATGAACTTGCCAGCATAGGCCCACCCACTTCCCTAAATTACTTGATTTATCTCTGTATACAGATTGATCGTCGCCTGCAGGAAAGACAGCCTGAAAGAGCCATGAATCTCCACCTGTTGACTGTTCTTTCTGAGATACCTTTACCCACCTCCTCCGCATCTATGCCTGAAGACACCAAGAAGGTTCCACATGCCAGTTTCCCGAGATCTCCTCTGTCTCAACAGGAACAATCTCATCGTTATCTTAATAACCTCTGCCTTTACTATGGCGATGAAGGACATTTTCCTCGGTCTTGTCCCCGAAGACACCGTAGGAGACCCTCTCCTCCACCTCATATGGTTGCTTCTCTAAGCCCTGGCCAGAACCACACCTCGTTGCCAATCTCTCTCCAGTTCGCAGGGAAGATTCTTATGGTTTCCGCCATTGTGAATTCTGGGGCTTTTAGCTGTTTTGTGGACTCTTCTTTTGCAACCATGCATGAACTGCCCCTGTGTGCCAAGAAAAACTGTTTCTCAGTTCACCTAGCGGATGGTTCAGGTATTAAATCGGGACCCGTCACTCTAGATACTGCACCTATCTCCTGTTTCACAGCTTCTGGGCATCAGGAACTCCTACGTTTGTATGTCATCACATCCCCTCTGTTCCCTGTTATCCTTGGGCAACCCTGGCTGAAGGCGCACAATCCCCTCATCAACTGATCCTCTGGGGAAGTGTCTTTTCCTTCTGACTACTTCAATAAATATTGTCTTCTTCCTACGCCCAGCCCGGGAGAACCATTCCTCTGCATCAGTGTGAACCCTGAGACTGCTAAACTTGTGCCTTCTGTCTATCATGAATATCTAGACATTTTCAATAAAAAGAATGCTGACACTCTTCCCCCTCACAGACCATACGATTGTCCTATTGAACTTTTACCTGGCGCTGAAATCTCCTTTGGCAGAATCTACTCCCTCTCTGAACTTGAACTTGAGGAATTACGGAAGTATATTGATGAGAACCTTGACAAGGGATTTATCCGGCCCTCTTCTTCCCCTGCCGGAGCAGGAGTATTCTTTGTTGAAAAGAAAGACCACACACTCCGACCGTGTGTTGACTATTGGGACTTAAATAAAGTAACCATTAAAAATCGTTACCCCTTACCACTCATCCCTGAATTGTTTCAGAGACTGCGCCAAGCACGTGTTTTCTCCAAGTTGGTCTTAAGAGGAGCGTATAACCTGATCAGAGAAGGGGATGAGTGGAAGACGGCATTTAGGTCTCGTTTTGGGCACTTTGAATACCTGGTGATGCCCTTTGGATTCTGTAACGCGCCAGCTACCTTCCAGCATTTTGTAAACAATGTGTTTCGGGACTTTCTTGATGTGTTCACCATCGTTTACTTAGATGACATATTAATTTTCTCCACTTCCCTTGAGTCTCATCGGGTCCATGTTAATAAGGTATTAGACAGACTAAGGCAACACCATCTCTATGCCAAAGCAGAAAAGTGCGAGTTCGAGAAGTCCATCATTCAGTTCCTGGGTCTCATTATCTCTGCAGATGGGATTGCTATGAACCTGCAGTGCTCGACTCGCCAGCCCCGACTGATAAAAAATCTGTACAACAGTTTGTGGGATTTTCCAACTTTTACAGGAAATTCATGAAGAACTTTTCAGGTATCATATCCCCTATTACACAATTAACCAGATTACGCACAACCTTCACATGGATTTTAGAAGCTCAAGCTGCTTTCGAAAGATTGAAGGTCTTTTTTACTTCTGCAACCATTCTGAGACTTCCTGACCCTACCTTGCCCTATGTTCTCGAGGTCGATGCCTCTGAAATGGAGCCAAACTGTCTCAACGATAGGGGACAAAATCCCTGCTTCACCCTGTTGCCTTCTTTTCCAGAAAACAAAGTGCCTCAGAAAGGAACTATGACGTTGGTGATCGGGAGTTACTCGCTATCAAATCTGCCTTGGAAGAATGGCGCTATCTTCTCGAAGGAGCGGCTCATCCTATCCTTGTGTTCACCGATCACAAGAACCTTGAATATTTAAGAGCAGCCAAGATACTAAGACCCCGCCAGGCTAGATGGGCCCTCTTTTTCACAAGATTTTGCTTCCATATGACATATCGGCCAGGGTCCAAGAACAGGAAACCAGACGCCCTTTCCCGTATGTTCCAAGACACTGAGGCCCCCCCTGATCCTGATACCATTTTACCTGCTAAAAATGTTCTTTTGTTACAGAGTGACCTCATCACTCAAATAAAGACAGCAGTCCGGAACCATCCTCCACCTCAGGAATTCCACCTTCAGTTGAAAGAGGGTCTCTACTTCCATGGTGAGCAGATCTTTGTTCCGGAGCACCTACGAACTGCAGTTCTTTACATGTGCCGCGACCACCCCATGGCAGGGCATTTCGGAGCCCATAAGACTTCAAATCTGGTTCTTCGCTCCTTCTGGTGGCCCAACTTGGTACAAAACTGCAGGGACTATGTTAAGTCCTGCACAACATGTCTTCGGAACAAATCTGATGCCAAGAATTGGGGTCTATTGGAACCCATTCCTGTTCCTGATAAGTTATGGTCTATGATCACTATGGACTTTATCGTCAAATTTCCCCCATCCGAAGGGTTCACCACCATTTTTGTAATTGTGGATCGACTATCTAAGATGGCCCACTTTATGCCCCTGAAAGGTACTTTTTCCACTGCAGAGACTGCTTCTTTGTTTATCAAGGAAGTTGTACGCCTACACGGCATTCCTCCTGCTAACATCACCTCTGACCGTGGGGTGCAATTCACATCCCGATTTTGGAAATCCTTATGTGAAGCCCTGGGCATTAAACACTGTTTTTCATCTGCCTACCATACACAGACTAACGGTCAAACAGAAAGGGCAAACCAGACCCTGGAACAGTATCGGCGTTGTTTTTCTTCATTTGCGCAAGATGACTGGGTCTCTCTTTTGACGTTAGCGTAATTTGCATACAATAACTCTATACATTCTGCAATCAAACAAACACCCTTTTTTGCTAATTATGGGTTTCACCCATCCTTCTTGTCTGATGTTCCCAATGAATCTTCAGTTCCAGCAATACAGGATCGTCTAGACTTCTGGAGGTCCAACAACCAACTCTTGCAAGAAACCATCTCTAAATCCCAAGAAAGTAATAAGAGGTTCTATGATAGGTGGAGAAGAGGTAACCTAGACCTTCAACTAGGGGATAAAGTGTGGCTTTCCTCTACAAACCTAAAGTTGGCTTGTCCCTCTAAAAAATTAGGACCAAGGTACATTGGGCCGTTTCCAGTTAAGAAGAGGATCAATGCTGTTGCCTTTGAGCTTAGCCTGTCAGTGAGTTTGAGGATTCATCTGCTTTTTCACATCTCCCTCTTAAAACGATCCATGGCTAACCCCTTCCCTGATCGTGAACCCGAGACTCCTGCTCCATTGCTTGTTGAAGGAAATGAGGAGTTTGAGGTTGAAGCCATTCTGGATTGCAGGAAGAGAAGTGGTCAAACCCAGATTTTAATCAAATGGAAGAGCTATGGCCCTGAAGACAACTCTTGGGAGCCTTCCTCCAATGTACTTGCTCCACGGTTAATTCAGGCCTATCTTTACCTTCACCCTGCGAAAAATTTCCTGGTGGGCATCCGGAGGCTGCCCGTAAGGGGGGGCAATATAAGAAAACTATTAGTTTCCTTCCGATGCGCACTCATGTGCATGCGCGCACACATGGGCGCCCAGAGATGCTTAGGCGCACCAATGCGCATGCGTGTGCGCAACGAGCTTGCTCCTAATGCCAATTGGCGCCAGACGCCCTATTTAAAGAAGTTCCCTGGCCCCAGACCTTTGCTGACTGGTCTTCAGCTACTACCTGATATCCTGAATCCTGCTGTTATCCTGCTTGATACCTGTTGCTGAGCCTGGCTTGCCTTGACCCTGCTTCTGGACTCTGCTTCTGTTCCGACTACTGGTTCCTAAACCTGGCTACCCATTTGACCCTGCTTCCACCTGCTGCCTTGTACCTTGCTGTCTGCCTGTTACCAGACCCGGCCTGCCTTGTGAGCCTGCTTCTGCTTATCGCATTGTACCTTGCTGCCCGCCTGTTACCAGACCCAGCTACCCTTGTGACTCTGCACCTGCTTCCTGTGTGGCACCTGCTTCCTGTGTGGCTCCTCATCACCCTCTGAGTGTCTGCGACTTCAGTCTTGCGACTCTGCGACTTCCTGCTGCAAGTCTACCAGGGACTTTCATCATCTGGCGTTCCAGTGCCACCGTTCCAGCGGAGTGCCTCTTCAATCCCGGCTGATCCTTGGTGCACAGCTGCCTTCCCTGATCTGATGGTCCTCCAGCTCATCCAGGCTTGCATCCTCTGCTACAGGTTTCCGGGTCTACATATGCAGGCACTCGTGTTCCTCCTATCCCTCGGTTCCCTCTGTTCCACTTCCAGCCGGACCGGGGCTGGAGATACAAGAGAGGCTGACCTCGTCATTTCAGTCTCCCTTCAGGTACGTGACACCTCTGATGCTTCTGCCATCACCAATGTAACCAACCCTACTCTGCTCTCTTCAGCTAACACCTCTCCTCTCCCACATCTCCACCTCCCACATCTCCACCTAACTGTGTCACCTTTAATGCTAAACCTATCAGTCTCCCTCAGCCACATTTGGGGCGTTTTCTCCGCCGATTGTGAGTCTGCTATAGAGAGAGAGATGGATAGGAAGAAACGGGATAAAACATCCAAAATCCTTGTGTCTCAAGCCCCTTATGCAGAACAAACGGGCCAGGATCGTGGGGTAAAGACACATCTAGGGATGAGCCGAAAACCCCCATGTTCGGTTCGCACCAGAACATGCGAACAGGCAAAAAATTGGTTTGAACACGTGAACACCGTTAAAGTCTTTGGGACACATTGTTTTTTCCAATTTGAAATGAGAATAGGTGGAGAGAGTTTTTTTTCTTTCTCTCTTTATTAATAACACAGAACACTTGATAGTGAACTTAAAAGGGAAAAGGGAGGGGAAGGGTAAAATAGGGGATGGGAAAGAGGGCACTAGGCACTAAAAGTCCAAAGTATGGATTTGTGAGCTGGTGGAGGGAAGGAGGGGAAGGGAGATAGCGGAGGGTTGAGGATTGGGAAAGAGGGAAGAGAAAAGATAAAATCCCCCCCTCCTGCATGTTTCCCGGGTCCTCCCATTAAAACACAAAGGTCACGGAAGTTGTATAAAAAGGGGTGGGGGGATGTTGAAAGAGGGAGGTAGGGTGGGGCAAAAGGGAAGGAGGAGGAGGGAAGAGAAGGGAGAAAAAGAAGGAAAAAGGGGTAAGTCAGGCACGTTGTTTTTTTTTTGTTTTTTTTTTCAATTTGAAATGAGAATAGGTGGAGAAAGTTGTTTTTTCCTTTTCTATGTGTTTTTTTTTTTTTCCTTGGAGCCAGAGAGTGGTACTCGTGACTCCTCATAAATTAATGATAACACAGAACACTTGATAGCGAACCTAAAAGGGAAAAAGGGAGGGGAAGGGTAGAATAGGCGATGGGAAAGAGGGCACTAGGCACCAAAAGTTAAAAGGATAGATTTGTGAGTTGGTAGAGGGAAGGAGGGGAAGGGAGGTAGCGGAGGGTGGAGGATTGGGAGGAGGGGGGGGGAGAAGGGGGAGAAGGAAAGGGGGGAAAAGGGGAGGAAGGGGAGTAAGATATATCACAGAGACCATGTAGATAAACTAAAAGAGATAGAAGAGAGGGGAGAAGAGTAAAGGATGTTAAGGGAATGACCCATTTTCTGGTGTAAGTGTATGTTTAGTATATTGTTTTCTTTTTGTTGTAATGTATATGTGTTGATTGGCAATGACATAAAAGATATATGTATGTATGTAAAAAAACCTTTTGAATAAAAAATTATAAAAAATAAATAAATAAAGTCTTTGGGACACGAACATGAAAAATCAAAAGTGCTAATTTTAAAGGCTAATATGCAAGTTATTGTCATAAAAAGTGTTTGGGGACCCGGGTCCTGCCCCAGGGGACATGTATCAATGCAAAAAAAGTTTTAAAAACTACAGTTTTTTTGGGAGCAGTGATTTTAATAATGCTTAAAGTGAAACAATAAAAGTGAAATATTCCTTTAAATTTCGTACCTGGGAGGTGTCTAAAGTATGCCTGTAAAGTCGCGCATGTTTCCCGTGTTTAGAATTGTCCCTGCACAAAATGTAATTTCTGAAGGAAAAAAAGTAATTTAAAACCACTCACGGCTATAATGAATTGTTGGCTCCCCGGCAATACAGATCAAAGTCATTGAAAAAAACGGCAGGGGTCCCCCCCACAGTCCATTACCAGGCCCATTGGGTCTGGTATGAATATTAAAGGGAACCAAAAAAAAACCTGGGGTCCCCCCAAATTACATATCACGCCCTTCAGGTCTGGTATGGATATTAAGGGGAACCCCGCACCAAATAAAAAAAATGGCCTGGGGTCCCCGCCAAAAATCCATACCAGACCCTTCAGGTCTGGTATGGATTTTAAGGGGAACCCCGCACCAAAATTAAAAAAAATGGTGTGGGGTCCCCCAAAAATCCATACCAGACCCTTATCCGAGCACGTAACCTGGCAGGCCGCAGGTAAAGAGGGGGGACGAGAGAGCGCCCCCCCTCCTGAACCATACCAGGCCACATGCCCTCAACATGGGGAGGCTGTCCCCATGTTGATAAGGACAAGGGCCTCATCCCCACAACCCTTGACCGGTGGTTGTGGGGGTCTGCGGGCGGGGGGCTTATCGAAATCTGGAAGCCCCCTTTAACAAAGGGGGACTCCAGATCCCGGCCCCCCCATGTGAATTGGTAATGGGGTACAATGTACCCCTACCATTTCACAAAGAAAGTGTAACAATTTGTAAAAAAAACACGCAGACACAGTTGGACAAGTCCTTTATTTAAAAATAAAATAAATAAATAAATAAATTCCAGCAATGTAATCCCGTCGATGTCCAACGATGATCCATTCTCCAGCAACGCTGCAGTCTCCCCTCTCCAGCAGGAACGAAAGTGATCAGTGTGAAGTTTTATACTGTAATACAATTTTGGGTAGAGAGTAAATGGAAGGCATCCACAATATTGTTGTAACATCTAGATACAGAGAAAAGCCACATTGTTTGACTGTTGCTTCAAAAATCTGTAAAGATGAGTAGGTAGATTTCTGAAGCAACAGTTGAACAATGTGGCTTTTCTCTGTATCAAGATTGAAGGCCTTTTTTACTTCTGCACCCATTTTGAGACTTCCTGACCTTGCCCTATGTTCTCGAGGTCGATGCCTCTGAAATTGCCATTGGAGCCAAACTGTCTCAACGACAGGGGACAAAATCGTGAGAAACATTCAGATACAAATGTGTAGGAGATAACGATGGAATGCTGCCTTCACTCTTTTACCAATAGAAAAAAAATACAATGGGAAAAACACGAGAGCAGTTCGAAAACCATGCACCAGCCATACAAAGTTCAAAATCAGGCATGAGAATTTTAACCACAAAATCGTGCACTGATTTTGAACTTTGTATGGCTGGTGCATGGTTTTCAAACTGCTCTCGTGTTTTTCCGCATCATATTTTTTTTCTATTGGTAAAAGAGAGAAGGCAGCATTCCATCGTTATCTCCCCCACATTTGTATCTGAATGTTTGTCTCAGGTTTTAGTCTTCTCATTGTTTGTACTTAGTAACATGAATATGTTAGAACTTACTGCGACGACCCTCCTACGCGTCGCGGCTGTAGTGTTTTTGTAGGAACGGGAAAGTAAGGGTTGCAGAGGGTTTCGTTGGTGGTTTTAAAGAATGTCATTGATAATTTACCAATTTACAGGAATGTTGTTATTGTTTGCCATTCTTTGCAGGTTAAATATGAAGGATAGAGGAATAATTTTTGCTTACAAGTATTTTTTCAGGTCCAAGGAGTTTCTGAAAGTGTATGTATACAGCTGTACACATGGATAAATACACACGCCTAAGGAGATAAAAGTATCATAAGCTATTTCATTGTTTCTTTTTTCCTGCACCACTCCCTACGTTTCTTCCTTCAGTTTGTAATGAGGAAGAAAATGGGGGGATAAATGTAAGTGACAGTTTTTCAAACTAATAATACTAACCTTTCTAATTCTAACCAAGTTTGTGCCACGACTGTCTTTCTTTGATGGAATTTGAATCAACCAGCAGCAATCTGGGGAAGGACGCTCCCATAAGAACCTTTTTGTCAATGGTTCCAGGTATTACACTCCAGATGGTTAGCCACGTACAGGTTATGCAGTGACCACAGTCATTAACCACTTCAGCCCCGGACGATTTGGCTGCCAAATGACCGGGCCACTTTTTACGATTCAGCACTGCGTCGCTTTAACTGAAAATTGCGCGGTCGTGAGACGTGGCTCTGAAAAAAAAAAATTGACGTCCTTTTTTCCCACAAATAGAGCTTTCTTTTGGTGGTATTTGATCACCTCTGTGGTTTTTATTTTTTGCGCTATAAACAAAAATTGAGTGTCTTTTTTTACTTTTTGCTATAATAAATATCCCCAAAAATAATATAATTTTTTTTTCCTCAGTTTCGGCCAATAATTATTCTCCTACATATTTTTGGTAAAAAAAATGCAATAAGCGTTTATTGATTGGTTTGCGCAAAAGTTATAGCGTCTGCAACATAGGGGATAGTTTTATGGCATTTTTATTATAATTTTTTTTCACTAGTAATGGCTGTGATCAGCGATTTTTATTGTGACTGCGACATTATGGCGGACACATCGAACACTTTTGACGCTATTTTGGGACCATTGTCATTTACACACCGATCAGTGCTATAAAAATGCACTGATTACTGTGTAAATGACACTGTCAGTGAAGAGGTTAATCACTAGGGGGCGGGGAAGGGGTTAAGTGTGTCCTAGGGAGTGATTCTAACTGTCTGGGGGATGGGCTAGCAGTGACATGACACTGATCACTGCTCCCGATGAGAGGGAGAAGACGATCAGTGTCCTGTCACTAGACAGAACGGGGAGATGCTGTGTTTACACTGGCATCTCCCCGTTCTTCAGCTCCGTGACACAATCGCAGGCACCCGGCAGACATCGAGTCCGCGGGTCATGCGGGCATGGTCATGGAGCACAGGGCAGGCGCGCGCGCGGCAGCAAATTCAAAGTGATGTACGGGTATGTTACTTTGCGCATCCATGCCATTCTGCCGAAGTATATCTGCAGGAGGCAGTCGGCAAGTGGTTAAGTTCCCACATGTTGTACTTTCTTCAGCAGCTGTCACCTACATTCTTAGCTGATGGGGTAGGTGCAGTCACTGTAACATGAACTTCAAAAGGTCCACCACAGGGTCCCTCCTGGACCCTGACACAATAACCAGTTTATATTCTTTCCAACCAGGTGACTGAGTCGTTGTAAAGAAGCTTGAGGGACGAGACCATGCCAGCCACTGCAAGAAGCTGCTCAACCACACCAAAGAATGAGGAGCATCTTTGTTTATTTATATTTTTTTTGGTTAGTATATTTTAGCAAGGGTAACGATGAAAAGCATCCCAACTTATTGTTGAAGTGTATTCTCCAACTAGCTAGGAAAGCGACTGAATCTCCACTGAGCCTTGATGCCCCAGCAATGGCAGCAGTACATGCTATGTATGATTTCTGTATTGGTATGAGAAAATTAAAGACTCCAAACAGACATTTGTCAATAGAACTTAACGATTAATTCCTAGAGGGTACAATTAGTTATAGTTTTAACATTAGCTCTGGCTTTTGCCCCTCCCTCACAAAACCAGTATGGGTATCTGGACAACTAGGTAGCCCACAAGTGTGCTTCAACTTTAGTTTCGGTAGAGGGGATAACTTTGTAGGGTCCACCACCTGTAAGGAAGGTATAACAGTTAATCTAACCAACGAAACCCCTGGCCTTTTTAATAACACCAATAGAGAATAGAGAAGTAAAGTCCGCATAACGTGAGAAACCTATTATATCTCTCTTGCGGACTTCGCTTTACCCATTTTGGATACATATCTGCTTTTATAAGAGGACATTGATACCTGCCTTGCCAGTGTACTTGTACCGTATATTGACAACAGCAGTAGCAATGTCCCTGCAGATTGTCTCAAGCCTGTAAGAAGAAGTAGAATGATCTTACTAGATACTGTTTACTTTGAGCAGTATTGAGTGGACTCCATGCTGATTAAGATGGTGGATGTGCATGCATGTGGTTGGGCGGGGGCAGTGTACATGCCTCAAGTGGATTGGGCGTGTGCACTTCCCCCCCTTCCCTCCTGTGAGTGCCATCCCCTTTACTGTTGTAATTTCCTGTGATGTAATTTTGTATTGAGGAAAGGATTGGCTGTTGGGGCCATGGCTTCCTGTTTGTCATTTTTTTTTCTGATGAATAAAAGACTAAAGCCTAGTACACACGGCCGAGAATCTCGTCAGGAAAAACCTCGTTGTTTTTCCTGACGAATCTCCTGACGAGATTCTTGACAAGAATCTTGTGCTGGCCGAGTGTACACACATACGATTCAAAAGAACCGCCGTTCTTTTGAATGGCATGAACGCGGTGACGTCATCGACTACGACGAGCATGTGCTCGTCACATTCAATGCCGTCGCCGCCATCTTGCTTCACCCTACCTATGCCTTGGAAGCTACCGCGCATGCGTCAAAGTCATTTCGAGCATGCGCGGGTTTCCATGGAGGCAGGTAAGTATACACACGCTCGGGTTTCTCGTCGGGAAACAGGCCGACAAGAATCCCGACGAGAAAATAGAGAGCAGGATCTCTATTTTTCTCGTCGAGATTCTGGGCAGATTTCCCGACGAGAAACCTGAAAGCCTCGTACACACGCACGGTTTTCTGGGCAAGAAAGCTCTCCCAGAAAACCGGCCGTGTATGTACGAGGCTTGAGTCTCTGTGCTTCAGGCACAGATGTTTGAGACTCCAGCTTGAAGCAGCATCGTTTCTGATTCTACCTGGTGCCTTTGAAGTACTTCAATTTCCTTGTACCAAAGAGCTTGATACAAACGTGCTTTTAAGCATGAAGGAATTGTTTTATGCTTTGTGTGTATTTAGATGCTGGAAGTGCACATTTTGGCACGGTGTGGCTTTGCGTACAAAGCCCAAGGGAATTTCCCCAACAAAGTAAAATAAGAACTTTGTAGATTTTCCAGAGCACAGTCTAATGCATTCTCTTTGCAAAAACATTTAAATTTGTCCATAAAAAAAAAAAAATTGTACTTTTATACTACACTCTTTCACTCTACTCTGTCAAGCAGTAGACTTTGATATTGGTCTAGTGAGGTAACATTGTGACATAGTAAGCAGTGACAAATGGATTAACAAAAAAGAGTAACCTCCATCATGGGTTGTTTTATTTCACATACACTTTATAAAACACAAAAAATAATGCTAATGTAATAACTATGTACAATTGTAAATTTGGTTGAGATTCTGCAGATACAATTGCTGTATTGGAACTCAGTGATAGAAGCCCATAGTCTCTAGCATGTATTTCTATGTATGTTTTTTGAGCACAGAGAACACCAGTTAGTAAGTTGATTAAAAAGAGGACTCTTGTTGGCCATCAGTATTTGCACTAAATATTGAGTAACTTATTTTAGCATAGTATTTTTTGTCAGAATCTTCAGCTTGCATACTGTAAATTGTTTTCTGAACACTTAGATTTTGTAAACTCTAGTGGATTATTATTTACATCTGATATATGCAGTTCGATAGCTCTTTTACAAGAGAATTAAGAAGCGCCTTAGTAGCCAAAAGAATGATAATGTTAATGAGATAATGATAATGATAATGAGAACCTCTTCTCTTGGTCAATAAAGTTGGATGTAACACTTTTATAGCATCTGTTGAAGGATGATCATAATTCAAGCGGTAGATCCTCTGCAGGGTGCAAAACAAACTGTGTTATTGGCTGAGAAGATCAAAATATTGTCTAAAGAACAGTGTTTTAATAAAATTCTGGATAATAAATACACTATCAAATGTTAAAAAGCATGGAGGCTGCTGCCACACAGTGTCTCTCTATCGTTTCCTACACATATAGATTTCCATCCTCTAGATTCACATAAGAGTATTTCTCTGTAACACATGATATAATTAGTTTTCTTGAAGAAATCTGATGAATATCTAATCCCAGATTGTTTGCAATATTTGCAATAACGGAATAATTTCCTCTGCAATGGAATAATGAATCTGAGCAGAAGTGAATGACAGAGCCAGGAAAATTACTTGCCAGCTGATCCCTTTGTGTGTCTTTTGTGAAGTTTGGGGGTTAATTAGCTTAAGCGAAGAGCTCACCAGTGAGTAGAGTCCACTCCAGTTCTGCCAGTTTAAGGGCTTGTTGGGCCACTTTTATTAAACAAAAATAAACACAGTCCTTCCAAGAGTCCCACTCAGGGGTTTAAACTTCACACAGCAATAATGTAATAATGAACAAAAAATACCAAGCCATCTGGCTCTCTGGACAGGACTGCTGCTCAGGCTTTGGTCCCCTTGATCCTGTAACAGTGTCCCTGTTTGGTACACACTCTGTTCCTCTGCTGGCACTCTCTTTTACAGTTCGTTTGCTGCTACAGGCCACAGGCTTGGTCCCTCTGTCAACCTGCACTGTGCAGACATGAGTGCTCCTCCCTTGCACACCAGGACTCTTTGGGAGGTTGGAGCCCAGAACCTTGGTCCTAATTCTACTATTAGCCCAGGACCCACCTGCATAATCAACCTCCTGGCTGTTCCCAAAACCTGGATCCAGGATTGGTGATTTCCTCCCACCCAGATCTCTGAGAAATCTCCAGGCTCCAAGTCCTCAACTAGATTTTTTTAACCACAGAGGAAACTGACAAAATAGATTCCTCCACATTAAACAATCATCCAGGAGCCCCTAAACCTGTTTGGTTCAAAATCCTGGGAGACGAGGGAGGCGCATGCGCGGTAGCTTCCAAGATGGCCGCAATGCCCTGAAGCTCCGCTCTGCTCCGGTCTTTTAACCCCCGCCGCAGTGTTCAGAGTGCTCGTTCTGGGCCAGCTCCACTGGCGATCAATTGGGGAACATCCCGGGATCACCCTGAAGGGGTCTCTCCCGGCAGCTGGGATTAGCTTTGAGGCCCCTCAGCCAATCCAAGACGGCGTCCATGGCAGCACAAGACAGGAATGCAGAGACAGAGGAGTCGATCGCTGACCAGGGCACAGAGGGCTCTTCTGTTCTCCCTCCACCACATAACACAGTGAGTGACTACCTCCAGACTGCACCCTCCCCTGCATCCACTGAATCCCTGATTGGGAAGACATTAGATGGTCTTTTCCTTATACCTATGAATGATCCCTTGGCTAGCCTAGATCCTTGTGCTAGCAGGAACTACAACTTCCCACTCACTCCCACTGACTTTTTTTCCATGATGGCTGCCTTCTCCAAAATGTAATCAAGAGGCCTAGCCCAAACTGCTGCCCAGATAACTTTCTCTATCCATGCTGACCTACAGCACTAGGATTAAAGTTATGGAAAAGAAAGCTGATCAGTCTGTCGCAAAGAATTCAGGATATACAAGACCAATTAGAAACTGCACTTTCTAAAATTGATGACTGAAAACGGGTCCAGACGCTACAACTTCAGGATAAGTGGTCTCCCTGAATCAGTGAAAGAGGTGTATCCAGCAATTCAGTCCTTCATTAAGGACTTGATTCCAGACATCCCAGAACACCGCCTGGAATTTTATTTTATCATTGTCAAACTGTAGTCAAACAGTTGTATGACTAGCTACTGTGACTCCTGCTTCCCCCTTCCATTACATAGCCCATTGTTTATCTGACTAAATTTCTCATTTTATTACCCTGAGTTATGTGTGTGTGTGTGTTTCGAGAGATCATTGTTTTTAACATTTTGCTAAAGCTTTGTGCATCATACTGTGTGGGCCTTAGGAGAAGGGGATAGACACTTTGAAAATTTAACTGTTAGTGCAAATAAAAAATTATCATGGACAGTTACCATAAAATGTTCATAAAATAAGTAGTATCTCTACATTAACATCTACAAACTTACTTATGTTTTTCTTATTCGTGTTAAAATATTCATAACATTAACTATGAGAGTTTTGGAGGAGAATTCAGAAACACATGCAGGCGGCACAGATAGGCAATATATATTCCCCCATTGATAAACACATAGTAGACACTCACAATTACCATGTACCCAGTCCCCTGAATTGTCCTCCAAAACTTACGTGTGGTCTTACTAGTATAGTAAGCACCACATAGGCACATCATGATATAGATAACACCAGTGGAAAGGCAGTTGACAAAGTGTTTGGGACAAAAAAAACATCCATTGGGAAGACGAGGAGTGCGGTCCAGGCAATTATATTTGCAAAAGTTGCATGTTCCACAGGGAAACGTGCCCATGGGGTTAAACATAATGGACCCACTATTAGGGGAAAAGTTACTGGAGACCAATCTGTCATGAAGAAACGGGACTCTCCGGAAGGTAATTTGAGGATGTGAGGGAATAATTCTAGCCACCCTTGAGTCTGAAATCAAAAGGTGCCATTTGTTATATTTTTTTATGTATTTCTTAACAGTAGTGTGTTTTGTATCATAACTCATAAGGGGTAATAATGCGTATCGGCTGATCGTTGATTTTTTTTCTTTTTAGGTGCAAAAAATAGCTGTGATCATGATTGTTGTGTAGCTCTGTTGTAAGCCTTGCAGGCGCAGGACATGGAGCATCCTCTCTCCAAAAGGCGACACTTCAGTTTATCAGCTGCTAATTTAAATTGAGCATCTTCACAACAGTTGCGCCAAAGGGGAACATATTGTGAATGTGAAGTAGATTGTATTAGAGGAGCAGGGTGGAAAATATTAGCTTGGAGAATTGTATTTCCCACTGTGGGTTTCCTGTATATATTGCTTCTCAGGACCCCTTCATTAGTTACTTCAATTTCCAAAGCAACAAAAGTCACTTTCTGGCAGCCAAAGGCCATAGTGAAGGCAATATTATAAGAAATGGCATTCATAACTTCAAGATATTCATGTAATAAGGATATTGGGCCATCCCAGATCAAAAAATATCAGATAGGACCTGTCTGATTCCCAGGCTGAGAGCTCTGCCTGCCTGTCTCAGGTGAGTATAAATTGCCCCATGAGGGAGGGCCAAGACCCGACCATAGAAATCCCTAAATGTGTATGAGAGGAGCCTGGGAGATGTGTGAACCCCGAACAGGACTTTTCCTGACTCTCTTTGGGACGCTCTGCTACAGTGGACAAGACCATGCTACAAGCTTAAGGAGAAAGAAGTTGCTACCCTTTTGAAGACCCTCAAAAAAGCTACATAGTTACAGTAAATTCAACCAAGTATGTATACCTTCCGATACAAATTAGATCCTTGCGTGGACTCAAAGTAAGGCTTGTCTAAAATGTATGGACATTTATGTAAGAACTGTAGTAACCAGCAGATAAGTACAACCAAGTATAATGAGAGTAGATTCTCTACCTGTGCAGAAAAGCTGATTGCTGGATTAGGATTCCTGGCCAGCAGTACCTGCATCAGCAGTCAAAATAGGAAGCCACTAATGTTGGAGACCCACATTTATTTAGAAAAGGGGAGGAGATCCAGAAGCTGGAAGGAGGAGAGACTTGAGGGCTAGGGAGTGTATAAAAAGATATCGCAATTGTGCAACAGAAAACCAGATGAGGTCACAAACAGAAAGATATTTAAAAAATGCTCCCGAATGTGCAATTGCAAAAAGTGTGAAAGTGACTGTGATAGTGTAATCTGTGTGATTTCACTATCCGAGGAATAATCCTCAATGTGAAATGGTGGATGCACTGAAAATTTTTAATATAATCGAAGCTAGACCAAGATTATTAGTAAAATCACAAAATTAAAAAGTATGTTGATGAAATTGGATATGAGTAGGGAAAGAAAGAGGGAGTGGACTGTGTACTGTAAAAATATCTGTACACACAGATACATCCACACCAATGTATGCACAACTTCACACACAAATGCACATATAAAAATATAAACGCATGGCCAAAGGAATGGTTATGGGTTATGTACTTAAAGGTGGTGCTAAAATGCTTCAATCGCCTCATTTAGACCATCAGGGGATAATGTATTGAGTCTATGAATCCAAAATGTTTCTCTAACTAGCCTATATGTTGCAGTTTTTTGATTCCAGAACTTCTTCTATTATAGTTGCTATTAAAACCATTTTAATCCTTATTGTGATTAGGGATGAGCCCGATGTTCGAGTCGAACGCAAATTCGAAAAGTCTATGGGTGATTAACATGAAAAATCAAAAGTGATCATTTTAAATGCTCATATGCAAGGTATTATCATAAAAAGTGTTTGGGGACCTGGGTCCTGCCCCAGGGGACATGTATAAAAGGGCCTGGTATGGACTGGGGGGTTCCTACGCCATTTTAATTTATTGAATTATCATCTATATTGCCGGGTCCGGCAATACATTACAGCCACAAGCAAGTTTAAATTAATTTTTTTCCTTTAGAAATGTCATTATTGCTGCGGCACAGATGTGCCACTTTACAGGCATCCTTTTTTTTGTTTTTATTGTTTCACTTTAAGCATTATTAAAATCACTGCTCCTGAAAAAATGATCATTTTAAAAACTTTTTTTGTCCCCTGGGGCAGTACCTGGATCCCCTCACACTTTTTATGGCAACAACTTGCATATAATGCCGCGTACACACGATCATTTTTCACGTCGTGAAAAATTACTTTTTTTTTTCAACAAGAAAAACTACCGTGTGTGGTCTTTTTGTCATTTTTCCCGACGTGAAAAACGGCATTAAAAACGATGAGAAAAATTAGAACATGCTCTAATTTTTCTCGTCGTTTTTCCCGTCATTTTTTTCCGCTGCAGTTTTCCCATAGGGAAACACTGCCACGAAGCCTACACACGGTCGTTTTTCTCGACAAGAGACAAAATGACGGGAAAAACGACCGTGTGTGGGGGAACAAGCCGTTCCCTCGTTTTTCATGTCATGATTCACGCCGGTTTTTTAACCGCCGTGAATCACGATCGTGTGTACGCGGCATAAGACTTTAAAATGAGCACTTTTGATTTTTCATGTTCGTGTCCCATAGACATTAATAGGGTTCGCATGTTCACTAGAACTTTTTGCCCCTGTTCGTGGTGTTCTGGTGCAAACTGAATCGGGGGGGGGGGGTAACGGTGTGAAGGAACCACCAGCACCCAAAGCCCAATTTTTTTGCACCTGTTACTTTTATCCAAAGTCTGCGAAAGAGACACCAAATTTTATCCAAAAAGCTCTAACCTTGTTCCGAGTGCACTAAATTGTGGCCTCATCATACAAACTGGCCCCCAAGCTGTTGTTTATAAAATTAAGAATGCTTGCAGGGGAAATTTAATTTTTTGGGCTTTATAAATGTCATTAATACTACAGCAGGTTCTATATATGGTACAGATGTGTCACATTACAGGCAGACTAAGGAGACCCCCAAGGCACTATATTTAAAGGAATTTTTTCAATTTTTGGTTTTTTTTATTCGGTGCTAAACTTTTGCGTTCGGCCCATCTCTAGTCTTAAAAAATCCACAAATTTGCAGCTCCATGAATACACCAGGGAAGTACTGCACACTGCAACAGCAAAAAGAAAAACAGTGAAACACACTAGATGCAGAAAAATAAATGTATTATTAATAATAATTAATAATAATAATAATAATAATAATTAAAAAAAAACTACACTCACAAGTATGTGTAGTTAAATCACAGGAGGCTGTCATCACCAACTGCATAATCCCAGGCAGCCAAAACTCCCTCATCATTAGCTAACTCATGGGGATGAATATTTTAAAGAGCAACCAAGGCAGCTTTGCACCTCAAACAAAATGTAATAAAGAGTTCAAAAACATAACACTGCTGACTGTTCACAGACTATAAACATGTATAGACTTTGCACTCCACATGCTGACACTGGCATGTTTTATTTAAGGCTCCACCTTGCTTGTGAGTGTCATTACTTTTTTTTTGTTTGTTTTGTTTATTACCAATAAATGACTAACGTGCTTCAGTTTTTTTTTTCATGGGTCCAGTGCTCACTTCTTGCGTTATCTTATTGAAATTAATTAGCCATCCCAATCCTTATATTGAGACCACAGAATGATTATCCTTTGTGTTTTGGAGATGAGAGAGTAGGTAGGTTTAAGAAATTTAACAAGTGAAAACTGGGCGAGGCTGAAAACAAAAATGCTGTGTGTTGTCAGTCCACAAGGAGCCAAGTGCATTTCTGGCGGATCAACAGGTAGTTTTTCTGCATATGTTTTTTTTTTAATTTTGCCTTGACATACACTTCAGGAAAAATTGGGAAATGGGAAACATTCCCATTGCATACATACAGTAGTAAAGTGATTATAAATAGCATTATTGCTGGGATAGGGGGGGAGACAAGTTTTCTTTAATTTTCTTATTATATGGCTAGATATACATCAGCTAATATGACAATAGCAACATGATTTTAAAGGACATTAAATGTCATATTATCAAAAATATAAGAAACTGCTTTAAGTTTTCAAACTTTGGATATCAAATATTATATGTGTTGTGACAAAACACCATATTCATATAGTTCCACTTTACCTTGTAATAAAACCACAATGAACTAACTAGTATATAATGTTATAATTCTACCCACATGCAGCAACAGTTACCGTAAAATACAAATGTGCCAGTATGCAGTCACTTTTCTTCATTCAATGCACAGGGACCAATATCCTGAGCTGTGTCATATCTATATCTAGTGTATGTTCCTTGTGTAGTGTAAAGTCCAGACTGCATCATTTGTTCCACGTGTAGCGATACTAAATCCATATAAAGTCAGATTTCCATGCACATGGCTGTTTTCTTATATACATTGTCAATGTATCAAGTATCCCGTATGTTTTTGGTAACTGCATATGTACTCTCAACTCATAATATGTCATTATGCCAATAGCCGGTCACTGTTTTCTATATATAGCTATATTTGGATATAGTCAATGTTATAGCATCAGAATTCTAAAAGACATGCGGCACCCATGCTCAACCTAAAGAAAGAAAACATGTTTATTTATTAATATTTATTACAGTTACTCATATAGTGCTGTCAATTTATGCAGCGCTTTACATATATATTGTATATTCACATGAGTCCCTGCCCTAAAAGAGCTTAAAATCTAAGGACTCTAAGAGCCGGTTCACACAGGGGCAACACGACTTCCAGCGCGACTTTGGGAGGCAACTTTGAAAATGACTTGAGCATGAATCACAGCGCGACTCCAGGCAACTCACAAGGCAACTTCAAGTTGCCTCCAGGACAGGCGACTTTCCAGTGGCCAATCAAACAATAATCAGCTCTGTGGGAGGGGTTTGCCTGGAAAACAATTTTTACTTCCTGGAAAGTTGCTTCAGTTAAGACAGGGGATCCGACTTGGAGGCAACTTCCATTGAAATAAATGGGTACAAGTCGCCTAGAAGTCGGATTGAAGTCGTACAGGAACCTTTTCTGAAGTCGGAGAGACTGCAGTAGTGTACATTAAGATGCCTCCATTCACTTCCATTACTTTTCTAAACCGTGCGACTAGGGGCGACTTGGGGCGACTTGAAGTCGGATCCCAGGACGCCCCTGTGTGAACCGGCTCTTACTCACATTCATACATACACTTACTAGGGTCAATTTAGACAGGAACCAATTAACTTACTAGCATATCTTTGGAGTGTGGGAGGAAACCAGAGTACACAGAGGAAATCCACACAAGCACAGGGAGAACATGCAAACTCCAGGCAGGTAGTGTCATGGTTAGGATTCAAACCTATGATCCTAGTGTTGCTAGGGTGGTCGGAAACAGTTTAACAAGAACAGTTTCTTTTATCTATGAAAAGTAGAGTAAATAGTCCCAGATACATTTTTTAGAAACCTCTAGCCAGTATGTGTGGCTGTGTGATGATACCAGCGCTATACTGGCCTTATCAGAATTCAGATTTCTTAATAAGAAAAGCTTTCAGATATCATTGATAATAGGAATGGGTGGTGATAAGAACTAAATGAAATTGGTGGTACAAAATACAAGAAATAAATGTCTTAAAGTGATTGTAAACGATCACCTTGTAAAAAAAAGAAAAAAAGAAAAGAAATGAAAGGCAAATCATTTGTGTAAAGATATAAAAATACATTATAAATACATGTTTTCCCTTTTTTTTATATGTGATCACATTCCCTCTGCTGCATAAGAGCTGGGGGGGGGGGGGGGCAGTAGCACACTGAGTTTTGGGGAAACAAACGCTTTACGTGTATAACAAATAGTGAAGCAGCGCTAATAGTCAAAGTGCAATTAAATAAAACATATACAAAGAGCATAAAACAAATAAATAGTTCAAAAGAACATACAATATTAGTAACTAAAACACCAACTTCCTTGAAGTCTTTGTGAATATAAGTGAAATATCATGAATTCTTCAATGCATCAAAACATAATATAGACTCGATAAAGTCACGTGATCTGTGACGCACTGCGTCGGGAGGAGGAGCTAAGTGACGTCTACTTCCAGTTTACGGCCGTGACCGGAAGTGCTTGCTGTGTTTTAGCATTTTTGTTATTTGGGCGTTTTTTGCTATTGTTTTTATACTTAATTTTAAAATAAACGCTTGTGTGTTTACGCTGGAAATCGGTGAGAGGTCAATCTGACCCTTATGGATACATCTAAAAGCTCTGCGGAAGCGGTGGGGAGAAAAAAAGCTGCGGTGATCTGCTGTGGAGTCTATGCTGGAGAGTGATCAGAGCTGTATCTGACCCTTATGGGTCTATCTACAAGGTGAGAGGCTGGTACTACCGGGGGAGGATTGTGGAATTATATATATACCTGTGGCTTTCCATTTGATGTGAATACTGGGACTCCCACACCCGTTCTTTTCCCTCTCCTCTCTCCTTGTCTACTGGATTATTTCCATCTTTCCATCTTTCCATCTTTCCAGGGAGATTGTTATGGATTATACGAATTTTATGACCATACACTTTTGTTTTTGATAATTATCACTTTTGGATACACTTCCGTTTTGGATAATTATCACGTTTGGACTCACATCATCATTTTTTGCATTTTATATACAGTCTATATTATGTTTTGCTGCATTGAAGAATTCATATTTCACTTATATTCACAAAGACTTCAAGGAAGTTGGTGTTTTAGTTACTAATATTGTATGTTGTTTTGCTCAGCGGGGATCGCTCCGTTAAACCCCGCTGAGCCGGCGGATGACTGGGCGGTCCCCGCACACTGTGCAGGGACCGCCCTGTCAGAGCGACGCTCTCCCCTATGGGGGGATCGGATGACGACGGACCGTAGAGTCCGTTGTCATCCGATCCGATCCGCAGACGGAAGGAAAAATAGGGTTTTCCTCCGTCACACATTTGAGGATCGGAGCGGGTCGGATGTCAGCGGACATGTCACCGCTGACATCCGTGGCTCCATAGGAGGACATGGAGCATCCGTTCAGGTCCGCCTAAAAAACTGACAGGCGGACCTGAACGGACCCTCCGTGTGAAAGAGCCCTAAAAGTTCAGCAGCTATCTGTCATCATTTTTCACTTAATTATTTTTATTAGACGTTAGTTTCTTTATTCAATTACATCAAGTGGTAGGTGCACTAGTACCCCCCTTTTTTATTAAACGCTTTATGTGATAGTGCACAGGTAACATGTAGCTGAATAACTCTAGATTTCTGGAGTAAAGCCGATTGTGAATTCTGGTGTGGGCTAAGAAAGCATAGCAAATGATGCTTGGTTTGAGATTTGTAGCCAATTTTTTGCACTAAATAAGTTAATGCCCATTGATCAACAAAAGGATTAAAAGGCTATGGCCAATATACATATTTTTCGTTTGTTATGCAATTTTTTATTTTCAGTAATGACATCACATTTATGAAATTATAGGTATATTTGGTTTATGTCTTTTTTTCTTTTCAATATGTTTATCGAGTTTTGACATATGATATAAAATGAAAACAATATGAATAACCGACCCGCAAGGCCGAAAGTGAAGAAATATAATTACATAAACCGAAAACCGTAAATTGAAGGACAACTAAAACCCATATTTACACGTAACCAAGGCTAAGGATGAAAAAATATAAAAGAAAACAATATAGCTTCTCTAAGTGAAGAGACAGTGCTCCCCCCTTGATCAAGGACCCCCACGGGTCAAGTGGTTAACAAGGTCCGGTTAGGTAGACAATCCAGGCCTCATTTGCCTGAAGGGATACAGCCACACCACCCCTGTGGGAGCAAACTGTGGATGTGGAGATACCCTCATGGCAATTTGGAGGCCAGTATCTTGTCCCCCCCAAACTTATCAAATTTAAAGTCAATGGGTCATCCTAGATCGAGGGAGAGCCCGTTAAATATAAACCAAAAGAAATAAAAGAAAGGTCTGGCATCACCAGTAACACATCTCCATCCCTAATAATAAATAGAAACATGGATGTCGCCCTTGGGACTTTGAATGAGGTGTGCACAATTGGCTGATAAAATTTACAAAATGTAAGTACAGTAAAGTATTTATTACAGAAATAGTCACACATAAAAAAGTAACATACAAAGGCAAAGCCGATACAATATTGCACATAGTTAAAGATTGCATTGCATTTAAAGTACATGAGTATACATGACATCTATAACAGCTGACGCGTTTTGCGAGATGTGGCTCCCTCTTCAGGGGTGGATGCATGTGGGATATATCTGGAAATGAATAATCAAAAAGTAATGTAACTCGTGAATAAATGATGGAAAAATGGTAAGAGGGGCCTCACAGAAAAAAAAGACCAATACTCACCAAACGGCAAAGCCTAGGTGCCTGTGGCTGTGTTCACCGAGGATGGCAGCAATATATGCTTGGGAAGGGAGCTGAGGAAGCAGTGCCAACCAAAAAACCCAGACCAAGGAACAATGGGAAGGCGGACATGGCCTGGGTAGAAATGAGTGACCTTGAAGATCCTAAGTAATCCGCTCAGGTGTCAGCTAAAATGCAATGTGATATGTATATAATCAAACATTGGTAAATTAGCAAAATAGTAACAGAGTATATGATAAAAATGCATGAATGCATGTATAAACCAACCTGTTGTGATGGTTAGACGGATAGGGCCAAGTGAAAATGTGTGCAATACTGCAGATATATGAAAGGGGATGTCAGTAAAGGCAATCCCTAAAAGGAAAAAGAGAAACGTGAAAGTGTGAAGTTGAGTGCATGTGCGCAGTGTCCTATCCAGAAGTTGTCATTGGGAAATAGACGTATGACTGCTGCCAGCATTGCTGCAGAGGTTGAAGGGGTGGGGGTCAGCATGTCAGTGCTCAGACCATACGCTGCACACTGCATCAAATATGTCTGTATGGCTGTCATCCCAGAAGAAAGCCTATTCTAAAGATGATGCACAAGAAAGCCCGCAGTTTACTGAAGACAAGCAGACTAAGGACATGGATTACTGGAACCATGTCCTGTGGTCTGATGAGACCAAGATAAAATTATTTGGTTCAGATGGTGTTAAGCGTGTGTGGCGGCAACCAGGTGAAGAGTACAAAGACAAGAGTGTCTTGCCTACAGTGAAGCATGGTGGTGGGAGTTTCATGGTCTGGGAGTGCTTCATTGATGGAACCATGAATGCCAACATGTACTGTGACATACTGAAGCAGAGAATGATACCCTCTCTTCGGAGACTGGGCCACAGGGCAGTATTCCAACATGATAACGACCACAAACACACCTCCAAGATGACCACTGCCTTGCTAAAGAATCTGAGGGTAAAGGTGATGGCCAAGCATATCTCCAGGCCTAAAGCCTATTGAGCATATGTAGGGCATCCTAAAATGGAAGGTGGAGGAGCACAAGGTCTCTAACATCCACCAGCTCTGTAATGTCATCATGGAGGAGTGGAAGAGGACTGTCGTGGCAACCTGTGAAGCTTTGGTGAACTACTTTCCCAAGAGGGTTAAGGCAGTGCTAGAAAATAATGGTGGCCACACAAAATATTGTCACTTTAGGCCCAATTTTTACATTTTCATTTGGGGTGTACTCACTTTTATTGCCAGCGGTTTAGACATTAATGGCTGTGTATTGAGTTATTTTTATGGGACAGAAAATGTACACTGTTATACAAGCTGTACATTCACTACTCACTCGCTACATTGTAGCAAAGTGTAATTTCTTCAGTGTTGTCACAAAAAAATATATAATAAAATATTTACAAAAATGTGAGGGGTGTACTCACTTTCATGAGATACTGTATATATGTATATATATATATATATATATATATATATATATTCCTTAAAGGCTTAGTCCACCTTCTGGCCATCATTTGGACAAATTATATGCAGAAACAGGCAGTGATTTTCCCCAGCCTCAGGTCCATATAGAGGTACAGACCTGATGGAGGATTAACTACAGAATGGAGGGTGGAAGGTTCGCTGTGTGCTTTGTATAGTGCCTCCACTGCGGTGGCAGATGGGACATGTAGGCATTTCCTGGGATCACTCCTGGACTGTGAGCAGAGTCCTACACAACCATGCTAAATTGAAATCATTACAATTTGCCACAGGCAGAAGCACCCCACAAATTAATTAAGGAGGTTGTTGGATTTTGGAAATGGTATACGTGATAATGCTTCATGTTGCACCCTTCATATAGATGTAACATGAATAATGGTCTAAAAGTCGGGCTTCCATTTCATATTTATTTGAGCATGCTGCTCAGTTGTATGCACAAGAATAACCTTACAACTTGCATTAAACTTACAGCAGTGCATAAAAGTATACCTGAATTTAAAAACGTTTACATTGTAAGATATTTAAACCTTAAAACATGCACTCTTTGCCTTTAAGAAAGATTGGTCAAAAGACACAAGTCAGGAATGTACTACCTAATTTATCAAGGAAGAAAGCTAAGTGCAACGGCAAATCAATACTTTATAGACATTCATATGTTAAGCACAATCTGAAAGCCTTTTTAAAACCTATTATCTCCCCAGACTGGCTGTAATGCTGACCTCACTAATATGGACATCATTTTTTGTGTGCTCAGTGTGTGCTACTAAAGTATTAAGCACATTAACATTCTTAAAGTGCATATAAAATTATTCTATTTAATACATTATCATATTCACAGCATTATTATTATGTAAATTGTGTGCTGTAAAGTAAATTTATTTTTTGAAAGGGTTGCTTCTTTTTTTTTAATGATATTTTTATAAAATGTTGAGTAGAATTTTTTTCATGGAAATTGGTTTACATTTGTATACTGCATATACACTGTATATACATAGTCAAGTATCTTTGAGCTTTTCTAGTCACTGTGTTCTGCTCATATGACTGGCTTATTAATCAAATAAACCTCCACTTCAGTAACATAAACACCCCCCATTTCCACCTAGTCCAGTCATAGAACACTTTCTATTCATTCAGAGAATGCAAAGCATGCTGCTGATCATGGGTGCAGTGCTCTGTTGGCTCCTTATAAATTAAATAAATGCACATTTTTTTTACCTGCAAAAAAATGTGCATTTATTATTATTATTATTATTTTTATATTTTCAAAAGCTGAACGTTAGCTTTTAAGCTGACTCACCAGATGCACTGGAGAAATGCAGCAGCAACTCCTCCCCTAGGCTGTGCAATAGGACTGGAGCCAAGAAGGAGCTTCCATTAACTTTTTCTATGAATGAGCCACAGGGAAAATTGGCATACGAAAGAGCAGGTGAAGCTCATTCATATACAAATCTCACCCCCAGCTTAATTATATGCAAGTCATACACTGGTTACTTATTATACAAATCCCATTGTGGTTTTAATATTATTGAACTATGGGCACAGTGTACAGGTGCAGAGCCACCTTGTGCACGGGATGCAGTAAGAAGGGTAAAAATGAAGGACAGCCCCACACAATGTTGAGAGTTCTTTTTTTAGCAGTGCATTGTTGTATTGTAGTATTGTAAATGCTGTGTGTCTTTTTATATAAATAGTACATACTCCAAAAACCATAATGTAATATCTACATTTACAGTATTATAATAATTAGAAAACAAGACAAATATATACCAAAAAATCATTATTTAGCTAATGACCCAAGGTAAGTATTTACATCTCCCAGATTGTTAAAACTATTAACAGGCAAAAATTGCCACTAGGCAATGCAACCAAAAATTTATAAAGAAGATTGCACAGTATAGGAAAAAATTCACCAAACTTATATATTAAAATGTTGTCAAATTCAGAATCAGGACTTAAATTATACCACTGGGAGCAAAAACAAATCAAACTTTTCTCATAGAAAAAACAAAAAACTTTATTACAAAGTATTACTTTAAGAAGTCAAACTCGTCAGGTGCAAGGCTTTGCCAAATCAGGGCATAGAGCACAGTAAGAGCCATGATTGGATGAAGTCATGATGACTTTGCCCAATCATGGCTCAGTGTTCATAGTCCCACCCCACAGTATAAAAGGTTCCTTCCCACAGGAACCTTTTGCAGTGTGTTGCTGGAGTGGAGATAAATAGAGCAGGGCTATGTTTGCTACTAGTGTGTTAAGGGGTTTTAAACCCTCGTGTTTTTTCACCTAATACATCCTATGCATTAAGGTGAAAAAACTTCTGACAGTGACTGGACCCCCAGCCCCCCGTTTTACTCACCTGAGCCCGTTTGTTTCCTTGGTGGAGATGCGCTCTTCCTCTCTGCCCAGGGTTCTTGGCTTTTGATTGGATAGATTGATAGCAGAGCAGCCATTGGCTCCCGCTGCTGTCAATCAAATCCAATAAAATGGGAGCTGGGGTCGGGGCCGAGTCCAGCATTCTGTGTCTATGCACACAAATGCTGGACTCGGGAGCACGCCCGCAAGGTAACCCCCAGGGAGAGCACTTCTCCCAGGGGGTTTACCAATGCGAGGAGGAGCCGCGAGCACCACCAGGGGACCCCAGAAGACGGTGATCGGGGCTACACTGTGCAAACCAAACTGCACAGTGGAGGTAAGTATGATATGTTTGTTTACAATGATTTTAGTGTGTTATTGTGACTCTGAGTGTAGAGTGTGAGTGTAATGTTAGTGTAGTGTGAGTATAGTGTGAGTATAGTGTAGTGTCAGTGTAGTGTGTCAGTACAGTGTTAGTGCATTGTGAGTATAGTGTGAGTTTAGTGTAGTGTGAGCTTAGTGTAGTGTGTCAGTGTAGAGTCAGAATAGTGTGTCAGTATAGTGTGAGCATAATTTGAGTATAGTGTAGTGTGAGTGTAGTGTTAGTGCAGTGCACACTGCATTACATAACATTTAGTGCTATATACAGTTCTGTATACTTCCTTTTTTTTTGGGTTGCTGCGTTTTTTGTTTTTTTTTGTCCCGTGCCTGCCCCCCTTTTTTTAAATTGTCAGTCGCAGATTTTCTGACTGTGGCGCTGTTGTTCCCCCTTTTTTATTTTTTTATAGTTTTTTAATTTTTTGTCAGGGGCAGTCCTCAATTTAAAGTGCACCAAACACCACTTTTTATTGAATAAAGTGCATGCAATTACAAATTTCCCACTATCTATTAAATTTGGGTAATAAGCCCCCCCATCGTGTCTGAGGGGCCAGCAAGGAGAGGCAGGCATTCCCATGCCACTATGAGAGGGCCAGAAGCATCTGTATCCACAGGCAAAGGTGGACATGGTCAGTCCTCGGACAGGGCATGTTTTTCTCTGTTTAGAGATGCTACCCATGCTATCCAGCCACAACATGCAGAGGAGGTGGTGAACTGGCTTACTAAACCATCCTCATCCTCCTCATCCTCTATCACCCAAGCTGAGACTAGTGCACAGTCCACTTCAGCTGCCAGAGTGACTTTTTCTGACTCCTTGTCCACAGCTCTGTTTGCAACTAGGAAGGATGCAGGACAGGGCTCAGTGATGGAGCTTGTTTTGCCACCAAGTCTCCATACAACTGGTGGTGATGATGCAAGATCTGTCAGCTTCACTCCCTCCTCCTCCTCCTCCATGCCCTCTTCTGCTGAATCGTCCTATGAACCACCAGTACCCCCTAAGCGTTTAAGGGGCTATTCAATGAGTTAGTCTAAAAGATGCCATGCAGTGCTTCAGCTGGTCTGTCTAGGGGACAGGAGCAACACCGGAGCAGAGATTCTTTCAGCTCTTCAGGGGCAGGCCCAAAGGTGGTTCATGCCATGGAAGCTTGAACCAGAAATGGTGGTGTGCGATAATGGCACTAACCTTCTGTCTGCCCTTCAACAGCTAAAGTTGACACAATGTCCTCAATTTGGTGGTGCAGTGTTTCTTAAACAGGTACCCAGGTTTGCAAGATCTTCTAAGGCAGGCCAGAAGAGACTGTAGCCATTTCAGGTGGTCATACACAGCCAGTGTTCTGTTAGGTTGGCTGAAATTCAATGGGAATTTCACCTGCCTGTAAACTGCCTGATTTGTGACATGCAGCAGAGGGCCATCAATGAGTACCTGTGTAAGTATGGCACAAAGAAAGGCTCAGGGGAGCTTGGCTTTTTTCCCCATACCAATGGCTGCTGATAAAGGATGCATGGACTGTCCTGTCACCATTTGAGGAGGCGACAAGGATGGGGAGCCATGACAATGCATGTGTCAGGGTTGTACGTACCTGATCAGCGAGTCCGTTAGAGCAGAGGAAGGTCCCCCGTACGGATCCGAATCGCGGGCCCCTGGTAGTGCAGACAGGAGGCACGGGAGTGCGGAAGGGTAAGAGAGCCTGAGAGTGGTTACTGGAAGGCAACTCCAGATCCTGGGTTCAGGAGAGTAGCTGAGCCAGGCTGGCTGCAGGCAGGCAGGTAGGCAGGCAGGTGTTTAGAGCAGCGCAGCTGGGCAGGTGCAGAGAGAGTGGTCAAGACAAGCAGGGTTCGGCAACGTTCAGGCAGTATGGTACAGCGGGGTAGGCAAGTTCAGGGTCAAAGACAGGCTGAGGTCGGGTGCAGGCGGATAGCAGGAAAAGTCCAGTAACAAGCCGGGTGGTCAGAAGATCAGGTTTCAGGCAATTAACAGGAGCAGGGTACACAGGGGACTGTAGATCAGACAGCACCGGTCTGAAGTGTTCCAGGAGTTTAAATGGGCAAACCGGCGTGCATCGGCGCGCGCAATGGCGCACGCACGCGCGCGCACGCAACGCGCGCACAGGCACTCGCGCCCGCAGTCTGGGAAGTGCACCAGCGCGGACAGGAACATGCCCAACATCAGCGCGCATCGGCGCGCGCGAACGCACACCAAAGTGACCACCAACACGCCCGGCAAGGTACGTTCTCTGACAGTGCCCCCCCTTAAGGGCAGCCTCCGGATGCCCAATTGAGCGATCTTTGCGGCATGAGACTTTCTGAAAGCTTGCATGAGTTCCTCCGCATGTATGCCGCTTTCGGGTTCCCAGGAATTATCTTCTGGGCCGTAATCCCTCCACTTAATTAGATATTGAATCTGGTTGTGTCTTTTCCTACAGTCCAGGATTGCCTCCACCTCAAATTCCTCCTCGTTGTCGATCAAAACAGGTTCCGGTGGGCCAGTGTTACGGCCAGCGAAGGGGTTAGGGACAACCGGCTTTAATAGTGTCACATGAAAGACTGGGTGGACCTTCAGGGTGTTGGGTAAGTCAAGCTCATATGCCACATTGTTGATTCTCCTCTTTACCGAGAAAGGTCCCATGAACTTAGGGCCCAACTTCCTTGATGGGCAGGCCATCTTTAGGTTGATTGTGGATAACCACACCTGGTTGCCAGGCTCCAGAATGAGTTCCCCTCTCCTTTTCCTATCAAACATCCTCTTGTTGTACTCCTGGGTCTTGGACATGGTCTCCTGTAGAAGTTTGTTATTGGAGATGAAGAAGTCCATTGTTTCAGACACTGCAGGGATGGTGCATTCGGGTATGGTACTGGGTAAAAAGGATGGATGAAAACCATAGTTGGCAAAGAATGGGGTTTGCTTAGTGGCAGAGTGCAGGGAGTTATTGTAAGCAAATTCAGCGATGGGGAGCAGAGAGACCCAATCATCCTGGGAAAAGGAGGAAAAGCAACGGAGGTACTGTTCTAAGGTCTGGTTGGTTCTCTCTGTTTGACCATTCGTCTGAGGGTGATAAGCCGAACAGAATGCCAACTCGATTTCCAGAGAACCACAAAGAGCCTTCCAAAATCTGGAGGTGAACTGGACACCTCGGTCTGAGACAATACTTGCCGGGACTCCATGGAGCCTCACTATCTCCCTGATAAAAACCTTCGCCGTCTCCATGGCGGAAGGTGTGCCTTTCATGGGCAAAAAATGAGCCATTTTGGACAGCCTGTCGACGACAACAAAGACCGTGGAGAATCCTTCAGACAGAGGGAGCTCCACTATGAAGTCCATCGACACCATCTTCCAGGGTCTTTCAGGAACAGGTAAAGGTTTTAATAGACCCCAGGCCCTCATCCGGCTATTCTTGTTCCGGGAGCAGGTGTTGCATGAGTCCACGTAGCTTTTGCAGTCGCTACCCAGCTGCGGCCACCAGAACGTGCGCTTGATTAGTTCGGCCGTTTTCAAGGTACCGAAATGTCCGGCCAACTTGTGGTCATGGCAAAGTTCCAGAACAGCTATCCGAAGACCCTCTGGGACCAGAATTTTGCCCTCGTGCCTGATCAGACCATCTTGTGCCCTGACACAGTTCTCCGGAAGAGAGCTCAAGCCCGCAGACGCCTGCCTAATACGGGACATGAGGTATTTTTGAAGCAGCAGGAAGTTCCCGGCAGGGAGGATGGTGTCAATGGGTAAGTTCTCTTCAGGAATGCTGAACATTTGGGACAGTGCATCCGGTTTAATGTTTTTTGAACCAGGCCTGTAGGTGATGTGGAACAGAAACCTTGAGAAAAAAAGTGCCCACCTTGCCTGCCTGGTTTCAACCTCTTAGCTGTTCTCAGGTACTCGAGGTTCTTGTGGTCCGTGTAGACCAAAATGGGGTGTGCAGCCCCCTCGAGCAGGTAACGCCACTCCTCTAACGCGGCCTTGATAGCCAGGAGTTCCCAATCTCCCACGTCATAGTTACGTTCCGCAGTGGAAAGCTTGCGCGAGAAGAAGGCCACTGGAAAGAGTAAGGCTTTGGCCCCCTGACGCTGGGATAGCACAGCCCCCACTGCATTTTCGGAAGCGTCCACTTTCAGGACGAAGGGTAGTGCAGGGTCAGGGTGCTTCAGGATGGAGGCAGAGACAAATCATTCCTTCAGCTTGTCAAAGGCAGCTTGGGCTCTAGGGGACCAATAGAATCGGTTTCCTTGTTTGGTTAATTCAGTAAGAGGGGCGACAATTGCAGAGAAACTTCTGATGAACTTCCGGTAAAAGTTGGAAAATCCGATGAAGCGCTGGACCCCTTTTTTATCCGTGGGAGCAGGCCAGTCCAGGATAGCCGACACCTTCTGAGGGTCCATTTTAATGCCCTCAATCGAAATGATCAACCCGAGAAACTGGATGCTTTGCCGCTCGAACTCACATTTCTCCGGTTTGGCGTAAAGTCCATGTTGTCTGAGCCGAACAAGGACATTCCGGACATGCCTGCGATGGTCGCCTACTGAGGAGGAGAATATCAAGATGTCGTCCAGGTATACTATGACGTACAAGTCCAGGTAATCACGGAAAATGTCGTTGACAGAGTGTTGGAAGGTAGCCGGAGCATTACACAGTCCGAACGGCATAACTAGGTACTCGTAGTGCCCGAATCGCGTGCGGAAGGCCGTTTTCCACTCATCCCCCTCTCGAATGCGGATCAGGTTGTACGCCCCTCGGAGGTCAAGCTTGGAGAATATGACCGCCGTTCCCAGCCTCTGGAAAAGTTCCGGCACGAGAGGTAATGGGTAACGGTTTTTAATGGTAATTTTGTTCAACTCCCGATAATCAATACAGGGGCGTAGGGAATGGTCCTTTTTTTCAACAAAAAAGATGCCCGCACCTGCAGGCGAGGTGGACGGGCGGATGAACCCTTTTTTTAGGTTGTCATCGATGTAGACCATCAGGGTGCCCAATTCCTGCTCGGTCAACGGGAAGATCCTGCCAAAAGGTACTTCAGTCCCAGGCAAAAGTTCTATAGGGCAAACATATGGTCTGTGAGGAGGAAGGGTTTCTGTTCCCTTCTTACTGAACACGTCCAGAAAGTCGTGATAGGGCTCAGGGATGGTTTTCTGAAGGTCAGGGTCTGTGTCCAGACAGAGCAGATGAGGACGGTCAGTAGAGGCATGTTGCAGGCAGTGTTGCTGGCAATAATCTGAGAGGAATTTGACCCTCCCTGTAGTCCAGGCAATATTGGGGTTATGGGCTTGCAGCCAGGGCATCCCCAAAATGACGGGGAATAACGGAGAGGAGATGGCATCCAGACTTAGGAACTCCTGATGGTGGGTTGCCAAGGAGGCCAACAAGGGAATGGTTTCCTGAGTGACAGGGCCGGATTTAATAGTGGAACCATCAGCGAGGTGTACTGCAAGTCCAGCTGCAGGGGAATGTGATGATTGGCAGCAAATGTCAAATCTATAAAGCAGCTGCATGCCCCCCGAATCAATTATGGCGGATACTGGGATTGTCCTTCCGGGGGGCTGTAAAGAAATGGAGAGAGCCAAGTGAGAAGTTGGGTTAGGCAACAAAGAGGCACAAGTAGAAGAAGCAGGCAGGCACTTACGCATCTTGGCCGGGCAGGATCTTACGTAGTGTCCTGGTTCACCACAGTACATGCACAGATTGTTGCTACGCCTGTGCTGGCGTTCTTCGGGAGAGAGAGAAGGGCGAAGTAGGCCCAGTTGCATGGGTTCCGGGTCATCTAAGGCCGGTGACGGGGAAGCCGGTGGTGCCAGACGGACTGGGTTTGGAACCTTGGGAAGCAACCAGGTGGGTCGGAATTGACTGGAAGCCCTCTCGGAGCAGTGCTCTCTCAGGCGCTGGTCGATCTGAATTGACAGATCTATTAGCTTGTCCAGGGTTTATGGGACCCCGACTCGTGCTAGCTCGTCCTTGAGCTGATCCGACAAGCCCATCCGAAATTGATAGCGCAAAGCAGCGTCGTTCCATTCCGTGTCGGAACTCCATCATTTGAACTCGGCCGCATAGTCCTCGGCCGCTCTGCGGCCTTGCAGGAGAGAGTGAAGAACGGGTTCTGCGGTACCAGCTTGTTGCGGATCCTCGTAAAGTTGGGACATAGCGGCAAAGAACGTGGCAAGGGTCTCCAAGGAGGCATCCTTCTGCTCTAGGAGGCGGTGAGCCCGGGCCTACGGCTCGTCGGTCAGCAGGGAGATGACGAAGCCCACCTTGGTTACCTCCAGAGAAAAGGTGTGGGGTTGCAAGGCGAAGAAAAGTTTGCAGGCGTTGCGGAACGCACAATATTTACTGCGGTCGCCCGCAAACTTCTCGGGTGTAGGGACCCTGGGTTCCGGAGGAAGCATGACGACAGAAGGTGTAGCTGAGTGTCCCGTGGATGTGGCGCCTTGAGAGCTGGCAGGTGTGGACAGAACTTGTACTCTCTCCTCCAATCTGGTATAGCCGGCTTGGAGGTCTTTCACGGCTTGCGTCAGCCCGTTCAGGTGTCTGCACAATTCCTCCATGGGATCCCTTCCCTGCTCGGACTCGGACATGGCTGTCTGATACTGTCAGGGTTGTACGTACCTGATCAGCGAGTCCGTTAGAGCAGAGGAAGGTCCCCCGTACGGATCCGACTCGCGGGCCCCTGGTAGTGCAGACAGGAGGCACGGGAGTGCGGAAGGGTAAGAGAGCCTGAGAGTGGTTACTGGAAGGCAGCTCCGGATCCTGGGTTCAGGAGAGTAGCTGAGCCAGGCTGGCTTCAGGCAGGCAGGTGTGTAGAGCAGCGCAGCTGGGCAGGTGCAGAGAGAGTGGTCAAGACAAGCAGGGTTCGCCAACGTTCAGGCAGTATGGTACAGCGGGGTAGGCAAGTTCAGGGTCAAAGACAGGCTGAGGTCGGGTGCAGGCGGATAGCAGGAAAAGTCCAGTAACAAGCCGGGTGGTCAGAAGATCAGGCTTCAGGCAATTAACAGGAGCAGGGTACACAGGGGACTGTAGATCAGACAGCACCGGTCTGAAGTGTTCCAGGAGTTTAAATGGGCAAACCGGCATGCATCGGTGCGCGCAATGGCGCACGCACGCGCGCGCGCACGCAACGCGCGCACAGGCACTCGCGCCCGCAGTCTGGGAAGTGCACCAGCGCCGACAGGAACATGCCCAACATCAACGCACATCGGCGCGCGCGAACGCACACCAAAGCGACCACCAACACGCCCGGCAAGGTACGTTCTCTGACAGCATGCATCAGTGACACTATCCCTCTTGTGTTTCTGCTGGAGCATACTCTGCATGGCAATATGGACAGGGCACTCGAGGCAGAGCAGCAAGGCCCGCTTTATGCAGACACCATTCTTGCAACACCACAGAACACACAAGAGGAGAGAAGGAGGATTCTGGCAGTTTTGGAGGCATTGAAGCAGAGGAAGACATTAATCAAGTCTTAAGAGATGGTTTTGAATCCCCCGAAACCTTGGGAGTAGTACGTGGCTGGGAGGAGACAGTTCCAGATAGTAATTCTCAGTGACTCTGAGGACTTTGCTTCTCATGCCTCCTGCAAACTTGCTGTGCATGGGCTCTCATATTTTTCATAGCCTGTGAAAGGAGAATTTGTGGCATCAAGAAGAAGGATCATTATTGGCTGGCAACCTTCCCTAACCACCGTTACAAGAGTAAAGTCTCGGAAATCATCCTGTCCTCGCAGAGGGAGCACAGGATGAAATATCCTAAGGACACCTTAAAGAGGCATTTATGTAACACCTTTACAGACTCTGGTCTGAGCCGAACACCCCCCCCCCCAGCTCGGTTTTCAGCAGAACATGCGAACAGGCAAAAAATTAGCTTGAACACGCGAACACCGTTAAAGTCTATGGGACACGAATAGTGATGAGCCGAACACCCCCGGGTTCGATTCGCACCAGAACCCGCGAACGGACCGAAAGTTCGCACGAACATTAGAACCCTATTAAATACAATGGATGCGAACGTTCGGATTCTAAAGTGCTAATTATAACGACTATTATCCATGTTATTGTCCTAAACAGAGTTTGGGAACCCGGGTTCTGCACCAGGGGACATGTATCAATGCAAAAAGAAGTTTTAAAAACGGACGTTTTCCGGGAGCAGTCATTTTAATGATGCATAAAGTGAAAAAAAAAAGTCAAATATTCCTTTAAATATTGTACCTGGGGGGTGTCTAAAGTATGCCTGTGAAGTGCCACGTGTTTCCCGTGTTTAGAACTGTCCCTGCACAAAATAACATTTCTAAAGGAAAAAAAAAGCCATTTAAAACTGCTTGCGGCTTTAATGTAATGTCTGGTCCCGGTAATATGGATGAAAATCTTTAAGAAAAATGGCATAGCTACCCCATCACACCCCCCCCCCCCCCACCCCAGCCCATTACCAGCCCCTTTGGGTCTTGTATGGATATTAAGGGGAACCCCGCACACAAAATAAAAAAGGCCCTATATACTCTGAACAGCCGTATACAGGCGGTGCATACAAGACAGGGACTGTAGGTTTGTTCTTATGTAGAATCTGTTTGTAATTTTGAACAGCTACATTGTTTAAGTGTAGCTCCAGCCCAAATACCTATTTTTAAGCTTTTTGGAAAACATAGGGAAGGGTTATCACCCCTGTAACATTTGTTTTGCTGTCTGTGCCCCTGTTCAGAACATTTCACCTCACTTTGCCTCCCAATGACAACTGATTTTGAAATGTGGTGTTTTTATTGAAACAAGGATTGGTGATAAAGCATCAGTAGAGAGGAGACACCTTTCTCCCATATTAATTCTTACAGGAGAGAATTTTCCTTCCAAGGGGTAGATTTCCTCTCACTTCCTGTTGTCTTCTTCCGTTTGCAAGTAGTAGTCGTTTGTAAGTTGGATGTTTGAAAGTAGGGACCTGCCGTATATACTCTGCAGAAATTGGCCCCTTAGGTGTTGGTGTTGGCACAACACTGTAAGCATTCACAGTTACTCTTGGTGGGTGCTGGAACGCCCTGCTGTCAACTATTATATCAGGAATTGTAATAACATATAATTGTTGAACAGTGGTAGTAAAAATTGGGCCTTTGATGGTGGTGCTGGTGCCACAACACTGTAAGGCCTGACAGTTACTCTTGGTGGCCGCAGCAATGGGCCCTGCTGTGAATTATTAGATCAATAATTATAATTGCATGCCCCTGTTGAACATTGGCTGAAAAATTGGGCCTTTGGTGGTGGTGGTGGTGGTGGTGGTGTTGACACAACACTGTAAGGCCTGACAGTTACTCTTGGTGGGCGCAGCAATGGGCCCTGCTGTGAATTATTAGATCAATAATTATAATTGCATGCCCCTGTTGAACAGGGGCTGAAAAATTGGGCCTTTGGTGGTGGTGGTGGTGGTGTTGACACAACACTGTAAGGCCTGACAGTTACTCTTGGTGGGCGCAGCAATGGGCCCTGCTGTGAATTATTAGATCAATAATTATAATTGCATGCCCCTGTTGAACAGGGGCTGAAAAATTGGGCCTTAGGCACTGGTGGCACAACACTGCAACCCCTCACAGATACTGTACTTGGAGCACAGCAATGAGGCCTGTTGCAAAGTATTGCATCAAAAATTGTAATTACACGCCCCTGTTAAACAGGGGCTGAAAAATTGGGCCTTAGCCACTGGTGGCGGCACCCATAAACCAAAATGATCTTCCAAGCTATCATCATTAATCGGATCATTGAGGAGGAGGAGGAGGATAGCTAGTCAACATAACAGCACAGGAACTCAGCATCAGCATCAGTTTTGAAGGGATGTGACATTTTAAAATCAATTAGTCTGTTATATCAGCATCAGGTGTGTGGTAGCTGGTGGTGATCCAAGACTGGTTCATCTTGATGAAAGTCAGTCGATCAACCGAGTCGGTGGACAGGCGCACCCTGTGATCCGTGACAAATCCTCCAGCAGCACTGAATGTGCGTTCTGAAAGAACGCTGGATGCAGGACAGGCCAGTAGCTCAATTGCATACTGTGCAAGCTCTGGCCAGTGATCCATCCTCAAGACCCAGTAAGCCAGAGGATTTTCGGTGGGGAAGGTGTCCAAGTCTGACCTTGCCCCTAGGTATTCCTGCACCATGTATATCAGACGCTTGCGATGGTTGCTGGAACCGATCATACTTTGGGGCTGCGGACTAAAGAATTGTCTGAATGCATCGGTCAGACGGCCACCTTCCCAACCGCTCCTTCTTTGACTGCCCGAAGCCTCAGCAACTCGTTGTCCAGGACCAGGAGTTTGTAACCTCCCAGTCTCTGGGAACGCGTTGCACAGACCTTTCTGCAAGGCCTCCCGGAGTTGTCTCATCCTCTGCTCCCTCTGCGACGGTAACATAAGGTCCGCAACCTTACCCTTGTACCGTGGATCAAGGAGAGTGGCCAGCCAGTAATGGTCCCTCTCCTTAATCCGAAGAATATGAGGATCCTTCCGCAGACTTTGCAGGATCAGGGAGGCCATGCAGCGTAGGTTAGCTGAGGCATTCAGTCCGGAGTCCTCTGGGTCACTAAGGACGACATGATCCGCAGCCACCTCCTCCCAGCCACGTACAAGTCCACTGGTTTCTTGGGACTGTAAATCATCCCTAAAAGACTGCTGCTGATGATGCTGAGTGCCAGCCTCCACCTCCATGCTGACACAATCCTCCTCCTCCTCCTCCTCCTCCTCTTCCTGTGCGATGGGTGGGACAGAAGGAACACTGTCTGGGTAAAGGGGGCCTTGAGAGGCAAGGAAGTCCTCCTCTTCCTGCCTCTGTTCTGCCTCAAGTGCCCTGTCCATTATTCCACGCAGCGTGTGCTCCAACAGGTGGACAAGAGGTACAGTGTCACTGATGCATGCACTGTCACTGCTCACCATCCTCGTGGCCTCCTCAAATGGTGCCAGGACAGTGCATGCATCCCTGATCATGCCCCACTGGCGTGGTGAAAAAAACCCGAGCTCCCCTGACCCTGTCCTGGTGCCGTAGTCGCACAGGTACTCATTGATGGCCCTCTGCTGCGTGTGCAGCCGCTGCAGCATGGCCAACGTTGAGTTCCACCTGGTGGGCATGTCACATATAAGGCGGTTCTTGGGCAGGTTCAACTCCTTTTGCAGCTCAGCCAGGCGAGCACTGGCATTATAAGATCTGCGGAAATGCACACAGACTTTCCTGGCCTGCCTCAGGACATCCTGTAAGCCCGGGTACCTGCCCAAGAACCGCTGCACCACCAGGTTAAGGACGTGAGCCATACAGGGCACATGGGTCAGTTGTCCCTGTCGGAGGGCGGAGAGGAGGTTGGTGCCATTGTCGCAAACCACCATTCCTGGCTTAAGCTGGCGTGGCATCAACCACCTCTCGGCCTGCCCCTGCAGAGCAGACAGGACCTCTGCCCCAGTGTGGCTCCTGTCCCCCAAACACACCAGTGCAAGCACGGCATGGCATCTTTTTGCCTGCGTACTTGCGTAGCCCCTTGAACGCCTACGGAGCACCGCTGGTTCCGAGGACAAACCACAGGAAGAGGCCATGGAGGAAGAAGAAGAGGAGGGGGTGGAGGAGAGAGGTGTGTCACAACCAGTAGTAGCATTTTGGAGGCATGGCGGTGGAACAACCTCCAACACTACTGCACCTTGTCCTGCATCCTTCCCAGCTGCCAAAAGAGTGACCCAATGGGCCGTGAAAGAAAGGTAACGTCCCTGTCCATGCCTGCTGGACCATGAGTCAGCGGTAAGGTATGCACCTTACCGCTGACCGCCCTGTCCAGCGAGGCCAAGACATTGCCTTCCACATGCCTGTAGAGAGCCGGAATCGCCTTCCGTGAGAAAAAGTGGCGTTTGGGAACCTGCCACTGAGGAACCGCACATTGCACAAACTCACGGAAGGGGGCCGAGTCTACCAACTGAAAAGGCAGCAGTTGAAGCGCTAGCAATTTAGCCAAGCTAGCATTCAACCGCTGGGCATGTGGATGGCTGGGAGTGAACTTCTTTCGACGGTCCAGCAGCTGGGGCAGGGAAATTTGCCTGCTAGAATCGGACGTCGGTGTACTGCTAGCAGAGTGCCTGCAAGTACTTGGCTGTGACACACCTAATTCTACACCTTCATTCCTCTCAGAGCAGGTTTCAGAGAGGACTGAAGGTATAGTGGGGTTGGAGATCCCAGCTGATGCGGTGCAAGAAGAGGTCAGCTTTGTTCTATGGTGTGGGTCTTTAAGGTAGGCTTGCCAACGAGCTGCATGGCAGGTCAACATATGTCTGATCAAGCATGTGGTGCCCAAGCGGCTGATGTTTTGGCCACACGATATACGCTTGAGACATATGTTGCAAACAGCAGCTGTGCGATCTGATGCACTCGCCTCAAAAAAGGCCCACACCAAAGAACTTTTTGAATGACGGGCAGAGGCAGCGCCCTGCACAGGCGGAGCTCTGCGGTGTGATTCGGTCGGTGTGCTGCCCATACGCTGGCCACCCAAGGGCATCCTGCCTCGTTGGAGATGTGCCTCCTCCTCATCCTCCTCCTCCTCCTCTCTCCTATTAGGCACCCACGTGGAGTCAGTGACCTCATCATCCCCTCCCTCCTCATCACTGGAGCCAATCTGGCAGTATGCTGCAGCTGCTGGAGCATGACTGCCAGATTGGTGTCCTTCTTGAGCATCCCCTCTCTCTGCTCTCACGCTACTGCCTTCCTCTATCTGGGTATCATCATCAGATCCTTCGAAACGCTGGGCATCCTCCTGGAGCATGTACCCAACACTGTGCTCAAACAGTTCGGGGGACTCCTCAGGAGGAGGACATGGTGGGTCTAGGGAAGGATTGACTAATGAGAATAATGATACCAGAGAAGAGGACGCTTTGGCAGCTGCTTTGCCAGTACCCTGAGCCTGGGTGAGAGAGGATGAGGAGGATGAGGTGGGCTTGGTCATCCACTCTACCAAGTCTTCGGCATGATGTGGCTCAACATGTCCAGCTGCCGAAAAGAAGGACAAGCGTGTCCCATGGCCATGTGCTGATGACAATGCACCGCGTCCACGACCAGCACTGTTGCCCCCAGACACAGAGCCTGCTTGCCCTCTTTTTTTGCCTCCTGACTGTCTGCCTCTCCTTTTTTGCCTTCCAGACATTTTAATGGATGGCCTGCAGGGAGATGGGAAAAACAGCAATAAGGGCTACCTTCAGGTGTATACTGTGCAGGAGGCTTAGCAACAATGACACTGACACTGTCCCCTGCCTATCCTTCTCTGTCCCTAAACACAAGGATTTGCAATATGCTTCAGCAAGATTGGTTTAGCACAGAATAGCACACTGACAGTTTCCCTCACTGTCCTTCTCTGTCCCTACAAACAAGATTTAGCACAGAATAGCACACTGATAGTTTCCACGAGTGTCCTTCTCTGTCCCTAAACCCAAGGATTTCAAATATGGTTCAGCAAGATTGGTTTAGAACAGAATAGCACACTGACACTTTCCCTCACTGTACCTCTCTGTCCCTAAACTCAAGGATTTCAAATATGGTTCAGCAAGATTGGTTTAGAACAGAATAGCACACTGTCAGTTTCACTCACTGTCCTTCTCTGTCCCTGCAAACAAGATTTAGCACAGAATAGCACACTGATAGTTTCCACGAGTGTCCTTCTCTGTCCCTAAACTCAAGGATTTCAAATATGGTACAGCAAGATTGGTTTAGAACAGAATAGCTCACTGACCCTTTCCATCACTGTACCTCTCTGTCCCTAAACTCAAGGATTTCAAATATGGTTCAGCAAGATTGGTTTAGAACAGAATAGCACACTGTCAGTTTCACTCACTGTCCTTCTCTGTCCCTACAAACAAGATTTAGCACAGAATAGCACACTGATAGTTTCCACGAGTGTCCTTCTCTGTCCCTAAACTCAAGGATTTCAAATATGGTTCAGCAAGATTGGTTTAGAACAGAATAGCTCACTGACACTTTCCCTCACTGTACCTCTCTGTCCCTAAACTCAAGGATTTCAAATATGGTTCAGCAAGATTGGTTTAGAACAGAATAGCACACTGTCAGTTTCACTCACTGTCCTTCTCTGTCCCTACAAACAAGATTTAGCACAGAATAGCACACTGATAGTTTCCACGAGTGTCCTTCTCTGTCCCTAAACTCAAGGATTTCAAATATGGTTCAGCAAGATTGGTTTAGAACAGAATAGCACACTGACACTTTCCCTCACTGTACCTCTCTGTCCCTAAACTCAAGGATTTCAAATATGGTTCAGCAAGATTGGTTTAGAACAGAATAGCACACTGTCAGTTTCACTCACTGTCCTTCTCTGTCCCTACAAACAAGATTTAGCACAGAATAGCACACTGATAGTTTCCACGAGTGTCCTTCTCTGTCCCTAAACTCAAGGATTTCAAATATGGTTCAGCAAGATTGGTTTAGAACAGAATAGCTCACTGACACTTTCCCTCACTGTACCTCTCTGTCCCTAAACTCAAGGATTTCAAATATGGTTCAGCAAGATTGGTTTAGAACAGAATAGCACACTGTCAGTTTCACTCACTGTCCTTCTCTGTCCCTACAAACAAGATTTAGCACAGAACAGCACACTGATAGTTTCCACGAGTGTCCTTCTCTGTCCCTAAACTCAAGGATTTCAAATATGGTACAGCAAGATTGGTTTAGAACAGAATAGCTCACTGACACTTTCCCTCACTGTACCTCTCTGTCCCTAAACTCAAGGATTTCAAATATGGTTCAGCAAGATTGGTTTAGAACAGAATAGCACACTGACACTTTCCCTCACTGTCCTTCTCTGTCCCTACAAACAAGATTTAGCACAGAATAGCACACTGATAGTTTCCATGAGTGTCCTTCTCTGTCCCTAAACTCAAGGATTTCAAATATGGTTCAGCAAGATTGGTTTAGAACAGAATAGCTCACTGACACTTTCCCTCACTGTACCTCTCTGTCCCTAAACTCAAGGATTTCAAATATGGTTCAGCAAGATTGGTTTAGAACAGAATAGCACACTGTCAGTTTCACTCACTGTCCTTCTCTGTCCCTACAAACAAGATTTAGCACAGAATAGCACACTGATAGTTTCCACGAGTGTCCTTCTCTGTCCCTAAACTCAAGGATTTCAAATATGGTTCAGCAAGATTGGTTTAGAACAGAATAGCACACTGACACTTTCCCTCACTGTACCTCTCTGTCCCTAAACTCAAGGATTTCAAATATGGTTCAGCAAGATTGGTTTAGAACAGAATAGCACACTGTCAGTTTCACTCACTGTCCTTCTCTGTCCCTACAAACAAGATTTAGCACAGAATAGCACACTGATAGTTTCCACGAGTGTCCTTCTCTGTCCCTAAACTCAAGGATTTCAAATATGGTTCAGCAAGATTGGTTTAGAACAGAATAGCTCACTGACACTTTCCCTCACTGTACCTCTCTGTCCCTAAACTCAAGGATTTCAAATATGGTTCAGCAAGATTGGTTTAGAACAGAATAGCACACTGTCAGTTTCACTCACTGTCCTTCTCTGTCCCTACAAACAAGATTTAGCACAGAACAGCACACTGATAGTTTCCACGAGTGTCCTTCTCTGTCCCTAAACTCAAGGATTTCAAATATGGTACAGCAAGATTGGTTTAGAACAGAATAGCTCACTGACACTTTCCCTCACTGTACCTCTCTGTCCCTAAACTCAAGGATTTCAAATATGGTTCAGCAAGATTGGTTTAGAACAGAATAGCGCACTGACACTTTCCCTCACTGTCCTTCTCTGTCCCTACAAACAAGGTTTAGCACAGAATAACACACTGACACTCTCCCTACCTATCCTTATTTGTCCCTAAACACAAGGAATCCAGGATTAGTAAAGGAAAAAAAATGACACTGTCCCTGCCTATGCTTCTCTTTCCCTGCTCCGGAACACACTACACAAGGCCGCCGCGCTGGCGGCCTTTTATAGTGTGGGGCGTGTACTAAACCCCCTCAGCAATAATTGGCCACAGGCATCCTGCCTGTGGCCAATCATTGCTCTCCTCGCTGCCGGCGCTGTGATTGGCCAAGCATGCGGGGTCACAGTGCATGCTTGGCCAATCACAGCGCCTGGATGACACTGCGATGGCGTAGTGCATTGTGGGCCGTTCGCGTCACTCGAATTAGGCGCGAACGGCCCAAATCGTTCGATCTTCATCGAACGATCGAACAGCCGATGTTCGAGTCGAACGTATGTTCGACTCGAACACGAAGCTCATCCCTAGACACGAATATAAAAAATCAAAAGTGCTAATTTTAAAGGCTAATATGTATGTTATTGTCATAAAAAAGGGTTTGGGGACCTGCATCCTGCCCCAGGGGACATGTATCAATGCAAAAAAAAGTTTTAAAAATGGCCGTTTTTTCGGGAGCAGTGATTTTAATAATGCTTAAAGTGAACCAATAAAAGTGAAATATTCCTTTAAATTTCGTACCTGGGGGGTGTCTATAGTATGCCTGTAAAGTAACGCATGTTTCCCGTGCTTAGAAAAGTCCCTGCACAAAATGAAATTTCTAAAGGAAAAAAAATCATTTAAAACTACTCGCGGCTATAATGAATTGTCGGGTCCCGGCAATACAGATAAAAGTCATTGAAAAAAAACAGCATGGGTTCCCCCTTAGCCCTTTGGACCTGGTATGAATATTAAGGGGAACCCTGAACCAAAAAAAAAAAAAAAAGCGTGGGGATCCCCCCAAATTCCATATCAGGCCCTTCAGGTCTGGTATGGATATTAAGGGGAACCCTGCGCCAATTATTTTTTTTTAAATGGCGTGGGGTTCCCCCCAAAAATCCATACCAGACCCTTTAGGTCTGGTATGGATTTTAAGGGGAACCCTGCACCAAAATAAAAAAAAATGGCGTGGGGTTCCCCCCAAAAACCTGGGGGGGGGGGTCTAAAGTATGCCTGTAAAGTCGCGCATGTTTCCCATGTTTAGAGTTGTCCCTGCACAAAATGTAAATTCTGAACGAAATAAAGTCATTTAAAACCACTCGCGGCTATAATGAATTGTCGGCTCCCCAGCAATACAGATCAAAGTCATGAAAAAAATGTCAGGGGTCCCTCCCACAGTCCATTACCAGGCCCTTTGGGTTTGGTATGAATATATAGGGGAACCCCGACCCCCCCAAAAAATGTGGGGGTCCCCCAAGTTCCATATCAGGCCCTTCAGGTCTGGTATGGATATTAAGGGGAACCCCGCAATAAAATAAAAAAAAAATGGCGTGGGGTCCCTCCAAAAATCCATACCAGACAGTTATCCGAGCACGCAACCTGGAAGCCGCAGGAAAAGTGGGGGGGATGAGAGAGCGTCCCCCTCCTGAACTGTACCAGGCCACATGCCATCAACATGGGGAGGATGTCCCCATGTTGATGGGGACAAGGGCCTCATCCCCACAACCCTTGTCCGGTGGTTGTGGGGGTCTGCGGGGGGTGGCTTATCGGAATCTGGAAGCCCCCTTTAACAAAGGGGACCTCCAGATCCCGCCCCCCTATGTGAAAAAAAGTGTCAAAATGTTAAAAACTACTGGAGACAGCTTGGGACAAGTCCTTTATTAAAAATAAAAAATAAAATAAAAATTCCAACGATGTAATCCATTCTCAAATGATACTGAGAAACACCGGGGTTATCCAGTGATGTGTACGGGTGTCCCCGCCCCCTCTGATGCAGGTTTCCCGTTGCATCAGAGGGGGGCGGGGTCACCCGTACACATCACTGGGTAACCCCGGCGTTACCCCTTGCATCGTCACCCACGCATGTGATGGGTGGCCCCGCCCTCAGCTGTAAATGAGCTGTCAAACGGGTTGCACGTCATTTGGCCGGGCGCCTCCTATGGAGGCGGTATCGTTCGAAGCGCCGGGGTCGAGTCGACTTTTTTTTTCCGTATCGCTCGACAATGGATTACATCGTTGGAATTTTTTTTTATTTTTTATTTTTTTCTTTTTAATAAAGGACTTGTCCCAAGCTGTCTCCTGTGGTTTTTAAAATTTTGACACTTTTTTTTGTGAAATGGCTGGGGTACAATATACCCCGTTACCAATTCACATAGGGGGGCCGGGATCTGTGGGGGTCACCCCGCCCGCAGACCCCCACACCCACCGGGCAAGGGTTGTGGGGATGAGGCCTTTGTCCCCATCAACATGGGGACATCCTCCCCATGTTGAGGGCATGTGGCCTGGTACGGTTCCGGAGGGGGGGGTGCTCTCTCGTCCCCCCTCTTTTCCTGCGACCTGCCAGCTTGCGTGCTCGGAAAAGGGTCTGGTATGGATTTTTGGGGGGAACCCCGTGCCATTTTTTTTATTTTGGCGCAGGGTTCCCCGTAATATCCATACCAGACCTGAAGGGCCTGATATGGAATTTGGGGGGGAACCCCATGCATTTTTTTTGTTTCGGGGTTCCACTTAATATTCATACCAGACCCAAAGGACCTAGTAATGGATTAAGGGGGAACCCTTGCCATTTTTTTTTCAATTACTTTTATCTGTATTGCCAGGACCCAACAATTCATTATAGCCGCAAATAGTTTTAAATTACTTTTTTTTCCTTTAGAAATGTCATCTTGTGCAGAGACTGTTACAAACATGGGAAACATGCGCTACTTTACAGGCATACTATAGACACCCCCCAGGTATGAAATTTAAAGGAATATTTCACTTTTATTGTTTCACTTTAAGCATTATTAAAATCACTGCTCCCGAAAAAACGTCAGTTTTTAAAACTTTTCTTGCATTGATACATGTCCCCTGGGGCAGGACCCAGGTCCCCAAACCCTTTTTATGACAATAACTTGCATATTAACCTTTAAAATGAGCACTTTTGATTTCTCCAATAGACTTTTAAAGGGTGTTCCGCGGCTTTCGAATTTTCCGCGAACATCCCAAAATGTTTGCTATTCGGCGAACAGCTAATATTCGAGTCAAACTCATGTTCGACCCGAACATAAAGCTCGTCCCTACTGGAAGGTTACTGTTAACCATTTATTATAGTTAAAGCGGAGGTTCACCCTAAATACTGACATTATCTTATAGTGATCTTGCTAGCAGATACATATACATATGCCTATTGATTTTTTTTCTTGCGGTTGTACTTACCGTGAATCAGTCATTTTAATGTGGACTTCCAGGTATTCCTCCCGCAGGAGTGGGCGTATCTTTCTTTCCTCAGACCCCCGTTGATTTCTGGGAGGTGTTCGCAATGTCTCCTGGGAGCCGTCGCTGATTTTTGCATTGTTGTGGAGCCAGTCACAATGGGGCGTGTACTTTGAATGACGACACCCGTTGTCATGGCAACCTGGAACTACTCGCCGTCAACACTGATGATACAGCGGTGAATGCTGGGATGCATTCACCGCATCCCGGAAGTCTCTACTTGTGGGCTTCATAGTGCCCACAAGCAAAATGGCAAAGAACAAGATCTATTTATAAAAGTTATTATTTAGAATGGAAATAGATGGGGGATGTCTCTAATCTCAGGACAAGTGAGTACTAACATGTTATCTGTAACCCCATTACATGCACCTAGAAAAAAAAAAACGAGGTACCGCGGAACCTCCGCTTTAAGATTTAATATCTCAAAGATATGATGTGGGTTAAATAAAAGTTCTTTGACCAAGAGTGAAAGTTTTAACACAATAACATTTATTAGGGAGTAGTTGAAAGTATCTATCTATTACACAAACATCTATCTATAGTCTACATCAAGGGAGGAAATATTAGGTTAACATAAAAGAATTACATGAAGGAATACAGAGTATATTCCTTAAAACATTAATCTACAAACATATTCAGTTACAAGTAAAACAGGCCTTTTCCCATATTTACCCTTTGGTTCCATTCTGATGGCTGCTTTCGCATAAAGTGAATTTTTCCTCCCCTCTAGTCCATGTATATCATTACAGGCTGATGCCTCATTGGTTGGTAAAGCGTAGCTTCTTGATTTGAGGGCTTCCCTATTCCTAAATAGGGACTGGCTATATCTCCAATCCCTATACTTTGCATGAGTCAGCCCCCTTTAATGCAAATCCTTGTGACTTTTCTGGGCAGGAGATTAAATTGAATTTCCCCCGGAAGTTAGGTATTGATTACGGGTTGGCATCCCTTCATTGCATATCTCAGCATGGGATCCTTTGAAGTAAGTATGTGTAAAACAATGAGGCTTGGATCTCCATTGTTTGTATACACAAGCCTAGGCACCGAGTTGTCTGGTCTACCAGACACTTCTGTGACACCATGTTGCACGCAGATGCAAGCTAAATTAAATATATTCATAATTACAATATTTTACAACTATTAATGAAGATTTCATATAAAATCATCAGGCAACAGTTACAGTCTCATGGAAAAGGTAGTTTTGAGGCTTCTGTTGGTCAAAGGTGGAGCAAGTGGAGAAGGCGCTGCCTAATTAATACATTCCATTGGCAGCGTCTGCATCATATGGTGGAAGATTACCTATGGGTGAAAACAGACATGGAGAGATTTCCAGTGGACGATCCACTAGTTTACTGGGTCATGAGAATAGGCCACTGGCCAGAACTTGCACATTATGCAAATGGCCTTCTTTCCGAATGGGCATTCAGTGCTACCAGAGGTTTTTTGACAGATAAAAGAGCGTGTCTGTCCACAGACTTCATTGCCCGGCTAACATTTGTCAAAATAAATCAGTCCTGGATTAGCAGCAGCTATCAAGCCCCTGATGCCAATGTCACTGATTAAATGTTTTTGGGAACTGGAATCTCTGCAAGACTGTCTAGACTGCCTAGTTTTATGAGTGTTGATTTTGTCTTGAAGTAGTTTTTGGTATGGGTTCTAATGGGCACAATTAAAACCCAAGGACTATTTTTTCCACACCTGTTTTACATGTGCATATAATTTCATTTTTTTACAGCAAGGCCAATTCTTTCTTTCATCAAGAGCACCTCTATAGGGGTTATGGTGTGACCCTATAGAGGTCACACCAACATTTTTCCCCCACCTGTTTGACAGTTGCTCTCTAGTGGTGTGTTCTCGGAGCATTCCACTGGGAATTTTTTTCTTCCTTTCACTGGTCTGTAGATAAGTGGTGGCTTCAGCGGCAGAATGAGTTTGCCACTAAACCTAAGAACTTAATGAACGCCATGGTGGTCATGGATATACATCGTGCACAGAGATCAGCAGGGTAACACCTCTATCAGAGTAACATTGCAAGTTCACCATATACAGAAATAAAAATTTCACATAAGAGACATGAGCTTGTGTGCAGACATTCCAAGTAATTAACATGTGCACAACGGTGCATTCAGTCCCAATGCTCTGATCCAATGATCGGGCATTTTCCTCCCCTCACAGCTTCTCACCTCCCCAACATGGTAGCATGTAAAACCCTGTAACCAAAATGTGATCCAGCATCCAGCTGTCCATATTAGCTGGAGGTACACTTCTTAGAACGTAACCAGCACTAAAGAAACTATATGAAAAAATAAGTTGTAAATGTAATGGGAACGAATTTTCACTGCATGGCGCATGGTTAGGGCGCAAGGTAAGTCCTATTCTTCCTTGTTCTTCGTCTGCGTGAGACTCTTGCCGCAAGGATATTCAGTCATTCTCGTGTGTATATGTTAGGTGTGCTAAGCCCCACGAGAAACTTTGCAATGAAGGTTCTGGGGGGGCTCCCACCGGTGGAGGCTTTGCTGGTATGCGGTGACCCATCACTTCCAAAGTTTTGAGTCAGGAGGGTTTTTCAGATATTCAGCCGGGTTGTTGCCCTCCATTTTCTCTGGTATGCCAATGAATCTGAGGTTGCATAGTCTCAACCAATTCTCCATATCTTCCTGGTGTGCATGTAGCTGTAGTATTTGCCGCTGCAAGTGCTCCGTGGTATGACTCAGGGGGTGCAGTATATCTTCCGCTGCGCTGATGCAGGTCTCTGCCTCCGTGACCCGTTCCTTCACTGTGGATAGATCCTGGTGCAATAAGGAGATATCTACTTTCACCTCCTCTATTTTGGCAGTGAGTGTCACCTGTAGAGTGGCGATAGCTTCCAGGACATTGGTAATGTCCGCGTGCTGTTGTTCCACGGTGTAGCACGTGACGGCGCCATCTTTGGCCTGCGGGTCCTTCTCTTGATAGCGGTATTTCGCCAGTTTATCCGCCGTCTCTGTTGTCCACTTAGGTGGGGACATGTTCTCGACCTACTCCTGGGTGCGGGAAGCGATTTGGTGAAGGTTTTGTCAGGCTGGGTAATATCCAGGATAGTTCTCAGGATATGTGGCAAGAGGAGCTCACTATGCGTGAATCCTACTCCTTCGCTGTCCAGGCCATGCCCCCTGCCACTAAACCTAAAACCATTCCTTAATGGCCTTACTGGTAAGCCACTAATGGTGAAACTGAAGTGGGGTATGGAATACAAGGGATACCTGTTCTCTGTGGATGGCTACATAAACATACAGCTCACCAATACAGAAGAGTATATTGATGGGGCATTGTCTGGACATCTTGGAGAAGTTCTAATTCAGTGTAATACTGTATTGTATATACGAGAAGTAGAAGAGGAAGAAGAAGATGGTGAAATGAGAGAATAAATACATTTCCAAATTAGTTGAAACTTCTCTTTTGCAGTTATTGTTGGACATTGTCTTTGTATGTTTTGTTAAGAAAAATCAACAGATTTTTTTTCAAGAGTACATTTATTGGGTTGCAGTATGAAGGCACCATCAACACCTAAAGCCCAATTTTTCTACACCTGTTACTTCTTTCCAAAGTCTGCGAAAGTGACACCAGAAAATGTTTTTTCAAGAGTACATTTATTGGGTTGCAGTATGAAGGCACCATCAACACCTAAAGCCCAATTTTTCTACACCTGTTACTTCTTTCCAAAGTCTGCGAAAGTGACACCAGAAAATGTTAATCTTGGCCTGAGTGTACTATAATTTGGTTTCTTCACATAAGGCTTGCTCACTGTTATTTTGTCATTTACATCCAAAGTCTACTAAAGAGACACCAGAATGTATCAAAAAAATCTCTAATCTTGTTTCGAGTGCACTAAATTGTGGCCTCATCATACAGACTGGGTCCCAAGTCGTTGTTTACAAAATAAAGAAAGCTTGTAGAAAAAAAATCGATTTAAATGTCATTACTCTTTCGTCCATGGACCGACACAGCCTCTCTATTGACAAAGTGGGTATTATCCGTTAATTAGGAGTGACTAGGCAGAAAACTTGTAAAAAGTGTTGCATCACACCCTCTACAGTACCGCCCATGGGGCGGACCCTCTGGGTATATCACCTCAGTCTGCATCTCGCAGATCAGTTTTTTTCTGTCTAGCAAGGAGTAGGACATGGCTCCCTTCGGGCCCATTGGTCCGGGAGAAAAATATATATTTTTTTGCTACATTTTTTGTTTCCTGAGATCTTCGATCAACTGCCGACTGGATGACAGGCTGGATCCTCGATCCTTGTAGTCTCCCCAGTTCGGCCATCGAGCGTGTGCTGACCCTAGCTACGCGCTGGGTTTTCCACGACATGCTCGTTGCTCCACGGGTGGCCGGTGAGCCTACGCTCCAGGGCCTGCATCGGACCGTTCAGCTTCAGCTGACCTTACGGCCGAGTCGCAGCAGCCTGGCCGGTGAGCTTACGCTCCAAGGCTTGCATCGGACCGCTCAGCTTCGGCTGACCTTACGGCCGAGTCGCAGCAGCCTGTCCGGTGAGTGTCACGCTCCAGGGCATACATATGATCGTCCCTTTTGGGTCCAATCACAGCATGCCTGGCCAACAGTCACCTTCCGTGTGCGGACGATGATCTGTTTGGAATGTCTTCCAGCATAATACATGCAGGATAGGTAAGTAAACTCCCCTGCCTCGGCTGGGTGATTTGGCTGGACATTCCAGGAGAGACCAAGTAAGTGGTTGTGGCCCCTTTCTTCCCTCTCTCCCTGCCTTTACCCTCCTCCCTGGGCTTCTAGCTAAAGGTTGCTGGGTGCTGGGGGTCACCTAAGGGGTTCCACTGGAGCGGGGCTGGCTGTAACTAACATTTAAAAGAAATGTAATTTCTGCTTACCTGTGTGTGCTTCCTCCTCCATGCTGTCGGCGGCCATTTTGTGGTGGTCCATGCCGGGTTCGGCCTCTAGTGACTGCCCGGCGGCCATATTCCTGTGGTTTTGGCGCCATTTTCTTGTAGTCCACACCCACTGGCCTCTATCAACTGATCGGCGGCCATGTTTGTCCACCCTGTATGTATATATTGCCGTTCGGCGGTCATCTTTTTGTGGGCTACGGCTGCTTGGCCTCTATCTTCGGCTCGGCGGCCATTTTCTTAGAGCCCACAATATCTTCCATACAGACGTGTTTGGCGGCCATTTTGCGAGAGTCTCCAGCCTCTAGGGTGCATTACACTGGCGCGAAAATTCACACAGGAAGCCCTGATAAAAGAAGCAGACTGACACAGCAGCAGTGGGACAGCATCACAGGCGCAGCACACGGCAGCATAGCAGTACCGGTCCAGGGTGGTGAGTCCTCTGGGTAACCCAGCATCTCTGCAGCGCAGGAGGGTGGCCTATTGATATCTTGCCTGGAGCCCTGTGGGTGTCAGCGTGTGGTCAGCATGGCATCTGAGCCAGATGTCTTCTCCCCTGAAGCACCAGATTTAGCAGCTGGTGCCCCTGAGGTGTCTATGAACGCTATGCCGGCAATCCTAGAGGCGTTTGCTGCCAGGGTGGAAGCAGCACACGGGAATACAGGGGGTAGTAAACGCCCCCGTCCCCTGCAATCTTCCGGGGATAATTCTGATGCAGAACCAGGTCCAGCTACGGCTCATGGCCCAGATTCGGACGCATCAGAGACTGCAGACCGTGACCGATCGGACAGTGAGGATGACTCCAAGTCCAGGTCAGTACACGAGACGGCTTTGGTATCTGACCTTATTACTGCAGTGCGGGATCCGCTAAAGTTGGAAAATACTGCAGAAGCAGCAGAAACTCCAGTCCCCTTTGGGTTTCGTAAACCTGCCCACACTGCTAAGGTGTTCCCTTGTGTATCTTATTTTGACAAACTCTTATACAAGGAATGGGAGAACCCACTGAGGGTCTTTACAGCCCCAAAGAGGTTTGCGGTACGGTACCCCTTTGAGGAGAGTTTTCTGAAGAAATGGACCTCTCCCCCTATAGTGGACCCTGCGGTGTCCAGACTTAATAGAGCCACCACTATTCCAGTAGAAGGGGCTCCTGTTTTCAAGGACCCTGTGGATAAGAAGGCTGAAGCACTCGCTCGCTACCTATATTCAGTGGTAGGCTCGGCAGTACGCCCGGCATTGGCGGGGGCCCTAGTGTCTCAGACACTTACTGAATGGGCAAAATTGCTACTCCAGGGGTTAAAGGAGCGAGATGCTCCTCCTAATGAGATAACTTTGGCCGACCAGTTGGTCCAGGGCCTTAAGTTTGTCTGCGAGTCAGACATGGATACTATTCCCCTGCTGTCAAAAGCTTTGGTTTATGCAGTAGCAATACGCCGCCTGATCTGGCTAAAGGGCTGGTCTGTGGACCAGACTTCCAAGAAAGCCCTGTTGGATCTGCCTTTTAAGGGCAACAGACTTTTTGGGGCTTCTCTGGGTGACATCATAAAGGATGCCACAGGAGGTAAAAGCACTTTGCTTCCCCAAACTAGCAAGAGTAGGGGGCCACGCCAAGAGCAAGGGCCCTCCTTTACTGCACGCAGGCGTTTTTTTTCGTCCCCCTAGGGCGACAGGGAAAAGACCCCAGGCCGACAAGGCGCCTGCCCAAGGACAAAAGCGTCCTTGGTCCCGCAAACCCAACAAGCCTGCGGACAAATATGCGTCCGCATGAAGGTCCGCCCCCACCCAGCTCTCGGGTGGGGGGACGTCTTCGTAAATTCGTGACTCAGTGGACAGCTCTAGTCTCCGACAGGTGGGTTTGCAAAGTAATCTCCTCAGGCTACAAGATAGAATTTCTCTCTTGTCCACCGGAGAGGTTCATCACCTCCAATCTCCAGCTACTACCGACCCGTCGGGAGGCCCTGTATGGGGCGGTCCAGGGTCTACTGGAACGCGGGGTAGTTATTCCAGTTTCAGAACAGGAACGAGGTCAGGGTTTTTACTCAAATCTGTTCATTGTGCCGAAGAAGGAGGGGGTTCGTCCAATCTTGGATCTCAGAGCCCTCAATTGCTTTGTGAAAGTACAAAGATTTCGGATGGAGTCGGTTTGATCTGTAGTCACGGCTCTCCATCCGGGGGACTTTCTGGCCTCCTTGGACATCAAGGACGCATACCTGCATGTCCCCATATACTCCAGACACCAAAGGTTTCTGCGATTTGCTATCGGGAAGAACCACTACCAGTTTGTGGCCCTCCTGTTTGGCCTTGCCTCAGCCCCCAGGACGTTCACCAAGGTGCTCGCTCCGATTCTGGCACTTCTAAGACAGCGGGGTATCGCTATCATGGGCTACTTGGACGACCTTCTACTGAAGGCCCCTTCAAGCTCAGAATTAGAGGTAAGCGTGTCTATTACCTGTCAGACTCTTCGAGACTGTGGTTGGATACTAAACACGCAAAAGTCAGTATTGGTACCCACTCAACGCCTAGTGTACCTGAGGTTGATTCTGGATTCCTCAGAGGTAAAGGTATTCCTCCCTGTGGAGAAGTTGCAGACCCTCTGGGCTGCAGTACGGCAGCTGACTTCCAGGAATTGGTCGTCACTCCGTTTTTGCATGCGAGTGTTGGGCCTCATGGTAGCCTCCTTCGAGGCGGTCCCATATGCTCAATACCACACTCGAGTGTTACAGAAGAAAGTTCTGTCCAGATGGAACAGATGCCCTTCATCTCTGGATTATCAAATCCGAGTGAGCCACCTAGTCAGGAGATCCCTGGTATGGTGGCTGACAGCACCGGCTCTAAAGTCATTTCTTCCGGTTTACTGGATAGTGATCACGACGGACGCCAGCCTTACAGGTTGGGGGGGAGTCTGAGGTGTTCAGTCGGCGCAAGGTCGCTGGACCCCAGAGGAAGCCCTCCTGCCGATCAATGTCCTGGAAATCCGGGCGATCAGGTTGTGCCTCTTCAAATGGTCTCAGAGGCTGCAAGGGCGTCCAGTCAGGATCCAGTCAGACAATGCCACAGCAGTGGCATTTGTCAATCATCAAGGAGGAACAAGAAGCTCAGCTGCAGCATCGGAGGTCGCTCGCATCCTGAAGTGGGCAGAGAGGAGCGTACCGGCACTGTCGGTCGTGTACATTCCGGGTGTGGAAAACTGGCAGGCGGACTACCTGAGCCACCAGATGCTGGACCAGGGAGAATGGTCCTTACACCCGGAGGTGTTCCAACTCCTCTGCCAAAGATGGGGCACACCAGACATAGATCTTCTGGCTTCCCGACTCAATCGGAAGGTATTGAGGTTTGTGGCCCGGTCAAGAGACCCATGGGCAGACGCAACGGACACGTTGGTGGCATCGTGGGGTCAGTATCGGATAATCTATGCCTTCCCTCCCTTAAGGCTTCTTCCTCTTCTGCTCCGCAGAGTGGAGGCAGAGGGAATTCCAATGATCCTAATAGCTCCAGATTGGCCTCATTGTCCTTGGTACGCCGATCTAGTATGTCTGGTAGCAGACGTCCCCTGGCGCCTACCACTACTGAAGGACCTGCTATCGCAAGGTCCCATACTCCATCCTGCTTTACAGTCACTGGCTTTAACGGCATGGCTGTTGAGAACCAGGTACTGAGAGACCGGGGCCTATCAGATTCAGTAATCTCTACTGTTAGAAGTGCTCGGAAACCGTCCTCTAGGATGGTTTATCACTGCACTTGGAAGGCCTACATCTCCATGTGTGAGGAAATGAAATGGCATCCGCGTACTTATTTGGTTTCCAGAATCCTGCTGTTTTTACAGCATGGGGTGGACCAAAGGCTTGCCTTAAGTACGATTAAGGGACAGATATCTGCCCTGGGTGTCTTTTTTCAGTGACCCCTGGCGACTCACTCTCTCGTGCAGGGGGTTCGACATGTGGCCCCTCCGGTCCGTCCCCCACTACCTCCGTGGGACTTGAACCTGGTCCTCTCGGTGCTTCAGAAGGCACCGTTTGAGAATATTAGAGATATTCCCCTGTTGACACTTTCTCAGAAAGTGGTCTTTCTGGTGGCTGTTACGTCAGTTAGACGAGTCTCTGAGCTGGCAGCCTTGTCCTGCAAGGCTCCCCATTTGATTTTCCACAAGGATAAGGTGGTGCTGCGGCCGCAGCCTTCCTTTCTTCCAAAGGTCGTTTCGGCTTTTCATCTCAACGAAGACATTGTACTTCCATCCTTGTGTCCTCACCCATCAAATCCTAAGGAATCGGCATTGCATTCCTTGGACGTTGTCCGAGCTTTGAGAGTATACCTATCTGCTACTTCCCTACTCCGGAAGTCAGACTCACTGTTTGTTTCGGTGGCTGGTCCCAAGAAGGGCCAAGCAGTCTCGTCGGCCACCATCTCTAGGTGGATCCAACAGATAGTAATCCAGGCTTACGCCTTAAAGGGTCAAGCGCCCCCCTTTCCGGTCACGGTGCATTCAACCAGGGCAATAGGTGCCTCTTGGGCTTTCCGACATCAAGCGTCTGTTTCCCAATTATGTAAAGCGGCGACGTGGTCGTCCGCTCACACTTTCACAAAATTCTACAAAGTTGATGTAGGTGCATCTTCGGATGCCTCTTTCGGCCGCAAGGTTTTGCAAGCGGCTGTTTAGAGTTGCAACTCCTCCGTTGGAGTGCTGTTTTGTGTTTGGGGTGAAGTTTATTTTTATGCTGTTACCACCCCTCATTTTTTTCTCTGACACTGCTTTGGGACGTCCCACTTTGTCAATAGAGAGGCTGTGTCGGTCCATGGACGAAAGAGTAAATAGGATTTTTTACTCACCGTAAAATCCTTTTCTCTGAGTCCATGGACCGACACAGCACCCACCCCTTTTTTTAAGTTTGTACTGCTTTTTGACGAACTGATCTGCGAGATGCAGACTGAGGTGATATACCCAGAGGGTCCGCCCCCTGGGCGGTACTGTAGAGGGTGTGATGCAACACTTTTTACAAGTTTTCTGCCTAGTCACTCCCAATTAACGGATAATACCCACTTTGTCAATAGAGAGGCTGTGTCGGTCCATGGTCTCAGATAAAAGGATTTTACGGTGAGTAAAAAATCCTATTTTTTTTCTTTATATATGTCAGTATTGCTGCAGCAGGTTCTATACAGATGCGTCACTTTGCAGGCAAGGGGACACCCAGGCACTATATTTAAAGGAATTTTCATTTTTTCACTTTAAGCATAATTAAAATCACTGCTCCTTTAAAATTTTTATTTTTTGTTAAAAAAGTTTTTTTTGCATTGATGCATGTCACCTGGGGCAGTACCCGGGCCCCCATACCCTTTTTATGGCCAATAACTTGCATATCAGCCTTCAAAATGGACACTTTTTTCAAGTTTGGTTCCTATTGACTTTAATAGGTCTCTGGTGAAGGGTTAGATATTAAAATCCAGTCTTTTTTGCATCTATTCCATAATCTTATAGAATGTGACACAATTGCGAGTAAAGTCCTTTCTTGTATTAAGAGAGGTATGGACTACAGAGAGAGAGAGTGAGATAATTTTTCCTCTGTACAAATCATTAGGACCTCATCTGGAATACGTAGTTCAGTTTTGGGCATCAGTGCTTAAAAAGGATATCGGGGAACTGGAGACAGTGCAGAGAAGGGCAACCAAAATGATAAGAGGAAAAATTACAGGAACTGAATTTATTTTCTTTTGCAAAAAGAAGATTAAGGGGGATATGATAAACATGTACAAATACATAAGTGGTCCATATAGTGAACTTAGTGTTGAGTTATTCACTTTAAGGTCATCACAGAGGACAAGGGGGCACTCTTTATGTCAAGAGGAGAAAAGATTTCATCACCAAATACAGAAAGATTTATTCACAGTAAGAGCTGTGAAAATGTGGAATAGACTCCCTCCAGAGGTGGTTCTGGCAAGCTTAGTAGATTGCTTTAAAAAAGGACTGGATTATTTCCTAAATGTACATAATATAACTGGGTACTATATTGAAGTAGCGCTAATTATTTATATATGTGCGAAACGAATAAACTAAAAATGCAACAAATCTACTAAATATATTAAATAGTGTAGCACAACAAGTGTTCCAACAGACAATTTAAGTCCATGTAAATAAAGTGTATAATTAATAGCATAAAGGTCCATGTAAAAAAGTGCATGTGAAATAGTATCCACTGATGACTCTGATGATCCAAAGAATCAGTCTTTAACACAACAGGACAATTGAAAATAAAAACAAGATGGGGAGCGGGGGAGAGGAATGGGTAAGGGAGTCCCAGTCTGCAGATGAATGTAGGTAACTGGAGACAGTGCAGAGAAGGGCAACCAAAATGATAAGAGGCGTGGAGGAGCTCAGATATGAGGAAAGATTACTGGAACTGAATTTATTTTTTGGGAGAAAAGGAGATTAACCACTTAAGCCCCGGACCATTTGGTAGCTAAAGGACCAGAGGTGATTTCAGAATTTTGCACTGCGCTGCTTTAACTGTAAATTGTGCGGACATGCAATGTTGTACCCAAACGAAATTTGCGTCCTTCTCTTCCCACAAATAGAGCTTTCTTTTAATGGTATTTGATTGCCTCTGCGATTTTTATTTTTTGCGATATAAACGGAAAATTTTGAAAAAAAAAGATATTTTCTACTTTTTGTTATAAGAAAAATCGAATAAACTCAATTTTAGTCATACATTTAGGCCAAAATGTATTCAGCCACATGTCTTTAGTAAAAAAAATGTCTATACGCGTATATTTATTGGTTTGCTTTTAATTTATGACTGCCTATCTCATTTCTTGAGGTGCTAAAATGGCAGGGCAGTACAAAACCCCCCCAAATGACCCCATTTTGGAAAGTAGACATCCCAAGGAAATTGCTGAGAGGCATGTTGAGCCCATTGAATATTTTTTTTTTGTCTCAAGTGATTGAATAATGACTAAAAAAAAAAAAAATACAAAAAGTTGTCACTAAATGATATATTGCTCACACATGCCATGGTTATATGTGGAATTGCACCCCAAAATACATTTTGCTGCTTCTCCTGAGTACGGGGATACCACATGTGTGGGACTTTTTGAGAGCCTAGCTGCGTACGGGCCCCCGGAAACCAAGCACCGCCTTCAGGATTTCTAAGGGCGCAAATTTTTGATTTCACTCCTCACTACCTATCACAGTTTCGAAGGCCATAAAATGCCAAAATAGCACAAACCCCCCCCCCCAAATGACCCCATTTTTGAAAGTAGACACCCCAAGGAAATTGCTGAGAGGCCTGTTGAGCCCATTGAATATTTTTTTTTTTTGTCCCAAGTGATTGAATAATGACAAAAAAAATAAAAAAATTACAAAAAGTTGTCACTAAATGATATATTGCTCACACATGCCATGGTTATATGTGGAATTACACCCCAAAATACATTTTGCTGCTTCTCCTGAGTACGGGGATACCACATGTGTGGGACTTTTTAGGAGCCTAGCCGCGTACGGGACCCCGAAAACCAAGCACCGCCTTCAGGATTTCTAGGCACAAATTTTTGATTTCACTCCTCACTACCTATCACGGTTTCGAAGGCCATAAAATGCCAAAATAGCACAAAACCCCCCCAAATGACCCCATTTTGGAAAGTAGATACCCCAAGCTATTTTCTGAGAGGCATGGTGAGTATTTTACAGCTCTCATTTGTTTTTGAAAATGAAGAAAGAACTTTTTTTTTTTTCAATTTTCAAAACTTTGTGACAAAAAGCGAGATCTGCAAAATACTCACAATACCTCTCAGCAAATAGCTTGGGGTGTCTACTTTCCAAAATGGTGTCATTTGGGGGGGTTTTGTGCCATCTGGGCATTCCATGGCCTCCGAAACTGTGATAGGCAGTGAGAAGTGAAATCAAAAATTTACACCCTTAGAAAGCCTGAAGGCGGTGCTTGGTTTTTGGGGTCCCGTACGCGGCTAGGCTCCCAAAAAGTCTCACACATGTGGTATCCCCGTACTCAGGAGAAGCAACAGAATGTATTTTGGGGTGTAATTCCACATATGCCCATGGCATGTTTGAGTAATATATCATTTAGTGACAACTTTGTGCAAATAAATTGTCTTTTTTCCGCAACTTGTGTCAACATATAAAATATTCCATGGACTCGACATGCCTCTCAGTATATAGCTTGGAGTGTCTACTTTCCAAAATGGGGTAATTTGGGGGGTTTTGAACTGTCCTGGCATTTTATACACAACATTAGGAAGCTTACATCCACTCTTCTAACCACTTGAAGACAAAGCCCTTTCTGACACTTTTTGTTTACATGAAAACATTTATTTTTTTGCAAGAAAATTATGTTGAACCCCCAAACATTGTATATTTTTTTTAAAGCAAAGGCCCTACAGATTAAAATGGTGGGTGTTGCATTTTTTTTCCACACAGTATTTGCGCAGTGATTTTTCAAACGCATATTTGGGGGAAAAAATACACTTTTTTTAATTTTAATGCACTAAAACACACTATATTGCCTAAATGTTTGATGAAATAAAACATCTTAGGCCGAGTACATAGATACCAAACACGACATGCTTTAAAATTTCACACAAACGCGCATTGGCGACAAACTACATACATTTTTAAAAGCCTTTAAAAGCCTTTACAGGTTACCCCGTTAGATTTACAGAGGAGGTCCACTGCTAAAATGATTGCCCTCGATCTGACCTCTGCGGTGATACCTCACATGCATGGTGCAATTGCTGTTTACATATGACGCCAGACCCACGCTTGCGTTCGCCATTGTGCAAGAGCAGGGCAGGACAGGGGTGCTTTTTTTTTTATTATTAATTTTGCTTTTTTATTTTATTTTTAAACTGTTCCTTCCATATTTATTTTTTTTATCATTTTTATTGTTATCTCAGGGAATGTAAATATCCCCTATGATAGCAATAGGTAGTGACAGGTACTCTTTTTTTGAAAAAACTGGGGTCTATTAGACCCTAGATCTTTCCTCTGCCCTCAAAACATCTGAACACACCAAGATCGGTGTGATAAAATGCTTTCCCAATTTCCCAATGGCGCTTTTTATATCCGGGGGGGGACATTCCCTCCCACTGCTTGTAAAAGCAGTCCAGAGGCTAATTAGCCACTAGGATTGCTTTTACATGAAAGCCGGCCGCTGGCTGAAAAGAATGATACCAAGATGATATCTAAACCCGCAGGCATCAATCTGGTATAACCATTCAAAGTCCAGCAACATACCAATACGTTGCTGGTCCTTGTTGGACATGTATTGTAATCTTTTTTTTCATGCAGCCTGTTGGCTGAACGAAAAAAAGAGATTGATCGGTGGGTATGCCCACCATTAGAATACCGCCCTTCATCCACCCACTTCTAATGATGGGCATACATGCACCATTTATATATGCCGAAGCATTGGGGCATCCTCCCGCAAAAATTATGCCGCACACACATGGTCAGACTTTTCCACGGGCAAGCCTCCGTCGGAATTTCAACCGTATGTATGCGGCATTAGGAGCAAAATTGCTCCTCCGCTCCTCTGCCCCTGCTGCCCCAATGCTTCGGCATATGTGCTTTTTTTTTTAACTGTGGTGGTGAAATCACCTCCTACAGCACTGGAGTCGCAGGGATCAGGCCTGTCTCTGCGAACGCTACAGTTATGTGTGTTGTGTTTTGCAAGTGACAGTGATCGATCGATACTGCACTTGGGTGGCCTGGGCTGGACGGAGGGGCAAAACGCAGGTGCTAGCAGGTATCTGGGCTGATCCCGCTAACACTGCATTTTTGGGAACCCTAAACTGCTGGGGACGCTAGTATAGATCTGATCAGATCAGATATTGATCTGTTCAGATACTATACCACTAGGGGGGGTGTATGCTTCACGCGTGGGTGTTGGCATTACTGGCACTAACCTGACGCTGCCTGGGGTGTGACGCAGGGTTAACTAGGGGCAATTAGGGTGTTAAAACCTTTATTAGATAATATATGGGGGTACCTGACGCTATAAAAACCTGCGGCGAACCTAAAAAAAATTACTGGCTATCTATCGGCACCAGCATAACTAATACAGCGTTTAGAAAAACGATCACTTAGTGACACTGGCAAAAGGGGGTGAAAGGGATTACCTGGGGGGGCGATCAAGGGGTTAAACCTTTATTAGGTAATATATGGGGGAACCTGACGCTATAAAAACCTGCGGCGAACCTAAAAAAAATAGCTGGCTACCTATCGGCATCACCGACAATAAGACAGCGATCAGAAAAACGATCGCTTAGCGACAGTGGTGATAGGGGGTGAAGGGTTACCTGGGGGGCGATCAAGGGGGTTAAACCTTTATTAGGTAATATATGGGGGTACTTGACGCTATAAAAACCTGCAGCGAACCTAAAAAAAATAACTGGCTACCCATCGGCTTCACCGACAATAAGACAGCGATCAGAAAAATGATCGCTTAGTGACAGTGGTGATAGGGGGTGAAAGGGTTACCTGGGGGGCAATCAAGGGGGTTAAACCTTTATTAGGTAATATATGGGGGTACCTGACACTATAAAAACCTGCGGCGGACCTAAAAAAAATAACTGGCTACCTATCGGCATCACTGACAATAAGACAGCGATCAGAAAAACGATCGCTTAGCGACAGTGGTGATAGGGGGTGAAAGGGTTACCTGGGGGGCTATCAAGGGGGTTAAACCTTTATTAGGTAATATATGGGGGTACCTATGTGTCCTGGTGTCAGTGTGCTGTTTGTGCATTAACCTGTGTGTCTTCTCTTGTACGGCGCTCGGTATATGTGAGCGCCGCAGGAGAGATGACATCACTTCCTCTGCCTGTGTAAACATTACACAGGCAGGGAAGCTTTCTCATTCAACGGGAGCGATCGAAAGGGGGTGGCCGGAATCGAATGGCCGTCCCCTCATCCCGGATCACTCCCGAAGAAATAACCACTGCTCACTGTAAAGAAGGGGGTCCGATCGGACCCCCCAACTATACAAAGGCAATCACGTATATGTACGTGATTGTGCCTGTCGGTGCCATTCTGCCGACGTATATTTACAGTGGGCGGTCGTTAAGTGGTTAAGGGAGATATGATAAACATGTACAAATACATAAGGGGTCCATATAGTGAACTTGGTGTTGAGTTATTCACTTTAAGGTCATCACAGAGGACAAGGGGGCACTCTTTATGTCAAGAGGAGAAAAGATTTCATCACCAAATACAGAAAGATTTATTCACAGTAAGAGCTGTGAAAACGTGGAATAGACTCACTCCAGAGGTGGATCTGGCAAGCTTAGTAGATTGCTTTAAAAAAGGACTGGATTATTTCCTAAATGTACATAATATAACTGTGGTACTATATTGAAGTAGCGCTATTTATTTATATATGTGCTAAACGAATAAACTAAAAATGCAACAAATCTACAAAATATATTAAATAGTGTAGCACAACAATTGTTCCAACAGACAATTTAAGTCCATGTAAATAAAGTGTATAATTAATAGCATAAAGGTCCATGTAAAAAAGTGCATGTGAAATAGTATCCACTGATGACTCTGATGATCCAAAGAATCAGTCTTTAACACAACAGGAAAGTTGAAAATAAAAACAAGATGGGGAGAGGGGGAGAGGAATGGGTAAGGGAGTCCAATGGTATCCAATGGCAATGGTATCCAGCAGACGGTGATTCCATTGGGAAGACTGGAGAGATAACTGCAGTGGCCCTTTGTCCAGGATCCACCAAGGAAAAGAGGAATCACCGTCTGCTGGATACCATTGCTTGATGCACGATTAGACCCATTGGGGTCCATCTATGAGGTGAGAGGCTGGTACTATCGGGGGAGGACACAAGGATTGTTTCTGTGTTACCTACTTTCATCTGCAGACTGGGAATCCCTTACCCATCCCTCTCCCCCTCTCCCCATCTTGTTTTTATTTTCAACTGTCCTGTTGTGTTAAAGACTGATTCTTTGGATCATCAGAGTCATCCATGGATACTATTTCACATGCACTTTATACATGGACCTTTATGCTATTAATTATACACTTTATTTACATGGACTTTGATTGTCTGTTAGAACACTTGTTGTGCTACACTATTTAATATATTTAGTAGATTTGTTTCATTTTTAGTTTATTCTTTTAGCACATATATGAGTAACTAGCACTACTTTAATATTTTACACAATTTTATGGGTGTTGGCAACACTACAGAAGTTTGGCTGCTGTTTACACTTTTTACTTTAGCACCTTCAGCACTTTATTATTAATAATATTGTTGAACACGTTGGTAGCACATTAGTACTATATTATTTATTCATAACTGGGTACTAACATTTATAGGTAAATTGAAAATAATACCTGTCACCTGTATCTCATAGGCACCACATCCCTTCATTAAGAAGCTATATAGAAATATGAAGGTATTGGGACTTTTAAGGTGCAACAACTACACAATATTCAATATAAAAAATATAATTTTATTACAAAAAATATATGAAAAATCATATGTACAAATATACATGAACCATCAAAATAAACATAATAGAGTTTCCAAAGTGCATACAGACAAAATTCTCTACATGTTTCGCCATTTTGTAGGCTTCCTCAGGAGTTTGTCATGCAAATACTGGAAACAAAGAAAGGAAAATAAATACATAATAATATTTACTCAAATTTCAAACTCAAAATTACAAAACAGAATATAAAAAAAAAAAAAAAAGGGATGACTGAAAACCATAACCAGCCCAATGGTTGCTCAAAAGTTCATCTCAAAATTGGATCTATTTATTCAAGGTATAAATGACCTTATTAATATCAGTTGTGAGTACATTACCTGTAAATTTTGATGGTACAATCTAAAAGGAAGAATGACCAGATAGCCAATGAGCTATCCCACACGGGGGCGCCCGTAAGGAGGGGATCATATGGTGTATCATAGAGGGGGAGAAATACTGGCACAGATAACCACCCGGATATTACTAGCACAGGAACAGAGGGCCATCTGGGGGAAATTACAAAGAAAAATCGAATGAAGTCAAATACCAATCTATATATAAGAGTAAAGGCGTCTCCATCTAATTATACGGCACATACCCCATCAGTATTTACCTGTTTATGGCTGTTGATAGTAAAAAATATTAGAATAGGCAAAAAGGGGGGTAATATCTCCAAAGTACCCCAATCAGTGTCCACTCTAAAGGAAAAAGAATTAGTGGAAATTACTATAAATATATAATAATCCCCTCTAGTTGGTAATCAAAATTTTAGCCATATACTTGCTAGCTGATATATACCTGGTTAATCCAATTGGATAAAGTGTGTCCACATTAGGGCATCTCTGCCGAAAAACTTGTTTTACAAAACTGATCAATCAGTTTACTGAAAAAATATATATAAAATATAAAAACCATTTTAGATTAAAAACCAAGTAAACCAGACAACAGGATAAAAACCAATGTTGCCCGTAAAGAGATCTAGTGCCTAACTAATTTACCTTTGACTGATATCTAAGATCGTCTTCCCCCCTAGAATGTTGGTCATGCTGCTGATTTGCAAGGCTGCGATCCGGACTATATACCCCCCCCCCCCTTCCCATTGGACGCACAATGGCGCCAAATCAATGGGCGGAGCGGGCACGTCAGTTCCGACATCCGCCCATCGTCAGATCCGACCCGGAAGTGACAATTCCACCACTGAAAACCGGAGACGTCCGCCGGAAGCGCCACCCCGCTCATCAGGAGAAAACATCCTGACGAGCTGGACGCACCATAAGACGGATCCGGAAGGGGAAAACATGCCTAAAGTATAGAAAAGGGCAGACTTCCCTTGAAAATCACGGCAGAAATGGCACATTACGATGTTAGAAAAAGAGGGCCAGGATATCCCAATTAGTCGAGATTGGAGGGCAGAAGCCTCCGTCTCGAAATCTACTTCCTTACTACAATTTCTTCGAATTCGTAAGTACTGACTGTATGGGATACTTTGTACCAGAGTCCTGGGATGAGAACTTGTGGCATGCAAGATGGTATTGCCTGAAGAGGGCTTTCTATATAATGAAGAGCCCAAGGTGCCATCAGAATTTAAGTAAATAGAAATATCCAGAAAATGTATCACATTCTGGTCACAAATCATCGTAAATTTGAGATTGAAGGAATTTACAGCTAATGAAGATATAAAGGATGTTAATTCCTCTAAGGAGCCAGTCCACACAACAAAAATGTCATCGATAAAGCGTCGCCATATCAAGACTTTATCAAAAAACATTTCAAATGATTCCAAAGAAAAAATCTCCCGTTCCCACCCCCCCCAGGTACAGATTGGCGTACGATGGGGCACACTTGGTCCCCATCGCAACACCCTGCACCTGGAGGTAGTGGGAACGGTCGAAAACAAAAATATTGTTGGTAAGTATAAACAGCAACAATTCCAAAATGAAATTGTTGTAGGGCCTGGCTCCAGGTCCTCTCTCAGAAAGGAAGCCGTCTATAACTTGAATACCCCTAGTGTGGGGGATAGAGTTATAGAGGGCTTCAACGTCTATAGCTACTAGCCATGACCCAGGTGGTACACATAGACCATCCAAGGATCTCAGTAGATTGGCGGTGTCTTGAATGTAGGAACTTAAGGAACCTACATGGGGCCTCAAATAATCGTCTACCAGCTTACTAGCTGGTTCTGTAAGGCAGCCAATCCCTGACACAATCGGACGGCCAGGGGGATTTTCCAAATTTTTGTGCACCTTTGGCAGAGCATAAAACGTGGGAAGTCTCGGCTTGTCAATAACCAAGAATTCACACGTCTTCTTGTCTATAAGGTTATCACAAAATGCCCGATTAATGAGGATACGGTATTTTGTCTCCGCATATTTTACCTGTGCAAAAGGAATAGAGCGATACCAACTTTTATTTGAAAGAAGGTTCATGACCATCTGCTTATATTTGTTTAAATCCATTACCACTATGTTACCTCCTTTATCCGAGGGTTTTATCACTAAATGTTCGTTCTGTTTTAAAGATAACACGGCTTTTTGTTGGGATGGCTTAAGGTTGGTATTTCTTCTAAACCTTTTCCAATTGGTACTCTGTAGTTCCTTTGTAACTTGTTGGGTGAATGCCCAAATGTTGGGGTTTCCTTGGAGAGTAGGAAAGGTCCTGGATTTCGGTTTATATAGATTAGGTGGAGGAAAAATTCTCTCCGTGGGAATCTCATCTACGAGGCCAGACTGGGGTTCCTCAAGGGGGTCATCTAGTGGATTACCTTCTTCCCATAATTCCATTAAATCGTTTATTGCCTGAATCTCCTTAATTGTTTTATTTTGCCAGAGATCTTCCCCCATGGAATCCATGGGAGAACGTTTATAATCCCTGTCAAACATGATCTTAAAAGTAAGTTTTCTCGCAAAGAGATTGACGTCCTTTATAATTTCAAAGGCATCAACCTCCTGATCAGGACAAAAAGTCAGGCCAAGGCCCAAAACCTCCGTCTGATCCGGTGTAAGTAAATGTGAAGACAGATTGATTACTTGGAAGTTACTTTGGAAGTTGCTTTGGGTGCCTGTGAAAGAATGGGTGTCTTTTTGGTGTCCACAGTTGGGGGTGGTGAAAAGATTGGCGCAGTGCGAAGATCCCCTATATTGGGGATTTGAAAGTCCCCCGAAGGGGTAACTATTGATTGATTTAACTTAGGTGCATTAAGGATATTAGAAAAACTGGGTGTAGACAAATTAAGGTGACCATCACCTGTGGGATGAGTGGGAGGGGGTACATTTTTGGACTGTGAACGTAAACCCTGACGATTCGTGTCCTGTTGGGTACGTTTAGAAAGCGCTGACATCGAAGGTGCTCGATCAGTCTTTCTTTTATTAGAACTAGCTGAAGTGTTTGAGGCATTACCTGGTAGGGACGAGGAAGATAAAGACGATTCATCGGAATCAGTGGCTTCCTGATTTATATTTGTTTGCTTACGAGCTGAGGATTTGGATTTCCTCCATTGGTTTTCAGTAGTCCACCGATAGGCTGTGTTTGATTCATATGCCAGACGATCCCTATAATATTTTTTATCCTTAGTTTTAAGGATATTGGATATCAGCTAGCAAGTATATGGCTAAAATTTTGATTACCAACTAGAGGGGATTATTATATATTTATAGTAATTTCCACTAATTCTTTTTCCTTTAGAGTGGACACTGATTGGGGTACTTTGGAGATATTACCCCCCTTTTTGCCTATTCTAATATTTTTTACTATCAACAGCCATAAACAGGTAAATACTGATGGGGTATGTGCCGTATAATTAGATGGAGATGCCATTACTCTTATATATAGATTGGTATTTGACTTCATTCGATGTTTCTTTGTAATTTCCCCCAGATGGCCCTCTGTTCCTGTGCTAGTAATATCCGGGTGGTTATCTGTGCCAGTATTTCTCCCCCTCTATGATACACCATATGATCCCCTCCTTACGGGCGCCCCCGTGTGGGATAGCTCATTGGCTATCTGGTCATTCTTCCTTTTAGATTGTACCATCAAAATTTACAGGTAATGTACTCACAACTGATATTAATAAGGTCATTTATACCTTGAATAAATAGATCCAATTTTGAGATGAACTTTTGAGCAACCATTGGGCTGGTTATGGTTTTCAGTTATCCCTTTTTTTTTTTTTTTTAAATATTCTGTTTTGTAATTTTGAGTTTGAAATTTGAGTAAATATTATTATGTATTTATTTTCCTTTCTTTGTTTCCAGTATTTGCATGACAAACTCCTGAGGAAGCCTACAAAATGGCGAAACATGTAGAGAATTTTGTCTGTATGCACTTTGGAAACTCTATTATGTTTATTTTGATGGTTCATGTATATTTGTACATATGATTTTTCATATATTTTTTGTAATAAAATTATATTTTTTATATTGAATATTGTGTAGTTGTTGCACCTTAAAAGTCCCAATACCTTTATATTTATAGGTAAAGTTGATCCAGGGAAAATCCGATTGCCTCTTGGGGTATCAGGAAGGAATTTTCCCCCTGCTGTAGCAAATTGGAGCATGCTTTGTTGGTGTTTTTTGCCTTTCTCTTGATCAACTGTGAGTGAAGGCTTGTGTATATGGGATTGTATGATTTTTTTTTTTGGATGAACTAGATGGACTTGTGTCTTTTTTAAACCTGACTCAACCTAAATGTAACTATTCAGAATTGTATTATGGGATGAAATTGCGTGCTGTGTAATTGCAATGGACCAGTCCTGAGAGGTAGTAGGGTAAGACAGAAACCGTTTCAAATGTTATCCAAGGAAGTACAGGTTCTGGATGTTCCAGTGTGCTATTTGTATTAGTCTACATGTTATGTAATAAAGCTATATTTGTGGAAGTCCTAACCCTCCAGATTTATGAGATTGGTAAAACATTTTTTTTGAGTATCTAGGGGGTTTATTATTCCAGATTAATTTGTTGATGATTGATTGGAGTTTAGTGATATATGATTTGGACAATTATATAATAATTTGGGTAATATATTCATTTTGATAGCTGTGACTCTGCGTAAAAACGATAGGTGAACTGAGGACCAGATTTTAATGGTTTGGCAAATTTTGTTTTCAAATAGTGTATAGTTATATTGAAATAAAGTGTGGTAATTATTAGAGATATCTAGTATGGAAATGAAGTGTGGGACCATGTAAATGAAAAATTGTTCCTAAGGTTTTCTAGTTCTGAGGTAGAGAAATGAATTGGTAATGCTAATGATTTAGAGACATTCATTTTCAAGTCAGATATGTTAGCACATTTTTCCAAGGTGTTTAAAAGATTAGGGATGGATATTAAAGAGTATGACAAGAATAAAAATGCATCATCTGTATATACAGCAAGCATATTTTAAATGTAGTATGTCCTTTGGTATATCCAGAGATATCTGGGTGTTGTAAAATGGCAGTGCTAACGCAAGGGTGAATAAGAGTGGTGATAAAGGGCACCCTTGTCTGGTGCCTCTCCCAAGGGAAAATAAATCAGAATTACAGCCTGGTATCCTAACATGGGTTTTTGGGTTGTTGTATAAAGCTTTAACCACTTCAGCCCCGGAAGGATTTACCCACTTCCTGACCAGGTAATTTTTTGTGATACGGCCCTGCATCATTTTAACAGACAATTGCGCGGTCATGCGACTTTGTACACAAACAAAATGTATGCCCTTTTTTTACCCACAATTAGAGCTTTCTTTTGGTGGTATTTGATCACCTCTGAGGTTTTTATTTTTTGCGCTAAAAACAAAAGAACATGACAATTTTTAAAAAAACACAATATTTTTTCCTTTTTGTTATAATAAATATCCCCAAAAAATTTAAAAAAACAAATTTCTTCATCAGTTTAGGCCAATTCTTCTACATATTTTTGGTTAAAAAAATAGCAATAAGTGTACAGTATATTGATTGGTTTGAGCAAAGGTTTAGCGTCTACAAAATAGGGGATATATTTATGGCATTTTTATTATTATTATTTTTTTTACTAGTAATGGCGGTGATCAGTGATTTTTAGCGGGTTTGCTACATTGCGGCAGACAGATCGGACACTTTTGACAAATTTTTGGGACCATTGACTCTTATACCGCAATCAGTGCTATAAATAGCCACTGATTAATGTATAAATGTCAATGGCAGGGGAAGGGTTAACACTAGGGGCGATCAAGTGTTCCCTAGGGAGGTGTGGAGGTGTTTCTAACTGTGGGGGGGAGTGGACTGACAGGGAGTAGAGAAAGATCTCTGTTCCTGATCACTAGGAATAGCAGATCTCTCTTTACTTTCCTGACAGAATGGGTATCTGTCTGTTTACATTGACAGATCCCCATTCTGGCACTCTGAGGAGCGATCGCGTCCACCGGCCACGCACATCGGCTCCGGCGTTGAGCCCCAGGCGCACACACGTGCTCCCTATAGCTCTTTTTATTTTTTTATTTTTTTTATAAATTGTTTTTATTGAAAAATAATTTCAAACAGGGTGATACAGATAAAAGCGGTAAGCATGGGTAGGTTTCATAGCTTGACAGGTCTATATTACTACATATGCATAACAAAAGAAAATAATAAAAAGTCCCAGGGGGGACCAATAAGCAGATTCTATAATAACCAGCAGAAGGTGAAACACCATGGCTTATAAAAGGAGAAACTAAAAGACAAGAGAGGGGGGGACGGGGGAGGGAGAGAGGAGGGGAAGTAGCAGGAAAGGGGTTGGGAGAGGGAGGGTGTGGTTGATATGTGGTTAAATATGCTAACAAAACGAATAAGGCAATTAAAGTACCTAACAAGATAGAGAGTTATTCACTTCATGGAAGACATTTATACTAGGTTGACCAATGCTCGTAGCAAGGAGAGACCTTCATCTAAGTCCGTAATCACTGTGGATTTACCCTCATGTGTGACCGTAAGCTTAACTGGATACCCCCAGCGATAAGGGATGTTGTGGTTGCGGAGTGCTTTGGTCACTGGCAGGAGGGATTTGCGCTTCTGCATAGTGAATTGTGATAGATCTGCGAACAGTTGGATATGTGCAAACTGTTCAGGTGGCTGCTGGGTTTTGCCGAACGCAATCATCAGTTGTTCCTTCACTTGGTAGAAGTGTACCCGCATAAGGACATCTCTGGGGATATTATCCGGAAGATGAGGAGGTTTGGGCAATCTATGAATGCGGTATATTTGCATTTCTACCTCTGGGACAGAGGGCAGGAACTGTTTCACTAGGTCACGGGCGTATTGTTGGAGTTGAGCTGGGAGGATGGACTCAGGCATACCTCGGATTTTTACATTATTCCTCCTTGATCTATCTTCGAGGTCAGCGACCTTTGCCCTGAGCCAAGAGAGTTCATCTGAGTGATCAGCGTGCGCATCAATCAATGTGTTGTGGGACGCAGCGAACTCCCCCATTTTCCCTTCAATGTGATCAACTCTGCCCGCTATGTCTCCTATGTCAGATTTAAAGTTCTGCATGCATTGCATCAGGTCAGCGTGCATAGAGCTGCGGAGGGAAACAAGCATGTCCTTAAGGGTAGTGTCTGATACAGGGTGACCTGATGTAGGGAATGAGGTGAAGGGGTCAATCAGCTCCCTCGTGTCCTCCATAGGGCTGTGTGAGTTGCTCACCTGCATCCTGTCGCTGTCCAGGCGAGGTTTGGACTTCGCTGGGCTGCGAGATAGCGGGGTAGCAGCCGGTGGAGATGTCTTTGTTTGGCTCAGAGGCAATCCAGGGCTGGCTGCTGCGGACCGCGAGCTGCCAGAGGAGAGTGGTGAGACATTCCCCGCTTCGGCGCCATCTTGGATAGGCCCGCGGCCTCTCGGCGGGTAGAAATCTTCTAATTTCTTGGGCTGGGTATGATCTTTCCGTTTTCGGGTCATCCCCCAAGTGTCCCGGGACCTTCAGGTGGGATGTAGAGGGGAAAATAGCGTCCGGTGTCGTGCTATTTGTAAGCGGTTCCCGTGTCTGAAGCGGAGCTGTGCAGTCACACGTCCATGCAGTTGCGCGGTAGCCACGCCCCTCCACTCCCTATAGCTCTTGAAGTGGCTGAGGTACACCTTTGCGCAGCCGTGCCAACCTGCCTGCAGCCCAACCAAGACAGTGATACCAGAAACAATAAGAATATAAATACAAATAAAAATAAATGTAAAAATGAAAAAGTGGGGAAAAAATTAATTGCAACTGTGAATCTGCCACTCTGGGACAAACCAGGCCAAGACATTACCATTAAAGCCCTTTCACACAAGCGGTCCACCTGCTTCATCAGTTCAGTAACGTTTTTTCAAAGAAAAAAATGATTTATCAGTTTACATCAGTTTTTTTTTAGAAAGCAGACACCCTTGTGAATAAAACAGAAGTATTTCTAGCTTTTTATGTCACATGATATTAGCGCAATGGTTTATGAAATGCAAAATTTCAGTAAAAAATACACTAAAGTTAATTTTAGGGCACACAAATACAATAATGTAACCAATTGTTGATAAAATATAAAAGATGACATTGCACCAAGTAAATAGATGCCCAACATGTCAAGCATTAAAATTGCATGCACCCGAGAAACAGAGAAACAGCAAAAAAACTTCAATACCCTATTTTTTCCATAGGCAATGCTTTAAAAGCCCCTACAGGTCATCAGTTTAGCATTACCCATGAACTCTGATATTCAAACATCCATTCAACAGATGGATGAAAAACAAACAAATGGTGCGCGCTAGTGTTGGGAAAACTCAGAGCATGTGTTTGGGCCGAACATTGGCTGTTTGCCTGTTCAATGAACACCCGCATTATTGGGATGTTAGAGCGTTTGTTTGGCCCGCCGAATGACCACAATGCACTGCAATGCATTGGAAGCCCTGATTGGCTAAAGCAATTAAAAGCTTTGCCCAATCAGGGCACATAGCACTGTCAGAGTCATGATTGAACACTGCCATGATGACTCTATCCAATCATGGCTCATTGCTCTTAGTCCCACCCCACACTATAAAAATATTCTTCCCATTGTGGCCATTTGCAGTGAGATATTGGTGTGGCGAGAGATAGAACAGGGCTCTGTTCATTGCCACTAGCGAGTTAGTGTGCTATAGTGTACTATTGTGATTCTATTGTGAGTATAAAGTATCAGTTTAGTATCAGTTTAGTGTGAGTCTCGAGATGGTGCAGTGTGAGTGTAGTGTGACCATTCATTTTTACTTTAGCGTCAGTTTAGTGTGAATCTAGTGATAGTGCAGTGTGAGTGTAGTAGGACTGTTCACTTTTAGTTTAGTGTCACATTAGTGTGAGTCTAATGATAGTAGAGTGTGAGAGTAGTGTGACCGTTCATTTTTACTTTAGTGTCATTTTACTTTGCCAGGGCAGGTTTCCTGCAGTATATTTCAGTGTGTTACTGCACGTTTACAGCAGTATATTGCAGTGCGTAATTGCAGGTTTACTGCAGTTTATTTTAGTGTGTTACTGTACATTTAACGCAGTATATTTCAGTGTGTTATTGCAGCAGTATATTGCAGTTCTTTACTGCACATTTAACGCAGTATATTTCAGTGCATTATTGCAGGTTTACCGCAGTATATTGCAGTGCGTTAGTGTACATTCAATGCAGTATATTTCAGTGTGTTATTGCACGTTTAACACAGTATATTGCAGTGTGTTACTGCACATTTAACGCAATATATTTCAGTGCATTATTGCACGTTTCCCGCAGTTTATTGCAGTGCGTTACTGCACGTTTTATGCAGTATATGTCAGTGCGTTATCGCATGTTTAACACAGTATATTTCAGTGCAGTATATTTCAGTGCATTAGTGCACCTTTACCACAGTATATTGCAGTGCGTCAGTGTAGGTTTACTGCAGTATATTGTAGTGTGTCAGTGGAGTGTGTCTGTGTAGTGAGTACTCAAGTTAAAGTGCAACAAACACCACTTGTCATTGATTAAAGTGCATCCGCGTACACATTTACCCATCTTTATTACATTTTGTTAATAAGCCCCAATCATGTCTGGGAAGCCAACTAGGTGAGGCAGATGTCTCCATGGCACTGTGAGGGGGCCAGCACCATCTGCGTTCACAGGGAAAAATGTTGCCCATGCTATCCAGCCACAGCATGCGGAGGAGGTGGTGGACTGGGTTACTAAACCATCCTTATCCTCCTAATTCTCCATCTCCCAAGCAGAGACTAGTGCACAGTCCACTGCAACTGCCAGAGTGGCTTATTCTGTCTCCTTGTCCACAACTATTCCTGCCATAGCCACAGCATCAGGCATGGAGGAGTCGGCTGCAGTGTTGCCAACTGTCCATAGAATTATGGACAGTACGTAAATAAAAGGCACTTTTTCCCTGTTCGTAAAAGTCCGTAGTAAGGGAAATGTGCTAGTAAAAATGGCGGTGATCGGCTCGGGTCCGAGCTGCGCATGCGCAATTCCGGTAATCGCCAAGAAGATCCGAATCTGAGCCGCAGCGTCTAAGTACTGCGTTAGCCTCTGCCCGCCCACCCCACTCACCACAAGCTGTGCAGCCAATTATCGTAACGCATTTTCGCACCAACACCGCCGCCAGCCAACCTATAAAATTAGCAAGAGCAGAGCAGGAAACTGAGGAGCCTCGTGGATGTGGAGAGCTGAGCGGCGGTACAGCAGCAGACAGAATTACCCCCCACTGTGACTGGACTGGAGCGACGGATGGACCGAGACTGCGACCAACCTGTGCCCCTGCCTGCCAGTGCCTGCTCTGCCCGCCCGAGTGAGTGAGTGACTGTGGGCTGGAGCAGCCGGCCAGCCGCCCTGCTGCTGCCCCCGATGCCCGGTGTGTCTTCTTTGGAGTCGGACGCCTCACGCCTGCCTGCCCTCAGTGCACTGGCCTGGTCTGGTGAGTCCAGCAGAGTGACGTGCTATGAGCCTATGACAGAAAGGAATGCCCAATAGCCTTTAACATGGTGATTTAATGCCCATAGAGAATAATGGGGAGAAAAAAAATTAAATTAGTGACAGTCAGACTCAGGCCTCGTACACACGACCAATTTTCTCGTCGTAAAAAACATGTCGTTTTTTTCGACGAGATTCTTGTTAAGCTTGTCGATTTTCTCGTCAAGCTTTCTATGCGTACACACTGTCATTTTCCAATTTCCTCGTGGTTCTCTGCGCTCACGTCCAGCACGTACGACGGCACTATAAAGGGGAAGATCTTTTTTCTTGGCGCCACCCCTTGGGCTGCTTTTGCTGATCTCGTGTTACCGCGTGTGAAGTAAAAGTTTGGGAAGAGACGATTCGCGCTTTTCAGTCTTCGTACTTTTCAGATCGTTTTCTGCCGTTCAGTTTGTGCTTGTGGGTTCGTATCTTGACTTTCAGGGCGTCTAGGCAGGTCGTATCTGTTTTACAGTGCGTTCTTGCCTGTTCGTTTCTGAATTTCAGTTCGTTATTCATAGGCCTTGCTGTTCTAAAGTACGTTCTGTTCTGTACGTTCTGATTAGACGACCGTTTCCTAGCCATGTCGCCTGGACGTTCTCGTCGTCGAGTTCGTGCTGTGCGTGCGCTTGGTGTTGGTCTGCTTGTTTTGGACCAAGACCAGTCCATGAATGGTGTGAGGAGGAGTTCATGGACCAAGAATTGGTTGCTCCAGCGGGACCAATTCTGCCACATGCCTCTGCTGCGGGAGATCGTCGAGAATAATCCTGAGGACTACAGGAATTTTCTGAGGATGTCTGACCCCGTTTTTCAGGAACTGTTGGCTTTGGTGTCCCCCTATATTACCAGGAAGGACACCGTTATGCGGGAAGCCATCAGTGCTGAGCAGAGGCTCATCGCCACGTTGCGTTACCTGGCGACAGGGAGAAGTCTTCAGGACTTGAAGTTCACCACAGGCATCTCCCCCCAGGCTCTGGGCCTCATAATCCCAGACACCTGTTCTGCTATTATACAAGTCCTGCAGGAGGACTATATTAGGGTAAGTTTTCTCCCTTAACATCACATTTTATGTATTACATGTATGCTAATGTATTGCATTTCTTTCATCCTTCCCTAATTACCATGATTGTAATATGCTGAGAATGTCCCCTTTGTCCCCATGCATGTTGGAAGCTTTAGATTGCCCCTTTTTTATCCTCCCTAAATATTTCCCCTCACTAACTTTTCCAGCAGGGGCGCCTGTTGCTCCAAATGTTGGGGGGTTCCAACCCCAATTTCGGAAATAAACTTCCTCCTTTTTTGCTCTGTTGCCTAATAAACGCCCCCAGTTGTCCCCTCCAATGCAGCCATTTAGTCCCCTCTAATGCAGCCAGTTTCCCCCCAGCCCTGCACTTACCTTCTTGTGGTCAGCGCCATCCTTCTTCTGTCCTTGATGTCTTCTCCTTCCCTTCATGTTGCATCAGCCAATCATGTTACCATTAAACAGACTTGGTGAACATGATTGGCAGAGCAGCCTGTCAGTGTTTACACAAGAAATGCCCCCCTCCTTGCGTCCCCGATTTTTCTTTGAGGAAGCCAATTACATCCCTCAGGTTGTAATTTGCAAGACTATTTTAATACCTGTTTCTGCTCTGCAATTTTAACCCCCTAAATGCCGCAATTATTCATATGTCGGTCGCTTTACAAGAGGCCATCCACCTGAATAGTGTGCGGCATAGACAATACATAGGTTCATGCAACGCATGATCCTATGTATTGTTCTGAGTGATGGGCACAGGAGATAGGGGACAGTGCTCCAGCGCCCACTCTGGACGCACCGCCACTGCAATGCTATCCTGTGGCCAAACACATCTCCCCCCCCCCAAAATAATTTAGTAATGGCCCATCAGAGGGGGTGATGAATATGATAAATGAGCCTTCCATTATACTTTTTTTACACACCTTAATAAACGTATAATTAGATTGATGTTGGTCTCTAATTTTTTGGGATAGAATTTCCTTGTAATGTATGCCTTTGTTTTTCTAATATTATTTCATCTTGTTTCACTCCACAGCTTCCTTCCACGCCACAGGAATGGCAGACTGTGGCATCGGAGTTTGCCACGCGGTGGGACTTCCCCAACTGCGGTGGTGCCATAGACGGGAAGCACGTCCGCATCGTGCCGCCACCCCGTTCTGGGTCCTACTACTACAATTACAAGGGGTTTCATAGCATTGTGCTGATGGCGGTGGTGTCAGCACGGTATGAATTCCTCTATGTTGATGTAGGGAAGAATGGCCGGATGTCCGATGGGGGATCCTTCATCCAGACGGAGTTTGCCCTCCGTCTCCAGAGTGACGACCTTGCATTGCCACCGGATGCAGGGAATATTGAAGGACTCCCCTTTGTTTTCTTGGCTGATGAAGCCTTCGGACTCGGACGGCATCTTATGAGGCCATTTCCACAGAGGACCCTGACCCCAGAGAAGAGTGTGTTCAATTACCGGCTGGCCAGGGCCCGAAGAGTCGTTGAAAATGCCTTCGGCATAATGGCCAGCCGGTTCCGCCTTTTTATGACTTCCATCCACTTGGCGGACTACAAAATAAACTATGTAGTGTTATGCTGCTGTGTGCTACACAACTTTCTGAGCCAAAAATCTAATTCCTATATGGCCTCAGTTTTGCCAGAGGCTGGACTTTCCCCTGCAAATCCCCTTCCGGGCCTGGAATCTGCCCGTCTTGGCTTGCCCCCCCAAAATGCCCGTGTGGTTCGGGACAAATACATGGAGTATTTCACCGGTAGGGGGGCAATTCCTATGCCAGCCTATGTCTAAGTATCCCAATAAAAATCTTGTTTAAACCTTTAATTATTTGTTCTTTCCTGTCTCCTAGTTTGTCTTTGTGCATTTGTAGTGGCAAGTGTATTTTACTTTAGTAAATAACAACCAATTTCACTATGTTACCTTACAAAAGAACCAAATAAGCTTAGAGAGTATTATAAAAAGAAGCTACACGTTGTTTGTGGTCAAATATTTTACTCTCTGCACATTTTTTTTTGTTTTACTTTGGGGTTGGCCTGGCCACAACCCGGCAAATTTTGGCTTATGAAAATACAAAAATACCACTTGCATTTCTAAAATGACAACATTGGATACCTCTGAGCAATCTGAGACATTCAGTTACACAAACTATGTCTCTATGTGCCCGTCCTAATATGGGGTCCTGCCACCCCTTTGCCCAGCCAAAAATTCAATATGCACACATTTTTACTTTTTTGCAAATAGGAAGTTTACAATCCTGATCCCTATTGTCAACATGTGCTATCTGCCATCAGGGGTGATCAATGGACGTGTTTTGGGGGTGCATCCCCTTCCTCAGTTCACCGACTTTTGATACGAGGAAGGGGTTGCACCCACAAAAGACGTACATGGATATCCCCTGATGGCAGATAGCACATGTTCACACACTGTGTGCATATTCAATTTTTGGCTGCTTTGTTACTCAAAAAATTAGAAAAAATATAAAAACAAACATGTAAAAACAAATGTGTTTGGATGGCTTATTGAATTCTCCCCAAAACATCGAGAATGTCTTTAAATGTTTGTTCCATCACATGTATTCTTTGTTTAATTAGGTCCAGTTCCGTGCTACATTCCATCACTTGCTGGATGAGGCGGAGGGCACTGTCAGCAGAGAACCGTGTGCTATCCTTCACAACATTTCCATCCCCTAAAAACCATAATTTTTTTTTTATAAAACTCTGCAGGCCTACCTCGCTTACCTTAAGCTGTGGTGTCAGATACTGACCTGTTGTGGTGACCAGATCCACAACGTCATCCACCTCTCCTTCCTGCACTTCTCCTTCCTCCACCTCAACTTCCTGCACATCTTTCGGTTGTGGATCTTTGGGAGTTTGGGGTTGCTTGGAAGTTGTGGGGTGCATGTGCTCCCTGGAGTGTCCTCCTCCCAGTCTTCTCTCCCCTATTTATCACACTGTAAAAATCTCATTGTTAAACTAAAAACAGGCTAAATTGTTTGGAAGTGGGGTACAAGTGTGTGTTTGTGCGGAATTTAAAGAAAAATGCATTATTTATGACCCCAAATATGTTTAGTATTCACATTTGGATGTAATTTTTTGGACATGGAGGCACCACAAATAAACTCTGATGCACCTGTGTGGGACACCCAAAAAAGGCGGGTCTGGTGGCCCACACTATAGTGCTCCAAAGTACAGATGTGGAAGCAGCTGCTGAGTGTCCTCTCCTTTACACTGATTAAAGTTTGCATTTCATTCTCCTTACAAACACATCATCTAGACTTAAAAATTATCCACAATACTTGATCAAAAATGGCAGATGTCTAATTACTTTTGTGGCTCTTAAATAAGCCAAAACCGCGGATAGTGGCCGAACGAAGTGTCGGTAACGTAACGAACGATTACTGTGCCCAACCTAGTTCAAAATATTACATTTTGGAAGGGAGTCCAATATGATAAAAAAAAAAAATGTCAGTTTCTAAAAAGATTAATAGCAGAAAGGTCGTCATTTTACTTACTTTTAGCGAGCATCCTCTTTATGATCCTCAACTGGTCTGGCTCCCTCAGTTTGAGGTCTGACCACCTCTTTCTGAGCTGCTCATTTGAGCGTTTCACCCCGAACTTCGCCCTCAGACTCTTCACAACTTTAGTGAGGATTTTGGCCTTCCTTCTATTTGGTTTGCTATACGGCCCATGCTTGGCATCATAATCAGCCTTGACCAAGATGTCCACCATCTCCGCCATCTCCGCCAAAGACATATTCGATGCCTTGAATCTCCTCCTTGATCGTGACATGTCCTTGGTCTCCGGGCTTGTCTCCTCGCTAGTTGCGGAATTATCAGACACCTGCTGTAACTCCGCCATATCTGTCTGCACGCCGAAAGAGAAGGGGCGGGGAAAAGATGTTAGTTAGAACGTCATGGGCGGGCGACGTGTGCGGAGCGACGTGTTCGAATTTGGACGCATGCGTGGTGTGTATATAGCAAACACACATGTGACTATAGTACGTTCGGTGTGCGGAGAGAGGAGTTCAAGTGACGGACGTGCGAACGAAGGTATGTGATTTTGTGAGACTTGTAAAAATTGTTGGCCTATACTGTCTTGAGATTGGTGGAGGATATATATGGTGACTAGGATGTGAAGGAGGTTAGACTGTTTGCCTCACATTATTTAAATATAATTTTTTTTACTTGCAGATACAATATGAATGTCTTTATTAGCGACAAAGAGTTCCTGGCGGAATTTATTGACCGGGTAAGGGAGCTGCCGGCTCTGTGGGAGACCAAAAACCCCATCCATAAAAAAAAAGGGGTGAGAAAAGCAGCGCTGGAGAAGCTGCTCCCATTTGTGCATACCAAGGTGCCCACAGCCACAGCAAAACAAGTGGACACTAAAATTGGGAGCTTGAGAGGTACCTACAGGACTGAACGCTCTAAGGTGCTGGCTTCTCAGAGGTCAGGAGCAGCAGCAGATGATGTTTATGTCCCGATTTTGTGGTACTACAGCAGGATGTCCTTCCTGGATGACCACATTGAGCCAAGGCCATCACTCTCCACTCTTCCCCCCAGACTTCCCTGCAGCCAACCTGAGCCTTCTCTGGAGCAAGAGGAGGCAGCCATCCTGGATGATCCTGATTTGTCCATCTGGAGCCAGGTATAGTATTAACTGAAAATGTAGTGGGATAAAATTAATGTTTCCCAAATATGTCAGGATGAGAAACATACATTATTTTGTATTCCACAAGTGAAATCATGATCTGTAGACATTATTCTGCACTTAATTGTGTGGTAAATAGTCAAGCTGATGTAGTGGTAAATTTAAAGCAAGGATTTATGCATTTACATTCTAATTGCTTCCATCAGGATTACAAAGTTTGATGCAAAGATTAAACCAACATATTAAACTATGTTCCTTTTTCATACACAGGATGAAATCAGCCAGGAGGAGGGTCTGGAAACTGTCAGGCAGGAGGAGGAAGGACCCAGTGGCAGCCAGGAGGTGGCAGGGCCCAGTGGCAGCCAGGAGGTGGCAGGGCCCAGTGGCAGACAGGAGGTGGCAGGGCCCAGTGGCAGACAGGAGGTGGCAGGGCCCAGTGGCAGACAGGAGGTGGCAGGGCAAAGGAGAAGCAACAGATCCCAGGTGCCTCCCATCCGCCTTCACAAAAGAGGCAGGAGGGACAGGACCACCAGTGAGGCAGCAATGGCCCTTATTAAAGAGGCCCATGCCACCCTCAAGGAGCCCACATCCCCTGAAGAGGCCATTGCCGGCCTAGTGGAGGCTAAGTTCAAGGTGATGAGCATGGAGCAACGCCTCCTATGCGAGCCCCTGCTCATCACCTTGCTCAACAAGGGGGTGATGGAGCAAATTACCCCCAATACCGCCATATGTGAGGTGGCCCAACTGACCCAACCTCAACCTCCACCTCCACCTTCCTCTTCTGCCCCACCCCCTTCTGCTACACCTCCACCTTCTGCCCCACCCCCTTCTGCTACACCTCCACCTTCTGCCCCACCCTCTTCTGCTACACCTCCACCTTCTGCCCCACCCCCTTCTGCTACACCTCCACCTTCTGCCCCACCCTCTTCTGCTACACCTCCACCTTCTGCCCCACCCTCTTCTGCTACACCTCCACCTTCTGCCCCACCCCCTTCTGCTACACCTCCACCTTCTTCTTCTGCCCCACCCCCTTCTGCTACACCTCCACCTTCTTCTTCTGCCCCACCCCCTTCTGCTACACCTCCACCTCCTCCTCCTGACAGGAGTACCCCTCCAGTGGGCCAGCCTCCAGCCAAACGAAGAAGGAAGGCTGCAGGAAAGGCTTCAGGAAAGGCTTCAGGAAAGGCTGCAGGGAAGGTTGCCAGGAAGAAGAGGAAGTGATGGCCTTGCTTCATTGTGGTCGGACAGAAGGCAGCCTGTTGTAGTACCACACACTTGGGACATATATCTCACCTGCTGCTGTTCCTGACCTCTGGGAGGCCAGCATCAGATTGTGTTCTGAAATGTGGGCCTTCTCAAGCTCCCAATTTTAGTGTCCACACAGGGTTGCTGTGTGCTCTGGGGTCCCTGGGATGCACAAATGGCAGCAGCTTCTCCAGCGCTGCCTTCTCTTTATTTAATTTATAAACATGAATAAATGTGTTTTTTGTTTAAGTTCATACTTGACTATGTGTATTTTTAAATAAAAAAAAACAAGCTTTGGAGTAAGCAGATACATTTGACTGACAATAAAAGGCACAGATATCACCCCCCCCCCAAAAGAATAACTAAATCTGATTAGCTCAAAAACATGGTGTGAAATTGTAAAAATATAGATTCGAAAATTAAATGGGAGATCGCTATCAAAACATTGAGAAATTATAATTAACATCATTTTGAAAAATCTAACCATTTAAATTATTCCTAAAAACTTGCACGATATAATACACATAAATCTTATAAAGAGCAGCATGAAAAAGGTTAAAAATAAGGCAGAACTCTGTGTGAATATCAGCAGCAAAAGAAGGTCACTCGTTTTGATTAATGTAACATTCTAACGAAGAATTCAATGCAGAACATTTAAACGATGAAATATTTATGAGCGTGACGAATGTGCTCTCTCCATTATGAAGGCTTGTTTTACCAGAAGATGCGCTCCCGTCTCATAGTTGCTTGTGAGCATGCGCGCTTTTGGAAGAGTCGTAAAAGCATACACACAAACCATTTTCTCGTCACAAAACAGGCCGACGAGAAACACGACGAGGAAATCTGGAATCCTGACGAGAAAATAGAGAGCAGGTTCTCTATTTTCTCGTCGAGATTCTCGTCAAGTTTCTCGTCGTAAAACCATACACACGAACGTTTTTCTAGACAAAAAAACTCTTGCGGCACTTTTCTTGACTGTTTTGGACGAGAAAATCGGTCGTGTGTACGAGGCCTCAGTCTTTAGACATATCAATTTTTTTTGCAAACCTTCTTTTAAATATTCAGTGGCCATGTTTATATTGAGATTAGGTGGGATTATTTTTTATGGCTTTAAAAGTTTGCAAAATGTTATTGCAAAAAAAGTATTTGATATAGATTCTGTCACTAATTGATATTTTTTTTACATTCTTCTTGGGCATTCTATCTCCAGTCCCTGTTAACATCTATGGGCATTCCTTTCTGTCATTCCTCTTAGTATATCCCCATTTATCTCACTGTGTACAACGGCACTTAACTAGATTTCACTAAATCACAAAAATTAAAAGACATTCCCAAGGCTGGATTTATACTACAAACTTCCCCTAGGTCCTTTGTTTAATGCTTTGCACCACAGTGCACTCACCTAATTAGGATAAGTATCACATAATGACAAAATCACATGGCATTGGCAAGTCTAGGTGTGGAAGACGGTCTTTTACTTAAAGCGGAGGACCCCCCCAAATTTTTGTTTTTAAAAATGAACACTTACCTATCCAGTGCGCCCGCAAAGTCGGCAGATGAGGACGAGCAATCGGTCGGTCCTCGAATGCTGCCATCGCCATGCTCGGTGAGGGAATCTGGAAGTGAAGCCTTGCGGCTTCACTGCCCGGTTCCCTACTGCACATGTGCGAGTAGCGTGGTGTGCCATCACTGGTCCCCGCTCTCTCCTGGGAACAGTGTTTCCCAGAAGACAGTGGGGGGGGGGGTGATGCAAAGGGGCGTGAGTGACTCCTGCGGGGGTCGATACCCAGAAGTGGTGCAAATACCTGTCTTAGACAGGTATCTGAACCGGCCCCCCTCCCCCCTGAAAGGTGCCAAATTGACACCAGAGGGGGGGAGGGTTCCAAAAAGCGGAAGTTCCATTTTTGGATGGAACTCCGCTTTAAGTTTGCTTGAGTATGTCTAGAACTGTTGACTAGAAGAGTAAAGAAATCTGTTGGCCTAGCCTGCTTGTAGTTCAATTCCAGGTGTGGACTCAAATTGATGGCTGTGCAAAGATTTTGCTCAGGCCAATCTATTTTATCTAATTTACATCCAAAATGCATTACTTCACAAAAAGGCAGACGTGTGTGACTTTGTTCCAGAACGCCTAAGAATACAAATGTGGTCAACAGTGTTACAATGCGATTATGTAATCTCCTTTCCGTCAATTAATGATGAGCTAAACATAATTTTTGAATCTACCAGCAGGCCACAGCAGGATGGCAATGGCATGCATTAAAACACTACACAACAACACAACTGCAGTGAGTGCAGCACAAGCACGATGCACGTGCACCACAGGTCCACCTAAGCCTCCCCCCATCAATTAATCATTCCGGCCTGGCTGTCTCCCTCCCTGTGGCTTAGGTGGACCTGTGGTGCACTTGCACCGTGCTGTGCTGCACTCACTGCAGTTATGTGTTGTTGTGTAGTCAAGTGTTAATGCATGCCTTTGCCACCCTGCTGTGCTGCTGGTAGATTCTGAAATTACTAAATGTGTATGTATGCGTGTGACTCAAAGATCAAGCATTTCAGAATTCAATTCGGTCGCAATAGTGTATCATAAATAATCATTCATCATTATGCACAGGCATGCCCACTGCCCAGACAAAGCACCCCATCAGTGTCCCTGACCTGTGAGTGCTGTGCTCCATCCAGTCCACTCAGTGGAAGATGCCTTGCTTTCTGCAGTAGTGCTAGTAAGGTGGGGGTAGAAAAGTCTGTGTTCTCTGTGGCCTGTGTTGGGGACTGCTTTTCTGTTTTCATATGTAGATTTTCCTGCACTCTTCTCCACCCCACTTGGATGGACCAGCCTGCTCCTTCCAGCCGCCTTGGACCAAGGGCAAGGGGCTGTCTGCAAATACCACAGCTAGATATTACAGTAAGTACACAACTTAAATTTGTGTTTTGTTTTTTTTGTTTTGTTTTTTGTTCATACCCTTTAGCTAAACTTTCTAATTTTAGGTTTTCTCCCAGTTTTTTTATCAAGGTAGATTTTAGACTTGCCGCCTTGGACCAGCCTGCTCCTTCCAGCCGCCTTGGACCAGCCTGCTCCTTCCAGCCGCCTTGGACCAACCTGCTTCTTCCAGCCGCTTTGGACCAGCCTGCTCCTTCCAAATACCACAGCTACATATTACGGAAAGTACGTAACTTAATTTATTTATTTTTTTACCATTTAGCTGCATTTTCTAATTTTAGGTTTCCCCCCCCATGTTTTTTGTAGAGGTAGATTTGACCTTCTTGCCTTCTTGGACCAGCCTGCTTGTTCCAGCCCTCTTGGACCAAGTTACTGCCCAAGGGAAAGGGCTACCTGCAAATACCACAGCTACATATTACGGTAAGTACGCAACTTAATTTTTTATTTTGTTTTATATCGTTTGGCTGTTTTCTCATTTGTAGGTTTTCTCCCTCTTTTTATATAGGTATATTTGTCTTTTTGGACCAAGTTACTGCCCTGGGGAAAGGGCCGCCTGCAAATTCCACAGCTACAGATTACGGTAAGTACTCAACTTAATTTGTGGGGTGTTTTTAATCACCTGGCTGTTTTCTCATTTTATGTTTCCTCCCTGTTTTATATTTTCCTGGACTTGCGTGGGTTATTTTTTTCTTACACTCAGATAAATTTTGACTTTTTTTTTTCCTCCTGTAGAAATCAACGTATTGAGAAGATAGCCAGCTGTATGGCTCTACAGCCACCACCCACCAGATCAGAGAAAATATCTACTAAACTGTAAGTATTTTTGTATTATACTAGCACCGCACGACACACGTTTTAAGGAAAATGGGCAATGTAGACAACATGAATTCTTTTGTTTTTGTTTTGTTTTTAGACACCCACCTGCAGAACTTCACATGTTATGCCTCTCAGTGTTAATCTTTCCATAAGTTCCTGTGATCAGTTTTCATAGGTATTGGTTTTTCTCAGGCAGGCATCTGCAGCACACAAGGCCGTTTTGTATATAACAAAAAGAGGATAGAGTGTGGGACTTTAAAGGTGCTTATAACAATTAAGAAATGGATTGCAAGGCAAAAAAAACGTTATAAAAATAGAAAAATATTTATTACAATATATATAAAAAACTGATACATATACATGCCTGTGGCTATCACAGGTATACACCTAATACCAAAGTCAAGATGGTCATGCAGATATATACAGTTGAAGTGAAGCGTCCATAGATTTTCTACAGTTTCGCCTATTAGGCTTCATCAGGAAATAGACGCCAAACAGATTTGAAACAAGCTATTAGGTGTAAAAAAGAAAAGAAAAAAACATATTAATATATCATAAGCATAAAAGTCCTTTGAATGCATTCAAAACCGGCACACGGGCGCACCCCCAAGCAATGCACGGAGCAGACAGTCAGCAGACCCCCACACCCCTTCATACCTCCAAATCAACTTGGTCAAAAGAATGGCCAAGACCACGGTCATAGATTGCCAGAAAAATGGTCGGCCAATCCCGTCTCTATCGATCACAATCCCGTAAGGGAGGATAGGTTTAAGGTTGCAAAAAAAGGTATATTATTTAATACAAATACCTGTAGGTAAAGAAAATCAAATTTTAGTATAAAATAACCAATAATGAAAGGGTATTGCAGTCCCATTATCAAAGGACAATAAGGGACCCACTCACCTCCCCATTGTCTATTAACCAGTTTAACCAAGCTGAGGAAGTTCATATGTGGCGGCGATAGGAGTATATTACTTCTATGAGGACAAATTTCAAACACAGACCCGTCTGTGGAGAAGAGAAAGTATTCAATATTTTCCAATAAATTATATATAATATATTGGGTAAAATACATAGTAAAATAGGGACCATAATATCAATGAATGCTCACCAACGCAAGAGAGGGGATCCAAAGTAAAGCTTGAAATATATAGACCTCCAGGTTGAATGTGGAGGTAGAGTCCACTCATATACCAATGTAGAGGGATCTAATATAGAGGTTCCATATTTATGAAATGTCCCCCAAATAGACGCAGTCCACCAAAAGGCTATATGGGTAGAACGACAAACATAAGTTTAATGTTCCATCTCTCACTAAATGTCATAAATGACAAAGGCTTGAAAAATTTACCTTCCATAAAATTTGCCACCAGCTTGAACTTCCACCAGTATTCCAGACAATTCAGAAAGAATGTCTGGAGTTTTATATCCTCCCCCGACCCGCCAAAATTCGGTGTGTGACGTCACACCACGTGGTGTGCGGTGTCTCGCCGCAAATGGCTGGCTCACGGACGTCAATGAGGAAGGCTCAGATGCATCGGCTAACATCCGTCCTAACAGGAAGTGAGATCACTTCCTGTAAGGGACCAAGCACAGAGAACACCCTGTGCTGACACTGCCTAACTCGATGATGACCGAGGGGCGTGTCAGATCTATAGGTCCCATGATGGTAATAGGCGGTGTGGGCCATGTACCAAAGAGCCTTCAATGTGGGCGGACACATCCCAAACGGACGCCCAAGGGTGTACACTAGGCTGGTTCTCTCCCCAGCCCGGTGTCCGCCCACATTGAAGGCTCTTTGGTACATGGCCCACACCGCCTATTACCATCATGGGACCTATAGATTTTATTGGATACCAAACAAGAGAACATTTATCTACAGTAGATGATCTGTCAGCTGTTCCCCAGTTCATGGTGCAAGTAACAACATTTTACACAAGAGCTATAACTGCAATAAAAAACGAATGCCCATTGGAAACCGAATCATTCAGCTGTTGGCTTTACTTAAACCTTTAAACAGGTCTACTGCAAATTCTGAGGATATTCTAGAACTTGCCAAGCATTTTCCTCAAATTGTCCCTCCATCTGAGTTTGACACACTGCATACTGAATTTATAGAATACCAAGTGACAGATTTTAGTTGTGATCTTGAGACTCACACTTATGATTCTTATTGGCACATGGTAGGACACAGTTGTAGTATCGATCCGGACAATCTGAAAGTACCTAAATTCCCACATCTGGTTAAATTTGCAAAAACTATGCTTTCCCTTCCCCATGGGACAGCTGAGATAGAACGTGTGTTCTCTTCTGTAAAGTTAATGAAAACTGATCACAGGAACCAACTTTCCACTCCAATATTGGAAGGACTGCTGTCAGTAAAGAGTGGCCCAGGAATGATTACTCAGCACATGATTGAAAAGGTTGACGTCACAATGTATGACCACAAGGTTGAAACTTTATCAAATCGTAAACCTAAGCCACTTTGTGTGTCTTCTGCTGCTGGCAAGGACAAAGATGATCTGGTGGTGGTGGTGGAGGAAGAGGAATGACTAGAGAAAATTTGATTCCTTTCTGATGTAATTGTACAACGCATTTCAGAAGTGTAATATTCTGTTACATTTAAATGATTTTGAAACATGGATTACTGTTGTGAAAATGATGGGATAACTGTCTCCACAAAAGCTGCTAAATGTCTTTACCAAAAACGTTAACTTTGCTCCAGTTTTTGGAAGCCGTTGTCTGTCACTGTTAGGAAAGTTTACGCTTTATGGTCAAAGGGACAAATCACAAATCAGCAGTAAGTAAGTCACTGGAACTGGAGGTGAAGCAAAACCTTCACATGGGGACGCCTGTTCCATTGTCCACTGCTGCAAGGTTGAAGTACATTCTTTCTGTTTTTCTAAAAATGTATTTCGATTTTGTCAGTTATGTTAAAGACTGTTTTTTGTTTTTTTTATTGCTGTCTGTGACAGGGAGAGTGAGGCCTCGTACACACGGCCGAGATTCTCGTTGAAAAAAACATGTCGTTTTTTTCGACGAGATTCTTGGACAAGAAACTTGTCCCGGCCGAGTGTACACACGCTCGTTTCAAAGAACCCGCGGTTCTTTGAAAGGAGTGTACGCGGTGACGTCATCGACTACGTCGAGCATGCGCTCGTCACATTCGATGCCGTCGCCGCCATCTTGGTATACCCTACGTATGCCTAGGAAGCTACCGCGCATGCGTCAAATTCATTTCGAACATGCGCGGGCTTCCGGGCGGACAGGTAAGTGTACACACACTCACTTTTCTTGTCGAGAAACATGCCGAGGAGAATCTCGACGAGAAAATAGAGAGCAGGTTCTCTATTTTCTCGTCGAGGTTTCTTGTCGGTTTTCTCGACGAGAAACCCGATAGCAGCGTACACACGACCGATTTACTCGGCAAGACCTCTCTGCCAGCAAGTTTCTTGCTGGTTCTTGCCGAGAAAATCGGTCGTGTGTACGAGGCCTGATTCTCAAATTTTGTCCTATTTACTTCTATCACCAAAAGAGAACTTGATTCCAGAACAGAATAGAGGTGAATGTTCAGAATTTTGTGTGACCATATATGTTGTATAGAAAATAAACCCTCTTTAAAATCACATTTTGTTGCTTAGTCTGAAGTTAAGACAGTCAGTTTTCATTTTATCCAGCTGTATATACTCATAGCATCCAAGTGAAGGATATAACACCAACATGTCAGGAAATAAAGCAAAAACAGAATCAGTGAGTTGGAAACGATCACACATACCTTTGTCAGAGTCTAAATGTGGCACGTTGGAAGAGACATATCCCAAGAGACCAAAGGCTGGAGATGAATCAAAAAAGGTGGTTTAACAAAATTATGACAAACGGGTGGTTCCTTTTCCAACTCAGTGCTTCTTTTTTATTTTTTTTGGTGACATGTTGGTATTTTTGGGTAAGGGGGGTGTTACTGGGGTTTCCCCTCTGACAGCCAATGTAAGGGATGTTACTGGGGTTTTCCCACAAACCCTAAGGGGATGTTACTGGGCTTTCCCCACTTCCCGCCAATGTAAAAGGGGAATGGGGATGTTACTGGGGTTTTCCCACTGACCGCCAATGTAAAAGGGGAATGGGGATGTTACTGGGGGTTTTCCACTGACCGCCGATGTAAAAGGGAATGGGGATGTTACTGGGGTTTTCCCACTGACCACCAATGTAAAAGGGGAATGGGGATGTTACTGGGGTTTTCCCACAAACCCTAAGGGGATGTTACTGGGCTTTCCCCACTTCCCGCCAATGTAAAAGGGGAATGGGGATGTTACTGGGGTTTTCCCACTGACCGCCAATGTAAAAGGGGAATGGGGATGTTACTGGGGGTTTTCCACTGACCGCCGATGTAAAAGGGAATGGGGATGTTACTGGGGTTTTCCCACTGACCACCAATGTAAAAGGGGAATGGGGATGTTACTGGGGTTTTCCCACTGACCACCAATGTAAAAGGGGAATGGGGTTGTTACTGGGGTTTTCCCACTGACCGCCAATGTAAAAGGGGAATGGGGATGTTACTGGGGTTTTCCCACTGACCGCCAATGTAAAAGGGGAATGGGGATGTTACTGGGGTTTTCCCCACTGACCGCCAATGTAAAAGGGAATGGGGATGTTACTGGGGTTTTCCCACTGATCCCCAACATAAAAGGGGAATGGGGATGTTACTGGGGTTTTCCCACTGACAGCCAATGTAAGAGGGGAATGGGGATGTTAGAGGGCTTTTCCCCACTGACAGCCAATGTAAGGGGGGAATGGGGATGTTGGAGGGCTTTTCCCACTGTCAGCCGATGTTAGAGGGCTTTTACCACTGACAGCCAATGTAAGAGGGAATGGGGATGTTGGAGGGCTTTTTCCCACTGACAGCCAATGTAAGAGGGGAATGGGGATGTTAGAGGGCTTTTCCCACTGACAGCTAAAGTAAGGGGCTGTTACTGGGGTTTCCCTCTGACAGCCAATGTAAGAGGAAATGCTACTTTGGGAAGACTTGACTTAAGACTAATCTTTAATGTAAAGGGGGACCTAATGTAAGGAGGACTTATACAGGGACAATGATGTGAGTACTTTGAAGCAAGGATGGATGCTGATGTAAGTGGGATTTTTTTTACAATATCTTTCACTTGGATGGTATAAGTTGCACAGAGTAAATGCAGCTGGCTAAAACTGCATCTGTCTCTTCAGGCTGCAAAGCTAAAAAATAAAAATTTAAGAGGGTGATTATTTTCTATACCCACTGCAGTGCAGGTGACAAAAGGATAGGTTATATTAGCCTGCTCTAATGCTCTTCCTATATCAAAAATAACAAATGTTGTTTTTACCTTGAAATTTCCTCTATATCACACTGTTAATTGCATAATTATTTGATTGTAGCATAAATACTAAAATTTGCATATTAAAATGTAATTTTTGTAAGTTTTGAAAATGGCAGTAAAAATGTGGCTTTGCCAATAAAAATTATGTGTCGTGTCAGTGAATTTTATTCTGGTAGGTTGGCAACACTGGTCAGCTGAGTTATTTGAAAACAGTGTCAGACACTTGCTCCTTGATGATTCACATCCATTACTTGATTCAGATCCTGGTTCTGAGGTTGAGGAAGGTAGGAACATGAGGGGGAGAACACTGATAAACAACAAATTGCCAGTCATGTTCCCCCAGCTGCTGTGTATTGCCAAGCTGGCTTCAGTGATGATGAGGATGGAGGGGATGATGATGATGAGGTCACTGATGCGACTTGGGTGCTGGATAGAGAAGAGGGGGAACGTGAGGGGGAGACACAACCCCAACAGTAGACATCATTCCACCAGATTGTGGAGCTGTTATCTCCCGGGCCACTTCTCACAGCTTAGCTGTCTGGGCCTTTATTAGCACATGTGCAGGTAATCACACTGTTGCAATTTGCTAACTTTTCCTTAGCATATCAAGCGTGGCAAAAACACCAGCCATTTGGGTACCACATGCTTGACAAGGCATTTAACCTCTCACCACTCTGCCCAATGACAAGAACATCTGAAAGCCACACATAAGGGACGCAATTCTGCCCCTTCTCATTCTTTAACTGTCCAGTCTACCCCTGCTGTATCTCATGACTTCTCAGCAGCCTCGACTAACAGAGATATGATATAGCGAAGGGTGTCACAGGTCCTTGCAGCACACCACCAGCTGTAGACTATAGCAGACAAATTTCTCTGCCCCATCTGCTGCAGAAAAAAAATACAGTTACTACCACCCACATGCCCAGTGTCTAAATGTACAACTCCTGCCTTTCCATCTGGTGGATTCTGCCCCCTTCTGTGATTTTGCAGAATGTGCTGTACCACAATGGCAGGTTCCCAGTCACTATTTATTTTCAAATTAAGGTCCTTCCAGCTCTGCACCAACACATGGAATGTAATGCTGTTGCATCGTTGGCCAAGGCAGTCAGCTACAAGGTCCACATTACTGTTTACACATGGTCCAGTTATATTTTGCTATATTTTGTTCATAGCACACTGGGTAACTCTGCTTGCAACTCGGAAGGATGCAGGACAGGGCTCAGAGCTGGAGCTTGTTGTGCCTCCATGTCTCCATACAGCTACTAGTGATGATGTGAGATTTGTCAGCTTCACCGCCTCCTCCTCCTCCTCCATGCCTGTCTCTGCTGAATTGTCCTATGAACCACCAGTACCCCCTAAGCGTTCAAGGGGCTATTCAGTGAGTCAGGCTAAAAAGTGCCATGCAGTACTTCAGTTTGTCTGTGTAAGAGACAAGAGCCACACCGGATCTGAGATTCTTGCAGCTCTGCAGGGGCAGGCCCATGGGTGGTTCAAGCCACACCGGCTGGAGCCAGGAATGGAAGCGTGCGACAATATCACAAACCTCCTCTATGTCCTTAGACAGGGAAAGTTGACACATGTGCCATGCCTGGCACATGTCCTCAATTTGGTGGTGCAATGTTTCTTAAGCAGCTACCCAGGGTTGGAAGATCTGCTAAGGCAGTCCAGAAGAGTCTGTAGCCATTTCAGGTGGTCATACACAGCAAGTAGCCAGTGCTCGATTTGCTGAAATTCAGTGGGATTTCCACCTGCCCATAAACCACCTGATTTGTGACATTCCCACAATGTGGAACTCGACTTTCGCAAAGCTGCAGCGGCTGCACATGCAGCAGAGGGCCGTCAACGAGTACATGTGTCAGTATAGCACAATGACAGGCTCAGGCTGGCTCTGCTGTTTTCCCCACGTCAATGGCTGCTGATAAAGGATGCATGCACTGTACTTTCACCATTTGAGGAGGCCACAAGGATGGTGAACTGTGACAATGCATGCATCAGTGACACAATCCCTGTTGTGTTCCTACTGCGACACCATACAACACGCAATAGGAGAGGAGAAGGATTCTTTCCGTTTTGGAGGCATTGAAGCAGGGGAAGACATACATCGACATTTAGCAGATTGTTTTCCATCCCCAGAAACCTTGGGAGTAGTACGTGGCTGGGAGGAGGCAGTTCCAGATACTATTATTCCCAGTGACCCTAAGGAGTCTTCTTTTCATGCCTCCGCAAACTTGCAGTGCATGGGCTCCCTCATCCTTCAAAGCCTGCTAAAGGACCCGAGAATACATGGCATCAAGGATTAGGATCACTATTGGTTGGAAACCCTAATTGACCTACATTACAAGGAAAAAGTCTTGGAACTCATCCCATCTCCACAGAGGGAGCAGAAGATGAAATCTCTTGAGGACAGCTAAATTACTTTAGCCCCGGAAGGTTTACCCCCCTTCATGACCAGGCCATTTTTTGCAATATGGCACTGCATTACTTTAAATGATGATTGCCCGGTTGTAACCAAAAAATGTATGTCCTTTTTTTCCCCCATAAATAGAGCTTTTTTTGGTGGTATTCGATTACCTCTGCGGTTTTTATTTTTGCGCTATAAACAAAAAAAGACTGACAATTTTGAAAAAATATATAATTTCTTCATCAATTTAGACCAATATGTATTCTGCTACATGTTTTTGGTAAGAAAATCCCAATAAGTGTATATTGATTTGTTTGCGCAAAAGTTATAGCGTCTACAAACTATGGGATATAAAAAAGATGTATCTCTGTGCTGTGGTGGGGCAGCAGCTGACACAGATAAGTAATGCACCAAACTTATAAATAATCTAAAGAAACAGCGTGTAGCACCAATAGTAAATGAGCAATGATGAAATGTGAATACTGTGTTATAAATGGACACCACATTGAAATAAAGTCCAAAAAAGTGTTAAAGTGAAAAAAATGCTAAAGTGAAAAAAATAAAGAAAGAAAAAAAAAAAATATATATATATATGCACAATTTAATATAAAGGCACCAACATCCCCTAATTTGTGAATAGAAAGCAGTTTTTAGAGAGATTTGGGACTTTACGGGTGCATTACAACATGAATATCACACAATATGCGTAAAAAAATATATACTTTTTATTTACATAAGAATGAATTTAAAATGAAATTAAAATCATTGCATACAATACATGCACATCCGGTTGTGTGAATAGGATGCCTTTGTATGATGTTAGATTGCTTTTTCCACACTTGATTTTCGACATGTTTCGCCATACGACTTCTTCAGGAAAAGCGTTGAAGCGCATCTACTAAACAAATAAGCAGATACATCAATAAAGTACATTTCACATACAGGTTTACAGTACCTCAAAAATCTCAAAACATGTATATACAGAATAGATGCACCCCCATACATGGCAGATATCCCTGTGTATTGGTTCCTACCTCTGATGGATGATCATTGGGGCCAGATTATGAACAAATTGTGAAGAAGAAGTGAAGTCCAATGTCTGAATGCATACAACTGACCAAAGGTGGTTAACCCAAATCCAAATGAAATGCTGTTGTGGGATATATTTATGACATTGTTATTTATTTTTATTGCCAGTGATTTTTAGTGAGACTGCGACATTGCAGCGGACAAATCGGACACCTACAGTAACTGACACTTCTGACACTTTTGGGGACCAGTGACACTAGTACAATGATCAGTGTTAAAAAAAATGCACTGTCACTGTACTAATGACACTGGCAGGGAAGGGGCTAACATGGGGGATCAAAGGGTTAAATGTGCTCCTAGGGAGTTAGGATGGGGGTTGGGAGGTTGTTTTAGGGAATGTGGGGTTGTTGTTTTGAAGTATTTTTGTGAACTTTGTTTTGACATTTTTTTTTTCAAATCAGGGCACTGCAGTGAGTTGTTGTGCCACTGGCCAATGTCTGCAAAGTTAAGGACTTTTCATTCTTTTTAAGAGTACATTTTCCTATATCTTATTCTTTACAAAATTAATGTACAGTGTATACAGATTTAAAAATACTGAATTCTATTTATGTGACCATTTTATTTTTTTAAATTAAAATTTTACTTTATTGAGGAAATTATTACAATTATTACAATACAAAATTTGTATACATTAAAATTTTATGTATACATTAAAATTTAACATACATCCTCTTTTGGTTAAACCCCATCCCCTCCCATCCTCCCCTCCCAGATTTGTTTATTTTCCTGTATTAATTCTCTTCTGGACCTTCTATTTCTATTATAGCTAGTACATACTTCTCCGACATTTTAAAGGCGTCCCATTTCTCCCAGATTGCTCTATACCTTTCCACCCAATCCTGCTCACGGCTGCAAAGGTACTCCATCTTACTGGTGTAATCGACTCTCTGTAGCCATTCCTTTATGGTTGGTTTCCATGCCAGCAACCATTTTTTTGGGATCAGTCCCTTTGCAGCGTTGAGAAAGGGTGGGACCAAGGTTTCCCTATATTGTTTTTTTGTTTTATTGGTCCCATGGAACAAAGCACTCCAAGGGTTTTGTGCAATCTTTTCCCCTGTTATCTCCTCTATATGTTCTAGTATCAACTGCCAATATTCTTTTATTTTAGGACACTCCCACCAGATGTGTATTGTTGTTCCCTTATGTCCACAGTCTCTCCAACACCTAGGGGACTTATTTGGTTGGAATTTATTCATTCTCTCTGGGGTCAGATGCCATTGTATCATACATTTATAATTTGCCTCTATCGTAGTGATGTCTGCTGCATAGTTATATACTGCTTCTATCATTTGTCTTTGATGCAACTTTATTCCTAAATCTTGTTCCCATTTTCCTATGAAGGGTTGTGCCCCGCTTCCTTCTAATTCTGTCAGTATATCATACATTTGAGATATTCCATGTCTCATAGTCGTTTTGATATTGCAAAGCTTTTCAATTGGATTCAGAGTGGTTCTTCTCCTTCTCAACCTTCTCTTCTCTTCTTCAACCTTCTCTAAGTGGTTAAGGAATTGTGCTAACCAAGTGTTTGAGTTGCAAATACTCCCAGTCGCTAACCTGCCTCCACCCGTGTATTGTTATTAATTCTTCTCCATTCCTAATTTTACCTTGTGTCACTATATCCTTTAATCGTGCATTTGCCACCTGTGTTCCCAATCGTGTCCCATTTCCTGGAAGAAAAAAAATTGTGCCTGATAATGGAATTAATGGGGAGTTGTACTCCCACTTTTCTTTTCGGTATAGTGAGTCCCACACTTTAAATATGGATTTAGTTAAATCGTGTGTATCAGTGCTGAATGTTCTAAATTTCGGTGGGATCTAAATATTTCTTTGTAACTGTGAAGTGTTAAGCGTATTTTCCATTTTCACCCATCTCTTTTTAGTGTTTGTATTTGCCCATTCTATTAGCCTTGACATTATAACCGCCTTATAATATCTATTGATATCAGGAGCTGCCAACCCTCCGTTCTTTTTTTTTTCTAGATAGATGCAAGTTATTTATTCTGTGTTTTTTCGTTCTGCCATATATATTTCAAAATATTTTTTTTTATTACCTTAAAGAAACTTTGTGGTATCTCTATCAGGAGCATTTGGAATTTATATAGTATTTTTGGTAAAGTCACCATTTTTAATAAATGTATCCTTCCTATCCAAGATATAGGTCTCCTCGATAGATTTTTTAACTCAGAATTAACTTTGTTGAGTAACGGAATAAAGTTGGTCTGGTATATTTTTCTGATAGTAAGTGTTAGTTTAATTCCCAGGTATGTCAGTGCTTCTGTCTCCCAAGAAAATGGGAATTCCTGTTGTATTGCTATTGCCTCTTTTTTCTCTATTCCTAGGTTAAATATTACTGTTTTTATCAGTTTATTTTGAAATTTGTGAGTTCACCATATTGTTACAATTCTTTTATTATATTAGGAAGCGATATCCTTGGCCTGGTTATGTACAGAAGTATGTCGTCCACATATGATGCAACCTTATGTTCTTCTTCACCCACCCTAACCCCGCTTATATCTACGTTTTTCCTTATTTTTTCCAGCAATGGCTTCAATGAAATTATGTACAAGAGTGGTGACAGCGGGCATCCCTGCCAGGTTCCATTGAACATATCGAACTTACATTAACTCTAACCCTGTCCGAGGGACTTTTGTATAGATTACTAATCCATCTCATAAGCCTTGGGCCAAAACCTATGCTTCGTAGTGTGTCCATCATGAATCCCCAGTCTACTCGGTTAAATGCTTTCTCAGCATCTATTGACATAAGCAAGACTGGGGATTTCTTTTTGTGGCTTGAATGCATCAGAAGCATTTTTCTAATAGAATTGTCCCTTCCCTCCCTTCCTGGGACAAAGCCTACTTGGTCGGCGTTTAATAAATCTGGCATTAGGCTTTTAAGTCTCGACGCTAAAATTTTTGCGTATAGTTTTATATCTGCATTTAACAATGCAATAGGGCGGTAGTTAGAGCAAATAGTTCTATCTTTACCTTTTTTTGGTATGATTGTAATATCTGCCAAGAGGGATTCCTTTCTTATTTCTTTGTTTTCTCCATTTTATTTAAATAATTACATAATACTGGTACTAACTGGTCCTTAAATCTTTTATAATATTTTATTGTGGGACCATCTGGACCTGGGCGTTTTTTCCCCCTGGTGTTTCTTTTAAGACATTGTTACTTTCTTCATGTGTAATTGCTTTCTCTAGGAACTCTGTACTTTCTGCTGTTATTTTAGATAAATTTACCTCTGCTAGATATTGTTGAATTCTAAGTTTCCTGTTCTCTTCCTGTTGTGTTTCTTGGTTTCTAATAGCGTATAATGAGCTATAATACTTTTTAAAAATATTTGCAATATCAGATGTCTTGTGTTTCATTTCACCTTTTTCATTTTTTATCTTTTCAATATAATTTAAATATTTTTTTCTCTTGATATTTTTGCTAGGTATTTCCCGGGCTTATTCCCCCATTTATATCTTTCTTTTGCTACGTTGTTAAAAAATCTTCTAGTTTCCTGCTCCATCAAATCCCTTAAGTGACCTATTTTTCTGACTACGCTCTGATGTAATTCCCTGTCAAGGTATATTTTATGTGTCTGTTCCAGATCTTGTAATTCGGTTATTACCTTTTTCATAGTTATTTCCTTTTCTTTTTTTTTCCATGCTCCTATTGAAATCCGTTTCCCCCTGATGTACGCCTTGTGGGCTTCCCATACTGTGGCACTTGTAACATCTGGTGTGTCATTGGTACTGAAAAATTTATCAATTTCAGTTGTTATGATTTTAACCACTTCAGCATCACCTATAAGATCTCAATTGTATCTCCAAGTCCCTTTTTTATATTCCCTATCCTGGAATCTGATATTTAATGTTACAGGAGCATGGTCCGAGATTGTTGTAACCCCTATTGAAGTCTGTACTACGTGCTCTAATACTTCATGATCCACTAATATGTAATCTAGTCTTGAGTACGTGTCGTGCACCGACGAGTGAAACGTATAGTCTTTCCTACTTGGGTGTGATATCCTCTATGCATCAACGAGCTGGTGCATGTGCATTTTTTTTAATCCATTTCAGTTGTTTATTCTCTCTGATCGTTGCACCAGACGTACTATCAAGCCCTTGGTCCATGGTGAAGTTAAAGTCTCCTGCAACTATTAGATGTCCTTGCTTGAAATCCATTAAGGCATCAAGTATCCCCTATAGGTATTTTTTTGGGTATCTATTAGGGCAATAAACATTTGCCAGTGTGTATCCTTTTCCTTGCAGGGAACCTCTCAAGAACAAAAACCGGCCCTCTGGATCAACTTTCCTGTCCTCCAAGATGAAACTTATGTTTTTCCCCATACCGATGGCCACTCCTTTGCCCCTTTTATTTGGGGAGTCTCCATAATACCAGGTTGGGATAGCCCGTGACTATAATTTTATATTTGAGTCAAGCGATATATGTGTCTCCTGTAAAAAATATTAGCTTGGCCGAGTACCTCTCTAGCTCTCTTAGCACCATATGTCTTTTTTCTGGAGTATTCAGACCTCTTACATTATATGTCACTACCGTCATTGATTTTGTATGCTATTCAGCTTACTTGAACCAACAGAGAAATTGTTATACTGGAATATACTAGTCATCTTCTTACTGTATCTCAAGCCAACAGGTGAATTTTTATACAAGGATTCGCAGATCTTTCCTCCCTTCCCCCCAACCACTCCCCCTTCCTATGATGATATTTTGACCTCATGGTCAAGAGCAAGTACTCTCTCAGGCCAGAGGTGGAATTCTATATGGCGCTATCGGACTCCCCCCCTACTGCTAGGGAGGTGTTTCCGGAACTTGCCAAGAGTCCAAGTCTCCATATCCCCTTTTTTATGTCTTTCAACTTTTCAGACAGCCTCCCGCCTCCCCCCCTCCCCTCACCCTGTTCGTCCTTCCAAACTTCTGAGTATCGGAGAAGAAAGAGAAAAAAAAAGGGGTCCTCCTTTTCCTTTTTTGCTGTTTTTTCTATCTTTCCGTGGTTCCTTCTTGTCTTGAGCTTATCGCCGAACAGTTTTCTGGCATTGGAATCTCCAGTTTTTTACAGAATTCAGGCGTCTCTTCTATAAACCGTAATCTGGAAGTATGACCATTTTTCCTGCCAATAAAGCATGCGGGGTAGCCCCAGTTGTATTGTACTCCATGTTCCTGTAGAGTCGCCAGCAGCTGCTTTAAAGTTCTCCTTCTTTTTAAAGTTTCCTGCAAGAGATCCTGAAATATTTGGATATTGTTTTCTTCAAATTTTATTGGTGACTTCCCCCTTAGATTTCTCCAAAGTTAATTTTTTTCCTCCCAGTATTCAAATCGCACTATGGTGTCTCTTGGATTTCCCTTCAGAATTTCTCTTGGTCTTCTTAATCTATGCACTCTTTCGATTTTTATTGGATTTGTTATTTATTTGTCCATTACTGGGTTAAAGATCTTCCTAATTATTTCTGTTAGATCCTCGTGTTGGGTAGTTTCAGGGACTTCTCGGATTCTTAAGTTATTTCTTCTGTCCCTATTCTCTTGATCTTCTAGTTAATATGCTTGCTCTTGTTCTCTTTTCATGGTTTTGATTTCTCCTTCTAATTTTTTTATTTTGGTTACATTAGTATCCGTTATTTTTTCCACTACCTCCACTCGTTCAAGCATATGACCTAGGTTTCTGTGGACTATCTCCATTTCTGCTTTTAGTGATTTTTCCAAAGCTGCACACATGAATTCCATTTCAGTTTTAGTTGGTAATAAATCTTTTTTTGGCTTTCATCATCTGTCTTTTTCTCAAGATCTATCTCCAATTCTTGTTCTATTCTGGACTCTGAAAGTGTATCACTCTCAGTAGATGTTTTATTTTGGCCCTTTTTCTTTTCTTTCTTCTTCTCCTTACTCTCCGTCTGACTATTTTTGGCCGCTTGCTGTTTTTCCGTTATAGGCTTATCCCCGTTCCCTGCATGGGTAACGTATTTATTCATTGGGCCAGGGCTAGGTGTTATGCTTAGACGGGGTGATTTAGGGGTCGCTCCTCCTTTTGTTGCCCCTCTCTTCATGTTTTCTAAAGTTTTTTCTCTTTTCTCTTTATCCCCCTTCCCCCTCCCTTTTCTCTTCACCTTCCCTCTTAAGTTTATCCGCTCCTATTACTCTGCCGTTGGTCATTAAGGTGTGCGCTCACTTTTCTTGTGCGTTAGTGGTATGGTGTGGTGGGTATTTAATATCAGGTTTTCTGCGTGATCATATGTATATTGAGACCCTGCAGCCTTTATCTTTCTGTCTCCAGTAGGGTTTTTAGGAATATTTCTGTTGTTGAAACCAATCCCTTTACACCCTAAAACGTTCTAAGCAGGCAGTTAAAAAAAAAGATGGTCCTATATCAACCGACCTTAGTTCTCAGTGTCCATTTAATAAAAATGTCTCTATACAATATTATCAGTCCGTAATAGTCCGATGGTACATCAATATTTTATATTGTATACATATGTGGCCAGCCGTGGACCCCACCTTCAACTCAGAGTGGTCTCAGGGTGGTCTCTTTGTATGTTATAGTAATTCAATCCCTTATATTTGAATCGTACATTGTCTCTTTATACAGTCTATACGGTCTCTTTATACAATGTACTTTTTTTTAAAATGTTTTTGATGTACTCACCACCTCCACACACACCTCTGACTTTGATCAAGTGTCCACTCCCGTTGCTTTGCTTTACTGTGTGGTGCTTTGCTTTACTGTGTGGGAAAAGAGGGGACTCCAGGGGTTCCCCTTATCGCTCTCCTTACAGGTGGGCATCGGGAGTCTCCTCACGAGCTCAAGCTTCCACAGGACTCTCCGATTGCTGCAAGCTCTGCTTCTAGCTCTCTGTCTCCAGTACACTCCCCTCCGCTACCTTGCTTCCTGGCGTGGTGCTGTCCAATGATGTGAACCGTATTTTCCCGCCTGGGTCTGCCTAGAACGGGGGGGGGCAGTCCGAGTGGGGAGCTGCGATGGAAGGCAGTCTCTGCTCCGGATTCTGTCTTGGCATGCTCTCCTCCTATGCTGCCAGGAAAGGAAAGACTTGTAGTCCCGGCTCGCTTAGACCAGCAAGGACGGGAACATCACTCCGAACCTGCTGCTGTCCCGGTGCGGTGGAGAATGCGGCTGTATGGGGAGGGTCTATGGCGGGGAGCCAGTCAGAGGGGTCGGGCGGGTTCAGGCAATCTCTACACTCCTCATCAGTCAGGGGTTGGAGACCAGGTTTTCCCACTACGTGCTCCGGGTCTCTTCCAGTGCCATTGCTAGACTCCTCCCTCTTGTGAAATGTTACTGACGTCGCCCTCCCTAGTCCGTGACCATTTTGTTATGACACATTAAAGATTTTATTTTTATTTTTTTGCTTTTTACAAAAATGTTTAAATAATGAATTTAAAATTCAGTATGTATTTTTATGTAAATTGTATATCTTAAAGCATCTCCATTAGCATCACTAATTGGCCAATGAAAGTATAATTAATTAAAACATTTTCTAATGAAGCCCTTGGGCTCTTTAGCTGTTGATGTTGCTTTGAAAATCAGTGGTAATGTGACATTGTAAATCTTTAAGAAAGTCCGCTGAGTATGTGCAAGATATTGTAAGTCTTATGCCCCGTACACACGATCGTTTTTCATGCCGTTAAAAATGTCATTTTAAAAAATGGCCATTAAAAATGATCGTGTGTAGGCTCCAGAGCATTTTTAACGACGTGAAAAACGGCCATTAAAAATTCCGGACATGCTCTCTTTTTTCACGTCGTTTTTCATGTAGTTTTTTTTAACGACGTGAAAAACGATAGTGTGTATGCTTTAACGATGTGAAAAAAAACGCGCATGCTCAGAATCAAGTATGAGACGGGAGCGCTCGTTCTGGTAAAACTAGCGTTCGTAATGGAGATAGCACATTCATTACACAGTAACGGACTGAAAAGCGCGAATCGTCGCCCAACAAACTTTACTAACATGAAGGGTGGCGTCATTCGAACGGAACTTCCCCTTTATAGTGCCGTCGTACGCGTTGAACGTCACTGCGCTTTGCTTGATCATTTTTTTTAATGATGGTGTGTACGCAAGGCAGGCTTGAGAGGAAACATGAAAAAAAACGAGAAGAAAAACGTCGGTTTAAAAAATGACATTAAAAACGATCGTGTGTACGGGGCATTTACACTACAAATCTGAACTGGACTACTTTAGCACAAATATTATTATTATTAGGTAAACATATGCATTACAAAAAATAATGACAATAATCTTAATTTTGTGATTATTTTGATGACTAAAGTTTAAAAAAAAACATAGTAATGTTTTTGATTTCTTTTTTTCTTTTTAAACTAAGCCTATCATAAAGAAAATGTTGGGACTATCCTAAACCTTCTTAAACTGGAAAGCTACATTACCTATCTTTGATTCTTATGCTGCTAGAATTAATAAATAGATAGGAAGGTACAGTATATTATATTTATTTGTTTTAAACTTTTCTTTTTCATGATAGACTCCATGGCAGCATACGTATGGGTTAACCCTGCCTCCTCTCCTATCCCATAGGACCCCACTCCCATAAATTTTGGCTCAGAGCCAGAGGCAACATTCTTTTTTTGCATATAGGAAAAAATTGGCACTTGTACCAGAGGCGATGTGGGAGCTGGTTAAGGTATAGGGAAAAAGATATAATAGGGAAAAAATTATAAAGGGAATGGTGAGAAGCAAATTAGTGACTTTAAAAAACAATGTTTGTAAAACATAAGACTATAAAAAGTATTTTTTGGCCATCATGTAACACTATGAAGGCAGCTCAGTGTGGGTATGAAGCAAATCCTGGGTAAAAGTATAAATACCCCCCAAATGACCCCTTTTTGGAAAGAAGACCTTCCAAGGTATTTAGAAAGAGGCATTGTGAGTTTTTTTAAGTTGTCATTTTTTCCCACAATTCTTTGCAAAATTAAGATTTTTTTTTCTTTTTTTTTTTCACAAAATTGTCATATTAGCAGGTTATTTCTCACACACAGCATATGCATACCACAAATTACACCCCAAAACACATTCTGCTATTACTCCCGAGTATGGCGATACCACATGTGTGACACTTTTACACAGCGTGGCCACATACAGAGGCCCAACATGCAGGGAGCACCTTCAGGCGTTCTGGAGCGCGAGGCCAATTCTGACATTTCTCTCCTACATGTAAAAATCATCATTTGTTTGCTAGAAAATTACATAGAACCCCAAAACATTATATATGTTTTTTTAGCAAAGACCTTAAAGAATATAATGGTGGTCGTTGCAACTTTTTATCTTGCACGGTATTTGCGCAGAATTTTTCTAACGCGTTTTTTACGGAAAAAAAAAGTTTTGTGCTTAAAAGAAAAAAAAACAGTAAAGTTAGCCCAATGTTTTTGCATAATGTGAAAGATGAAGTTACGCCGAGTAAATAGATACCTAACATGTTACCCTTCAAAATTGCACACGCTCGTGGAATGGCGCCAAACTTCGCTACTTAAAAATCCCCATAGGCGACGCTTTAAATATTTTTACTGGTTACATGTTTTGAGTTACAGAGGAGGTCTAGGGCCAAAATGATTGCTCTCGCTCTAACGTTTGCAACGATACCTCACATGTGTGGTTTGAACACCATTTTCATATGTGGGCGGGGCTTACGTATGCGTTCACTTCTGCATGCGAGCTCGCGGGGGCAGGGGCGCTTTAAAAAATATATATATATTTTATTGTTCATTTTACTTTATTTATTTTAGTTTGACATGTTTTTCCGCCCCCAATTTTTTTTGATCACTTTTATTCCTATTACAAGGAACGTAAACATCCCTTGTAATAGGAATATGGCATGACAGGTCCTCTTTACAGTGAGATATGGGGTCAATAAGACCCCACATCTCACCTCTAGGCTGAGAAGCCTGAAAAAACAAACAAAAAAAAAATAACAATCTTGGCTTTGATCGTAGCGGTGAGTCGGTAGAAGCACCGGAGGGCAGTGGGAGGGGGCGGGGGGCATCCCCTCTCACCTCCCGTAAGAGCGATCAAGCGGTGGAACAGCCGCTATGATCATTCTTATGGTGTGGGGAATCGCCGGCTGAAAAAGCGAATATCTGAATGATGCCTGTAGCTGCACCCATCATTCAGATATCCCCACATAAAGTTAAGGACGTCATATGATGGCCGGAGGGCGGGAAGTGGTTATTGCGGAGTATTGCTGGGTATTGCGGAGTATTGCCGGGTATTGCGGAGTATTGTGGAGTATTGCCGGGTATCGCAGAGTATTTCCGGGTATCGCGGAGTATTGCCGGGTATCGCAGAGTATTGCCGGGTATTGCGGAGTATTGCCGGGTATTGCGGAGTATTGCGGGGCATTGCGGGGCATTGCCGGGTATTGCGGAGTATTGCCGGGTATTGCGGAGTATTGCCGGGTATTGCCAGGTATTGCAGAGTATTGGCAGGGTATTGCGGAGTATTGGCAGGGTATTGCGGAGTATTGGCAGGGTATTGCAGAGTATTGGCAGGGTATTGCAGAGTATTGGCAGGGTATTGCAGAGTATTGGCAGGGTATTGCACAGGGTATTGCAGAGTAGGTATTGCAGAGTATTGGCAGGGTATTGCACAGGGTATTTGCAGAGTAGGTATTGCAGAGTATTGGCAGGGTATTGCAGAGTATTGGCAGGGTATTGCAGAGTATTGGCAGGGTATTGCAGAGTATTGCACAGGGTATTGGCAGAGTATTGCACAGGGTATTGCAGAGAAAATCCAGATAGAGTTTTGTAAGACGAGAGGAGGAGATAACAGAGAGATGTAGGAATGTAGGAATGTTGAAAGAGGTCCTTTGGGACTCATAACCTGATACTTCTCAAAAACAAAGTTTCATAAACCATCTGTAAAGTATCAACTTCCTATATTAATCTTTTCATGTGTACCTTTTTGATAATTGAATTGTTTTTGCATATACATTACTAAAACCATATGGCAGAGCAAATTGGAGTTGTATTTTTTTAACTGCAGTATGAAATAATTATATTCCAAATATTAAGAGGCATACACATTTTTGTCTGTCACTAAAAACCTAAGGCCAATGTCTGTACAATGGTTTTGTCATGATATGTGTTTAAAAATAGATTTATTCTAAATTTAAAAATAAGTCTTGATTGGATTATCATGCCACATGCACAATATAACATTTTGTCTGTGCATTTTAAAGTGTAAAGTTTGATGGTCTGTTTGTTTTGAGAAGTAGTCACAAGTGTCATAGTAAATACCTAGGTGTTTACACTTCTGTAAAGCCATGGAAAGCTATTCACTAAGAGTTACCAAATCTAAATGTATCAAGATGGTATTTTGTAATAAGAGCTTGGGTAGAAATGTGAAAATCATCTGTATCATCAATTATCTTTGATATTTAAAAGTATATCAATTTTTTTTAATATTATCACAAAATATACCTGATATTATTTTACACTGTATTTTAGTTAATAAAATATATATTTTTAGCATATCATTTGTGTCACTTGTCTTTAAAATAGCATGGATAAACAAACTTGAATTACTCCCAAAACAAAGATTTGCATAATTTCATCAATACAATATTATTTTATTATTTCAGTATAAAAAATCTGACAGTATACAGAAGATAAGGCAGCAGTGTAGGGAATGAACAAACCTCTCTGCTTTATCAATTTATTGTACATCACCATATGTGTATATATATTTTTATTTTCTGTCTAATTTTGTGGCTGTCACCTGACAGTTTTAAAGGTTTAAAAGAATAAAAAAAAAAAAACTTTCAATAAAATAAATATATACAGTGGGTACGGAAAGAATTCAGACCCCCTTAAAATTTTCACTCTTTGTTATTTTGCAGCCATTTGCTAAAATCATTTAAGTTAATTTTTCCCCTCATTAATATACACACAGGACCCCGTATTGACAGAAAAACACAGAATTGTTGACATTTTTTGCAGATTTATTAAAAAAGAAAAACTGAAATATCACATGGTCCTAAGTATTCAGAACAAATAATAGATATGTGCATACATGTGAAATAATCCTCTTATACCAAACTAATAATATAAGTAACGATTAAATAGCAATAAATAGCAATAATGTCAATAATGTGAACACCAATGAATTGATAATTGAATGAACACCAATAAAAATCACTATAAATCAATATAAATCAATATAAATGTCAATAAAAAATTTGAAAATAGAATTGGAATCCATATTGTAAATCTTGAATTGAAAAGGTGAATGGAGAAGAAAAAGGTGAACTGCAAAACTCGCACCAACTGCACACGTGCACCACCACCAAATTAATGCGCTTACCACAGGTAAGCTAATTCCAAGCCAAACACCCGAATAGCTCACTTCCTCGTAATGGATGAGGGACTCAAGGATGGAACACTCCAGAGGCAGGAACATATTATCCAATGGTCATAATCCAGAAATAGAAAAGGAGAGGCACATAGTGTGTATCGTCTAAATAGCTGGTTTATTTAAATAAAAATGGCAACTTACAACAAAGTTGAATAAGCGAGCATAAAATAAAGGAGAGCTGGCCAGCATGCAGTCCCCCGTCCAGTAGCGATGACGTCAGCGCGTCAGCCTCCCGACGTACGTTTCGGCACAATTAGCGTCGTCTGGGGAACGGGCGACGCACTGACTCATCGCTTCATTTATAGCCAGGTGAAACCATGCCTCGATCTGAGTCACGGGTAGCCCCGCAAACAGGAAGTAGGACTAATCATGTCCACTGGATGAAATCACATGGAAACCAATGCTAATATTAAAAGTTCAATTAAGAGCATATGGTAAAAATACTAAATATAAATATACTTATGGGAACACTTATAAAAGCACTTATAGCAAAGTGCCAAGAGGATAGAGAATTACAACATATAAAAGAGTTATATAGATAGATGCAGTGCCACCAAGTGGTCAAAAAGCAAACCTCTCAATCTTGCCCCAGGACACATTGCTGTTACAATTATTCTACTATATGTGGGGGCAAGACTGTGATGCAAAGCTGAATGACACAAAACCCATCAAGAGAACGAGTCCCAACATCCTAATTTGACAAAAAATGCTGCCCAGGACTCACATCATATCGGCTGACAAATGGCATGGTTCATCAGAAGGAAAGAAAAAGAAAAAGAAAGAAAAACAACCCTTCTTAGGTCATAATAAACCTATAGGTGTATCAATGCAGGTCCTAAGAATTGTCTATGAAAGCATTCAGGTCTGTATCCACATTTAACCCAAATGGGGTATAACTTTTAATTCTATGGATCCAGGACATTTCTAGTCTTGAAATGCTCCGCACTAACGAATCCCCCCTCCACTGAGGGGTATATCTATCAATGTCAAGAAATAACGTCTTAGCAGGATTCTTGTCGTGCGTTTCTAAATAATGACGAGAAACTGGATGCTTAGGAAACCCGGTTAAGATATTCGTCACATGCTCATTGAGTCTCACCTTTAGGGGTCGCTTAGGTCTGCCCACATATTGGAGCCCACATGGGCACTGCAGGAGATAAACGACCCCCTCGGTAGAACACGTCACAAAAGTCTTAATCACAAATTCAGCTGAAGTACTAGTAGATGTGAATGTATGAGTGTGTCTATGTAGGCAGCCACTCAAAGAGCAAACCCTACATCTTTTACACTGATAAAAGCCTGTCAAATATTCAAAAAAAACTATTTTTATGGGGGGAGGGTCCAAAATATTTGGAGCCACCCTCCCTCTGAGAGATGGAGCCCCTTTATAGATGACCCAGGGTCTATCCGGAATGGTAGAACCTAGAACCAAATCATTGGTAAGAATGTGCCAATGCTTGGATATCAGGTTCTTAACATTCCTATGTTGGATAGAAAAAGTCGTAATAAACGGGACAGAGGGCAACACACCTTCTTTTGGTGGTCTTTCTTTAAGTAGTTCACTTCTATCGAGCTGGGCCACACTAGTTAAAGTCTGTTCCAACAAGGCACCCTCATATCCCTTGTCTAAAAAACGCTGGGTCAAGATCCTAGCCTGGGATAAGAACTCTCTATGATCTGAGCAGTTCCTTTTCAAGTGAAGATATTGGCTCTTTGGTACTGAATCGAGACAGTTTTTGTGATGGCAGCTACCGACAGGAATATAAGAATTCCTGTCGGTGCTATTGAGAAAAGTAGAGGTAGTAAATTTGTTGTCATTAATACCAATACATAAATCCAAAAAATGTATTTTAGTCTGGCTAGCTTCAAAATTTAGAAAAATGCCCCTGGTGTTCTGATTGAGTTCAGTGATGAAATCATCCAAGTCGCATCGATCGCCATCCCACAGGAGGAGGATGTCGTCTATATATCTAGCCCACAACACCACCTGGGGTTGCTGTTGGATATAGACGACATCCTCCTCCCATAGGGCCATAAATAGGTCGGCCAAACTGGGGGCATATTTAGCCCCCATGGCGACACCCCTATCTTGTCTAAAGAACTGTTGGTCAAACCAAAAATAGCTGTGCGAAGCCGCAAAAGACAAGAGTTCCAAAATAAATACAATCTGCTTGTCAAACAGTCCAGAATCACGTCTCAGAAAATATTCGACGGCAAAAAGACCTAAATCATGTGGTATAACCGTATAGAGTGACGTGACGTCAGCTGTTACTAACCACATGCCTGGTTTTGGGGTGTATCCGGCCAATATATTGATCACCTGGCGCGAATCTCTAATATGTGATGGTATTTTGGCTACCAGAGGTTGCAGAAAAAAATCAATATACCTGCCCACCCGGGACGTAACAGAATCTATCCCACTGATTATGGGACGCCCCGGGGGGCAGGTGGGATGTTTGTGGATCTTAGGAAGATAGTAGATTATCGGAGTACGGGGTGCCAGGGGAACCAGATACATCCTCTCTTTCTGATTGAGGATGCCCTGCTCGAACCCCCTTTGGACAATAACATCCAAAGTCGCCCGATACTTAAATTTAGGATCGGACGGTAATGGTGTGTAAGTATCTCGGTCTCCCAAAATCCTATTCATTTCAACCAAATAGTCCTTTTTATCCAAAATAATAATTCCCCCACCCTTATCAGCTGGCCTTATTACGATCTCCTTATTCTCACATAGAGAGTTTAGGCCAAGGACCAAATCGTGATCAGATCTAGTCCTTTTACTGGGCATAAGATCTAAATCACGCAAGACTGCATCCTTAAAAGTCTTGATAGCTGGAGCCAATGCCCCCGGTGGATTAAATAGGGAAGCATTATGAAGTCCAGAGTGGCTAAATCCTTGTGGGATACCAGAACTGGTTTGAATAGGATTTAATAGCATGTGTCGTTTAATACTCAATCTACGGACAAATTTATGGATGTCAATGTATGTCTGAAATTTATTGAGTCCATGTGGAGGTGCATATTTAAGACCCCTATCTAATACCAATTTCTCGGCGGTGGTGAGGACAACTGTGCTTAAATTAAATATACCGGATCCCATTAAAGTTTTTTTTCTTTTTGGATCGTAATCGTTTACCTCCTCTAGATCCTCTCTTTGGCCTCCCGACCATTTGGTTCCTTAATTTGTTTTGTGAAAACCCCAATTTTGGCTATTAGAAGGCCCAGGGCTATTAGTAAAATCATCCAAAGGGCCTTCTCTTTCATAGAGTGGGAAAAAATTGTTTGAAGTACTGACATTGTAGTCAAACTCATTGCCCCGAACCCGAGGATTGGAGGGCTCAAAATGTTGTGGTTCAAAACCCAATCGCTCAAACTGATTAGGCCTAAAATTAGGTGGTGCACCCTGACCATAGCCATGGGGAGCACCTTGATCATAGCCATGGTGAAAAGACGGACCACCATAATGATTGTTGGCCGGTGGACCATAATTATAAGTAGGCCGATTGGGCTGTGATCCAGAATGTTGGTAGTTTCCACCTCTACCTCTCCCTGAACCAGAAGGGTGATTAGACCCCCGAGGGCATCGTTGTGGCAGAGCAGAGTGTGGTGGACCACCAGAAATGTTACCCCGTCCGCCATTAGATCTAAGCGGTGATGAGTGAGATCCTCGTCTATGTTTAGGGGGAGGGGGTGCCCCGGATGGACCCTTAGTGGGAGCTTTAACCGGAAGAGGTCCCAAGGGAGGAACAACTCTATCTCCACTGATAGTGGAAGATAATTCCATATCAGTGTTGGCTACATTTGATTGTTCAGCCAATAACTTTCTTTGCCATTTAAAAACCACACACCCTTGGCAATCTGCAAGATCTCTATTGTATTTCTTTTTCTTTTTTGTTCTCTGATCTCTATCCTCTTTCTCTAAAATTTTAAGGAGAAAAGATGATTTCTCCTTATATTCGCTACTTTCACTGAATGGACTCAATTTATCTTTAATACCTTTGATTTCTTCATCCAAACGTGAAAGTTTCGCGTTTTTTCTACCTATTAAAAACTGAAGAAAAGCAACACCAGCTGTATTGAAATATTTGAACCAATCTTCCAACTGAACGTCACCCTGTTGGGGGCTGACTTCCCACCTGAGACTCCTGGGTACCATCCCATTTTTTACATATGTCTCAAGATAGACAATGTCCCATTGTGTATGTGTTTCCGATATAGTTAGATTTTTCAGCCTCATAAAGAGGCCACTTAAATCACCCTCATCGTTAATTTTTATATATCTCAAACACCCCCTCGGTGTTGACCACCCTAGTGGCTCGATATTCAAAAATATCCATAGCGGAAAAAAAAGCAAGCAGTAAAAAAGTAAAAAAATGCAAAGGAAAAGGAATATACCGCGCTTAATAAATGAAAAATTTATTAACCTAGGTAAATTAAATGAATAAAATAAATAGATAAAATAAATTAGGAATAAAGTGTGACCCCTAAATATGCAGCACGCTCAAAGTGTATAGACAAAACACTAATAAGGACAAATGGAAAAAAGAAGAGCTGCGCAAAAATTAATGAACAAATTATAGATATGTGCATACATGTGAAATAATCCTCTTATACCAAACTAATAATATAAGTAACGATTAAATAGCAATAAATAGCAATAATGTCAATAATGTGAACACCAATGAATTGATAATTGAATGAACACCAATAAAAATCACTATAAATCAATATAAATCAATATAAATGTCCATAAAAAATTGAAAAAAGAATTGGAATCCATATCAGTGTAAAAGATGTAGGGTTTGCTCTTTGAGTGGCTGCCTACATAGACGCACTCATACATTCACATCTACTAGTACTTCAGCTGAATTTGTGATTAAGACTTTTGTGATGTGTTCTACCGAGCGGGTCGTTTATCTCCTGCAGTGCCCATGTGGGCTCCAATATGTGGGCAGGACTAAGCGACCCCTAAAGGTGAGACTCAATGAGCATGTGACGAATATCTTAACCGGGTTTCCTAAGCATCCAGTTTCTCGTCATTATTTAGAAACGCACGACAAGAATCCTGCTAAGACGTTATTTCTTGACATTGATAGATATACCCCTCAGTGGAGGGGGGATTCGTTAGTGCGGAGCATTTCAAGACTAGAAATGTCCTGGATCCATAGAATTAAAAGTTATACCCCATTTGGGTTAAATGTGGATACAGACCTGAATGCTTTCATAGACAATTCTTAGGACCTGCATTGATACACCTATAGGTTTATTATGACCTAAGAAGGGTTGTTTTTCTTTCTTTTTCTTTTTCTTTTTCTTTCCTTCTGATGAACCATGTCATTTGTCAGCCGATATGATGTGAGTCCTGGGCAGCATTTTTTGTCAAATTAGGATGTTGGGACTCGTTCTCTTGATGGGTTTTGTGTCATTCAGCTTTGCATCACAGTCTTGCCCCCACATATAGTAGAATAATTGTAACAGCAATGTGTTCTGGGGCAAGATTGAGAGGTTTGCTTTTTGACCACTTGGTGGCACTGCATCTATCTATATAACTCTTTTATATAATGTAATTCTCTATCCTCTTGGCACTTTGCTATAAGTGCTTTTATAAGTGTTCCCATAAGTATATTTATATTTAGTATTTTTACCATATGCTCTTAATTGAACTTTTAATATTAGCTTTGGTTTCCCTGTGATTTCATCCAGTGGACATGATTAGTCCTACTTCCTGTTTGCGGGGCTGCCCGTGACTCAGATCGAGGCATGGTTTCACTTGGCTATAAATGACGCGATGAGTCAGTGCGTCGCCCGTTCTCCAGATAATGCTAATTGTGGCGAAACGTACGTCGGGAGGCTGACGCGCTGACGTCATCGCTACTGGACAGGGGACTGCATGCCGGCCGGCTCTCCTTTATTTTATGCTCGCTTATTCAACTTTGTTGTAAGTTGCCATTTTTATTTAAATAAACCAGCTATTTAGACGATACACACTATGTGCCTCTCCTTTTCTATTTCTGGATTATGACCATTGGATAATGTGTTCCTGCCTCTGGAGTGTTCCATCCTTAAAACCCTCATCCATTACGAGGAAGTGAGCTATTCGGGTGTTTGGCTTGGAATTAGCTTACCTGTGGTAAGCGCATTAATTTGGTGGTGGTGCACGTGTGCAGTTGGTGCGAGTTTTGAAGTTCACCTTTTTCTTCTCCATTCACCTTTTCAATTCAAGATTTACAATATGGATTCCAATTCTATTTTAAAAAAATTTATGGACATTTATATTGATTTATATTGATTTATAGTGATTTTTATTGGTGTTCATTCAATTATCAATTCATTGGTGTTCACATTATTGACATTATTGCTATTTATTGCTATTTAATCGTTACTTATATTATTAGTTTGGTATAAGAGGATTATTTCACATGTATGCACATATCTATAATTTGTTCATTAATTTTTGCGCAGCTCTTCTTTTTTCCATTTGTCCTTATTAGTGTTTTGTCTATACACTTTGAGCGTGCTGCATATTTAGGGGTCACACTTTATTCCTAATTTATTTTATCTATTTATTTTATTCATTTAATTTACCTAGGTTAATAAATTTTTCATTTATTAAGCGCGGTATATTCCTTTTCCTAAGTATTCAGACCCTTTGCTGTAACACTCATATATTTAACTCAGGTGTTGTCCATTTCTTTTGATCATCCTTAGGGCCGGGTTCACACTGGGGCAACAAACGCTCAGACATTGTGAGCTCATGTCGCATGACGTGTGAAAATCAATGTTTCCCTATGGGAGCCGTCTTAACTGGTCCGACACATGTCGGTCCGACTTTGAAAATGCTCCCTGTACTACTTCGGTCTGACTTTGATCCGACTTCAGCCCATTGACTATCATTGAAGTCGGATAAAATTCGGACCGCAGTCTTGCATGATCCGACTTTGGAATGCATCTTGTGCTGTGCTGCTCTTGAGGGGGAACTCCAGGCCAAATTTTAAATAAAAAACCGGCATGGGTTCCCCCTTCAGGAGCATACCAGGCCCTTGGGTCTGGTCTGGATTTGAAGGGAAACCCCTACGCCGAAAAAACGGCGTGGGGGTCCCCCCAAAATCCAAACCAGACCCTTATCCGAGCACGCAGCCTGGCAGGCCGCAGGGGAAGAGGGGGGACGAGAGAGCGGCCCCCTCTCCCTCCTGAACCGTACCAGGCCACATGCCCTCAACATGGGGGGTGGGTGCTTCGGGGCAGGCCCGGTCTTCCCGTCATCTCGTCCGGCTCTCCGTTGTCCTTCTGCCGGCCCCTCCACTATCTTCTTCCAGCTCTTTTGCTAGTGGAGGGGCCGGTCTTCCCGTCGCCGTCGCCGAGTAGTTGAAAGTATCTATCTATTACACAAACATCTATCTATAGTCTACATCAAGGGAGGAAATATTAGGTTAAAATAAAAGAATTACATGAAGGAATACAGAGTATATTCCTTAAAACATTAATCTACAAACATATTCAGTTACAAGTAAAACAAATCCTTTCCCATATTTACCCTTTGGTTCCATTCTGATGGCTGCTTTCCCATAAAGTGAATTTTTCCTCCCCTCTAGTCTGTGTATATCATTACAGGCTAATGCCTCATTGGTTGGCCTAGCAAGGCTTCTTGATTGGAAGGCTTCCCTATTCCTAGATAGGGACTGGCTATATCTCCAATCCCTATACTTTGCATAAATCAGCCCCCTTTAATGCAAATCCTTGTGACTATTCTGGGCAGGAGATTAAATTGAGTTTCCCCAGGAAGTTAGGTATTAATTACGGGTTGGCCTCCCTTCATTGCATATCCCAGCATGGGATCCTTTGAAGTAAGTATGTGTAAAACAATAAGGTTTGGATCTCCATTGTTTGTATACACAAGCCTAGGCACCGAGTTGTCTGGTCTACCAGGCACTTCTGTGACGCCATGTTGCACGCCTTCCATAGATGCAAGCTAAATGAAATATATTCATAATTACAATATTTTACAGCTATTAATGGAGATTTCAAATAAACTCATAAGGCAACAGATGGCCCCTTGTGGCCAGTTGAGAATATGAGATTCGGCCACACCTAAAATAATGGTTTATGTGTAATCTCCTTTAATATTTGGAACTTTTGGCTTTGCCTTCTGAAATAAAATAAAAACTCTTTGAGGGAAAAAAACTTTTACACTCTCTATCTCTACAGTCCACATTTATGGATCCCAGTATCGGTAGTCATCACTTGTTCTGGATGTAATAAGTCCGAAATAAAAATCATAAGATACAAAACACCAAAAAAAACAAGAAGGACAAAAAAAAATCATGATACTCCTTGTTCTCAACAGTCCAATAAATAATAGTATGAAAGTCCATAATGCCAATATGGTCCTGTTGCCCTTGCTTCTGGGACAGCCTTCCCCTGTGATTCCAATTGAATACAGCATACAGTAACGGCCTTTGGACCAGCTTTCCTGGCTTTATGAGATTATACTTTATTAATATGGACAAAGGTAGAGAAAGAGAAACATGAGTACTTTTAAGACATATGCATTCAAATGCATGTTTATCATTCTGAGTATTAACCACTTCGCGCCCGGGCCATATGAAAAAGACATCCGCAAAGCGGTCGTCAATTGCTGATAGGACGTCTATGGACGTCCTCCCATTTACTTCCGCGATGCGCGCCACCGCGGGCGCGCATCGGGGAAAAGCTGTGTCCGCCGTGTCAGGCGGTTGCCGATGCGCGTGCCTGGCGGCCGCAATGTCCGCCAGGTACGAGCGATCGGCTGTCACAGAGCCAGGGACGTGGATCTCTGTGTGTAAACACAGAGATCCACGTCCTGTCAGGGAGAGGAGACGGATGGTGTGTCCCTTGTACATAGGGACAACCATCAGTCACCTCCCCCAGTCAGTCCCCTCCCCCCACAGTAAGAACATCTAGCAGGGAACATATTAACCCCTTGATCGCCCCCTAGTGGTTAACCCCTTCCCTGCCAGTCACATTTATACAGTAATCAGTGCATATTTATAGCACTGTTCGCTGTATAAATGTGAATGGTCCCAAAAATGTGTCAAAAGTGTCCGATGTGTCCGCCATAATGTCACAGTCACAAAAAAAATCGCAGATCGATGCCATTACTAGTAAATAAATAAATAAATAAATAATTTAAAAAAAATCATAATTCTATTCCCTATTTTGTAGGCGCTATAACTTTTGCGCAAACCAATCACTATACGCTTATTGCGATTTTTTTTTTACCTAAAATATGTAGAATACGTATCGGCCTAAACTGAGGAAAAAAATAGTTTTTTTTTAAAAAATTGGGATATTAATTATAGCAAAAATGAAAAAATATTGTGTTTTTTTCAAAATTGTCGCTCTATTTTTGTTTATAGCGCAAAAAATAAAAACCGCAGAAATGATCAAATACCACCAAAAGAAAGCTCTATTTATGGGAAAAAAAGGACGTCAATTTTGTTTGGGAGCCACGTCACACGACCGCGCAATTGTCAATTAAGCGTGACAGTGCTGAAACCTGAAATTTCGCCTGGGCAGGAAGGGGGTTATGTGCCCAGTTGTCAAGTGGTTAAGGACCCTTGATTAGAATTGTTATAGATATACTGCGACATAATAATGAGACCCTTTCCCATTGACACGTTTAACAATTTGAATGGTTGCGCCCTTCAGCCAGGTTGTCTGATTTCCATCCCCAGGCTTTAATCCTCCATTGTCATGTGCCTGCAAATAACTCTGCCCCGCCTTCTATTGAATACCACTGTGTGAATGACCCTTCAAGTGTCCAGGGAGATCTTTTTGCCATCGCAACTCACCACAAACTCCTTTTACTGAAACTGGGTTCAGTTATACCCACCCTGATGGGCTAAAACCTTGGCTGGTGCCAAACTTTTGTGCATATAGCTCCGTCCTTGGCTACCGTGTGTAGCTACTGTACGAGTTCTGCTGTTAGTAGGCTACGGAAGAGGTCATAACTTTAGAGGTCTCCATGCAGATTAGGCCGTGTCACCTAAGTAGACAAAAATAACTTGATTTCAGAATGCGGATAAGTGTGATGTCACCAGTTACTTTTGGCTTCAGGAACAATCAAACTAAATTGTACTATACTCTCTGCTATTTGCCAATCACTATGAGTCTCACAAGTCCCAGTATATCTATATGATATTCAAGCAATGCTTTTTGAACTTAGTTATGTCACAAAAAGAAAACTGGCCAAAAATAAATAAAAACATTACCAATGATCACATATGATGACTGCCACATATTAGAACTGTAGAGAGGACTGTATGTCACATATACAAAGAAAATAGTCACATGAATGTTGCTAAACCCAGGTGTTACTGTTACTATTGTCATAGTTGGTAATAGCTAGTTGGTAATAGCTACAATGACATAAATTTATATAAAACAATTATTCAATGTCGAAAGAGGGAAAACAAAGAAAAAGAAAAAGAACTGTTGGAACTTGGCCTAACCCCAAAATGCTATAGGGAAGCTTTAATATGCTATATCAACATTTTTAACAGTTTTAAATGTTCTCCAAATAATGTTCCCCATACTCCTCCTTTTTTTTTTTTTTTCATCATAGCTAAAGCAAAATCAAAAATCACCAAAAAATAAATAAAATAAAGGTGATATAGGAAAGAAAGAAAAATAGTTGACATTAAAAAAATAAAAAATAAACCAAAAAAAGTAAAAAAAAAAAGATACAGATTTAATGTTGCATCAATTTGGAAGGAAAAACAAAACAAAACACAAGACCTACTGAATCCATAAGATGCCACAAGGTGCAAAGAAATGTATTATTATGTACTTTTCGAGTGTCAAAGTGAATGAATCTTCACTCTAAGCCACAGGAAAAAAAAAATCCCTAAAGTTTCTTCGAGTTATAGGGATCGAGATCTCGTATCTGTGCACAGGTTATTTATTTGCGAATACATTTAAACTTGTAAAAAAAAAAGTATAAATTTAAACTGGTACCAGTAGTGAGCTCATTACAAACAAAAAAATAAATAAGATAAAAATAAACAGTACAAAGAATGCGCATTAATGTAATCACATTTCTTATTGATGGTTATATGGTGTACACACCCCTAAAAAAAAACTTTGTTTACACATGGACAGTTCATACACATGCATTCCATCATTCAGATACACACATTCATTTAGATTGAATCCCATACATTCTGGATAGAGCTTTGGTAATTGTAACTGAATTGCTAGGCGTTTCTGGCCACTGGGAGAATACAAAAGAAAGAAAAAAAAACAATGGAATATTATACTTTACCTTTTGTTAGGCGTGTATTTACCCATATGTGCAGCTATCTACATACAGCTGCTTTATATGTAAATATACTTTCAGGAATTCACTTAACCTGAAAAAAATATAACTTGTAGAAAACAGTTATTACTCTATCCCCCCTTTTTTTTTTCTTCAACCTATTTAAAGCAAACAATACAACATTCTTACGTGTACATTGCTAAATGGTCAATGCCATTCCCACTTTGATCTAGTGAAACTAAAATGCCCTAGACCTCTAAAACATAACTTATATCTTATAAAACAAAACAGGGTTGCGCTTCCTAAATACAAAATAACTCCCCATAAATCCTTAAATGAGAAAAAGTGATTAACTTGCAATATAGCAAGATACTGAGTGCACAATCAAATATGCGTGTTCCATGACTGGAAATAGTAAACCAAAAATGAAAAATAGGTGTTCCCTGAATGGGAATAGTGAACAATAAACAAAACAATAAAGTCCACACACTAAAAAGAAATTAGGAGTCCAAATGCACAAGTATAGTCCTCAAAGTCTTCTGCATAAAAACACACAACACACCACTAGTGCCTGAATGTTGAAAATGTAAGTGCTCTCCTCCACCTCTATATCCTAACCGCTCACCTCGCGTTCTGACCCCTGTTTCACCAGAAGGTCAGAAAAAGCAGGTTCTCTCTCAGGGATATAAACGGATCAACTGGTCATGGAGCTCCTATTCCTTTCGTGCTGCCTCCGGCTGATTCGATGGATACTAGCCAGTACAGATTCCCTCAATGGGGTCCGGTGCACATAGGAATAGAAAAGGCAAAATCTAGTGCTCTCTGATTATCAAAACGGTTTATTTGCTCATTAAAACATTAAAACGTTACTCACAAAGGAAACATTTAAGCAGTGCAGGCTCAGGATGCATAGAAACGACAAGATGCTCGCGGGATGACGTAGCCACTGCGACTCCTTCCCCCCTATACGCGTGACGTCAAATGACTTCTTCAGCAAGGGGTAGAGATTGTATGTCTCACCTCTGTTTAAATAGACTAATACTCTCTACTCAGGTGCACTGCATCATCACTCCTCAGGCCCGCCCACCATGCTGAGCCAGGCCTCATGGCACACCCATTCGGGCTGACACTGGAAAGAGGAAGTGGTAAAAAACTATCACCAATACACATGGGGACATCTGACAAACGGAAAAATGTCTTCCTAAATCAGATTTTATGGAAAAAAAAATTGTGTATATGACCATTACTTAACCTACCGCTGGCGACCCCATTCTGCAAGCATCCTGATCACATTTAATACAATACAATTACATAAATACATAAAAAATTATTATTAAAAAATTACTCCCTCCATTTTTCAAATTCAAGGAGTCAATTATGTTTCTTTTAAAGGATTGGAATTCTTTCACAAACTCATCCCGTTCCTGTTTCATTTGCCTAATCTCATACTGTAAAGCCTCATTTTCGGCCTTAATAGTTGAGAAAGGGATGTATGATTTTGTATTTTTATATTTCCTAGGCCCTTCACCCCAGCATGGTGAGTACACTTCCACATCACGCCTCTTTGTAGTATATTGATTCGGTTTTAATATCTTTTCACAAGAAGACAAACAAAACTGTGAAATGTGGCCGATAAACCACAAGTGAAGCACTTTATCTTTTGTAAAGTAATAAAGTGTCTCTTAACAACTGGTGAGGTTTTATGCCACGTACACATGATCGGAAAATCCGACAAGAAAACCGTGAATTTTTTTCCAACGGAATGTTGGCTCAAACTTGTGTTGCATACACGCGGCCAAGACGTACGACGAGCCGAGATCAATGAAGTTCAATAGGTAGTTAGGCTCTTCTGCTTGATTCTGAGCATGTGCGTTGGAATTGGATACAGACGATCGGAATTTCTGACAAGAACTTTTCTTGTCGGAAAATTTGATTACCAGCTCTCAAATTTTTGTTGTCGAAAATTCAGACAGAAAAAGTCTGATGGAGCCTACACACGGTCGGAATTTCCGACCAAAAGCCCACATCGAACTTTTCTTGTCGGAAATTCCGACTGTGTGTATGCGGCAATAGGCTGAGAATATTCAATGGCTAAAACCTGATTAACAACTTTTTCTGTCTTTGTACGAGATATGGGGCACTTTCAAAAGAGCTACCACCTTCAATGAGTTGTTGAAACTAACACATACTCCAGACGGAGATAATTTCCTGTTGCATCTAGAAATACTCAAACTGGTTGCATTACAATCTATGGTATGTGTAGATTGCACACGCTGCCCTGGGCTGGAAGATGCAGACAATTGTTCACATTTACTGTCTGCAGCCTTCAGCCCCCGTATCAGCTGATCAACCTCTCCCTGCTCGTTTTGGTTGTCTATTGTGGGCTGCTGGTGGCTATCATTCATATTTGTCATAGAAACTCTTAAGCCTCGTACACACGATCGGATATCCTATGGATTCTAATCCGATGGTTTTGTCCATCGGAAATCCGATGAAGCTGACTTCCATCAGTCTTGCCTACACACCATCAGTCAAAAAACCGACCCTTCCAAACGCGGTGACGTAAAACACTCTGATGAGCCGAGAAAAATTAAGTTCAATGCTTCTGAGCATGCGTCGACTTGATTCTGAGCATGCGTGGGTTTTTTAACCGATGGACTTGCCCATAGACGATCTGAGTTTTCGATCGGTTTTTTATCCATCGGAAAAATGTAAAACATGTTCTATTTTTTAAAACCGATGGAAAAAAGACCGATGGGTCCCATACACGATCGGTTTGTCTGATGAAAACAATCCATCGGACGGTTTTCATCGGTAAAACCGATCGTGTGTACAGGGCTTTAGAGTACTGATATTACTTTTGGCTATTTCTAGATCCTCCTTGAGAGATATGCTTTGCAACAACAATGGTCTGTAATTATTAGCTAACCAGGAAGCTGCAAAAGTTAGTGCAGTCTTACCCTCACGTTTGCTGTATTTTCTCTCTGTAAGTTTTACATTTACGTACTCTTGTGCCTGGTGCTATGGGCTTTTAGATTCCTCTATTGCTCTTATTATTTTTGAGCTATTTTTAACTTTAGCAATCCTGGCCATCAATGTCTCCATGATGTACGAGTTCAGTGATGATACAACAATACACCACATAACAGACTTCTATCACAGTAATATACCACTTAGAATATGCACAAGAGTGGAGACACAAACATTAAAATAACACTACTATCTTCTCAGAATAAAGTCTATACCCCACAACAAAAGACAGAGGAGACATGCTGAACCATAGTGCTAAGATCAGCAAACAAGGAACAATAGGTCACCCTCTAGGTAGACAAAAGAACGGCAAACACAGCCGTGTTTACACCAATATCTGCTACACCCAATTCAGTTTTTAAAAAAAACAAATCTACCACAAACTCAGCTTATCAAATTATTGGTAGGGTTTATCCTTAAAAAAATGCACCTTCTTTTACACTCTGTAATTGCTATCAGATATTAGATTCCACAGTTTGGTACTATAACTGACAACAATGATAATATTATTGCTTGTAAATTTCCACAGCTAAAAAAAGCAAAAACAAACAAACATGCCTCGTACACACGGCCGAGATTCTCGTCGAAAAAAACATGTCGTTTTTTTCGACGAGATTCTTGGACAAGAAACTTGTCCCGGCCGAGTGTACACACGCTCCTTTCAAAGAACCCGCGGTTCTTTGAATGGAGCGAACGCGGTGACGTCATCGAATACGACGAGCATGCGCTCGTCACAATCGATGCCATCGCCGCCATCTTTGTTCACCCTACCTATGCCTAGGAAGCTACCGTGCATGCATTGAAGTCATTTCGAGCATGCGCGGGCTTCCCGGCAAAAAGGTAAGTGTACACACACACAATTTTCTCGTCGAGAAACAGGCTGACGAGAATCTCGACGAGAAAATAGAGAGCAGGTTCTCTATTTTCTCATCGAGATTCTTGTCGCTTTTCTTGATGAGAAACCATACACACAAACTAATTTCTCGGCAAGAAATCTCTGCCAGCAAGTTTCTTGCTGGTTTTTGCCGAGAAACTCATTCGTGTGTACGAGGCTTGAATCCACTTTCTTGTAGCTCAGTTTCACTGTCCTACACAAAAATAATATGCCTTTAGTGTGCACACCATTTAAATAAAAAGCAAAAACCTGTTGGACCTTTTCAACAAAAAAAACAAGACCACACTCTTTCAGTGTCTTTCCAATAAAACACATATGTACTCACCATAAAGTAAACTCAAACAATGGTTAGAGATAGCAATGAAGCTTGGTGAGCACAAAAGAAACAAATAAAAACAAAATATTTCCCGCTATGTACTTCCTCCCCGTTACATTGTACATTGACCAGTTATAATGGTACTTCCAAAGTACTTTTTCAACTATATTTAAGGGATATAAAAAAAATATATATATGGTGTATCCTCTCTACTTAGAGTTAATCTAATACCCACTAATAAAACAAAAACATTTACCTATATTTTTCCCTAGATAAATTTGCTGTGACCTCCAAACTACCGAAAAAACTGACGCAGTTTAAATTCCCCCCAATAATCTTAATCTGCATTACACAAATCTTTGGTATTATATTAAATACTTTCAGTCTTGTACTCGACTTTGTGGATGCCAATCTGTTACCCGTTTATTATATTTAAGATTTAAAATCTCAAAGATATGATGTGGGTTAAATGAAAGTTCTTTGACCAAGAGTGAAAGTTTTAACACAATAACATTTATTAGGGAGTAGTTGAAAGTATCTATCTATTAAACAAATATCTATCTATAGTTTTTATCAAGGGAGGAAATATTAGGTTAAAATAAAAGAATTACATGAAGGAATACAGAGTATATTCCTTAAAACATTAATCTACAAACATATTCAGTTACAAGTAAAACAGACCTTTCCCATATTTACCCTTTGGTTCCATTCTGATGTTTGCTTTCCCATAAAGGGAATTTTTCCTCCCCTCTAGTCTGTGTATATCATTACAGGCTAATGCCTCATTGGTTGGCATAGCAAGGCTTCTTGATTGGAAGGCTTCCCTATTCCTAGATAGGGACTGGCTATATCTCCAATCCCTATACTTTGCATAAATCAGCCCCCTTTAATGCAAATCCTTGTGACTTTTCTGGGCAGGAGATTAAATTGAATTTCCCCCGGAAGTTAGGTATTGATTACGGGTTGGCATCCCTTCATTGCATATCTCAGCATGGGATCCTTTGAAGTAAGTATGTGTAAAACAATGAGGCTTGGATCTCCATTGTTTGTATACACAAGCCTAGGCACCGAATTGTCTGGTCTACCAGACACTTCTGTGACGCCATGTTGCACGCCTTCCATAGATGCAAGCTAAATGAAATATATTCATAATTACAATATTTTACAACTATTAATGAAGATTTCATATAAACTCATCAGGCAACAGTTACAGACTCATGGAAAAGGTAGTTTTGAGGCTTCTGTTGGTCAAAGGAGGAGCGGTGGAGAAGGCGCTGCCTAATTAATACATTCCATTGGCAGCGTCTGCATCACATGGTGGAAGATTACCTATGGGTGAAAACAGACATGGAGAGATTTCCAATGGACGATCCACCAGTTTACTGGGTCATGAGAATAGTCTACTGGCCAGAACTTGCACATTATGCAAATGAGCTTCTTTCCGAATGGGCATTCAGTGCTGCCAGAGGTTTTTTGACAGATAAAAGAGCGTGTCTGTCCCCAGACTTCGTTGCCCGGCTGACATTTGTCAAAATAAATCAGTCCTGGATTAGCAGCAGCTATCAAGCCCCTGATGCCAATGTCACTGATTAAATGTTTTTGGGAACTGGAATCTCTTCAAGACTGTCTAGACTGCCTAGTTTTATGGGTGTTGATTTTGTCTTGAAGTCGTTTTTGGTATGGGTTCTAATGGGCACAATTAACACCCAAGGACTATTTTTTCCACACGTGTTTTATATGTGCATATCATTTCAATTTTTTACAGCAAGGCCAATTCTTTCTTTCATCAAGAGCACCTCTATAGGGTTATGGTGTGAAGGCACCACCAACATTTGTTTTTTGTTTACAAACGTTTTTATTGGGGCAAGTTAGACATTTTACATTGAAGGAACATAGCATGTACATTAATCAGCAGTGAAAGTATTGTGCAGAGCTAAAGTACTTGAAAATACAAACAGTTATCAGTTGAAAGTGCTAACCGTTAATAGACAGATAGGTATCACTCGCAGTGTTCCATGTTATAAGATGTCCTTGATGAACTATTTTTTTAAACAACAAACAGATGAAAGAGAGAAAGAGGATGAAATAAAAGAAAGCAAGAAACAAATAACGAAAAACAAAAGTAAAGACTGCTTCTTATGTTACAAGCTGTATAAGAATCTCATTGCATATCTATCAATTCTTGTCCATCTGCAGAGGTTCACATATAGTGAAGGCTTTATTGATGTTGTATTGCAAAATAAGCAAGCACAAACCAAGTCCCATTAAGAAAATCAAAAATGAGTACTGGTGCCCTGGAGGCAAAAAAAAAGGTCCTCCAAACAAGCTAAGAAGTAGGCCATGGGCCCCATTTTTGTTCAAAGATACTCATCGAATCCATAAGGGGGTATGGTGGATACGTTCCATCAGTTTTATGGACTCCATGCGGAGGAGCACCTGGAACCATGGGACCGAGGGTTTGTGCCAGTTCAGGGCTATAGCCAAACCAACATTTTTCCCCACCTGTTTGACAGTTGCATATACTTTCAATTTTTTACAGTAAGGCCAATTATTGCTTTCATCAAGGGTACCTCTGGCAATTTCCTGCTCTCTGGTGGTGTGTTCACGGAGCATTCCACTGGAAAAAATGTTCTTCCTTTCACATGGATGTACATTGTGCATAGAGATCAGCAGGGTAACACCTCTATCAGAGTAACATTGTAAGTTCACCATATACAGAAATAAACATTTCACATAAGAGACATGAGCTTGTGTGCAGGCATTCCAAGTAATTAACATGTGCACAATGGTGCATTCAGTCCCAATGCTCTGATCCGATAATCAGGCATTTTCCTCCCCTCCCAGCTTCTCCCCTTCCCAACATGGTGGAAGCATGTAAAACCATGTAACCAAAATGTGATCCAGCATCCAGCTATCCATATTAGCTGGAGGTACACTTCTTAGAACATAACCAGCACTAAAGAAACTATATGGAAAAATAAGTTGTAAATGTAATGGGAATGAATTTTCACTGTATGGCGCATGGTTAGGGCGCAAGGTAAGTCCTATTCTTCCTTGTTCTTCGTCTGCGTGAGACTCTTGCCACAAGGATATTCAGTCATTCTCGTGTGTATATGTTAGGGGTGCTAAGCCCCACGAGAAACTTTGCAATGAAGGTTCTAGGGGGCTCCCACCGGTGGAGGCTTTGCTGGTATGCAGTGACCCATCTCTTTCAAAGTTTTGAGTCAGGAGGGTTTTTCAGATATTCAGCCGGGTTATTTCCCTCCATTTTATCTGGTATGCCAATGAATCTGAGGTTGCATAGTCTCAACCAATTCTCCATGTCATCCTGGTGTGCATGTAGCTGTAGTATTTGCCACTGCAAATGCTCCGTGGTATGACTCAGGGGGTGCAGTATATCTTCCGCTGCGCCAATGCGGGTCTCCGCCTCCATGACCCGTTCCTTCACTGTGGATAGATCCTGGCTCAATAAGAAGATATCTACTTTCACCTCCTCTATTTTGGCAGAGCGTGTCCCCTGTAGAGTGACAATAGCTTCCAGGACCTTGGCAATGTCTGCGTGCTGTTGTTCCGTGGCGGAGCACGTGATGGCGCCATCTTTGGCCTGCGGGTCCTTCTCTTGATGGCGGTATTTCGCCAGTTTATCCGCCGTCTCTGTCGTCCACTTAGGTGGGGACATGTTCTTGACCTACTCCTGGGTGCGGGAAGCGATTTGGTGAAGGTTTTGTCAGGCTTGGTAATATCCAGGATAGTGCTCAGGATATGTGGCAAGAGGAGCTCACTATGCGTGTGTCCTACTCCATCGCTGTCCAGGCCATGCCCCCTGCCACCAAACCTAAAACCATTCCTTAATGGCCTTACTGGTAAGCCACTAATGGTGAAACTGAAGTGGGGTATGGAATACAAGGGATACTTGGTCTCTGTGGATGGCTACATAAACATGCAGCTCACCAATACAGAAGAGTATATTGATGGGGCATTGTCTGGACATCTTGGAGAAGTTCTAATTCAGTGTAATACTGTATTGTATATACGAGAAGTAGAAGAGGAAGAAGAAGATGGTGAAATGAGAGAATAAATACATTTCCAAATTAGTTGAAACTTCTCTTTTGCAGTTATTGTTGGACATTGTTTTTGTATGTTTTGTTAAGAAAAATCAACAGATTTTTTTTTTCAAGAGTACATATATTGGGTTGCAGTATGAAGGCATCGTCAACACCTAAAGTCCAATTTTCTGCACCTGTTACTTCTTTCCAAAGTCTGCGAAAGAGACACCAGAAAATGTTAATCTTGGCCTGAGTGTACTATAATTTGGTTTCTTCACATAAGGCTTGCTCACTGTTATTTTGTTATTTACATCCAAAGTTTACCAAAGAGACACCAGAATTTATCCAAAAAATCTCTAATCTTGTTTCGAGTGCACTAAATTGTGGCCTCGTCATACAGACTGGGTCCCAAGTTGTTGTTTACAAAATAAAGAAAGCTTGTAGAAAAAATCGATTTAAATGTCATTTTTTTTTTCAGCAAGTTCTATACAGATGTGTCACTTTGCAGGCAAGGGGACACCCAGGCACTATATTTAAAGGAATTTTCATTTTTTCACTTTAAGCATAATTAAAATCACTGCTCCTTTAAAATTTTTATTTTTTGTTAAAAAAAGTTTTTTTGCATTGATGCATGTCACCTGGGGCAGTACTCGGGCCCCCAGACCCTTTTTATGGCCAATAACTTGCACATAAGCCTTCAAAATTGACACTTTTTTCAAGTTTGGCTCCCATTGACTTTAATAGGTCTCTGGTGAAGGGTTAGATATTAAAGTCCAGTCTTTTTTGCATCTATTCCATAATCTTATAGAATGTGACACAATTGCAAGTAAAGTCCTTTCTTGTATTAAGAGAGGTATGGACTACAGAGAGAGAGAGATATTTTTTCCTCTGTACAAATCATTAGGACCTCATCTGGAATATGCAGTTCAGTTTTGGGCACCAGTGCTCAAAAAGTATATCGGGGAACTGGAGACAGTGCAGAGAAGGGCAACCAAAATGATAAGAGGCGTGGAGGAGCTCAGGTATGAGGAAAGATTACAGGAACTGAATACATTTTTTTGGAGAAAAGTAGATTAAGGGGATATGATAAACATGTACAAATACATTAAGGTCATCACAGAGGACAAGGGGGCACTCTTTATGTCAAGAGGAGAAAAGATTTCATCACCAAATACAGAAAGATTTATTCACAGTAAGAGCTGTGATAATGTGGAATAGACTCCCTCCAGAGGTGGTTCTGGCAAGCTTAGTAGATTGCTTTAAAAAAGGACTGGATTATTTCCTAAATGTACATAATATAACTGGGTACTATATTGAAGTAGCGCTAATTATTTATATATGTGCTAAACGAATAAACTAAAAATGCAACAAATCTACTAAATATATTAAATAGTGTAGCACAACAAGTGTTCCAACAGACAATTTAAGTCCATGTAAATAAAGTGTATAATTAATAGCATAAAGGTCCATGTAAAAAAGTGCATGTGAAATAGTATCCACTGATGACTCTGATGATCCAAAGAATCAGTCTTTAACACAACAGGACAGTTGAAAATAAAAACAAGATGGGGAGCGGGGGAGAGGAATGGGTAAGTGAGTCCCAGTCTGCAGATGAAAGTAGGTAACACAGAAACAATCCTCGTGTCCTCCCCCGATAGTACCAGCTTCTCACCTCATAGATAGACCCCAATGTGTCTAATCGTGCATCAAGCAATGGTATCCAGCAGACAGTGATTCCTCTTTTCCTTGGTAGATCCTGGACAAAGGGCCACTGCAGTTATCTCTCCAGTCTTCCCAACGATTTCCTAGAAAGTACAGCCTCCAGCTCCACACGTTTCAGAAATGAGAAAGAAGGAGGATCTCCATGGTGTAGTAGTTTAAAAAGTATATGATTCCATTTATTTAAAAATTGATAGATAACAATAAAATGGACCTACACCTTACCCAAGTGCTACCATCATTCCCTAGATTCATCTATAGAAGGGCACCGTCACTTCGTGATTTGATAGCTACAAATGTGCTAGATCCTCCCACGAAGAAACCTTTTTCCTTCTTTGAGGGAAAAGGATTCTATCCGTGCAAATACTGCTATGCTTGTCGGCATACGACATTCAAGAAAAAGAAGAAAGAGGAGTTTAATGCCACTACCACGGGAAAAAAGCATAGAATTAAGTTATTAATTATCTTTAGTTTTCTTTATATTTCTATGTGTATTTTTTATTATTTATATTTTTACTACTATTTTATGTTTATTAAGTGTATCCTAGTTCACCTTAACATGTGACAGTTATGGTTGCTTTTATGCCATCAATTTTGCTATCTGATTTTTAGTTAGTGAGAGTTCAAATGACTCACTCACTCCCAGATGCCTTTGCTTTCACTCCTCTATTTACATATGACAAGCCTGTTCCTGATTCTGATGCTATTTCCCTGATCATCATTGTTATAAAAGCTCACAATGGTCACTCGTCTACCCTTGATAAAGTCACGTGACAGTGACGCAACGCGTTGGGGGAGCTTAGTGATGTCACTTCCGGTTACGGACGTGACCAGAAGTCCCTGCATTTCTGATGCTGTTTTGCCTACTTGGTGTTTTTTTTCCATCTTATTGTTATCTATCAATTTTTAAATAAATGGAATCATATACTTTTTAAACTAATACACCATGGAGATCCTCCTTCTTTCTCATTTCTAAAACGTGTGGAGCTGGAGGCTGTACTTTCTTGGAAATCACTGGGAAGACTGGAGAGATAACTGCAGTGGCCCTTTATCCAGGATCCACCAAGGAAAAGAGGAATCACTGTCTGCTGGATACCATTGCTTGATGCACGATTAGACCCATTGGGGTCCATCTATGAGGTGAGAGGCTGGTACTATCGGGGGAGGACACAAGGATTGTTTCTGTGTTACCTACTTTCATCTGTGGACTGGGACTCCCTTACCCATCCCTCTCCCCCTCTCCCCATCTTGTTTTTATTTTCTTTTTTTGTCATTTAAGTTTTTTATTTTTCATCAGAAAAAAATCATTACAGAATCATAAATATTAAAGATGATTACAATTGACTTCAACAAAAATCTCAGGTATTATTACCATAGAAACTTAGACAAATTATTATCGTAAAAACCAATACTGACAATGTTTAAACAAAAAGTAATAATATCTATCCTCATCTTGGTCAAGTATATAATCAAGTAATCTTATAAACTGATAATAACTTATATTAAGAAAATCTAGTTCCCACAAAAATAAACCGAAAATATGAAGGGCTCCTACTCCCCTCCCCAGCCACCCCTAACGGGAACACACTGTGACTGGGAAGGAGAGAACGTCCCCTGCCCGGCCTTCCTGTCACCACCAACAATCGTCGGTAGAGACAACTGGAGAGATATAATAGAAAAAATTTCATTTGTACATGCAAAAAAAAAACACAATACTCGACCTAAGTATGAAAATTAAGAGTTGTTCTCAGACTTGTTAGAGCTAAGTTCAACAGTCCAAGCCTCAAACAATAAAAAAAGGAATCTGAGCCTGAAACTATTATATTTTATCTGATGTAATAAAACAATAAACATACTATGAAATAATAAAAGCCAAAACCGAGAGAATAAAGTATAGGATAAAAATAAAGAAGAGAAAGAAAAAGAGGAGAGAGAAAGAGAAAAAAAAATTCTCAAAGATATGAAGCGAAAAGATTATAGAATGCCTACAAACCAAATATACATTCTAAAGATCAGTGATTGGTGTTGATGACCAAGTTATGTGACAAAGAGATTCCCATAAATCACGCCCAAGGTTCCCATATGGCTTCAAAATTTGAGGTCTCGTCTAACAAGAAGCTAACCAGTTTTTCTTGTTCCATAATCCAGGAAACTTTTCGTTTCATGGATAATATAGATACCGAAGGTTTCTTCCATGCCCTTGCAATAGTTAGTTTTGCTCCCGTTAAAATAAACAAAATTAGTTTACGAGTGGCTTTAGGAATATGAGGTAAATGTCCATTGAGTAAAGCAATTGTGGGAGATTGATGTATCGGGCAACCTGTAATATTGCGTAAAATGTGAAATACCTTATTCCAAAATCCACGAATTCTTGGGCACTCCCACCATATGTGGATCATAGTACCCAGTCCCTGACATCCCCTATAACAAAGAGGTGAAACAGAGGGGTACATAACAGTCAATCTCGTGGGAACTAGATACCATCTTGTAAAAAGTTTTATATTGGCCTCTATGAGCGAAGTATTGCAGAGGCCTGAAGTCGAGCGAGAGTAGCTTGCATGCCAGTCTACAATATTTCTATCAATTAGGAGTTCCTTCTCCCAGGCCAACATGTATGGTAGTTTCACTAAATTGGATGCCAGTGACTTGTAGATCACAGAGATCCCCCCCCTTCGCTCCACTGTCTGTCCACACCAATTTTCATAATCTGTAAAGTCTCGGGATGAATATCCAGTTTTACACCTAGAATGAATTAAATTAGCGATTTGATGAAATCTCGGTTTTTCGGATAAAGGGAGATCTAATTTGTTCATAAAATATTCAATAGGTAAAGGGCCTATAGAGGAAAAAAATTGACCAATGCGGTACAACCCCTTGTCGTACCACCATTTAAAGGTTTGAAGGTCCAAACCTTGATGAAAAAAGGGGTTTTTGAACACCGGGGTCAAAGGTTGAGCTTTAGAGACCAGCGAGGGAAGTTTCCGAAGTGAATCCCATATAGATAAGGATTGTGAGAGTGATGGTGATAAGATGGGAGGTCTATTTCTGGGAGGGCACCACAACAGGTGTATTAGTGATGAGGATGGAACAGCTTGATTTTCAATTGATATCCAATCAGGAAGTTCTGTGTTAAAATATAAAGCAGATAGTTGTGCCAATCGTGCTGCTTGGTAGTACCATAAGAGATTCGGAAGACCTAACCCACCCTGTTTGGGAAGGTTGAATAAGCATCTGTTTGAGAGTCGTGGACCTTTATTGTTCCAAATTAATTTAGTGAGCTTACTTTGAAAAGATTTCAAATGATCTCTTTTGATTGGAATAGGAAGTGAACGAAATAAATATAAAAGCCTGGGCAAAAGGGTCATCTTGACTGAGTTAATCCTGCCAATCCAAGAAATACTGTGCGACTCCCAGTCTTTGAGATCGAGTTCGAGTTTCTTGTACATAGGAGGGTAGTTAGCTTGGTATAGATTTTCAAATTTAGATGTAACATTAATTCCTAAGTACTTAATGAATGAGCTGCTCCACTTGAATTGGTAAGTTATCTGTAAATCGGACACTATAGAATCTGGGAGAGACACATTAAGAGCTTGAGATTTAGACATATTAATTCTGAGACCTGAAAGAGTCGAAAACTTATTAAGCAATGAGCAAACCTCCGGTAAAGAAGACTGTGGAGAAGTGACAAAAAGTAAAAGGTCATCTGCGAATAAGGCACATTTATGGGTATCTTGACCACATTGCACCCCCCTGATATTCGGATTACTACGAATGGCAATGGCTAAAGATTCGATCATAATAGCGAATATCAGGGGGGATAGGGGGCAACCCTGACGTGTACCTCTTCCAATCTGAATAGGGTCGGAAAAAATTCCTTGCATTCTGATTCTGGCCTTAGGATTAGAATAAAGGGCTTCTAAAATTCCTAACATATTCTGTCCAAATCCCCAGCGTTTAAGTACAGCGAATAGATATGTCCACGACACCGAATCGAATGCCTTCTGGAGGTCCAGTGACAGTAACATACCCTCCTGTTTATGACCTCCCTCCCAATTAGATTGTAGGATTGATACTAGGTCAACCGCTCTTCGCACCTGATCAGGACCTTGCCTACCGGGTATAAAACCGACCTGGTCTTTGTGAATATAAGATCCTTTAAAAGAAGCAAGTCTGTTCGCTAATATCTTGGTTAATATTTTAAGATCATTATTGATTAAGGAGATTGGTCTGTAGTTTTCTATTTGACTAGTATCTTTATCCGGTTTTGGGATCACAGAAATATAAGCCATATTTAGTTGATTATCTATCGGGGAACCTTTAGACATAAAATTAAAAAGTCTAGTTAGGTAAGGAGTTAGGATCTCTGAAAATGTTTTGTAATATGGTGTGGAAAAACCATCAGGTCCAGGAGCTGTTCCCCCCTTTAAAGCTTTTATGACATCTGAAACCTCTTCATTTGAAATAGGAGCATCCAATTCCTCTTTATGAGTTTCTGTTAATTTCGGAATATGTAATTTATCCAAGAATTCCTCTAACTCGGTAGAGACAGAGAGATTTTCAGCCATATATAACTTAGAATAAAAATCCTGGAATGCCTTAATAATATGTTGAGAATTCATGGTAAAAGAGCCATCTGCCTGTTTAATCTTTGGGAGAGCTTGTGAACGGAATCTGGGTGAAAGTTTACGTGCTAACATAGGACCCAACTTGTCTCTCATCTGGTAAAATTTTGCCCCAGACCATTTAATGGATTTTTCAGCCTTCGCTGTTAGAGCCAAGTTAAGAGCTACTCGTGCTGCATCCAGTGTGGATATAGATACACTAGAAGGACTTCTCTTATGTTTTTTGCACAACTCAGCGAACTCTTTCTCCAATCTCTCAATCTCGACCACCCTCTCTCTCTTCTTTCTGGCCGCTATTTGGATCAACTTGCCTCTAATAGTAACCTTATGAGCTGCCCATAAAGTTTCTGGAGAGACCTCCCCTCCATCATTAAAGTAAAAATAATCCTTCAAAGCTCCCTGAATTTCCGCCACTACTGCGGGATCCTTCAATAAAGACTGATTGAGAGTCCAATGTGAGGTCTGTGTACTAGGGATATCCCTTCTAATAGCCAATAGAATCATCGAATGGTCTGACCAAGCAGCTTCCACTATAGAAGAAGAAAGAGCTAGTGGAATATGGTGAGTAGAGATCCAAATGTGGTCAATACGGGAATAGGACTGGTGCGGATTAGAGTAGTGTGTAAAATCTCGTATTTTTGGATGGAGTTCCCTCCATATATCCGTCAATCTAGATTGAAAGATTAATCGAGCAATTTGAACACTTGTTTTATTGGGCCTAACAACTTGTGATCTTAAGGGTTTGGATTTGTCCAGACTAGAATCAAAAGCTGTGTTAGAGTCCCCCCCCATAACTATGATCCCCTCCATAGACGGTCCAAGTGACTGGAACAATTGTTTATAAAACTGTTTTTGTCCTCTGTTAGGGGCGTAGTAAGATATAAAGGTATATAGCTTATTATCGATAGTTCCCTTGACCAATAGGAACCTTCCCTCCTGGTCTCTGAGTTCCAACTCAAGATTGAATTTGCAATTCTTAGAAAACAATATTGCCACTCCCTTGGTCTTATCTTCAGCCTTAGACAAGTAAAAAACTGGAAAATGGGCATGAAGAAACAATGGGGTGTACCGCTGAGGGAAATGGGTCTCTTGTAAGAGTACTACATCAATATGACGGGATCTATAGGCTTGGAGGGCTTTCCTTCTTTTGACTGGGGAATTTAATCCCTGGGTGTTGTGAGACACAACACGAAGGGGTAAAGAGTTAGTGTTAGTGCCGGCCATGGAGCAAAAGGGGGAGAACTCCAAATAACCCACAGCCACCTACCTTCCTCCAGGAAGAACCAAGGGCATATAATGAAAGGTCTTTCACTATGTTAGGGGAGGATATACATAGCATCACTTCACAGGTAAATCTCAATGACATGTAGGCTGAAAAAGAAAAAAAAGTTAGAATGAAAGAAGAAGAGTAAAAAAAATATTCAAATAAAAATAATATCAGTTGTAAAACGCAGTGTAACGAAAGGCCTATAAGCGGCCCAGAATGGGAGGAGGGGTATGGCTCCCTCCCCTCATTCAGAAAAAAATAAGTAGTATAGCCCAGATGTAGGGCTATATACCTACCCCTCAGCATGGTTTACAACCAAACTGAGCGGTAGGTGGAGGCACAATGCAGCAGCACCAGCCAGTGACAGCACTCAAACTAACGATGTAATATTAAATGAACGGAACCAAACATCCCTGGATTTCCAATATAGTAGCAATTAAGAATAGTTTAACTATTAGATTTTTTCTAAACAAGAGAGAAGAAGAAAAAAAAATTAAAAAAATAAAAACCCATTATCTATTGAAAATTTAGCAACAGAACTATGTGTGGAAAAAAAAAACCCATTATCTATTGAAAATTTAGCAACAGAACTATGTGTGGGGAAAAAATAAATAAAAAAAAAAAAAAAAAAACCCATTATCTATTGAAAATTTAGCAACAAAACTATGTGTGGGAAAAAAAAACAAAAAAAAAAAAAAAAACCCCATTGTCTATTGACAGTTTAGCAACAGAACTATGTGTCAAAAAGAGTTGCACAGGAAATCCAAGAGTCAATGTAATGAATTGTGTTTCCTCCCAAGGAACCTACAGGGGGGAAGAAAAATATGAAATACAGTAAAGTCATGTAAATCCTCTTCATGGGGGGATGTTATCCTTTACTCTCTTAATTTTGGACATCTCCCAAAGTGGCGCAGTCGGGCTCGGAGGCGATTGGCGTTTAGATGACCCCTGCATAGAGGGAGAGGTATCCATATTTGAATCCAGCGTAATGAGTCTCAAGTCAAGTAACAGGCGTTCTCCTTCTGGGAAATTGTGAAAAACATGTTGCTTCCCATTGTACGTAAATTTCAGGGCAAAAGGGAATGCCCACCGGTATTTAATATCCTTTTTGGTCAGGGCTGCAAGGAGGGGTTTCAAAGATCTCCTCTTTTGGATGGTGTATGGGGATATGTCAGAAAAGATTTGAATAGAAGCACCTTGGAACTGTATCTGATCTTGTTGACGGGATATTTTCATCACTTCTTCCTTGACAGAAAAAAAGTGGGGTTTTACTATAAGGTCCCGTGGAGAGCCATCTTTCCTGAGGGGTCCCAAGGATCTATGCGCTCTATCCAATTCCAGTTTATTAGCTGGAATCGAAGGGAGTAAATTTTTAATAAAATCTTTCACATCAGTGATTGATTCAGGCAGTCCTCTAATGCGAAAGTTTTCCCTTCTTGAACGATTCTCGAGGTCGTCTATTCTGGCTTGAGCGGTATCAAGCTGATCCTGCAAGAACTGCAAGTGCTCAGAATTTTGGTTTGTCTTAGTTATAGTAAAATCCAACTTATGTTCAATATGCTCTATTCTGCTTCCCAGGTTCTGAAAGTCTGCTTTAATTTCTCCTGTGATCCTGTCAGCATTTAAAGCTAACCTTGTGTCCAGCATATCAGAAATTCTGTTAAAAAGTTCAGTCATATTAAAAGACATATCAGGAGCCTGTTCAGGATGTGTATTGAGAGAGCCTATGTGAGGTAAATTCACTTCATGAGGTGGATGACCCTCAGATCCCACATAGTTCTCCTTTAGGTGCAATTTAAGCTCAGAAGGTTGTAAGGTAGCAGAGGAGTCTAAGCTCAATGACTGTGAGCTAAATGGGAGAGTTGCAGGCTGAATAACTTGCCTGCTAGTTGAGGAGACATCATTAGCAGTCTGTATTTTATTCTGAGGTGCGGCAGCCATTTTGGATTTCTCCCGTTTTTCAGAGAGCTTGTAGTTCTGTTTCTGCGCTTTTTTATATGCCTTACCTGGCATAGGTAGGTGCCTGGCACTATTCGCTGCCTTTCCCTGTAGTTTTTAACCGCAATGTGGCTTATTTTTCCGCCGCTATTAGCGCTGTTTAGCTGGTGCTGAGCAGAGCTCCGGTCCTAAGCCTCCATCACAGGAGTCCCCGCCCACTCCTCTCTTGTTTTTATTTTCAACTGTCCTGTTGTGTTAAAGACTGATTCTTTGGATCATCAGAGTCATCCGTGGATACTATTTCACATGCACTTTATACATGGACATTTATGCTATTAATTATGCACTTTATTTACATGGACTTTGATTGTCTGTTGGAACACTTGTTGTGCTACACTATTTAATATATTTAGTAGATTTGTTTAATTTTTAGTTTATTCGTTTAGCATATATATAGCGTAACTAGCGCTACTTCAATATTTTACACAATTTTATGGGTGTTGGCAACACTACAGAAGTTTGGCTGCTGTTTACACTTTTCACTTTAGCACCTTCAGCACTTTATTATTAATAATATTGTTGAACACGTTGGTAGCACATTAGTACTATATTGTTTATTCATAACTGGGTACTAACATTTATAGTTAAAGTTGATCCAGGTAAAAACCGATTGCCTCTCGAGGTATCAGGAAGGAATTTTTCCCCTGCTGTAGCAAATTGAAGCATGCTTTGCTGGGGTTTTTTGCCTTCCTCTGGATCAACTGTGAGTGAAGGCTTGTGTATATGGGATTGTATGATTTTTTTTTTTTTTGGATGAACTAGATGTGTCTTTTTTAAACCTGACTCAACCTAAATGTAACTATTCAGAATTGTATTATGGGATGAAATTGCGTGCTGTGTAATTGCAGTGGACCAGTCCTGAGAGGTAGTAGGGTAAGACAGAAACTGTTTCAAATGTTATCCAAGGAAGTACAGGTTCTGGATGTTCCAGTGTGCTATTTGTGTTATATAATAAAGCTATATTTGTGGGAGTCCTAACCCTCCAGATTTATGAGATTGGTATAAAAAATTTGGAGTATCTAGGGGGTTTATTATTCCAGATTAATTTGTTGATGATTGATTGGAGTTTAGTGATATATGATTTAGACAATTAAATAATAATTTGGGTAATATATTCATTTTGATAGCTGTAACTCTGCGTAAAAACGATAGGTGAAATGAGGACCAGATTTTAAGGGTTTGGCAAATTTTGGTTTCAAATAGTGTATAGTTATATTGAAATAAAGTGTGGTAATTATTAGAGAGAGATATATCTAGTATGGAAATGAAGTGTGGGACCATGTAAATGAAAAATTGTTCTTAAGGTTTTCTAGTTCTGAGGTAGAGAAATGAATTGGTAATGCTAATGATTTAGAGACATTCATTTTCAAGTCAGATATGTTAGCAAATTTTTCCAAGGTGTTTAAAAAAATAGAGATGGATATTAAAGAGTATGACAAGAATAAAAATGCATTATCTGTATATACAGTAAGCATATTTTAAATGTAGTATGTCCTTTGGTATATCCAGAGATATCTGGGTGTTGTAAAATGGCAGTGGATAGGAGTTCTAACGCAAGGGTGAATAAGAGTGGTGATAAAGGGCACCCTTGTCTGGTGCCTCTCCCAAGGGAAAATAAATCATAATTACAGCCTGGTATCCTAACACGGGTTTTTGGGTTGTTGTATAAAGCTTTAACCGTATCTGAGGTCCAGAGGGACCCACAGGGAAGGTTCCTCTTCATTAAAGGGACCTTACATCACCGACCCGTCACGATTGCTAATATATATGCCCCAAACACCCAACAAGTTGCTTTCTTTAGAAACACGTTTGCCCAACTAACCTGCTTTCAATCAGGCACCATACTCGTGGGCGGCGACTTTAATGTGGCATTGACACCTGCCTTGGACGTGTCCAACGGATCGTCCTCCCTTACATACAAAGCCCTCCGGGCAATTAAACTTCAACTCAACAATCTCTTGCTTCATGACTCCTGGCGTACTCTTAACCCCTCCGTGAAGGACTTCACTTACTTTTCTTCCCCACATAATAAGTACACCAGATTAGACTACCTATTTCTCTCCCAAAATGACCTTACATATCTGTCCACAGCAGTGATTGAACCCATGATACTCTCAGATCACAACCCGATATCTATGACTCTCTCCCTCCCACCGACGATTACACGATCCAATATCTGGAGACTCGACAACTCCCTTCTCACTGATCCCGATGACATTCTAACTACTTCACTCTGCCTCTCCAATTACTTCGCTGACAATTCCGCAGAAGACATGCCCCACCCCCCACGCTCTGGGCTGCACATAAGTGTGTTCTCCGTGGACACTTCCTCTCTCTCGCAGCTAAACGATCCCGACTTAAAAAGGCTCGAATTGCTACACTGACAGCTCACATACGCAAACTGGAACAGACGCACAAAGCGTCTCTAGCCACAAACACTCTAATGGAACTAACGCACGCCAGAGAGGAACTCCTTAGAGAACTCAACTATGTCCTGAAACGTAAGTTTGCGATGTCCCAAAAACTTTTCTACGAATTTGGTAATAAATCCGGTAAACTCCTAGCTAGGGCTCTCCAAGCCAAAAAGGCAACACACACCATCCATAACATAACAACCCCCTCCGGGATATCCCTTGTTAAACCTCAAGACATCTCCGACCAATTTGTCAACTACTTTACTGACCTATACAACCTCCCCCCTGACCGTACCTCTGGCACTCCCCAGGACAGACGCTTAGCAATATCTGAGTTTCTGGCACAATACAGCCCTACCCCCCTCTCATCGGACGAATCTGCTATCTTAGATCTTCCACTTACTAAGGATGAAATACTGACTGCCTTAAAGCAAATGAAACCAGGCAAAAGCCCCGGCCCTGATGGCCTGACGGTATGCTACTACAAATCTTTCCCGGACACTTTGCTGCCTCATCTTGTTAAAGCTTTTAACACTCTGTCACCTCGCTCCACTACCAGTAAGGAGTTTCTCGAAGCACACATCACACTCATCCCCAAACCGGGCAAGGACCCTACCCTGGTATCAAACTACCGCCCAATCTCTTTACTTAACGTTGATCTGAAACTATACGCCAAATCCTTAGCAAACCGCATTCTCCCCCTACTCACCAAATTGATTTCCCTAGACCAAGTTGGTTTTGTCCCGGGTAGGGAGGCCAGGGACAACACCACCAAAGCCCTTGACATCCATCACTGGCTGTCCAAGTCATCGACCCAGGGGTTCTTCCTATCTCTGGATGCCGAGAAGGCGTTCGACAGGGTGGCCTGGGACTACATGGAGGCGACACTTCGGATGATGGGCTTCCCTCCACGCTTTATTCAATTGGTAATGGCTCTTTACGCTGACCCATCTGCTAAAATTCGAATCAATGGCCGCCTGTCGGACACCTTCTCCGTCTCTAATGGTACCCGTCAGGGATGTCCACTATCCCCCATAATTTTCATCCTTACCTTGGAGCCCTTGCTCCGCAAATTAAGAGACAACCCAAATGTCAAGGGCATTGATATCCGAGACACCAATTACAAAATTGCCGCTTACGCGGACGATATCCTCCATTTTCTGCGAGACCCTATCATCACGATCCCGAACCTTCTTGCAGATTTCTCCCTTTTCAAATCATTGTCCAATTTACAAATTAATTTTACTAAATCAAAAGCCTTGAATGTCACCCTACCTCCGGCCTTGGTCTCGCAATGTAAACTCAACTTCCCCTTCCGGTGGGAATCTACAGCACTTACGTATTTAGGCATCAAAATCCCCACGAATTTATCTGCCCTTTATGCCCAAAATTTCCTCCCGCCCTCCAGGCAATTCAAGGAGATCTACACAATTGGCACTTCGGCACCTTTTCCTGGTTGGGCAGAATTGCCATATTGAAAATGAATGTCCTGCCCAGACTCCTATACCTTCTCCAAGCCATCCCGATTAAGCTTCCCCCCTCGTTCTTTACTTCTTACAAACGAATGTGCAGAACATTTATCTGGGCATCCAAATCCCCCAGATTAAGCTGGGACAGATTAACACTCCCCAAATTATCGGGGGGTCTCGGTCTCCCCGATATACAAAAATATCACTGGGCATGCCACCTAAATAGGATTGTAGATTGGCATGTCCACACCCACACAAAGGCTTGGGTAGCATTGGAAAATGCATCCACAACTATCCCACTATCACATCTCCCTTGGATCAAGCCTGCATCTTTCCCCACTGATAGCTCTAAACACCCCCTCATTGGAGCCTCTTTGTCCTGCCTCACTAAATCCTGCAGTCACTTAACAGTCACTCCTGCCCCTGGACCGATGACTCCACTGAATCACAATCCCGACTTCTCCCCAGGTTTGGCCTCCCGTGACACCACTACCGTGCCCGTCGCTACCCCACACAGAGCGCATGCATTCTTCCGCAATGGCAACCTCCTGTCCTGCTCGGAGTTGTCTGAAATACTCCCAGAAAGCCGCATAACCTTCTTCAAATACCTGCAGATCAAACACTATTTTTATTCCGCTAAAACACCCACCACTTGGACGAGACCCCTCACACCTCTTGAAAATCTCTGCAACAACGGCGAACCCCAACACCACCTTATCTCGACCTTGTATGCCGTCCTCTTCTCCACACACACTTCCGACACCGATAAACTAACCCGGCAATGGGAATCAGACCTGTCATTACAACTCTCCGCGACCGATTGGGAACGCATATTCACGCACATGCATAAAGGATCTCTTAACGTAACCACTCAGGAAAATAGATACAAAATCTACTCCAAGTGGTATAGGACCCCTGACAAACTCCACAAGTGCTACCCTCACCTCCCGCCGACTTGTTGGAGATGTAACGCAAGCACTGGCTCACTACTCCACATATGGTGGGAATGCCCCATCATCCAACCCTTCTGGACTGAAGTCCACCGCCTCATCGCTCAGATCACCACATTCACCGCCGAATTCACCCCCGCCCAATTCCTACTTCATCACTCTTCCATGCCCCTCTCGAACTACAAAAAATCTCTTACCATACACCTCATAAACGCAGCCAATTCATGCATTCCAATCCACTGGAGTGGCATCGCAGGGTAGATAGAATAGCAGAAACGGAACAACTCATATTTCAAGCTCGAGACGCACCTACCAAATACACTGACACATGGGCCTGTTGGATACAATACCGGGGAACCACCACATGTCCACCCCCACTTTCACCGGACAGATCCCCCTCCTAGTGGCACTGCCCCTTAGACTTTACCACCCCCCCCCTGTAGCTCCTCCTTACCCTTTCGTGCACATGTTCACACATCCATTTGTTTTTAAGTAGGTCTATTCCCTAATCCGTAGCCATCATCTGACCTACACCCGATCGAGTACACGACAACCTTTGTTTAATCACTGAGACCCCCTCCCCCTTACTGGAACGATAATAGTTTCCTTATTAGGTGCACCCTGGATACCCTACCAAACCCCTTAGACTCACCATGTGTCTTAACTTTAACGTGGCCCCCGTCCACTCACAGCCAGATCCCGTTAGGGGGTGAGAGGACTGGGGGTTGGCCATCAATGGTAATCGCTGCGCATTCTTAGGGATAGTACCACGGAGACGCTCGCCCCCCTCTAGTAAAGGCACTCCTTCAACCCCGTCCCATGCCCTATACACATTCCATATATCTCTAGACAGCAGTTGGGCACAGACGACTACATTGTTATCTTCATAGCTGAAGTCATGACTGAACTTATATTGCATTTATTTGTTACTCAAGAATTACTGAAGATTACTCTACCATCTGCTATGTTGTTTTTTCCCATCTCTGTTTCCGACACAAGTCATAGTTATTGTTTACAATTTTCTGTAATCCTGTAAAATCCAAATGTCAGGACCTGGGCTTGAACCTGGGACCTCGTCGGTGTCTGGCATTTACTCTTCTCACTGAGCTATCTGGGATGCTGGACAGCTCCCTGCCTGATCTGCTGGACAAACCTATCTGATCCAATGGACAACCCTGCCTTGAGTCTTGATTACCGATGAACCTTGAACTCCTTGCTCCTCCCATGAACTTCCTATATAAGCCTTGTCTCAGCACTTCCTCTTTGCCAGGTTATTGTGCCTTCCCTGCCAGTGCCTTGCTGTTGGTTTTCCTGTTGCCATCTGTACCTACAACCACTCGTGATTGACCTTTGGCTTGTTCCTGGACTTCTCTACTGCCTGATCCCAATCTGCAACTACCCGTGTTTGACCCTCGGCCTGTTCTTTGACCACGTTGCTGTTTCATCCTTGTCTGTTTATCCGCTATTGGACCCCGGCTTGCTCACACCCTGGTGGGGCAAACTTGAGGACTGCGACCTGGTACTAGCTTGCAGCCAAATCCATCTCCACCACCCGGAGCTCTGGGGAAAACCAGCTAGTACTTAGACTCCGCACCTCAGGTGAGTCTGTGTCATCGACCAGAAGTGACTGCCTGTATGCCTGTCCTGCAACTGCTATTGCAATTGGTCTTCAACCCAGACGCCTGATTGTGACAGAATAACCTGGCCATAAACATGAAGGCCGCTATAGCAGATGCTCTGACTCCTGTCAGACAGCAAATCTCAGACCTGCAGCAAGAAGTTCTGTTACTGAAAGGTACAGTACGCCCAGGCCCGGAACCAGCCTGTCCTGAGCCATTTGTTGTGATGCCCGAGAGGTTTGACGGTAGCCGTGCATCTCTTTCATCCTTTAAGATGGATTGCGAGCTGTTGTTTGCTCTTAAGCCTAGGACCTATGCCACAGATTATATAAAGGTTCTCGCTACTATCAACCTGCTCACTGGACCCATCAAAACATGGGCTCACCAGGTATTACAGGAAAGGAGTCCAGTCTTGGACAGCTGGGAAGCTTTTGTGTTAGCCCTGGACTCTCACTGTACAGTTTCCAAGAAAACCAGGGTTCCCAAGTCTGCTCCTAGCTCATCTGGCCTTCGAGGACTCAGGGAAAGGAATACCCTGTACAGGTATGACTTCAAGCCACCCCAGTACGTGCCAAGCCATGAAGCCCTAACACCACAAAGCCTTGACGTTCCTGTGGATATACACACACCTACCCTGGAAGATGTGGAACCTATGGAGATCGGGGTCATCCAGACCACGCTGTCTAAAGCTGAAAGAGAGCGGAGGAGAGGCTGTGGCCTTTGTTTCTATTGTGGAGAAAGAGGGCACTTAATCTCTCTCTGCCCAACTCGTCCACCTCGGCAAAAGGTTCTTCAAGTGGGTACTACTGGGATTCATTCTGCTATCGCTGCTGTTCGGCCTGTGAACTGCCAAGGTTGCCGTAAGGCCTGTCCATGTTCAATGACACAAGTAGGTTCCCAGACTACGGTGGTCAACGATACCAGTGCCCCTCTTGAACCCGCAACCAATACCCCTGTGAAACTCCTACCATCTGGCCTAGAGGCAATTATGCAACCTCCCGACAGCAGACCAGTTCCAGTAGTCATCCCACGTTCCACAGTGGTAAATGCAGTAACATTACCCTGTCCTGCCAAAGAACCACCTCCTGCTCCAGAGACGCCTTCGCTACATCCTAAGAAAACACCTGTTCTTGATACCGTCACCACTTCCGTAAAGTCTGGCTCCATCACAAATTCCTGTCCTGCCAAAGAAGTTCTACCACCTGACTGTATGTATGCCTCGAATGGCACCCTTATCCGTAAGCAGGAGCTGGAGATGTTTGAAAAAGCCTTGCAAGTGAGGAGAGTCTCCCCAGCAGAAACTTCTAAAGAAAAAGATGCCCAAAGATGGATAAGGTTCACTCCCCTAGATTGACAAGAGAATTCCACCAGAGGTTTCCTCACAAATCCAGCCCTAAGACGTCCAGAGGACGTCCTGAGAGGAGGGGAGTACTGTCAGGACCTGGGCTTGAACCTGGGACCTTGTCGGTGTCTGGCATTAACTCTTCCCACTGAGCTATCTGGGATGCTGGACAGCTCCCTGCCTGATCTGCTGGACAAACCTATCTGATCCAATGGACAACCCTGCCTTGAGTCTTGATTACCGATGAACCTTGAACTCCTTGCTCCTCCCATGAACTTCCTATATAAGCCTTGTCTCAGCACTTCCTCTTTGCCAGGTTATTGTGCCTTCCCTGCCAGTGCCTTGCTGTTGGTTTTCCTGTTGCCATCTGTACCTACAACCACTCATGATTGACCTTTGGCTTGTTCCTGGACTTCTCTACTGCCTGATCCCAATCTGCAACTACCCGTGTTTGACCCTCGGCCTGTTCTTTGACCACGTTGCTGTTTCATCCTTGTCTGTTTATCCGCTATTGGACCCCGGCTTGCTCACACCCTGGTGGGGCAAACTTGAGGACTGCGACCTGGTACTAGCTTGCAGCCAAATCCATCTCCACCACCCGGAGCTCTGGGGAAAACCAGCTAGTACTTAGACTCCGCACCTCAGGTGAGTCTGTGTCATCGACCAGAAGTGACTGCCTGTATGCCTGTCCTGCAACTGCTATTGCAATTGGTCTTCAACCCAGATGCCTGATCGTGACACCAATAAACATTATTGAAAAAATAAAGCTTTAACCACTTCAGCCCCAGAAGGATTTACCCACTTCCTGACCAGGTAATTTTTTGTGATACGGCCCTGCATCATTTTATCAGACAATTGCGCGGTCATGTGACTTTGTACACAAACAAAATGTATGTCCTTTTTTTACCCACAATTAGAGCTTTCTTTTGGTGGTATTTGATCACCTCTGAGGTTTTTATTTTTTGCGCTATAAATAAAAGAACGTGACAATTTTGAAAAAAACACAATATTTTTCCTTTTTGTTATAATAAATATCCCCAAAAAATTTAAAAAAATGAATTTCTTCATCAGTTTAGGCCAATATGTATTCTTCTACATATTTTTGGTTAAAAAAATTGCAATAAGTGTACAGTATATTGATTGGTTTGAGCAAAAGTTATAGCGTCTACAAAATAGGGGATATATTTATGGCATTTTTATTATTATTATTTTTTTTTACTAGTAATGGCGGTGATCAGGGATTTTTAGCCAGATTGCGACATTGCAGTGGACAGATCGGACACTTTTGACACTTTTTTGGGACCATTGACTCTTATACCGCAATCAGTGCTATAAATAGCCACTGATTAATGTATAAATGTCAATGGCAGGGGAAGGGTTAACACTAGGGGCAATCAAGTGTTCCCTAGGGAGGTGTTTCTAACTGTGGGGGGAGTGGACTGACAGGGAGTAGAGAAAGATCGCTGTTCCTGATCACTAGGAATAGCAGATCTCTTTACTTTCCTGACAGAATGCGTATCTGTCTGTTTACATTGACAGATCCCCATTCTGGCTCTCTGAGGAGTGATCGCGGGTTGCTGGGGAACATTGCGTCCACCGGCCACGCGCATCGGCTCCGGCGTTGAGCACCAGGCGCACACGCGTGCTCCCTATAGCTCTTGAAGTGGCAGAGGTACACCTTTGTGCAGCCGTGCCAACCTGCCTGCAGCCCAACCACGACAGTAATACCAGAAACAATAAGAATATAAATACAAATGAAAATAAATGTAAAAATGAAAAAGTGGGGAAAAAAGAAATTGCAACTTTGAATCTGCCACTCTGGGACAAACCAGGCCAAGACATTACCATTAAAGCCCTTTCACACAAGCGGTCCACCTGCTTCATCAGTTCAGTAACGTTTTTTCAAAGAAAAAAATGATTTATCAGTTTACATGAGTTTTTCATCAGTTTTTTACACTAGTTGGAGTTCTTAACCACTTGAGGCCCGAAGCCATTTTTTCTTTTTTGTTTAAGACTACTTAAAAATCCCAAATATTATATATTTTTAGAAAGCAGACACCCTTGTGAATAAAACATAAGTATTTCTAGCTTTTTATGTCACATGATATTAGCGCAACGGTTAATGAAATGCAAAATTTCAGTTAAAAATACACTAAAGTTAATTTTAGGGCACACAAATACAATAACGTAACCATTTTTTGGTAAAATATAAAAGATGACATTGCACCAAGTAAATAGATGCCCAACATGTCAAGCATTAAAATTGCATGCACCCGAGAAACAGAGAAACAGCAAAAAAACTTCAATACCCTATTTTTTCCATAGGCAATGCTTTAAAAGCCCCTACAGGTCATCAGTTTAGCATTACCCATGAACTCTGATATTCAAACATCCATTCAACAGATGGATAAAAAACGAACAAATGGTGCGCACTAGTGTTGGGAAAACTCAGAGCATGTGTTTGGGCCGAACATTGGCTGTTTGCCTCTTCAATAAACACCCGCATTTTTGGGATGTTAGAGCGTTTGTTCGGCCCGCCGAATGACCACAATGCACTGCGTCACCGCACAGTGCATTGGAAGCCCTGATTGGCTAAAGCAATTAAAGCTTTGCCCAATCAGGGCACATAGCACTGTCAGAGCCATGATTGGACACTGCAATGATGACTCTATCCAATCATGGCTCATTGCTCTTAGTCCCACCCCACACTATAAAAATATTCTTCCCATTGTGGTCATTTGCAGTGAGATATTGGTGTGGAGGGACATAGAACAGGGCTCTGTTCATTGCCACTAGCGAGTTAGTGTGCTATAGTGTACTATTGTGATTCTATTGTGAGTATAAAGTATCAGTTTAGTATCAGTTTAGTGTGAGTCTCGAGACGGTGCAGTGTGAGTGTAGTGTGACCATTAATTTTTACTTTAGCGTCAGTTTAGTGTGAATCTAGTGATAGTGCAGTGTGAGTGTAGTAGGACTGTTCACTTTTAGTTTAGTGTCACATTAGTGTGAGTCTAGTGATAGTAGAGTGTGACAGTAGTGTGACCGTTCTTTTTTACTTTAGTGTCATTTTACTTTGCCAGGGCAGGTTTCTTGCAGTATATTTCAGTGTGTAATTGCAGGTTTACTGCAGTTTAATTTAGTGTGTTACTGTACATTTAACGCAGTATATTTCAGTGTGTTATTGCAGCAGTATATTGCAGTTCTTTACTGCACATTTAACGCAGTATATTTCAGTGCATTATTGCAGGTTTACCGCAGTATATTGCAGTGCGTTAGTGTACATTCAATGCAGTATATTTCAGTGTGTTATTGCACGTTTAACACAGTATATTGCAGTGTGTTACTGCACGTTTAATGCAGTATATTTCAGTGTATTTTTGCACGTTTCCCGCAATTTATTGCAGTGCGTTACTGCACGTTTTATGCAGTATATGTCAGTGCGTTATCGCATGTTTAACACAGTATATTTCAGTGCAGTATATTTCAGTGCATTAGTGCACCTTTACCACAGTATATTGCAGTGCGTCATTGTAGGTTTACTGCAGTATATTGTAGTGTGTCAGTGGAGTGTGTCTGTGTAGTGAGTACTCAAGTTAAAGTGCACTAATCACCACTTGTCATTGATTAAAGTGCATCCGCGTACACATCTACCCATCTTTATTACATTTTGGTAATAAGCCCCACTGAATCATGTCTGGGAGGCCAACTAGGTGAGGCAGATGTCCCCATGGCATTGTGAGGGGGCCAGCAGCATCTGTGTTCACAGGGAAAGATGCTGCCCATGCTATCCAGCCACAGCATGCGGAGGAGGAGGTGGTGGACTGGGTTACTAAACCATCCTCATCCTCCTAATTCTCCATCTCCCAAGCAGAGACTAGTGCACAGTCCACTGCAGCTGCCAGAGTGGCTTATTCTGTTTCCTTGTCCACAGCTATTCCTGCCATAGCCACAGCATCAGGCATAGAGGAGTCAGCTGCAGTGTTGCCAACCGTCCGTAGAATTATGGACAGTACGTAAATAAAGGGCACTTTTTCCCTGTTTGTAAAAGTCCGTAGTAAAGGAAATGTGCTAGTAAAAATGGTGGTGATCGGCTTGGGTAAGAACTGTGCATGCGCAATTCTGGTAATCGCCAAGAAGATCCGAATCTGAGCCGCAGCGTCTAAGTCCTGCGTTAGCCTCTGCCCGCCCACCCCACTCACCACCAGCTGTGCAGCCAATTATCGTAGCGCATTTTCGCGCCAACACCGCCGCCAGCCAGCCTATAAATTAGCAAGAGCAGAGCAGGAAACTGAGGAGCCTCGTGGATGTGGAGAGCTGAGCGGTGGGACAGCAGCAGACAGAATTACCCCCCACTGTGACTGGACTGGAGCGATGGACGGCCCGAGACCACGACCGACCAGTGCTCCTGCCTGCCAGTGCTGAGTGAGTGACTGTGGACTGGAGCAGCTGGCCAGCCGCCCTGCTGCTGCCCACGGTGCCCGGTGTGTCTTCTTTGGAGTCGGACGCCTCACGCCTGCCTGCCCTCAGTGCCCTGGCATGGTCTGGTGAGTCCAGCAGAGTGACGTGCTATGAGCCTATGACAGAAAGGAATGCCCAATAGCCTTTAACATGGTGATTTAATGCCCATAGAGAATAATGGGGGGGAAAAGGGGAAAAAATGCAATTAGTGACAGTCAGACTCAGTCTTTAGACATATCAAATTTTTTGCAAACCTTCTTTTAAATATTCAGTTTCCATGTTTATATTGAGATTAGGTGGGATTCTTTTTTATGGCTTTAAAAGTTTGCAAAATGTTATTGCAAAAAATGTATTTGATATAGATTCTGTCACTAATTGATATTTTTTTTACAATCTTCATGGGCATTCTATCTCCAGTCCCTGTTAACGTCTATGGGCATTCCTTTCTTTCATTCCTCTTAGTATATCCCCATTTATCTCACTGTGTACAACGACACTTAACTAGATTTCACTAAATCACAAAGATTAAAAGACATTCCCAAGGCTGGATTTATACTACAAACTTCCCCTAGGTCCTTTGTTTAATGCTTTGCACCACAGTGCACTCACCAAATTAGGATAAGTATCACATAATGACAAAATCACATGGCATTGGCAAGTCTAGGTGTGGAAGACGGTATTTTACTTAAAGCGGAGGACCCCCCAAAATTTTTGTTTTAAAAAATTAACACTAAAGCCCCGTACACACGATCGGTTTGACTGATGAAAACCGTCTGATGGATGGTTTTCATCAGACCAACCGATCGTGTATGGTACCCATCGGTCTTTTTTCCATCGGTTGTAAAAAATAGAACTTGTTTTAAAATTTTCCGATGGATAAAAAACCGATGGGAATTTCCGATCGTCTATGGGCAAGTCCATCGGTTAAAAAACCCACGCATGCTCAGAATCAAGTCGACGCATGCTCAGAAGCATTAAACTTAATTTTTCTCGGCTCATCAGAGTGTTTTACGTCACCGCGTTTGGAACGGTCGGTTTTTTTGACTGATGGTGTGTGGCCAAGACTGATGAAAAACAGTTTCATCGGATTTCCGATGGACAAATCCATCGGACGAAAATCCATAGGTTATCCGATCGTGTGTACAGGGCTTCACTGTACCTGTCCAGCGCGCCCGCAAAGTTGGCAGATGAGGACAAGCAATCGGTCGGTCCTTGAATGCTGCCACCGCCATGCTCGGTGAGGGAATCTGGAAGTGAAGCCTTGCGGCTTCACTGACTGGTTCCCTACTGCGCATGCGCGAGTAGCGTGGCGTGCCATGACTGGTCCTCGCTCTCTCCGGGGAACAATGTTTCCCAGAAGACAGTGGGGGGGGGGGGGGGTGATGCAAAGGGGCATGAGTGACTCCTGCGGGGGTCGATACCCGGAAGTGGTGCAAATACCTGTCTTAGACAGGTATCTGCACCGGCCACCCTCCCCCCTGAAAGGTGCCAAATGTGACACCGGAGGGGGGGGAGGGTTCCAAAAAGCGGAAGTTACATTTTTGGATGGACGAAATTTAAGTTTGCTTGAGTATGTCTAGAACTGTTGACTAGAAGAGTAAATAAATCTGTTGGCCTAGCCTGCTTGTAGTTCAATTCTAGGTGTGGACTCAAATTGATGGCTGTGCAAAGATTTTGCTCAGGCCAATCTATTTTATCTAATTTACATCCAAAATCCATTACTTCACAAAAAGGCAGACGTGTGTGACTTTGGTACAGAATGCCTAAGAATACTAATGTGGTCAACAGTGTTACAATGCGATTATGTAATCTCCTTTCCGTCAATTAATGATGAGCTAAACATAATTTTAGAATCTACCAGCAGGCCACAGCAGGGTGGAAATGGCATGCATTAAAACACTACACAACAACATAACTGCAGTGAGTGCAGCACAAGCACGATGCACGTGCACCACAGGTCCACCTAAGCCTCCCCCCCATCAATTAATCATTCCGGCCTGGCTGTCTCCCTCCCTGTGGCTTAGGTGGACCTGTGGTGCACTTGCACCGTGCTGCACTGCACTCACTGCAGTTATGTGTTGTTGTGTAGTCAAGTGTTAATGCATGCCATTGCCACCCTGCTGTGCTGCTGGTAGATTCTGAAATTACTAATTGTGTATGTGGCAGCAACTTGCAGAGGGAGGACTGTGTGTGTGTGTGACTCAAAGATCAAGCATTTCAGAATTCAATTCGGTCGCAATAGTGTATCATAAATAATCATTCATCATTATGCACAGGCATGCCCACTGCCCAGACAAAGCACCCCATCGGTGTCCCTGACCTGTGAGTGCTGTGCTCCATCCAGTCCACTCAGTGGAAGATGCCTTGCTTTCTGCAGTAGTGCTAGTAAGGTGGGGGTAGAAAAGTCTGTGTTCTCTGTGGCCTGCGTTGGGGACTGCTTTTCTGTTTTTATATGTAGATTTTCCTGCACTCTTCTCCACCTCACTTGGACGGACCAGCCTGCTCCTTCCAACCGCCTTGGACCAAGGGCAAGGGGCTGCCTGCAAATACCACAGCTAGATATTACAGTAAGTACACAACTTAAATTTGTGTTTTTTTTTTTTTTTGTTTTGTTTTTTTGTTCATACCCTTTAGCTACATTTTATAATTTTAGGTTCTCTCCCTGTTTTTTTATTAAGGTAGATTTTAGACTTGCCACCTTGGACCAGCCTGCTCCTTCCAGCCGCCTTGAACCAGCCTGCTCCTTCCAGCCGCCTTGGACCAGCCTGCTCCTTCCAGCTGCCTTGGACCAGCCTGCTCCTTCCAGCTGCCTTGGACCAGCCTGCTCCTTCCAGCCGCCTTGGACCAGCCTGCTCCTTCCAAATACCACAGCTACATATTACGGTAAGTACGCTACTTAATAATTTTTTTACCATTTAGCTGCATTTTCTAATTTTAGGTTTCCCCCCCCCGTTTTTTGTAGAGGTAGATTTTACCTTCTTGCCTTCTTGGACCAGCCTGCTTGTTCAAGCCCTCTTGGACCAAGTTACTGCCCAAGGGAAAGGGCTGCCTGCAAATACCACAGCTACATATTACGGTAAGTATGCAACTTAATTTATTTTAATTTTTTTATATCGTTTGGCTGTTTTCTCATTTGTAGGTTTTCTCCCTCTTTTTATATAGGTATATTTGTCTTTTTGGACCAAGTTACTGCCCTGGGGAAAGGGCCGCCTGCAAATTACACAGCTACAGATTACGTTAAGTACTCAACTTAATTTGTGGGGGGGTTTTAATCACTTGGCTGTTTTCTCATTTTATGTTTCCTCCCTGTTTTATATAGGTAGGTTTTCCTGGACTTGCGTGGGTTATTTTTTTCTTACACGCAGATTAATTTAGACTTTTTTTTTTCCTCCTGTAGAAATCAACGTATTGAGAACATAGCCAGCTGTATGGCTCTATAGCCACCACCTACCAGATTAGAGAAAATGATCTACTAAACTGTAAGTATTTTTGTATTATGCCGCGTACACACAATCGTTTTTCATGCTGTTAAAAATGCCATTTTTAAAAATGGCCATTAAAACCGATCGTGTGTATGCTCCAGAGCATTTTTAACGGCGTGAAAGACGGCCATTAAAAATTTCGAACATGCTCTATTTTTTCACGTCGTTTTTGATGTTGTTTTTTTTAACGATGTGAAAAACGATAGTGTGTATGCTTTTACGAGGTGAAAAAAAACGCGCATGCTCAGAATCAAGTATGAGACGAGAGCACACGTTTTGGTAAAACTAGCGTTCGTAATGGAGATAGCACATTCGTCACGCTGTAACAGACTGAAAAGCACGAGGCTGAAAAGCGCAAATCGTCGCTCAACAAACTTTACTAACATGAAGGGTGACGCCATTCGAACGGATCTTCCCCTTTATAGTGCCGTTGTACGTGTTGTACGTCACTGCGCTTTGCTCAAGTGTTTTTTTTTCATGATCGTGTGTACGCAAGACAGGGTTGAGAGGAAACAAGAAAAAACGACGAGAAAAACATCGGTTTTAAAAATGACATTAAAAACGGACGTGTGTACGCCGCATTATACTAGCACCGCACGACACACATTTTAAGGAAAATGGGCAACATAGACAACATGAATTCTTTTGTTTTTGTTTTGTTTTTTTTGACACCCACCTGCAGAACTTCACATGTGATGCCTCTCAGTGTTAATCTTTCCATAAGTTCCTGTGATCAGTTTTCATAGGTATTGGTTTTTCTCAGGCAGGCATCTGCAGCACACAAGGCCGTTTTGAAGTGTTCATGGCACATTCTTTTTAAGATTTGTTCAAAGCAAGTTTGCACATTTCAGGGCTCGAGGTTGCGCTGTCTGTACTCTGCATTTCCGCTTTAGACATGGAAGCGGCACCACCTCATGCAAAAAACCTTGCAAGCTGTGTGCTTTTGTTGCTGCTTGGCTGACAGATGTTCAGTTTAAATTCTGGTTAAGAGCAGATATTGATTTAAAACAAAATGCAAAGTGTGCATGGTGCAAAAAAGTCTTCAGCATTGCATATGGTGGTGTTCGTGATGTACGCAGTCATTCCACAAGCTCAAAACACAAAGCTATTGCTGCAGCTAGGCAAGCCAGCGCTCGCATTGTTAGTTTTGCTAAGCAAACACTACCAGATCCAGTAGTGTTGGCTCATAAGAAAAGGACTTTTGAAAGTGAGCTACAAATGGTAAATTTTATTGCACAAAAAAATGTAGCATTAAGCTTGTTGGATGATCTTACAAATAATGCCATTGACTGGTTTCCAGACTCCAAAATCACAAAATCTATCAATTGCAAGCGAACTAAAGGTTCCATGTTGGTTAAGAATGTCATTGGCAAGTGTCTCAAAAAGGAGTTGTGCAAGAGGCTTACATATTGTCACTTTTCCTTACTGATTGATGAAACTACTGACATATGAACAAGCAAAAAATTGGCTATGGTTGTCATTTATTTTGATGAAGAACTGCTGAAAAGTCTCATGGGCTACTTTATGAGGCCAGACCTACTGGTTTCTCTTCAAAATGATGCACTGATTCGATTTGACCACACTAATCGTGCAAACTTCAAATCGACTGATTCAATTTTTATTGGATACCAAACAAGAGAACATTTATCTACAGTAGATGATCTGTCAGCTGTTCCCCAGTTCATGGTGCAAGTAACAACATTTTACACAAGAGCTGTAACTGCAATAAAAAACGAATGCCCATTGGAAACAGAATCATTCAGCTGTTGGCTTTACTTAAACCTTTAAACAGGTCTACTGCAAATTCTGGGGATATTCTAGAACTTGCCAAGCATTTTCCTCAAATTGTCCCCCCATCTGAGTTTGACACACTGCATACTGAATTTATAGAATACCAAGTGACAGATTTTAGTTGTGATCTTGAGACTCACACTTATGATTCTTATTGGCACATGGTAGGACACAGTTGTAGTATCGATCCGGACAATCTGAAAGTACCTAAATTCCCACATCTGGTTAAATTTGCAAAAACTATGCTTTCCCTTCCCCATGGGACAGCTGAGGTAGAACGTGTGTTCTCTTCTGTAAAGTTAATGAAAACTGATCACAGGAACCAACTTTCCACTCCAATATTGGAAGGACTGCTGTCAGTAAAGAGTGGCCCAGGAATGATTACTCAGCACATGATTGAAAAGGTTGACGTCACAATGTATGACCACAAGGTTGAAACTTTATCAAATCGTAAACCTAAGCCACTTTGTGTGTCTTCTGCTGCTGGCAAGGACAAAGATGATCTGGTGGTGGTGGTGGAGGAAGAGGAATGACTAGAGAAAATTTGATTCCTTTCTGATGTAATTGTACAACACATTTTAGAAGTGTAATATTCTGTTACATTTAAATGATTTTGAAACATGGATTACTGTTGTGAACATGATGGGATAACTGTCTCCACAAAAGCTGCTAAATGTCTTTACCAAAAACGTTAACTTTGCCCAGGTTTTGAAAGCCGTTGTCTGTCACTGTTAGGAAAGTTTACGCTTTTATTGTCAAAGGGACAAATTACAAATCAGCAGTAAGTAAGTCACTGGAACTGGAGGTGAAGCAAAACCTTCACATGGGGATGCCTGTTCCATTGTCCACTGCTGCAAGGTTGAAGTACATTCTTTCTGTTTTTCTAAAAATGTATTTCTATTTTGTCAGTTATGTTAAAGACTATTTGTTTTTTTTATTGCTGTCTGTGACAGGGAGAGTGATTCTCAAATTTTGTCCTATTTACTTCTATCACCAAAAGAGAACTTGATTCCAGAACAGAATGTTCAGAATTTTGTGTGACCATATATGTTGTATAGAAAATAAACCCTCTTTAAAATCACATTTTGTTGCTTAGTCTGAAATTAAGACAGTCAGTTTTCATTTTATCCAGCTGTATATACTCATAGCATCCAAGTGAAGGATATAACACCAACATGTCAGAAAATAAAACAAAAACAGAATCAGTGAGTTAGAAACGATCACACATACCTGTCAGGCCTCGTACACATGGCCGAGATTCTCATTGAAAAAAACATGTTGTTTTTTTCGACGAGATTCTTGGACAAGAAACTTGTCCCGGCCGAGTGTACACACGCTCGTTTCAAAGAACCCGCGGTTCTTTGAAAGGAGTGTACGCGGTGACGTCATCGACTACGTCGAGCATGCGCTTGTCACATTCGATGCCGTCGCCGCCATCTTGGTATACCCTACGTATGCCTAGGAAGCTACCGCGCATGCATTGAATTCATTTCGAACATGCGCGGGCTTCCGGGAGGACAGGTAAGTGTACACACACTCACTTTTCTCGTCGAGAAACATGCCGAGGAGAATCTCGACGAGAAAATAGAGAGCAGGTTCTCTATTTTCTCGTTGAGGTTTCTTGTCGGTTTTCTCGACGAGAAACCCGATAGCAGCGTACACACGAACGATTTACTCGGCAAGACCTCTCTGCCAGCAAGTTTCTTGCTGGTTCTTGCCGAGAAAATCGGTCGTGTGTACGAGGCCTCAGAGTCTAAATGTGGCATGTTGGTAGAGACATATCCCAACAGACCAAAGGCTGGAGATGAATCAAAAAAGGTGGTTTAACAAAATTATGACAAATGGGTGGTTCCTTTTCCAACTCAGTGCTTCTGTTTAAGTTTTTTTGGTGACATGTTGGTATTTTTGGGTAAGGGGGTGCTACTGGGGTTTCCCCTCTGACAGCCAATGTAAGGGATGTTACTGGGGTTTTCCCACAAAGCCTAAGGGGATGTTACTGGGCTTTCCCCACTTCCCGCCAATGTAAAAGGGGAATGGGGGTGTTACTGGGGTTTTCCTACTGACCGCCAATGTAAAAGGGGAATGGGGATGTTACTGGGGTTTTCCCACTGACCGCCGATGTAAAAGGGAATGGGGATGTTACTGGGGTTTTCCCACTGACCACCAATGTAAAAGGGGAATGGGGATGTTACTGGGGTTTTCCCACTGACCACCAATGTAAAAGGGGAATGGGGATGTTACTGGGGTTTTCCCACTGACCGCCGATGTAAAAGGGAATGGGGATGTTACTGGGGTTTTCCCACTGACCACCAATGTAAAAGGGGAATGGGGATGTTACTGGGGTTTTCCCACTGACCACCAATGTAAAAGGGGAATGGGGATGTTACTGGGGTTTTCCCACTGACCACCAATGTAAAAGGGAATGGGGATGTTACTGGGGTTTTCCCACTGACCGCCAATGTAAAAGGGGAATGGGGATGTTACTGGGGTTTTCCCCACTGACCGCCAATGTATAAGGGAATGGGGATGTTACTGGGGTTTTCCCACTGACCACCAACGTAAAAAGGGAATGGGGATGTTACTTGGGTTTTCCCACTGACAGCCAATGTAAGAGGGGAATGGGAATGTTAGAGGGCTTTTCCCCACTGACAGCCAATGTAAGAGGGGAATGGGGATGTTGGAGGGCTTTTCCCACTGACAGCCAATGTTAGAGGGCTTTTCCCACTGACAGCCAATGTAAGAGGGAATGGGGATGTTAGAGGGCTTTTCTCACTGACAGCCAATGTAAGAAAGAATGGGGATGTTGGAGGGCTTTTCCCCACTGACAGCCAATGTAAGAGGGGAATGGGGATGTTGGAGGGCTTTTCCCCCCACTGACAGCCAATGTAAGATGGGAATGGGGATGTTAGAGGGCTTTTCCCACTGACAGCCGATGTTAGAGGGCTTTTCCCACTGACAGCCAATGTAAGAGGGGATTGGGGATGTTAGAGGGCATTTCCCACTGACAGCCAATGTAAGAGGGAATGGGGATGTTGGAGGGCTTTTCCCCACTGACAGCCAATGTAAGAGGGGAATGGGGATGTTGGAGGGATTTTCCCCACTGACAGCCAATGTAAGAGGGGAATGGGGATGTTAGAGGGCTTTTCCCACTGACAGCTAAAGTAAGGGGCTGTTACTGGGGTTTCCCTCTGACAGCCAATGTAAGAGGAAATGCTACTTTGGGAAGACTTGATTTAAGACTAATCTTTAATGTAAAGGGGGGCCTAATCTAAGGAGGGCTTATACAGGGACAATGATGTGAGTACTTTGAAGCAAGGATAGATGCTGATGTAAGTGGGATTTTTTTACAATATCTTTTCAAGCTAAAAAAAAAAAAAATTAAGGGGGTGATTATTTTCTATACCCACTGCAGTGCAGGTGACAAAAGGATGGGTAATATCAACCTGCTCTAATGCTCTTACTATATCAAAAATAACAAATGTTGTTTTTACCTCAAAATTTCCTCTATATCACATTGTTAATTGCATATTTATTTGATTGTAGCATAAATACTAAAATTTGCATTTTAAAATGTAATTTTTGTAAGTTTTGAAAATGGCAGTAAAAATGTGGCTTTGCTAGTAAAAATTATGTGTCGTGTCAGTGAATTTTATTCTGGTAGGTTGGCAACACTGGTCAGCTGAGTTATTTGAACACAGTGTCAGACACTTGCTCCTTGATGATTCACATCCATTACTTGATTCAGATCCTGGTTCTGAGGTTGAGGAAGGTAGGAACATGAGGGGGAGAACAAAGATAAACAACAATTGGCAGTCATGTTCCCCCAGCTGCTGTGTATTGCCAAGCTGGCTTCAGTGATGATGATGATGATGAGGTCACTGATGCAACTTGGGTGCTGGATAGAGAAGAGGGGGAATGTGAGGGGGAGACACAACCCCAACAGTAGACATCATTTCACCAGATTGTGGAGCTGTTATCTCCCGGGCAACTTCTCACAGCTTAGCTGTCTGGGCCTTTATTAGCACATGTGCAGGTAATCACACTGTTTAAATTTTGTAACTTTTCCTTAGCAGATCAAGCATGGCAAAAACACCAGCAATTTGAGTACCACATGCTTGACAAGACATTTAACCTCTCACCACTCTGCCCAATGACAAGAACATCTGAAAGCCACACATAAGGGACGCAATTCTGCCCCTTCTCATTCTTCAACTGTCCAGTCTACCCCTGCTGTATCTCATGACTTCTCAGCAGCCTCGACTAACAGAGATATGATATAGCAAAGGGTGTCACAGGTCCTTGCAGCACACCACCAGCTGTAGACTATAGCAGACAAATTTCTCTGCCCCATCTGCTGCAGAAAAAAAATACAGTTACTACCACCCACATGCCCAGTGTCTAAATGTACAACTCCTGCCTTTCCATCTGGTGGATTCTGCCCCCTTCTTTGATTTTGCAGAATGTGCTGTACCACAATGGCAGGTTCCCAGTCACTATTTATTTTCAAAGTAAGGTCCTTCCAGCTCTGCACCAACACATGGAATGTAATGCTGTTGCATCGTTGGCCAAGGCAGTCTGATACAAGGTCCACATTACTGTTTACACATGGTCCAGTTATATTTTGCTATATTTCGTTCATAGCACACTGGGTAACTCTGCTTGCAACTCGGAAGGATGCAGGACAGGGCTCAGTGCTGGAGCTTGTTGTGCCTCCATGTCTCCATACAGCTACTGGTGATGATGTGAGATTTGTCAGCTTCACCGCCTCCTCCTCCTCCTCCATGCCTGTCTCTGCTGAATTGTCCTATGAACCACCAGTACCCCCTAAGCGTTCAAGGGGCTATTCAGTGAGTCAGGCTAAAAAGTGCCATGCAGTGCTTCAGTTTGTCTGTGTAAGAGACAGGAGCCACACCGGATCTGAGATTCTTGCAGCTCTGCAGGGGCAGGCCCATGGGTGGTTCAAGCCACACCAGCTGGAGCCAGGAATGGAAGTGTGCGACAATATCACAAACCTCCTCTCTGTCCTTAGACAGGGAATGTTGACACATGTGCCATGCCTGGCACATGTCCTCAATTTGGTGGTGCAATGTTTCTCAAGCAGGTACCCAGGGTTGGAAGATCTGCTAAGGCAGGCCAGAAGAGTGTGTAGCCATTTCAGGTGGTCATACACAGCAAGTAGCCAGTGCTCGATTTTCTGAAATTCAGTGGGATTTCCACCTGCCCATAAACCACCTGATTTGTGACATTCCCACAATGTGGAACTCGACTTTCGCAAAGCTGCAGCGGCTGCACATGCAGCAGAGGGCCGTCAACGAGTATCTGTGTCAGTATAGCACAATGACAGACTCAGGCTGGCTTTGCTGTTTTCCCCACATCAATGGCTGCTGATAAAGGATGCATGCACTGTACTTTCACCATTTGAGGAGGCCACAAGGATGGTGAACTGTGACAATGCATGCATCAGTGACACAATCCCTGTTGTGATCCTACTGCAACACCATACAACACACAATAGGAGAGGAGAAGGATTCTGGCAGTTTTGGAGGCATTGAAGCAGGGGAAGACATACATCAACATTTAGCAGATTGTTTTCCATCCCCAGAACCCTTGAGAGTAGTACGTGGCTGGGAGCAGGCAGTTCCAGATACTATTATTCCCAGTGACCCTAAGGAGTCTTCTTTTCATGCCTCCGCAAACTTGCAGTGCATGGGCTCCCTCATCCTTCAAAGCCTGCTAAAGGACCCGAGAATACGTGGCATCAAGGATTAGGATCACTATTGGTCGGCAACCCTCCTTGACCTACATTACAAGGAAAATGTCTTGGAACTCATCCCATCTCCACAGAGGGAGCAGAAGATGAAATCTCTTGAGGACAGCCAAATCACTTTAGCCCCGGAAGGTTTACCCCCCTTCATGACCAGGCCATTTTTTGCAATATGGCACTGCATTACTTTAAATGATGATTGCGCGGTTGTAACCAAAAAATTTATGTCCTTTTTTCCCCCATAAATAGAGTTTTTTTTGGTGGTTTTCGATTACCTCTGCGGTTTTTATTTTTGCGCTATAAACAAAAAAAGCCTGACAATTTTGAAAAAAAAACAATATTTTTTACTTAATGCGATAAAAAAATATAATTCCTTCATCAATTTAGACCAATATGTATTCTGCTACATGTTTTTGGTAACAAAAGTTATAGCGTCTACAAACTATGGGATATAAAAAAGATGTATCTCTGTGCTGTGGTGGGGCAGCAGCTGACACAGATAAGTAATGCACCAAACTTATAAATAATCTAAATCTTGAAATAGTGTGTAGGACCAATAGTAAATGAGCAATGATGAAATGTGAATACTGTGTTATAAATGAACACCACATTGAAATAAAGTCCAAAAAAGTGTTAAAGTGAAAAAAATGCTAAAGTGAAAAAAATAAAGAAAGATAAAAAAAAAATATATATATATGTACACAATTTAATATAAAGGCACCAACATCCCTAATTTGTGAATAGAAAGCAGTTTTTAGAGAGATTTTGGACTTTACGGGTGCATTACAACATGAATATCACACAATATGCATAAAAAAAATATACTTTTTATTTACATAACAATGAATTTAAAATCTAATTAAAATCATTGCATACAATACATGCACATCCGGTTGTGTGAATAGGATGCCTTTGTATGATGTTAGATTGCTTTTTCCACACTTGATTTTTGACATGTTTCGCCATATGACTTCTTCAGGAAAAGCGTTGAAGCTCATCTACTAAACAAATAAGCAGATACATCAATAAAGTACATTTCACATACAGGTTTACAGTACCTCAAAAATCACAAAACATGTATATACAGAATAGATGCACCCCCATACATGGCAGATATCCCTGTGTATTGGTTCCTACCGCTGATGGATGATCATTGGGGCCAGATTATGAACCAATCGTGAAGAAGAAGTGAAGTCCAATGTCTGAATGCATACAACTGACCAAAGGTGGTTAACCCAAATCCAAATGAAATGCTGTTGTGGGATATATTTATGACATTTTTTTTTTCTTGTAATGCCAGTGAATTTTAGTGAGACTGCGACATTTCAGCGGACAAATCGGACACCTAACTGACACTTCTGAAACTTTTGGGGACCAGTGACACTAGTACAACAATCAGTGCTAAAAAAATGCACTGTCACTGTACTAATGACACTGGCAGGGAAGGGGCTAACATGGGGGGATCAAAGGGTTAAATGTGCTCCTAGGGAGTGCTTTCTAACTGTGTGAGGGATGCTTTGACTGGGGGGGAAACAGAGATCCATGTTCCTGCTTAGCATAAACACAAGATCTCAATCCCCCCCTCTCACAGAATGGCGGTTTGCCTTGTTTACATAGGCAGACCGCTGTTCTGCCTCTCCTGAGAACAATCACCGGGTGCCATTGAACATTGGGTCTGCCCCAGACCCAGTGCACAAAATCACGTACAGGTACATGCACAGTTGCTGGAGCACACGGTTGCTGAAACACATGGTTGTTGAAGATAACTGTTTTTACCAATTCACATGTTTGCATAAAAATACATGATCATGGATGTACAAAATGCATGTTGGGACATATTTGTGTAAAAACAAAAAACAAAACATGTTTATTGTTCATCACATAAAAATGAGTGATCGCATAAGGTGACAGGATTGCTTAAGAATACATGGTCACATAAAGATGCATGTTTATGTTTGTATAGATATACATGGTTTTCACATAAAGATGCTTAGTCGCATAAAGATGCTTGATCGCAAAGAGATGCTTGATCGCACAAGGATGCTTGGTTGCATAAAATGCTTGACCGCACAATGCTGCTTGATCGCAGAGAGAGGCTTGATCGCACAAGGATGCGTGATCGCACAAGGATGCTTGATCGCATAAAGATGCTTGATCGCACAGTGATGCTTGATCGCACAAGGGTACTTGATCGCACAAGGGTGCTTGGTCGCACAGAGATGCTTGATCGCATAAAGATGCTTGAACACATAAAGATGCTGGATCGCATAAGGATGCATGATCGCCTAAATTTGCATGATCGCCTAAAGATGCATGGTCGCATAATACATGTTTACTTAAATATACATGATTTCTCATGATTGCATAGGAATATATGTCTGCATAGATACGTGTTGCGTAATGTTGCATAACACGTTTCATAAATGCATGCTTGCTTTGCAAAGATGCTTGTTCCATGGCACACGTGCTACATGCATGCCTGTGTACCGCGCACACTTTTCATATTTTGCTTAAAAGCATATTTGTATGGACTCATGATTCCTTTCTTATTTCTTTTTTTTCTCCAATTTTATTTAATTAATTACATAATACTGGTACTAACTGGTCCTTAAATCTTTTATAATATTTTATTGTGAAACCATCTGGACCTGGGCTTTTTCCCCCTGGTGTTTCTTTTAAGGCGTTGTTACTTTCTTCATGTGTAATTGCTATCTCTAGGAACTCTGTACTTTCTGCTGTTACTTTAGATAAATTTACCTCTGCTAGATATTGTTGAATTCTAAGTTTCCTGTTCTCTTCCTGTCGTTTTTCTTGGTTTCTAATAGCTTATAATGAGCTATAATACTTTTTGAAAATCTTTGCAATATCAGATGTCTTGTATTTCATTTCACCTTTTTCATTTTTTAGCTTTTCAATATAATTTAAAGATTTTTTTTCTCTTGATATTTTTGCTAGGTATTTCCCGGGCTTATTTCCCCATTTATATCTTTCTTTTGCTACGTTGTTAAAAACTCTTCTAGTTTCCTGCTCCATCAAGTCCCTTAAATGACCTATTTTTCTGACTACGCTCTGATGTAATTCCCTGTCAAGGTATATTTTATGTGTCTGTTCCAGATCTTGTAATTCGGTTATTACCTTTTTCATAGTTATTTCCCTTTCTTTTTTTTCCATGCTTCTATTGAAATCCCTTTCCCCCTGATGTAAGCCTTGTGGGCTTCCCATACTGTGGCACTTGTAACATCTGGTGTGTCGTTGGTACTGAAAAATTGATCAGTTTCAGTTGTTATGATTTTAACCACTTCAGCACCATCTATAAGATCTTCATTTAATCTCCAAGTCACTTTTTTATACTCCCTATCCTGGAATCTGATATTTAGTGTTACAGGAGCATGGTCCGAGATTGTTGTAACCCCTATTGAAGTCTGTACTACGTGCTCTAATCCTTCATGATCCACTAATATGTAATCTAGTCTTGAGTACGTGTCGTGCACGATGAGTAAAACGTATAGTCTTTCCTACTTGGGTGTGATATCCTCCATGCATCAACGAGCTGGTGCATGTGCATTTTTTTTAAATCCATTTCAGTTGTTTATTCTCTCTGATCGGTGCACCAGACGTACTATCAAGCCCTTGGTCCATGGTGAAGTTAAAGTCTCCTGCAACTATTAGCTGTCCTTGCTTGAAATCCATTAAGGCATCAAGTATCCCCTATAGGTATTTTTTTGGGTATCTATTAGGGCAATAAACATTTGCCAGTGTGCATCTTTTTCCTTGCAGGGAACCTCTCAAGAACAAAAACCGGCCCTCTGGATCAACTTTCCTGTCCTCCAAGATGAAACTTATGTTTTTCCCCATACCGATGGCCACTCCTTTGCCCCTTTTATTTGGGGAGTCTCCATAATACCAGGTTGGGATAGCCCGTGAATATAATTTTATATTTGAGTCAAGAGATATATGTTTCCTGTAAAAATATTATCTCCGCCGAGTACCTCTCTAGCTCTCTTAGCACCATATGTCTTTTTTCTGGAGTGTTCAGACCTCTTACATTATATGTCACTACCGTCATTGATTTTGTTTGCTATTCAGCTTACTTGAACCAGCAGAGAAATTGTTATACTGGAATATACTAGTCATCTTCTTACTGTATCTCAAGCCAACAGGTGAATTTTTATACAAGGATTCACAGATCTTTCCCCCTCCCCCCAACTACTCCCCCTTCCTATGATGATATTTTGACCTCATGGTCTAGAGCAAATACTCTCTCAGGCCAGAGGTGGAATTCTATATGGCGCTATCGGACCCCCCCCCCCCCTACTGCTAGGGAGGTGTTTCCGGAACTTGCCAAGAGTCCAAGTCTCCATATCCCCTTTTTTATGTCTTTCAACTTTTCAGACAGTCTCCCGCCTCCCCCCGTCCCCTCACCCTGTTCGCGAACTTCTGAGTATCGGAGAAGAAAGAGAAAAAAAAGGGGTACTCCTTTTCCTTTTTTGCTATTTTTTCTATCTTTCCGTGGTTCCTTCTTGTCTTGAGCTTATCGCCGAACAGTTTTCTGGCATTGGAATCTCCAGTTTTTTACAGAATTCAGGCGTCTCTTCTATAAACCGTAATCTGGCAGTACGACCATTTTTTCTGCCAATAAAGCATGCAGGGTAGCCCAGTTGTATTGTACTCCATGTTCCTGTAGAGTCGCCAACAGCGGCTTTAAAGTTCTCCTTCTCTTTAAAGTTTCCTGGGAGAGATCCTGAAATATTTGGATATTGTTTTCTTCAAATTTTATTGGTGACTTCCCCCTTAGATTTCTCCAAAGTAGATTTTTTTCCTCCCAGTATTCAAATCGCACTATGGTGTCTCTTGGATTTTCCTGCGGAATTTCTCTCGGTCTTCTTAATCTATGTACTCTTTTGATTTTTATTGGATTTGTTATTTCTTTGTCCATTACTGGGTTAAAGATCTTCCTAATCATTTCTGTTAGATCCTCGTGTTGGGTAGTTTCAGGGACTCCTCGGATTCTTACGTTATTTCTTCTGTCCCTATTCTCTTGATCTTCTAGTTTATATGCTTGCTCTTGTTGTTCTCTTTTCATGGTTTTGATTTCTCCTTTTTTCCACTACCTCCACTCGTTCAAGCATATGACCTAGGTTTCTGTGGACTATCTCCATTTCTGCTTTTAGTGATTTTTCCAAAGCCGCAAACATGAATTACATTTCAGTTTTAGTTGGTAATAAATCTTTTTTTGGCTTTCATCATCTCTCTTTTTCTCAAGATCTATCTCCAATTCTTGTTCTATTCTGGACTCTGAAGGTGTATCACTCTCAGTAGATGTTTTATTTTGGCCCTTTTTCTTTTCTTTCTTCTTCTCCTTACTCTCTGTCTGACTATTTTTGGTCGCTTGCTGTTTTTCCGTTATAGGCTTATCCCCGTTCCCTGTATGGGTAACGTATTTATTCATTGGGCCAGGGCTAGGTGTTAGGCTTAGATGGGGTGATTTAGGGGTCACTCCTCTTTTTGTTGCTCTCTCTTCATGTTTTCTACAGTTTTTTCTCTTTTCTCTTTATCCCCCTTCCCCCTCCCTTTTCTCTTCACCTTCCCTCTTAAGTTTATCCGCTCCTATTACTCCGCCGTTGGTTATTAAGGTGTGCGCTCACTTTTCTTGTGCGTTAGTGGTATAGTGTGGTGGGTATTTAATATCAGGTTTTCTGCATGATCATATGTATATTGAGACCCTGCAGCCTTTATCTTTCTGTCTCCAGTAGGGTTTTTAGGAATATTTCTGTTGTTGAAACCAATCCCTTTACACCCTAAAATGTTCTAAGCAGACAGTTAAAAAAAAAAGATGGTCCTATATCATCCGACCTTAGTTCTCAGTGTCCATTTAATAAAAATGTCTCTATACAATATTATCAGTCTGTGATAGTCCGATGGTACATCAATATTTTATATTGTGTACATATGTGGCCAGCCGTGAACCCCACCTTCAACTCAGAGTGGTCTCAGGGAGGTCTCTTTGTATGTTATAGTAATTCATGATGATGTGAACGGAAAGCCGTCTCGCCCCCACCGTATTTTCCCGCCTGGGTCTGCCTAGAACGGGGGGGCAGTCCAAGTGGGGAGCTGCAATGAAAGGCAGTCTCCGCTCAGGATCCTGTCTTGGCATGCTCTCCTCCTATGCTGCCAGGAAGGGAAAGACTCGTAGTCCCGGCTCGCTTAGACCAGCATGGACGGGAACATCACTCCGCACCTGCTGCTGTCCCGGTGTGGTGAAGAATGCGGGTGTACGGGGAGGGTGTATGGTGGGGAGCCGGTCAGAGGGGACGGGCGTGTCAGGAAATCTCTACACTCCTCATCAGACAGGGGTTGAAGACCAGGTTTTCCCACTACGTGCTCCGGGTCTCTTCCATTGCTGGACTCCTCCCTCTTGTGAAATGTTATTGACGTCGCCCTCCCTAGTCCGTGACCATTTTGTTATGACACATTAAAGATTTTATTTTTATTTTTTTGCTTTTTACTCTCCAAGTTTTACTAAAATGTTAAAATAATGAATTTAAAATTCAGTATGTATTTTTATGTATATGGTATATCTTAAAGCATCGCCATTAGCATCGCTAATTGGCCAATGAAAGTATAATTCATTAAAACATTTTCTAATGAAGCCCTTGGGCTCCTTAGCTGTTGATGTTGCTTTGAAAATCAGTGGTAATGTGACATTGTAAATCTTTAAGAAAGTCCGCTGAGTATGTGCAAGATATTGTCTTACACTACAAATCTGAACTGGACTACTTTAGCACAAATATTATTATTATTAGGTAAACATATGCATTACAAAAAATAATGACAATAATCTTAATTTCGTGATGATTTTGATGACTAAAGTTTAAAAAAAAAACATAGTAAATTGTTTTTGATTTTATTTTCTTTCTTTTTAAACTAAGCCTATCATAAAGAAAATGTTGGGACTATCCTAAACCTTCTTAAAGTGGAAAGCTACATTAACTATCTTTGATTCTTATGCTGCTAGAATTAATAAATAGATAGGAAGGTACAGTATATTATATTTATTTGTTTTAAACTTTTATTTTTCCTGATAGACTCCATGGCAGCATACGTATGGGTTAACCCTGCCTCCTCTCCTATCCCATTGGACCCCACTCCCATAAATTTTGGCTCAGAGCCAGGGGCAAAGTTCTTTTTTTGTCCTCCTCATAAGACCTGTTGGTTGGAAGTTACTTTCATACCCTTTTTAATAAGCTGACTGTGGCCAGAGTATGTTGGTTCAGCGTGGAGGTCGGATTCAAGGGTTGCCAGATAATATGTCCCTTGGTAGTTCCAGCGTTCCCCAGCTATTAGCAGGGTGGTGGTGGGCATGCAAGTCTTCATTGCTTCTTAAAATCTAGGGCCCTGCCATTGGCAGGCAACGTGCGGCTGGCTGAGTTGCTCTGCTTTTAGCAGGTGTCTGTGAATTGCCCAGGATGGATCCTGCAGCTATCTCCTCTTTCCATGGTGGGCATGCAAGTCTTCATTGCCACTAAAGCTCTAGGTCCCTGCCATCGGTGGGTGATGTGAGGCTGGCCGAGTTGCCCTGCTATCAGTGGGTGGCTGTGTATTTCCTAGGATGGATCCTGCAGCTGTCTCCTCTTTCCAGCCCCAGGGTCACATGAGTGCAGTCTATCTTTGTTTCGGCTACATGGCAGCTGTACGTTTTTAAGTGTCTTTACTTTTCTTCCCTGGTTCTAGTGTCTCTCAGCCTCTCATGGTAGTTAAAGCGCATCTGCGTTCCATGCCGCCGTGCTCTTTTCTGGCCCAGTATCCCAGGAACTCAAGGCATGCGATCTGTGGGCAGTGGTGACCTCAGTATGGCAGTATGGTAAAATCAGTCTTCAGGTGAACCAAGAAATTGTTCTGCCAACCTTTAGAGTACCTGAGAGTACTAGCACGCATCCTTTACACGTGGGTAAGGTTGCGCTGTGACTTAGTTGGTTAAAGTGCCTGTCTAGCAAACAGGGGATACTGAGTTTGACTCTTAGCAGTGCCTTTCTTTGGTTCAGTTTCAAAAATAAATATGAATTGCTCAGAGACTCTGAGGTTATACTACAAGCTACAGCTTCCCTTTTGCTGGAAAAAACAAAGGGGAACATGCCTCATTCAGGAGGATTGTGGCATTGATTGTCCAGACCATCCGACAGGCTCACAGAGAGTTAGACTCCTCTAAAGACAGTGAAAGCTCACTTGGCCAGAAGTGTGTCTATATCTTGGGCACCTTTGCCGCATGTGGCTCCCAATGTAAACTGTAGGGCAGCCTCATGGTCCTCGATCAACACCTTTGAAGACAGTGACAGCCCACTTGACCAGGAGTGTGTCTACGTCTTGGGCGCCTTTGCGGCATATGGCTCCCAGTGTAATCTTTAGGGCAGCCTCATGGTCCTCGATCGACACCTTTATGGCTCATTATTGTGTAGAGTCTGCTTCTTTATCCTCTATCAATTTTGGTTTGAAGGTGATGTCTGTTGACAGTACAAATTAAAGCTCCTGTTCATGTTCAGCATTGCTTGCCCTCGTGTGTTTAGCTAGTTATTTCTCATATGTATGCTGCCATGCAGTCTGTCAGGAAGACGGGAAATATTTTTTTATCATATAGTTATTGTATATTTTGTTTCTTGATGGACCCCATGACAGCAGGAGTTCCCTCCCAGTGTCCCATGAGTCCCATGAGTATGCTAGTTATAAAACGTGGCCAAAATATAGGGGAGTGAGGTCCTATGGGATAGGAGAGGAGGCAGGATTAACCCATTTGTATGCTGCCATGGAGTCCATCAGGAAAGAAAAAGTATGATAACTATTTAAAAGGCAATTTTCTGTTTTTGTTTTTCTTTACATTTCGTCAGTTGCATCCTGGTTTCTGGCCAAGGCCAACATAATGTCATGCATCCCAGGAGACTTCAGGAAGGGAGAACAGAGGAGGAGCTTTCTCATTTAAGCACACCCTCTTGCCTGCATGCTTGAACTAAGGGCAGGTGGAGTACAATAAGCAATTATTATGAACATTTTGCCCTTACTCAAGATAGCCACAGCTAGAAATGCTAGGGGTGTATTCTCAAGAAAATAAAGCATGGAGACATGGATGGATAGGTGAATTTGCTTTGAAATATAATGATGAATCCAATAGCAATTTCAGTTTGTGGTGCTCAGATACAGTTTAGTTCTGCAGTACAGTAAGTCAGTTGTGTGTTAAAACACTAGTTAATGGTTAATAGTAAAAGTATTTAAGCAGAAGGGTCAGCATGAAACTCATGCAACTTACTTTTTTAGCAATTGATGCCTATCATGTTAGGTTTCCTGTAATACATATATGAAGGCAAACATTTTTGTTCTAGTTTTGCATAGAACAACAAATTTTTAGGCCGTGTACACACGATCGGTTTTACCGATGAACACAGTCCGATGGACTTTTCTCATCGGACAAACTGATCGTGTATGGGCCCCATCGGTCTTTTTTCCATTGGTGAGAAAAAATAGAACATGTTTTAAATTTATCCGATGGGAAAAAAACTATAGCAAATTCCGATCATCTGTGTGGAACTCCATCGTACAAAAAACCCACGCATGCTCAGAATCAAGTCGACGCATGCTCAGAAGCATTGAACTTCATCTTTCTCGGCTTGTCGGAGTGTTTTATGTCACGGCGTTTGGGACGGTCAGATTTTTGACTGATGGTGTGTAGGCAAGACTGATGGAAGTCAGCTTCATCGGATTTCCGATGGAAAAATCCATCGGATTAGAATCCATAGGAAATCCGATTGTGTGTACAGGGCTTAAGAGTTCTATTAGTTTTTTTTTACTGCTAATCATGATTTATCTAGAAAGAATTTCCCTCACTTTCTGTGTGAGAGGTTATGTCAGACAAAGGGGTTGATTTACTAACACCGAAGTTTCCCCAAAGTTTAGAGATTGTGGTAAAATTTTACGTTGCAAAGAATACCCATAGGTTCAACTTATTCACTAACCTCTGCGGAAAATTCCCTTGCAAAGTAAACAGTCTATAAGTACACATGTATTGGACCTCATTGTTAATAAAAACAGATTCTATCACAGGCACATATACATATGCACTTTCCAAATGGAAATTTTTACTTTTCTATTGTAAAGGACATGTTCACAATAGAACATGAGGAAGAAAATTTGAAATATTAATTTTAGGACCAAATTTCCTGAAGACAAAGAACATAGGTATGAACTTTACAACAAGAATAACGTGGTCACAAAGGAACAGCAGTGTACAATTGGCCATCAGCAGATAATTGTTTATAGAAATTTAGGCCCAAATGTACTAGAGACAAAGACCTCAGGTAGGGGTTTTACTATAAGAATTAAGTTGCTCCAGAGAATACACCAATGTAAAATTGGCCAGCAGCAGAACATCATCATACCAGGCCCTTATTAAGGCATGCAGTCTGTATGGTAAGAAACCAGAAAGCAGCAAGCGTGTGCCCCTCTCCTAAACTATTTCAGACCAAATACCTTAAACATTAGGAGGGTACTTTGCAAGGGGTGACAGCTAAGCTTTACCCCTGGCAAGGCACTTCGTCCCCATGAATGTATTGTCAGGACTATTGGGGTTAAAAGAATATATATAAGGCCTGTATATTGTATATTTTTTTACATACATATGTTATGAACATGAGAGAAGCCATTTTCTCTCTAAAGTTGAATCGGAGTTCATGATTGCTCAAAAATGTCTCACAAGGAGACTATGTAAGTCTTGTCTGTATTTTTATCCTAGGTTATAAATCTAGAGCCTTTGACACTTAAGGATAAGAAAATAGTAAGAGACTCATATTTCACATGAGCTCACAGAACAAAATTTTCTTTGCATGAAGGAGAGAAGGGGGCTTATTCAAATATGACCAAATGAAACGTATTATAATATTACTCAAGTACAAGTAATATATTAACCAAAGTTACTTGATATTATTATATTGGAATACTTATATACATAATTAAGTGAATAATGTCACATATATTGGTTTATTTTAATAATAATTTTTCTTCCATAATATTTTTATAATGTATGGTGTGGATATTCATAAAACCTATTAATACATATATATTATTATAATAAGGGTTACAAATATGAGATCCTATGAAAAGTTTGAATGTATTAGAAGTTGTCTTTGTGAAATAATATACAGGGTTAAATTCCAATGATCTGAGTTTCAAGGAATTTAACAATATGAGCTAATTGTGTTTGGAGATTTTCTCAGCCCATATAATTCAAATGGGCTCCACAATGTCTGAAGTGGTTTGGCATATTTTAGACAGCTTTAGACAATGTATGGTGTTTTGCTAAGCCAAGGTCAGAAGGTCATTAAAATAACATTTAAAGTCATTTCTTATACAACACTGCCCCTAGAGGGGAAAATATTAAAGAGTCCAAGATGGCCGACAGACTTGGTTATCATGGTAACATGGGAACAGCCCGTCATCTTACATCATCAATTACGTAGCAGTGACACACACACCCACTTTTTGGGTGGGATAAAAGTGGTTACACATAGCAGAGGCTAGAAGATGCAAGAGAGCTAAAATCTAAAGAAAATACGGATAGAGTCTTGTAAGACGAGAGAAGGAGGAGATAACAGAGAGATGTAGGAATGTTGAAAGAGGTCCTTTGGGACTCATAACCTGATACTTCTCAAAACCAAAGTTTCATAGACCATCGGTAAAGTATTAACTTTCTATATTAATCTTTTCATGTGTACCTTTTTGGTAATTGAATTGTTTTTGCATATACATTACTAAAACCATTTAAATATATGGCAGAGCAAATTGGAGTTGTATTTTTTTTAACTGCTGTATGAAATAATTATATTCCAAATATTAAGAGACATACACATTTTTGTCTGTCGCTAAAAAGCTAAGGCCAATGTCTGTACAATGGTTTTGTCATGATATGTGTTTAAAAATAGATTAATTCTAAATTTAAAAATAAGTCTTGATTGGATTATCAAGCCACATGCACAATATAACATTTTGTCTGTGCATTTTAAAGTGTAGGTTTGAAGGTCTATTTGTTTTGAGAAGTAGTCACAAGTGTCATAGTAAACACCTAGGTGTTTACACTTCCGTAAAGCCATGGAAAGCTATTCACTAAGAGTTACCAAGTCTAAATGTATCAAGATGGTATTTTGTAATAAGAGCTTGGGTAGAAATGTGAAAATCATCTGTATCATCAATTATCTTTGATATTTAAAAGTATATCCATTTTTTTTTAATATTATCACAAAATATACCTGATATTATTTTACACTGTATTTTAGTTAATAAAATATATATTTTTAGCATATCATTTATGTCACTTGTCTTTAAAATAGCATGGATAAACAAACTTGAATTACTTGGTTGTAATTGTAAAAAAATGTAAATCTCCCAAAACAAAGATTTGCATAATTTCATAAATACAATATTATTTTATTATTTCAGTATAAAAATTCTGACAGTATACAGAATATAAGGCAGCAGTGTAGGTAATGAACAAACCTCTCTGCTTTATCAATTTATTGTACATCACCATATGTATATATATATTTTTCTTTTCTGTCTAATTTTGTGGCTGTCACCTGACAGTTTTAAAGGTTTCAATTCTGTTATGTTAAAACTTTCAATAAAAAGAATATTTTTTTTTTAAAACTTTCAATAAAAAAATATATACTGTATATACAGTATTTGAAACCTTCTTGGCTGTTTGTCAAAGGCTCGGCTGTCCTTTCAGGGGTCATGATGCATAAATCACAAGCCTACAGTAGAGAATCTTATTTCTCACCATCTTGGAGTCCTTCAGGTGTTTTTTTATAAAACTTCATGCAGGCTTTCATGTGTCTTGCACTGAGGAGAGGCTTCCGCTTTTTAATGAGCAGGTGTGTTAAATTTGGTGTTATCACTCTCACTCTCTCACACTGGTCACTGGCAGTTTAAGATGACACCTTATGGCAAAGAACTCTCTGACTGGGAGAAGCTGTGGAGACCGGAAGTGTGGTGGCTGATAGGAAGAGGCAGCGAGGACCGGGACCTGACCGGGAAACCATGAGTGGGATGATGGATGAGCTGACTGGGAGAGGAAGTGGGGTACGGGGGTGTTATAGGCAGACCAGGAGAAGTGGCAGGCACGGGACCGGAGTGAGACAGGCTGGCTGTAGGAGGCTGCAGGAGCTGACAAGCTGTACAGGGAGGCTGCTTCCAGGGGCGGTCGAGCAGGAGGAGCAGAGCAGCCGCACATGAAACAAACAGTAGGCTGTGTCATTGTGTGCAACCAAGTTGTCTGCCTAGGGGCTGTAATTAGTGTGTATAGTAGTAGTGAGTAACTCAGAGCACTGGGAGTACCTGAAGTAACCAGGAGTACTGGGAGTAACTGGGAGCAACAGAGTAACTGGGAGTGACAGAGTACCTGGGAGTACCTTTAGTACCTGGGAGTACTGAGAGCAACTGGGAGCCTTGAAAATAACTGGGTGTAACAGAGTCCATGGGAGTACCTTTAGTACCTGGGAGTACCTTTAGTACCTGGAGTAACTGGGAGTACTGAGAGTACCTTGGAGTACTGAGAGTAACTGGAGTATACAGTAACTTAGATTACTGGGAGTATTAATTGCATAACATAGTAACTTGGGTACTGGTTTAATTTCATAATATAGTAACTTGGGTACTGGGCGTATTATTTGCATAATATAGGAACTTTGGGTACCAGTAAAATTGTTTGTAGTAACTCGGAGTACTGGAATTTCGAAAATTCAGAAATTCGGAATTTGGAAATTCGGAAATTCGGAAATTTGAAAATATGGAAATTCAGAAATTCGAAAATTCTGAAATTTGAAAATCCAAGATTTTTAAATTCTGATTTTTTTTTTCGAATTTCAGAATTTTTGAATTACGAATTTATAAATTTTCGGATTTTCTGAATTTCTGATTTTCGAATCCCGAATTTTGGAATTTCCGATTTTCTAATTTTGGAATTTGCAATTTTCGAATTTTCGAATTTCGAATTTTCACAGTTAGAAATGGCAGCGAGGCAGAGAAATGTCATCACAATGGGGGTCTTCAACCATCCCGATATTGACTGGGCAGAGGGGACAGCTCACTTATTAAAGGCCTGTCATTTCTTTAATGTCTTATAGGACAACTTCATGCCCTAATTGGTGGATTCCGACTACAAAGAATGCATTGCTAGATCTATTAATTTCAAACGATTCAAATCTGTTCACAGATGTGGAAATATGTGACAACTTGGGAAGTAGCGATCACAGGATGATCACATTTAGCATAAATCATAGGAAAAGGAGGCATGAGGGTTTCATTCTTTTCCACGTTGCATGGATGCCGTCCACCTCAACAAGAACACTACGTTTCAGATAAGCCAACTTTTCTGAACTGTGCTCAATACTACAAGACATCAATTGGGACCAAATCCTAGAAACATTGAACATGGAAGAAAAAATGGGAATGCTTTAGGAGCACATTAAAAAAGGTATCACACAGTGCATTCCAATGGGCAATAAATATAGAAGAGCGAAGGTTAAACCTTGTGGCTAAACCATGACATAACAAGTCTTATTAAAGAGAAAAAAAATGTCTATGAGAGACACATAGCAGAGGAGAGTAAAATAATTCCCAAGAAATGTTTTAGATATATTAAGCCCACGTTCACACTGGGGCTGTGGGAGTGAAGCCTGCGAGATCAGCTGATTTCACTCCTGCTGGCAGTCCCGATTTCAAAGACATCTGAAACAGATGCCAATGTAAATCGCGGCTGAAATCGCAAAAAGTAGTACAGAAACTACTTTTTGTAATCGGTGCAGCGCCGCAGATGCGGCGTCGCACCGATTAGGACGGTGCCATTGCCCGCAATTTGCGGCAAATTTCACCGATTTGACATGCGATTTGACATGTCAAATCGCATGTCAAATCGCACCAGTGTGAACCAGGGCTAAAGGATATGTAAACATTCAATTAAAAAAAAAAACTTGTCATACTTACCTTCTCTGTGCAGTTGGTTTTGCATGATTGTTACTGGTTATGAACTGTTATATATTGGCAGGTGAAATTAAAGTGCCATACAGCAGATTTATAGAGAGGGCACTGACGAGGAATGCTGAAAGGGGTTGCTGTAGGGAGGCAGAGGAGAAAGGCTGTTTCATATGAGACAAAGAAAGCTTCAAAGGGGAAGGAAAGAAAGGCTAGAGAAAGAGGGAATTGAAGGGAGAAGGAGTCCACAAGGTTGACCTGAGAGCCTGTGAGAGGTTTAGTAGGAAAACTAGATGTCAGCTACCACGGCAAGAGGACAGTGTCATCAAAAGTTGGCGGTAGGCAGTGTGTTACCCAAGGGTGCCATATTTTATCGAATTTGGGGATCTGACCTCTTTATATAGCTGCCATCTTGGCATGTATCATGGTACTGTTCACCTTGTGCTTTACCTCAGCTACCACCAAAGAAGGGTATTTCCAAGCTTTCACTATATTTTTTTTCAAATTTCTTTATTTTTATTTATTTGGTCATTGGACATTTTCAAGATATACATGTATCATTTACTCAACTTTAACAGTTTAGTTTAAAGTCCATGAGATAACTTATAATAACTAAAAACAACAATGATCTAATTTTCCAAAAATACAATCTCTATTTCTCATCATTGACCAAAAAGTGTTATTCCATTTTACCCAAAAAAAGAAAAAAAACAAACCCAAAAAACCCACAAACAAAAAAAAAAACGAAGGAGGGGGACCAAACACGTCGGAGACCAAGATTCCTGAGGATCCTCCTAATTATTGTCATAGAGAATTTTCCCTTCTTCTGATATTACAAAATCATTCCATTCTGACCACCTTCTATCGTATAATTCCTGTTGATGTCGTGCTGGAAATACAGTAGGTGCCGCCGATATTGTATATCTATCGCGCTCCCATCGCCGAGATTCTCGGCGACAGGAGTGCCGAGATCTCGGCAGCAGGGTGGCGACACATGGCCCAGGAGCATGTGACTGTGACGTCATGGGACCATGTGACTGTGACGTCATGAGAAGCCTATATTAATCTCTGCGGACCGAAAGATTTATCATTACTGCGAGAGGAAGCGTCGAGTCAACATTGAGGAGGAGAAGACGGGAAGATCGGCTCCTCCACTAGCAAAAGAGCTACCAAGAAGTTAGTGGAGGGGCCAGCAGAAGGACAACGGAGAGCCGTACGAGACGACGGAGAAGACCGGGCCTCCGTTAGCAAAAGAGCTAAAAAGAAGTTAGCGGAGGCCCGGCGGAAGAAAGAAAGAACCGGAGAGAAGAAGAGGGAAGAAGGCGACGGAGAAGACCGGGCCCCGCTAACAAAAGAGCTGGAAGAAGATAGCGGTGGCCCGGCAGAAGAAAGAACCGGAGAGCGCGGCGACGACACCGGAGACCCCCGAAGTCGGAAGAAGACCTCCGGAGCGGTGCAATAAAATACTTTTAAAAACTGTGTTGTGTTTTTATTACCATTTTTTTAAACCAGGTGAATGGGTAGGGGTACGATGTACCCCATACTCATTCACATAGGTTGGGGGGGCCGGGATCTGGGGGCCCCCTTATTAAAGGGGGCTCCCGGATTCCGATAAGCCCCCCGCCCGCAGACCCCGACAACCAACGGCCAGGGTTGTCGGGAAGAGGCCCTGTCCTCATCAACATGGGGGCAGGGTGCTCTGGGGTGGGGGGGGCGCAGGTCGCCCCCCTGCCCCAGAGCACCAAACCCCCCATGTTGAGGGCATGTGGCCTGGTACGGTTCAGGAGGGAGGGGGGCCGCTCTCGTCCCCCCCTCTTCCCCTGCGGCCTGCCAGGTTGCGTGCTCGGATAAGGGTCTGGTTTGGATCATGAGGGGGACCCCCACGCCATTTTTTCGGCGTAGGGTTCCCCTTCAAATCCAGACCAGACCCAAGGGCCTGGTATGCTCCTGGAGGGGGAACCCACACCGTTTTTTTCTTTAAAAATTGGCGTGGAGTTCCCGCTCAGGATTCATACCAAACGCAGTGCCTGGTATTGGCGGGATCCCCACCTATCGGCAATGCGTGTCGCTCATCGTGAAAGGAACATTTTTTCCTTTCCCGATGACGAGACAGCTCGGCGCTGGCTCTCGCGACGGAGCTCATAGGGTGTCAATATCGCCGCTAGAAGCGGCGAGATTGACACAATATCGGCGGCACCTACTGTACCAAGTCTTCCAATCTACTAATTTCTTTAACCTTATCTAGCCACATCCTTACCGTTGGTGGCAGTACTGATTTCCACCTCAGAGGAATACATGCCCTTGACGCTTCCAAGAGGTGGCCTATAATCGATTTTTTATATATTTCTTCTGGTATATATGATTTATGAAAAAGGAAAAAGGTTGGATCCTCTGGTAGCATATGGCCAGTAAATCTCTGAAGCGTGTGTCCCACTACTGTCCAAAAGTGTTTTAGTTTAGGACAATTCCAGAATATATGGAGAGTAGTACCTTTGCTTTCTTGGCATCTCCAGCACAAATCTGAACGTTCCGGAAAGGCTTTATTCCGTTTTTCTGGAGTTTTATACCATGGACTAAGAATCTTATAGTTTATTTCTTGTGATTTTACACAAATTGATGTTTTATGAATAAGCCTAAAAATCTGCTGTCTTTGTGTGTTATCCCACGATGTTCCTAGGTCCTGTTCCCATTTTTGAATAAATCCCGGTACGTATTCTTCCCCAGGTGTATTTAGCAATTTGTAGTTTACTGATAATGTATGGGATGTTGCTTCTCTCTCATAGCAGTACTTCTCAAACCTAGTCAAGGCTCTATTAAACACCTCTGGATTTGCAAGAGTCTTAAAAAAATGTGTGATCTGAATAGAGCTCCATAGTCCTAATTTATATATGTCTGCTTGTGTCATTAACTCTGTAATCTTTACCCATGTTCCTTCTTTTATATATGATAGTACTTGTGTGTATCCTGCCTCTAATAAGTTCCGAAAACTTATATCTTCATACCCCGGTGAGAAAAGGGGATTTCCCAGTATCGGGTATAAGGGAGATGTTTCGGGTATTATACCTATACTAGGTAATATATCAAAACACATTTTTACAGTGTTCCCTATCAAGGGGTGGTTTTTTATTTGTTTCGGGAGAGAGGCATAACACCAAGGGGCTCTGCCCAGGGGTATCAAGGATTGTGCACATTCCATCTGAACCCAGAGTTTGGTATCTTTGTGCCTATTCCAATCGATTACCCTACTTAAATGAGTTGCTAAGTAATATTTTCGTATATCCGGCACTGCCAATCCTCCATATTCTTTTGGATTCATTAAAACCCTACGTTCTATCCTAGGATGTTTATATGCCCAAATAAAATCAAACATTATCTTTTGACTCTGTTTAAAATAACTAGGCGGAATACGTATTGGCAGTGTCTGAAATAGGTACAATAATTTAGGAAGTATGTTCATTTTGATAATACTACATCGTCCTAGCCAAGAGTGAAAGCCCATATTCCAACCAGATAACAATGTCTTAATTTTTACTAATAGAGGAGGGAAGTTCAGCTCAAAAACTTTTTCTATTTTAGGAGGGATCAACGTACCCAAATATGTCAGTGCTTTATCAGTCCATTTGAATTTAAAATTTTGTTTAAGTTGCTTTACTAATTCTCGAGGTAAATTCACCCCCATTGCTTCTGATTTTGTAAAATTTATATTAAGGTTGGAAAGTGAGCCATATTTCTCGAATTCTTTCATCAAACTTGGAAGTGTAGTCACCGTGTTCCTTAATGAAAATAGCATATCATCGGCATTTGCCGATATTTTATGCTGACTCTCTCCTATCTGAATCCCTGTAATATTTTGGTTTGATCGAATAGTGCAGAGAAATGGTTCCAATGACAGGGCGAACAGGAGGGGCGAGAGGGGACATCCCTGCCTCGTTCCATTTGTAATTTTAAGAATGTCTGACAATATCCCATTTACCTGTATGCGGGCCGTTGGGCGGGAATAAATAGCAGTGATCCTTTGTAACATTTTATTTCCAAAACCGCCATATTTTAGGACTGCCAGCATGAAATTCTAGTTCACCCTGTCAAAGGCCTTCTCTGCATCTGTATTCAAAAGTATACATTGGGTCTGGGATACATTAATCTTCTGTAATAAGTTCATATAAGTAACAAATCCCACTTGATCTAGGTGAATCAGTTTTGGGATATGGTGTTGAATTCTATTGGCCAATATCTTGGTAAAAATTTTAAGGTCTAGATTAAGTAATGAAATCGGCCTATAGTTTCCACATAAGGTCAAATCTTTCCCTTCCTTAGGTATCACCAAGATATAGGCCAATAAGGTTTCTGCTGTAAAAGATGCGGAGGAACCCAGTGCGTTGAAGAATTTAATCATGTACTGACCAAGAGAGGGAAGCAAGATCTTGAGGTATTGGGCTGTTAAACCATCCGGACCCGGCCCTTTATCTAATTTAATTGTTCTTACTACTTCTTGGAGTTCTTCTATTGTTATAGAGTCTTCCATTTCATCTCTGTCTATATCTGATAACTGAGGCATTGAAGATAGAGTAAGATATGTAACTATTTGTTCTTGAGTATGAGGTTTAACCTTCAGATTATAAAGTGATTCATATAATTCTTCAAATTCCTGTGCTATATCATATGATTTTCAATCTTCGGTCTATTAGGTGTTGATTTTTGTCCTTGTAACGTTCTAGCTAAGACCTTCCCATATTTATTCCCAGCTTCATACGAAATCTTTTATATATCTGTAACGCCGCCTTTGATTTGTACTGCAGGAGATCTACAATTTGTGTCCTTTTAAGCTTTCACTATAGCTTGTTTCACAGCTGTAAGGATTTGGACAAGAAGTTTGAATTGGGTACGTGATAAGCACAGGTCTTAAGTTAAGGAGTGCAATGGTTCTAGTGCAATGGTTGGGTTAGGCTGCACTAACGTTTCAAACATTCTGGTGGCAAGACCGAAAATATCGTTCTGCAGCAGCAGCAGATTCTCATTCTCCCCCTTCACCGTGTGAGAAAAACATGGGATTATGGGTAAACCTTATACCCATAAACCCATGTTTTTTCCTTCTAGCTAAGAGGGCTGGGCTGGAAGGGAGCATTTGTCTTTTAGACACATGCCCCCTTCTATGACACTGCAGTGAGAGGAGCGCCTCCACTGCAGCATGGACCAATAAGGCTTTACCATTGGTCCAAGGCTCCAAGCTGTCCATTGAGCTCAGTGCCTCTGACAAGAAGTGAGAGGCACTGTAAGCTCATCCTCTCAGTCTGCTGCAAACAGCATGTGCCAGCTTGTATTTAAACTGGCCGCTCTGTTTGTAGCTTCTGACAGGCTGCGCAAGGAACTATAGGTGGCAGGAGCCCGAATTGATGGGGAAGGCAGGAGCTGTAATTGATTAAATTTGATCATGATCTTATTTGATCAATGCTGTTACCCAGCATTTGCACTCCATTTCTTTACATACAACAGCTTGGGGATCTGTTGTTATGCGGTGGTTGTGTAACATGTTAACAACATTAGGCAGCGGGTCCTCATGCTGATTCAGAAACATAGTGGGACAATGGGCTGACACAATTGATTAGGATCCATCAATTCCATGCACTGAAAAAAAGGTTGCAAATTAGCCTTTAAAAAGGCCATTAAAAAATCATGGTTAAGCTCCTATAGACTTCAGTGGGTTAGGATTGTCATTCACATCATTCACGCTTTACATTATGAGTGCCATTTGCAGGCTCACATCAATTTAATAGATAAGAATAGCAGAGGGCGCATCTGAGTGTAGAATCTATAGTGTAATATTGGGAGAGATAGAGAAATAGAAATAAAAAATTATTGGTAAACAAACAACAGCAGAAACAGAAGACCCTTAACCTGTTTCCATTGCATTACAAAGTAGATATTTGCCAGCACACCAAGGATTGGCACAAAGTGATGTCCAAACGGATAGTTTATTGCATGATCACAACACAAGAAAGGTGAAAACTTTTCGGAGTCACGCAGGACCCCTTTGTCAGGCATGTGAAGTCACAGGTGCTGCAATCCCTCCAAAGAAAGCTCTGCGAAGGTCTATCCCCCGAAGCTGACCCTGAATGACGTTTGACGTTTCTACATTTATATGCCTGATTACACTACAGTGTCTTGTAAGTTGCCAATTGTCATGTGAATAAATGAGCACCCTGTCCTGTCCTTATCTATTACCATAGAGAATCTTTAGTCTCTTAAGAGGTGCTGCATTACAGTGTTTTGGAATCATTCCACCACCTCACCCAGAACCCCCCCCCCAAGCCATGAAGCCATCTCCCTCAGTGTGTTGGTCACATACACTTCTGCACCACATCTCATCTCTGAACATGCATCACATCACTTTAATGTTTGTTATTTTTTGCTGCAAATGGATGAATTTTTTTTCCAAATGTGGCACATTCACAAAATAAGAACATTAATATTCATGATGGCATTATTTTGATAGTAAAGTTTTCCCCATGCTGAAATATGCAACTCTTCTGAAAATTCTTTCTATGTACTGTATCTAGTTACACACCAGTACTTATAGGAAAACGTTGAACCATGGTATGAAATGTACAGTACATGGTGCTGAAATGTTTTGCATGTTGCACCTGTTAAGCCTATCAGAGAGAAGCTAAAAGACCATAATCATTCATCATCTTCAGCAGGGAAGCATGAAAATATCCTAACCTGTATTCCTTATGCCACAATTCCACATTCACAGACTGTTGACTAATAAACATATGTCTAAAGGACCAGTTACCTGTTTACCCAACCCCTTATTTTAGGGAGGAAGCCTATGTTTAAAGAGGACATGCCTCTCCTCCTTTTTGTGAGTGACCTTTAGTCACACAGAAGCACCCCATGAACCCAAAAGGGCAAGAATTCTGTTTAGTGCGATGTCATTCACCTAGTATGGAGGAAAAATACTTCCTTTTTTGGTATTTTCCTAACAAGGAAGTAAAGTACTTTTTTTGTTCTTAGTGCAGTGAATTCACATAGAGGATGTGTGTATTGCATACCCATGTGCACACATTTTCTCTCAATCAGATATCCCTGAGTGTGAGGAAACAACAGACTGTTGTTTTGAAAGCTGAAACCCAGAGTATAGATTTATAACTCTGAGACCTATCACCCAAGGCTATCTGCTAGAGCAGGGGTAGGCAACCTTTGAGAGATGAAGATCTACCTGGACTACATTAAAGAGATCAAAGATCACCGAGGAGCAGCACCCCCTTTTTGTTAAAGAAATTAACTAGCAAAACCTCAATAAAAAGTAAAAACAGCATTAAAAACCCAGAAAAATCGACAAAAACTGTCACTGTAAAATTTTTAACTTAGCCTACCTTAAATGTTAGCTTCAGTGAGAAACATGGCATTCACTTTCATTCACAATTTTTTTTCATGTCTGGGGAGCAATTGGTTACCCCTACAAGTCTGATGCCTGAGTTCATCATGAAAGCAGAAAATCTGGTACTGCAGGCTGATTTGTTCGAGTCATTTCAGGCCTAGCTATCTGCTCTGATTTCTGGCCAGTGCAAGTAGTTTGTAGGGCGGTTTACAGAGATCAGTAGTTTGTAGGGCAGTGTACAGAGATCAGTAGTAGGTAGGGCAGTGTACATAGGTCAGTAGTAGGTAGGTCAGTGTACAGAAGTCAGTAGTACACAGGGCAGTGTACAGAGGTCATTAGTAGGTAGGGCAGTGTACAGAGGTCAGTAGTAGTAAGGGCAGTGTACAGAGGTCAATAGTATGTAGGGCAGTGTACAGAGGTCAGTAGTAGGTAGGGCAGTGTACAGAGGTCAGTAGGATGTAGGCCAGTGTACAGAGGTCAGTAGTAGGTAGGGCAGTGTACAGAGGTCAGTAGTAGGTAGGGCAGTGTACAGAGGTCAGTAGGATGTAGCGCAGTGTACAGAGGTCAGTAGTAGGTAGGGCAGTGTACAGAGGTCAGTAATATGTAGGGCGGTGTACAGAGGTCAGTAGGATGTAGGGCAGTATACAAAGGTCCGTAGTACGTAGGGCAGAGTACAGAGGTTGGTAGTATGTAGGGCGGCGTACAGAGAATGGTAGTATGTATGGTAGGGGTCGGGAGGGCATGGAACAGGGAGGTCAGGAGGGCAAGCTATAGGAGGGGTCAGGGGGCTCAGTATTGGGATTGGGGGGGTCAGGAGAGTATGGTACTGGGAGATATGGTGGACACAGTACAGGGGTATCAGGAGAGCTTGGGTCTAAAGAGGGCATGGCACTGGGGGGACAGGATGGCATGGTATTAGGGGGATCGGGAGGGCTGTGGTGTCAGGAGGGCATGGTATTGGGGGGGATCAGGAGGGCTGGGGGGATAGGAGGGCATGGTATTGGGGGGATCAGGAGAGCTGGGGGGACAGGAGGGTGTGGTATTGGGGGATCAGGAGGGCTGGGGTGTCAGGAGGGCATGGTATTGAGGGGGACGAGGGGGATCAGGAGGGCATGGTATTGGGGGGACCAGGAGAGCTGGGGGGACAGGAGGGTGTTGTATTGGGGGATCAGGAGGGCTGTGCTGTCAGGAGGGCATGGTAGTGAGGGGATCAGGAGGGCTGGGGGGACAGGAGGGCATGGTATTGGGGGGATAAGGAGTGCTGGGGGGACAGGAGGGCATGGTATTGGGGGGGATTAGGAGGGCTAGGAAGATAGGAGGGTATGGTATTGAGGGGATCAGGAGGGCTGGGGTGTCAGGAGTGCCTGGAATTGGGGGGGGGGGGGCAGGAGTGCTGGGGGGATAGGATGGCATGGTATTGGGGGATCAGGAGGGGTGGGGGGACAGAAGGGTATGGTATTGGGGGGGGGGCAGGAGGGCATGGTATTGGGGGATCAGGAGGGCTAGGTGGACAGAAGGGCATAATATTGGGAGGGGGGATTTAGGAGTCCCGGGGGGACAGGAGTGCATGGTATTGGGGGGATCAGGAGGGCTGTGGTGTCAGGAGGGCATGGTATTGGATCAGGAGGGTTGGGGGGACAGGAGGGCATGGTATTGGGGGGGATCAGGAGGGCTGGGGGACAGGAGGGCATGGTATTGGGGCGATCAGGAGGGCTGTGGTTTCATGAGGTCAAGGTAATGGGTGGGTCAGGAGGGCTGTGGTGTCAGGAGGGCATGGTATTGGGGGGGATCAGGAGGGCTGTGGCTTCAAGAGGGCTGAATTTAGGAGGGCTGTGGTGTCAGGAGGGCATGGTATTGGGGGGATAAGGAGGGCTGTGGTGTCAGGAGGGCAAGGTATTGAGAGGGGGATCAGGAGTGCTGGGGGGACAGGAGGGCATGGTATTGGGGGAATCAGGAGGGCTGGGGAGACAGGAGGGTATGGTATTGGGGGATCAGAAGGCCTGAGGGGACAGGAGGGCATTGTATTGGGGGGAACAGGAGGGTTGAGGGACAGGAGGGCACGGTATTGGGGGGATCAGGAGGGCTGTGGTTTCATGAGGTCATGGTATTGGGGGGGTCAGGAGGGCATGGTATTGGGGGGGTCAGGAAGGCTATGGTGTCAGGAGGGCTGTGGTGTCAGGAGGGCATGGTATTGGGAGGATAAAGAGTGCTGGGGGGACAGGAGGGCATGGTATTGGGGAGGATTAGGAGGGCTGGGGAGACAGGAGAGTATGGTATTGAAGGGGATGAGGAGGGCTGGGGTGTCAGGAGGGCCTGGAATTGGGGGGGGGTCAGAAGTGCTGGGGGACAGGATGACATGGTGTTGGGGGGATTAGGAGGGCTGGGGGGACAGGAGGGCATGGTATTGGAGGATCAGGAGGGCTGGGGGGACAGGAGGGAATGGTATTGGGGGGAGGATTAGGAGGGCTGGGGAAACAGGAGGGTATGGTATTGAGGGAGATCAGGAGGACTGGGGTGTCAGGAGGGCCTGGAATTGGGGGGGGGGTCAGAAGTGCTGGGGGACAGGATGACATGGTGTTGGGGGGATTAGGAGGGCTGGGGGGACAGGAGGGCATGGTATTGGGGGGATCGGGAGGGCTAGAGGGACAGGCGGTCATGGTATTGGGAGGGGGGATTCAGGAGTCCTGGGGGGACAGGAGTGCATGATATTGGGGGGGATCAGGAGGGCTGTGGTGTCAGGAGAGCATGGTAATGGGGGGTATAGGAGGGCTGGGGGGACAGGAGGGCATGGTGTTGCGGGAATCAGGAGGGCTGGGGAGACAGGAGGGTATGGTATTGGGGGGGATCAGGAGGCCTGAGGGGACAGGGGGGCATTGTATTGGGGGGATCAGGAGTGCTGGGGACAGGAGGGCATGGAATTGGGGGGGATCAGGAGGGCTGTGGTTTCATGAGGTCATGGTATTGGGGGGGTCAGGAAGGCTGCGGTGTCAGGAGGGCATGGTATTGGGGGGGTCAGGAGGGCTGTGGTGTCAGGAGGGCTGAATGTCAGGAGGGCTGTGGTGTCAGGAGGGTATGGTATTGGGGGGATAAGGAGGGCTGTGGTGTCAGGAGGGCAAGGTATTGGGAGGGGGATCAGGAGGGCTGTTGTGTCAGGGGGGCTGAATGTAAGGAGGGCTGTGGTGTCAGGAGGGCTGGAGTGTACAGAAGACATTTTAAATGCAGAGTGGTGCAGGGAAGGTGCAGTGGGGCTGATCCCTGCCTGTGTAACAATGGCAATTCTCTCTCACCTTCTCATCTTGGAGGAAGGCCAGTGGCGAGGGACACGCAATAGCCATATGAAGCGCTCGGGTGTGTTTGGAGAAGAGCCTGAACCCACCCGAGCTATTACGTATGCAAGGGGCGGGGACTGCCTCTGCAAACTGGGATTGGTGAGCGTGCGCACACGCACCGATCCGAAGCAAGGACTTAGTCAGCAGCGATAGGACATCTTCACAGTCTACCTGTCACCTGTCGGCGGTCGACAGGTAGCCCACGACCGACGCCCGTGCTAGAGTCTGCTGCCATCAAGAGAAATTAGGTTGGCCATAGATGATAAAAAATAATTAAATCAGCCCGCCGGCTGAAAATCTAATGTATTCCCCTATTCATACAAGAGAGGTGGATGGGGAAATCCTCCCGGCTGCATTATTGTATTGTGACAGTGGGGACTCCTTCAATCTAGTCAATTAGCTGCAAGCACTAATCGGATGAATATATACCAACATTCCCACTTGAGAGGAATCAATCACTAGATTGACTCCTCTTAAACGAGAATTGCCATGGATTAGAATTCCTGTCCTGTTATGTATTCCTCGATCAAAGATAGAAGCTGGAAACTTTCTGGATGTTCCTCTAACAATTGAGGAACTTGAGATGGGTAGAGAAAGCTTCCCCAATAATGAGGCACCTGAGACAGACGGTTTTCCTATAGAGGTATAGACAAACCTTAGTTCCACATTTACTCCAAACTTTTTATGAGGCCATATTCTGTGATCTAAACCTACCTCTATGTAAAATACCTTAGTTGTTGCAATAGCGTTAGCAGTGATCATTGTATTCTGATAGTGGGGAAACCTCCTGCTGTCATAATACAATAGCACAGCGGAAGGGATTCGCCCTTTAACACAGACTGTGTTGATGGGAAAATTGAGTGCATTTATTGCAGTGCATTTCCTTCATTCCAACTTGAAGGAAAGAAAATTGCATAAAGTATGGCCAGCCTAAATTTGGGTTTGGTCCTCGATTCACTGCCTGGGTTAAACTCTTCTATGCTAACCCATTTGCCAAGATTAGGGTTATTAACTCTTTGTCTTCCTTTTTTCAGTTGCAAAGAGGCACTAGATATGGGTGTCTTCTCTCACCTTTCCTCTTTTCCCTATCATTGAAGCCTCCAGCTGCTTTAATCCATCAATCCTCTAATGTTGTGGGGTTTATGAAAAGTGAGAAGTAAGCCAATACTTCCTTGCATGTATACAGATGACACCATTTTTCAATGGCATAGCTAGCACATCAGGCACCCAGGGCTGGATATTTTTTTGGATACCCTCCCCAAGAAAAATGGTAAGTGGCAATATAGCGTCATCACCAAGCCAAAACTGTGGATGTGGTCAGATTGCATCAACAGTGGAAAGGGTTTAAAGGGCCATATGCTTTATTTGACTGTGCCACAAGTGAGTATGTAGCAGACAGTACAAACTCAGTATATTAATTTTAATAAAATAAAACTGTTCTATTGCATATCACTGACTACACACAGCTAACCTTAAAGTGATATTAAAGTCTTGTTTTTTGTTTTGTTTTTCTAAACAATAAACATGTTATACTTACCTGCTCTGTGTAATGGTTTTGCACAGAGCAGCTTGTATCCTCCTCTTCTTGGGTCCCTTGCCGACACCCCTGGCCCCTCCCTCTTTCTGGGTGACCCCACAGCAAGCAGCTTGTGTCCATTCACACACGGAGCCATGGCTCGGCTCCACTCCCTCCATCTTCTGATTGGCTCACTGGCTGGGATTGACAGCAGTGTGAGCCAATGGCTCCCCCTGCTGCCAACAGCCAATCAGGAGTGCAAGTCCCGAGACAGCCAAGGCTCTCGTAGACATTGCTGGATCAAGAGGGGGCTCAGGTAAGAATTCGGTGGGGCTGGGGGGGCTGCTGCACACAGAAAGTTTTTTTACCATCATGCATAGAATGTTGTGCCTTTACAATCACTTTAACAAACAATGTGCTGTACTTAGAATGCAGTAGACAAGAGTAAGAAATGTAAAACACAGTGAGGAGAATTTATCAAAACTGGTGCAGTCAGAATTTGGAACAGCTGTGCATGGCAACCAATCAGCTTCTATCTTGAGCTTGTTCAGCTTTAAAAATGAAAGCTATGAGCTGATTGGTTGCCATGCACAGCTGTTCCAAATTATGTCCGCTCTAGTTTTGATAAATTCCCCTAAGGGCTAAGCAGACAGGTCCTGTATGCTGAGCCACTTTTTTCTGCATCTGCATCCACCAGAGAGCTTCTTTTTTTTTTTAAAACATTATTTTTATTAAAGTTTTCCAACACATACAACATACACAGCTTAAGCACCTACAGTACAGAAAAGGAGCAAGTACAAAAAATAATAATACCATTTGCAATGCGAACCTAGCGAAACAAGCATAACAATGGAAGGGTGCAGCAACACCGCCCAAATAGAATCCAGAAGGGCATACATTATCATAAACCCATTAGTCCTTAATAACACATAAGAAGACATCGGACGAAAAGTAAGGTATAATAGCAAGACAAGACCTAGATATGATGACCTTGTCCACAGCAAACTCACTAAGCCGTTTCAGGCTCTGCTAACCAAGTGCGCCAGACCTTGTCATACTTCAGTGGGCAGCCCCGATTGGCATAAGTATCCCTGTATAAAGGAAGGCTATTGTTCACCAAGCATTTCCATTGCATCAGAGAGGGGGGGGCAGGCTTCTTCCACTGCATAGCAATGTTCTTACGAGCATAGAAGAGCAGCAGGGTAATCAGCGCGCGTTTGGCAGAGGATGGTACAATGGTCTCAATGAGCCCCAAAAGGCACACCTCCATTGCCAAAGGCACAGTGACAAAGGCAACTCTATTAATCAAATCCAGCACCATTTCCCAATACCGCTGGACCCCCGAACAATGCCAGAAGATATGGGAGAAGTCACCCGGTGAGGCGCCGCATCTCCAATACTCTGAGGAATGAGCAGGGTCCATCTTGTGGAGTCTGTAGGGGGTTAAATAAGCCCTATGAACAATCTTGTATTGCACTAACCTGTCGCGCATGGAGACTAGGGTGTTGAAAGGGAGGTCCCACACATCATCCCAGTCATAATTGTCTAACGTGGGGATATCAGTCTGCCATCTAGTCCAGAGTTTGTCAAGGGGTGGAAGAGACACAAGGATCAAATACGAATAGAGATGTAAGGTGGGCTTTTCTGCACAGCTAAATCTAAGTGTCCTCTCCAGTTCCGACTGCGCCACAATACATGAAGATTGTGGAAACTGCGCCGCAAATGCATGGGACAGTTGAAGATATCTGAATAGGAAATGGTTAGGTAGGTTGTACTGAAAGGAAAGGTGCGAGAAAGGGAGCAAGGAATTTTGAGACACTACGTGTGACACTAGTTTGATACCGTATTTTGTTCACGCGTAAGGGTCAGGGATTTTGTATATGTGGGATAAGTTAGGGTTCAGCCAGATAGGGGCATTGGGGGAGATTTCAGACTGTTTACATTTCTCAATGGCTAATCCTGTCCGCCATGCCCGCAGGGTGGTAAACATAGAGGGGGTCAGAGGATAAGGGGCACGAGGGCCCCTAAAAAGTAACAATTGAAGAGCTTCCAGCGAACCGACCACAGCCGCTTCCAGCACAGTTGACGAGTTCGCTCTGTCCGGCTGTAACCACCACGCCGCTGTCACCAGCTGCGCAGAGAGGTAATACTTATAGCAGTCCGGGAATGCCATGCCACCCTGCGTTCATGGCCTCATTAAAGTCGTCAGTCGATACCTGGGAGGAGAGGGGCCCCATAGGAAGGAAGAAAAAATGCGGTTCAGTTTCTTAAAAAAAGACTTGGGCACCCATTGTGCGGAGTGGCGGAAAAGATACGTTAGTTTGGGAATAATCTTCATTTTTATGAGGTTAACTCGCCCCCATAATGACAGAGGCAGGTTACTCCATGATTTAAGCTTCGTCTGGGACTCTAAAAGCACCGGGGCGAGATTCAAAGAGATAAAGTCCGAGGCTGAACCAGAGACATGTACCCCTAGGTATTTAAAGGAGTCCACCCACAGGAGGGGGCTATCAGGAGGTGATGTGGACCTGGCCGCTGGATCAATCGGGAATAGGAGGGACTTAGACCAATTTACCCTAAGACCTCGGCAAAGGTGTTCAGAATACTGAGCGCTCCCTGCAAGGATGGGCCGGCATCATTCAGGAAGAGCAGCATGTCATCTGCGTACAGGGCAACCCTCTCCTCCAGCAACCCGAGTCGGAGACCCTTAATGTGCGGTGAGGTGCGAAGTGCCTCCGCCACCGGTTCAATAGCGAGGGCAAACAAAGCTGGAGAGAGAGGGCAGCCCTGCCTCGTTCCCCTGGTAAGCCCGAAGGGGACAGACAGTCCACCCCCAAAGTGCACCGAGGAAGTGGGGCATTTGTAAATCACCTGGAGCCACCTGATGAACAGCAAAGGAAATCCCATCCTACGTAATGTTTCCCACAAAAAGGGCCACTCGACCGTATCGAAGGCCTTTTCTACGTCTAGAGATGCCACTGCTCGGGAACCCATATTGAGGTGGTGAGCGTGTATGTTAGTGAACAGCCTTCTGAGATTAACATCTGTGGACCTACGGGGCATGAAACCCGTCTGGTCTGGGTCTATCACTGAGGGTAGCATGGGATATAACCGAAGGGCCAGAAGCTTGGTCAGAATTTTAAAGTCGGAGTTAAGTAAGGCAATAGGGCGGTAAGAAGCACAGGAAGTGAGGTCTTTGGGAGCTTTATATATCAGGGTCAAGTAGGCATGGTACATAGAACCAGGCAGACCACCGTTTGCCAGACATACAGTATATAATTGTGCCAACAGGGGCGCTAAGAGTTCCACATGAGCCCTATAAAAGTCCATTGGAAGCCCGTCCGGCCCCGGCGCCTTAACAGGGGGAAGGACCGGATAGCCTTTATGACCTCCAAAGCCGTAAATGGTTGGACCAATGTCTCTCTGTCATGGTCAGAGAGCCAGCCAAGCGCCAACGGATCCAACAGGCCGTTCAGCGACTCTGGCTGAAAATCTGAGGGTAGACCGGATGAATATAAAGTGCCATAAAAGGAGTTAAATGTCTGCAAGATATCAGAAGGGGAGGACACCGTCCCGCCCCCGATGTCTGTAGGGTAGACACAAGGGTAAGGGGTCGGTCATGTTGTGTCATCATGGCCAGCAGGCGGCCATTTCGATCACCTTGTTCAAAGGCCCTCTGCTTACCCCTATAGGAGTCGAGTCACGTGACCTCAGCCAGGTGTAACTGAAGTTCCCTCCGAGCCGCCATCAGCAGATCAAAGTGAACAGTGTGGTCATCAACAGTCTTCTGCAGCGCCAGAGTCACAGCCGACTGCTGTTTTTTTATGCTGGCAATAGAAGAGATATACTGTCCCCTTGTGAAAGCTTTAAAGGCATCCCAGACAATGTCGGGAGAAGAGGATTCCTTATTATTTTCCCAGAATTCAGACAGCAGGGGCGGCAGTTTGTCAGTAAGGTCAGGATGAGAGACCCATTGTGTACCCAACCTCCAGAGCGCAGCGTTCCGGGAAGCCGGGGAGCGGAGCACCACCACCAGGGGACTATGATCAGACAGCCCGCTGGGCAGATAGGACGTCTCCAACACGTCCGCTAACAGTGCAGGGTTGGAGAAGGCCAGATCTATCCGCGAAGCAGTCTTATAGGATGCCGAAAAACATGAGTAAGTCCTTGTGGTAGGATGCTTTCACCTCCAGACCTCCACCAGCCCCACCGCCTGAGCCCAGGCAAAGAGATCTATGCATTGTTTCTTAGGCGGGGTAGGTCTATCTAGGTCAGGCGACAGAGTGGCATTGAAGTCTCCCATAACCAGAACCTTCCCCGGGCAGAAGGGTGAAATCTTTTCTAGGACCTCATACAATATTACAGATGAAAACGGGGGAGGAATGTACAGATTTATAATGATATATCTTACAGACCATAACGTAAACACCACTATCACAAATTTCCCCTGGGGATCCGTCCGGACCTCTTCAATAACACAGGGGAAACTCTTGTGGATAAGGACCGACACACCCCTGGCGTATGTGGAATACGTGGCATGTATCGCTCGCTGTATCCAAGGCCTTTTAAGAGTCAAAATCTTACTGCCCATGAGGTGAGTCTCCTGAAGGAGAATAAGCTGGGGGGAGTGAGATTTTAAGTATTGAAATAAAAGGGCTCGCTTGAATTTTGAGTTAAGACCTCTGACATTCCAGGAAAGGACGGTAAAGGAGTCAGCTAGTTGACTAGCCATCGGGCAATGGGGAGAAATAATTAAGGAGATACGCTAAAGGGCATGTACCAGTGCACCCCATGAGCAGCAAGATCCCGGTCACAGAGCAAAAAATACTGACAGTACTTAAGCATACCACAAAACAAAACAGAGAAAAAAAACAAAAAAAAAGCAACATAAGAGCAAGGAACAACTAAATCCTTAATCAAACTTCCCAGGCACTAGTGCCTATCCTACTATATCCCAGCCTTCCTCCAAACAGGGGGGAAGGTCTGGGAATAGTTTTTACCCAGAAAAGAACTTTAACTACAGGTGCCAGTGAACCCCTCAACTGGGGGCACTAAACTACCGGTGCCAGTCCACCCACTCTGCTGACAGGTATTGTCTCTTCCGTCTTGTAAAAACAGGGAGCAGAGGGACGGGGGATATTGATCCCAAAAATCAGTGGCACCAAAGTCAGCGACTTGATAGAACAGTGGACAAGGGTGAGGAACATGAATCCCAATACAGCGAGAAGGGCTGAGCAATCCAGAGGGGGGTGGGTTGTAGTTCCTCCAGCTATTTGGTACCTCCAAGAGAGTGGAGAGCACCAGGCTTATCTCAACTCACACAACACTAAACCGTGAGGGTCAAATGCAAGTCACGTGTAAAAGTGCGTTCGTGTTTGTTCCGGTAATTGCCGAATGTTTGTAGGATGAATCAAGCAAGGATATGGAAGATCCGTGCATCAGGTAAGTATGTACTCACAGGACAGTTTAGTAGGATACCAGGGCGCAGGAAATCCACGCAGGAGATCAGGGAATGGGTCCTTAACGTAAGGTGGTCAGCCAGTCATCAGCATCCGCTGGGTTGTCAAAGAATCGGATTGTTCCATCGTGTTGGACTCGCAGGCGGCTGGGGTAAAGCATGCCATATTTTATGTTCTTATCCCTGAGCCGTCTACGGACATCGTTGAAAGTCTTCCTTTTCCACTGCAGATCAGCCGAAAAATTGGGGAAAAGAAAAACAGAGGCGCTGCCGCATTTGAGAGTGGGATGTCCGCGGGCCCCAGAGAGAACCCTGTCTCTGTCTCGATAATCAAGGAAGCGTACCAAGAAGGGCCGGGGGAGATTTCCAGGGATGGCGCGGCCGGTGGGCACCCGTTGAGCTCTTTCAGCCACATAGGTAGGAGAAACATCTGTGAAGCCCAGTAGATTTTTAAAGAACTCCTCCGCGAATTCTGCCGGGCGGTCCCCCTCCTCCTTCTCTGGTAGCCCCAGGACTCTGACATTGTTGCGTCTAAGTCTGTTCTCTGCGTCATCAGATTTTGCGACAAGGGACTGCACCGTGCGCTGCAGTTCAGCAATGGACGAGGCATGAGTGGCAGTAAGATCTTCGGTAGCGGATATCCTGGTCTCAGTTTCAGTCATCCTCCCCCTAATTTTGTTGAGGTCATTTCTGATAAGATTGCACTCCTCAGCAAGGTGGTCAATGCGCACAAGCAGTGAGGTCTTGCTCTGCTTGATCGCGGCAAGGACCGTGGCCGTACTATCCTGCGATGGCGGGGCCCGCTCTGCCGCCGGAACCCCACCAGGACCCATCTCCAAGTCAGCCAACAGGGCCCGGAGTTGTCCAAGCAGTATTGGGTCTGGCTGCAATGGAGGGGGATGGGGCTGCCGGGGGGACGAGCCTATCCCAACTGCCCCGGAGGATTTTTTCCCCTTCTTGGAAGAGGGGGACATCTGGTGGGTCACTAAAAGGGGGGCTCCAACAGAGGAGCAGCACACTCCAAGATCAATGTCCCGTAGGCAGCAGAGGGTGGCACAGATGGGTAATGGGAGAGTGTCCCGGGAGAGCACAGTCCAGGCTAATAGTCAGCAAGAGCATACAGCCCCCCAGCACACAGTAATCAGCAGGGCAGGATTAGTCCAGGAGGTTGGCAGGCAGAGAGTGCACTCAGGACATGTTCAGAACAGGGGGACACAGGCAGAATGGCAGAGTCACTAGGCCCCTGGGCACCCCCAGCAGCCCACACAGATTGGTCCCCACAGATCAGCACAACAGGTCCCCACAGGGAGGAGGATGAGTCGCAGGGCCGCGGGATCCGCGTCCGCGATTTGCGGTCCGGTAGGCGCACTACCGCGGGGTAGCCGCTCAGGAAACAGCGGTGTCCGTCAGGCTCCACTAGGCCACACTAGGCCACGGCTGCTGCGAGCGCTCCCTGCGGCTCAGCAGGCCATCAGAACACGCCAGGCAGTGGAGGGGGTAGGCAGGAGGAAGGAGAACAGTCCAGGGGATGTAGGATGGTTTCTTACCCCACTGTTAGGCAAGGATCAGCTCCCACAGGTCGGGCACAGGCCAGCAAGATGGCGGCGGCTGCAGGCAGAGTACTGGATGGCTTCCCGGGCATCCACGACTGGATCCCCACTCAATATTTGGTCAGGGCCCAACAGGGGACAGGGAGGAACAGGTAGGCAAGGCGGCTTGAGCTGTATAGGCCAGTGGATGCATGGATGGCAAAGGATTGTGTTAAGGATACCCGGAGCTCCTCTCAAACACGTCCGTCGCTGCTCACATCTGGACACGCCCTCCCGAGAGCTTCTTTTTTTAAATCAGATCCTTTTTCTATTTTTATATGGAAACAACATTAAGACAATACAGACAAATTATACAAAAAAAATCACATTAAACAAAACACAACCCAAACCTCCCCCCCATCCCCCATCCCTCACCCTGCTATTGGATTATGTATGGAAGAGAAAAAAGAAAAAGAAGGACAAGACAAAAAAAAACAACATCCAATATTACAAAGTATATAGTACCTATTAGTTTACATGTTACCTAGGTCATGAATTGAAGCCATCTTGAGCAGGTAGCATCAAACTTACTCATGGAATTCCTTAGGGAATAGGTATGTTTTTCAAAAAGGATAATCCTATTGAGATCTAAGATCAACTCAGATACGGTCGGGGGATGGGGAGAGGTCCACTTAAGAGCAATCTGTCTACGGGCAAAAAAAAGTGCGTGTCTTATAGTGTTACCAATAGAGGAGGTATAAATAGATGTATCGCAGTATCCCAATAGGCATATAAGTGGTTCAAACGGAATATTAGTATCCAATAGCCCATTTAGGGTAATAATCACCTCCGCCCAGTATCTTTGAAGTTTTGCACACCGCCACAAAAGATGTATTAGCGTACCTGTATTGCCACATCTAGCACAGGCTGGCTCAGATTTCAATCCAATTGCATACACAAATTGGGGAGTTCTATAGACTCTATGAAGGATAAAGATCTGTGTCAGTCTGTGTGATGGAGAAAGAGACACCAGGGCCGAGGACCAAAGAATATCATCCCAGACCTCCTCGGGGATAGAACCAATATCTTTTTCTCAGCCAGCCCTAGAGTGAATGGGAAAGTTCAGTAAAAACCTGTCTAACAATACCCTATATGTAGCAGAGGTGAGACCTTTTGTTGACCCTGCCTGTACTATCTTATCAAGAACAAGGATAGGGGGAAAAAATATCCTAGCAGAAGAGAATTGGGCATGTAAGATTGTAAAGAGAACTCTCCCCTTAGATCTTCAAAGGACTTAAGTAAACCGTTTTCGTATAACTGAGCTAGAGTTGTTATTCCTAATTTCCCCCATCTCTGAAAGCCTCTAAGGGCCAAAATTTGAGGAAGTTTATCATTTTCCCATATCGGGGTGTATCTAGTAGGATAAGAGACACCCAGTATTATTTAATTGTATCCTATATTTTACATATTAACGTGCAGGTAGGCATTAGACTTGTGCACAACGGAAAAATTTGTTCCGTTTCGGTTCGTTTCTTTCCGGTCCTGTTGATTCGTAATCATTCGTAATTTTGCTAGACGGGATTTTTCGTGTTCGGACTCATTCGTATTTTTGCAAGCGACATTTTTCGTTGAATTTTTCGTTGCTTTATAATTCGTACTTTCGGTAGAGTACGTTGTTTTTCGTTGATTCTGGACACAACTCCTACTTTCGTAACTTTTTTTGGGTTCGTTGATTCGTAATTTTCCGTGTCTCTCTCACAACGACGCTGCCTATTATGCCTAATGTGCTTCGAATTGATTTGTACTTTTCTAAATACATAGCGGTTATTTGTAACGATTCGAAATCTCGTATTTTACTTTCGTTTTTTACATGCGGCTATAGGCTCCGCCCCTGTACACCATTTTGAGAGGGTTCAGCACGGTGAGGGAGAAGCAGAGAGCAGAGCAGAGTGAGTGTTATTGTGCTTCGAATGGATTCGAAATCTCGTATTTTACTTTCGTTTTTTCATGCGGCTATAGCCTCCGCCCCCTGTACACCATTTTGAGAGGGAGTTCAGCATGGTGAGGGAGAAGCAGAGAGCAGAGTGAGTGTTATTGTGCTTCAAATGGATTCGTACATTCGTAACTTTTTTCATAACGAATTATGCCGAAGACCTTCGGGCATTGCTATTTTGCGGTATAATTTATTTCGGATTCGGTTTTATTCGTAATTGCTCTGTTCAGAAATTCGAATGCTTCCGAATGTCCGAAAGTTGCTAAATTCGGACGAATTTCGATTCATTACGAAACGAATTGCACAAGCCTAGTAGGCATATCGGCAAGCGAGGCACCCCCTCTTGCACCATCTAGGACAGTGGTAACTGACCCTTAAATGCATAAGAAAATAATCGTTGAGCAGGAAGAAGTGTCTGCTCAGACTCCCATGCAAAAAAGTATAACCTTGGATTAGGAACTGCCAGACCGCCTGCATTTTTGGGGTGTTGTAGAATCTCCAATTTAATGCAAGGGGTTTTGTTCCGCCATATTAATCGCCTAAATATGGTATTAATCTTAATAAAGATCCGTATGTGTATCCAGATCGGGGCATTGTGTAAAAAATAGAGAAGCTGAGGCATCCATATCATCTTAATTAGATTAATACGGCCTATCAACGATAGGGGAAGCTTATTACAGGTTTTACTTTGATTTTGGAATCTAGAAAGTAGTGGAAGTATATTATCAACAATATATGACTGTGGGGAGTCAGACATAGTTATACCCAAATATTTTATAGAAGAAACAACCTTAAGATGAGAAAGTGTAGATGGCAATGAATCTGGAAGGGGATCCAGAGGCATTAGCATGGATTTCTCCCAGTTTATGCCTAACCCGGAAAACCGACCAAACTCCTTAATATATTTAATTACCGCCGGCAGGAATGAGCAGGTATTGGTCAAGAAAAGAAAATCATCTGCATATAATGATATCTTTTCTTCCATATCTCCCCTAATCGAGCCTGTAACATCGGAAGAGGCCCGCATAAGACATGCCAAAGGCTCTATAGCCAGGGAAAAAAGCAGGGGCACCCCTGCCTAGTGCCCCGGAAGAGTCTAAAACTGGGAGATTGAAGGCCATTGACCCTAACCGATGCCACCGGAGTGAAGTATAAGAGACGCACCCACTGGCAGAAGCCAGAGTCAAGCCCAAATTTTTTAAGGATAGCCCATAGGTATGGCTATTCGACACTAGAGAGCTTCACCTATAGAAGTGGGTGCACAGATCTGAATACAGACACTGTGCATTTGGATGCATGCGTTCCTTCCTGTCTGCATGTCAAATTTTGACATTCGACTGTCCATTCAGCTGCTGCGTCCCAATTGACTTTGACTGGACTGCCTGCACAGGGATGCACAGAATACCATGCATCCCCACGCAGTACACAGCCATCACACTGGGCATGGATGCATATGCTCCATGTGAATGAGGCCTAATTGTTATGTGGGCCAGATAGCAGGAAAAGAAAAGATGTTGGGTAATTAAAAGAGAAGTATGGGAATTTTATTTATGAATCATACTTACCTAGGTAGATGCTGCATCTGTCCCCCACTGACTCTAAGGGTGAGAACCATGTAATCAAACAGACGATCACTCAGTTCTCAGTGCTCCCTAAGCAGAGAGCTGGTGGCTGTCAGTCTCTGGCTCTGCTTTGCCCCCCTCCCCCCCAAGATGCTCACTAGAACACTGGGCTGTGGAGGGGGTGGGAGTGGCCGGCTCAGGCTCTCAGCGGCTTGCTGAGTGGCTGAGCTGGATGCCGGTCTAGGCATGTAAACAGATCTCAACCCCAACCATATGGCTGCGATCTTTCCTCAGCCTGACTGATTCTGTGACAATTGCCTCCTCTGCACCCACCCCCCTAGTCCAGGGCCTCCTCCGCACTCCTCTGCTAGTCCAAGGCCTCCTTTACAGCCCACCTCAAAATAAGAGCCTCTTCTGCACCCTGCTCTCCGAATCCAGGTCCTTTATCAACCCCACTTTTTCAAGTCCTGGGCCTCCTCTACATTCCCCAGTCCAGGGCCTCCATTTTACTCCCCTCCTAGTCCAGAGCCTCCTCTGTATCCCCCAGTTCAGGGCCTCCTCTGCACTCCCCAGTCAAGAGCATCTTGTGTACTCCCCTCAGAGTCCAGGGCCTCCTCTGCACCCCCCACTCCAGCACCTTCTCTGCACTGCCCCCTACTCCAGCACCTCTTCTGAACCCCCAAGTCCAGGGCCTCCTCTGCACCCCCCAGTCCAGGGCCTCCTCTGCACCCCCAGCCCAGAACCTCATCTGCATCCCCCAAGTCCAGGGTCTCCTCTGCACCCCACCCAGGTCAGGGCCTCCTCTGCACCCCCTCCAGCCCACCAGGACCTCCTCTGCAACCCTCAAGTCCAGGGTCTCCTCTGCGCCCCCCCAGGTCAGGGTCTTCTCTGCACACCCCAGCCCAGGGCCTCCTCCGCACTCCCCAGCCCAAGGCCTCCCCCGCACTCCCCAACCCAAGGCCTCCTCTGCACCCCTCATCAGCCCAGGGCCTCCACTGCACCCTCCAGTCCAGGGCCTCCTCTAAAACCCCCAGTCCGGGGCCTCCTCTGCACCCCACCTCAGCCCAGGGCCTTCACTGCACCCCCCCAGTTCATGGCCTCCTTTGCACCCCCTCAGTCCAGGGCCTTCTCTGGGTTGCCTCATGCAGAAAAGACATAGGTTGTTTAGGCACTGGGCAGGACTAGGAGGGAGACCTGCTTGTCCATTACACTTGATTGGGCGGCAGTGACACCCTTAGAGCAGCGGTTCCCAGTGCAGTCGGGGTAGCACCCCTGGCGTCACCCCCCTAGATGCGTCACCCGGGGCCCCCCTATTTTTGGCCCTGCCCTTTTGATCAAGCAGATACTCGGTCCTTTCTGTAACGTAAAATACCCTTATTGACAGAAGTTGGTAGGTTTTCACGTCTATTGGTAAATTGGGATAAATACACACTGTTGCTATTAGATTAATTGTCAGAGTCATTAATAACCCCTGGTTCCCATCCTAAAATTGCTCAAAATTCACATAGCTAGGTGTACAAATTCCCATGGAATTCCCATGGAATTAATAAATACACTTCTTTAAATGTAATGCCTTTCTTGCATTGGTTTAAATCACATATAGTATATCCTCCTGGTGTAAAATACCTCTCTTGGTGACAGGGATGCCCAACCTAATGATGTGGATGTTGCAATTATTGAACTTTTTACACATTTCTCCCTCCCATTGGATCCCTTTTGGAATTTTTAAACAGATCAATGTGATATTCAAAGATGTCATTTGGAAAAATAAACTAAATATTATAATGTCCCAAAAATATGGGAAGCTTATCAGTATATAACCCAGCCTTTTTCAACCAGGGTGCCAAGGCACCCTGGGGTGCCTTGTGGTTTCTTCAGGGGTGGCTTGGCAAAATGCGTAAAAATTTTACAAAAATTGTATACAAGCCAGCAGGTGGATCAAGCCTGCTTTTTAGTTACATAAAGTCACAGGTTTACATTATACACCATTACGAATTTCTAGACACTGGCACCCACCCTAACAACCAATGACATAATCAGTTAATGAGGATGTCTGTTGCATCCATAGTATCCTTGTTTGACCCTCTTGTGTCCCCTCCCTCAGCAGTGGAGTGACAAGTTGAGGGAGAAGAGAAACATTGGAATATTAGTCAGTACCAGTGTGCAAAAGTGTATTTGCTTTCGAAGAATAAATCCCCTCCAACATTGGGTGTCCTACGTGTGGATGTTGCTGCATTGTGTAAAGCTATTAGAATACTGTAGTTATTTACATTTTAGAATGGTGTGCATTGAGACTGTCCATAATTTTAAAGGGTGCCTTGAGATTGTCTTTAATTTTAATGGGTGACTCGACTAAAAAAGGGTTGAGAGAAACTCATCTAACCCTTGGTTACAGTTTAGATCCTCTCATTTTCAACATTTTACTGTTTGGGGAATAGTGGAATTCATTATCAGTCCTGAAATGCTTTAGCATATGTGTTTGAGAATTCTAGGCTGCTACTTTTATTGAAAAATAAGAGGCATACCAAAATGTATTCTCAAATGCCCACACTGCACCTTATTGGTGCTAAACAGGTGCTTGCTTGATATTACCTGCCTTAATAAGTACTTTCCCCACCGCAAAATGATTGTTCAAGCTTCAGGGTTTCCACAATTTGAAGAAGGCTGTTATTCTCACTATATTTCAAATATATAAGGAAGGTCATGCATAATAATACATATTAAAGTGGTTGTAAACCCCAGTCCACTTTTTCTAATTTTCACTTATTATGGTGCTCTATGTTATTCCAATGCTTGTGCAATGTATTATTTTGAAAAACGATGCCCGCAAATACCCGCAAATACCTTTATTGTATACTGTCTTCTCTCTGTATATCTGGGTATCAAAATCCCTATTGCTACTCCTGTTCTTTGAAGCAAATTCTGACGTCACTTCCGCCCTTACTAGGTCCCTGTTAGAAATCTCGCACATGCGCCGTAGCGCCGTAACCAAGCCTCGATCTGGATAGCGCGCGGCAACCAGATTTTTCTCTCAGGCTTCTGTTTGTTTACACACCTCTTTTGTGATGTCTTCTATAGTCACAAGGGGGAGTACAAGGAAGTGTTGGTGGTTTAATAGCGCAAGACTTCTCCTCTGTGTCTGACAGAGAGGAAGTTTTTCGCATACTAATTTCCTGAATTGTAGTGAATGAAAACCGGCTAGCATTACTTGCCGGTTTTCACGTGGTAATCTGCACATGCGCGGTGACATCATCACAAACGAAAAATAAAATTTTTAAAGAAAGTACAGCGGTGAGTACAGTGACACAGGCAGTGATCAGCTGCCTGTGTTATGTATAATATACTTAGGCAATGATGTTCAAGAGGGTTTACAACCACTTTAACAGCTTGCCACCTGCCGGCCGTCATATGACGGCTGGGCGGTGCGGATCTCGTTCTGGGCGTGCGTCATATGATGTCCGTCCATTTAGATAGATAGATAAGATTTATTGTCATTGTAGAAACAAATTCACAATGAAATTACATTTCTACTCCACACATTATTCATACATCACAATTTTCAACCATGCATTTACCACACAGGATTTATATATATATATATATATATATATATATATATATATATGTATATATATATATAAAAGTGTCCCCATATTCTAAAAGTATAAAAAGTGTCCTCATATTAAAAAACTAAACAAGACAGTAAAATAAAACTATGTGACCTCTTTCATTTCATTTCTGCATTGATAGCCTTGACAGCCCTGGGAAAGAAGCTCTCTTTAAATATATTTGTCCTTCTTTTAATCACCCTAAAACATCTCCCAGATGGCAATAATTTAAAGAAATGACAACCAGGATGAGTCTGGTCTCTCATTATTTTTCCTGCTCCACAAATGCAACAAGTCTCATATATTTCTTCTAAAGAAACAAGTTCACACCTTACAATTTTCTGCGCTGTTCGAACCACTCTCCTTAGAGCATTTTTATCTGCCTGCGTACAACTAGGATACCAAACTAGAATACAATATGTTAATGTACTCTCAATGGCAGAGCGATAGAAGGTCTCTAGTACCTTCCTTCCCAAGCCATTCTTCCTAAGGAGTCGCAAAAAATATAAACACTGTTGCAATTTCTTAATAATGGCTTTAATGTTGATTGTCCACGATAGGTTTTCAGAAATGCATGTTCCCAAAAACTTAAAGGTAGAGACCCGCTCCACGCACACGCCTTTAATAAAAAGTGGTGCTGGTTCAGGCCTGTTTCTTCTGAAATCTACAATCAGTTCCTTTGTTTTCCCTGTGTTTATGATCAGGTTATTCGCTGTACACCATTCCACTATCCTATCAACCTCTATCCTGTATTGCTCCTCATCGTCTCCAGTAATACAACCGAATACGGTAGTATTATCGGCAAACTTAACTATGCTATTGGTCTCATAATAGGGGGTGCAGTCATATGTGTACAGTGCATAGAGAAAGGGACTTAACACACAACCTTGCGGTGCTCCAGTACTCATTTCTCGCTTGGAAGAAACAAACTTATCCAATTTGACCACCTGTGAGCGATGGACCAAAAAATCCCTTATCCAAAAACAAATAAAGGGCGGCAAATCCAATTTTTGCATTTTTTCAACCAACGGATTTGGAATGATGGTATTAAAGATAGATCTGTAATCTATAAACAACATCCTTATGTAGTTTCCCGAATGGTCCAGATGTCTAAGTGCCCCATGCAGCGCTAAAGCTGTCGCATCTTCTGTGCTTCTATTTTCCCTGTACGCAAACTAATAAGGATCTAAACTACCCGGTAATCTAGTTTTGATATATTTCAAGACCAACCTCTCAAAGCACTTCATTAGTACTGAGGTCAGTGCTATTGGTCTATAATCGTCTAAACTTCCCACAGTTGACTTTTTTTTTGGAATTGGAATAATAGTGTCTGATTTGAAACATGCCAGAACAACAGCAGATGAAAGCGATCGATTAAAGATCTTGGCAAAGACTCCAGCTAATTGATCAGCACAGGCCTTAACTACGCTCCCTGGGATTCTGTCTGGACCTGATGATTTTCTTCGATTTATAGCCTTAAACGCCTGCCTCACCTCATATTCCTGTATAGTGAATGTACAGTTTCCTGGACCCGAAGGACACCCTATATCCTGGTTTGGTAACACAATCTCAAACCGTATGAAGAACCTATTTAATTCTTCAACCAGTGAAGCACTAGAATTACCTTCCATTTTTTTAGTTCCTCTATGTTGTGTCAAATACTGTATACCCCTCCAGCCCTCCCTCGCATCGTTTCCATTAGAATAGGCCTCCATTTTCTTTTTATAGGCTAATTTGGCTTCTTTTATGCCTCTTTTCAGGTTAGCTCTCGCAATACTATACATTGCTTTATCTCTGATCCTGAATGCTGTATTCCTTTCTCTAAGAAGACTCTTTATTTCCTTAGTCATCCAGAGTTTCTGATTTGAAAAGACCTGAATACGTTTATCCTCAGTAACATTGTCCACACAAGTTTTTATATAGTCCAGAACTGTTTCTGTATACAGATCTAAATCCTGTTGCTCAAATATCTCCCAATTTGTTCTTTCTAAACAATCCTGTAGCCGTGAGAAAGAGCCCTCTGGCCAAATTCTGCTTATTTTCCACTCTGGAGCTATTTTCTGCCTGATAGGAATATATGCTGGAATAAGAAATAAAGAAAGGGGGTCTGACTGACCCAGATGGGATAGTAGAATGGCTCTGTAGGCCTGCTTGATATTGTAATACACCATATCCAATGTATTTTAACCTCTAGTAGTGCATTTAACAAACTGATGTAGTTTTGTTGCGCAGCCCTCAAATTCGCTTTATTGAAATCACCTGCAACTACCAAAACCCCATCAGGATGTGCGCGTTGATACTTGCCTTTGAGATTTGACAAAATATCCAGAGCCACTGCAGTATCTGCACCTGGCGGTATATATACTGCAATAATGATCACCACTGTAATTTCTCTGGGTAAATAAAAAGGTCTACACTTCACCAGCACAAATTCCAAATCTGGCGAACAATAAGTGTCCTCAAGTTTACTATCAGAGCACCACTCATTTAAAACACAATACAAAGGCCACCTCCTTTGCTCTTCCTTGAATTGCTATTTCTATCCTGGCGATAAAAGTGCGGCCGGATATGTGCATAATAGTGTCTGATACAAGAGGATGAAGCCACGTTTCAGTTATTATCAACAGACAGCACTCTTTAACCAAACTGCATGTAGCGATCTGCAACTGCAACTCATCCATTTTAGGGATTATGGATCTAGCATTGGTTAGAAAGAGAGTGGGCAGTGGGGGTCTGTGGGCCTGCCTTCTCAACCTTGTCAGCACGCCTGCCCGTCAGCCTCGCTTCTGCTTCCTCTCCTTCCGTCTCCTGTTACCTCTTACCAAATGTGCTAATTGAAGGAATACCAATATACTGGACTAGGTTCTTTGGGATAACAGAACCCCCCGGGGGTACATTCCTAGCTAATGAATTATACGGTAATCTAATGTCCAATAACTCCTATACACAATATAGCATTTTAGCCTCATTTGCCCTAAGTGTCGCAGGAACTAATCCAAAAAATAACACATTAAAAAAAAAGTACCATAAGCAACCAAAACCCTCTATCCTTCCCAAAAAACATGTTGTCCCAATTAATAATTAAATTTAAACAGTCACGAGTTCCACAATACACGTTGTGGCCGTTTACCACATAGACAATCCAATCCAGGACCTATGTTGTAATACCCGATTCAGGCTCAGTCAATAATCAGTTGGTTTTAAATGCAGATTTCCTCGTCCTTAGCCAACTGAACAATTTGTTTATCACTGTTATTTGCCTGCACAGATAAGCTTAGTTAAAATAGATGTTAGTTTCAATTTACTAACAGCACTTTAGCAAGCTGACAATTAACCTTCTGATCCTTTTTCCAATGCCTTCTGCAGCCTTCAATCCCACACAGCAGTCTTAGCAAACAGCAGATGTAGGCAGATTTAGGAGCGATCTCCCAGCAATCAGCAGCAATTATCACTGATTACTACCTCCTTCAAAAACTCTGTGTAATGATTTTCCTTATGCTGTGAAGATGGTTCATAACATATTTACACATTCCAGCTGGTTCTGCCATGCTCCTTGTTTAAACAGGGCATGCGCACGATCGTATGCGTGCAGCCCTGTACTGTCGGTGGCGGCGTGTCACCGAGACACCGCTCGTCACCGACGGGGGTGAACAGCCACTGGGCATGGCTGTTCACCACGTGATCGGCCGCAATGAAGTCACGGCCGATCACGGATGGTACCTTCTCACATTACACGGCGCATGCGTGCGATCGTGAGCGTGCTGCGTGCACGTCGGTGGCAGCGTGTTCCCGGGAACACTGCCCATCACCGACACGAGTAAACAGACATTGGCCGCGCGGCTGTGTACCACGTGATCGGCTGTGATCCATTCACAGCTGATCACTAAATGTAAACACAGAGCTGTACCTAACTGTTACCAGATTTTTTCTCCTCACACACCGTTTCCAGTGTGAGGAGAGAAGAGCCAGGAGCAGTGAGTTACAGATCTATGTTTAGTAGTGTCTGCACCAACACCACACTTGTCCCATTGCCCCCCCCCCCAATTGTCACCTGTCACCCAACAGTCACCCCATACAAGTGCACCTGTCACATAAGAGACTGCCATCAGTGACTGTCAGCGGTGCACCTGTCACCCGTCACCCATCAGTGACCATCAGCAGTGCACCCGTCACCCATCAGTGACCGTGGCTTGTCACCCATCACCCGTCACCCATCAGTGACCGTCAGCGGTGCACCCGTCACCCATCAGTGACCGTGGCCTATCATCCATCACCCGTAACCTATCAGTGACCATGGCCTGTCACCCATCACCAGTCACCCATCAGTGACTATGGCCTGGCACCCATCTGTGACCATCACCCATCACCGTCTGTGGCCTGTCACCCATCAGTGATCGTCACCTGCCACCCATCTGTCACCCATCGCACAGCCACCCGTCACACAGCCATCAGCGTCATGGCCAAAAGAGTATATATCAGAGTATCGCTGCCACCAGCGATAGGCCCTGGGAACAAATTCCCAGGCCCAGTACCAGCACTGCCACCAGCGATAGGCCCTGGGAACAAATTCCCAGGCCCAGTACCAGCGCTGCCGCTAGCGATAGGCCCCAGGAACAAATGCCCAGGCCCAGTACTAGTGCTACCACATCAGGCCTGAGTAACAGCACAGGAAATTCAAATCCCATAACTACTGGAGTGTCACGTCCCCCAAGAGCCAGGGCCGATACATACATGCCAGATGGTCTTGCCAACCGAACATGGCTGCTTTCCGACTCTGGATCACCAATTACAGGCATACCCCACTTTTAAGTACACAATGGGTTTGATTTACTAAAGCTGGAAAGCCCAAAATCAGGCTCACTTCTGCATAGAAACCAATGAGCTTCTAACCCCAGCTTGTTCAATTAAGCCTGGTAATAAAACCTGGAAGCTCATTGGTTTTTATGCAGAAATGAGACAGATTTTGCACTTTCCAGCTTTAGTAAATAAAACCCATTGTGTACTTAAAAGTGGGGAATGCCTGTATTCCCCCTTTCACAGCACAGCCAGGTGTGCAGCCCAACACCCAAAATGTCACAGAGATCGATTGCTTTTATCTGTTTTTGCCCGACACTTTGCTGCAATTCATTGTGGACCAGACCAATTTATATGCCCAGCAGTATATTGCCAACAACCCCCAATCATCATATGCACATCCGTTTGAGTGGAGAGATCTGAATTTGGAGGAGTTCAAATTCTTTATGGGCCTCACCATAAACATGGGGCTTTACAAAAAAAAATGAAGGACATGCCTATTGGTCCACCAACCAATTTATTCTGCCGTAATGTCCAGGTCCCGATACGAGATGATTATGCGATTCCTTCATTTTAGCAACAACACCCAGTGCCCTCCCTGCAATCATCCAAATTACGATAAGCTATATAAAATTTGCGCACTGATAAATGTATTTTCCCAACGATTTGCAGAACTCTATGTCCCCGATCATATATGTGTAAATGAGTCCCTGATACCCTTTTCAGGCCAGAGAGGAATAAAACAATACATTCCTAGCAAAAGGGCCAAATACGGAGTAAAATTTTACAAGCTCTGTGAGAGAGTCACGGGATATCTGTATGCATTCCACATATACGAAGGAAGAGATTCCCAAATCCAGCCCCCTGAGTGCTCGGCCTACATGGGCACAACTGGAAAAATCATATGGGACCTGGCATACCCACTTCTGAAAAACGAATATCGCATATACCTTGACAACTTCTATACCAGCCTGCCCCTTTTCAAACACTTATACATCGCAAAAACCCTGGCCTGCGGAACCTCCAGAAAGCATAGGAAGGGATTCCCACAATCTCTAGTGAACAAAAAGCTGCGAAGGGGGGAAAGAGCAACATTGAGATGCAACAAAGTGCTGGCCCGATTCTAGTACAAGAAGGTAGCAATTTATTTCATCCATTTGGCCATTTATAATTCCTACATACTCTACACCAAATCCACAGAAAGCCCCGCCCCCTTCCCAAAATTCATAGAAGAAGTTGTCACATCCCTCATCTATCAACAAAGACCTCCCCAGAAGACCTTCGCTCTGATGCTGTTAGCCAACTTCATGAGCGCCACTTCCCGTACAACATTCCACCATCTGAAGCAGGCTGAAGATGGCAAAAAAAAAGATGCGTATGCATAAAAAGATGATTTTGAAGACATACCAGCTACCATTGTCCCCAATGTCCCTCCCAAACTGGCCTTTGCATTGGTAAATGCTTCCAACTTTATCATACATTTCTAAAATATTAGCCTATATTTTTAACCATTTCCCCATTTTCATCATCTGTGCTGACCATTTTCCATGCTTCCCCAAATAACCATGCCACTGCCTTCCACGTGAACTGACCCTGGCCTGTTTTTCGACTATGCCTCTGCCTACCGTTTGGACTGCTTCCACGTGAACTGACCCTGGCCTGTTTTTTGACTATGCCTCTGCCTACCTTTTGGACTGCTTCCATGTGAACTGACCCTGGCCTATTTTATCAACTACGCTTCTGCCTTCCGCGTGGACTGCTTGCACGTAAACTGACCCTGGCCTGTTTTATGGACTATGCCTTTGCTTACCACTTGGATTGATCTGCTGCCCTGCTACTGTAGTACACAGGGGTCTCACATATGGGAGGGGCTCCAGAATAGATTTTCCGGATGGAGAAAACAAGTTTTTTTGTTTTCTCCAGGTTTGGTAATTTCCGGATTAGGGTCTGGAGTCCTAGAGGCTTCATAGAGATTTGGGTGGGCAAAGCCTCTACCCCTGTGCCCCTGTGCCCAGATCTTACCCGATTACCTGCTGCGAGCTTACTACCATCATGCCTCTGCCTGACGCTTGAACGGACCACACCTCTGCCTGCTACCTGGACTTTGCAAATAATTCGCTGTAACAAGAGGCAGTATGTTTATGAAGGGCTGGAGAGCGGTTCAATAATGAATGTCTGCAGGTAACAGTGTACCAGGACCAATATTATGGCTGTGCTGGCTGTCTCTGCCTGGACAATTTCTATGGACAAATGCTTTGGCTGTGCTGACAATATCCTTGTGCTGACTATAGACAATATTCCTGCCTGCTGCCTGGATAATTGCTATTGCTGTCGCTAAGCACATCCCTGACTGCTGCCTGGACCAGTGCTCTCTTCTGTGGACACTACTAAAAGCACAGGTAATACTTTTTTTTTACCCTTTCCGCAATATAATTTATTTTGGATTGTAATTCTTGGTATGTACATGCTATATGTTAGAAATATGAAGGGCCTTCAAAAATGATAGGTTGCCAGGAAATGATATATGTAATGTATGCTCCTGATGGTGCTACTTGGATGTTGGGCCTCTGTATGTGGCCAAGCTGTGTAAAAGTCTCCCACATGTGGTATCGCCATACCCAGGAGGAGTAGCAGAATGTATTTTGGGGTGTAATTTTTGCTATGTATTTGCTATGTGTTAGAAATATCTTACAAATGGACAACTTTTTTTTTAAAAATGCGTTTTAATTTTTTTCCACATTTTCCAAAAACTTCTGAAAAAAATGAACCGTTTAAAAGAGTCATTATGCCTCATAGATTATACGTTGGAGTGTTTGCTTTCCAAAATGGGGTCATTTTGTAGGCAATTCCATTGTCCTGGTGCTCCAGGGCCTTCAAAATTGTAATAGGTGGTTGAGAAATGAGATGTGTAATTTATGCTTGTAGAATGCCTGAAGGTGCTACTTTAATGTTGGGCCTTTGTATGTGGCCAGGCTGTGTAAAAGTCTCAGATATGTGGTATCACCATACTCAGGAGGAGTAGCAGAATGTATTTTGGGGTGTAATTTGTTGTATGCATATGCTCTGTGAGAGAAATATCCTGTTAATATGACAATTTTGTAAAAAAATTGTGGGAAAAAATGACTACTTAAAAAAACTCACCATGCTACTTACTTAATACCTTGAAATGTCTACTTTCTAAAAAGGGGTCATTTGGGGGGTATTTGTACTTTTCTGACTTGTTAGTGTCCCAAGAAATTAGATAGGTTATCAGTACATAAGGTGTGATCAGGTGTGATCAATTTTCAGTGATTGGCACCATAGTTTGTAGACTCTATACCTTTCACAACGACCAAATAATATACACTAATTTGGGTTATTTTTACCAAAGATATGTAGCAGTATAAATTTTGGCCAAAATGTATGAAGAAAAATTACTAATTTGCTAAATTTTATGACAGAAACAAAGAAAAAGGCAATTTTTCACAAAATTTACGGTCTTTTTTTATTTATAGCACAAAAAATAAAAAACCACTAGTGATTAAATACCACCAAAAGAAAGCTCTATTTGTGTGAAAAAAAGAACACACATTTGATATGGGTACATTGTTGCATGGCTGAGTAATTGTCATTCAAAGTGTGAGAGCGCTAAAAGCTGAAAATTGGTCTGGGCAGGAAGGGGGTATAAGTGCTCTGTATTGAAGTGGTTAATATATATTAATAATCCATTATAATATATATTAATAATCCAATATTTACAACTTCAGTGCACACTTCACACCCAACTGGGTATTGTGAGAGTGTGGCTGAAGAATGCCTAAATAATATAATGTGAAGATTGCCAAAGTTTGTTTAAACTCTGGGGAGAGTATTGAGGAGTGCCAAGTATAAAAGTTCACATGACTTTTTTTTAAATGTTTTTTTTGTCAAGAGCATCAAGTAAAGTCAACACGTTTTAGGGGAAAGACCTCTCCCATCCTCAGAGCTGGAGAAGTATAGATATTTAGAATCACATTGAGAGGCAAAAGGAGACCTATATTAAGACTTGATAAAAACTGTCAAATCTTAAAGGTATTACAAACTGCTGGCATGATTCCTAATGCAACTAATGTGATTACAAAGATGTAATCCAGCGCTCCACATGTTTCCTTCACTTTCAGGTTTTCATCACTGCCTGTGTCCCTATTGTGGAGTGTGGCTCTCTTTGTCCTAGTGATTACTGTCACAAGGACAGAAAGTGAGAGGAAATCCAAAATGTTGAGTTGTCACCAGAACAGAAATAGGGGAAAATCTTCCAATGGGACCCCTGTGACAGGTGTCTAGGAGAGCATATCCCTCACCTATAGAAGAGTATGTGAAGGGAAAGTTCTCCAATGAGACTCAGATAGCAAAATACATGACGAGGTTTTAACTGGAGTTGTCCTGATAATTTTTTTTTAGGACCGAGTACAAGTAAAAATACTTTTTTTCAAGTACTCGCCAATACCGATTACTGATACTTTTTTTTAATGTCATGTGACAGTGACGCACTGATGGCTGGCACTGATAGATGGCACTGACTGATGGGCACTAAAATGTGGTACTGACTGATGGCTGGGACTGATGGCTGGCAGTGGCACTGATGGATGGGCACTGATAGGTGGCACTGACTGATGGGCTCAGATAGGTGGCCCGCACTGATGACTGTCACTGAAGGCTGGCACTGACTGATGAGCACTGATATGTGGCACTGATGCAGCAGTGCACTGATAGGTGGCACTGATTATGTAGCACTGATGAGAACTGATAGGTGGCATGCACTGATGGCTGGCACTGAAAGAGGGCACTGATAGGTGGCACTGACTGATGGATGGCAGTGACACTGATGGATGGGTACTGATGGATGGGCACTGCCGGATGGCTTTAACGGATGGCCATGACGGATGGCACTGACGGATAGCAATGACGGATGGCACTGATAGATGGCACTGATAGATGGCACTGACTGATGAGCACTGACTGATGAGCACTGACTGATGGCACTGATTGACGGGCACAGACAGATGGCACTGACTGACAAGCACTGACATAAATGACATGAGAGGAAAATAATTGAAACTAAACTATTTTGCTATGCTGCCTGCGACGCCCATCTTGGTACACCCTGCACTCGGCCACATAAAAGCAGCAGTGGACATCTTGTTACACCCAGCCCAAACTATATGGGCTGGGTTCAACAAGATGTCCGCTGCTGGCTTATTGTGGCTGAGTACAGGGTGTACTAAGATGGGCATCAGGATGTTCAAGCACTGACGGTGTACAACGGCAACACGGAGCGTCACTTCAGTTACCAAATGTGACGATTCCGGTCACCGATCCCGATGGATGATGTGGCTGCCCCCTGCCAGCTTACCTGCTTGAGGAATCGCTCTCCGCTCCACCCACTGACTCCGCCCACTGACTTCCTGTTGCACACCTCCTCTCTCTCCCATCCCAGGTATCGGATTAGGCATCGGGAGCATTTGTGCGAGTACAAGTACTCACGCAAATGCTCGGTATCGGTCCCGATACCGATACTAGTATCAGTATCAGGACAACCCTAGTTTTAACCATTACTGCAAAATGAAACAAAAATAAACATTTTGGCTTTGTGTATATTTTAAGGCTATCTAATATGTAGACTGTGCCCTTGAGTCAGCACACATGCACAATGTTCATATTTGACTGGAATGTACCATAAAACCAGTAAATCAATACAGAGACATCAGGTCACTTTCTCATACAGTGAGGGTTTCAAACAAAAAGCTGATTATTATTATTATGCATAGCTTAAACCTGATCTCCCAATGCTATATACTCCATTCTTTCTACAGACTGAAGGAAAAAAACAATTAGCCACCTGATAAGTATTTACATGGACCCTGATTGGGTGGATTGAAGAACCTATCTTTCGATGATCACATCTCATATGCTGTACATATCAATTGATCTAGCTATCCATGGTGCAAATGCCAAAATCTTAATGTGTCTGTAAAGCCTATACTTTATTTAAGTTCAAAATGGGACAGGAATTGAACTCTTGTAAGGTTTTTACTGCCATCCAGGTCTCTGAGAGATTTACCATCACTTCATGTCTTGGTGACAGCAGTTTCAACAGACATAAATTTAGGGAACAACAGGGAGACAAGAATAAAACAACATCTGGGTTCTAGCCTTCCCATTCTCTACCAAATAAACAAATTGTTATTTCTGTTAATGTTGCTGTAGGAGATTTTTGCTCACATCCTGTCTGTTGTCAGTAGAGAGAAGAAAAAAAGTTTTGGCTAGATATACACTTAGGCCCTGCTTGGTGTCGCCTGGTTAAAAGTAGTCACAAAACTGAAATATTTGGGGGTCTGGATCACTAGGGACATAAACCAGTACGTAAATCTAAACATTGCCCCACTACTACTTAAACTAAAACAGAAAGGTGACATCTGGAAACGACTCCCTCTATCAGTAGCCGGGCATTGCAACCTGATAAAAATGATATGGCTGCCACAACTACTGTATCTGCTTCATAACTCTCCGATTTGGCTTGGCCAAAACTGGTTTAAGAAAATGAATCGCTCTTTAGGGAGCTGATATGGAAGGGGCGACAGTCGAGGATTAGCTTGCAAACCCTGCAACTCCGGAACAATGAGGGGGGATTTGCGGTACCCCACCCGAGATCATATTTCCTGGCCTCCCAACTACAACACCTAGCGGGTTGTGGACTCTCAATGGAGGGCAATCCTAGTGTTAACATGATGCTAATGGGGGCTCCACACCGCATATTGGCGGAGGCATTGGAGGCAGACTCTTTTATCTATAGATGCCCGACTGTAGAACTAGTTAAGAAAGTTTGGCAGGGAGCAAAGGCATCCATGGGATATAGTGGAGTAACTGAGTATACGCCTATATGGAGCAACAAAAAATTACCAGAAATTAGCACCATAGAGAAATCTAGGGAATGGGATAGGCAGGGTATTAAACGATTAACCCAGCTATATAGGGGTAACCAAATGAAAACATTCTCAGATTTAAGAAGTGAATTTAACAAATCAAACAAGACCTTCTACAAATACCTCCAGATCAGACATGCTGTCCAGGCCCAATTTAAGTCGGCAACATTAACATGGACTCAGTCCCCTGTTCTCTCAAAAATAGCTATGACAAGTACATCGAAAGGCCTAATCTCAGAGCTGTATACCAGACTAGGGGCAAGGGCAATAAGAAGAGCAGGACCCTCTAAGAGCAAAATAGGATGGGAAAGAGATGTGGGGGCAATAAGCACTGAACAATGGGACAGGGTTCTGGAGCAGGGAACTTTGGTCTCGATTTCCCCCGGGGTAAATACACCAAGGTGGAACTGAATATTGTACACTGTTATCAATCTTCTTCTTTTATTTGTTATTTTTTTACACTGTACATTCTATTGTATTGTAGTACACTTGGAACGAAAACAAACAATAAAACGTATTTGAGGGAAGATATACACTTAAAAGCTGTATGCCAGATGTGTGCAATACCTTAGTATCCTCACACGCAATGCAGGACTCCTGGTCCTGCATTGCAGGTGATAATGTCTAAGTGCTGCAAGAAGGGAGGAGCATCTTCCGGGGCCTATCATACAGAGACATGAAATCATGAGAGAGTTAGCAGTAAGGTAAGCATTTTAGTTTATTCCTTGCAGTGTGGTGGTGGTGGTGGTGGTGGAAGGGGTGCGGGGGGGGTCCACTGTAAGGTCAATTTTTAACAATACCTTAATTTCAGCTTTAAAGTTTTAACAAAGAAACCAGAAGTTTGCCTTATTCTACTTAAGACTTACCTAAAAAAGAGGCAACATTTTTAGTAATTCTTGATTTAAGAAATAATTTTACTGTGTAATTTCAAACCAAAAAAAGATAAACAGCAGTGAATTTAAATCAGCACTACTTCACTTTCTTCACAAGTGTACAAAAAATTAAATAAAAAGTATGGGTTTACATTCAACAGTTAAAGTCAACTATAACTGATAGTAGCGTTTGCATTCACATACACAAGCACAGAATAAATATGTTAGATCTTCATAGGAGCATAGGGCATAATTACTTATATTTTAACATCAGTGTACATAAGATCTCCAGCTCATCATCTTCTTCTTGTAAGAAAGTTAAAAATGAAACCAAAACCCATATGTCAGAGTCAACAACACACAATAGATTGTAATGACACAATATGAGTAGGTCATCTGAAGAGGAGGAACCCTTGGGTCTATTATGAAGTCCAGATGGTTTCAAGAAACATCATTGTACTTTGAGTGCACATGTAAGTCATGTTTGTGTTCTCAATTACAAAGAATTCTTTAACACATGCAGCAGCTTAACACATTGTGAACTGACATAAGTAAAGCTGTGTTTACTGGGTGAGAAGTACGATGATTCGGGCAGCTTTTTAAATGTGATTACAAAGCAGCACTTCCAATTGTCAAATGGTTTGCAGTAACATGCTTGAGCACGTTGAATAAAAGGACCACTAAATCTTATCTACAAGTCACCCTATAGCAAAAATCCAAATAGATTATTCATATATATGCAATATATGTGCAAGTATTTTTGTTACTTTTTAGTATTTCTTATTTGACTGTGGGAAAGCCTTGTTTTCTGTAAAGTTTACCTTTACTGGTTGCAATGAAGCCTTTAGGCCATGAGGGCTAGGTAGGAATAATGTAAACCTGAGCTGTAACACCAAATGGCTGTATCTAACCAAAGAAACTTTGGTGTTACATCAGAAGCTGACTATGCAAGAATACTCTATTTGTTCATATTCTTATTCGTAATAACAATGCAAGGATTAACACACTAAGGTCATCATCATTGCAGTGCCCTGTGGCTGCATGCTGACCTTTCATTCTCCTAGTTTAGCCTTTATACCCCAGAAGTCAGTACTGGGAGTCAAAGCATACATTTGTAAAGGAGTATTAGCAGTGACCATTACTAGCAACATGTAGCATTTCCCTAGTCTCCCATTGTCTACTGAAGCATGTCTTCAGCCTTTAGCCAAACCCGGCATGTTCAGGGGCCACAATTAAGGCCCCCCATACCTTTTTTGTTGACAACTACAGATGTAGTGGGCCTAGCTGTGGGACTTGCTAGAGACAAGTAAAGCATATATTGTCTGCAAATCATGTTTTCATATAACCTATCTAATACATCTATTACATGCCACCAACGTGAGCCTACCTATAACAATCATTTTCACTTAGCTACACTGTCTGCATACGTAGATCATATTTATTACTATGAAGTTAAAGGCATGAGGCATTTTATATAATCTGTTGTGAAAGTTACAAAATTATACTACTACTATATTACATTTCATATAATAAGAAACTTGTATTTCCTGTTTAGTGGCCCTTTCAAGTGGTGTAATTTTATTATGAAGACATAAACAACCAATTTGTGATAGGTGTTAATGATCTGACTTGCATCATACTTATCAAGATTATGATTGGCATTGAGCCCTTACACGGACTGTCCTTATTTTTAATTCTTTAGGAAAATTAACATCAAGGTACATTTAACTTACTGTACATGTATAAATATGCACCGTATTATTCTAACATACATATACTTATTCATGATACCCTTTGTCTTGTTTTATTTTATCTTTCTCAATCTATATTTGTTATTTATATTACTTAGAGGAGAATAGCACTTTCATAGATGTATTTTTTGTTACCCTTGGATTTGATATAATACACAATCACTCGGTGCATAAAAATAAAGACATCAGACTGGTATGTACGTTATTTGAAGATGGAATTTCATTTCTGTAGTTTGGCTATTATATTTTTTCCCACAGTTGTAAATATAACCTTAGTAATAAAAGAACTGGGACATTATCTTAAATCTTACATGACATATCTACATTTGGTAGCCTTTTCCATTGTAAAAATGTAGCTGACACCATGGGCTAATTGGTAATATTTGTTCTTGCCACGTCCTTAGTAAACTTGTAAGTCACCGATAGTTCTACTAAAAAGTTCCATGATGTCTAGCTGTGGACTAGGAACAAGGATGCTCTTAACTTCAGATAACTATTGGCTAAGCTTCTGCATTCCATCAATAATAAAAAGAGAATTAACCTCCCTGGCAGTATAATTCTGTCTGGAATTTTGTACCAAAGCGGTACAATTATTTTGCATGGAAATTTGGTGTTATGTATTGTAGGCCTGCAATTCTTAGTACTGTATTTATTGGCGTATAACACTCACTTTTTTACCCTGAAAATAGAGGGTAAACTGTCCCTGCGTGTTATACGCAGGGGCAGTGGAAAGTTTTTTTTCCTGAAACTTCCCCCTTAAAGTTAAGGTGCGTGTTATATGCCTGTGCGTGTTATACGCCGATAAATACGGTAATTACTTTCTTAAACCTGACCAAACAAGAGTCTAATAGACATCCCGGGTATAATAAAGTTTGAAACACAAAATCATAAATTATAATATAATAAATAACTATAAATAATTATAACAAATAATAATGAAATTATAATAAAAATTATTCAATAATGTAATCAAATCAAAAACACTGAAATTTGCTCAGTTGCAGAATTGTCGCTGTCATTAGATTTAGTGTTTAATGACGAATTTCCCCACAAATCGCTATCACTCAATTCTGCGAGTGATTCTAATTTATTATCGCTGTTTTATACCTGGTCTAAAACCACTTTTGATATAAAGGGACACTTTTTAGTTGCTATGCACAATCTCCAGTTTCCAGGCAGAAAGAACAGTTTTTATAATATAAAACTGCATGCAGGACACTGGACAGACCACTAGGGACAAAGGGGATGTGTAAATATTTGATACAGTACTGTAATCAGTAAGATTACAGTATACTGTATCTATACTGTCTATTTCACTTTTTGAATTTGGCGCCGAACTCCGCCCCGTGCGCCGCAACGTCGCAGGGAATGGAGCTCGGCACTCGGCAGTGTGAATCGAGCAAGACACGGCTCGCACACACTGCGGGGAGACATCGCAGGATCCAGGGAACAAGGTAAGTAACTTCCCCTGAATACTCCGATGCCGCCCGAGTCAGGCTCGGGGTTACCGCTCTTGGTATGAAAAACTCACCCGGAGCCAGACTCGGGAATACTACTAAGGGGGTTAAAATGCAAGGGGGTGTCAGCTGTAAATTATCAAAAAGTGACCATTTCCCCATGCAAACAACAATGGACCATGTACTTGCAGATGCTTACACCTTTCCAGTGGCCTAAGACAGTACATTCAGATAAACTTGTGCTCAAAGAGCAAGGGGGGTACAAATACAGTACAACTATTACGCATTATTTTGTTTAGATTTGTATAGATAAATACTCTGTAATGTCTGGTTCTTTTTTGTTTTTGTTTTTGCATTTTCCTTTAAACACCATATAGTATAATGCACCCTGATTATAATTTTCCTTAAAATACACCACAATAAGATTTGCTTTTTTGCTTTGAAGAGAATATATTTCACCCTTAATATGCACTCTTTGAAAAGTATGAGCTAAGTAAGAGTTTATTTACATGTGAACTGTTTTTTTTTCTTATTATATATGTATTTATATGTGATTTTTTTTCCCAGTGATTACATTTACAATAAGTGGAAACAGAAATAAACATGTTATTTACTATCTTGATTCCTGAGGAATTAGCTTATATGTAGATTTTGCTTAATGCATTCAAATGTTGTCAAGAGCCTGATAAAACGTAATGGTTGAAGGTCGGTATATATAAATTATTATACATATCAATATACTCAGTATGAAATCTACATTAATTGTAAAGATATTCTATTTATTTTATGTGGTTGAATTCGATTGTTAATGGGTGTTTTGGCCCATTTCTGAAAATATTGGTTTATCCTTTTTTGTACTCTATTTTTGCTCAGAAATATGGTGTAAATTTACATGTGCATCTTGTCCCATGAGTGGTTGAATAGAACATGTTTTTCTGTACATTATACTTTATTTACAAAGATATACCTTAAAGTATACTTGTTACCAGTATCGACTGGAGACTTTCAGCCTTGTGGCAGGATGCATTGTTTATCAATATTCAGAGAATGCAGCCAATCAGGGATCAGGAACTAGAGGTATCCCAGAGGCATAAATTAACTGATGGAACAGTAATGTTAGTAATTCCTGATGAACTGATAGGCTGAATAGTGGCTTCACCCAGAAAATGAAAGTCTCCCTCCCCACCGGCAACAGTAACACTTCAACAGTCACTTATTTGTTATATGCACAACCTGCATTTGCATTCTTTGGATGTGAAAGACAACCGCTGGATACTATATGACTAAACATTTGACATTATAAAGCTTTAAGACACAATCTGATAATGATATTGACAAACTGTATAGATTCTCAGGCTTGAATGATGAAGTCTTTTTGTTTGTAGGAAGGTGCATTAACAATAGGAAGATTCTTATGAGTTGCTACATTATGTCTTACAAAAATGGGGGAAATAATTGGCTTCAGTATCCTTTCATTGATCATTGTTGTCAGCTGCGTTATTATTTGCTTTCTCTTGATTCTTGTTCCCCTTCTTCTTTTTCTTTTTCTTTTTTGTTTCTTCCTTTTTACCAAAGGTTATGAAGTTACTTTTTTGAGCTTGAGCGGATGGCTGATCCTGGCGGATAGAAATGATGGCTGGGGATCCTGGGATAATAAAATTCTCTGGAAAATCGGGTGGTATTTGTGGCACTGGTTGTTTTTGATTGCCAGGTCCATATTTGAAGGTCCAGCTGTTGCAGTTCACACCAGCTCCTACTGGGGGAGACACTTCTCCTCCTTCGGGTTCTGTAAAGTTGAAGACATACATCATTATCTTTAAATAATAACAACACTAAACTGATAATGATATCAATCCTATTTACATATCACTATAAGCTCATTTTACACTTTCAATCGTACAATCAAATTTTACGATTTCCAAAACCATAGACATGCACATACAGATTTGTGGTTTAGTTCTCTTTATATACACATTTATCTTTCTGGTAAAGATCCCTTCTTTAAAAGAGAAGTATGGGTTTTCTTTTTATTTTAGATTCATACTTACCTTGGTGGATGGAGCATCAAACCTGATGCTCCAGCTGTTCCCCGCCATCTGTGCACTGAGAACCGAGCCACCGAACATCGCTGTTGGCTCGGTTCTCACAGATCCCCTAGAGAAAAGCTGCTGAGTGTCAGTCAGCGTCTTTCCTCTCTGCTTCTCCACGCTCATTGGAGAGCTGAGCAGTGGAGGGGCGGGGAGAGGCTGTCCCAGCGTCTCAGCGGCTCGCTGATATGCTGAGACTGCCATCAATCAGGGCAGCTGGCGGATCCCGACTTGGAAGTCGTGATGACATGCTGCCCCGACTGATGGCAGTGACGTCAGCGGAGAGCGGACTTCAGATCGCTCTCCGCTGAAAACGGGTCACAGGAGTGCAAAACAAATTGCACCCCTGTGACCCAGAGGAGAAGCTCAGTGGGACCAGGTTCCTGAAGTGAAGGTAGGGAAACAGGTCAACTTGGAGAGAAGATGTTATTGTCAGCAGTATGAAAAACAACAAAAGATAGCCTCAAGGCTCCCCTCTATCCTCAAAGAAAGATGATCTGGGAGTCTCTAGTCATAACAACATGAAGCACCTAAGAATACACATACTAGTTATGGACTCAACCAGAAATGGAAAGGGTCTGTATATACAAACATCTTAATAGCCAAAGCACTGTATAAATCCACTTTATTCTACACAAATATATATAAAAACCAATGTATAAAAACTTCCACAGTATTACAATCAGATACCCTAGTGCATATTGCAATTGTTCTGATGTTGCAATGGCAAACCTCTATATAATAAATGTGATGCCCAAAAGACAAAAAAATAAAAATAAAAAACCCTGTTAAAATATGTAACAACATGTGTCTATGTAGAGACTAATGTCCATTTGGATATACTGTATGTTGTTTCATACGCTTTGAACCTAAGATCACCACAAGGAAAAGGATAAAAGTCACCATAGATGCATGAAGATACTGCAGTGTGGTCTAAAGTAGTGGTTCTCAACCTCAGTCCTCAAGTACCCCCAGCAGGCCATGTTTTGGGAATTTCTCTTAGATTAAATACCTGTCCAAAATACCAAGCTATTGACTCTGATTTAAAGCACCTGTGCAAGATAAAGGAAAACCTGCAAACATGGCCTGTTAGGGGTACTTGACGACGAGGTTGAGAACCAATGGTCTAAAGGAGGGCCCTCTGATAGAAGGGGAAGGGCATACAGATGTTAATCCACCTCCCTCACACACTATGGTAATATGACATGCAATGAACTCTATTTTCCAAGCAGTTGTAGATCCTTTATGTGAAACATGAAGGTCACTTACTGTATATAAGTTAATCGCAAGTAAACAATAGTGTGGTCCAGGGGAGGTCTATAATGTCATACAGCCTCCCTAACGTGTTATGCTGGAAAATGTATTCATGCATATATGTGCTGAAATATGGTGTGTCACAGTTCCTGATGTTGAAACACAGATCACATTTGCAAATCCTGTTATGGGTCAATGTAGAGGCAGGACTCCAGACATAGAAATCTTCTATACTTCCTTCACACGCCTCTTGTAAATCACCATACATTCATCAATGTGCAATAACCCACAGAGTCTCTTGTGTGCACTGCAAGTGTCCTAATGCTGGTCAAACATCCACTAGTAGACTATTTTGCGAAAAAAAAAAAACATCCACTAGTAGACAAACAGTTCCCTGGATAAGTTTTGGCATCACCAAGTAGAGACAGTCCTGAGCTGCCATAATGCATTTTAGCAGTACCTTGAATTTTTTTGAGGAAAATACTAAAAGTGATCTATGTTTTTAGTTATATCATTCATTACATTCTATGGGAGAGTCTGAAATGTATTGGTTTCAATGCAATCAAAACCGGTATCAAAACTGGGGGTTAAAGTATTCTCATTTCCAACCAGGTCTCTGTTCCTGGTCTTTACATGATTTCCTATAAGCATTAATTCCTATCAGTACAACCAATCACAGGCCAATGCACTTCCATATGAAGACAAAGATCAATAGTTCTTGGTGCTGGCAATTTTCAGTGCAGAGCCCATAGCTTTTGGTTTGACTGCTTTTGGTGCAAGATCTGATAAGTGTGCTGCTGCAGGTGAAAGTTAAATAGAAGGGGATGGTTCAGGTTTTAGGTTAGCTCACTTTTAGAATGAGAGTTTTAGGGGGGTCAGTTAAGGATTGGTTTTGAGCTCAGGTTTAAAAAAAGAGTTACATTTTAAAATACATTTACGTGTTAAAGCAGGACTCCCCCCACCCTTAAGGCTGGGTTCACACTAGTCCGACATATGTTCGATTTTCAATGAACGGGGATCCGACTTGGATCCCCGCCAATTCTGGACATTGTGTTTGGTTTGAAGCTTGAGGGGGAACACCACGCCAAATTTTAAATAAAAAACCGGCATGGGTTCCCCCTCCAAGAGCATACCAGGCCCTTTGGTCTGGTATGGATTTTAAGGGGAGCCCCCTACGCCGAATAAACAGCATAGGGGTCCCCCCAAAATCCACACCAGACCCTTATCCAAGCAGGCAGCCCGGCTGGACTGGACTGTGACGTCATAAGGGGCGGGATCACCGGGTGACATCACCCGGTGACCATGCCCCATGCCTATATAAGTCGTTGCGCACCGCGCACACGGCATTAAAGCGGGAGAGAGCGTTGTGTCAACATCGGAACAAGAGAAGAGGGTAGAAGACTGGGCCAACGCTAGTAAAAGAGCTGGAAGAAGATAGCGGAGGAACCCGGCAGAAGGCACCGGAGAGCGGGAGAAGAGAGCGGAGAAGTCAGAAGGTGACCCCCAAAGTCGGAAGACCCCCGAAGTCAGAAGAAGACCCCTGGAGCTGCCTAATAAATTACTTTAAAAAGTGTGTTTTTTTTATTGACACTTTTCCTCTAGGTCAGGGATATGCAATTAGTGGACCTCCAGCTGTTGCAAAACTACAAGTCCCATCATGCCTCTGCCTCTGGGTGTCATGCTTGCTGCTGTAAGAGTCTTGCTATGCCTCATGGGACTTGTAGTTTGGCAACAGCTGGAGGTCCGCTAATTGCATATCCCTGCTCTAGGTGAATGGGTAGGGGTACGATGTATTATTAAAGGGGGCTCCCGGATTCCGATAAGCCCCTCGCCCGAAGACCCCGACAACCAATGGGCAGGGTTGTCGGGAAGAGGCCCTTGTCCTCATCAACATGGGGACAGGGTGCTTTGGGGTGGGGGGCCGCTCCCCTGCCCCAAAGCACCCACCCCCCATGTTGAGGGCATGCGGCCTGGTACGGTTCAGGAGGGGGCGGCTCACTCATCCCCACCCCCTTTCCTGACCTGCCAGGCTGCGTGGTCGGATAAGGGTCTGGTATGGATTTTGGGGGGACCTCCATGCCGTTTTTTCGGCGTAGGGGGTTCCCCTTAAAATCCATACCACACCGAAGGGCCTGGTATGCTCTTGGAGGGGGAACCCATGGCGGTTTTTTATTAAAAATTTGGCGTGGAGTTCCCCCTCAAGATCAGCAGAGCACAAGTCTCATGCCAAAGTCGGAGCATGCAAGATGGTGTTCCGACTTTGATCCGACTTCAATGATAGTCAATGGGCTGAAGTAGGACCAAAGTCGGACCAAAGTAGTACAGGGAGCATTTTCAAAGTCGGACCGACATGTGCCGGACCAGTTAACACAGCTCCCATAGGGAAACATTGATTTTCACACGTCATTCGACATGAGCTCCCAATGTCGGAGCGTTTGTCACACGAGTTTGAACCCAGCCTAATACCTATTCTGACTAATCTGTGTAAGGAAGATCTGTAAACATGAAAACCCAAAAATTCCTGTACAATCACTAAAACCCAACTTGAGCAATCCTTATATCTTCTGCCGTTTACACCGACATGTATTCCCACACCCTAATTTTATCTTATTAACAAAATGCAGAACAGCTTATATTATATACTGTATAAACCCCCAATGTGAATACTGTTTAATTCTAGATATATATGAAAATAAATATAAATAAATACATTAAAAAAAACGAAATTTAAATTATTATCCTGTGTGCCAGAAAATACTGTATATACACTCTTCTTCAACATAGCTGACAATTGCACATCAAATGGTTGATGTGCAATTAACAAAACCAAACTAAAACAATCCTATTATCTAAGGCTGCTGCTCACATTGTTCGCACACCCTAATGCCGCGTACACACGATCGGAAATTCCGACAAGAAAATTCCGATGTGAACTTTTGGTCGAAAATTCCGACCGTGTGTAGGCTCCATCTGACTTTTCCTGTCGGAATTTCCGCCAGCAAAAATTTGAGAGCTGGTTCTCAAATTTTCCGACGGAAAAAATTCCAATCGGAAACTCTGATCGACTTTAGCAATTCCGACGCGCAAAATTCCGACGCATGCTCGGAAACAATTGGACGTATGCTCGGAAGCATTGAACTTAATTTTTTCGGCTCGTCGTAGTGTTGTACGTCACCGCGTTCTTGACGGTCGAAAGTTCAGAGAACTTTTGTGTGACCGTGTGTATGCAAGCCAAGCTTGAGCGGAATTCCGTCGGAAAAACCATCCAAGGTTTTTCCGACTGAAAGTCCGATCGTGTGTACGCGGTATAAGCATATCTTAATAACAAAGTGCAGTGCAAGTGCACCGCATAAACCCCCATTGTGAATGCTGATTCTAGAAGAAAATAAATACATAAAAAAACAAAAAGGAAATTATTATCCTGCTTGCTGGCAAATATCCACACTCCTCATCAAAATAAGTGACGATTGCACATCAAGTGATTATATATACACTGTATATATAATATATGTGTGTGAAAAATAAAAATAAGCAAAATATAGTCCAAAATTATTCAAGAACAGTTCTTCCTTCCTCAAATCTGTGCTCTAATAAAGATACATTTCAGTCCACATAAGTGAATAATCCATGCTCTCCCATCTTTTACACTTTGCTCTCACTTTCTATTATGACCTATAAGATCAAATAGGTCAAATGTAGCCTTTCCCTTTAACCACTTCCCCCTGGGTTGACATTATATGACATCCTGGAATAGAAAGAGTCCAAATGGCTGCACACCCAAGCGTTAATCTCAAAAAATCAACTTTATTGTGTAAATATATTAAAGGCACCACAGATATGCCGACAGGGGCATACCTATGGTGCTTTTAGTATATTTACACAATAAAGTTGATTTTTTTGGCAGCCATATGGACTCTTTCTATTTGAAGTATTACAGCTACAACTGGACTAGCACCCCACAACCTGTGCCATTTCACCTTGGAGCAGTGGGAAAATATGACATCCTGGGGTTTACATGGTTGTACCGAGCTACAGGCATCATCCTGGTATCAAAATTTGCCACCTACGATGCTCTTTCATGTTGTAGTTATTCGAGGGCTATACAGCCACTCAATCACTTCTACAGGTGACAGAAGGGGGTGCCCACCCCCTTGCCGCCACTGCCTTTCCCAGTCTCTATGCTCTGATCAGGGACCCATCTAATTGGCAGAATCCTCTGGAGTGAACTGACATTGTTCCTCCCTCTCTGTGAGGTCAGAAACGTAAAGCGACCGGGATTTTGTCACTTCCAGTTTTGGTTCTTTGTTTACTGGCCTGTTACCGGCCAATGAAGCAGCCAGTCAGATTGATTTGGGTCTGATCAGCTGCACTGGAGGCAAGAGAAGAGATCTGGGGTCTAATAGACCCCAGATCTCTCCATGAAGCAGACCTGTCACAGCCCATGCTATCACAGGGAATGTTGTTCATCCCTTGTGATAGCAATAAAATTGATAAAAAATTAAAGGGACAGTATAAAAAAAAAGATTTTAATAAAAAAATGTGTCCCCCGTGCTCATTTGAAATGTGAACACATACACAAGTCCTTCACTCATTTGTAAATGGTGATCACATCACACTTGAGGTATCGTCATGAAGGTCAGAACCAGAGCAATAATTCTAGCCCAAAACCTCCTGTATCTCTAAACTTGTGTTTGCGTGCAATCAATTAAAGTGTATTTTTCCCATAAAATTGTGTTTGAAAAACCTTCTGCACAAATGTGACATAAAAAAAATCGCAATGCCCACCATTTTATTTTCTAGGACCTCTGCTTAAAAATATATATAATGTTTGGGGGTTCTAAGTAATTTTCTAACCAAAAAGGCTTGTTTCTTCATGTATGTGAGAAGGTTCAGAATTGGTCCGGTAGGGAAGTAGTAAAAGTAGTATTAAACCCAAAAGCAAACCTTTATTATATTGAAGGTCAACAATTCTTACATGTAATACTGCATGTGTTTTCTTGTTTAGGCTATTTTTATCTGGTGATTCAGCCAGCAAGTCTGTTTCTCAAAAGCTCAAGCTCTCCAGCAGAAAGTATCAGTTGACATGGATGAGACAAATCAAACACTTGCAGGAGTGGTTGAAATGACCAGCTTATAATTATTCATGTAAATTTTTTATTTCAAAAGTTTAACACCCTCCTCCCCCCAGATTGACGATGTTCCTGTCCGCTGTGCCTCCTGTTCTCATTCATTCAGAGTTGTGTCTCATTAATACAGGAGATGTTTTGCTGCCTAGATCACCAAGTGAAAACAGAGGGAAAAAGCCCCCCCCCCCCAAAAAAAAAAACCTGATGCAGCCACATCTAATGATTGGCAAGCTGCAATATATTACATTTTTGGTTTTGTGTTTAATACCGCAGTTTTGTGCCTGGGGTCTGGTGCGTTTCTGTTCAATTCAGGTCTAAATGGTTGCCTGAATTTGCACCTGAACCGGACCCAAAAATGCACAGGACCTTTTTGGAATGTGCTCTGTGGTAGCCCCGGGCCAGTGTGAACCAGCTCCATTGAGAGCCGGTCACACTCGCCTGTCATGTGAATTGGATGCGCTGAAATGCGCATCCAATTCGCACATATGTAAACCTGGCCTTTCAACTTCAAACACCTCTTCAAGCAAAATGTCTCTATATACATACTCCTCCATCTCCTTCTTCTAATGGCTCAAAATAAAAAATAAAACCATCATAGTGCTTTATGTCTTAAACAATTTAATCTTTTATTAAAACTATTAAAATGCACTGATATCTGCTGCACAACAGAATAACCACATTTAATCCTACCCACTTATGAAAAAACAGGCATTACGTTTTATTTTGTAGTCTCTATTGGAATCCCTTGTGACAGGGTGACTGTGCGGAAGCACAACTGGTTGATGGTTTTTACACTATAACAGAAAATACCTGAATACGGATCTTCATAGCAACATCACAACTTAATAATTCACTGAAAGCTGCAGTTTTACAAATATTTTAATACACAAGTTCAAAATCTATTTTAACTAGGTCTTGGTACCTTAAACCCCCATACAAAAACGACCACACCTACAGCTATTGTACTGATTATGCTGACTTCATCACATCTAGGCTTGTGATTTATGTATCATGAACCCTGAAAGGACAGCTGAGCCTTTGACAATGCCAACATGTACTGTGACATACTGAAGCAGAGCATGATCCCCTCCCTTCAGAATACTGGTCTGCAGGGCAGTATTCCAACATGATAATGACCCCAAACACACCTCCAAGATGACCACTGCCTTGCTAAAGAAGCTGAGGGTAAATGTGATGGACTGGCCAAGCATGTCTCCAGACCTAAACCCTATTGAGTATCTGTGGGGCATCCTCAAATGAAAGGTGGAGGAGCGCAAGGTCTCTAACATCCACCAGCTCTGTGATGTCGTCATGGAGGAGTGGAAGAGGAACCAGTGGCAACCTGTGGAATTTTGGTGAACTACATGCCCAAGAGGGTTAAGGCAGTGCTGGAAAATAATGGTGGCCACACAAAATATTGACACTTTGGACCCAATTTGGACAGTTTTACTTAGGGGTGTACTCACTTTTGTTGTCAGTGGTTTAGACATTAATGGCTGTGTGTGGAGTTATTTTGAGGGGACAGCAAATTTACACTGTTATACAAGCTGTACACTCACTACTTTACATTGTAATAAAGTGTAATTTCTTCAGTGTTGTCAAATAAAAAGATATAATAAAATATTTACAAAAATGTGACTCCAAGATGGACGCTTAACTCTGGAGCTCCGCTTGTCAACAAAACAATACTCCTGCGCTCTGATGTTTTGGTGTATGCGGGGCGTCTCGATCATTCCTCAGTAAACAGGCAACACTTTAGGAATCTTGCAGCCCTCCTCAGAACTATGGGTGTTCATACAACTGTAAAAAAGCAAAAAACAGGAGGGCGCACCGACCTAGTGTATTACCAGATAAAATCTTTATTAAAATGTATAAAAACAGCAATGGTCCTACTCACAAGCAGAGCGTTAAAATGAGCTTTTTCTAGTGACCAGCCTGAATCATAGGACGACTGAAGTCAAAACTCGATGACCAGAGAGATAGATGGTACCTCAAATGTGCTGGATGGCTGACGCGTTTCCGGGGCGCACCCCTTTCTTCAGAGCCTACACAGCTTGTGGTATCCTATTCTCATGGATAACCCCACACATATAGATATACACACACTCATGTCCACCAAGGAGGCCCCGACCCGTCTTCCCCACCCCAATAGGCCCCGCCCCTACAAACTCCACCCCCAAAGGTGTGTCTTATGATTAACCCATAGGGGTGAATCAGAAATTAGATATAATTAGACATGCTATGTGACACCAAATGTGCACTAGAGTAAAACAAATCATTTCACATCATAGATACATATAGGATAGTGGTGGATAAAAGTTCAAATTCAAAGGACCAGTATGCCACTAATGATCAAAATACTCCTAGCAAACTTGCACCCAAACCCCCACTGATCCCGCATCACAGGGTGACCAGGTAAGCTAGTAGTATACAACAGATATGTAACAAGCATCTAATTGTGCCCGAACAAACCGCTTACCTCCGCTTGTCAGCCTGAGGTAACTACAGCCATCACAGCCCACCGGCGCTACTGCGAGCCCTGCGAACCACCACTAGATCCCTGAACTGCCGAAGAACATCCCGGTGATGCCCAGGAATCGTAAAAAGCCGCTACAGCCCCAGAAACTGGACAGCTTCTTCGGAGCAGCAATGAGGGGAATGCAGCAAAATGGCGGCGGAGGCGGAGCGCGAGTCTCACCTCACGCAATGCAGCTAGGAGAGCTGAACACAGGCCGCGGCCCAACATCCGACGCCATCCGCTCGGCTAATGCACACAGCGCATCTTCCTCTGGGACAGCTAGCCCTACAACGCGCAGCCCTGCCAAATCGAGGCCCCGGAGGGACTCCCCAACCAGGCCGCAGCCGGATCCCAGCATGGAGGTAAGCGGGCCGCAATCTAACGGCACAGACCAGCGAAAACAGGGGGGGACCCCATATCAGAATTCCCCACTGCAGACAGGCCAGTATCTGACACCATGTTGAAGGATATGCTCCTTTCCCTGAGAACCTCCCTGCAGTCAGATATATATAACGGGATCACTGCATGCCAAAAAGAAGTGCAAGCCATGGGACAAAGGGTCCATGTTATTGAAGCTAAAGTGGAAGAACATACTTCTGCATACAACGTGATGGTGGAAGCCCACAAGGCACAGGGGGAGGAAATAGTTTGGCTCAAAGACAAGATGGCGGACCTTGAAGACAGGTCCAGGAGAAACAACCTTAAACTGAGGGGTTTTCCCTGAAAATGTTCCCCCTACACAGCTCCTCCAATATACCCAGACTCTGTTTTCCACATTGCTGCCAGAGGCAACAGCACAGGATCTCATCATTGATAGAATCCATAGAGTTCCTAAACCTTCGTTCCTCCCTGATGAGGTTCCCCGGGATGTATTGATGAGGGTACATTTTTTCCATATTAAAGACCGCATACTACAAGCGTCACGTACTCCAGGGAACGTTCCGCCACAATACGCCAACATCAGGATGCTACCTGACTTGTCTAGACACACTCTCCAGCGCAGACGCAACCTGCTCACTGTAACCAAAGCATTGAGGAATCATAATATCCCGCACAAGTGGAAATATCCCGCCACTCTTGTCATCACCCACAATGGGGCTAATGTCTCCGTATCCAAGCTTGAAGAAGGGCTGCATACTCTACGCCAATGGGGTATTCTCCCGGAACAAGTTCCTCAATCTCACTCCCCTGCGGGCATACAGCCACTGCAGAATGACTGGCAGGTAGTGTCCCGCAAGAAGTCTGGTAAGAAAAAAGCCGGTGAAGCACAATAAATGCTTATAGTCAATACTCAGTTTATCTCAGGTGTACAGGTACCACAGTGAGGTACCACCTTTACACCCTCCTTTCTGCACTAGCAGCTACGTCTGCCCGAGGATCAGTTTATGGATCCATTTCTTATAGAAGAACAGTTATATCTATTTCTTTTTCTCTTTTATATCCGTTACTGCTCTCCCTTTTTTCCTATTTTTCTTTTTGATATACACAGAGACGCTCAATGTTTACTGACAGCTGAAACTGAAGAACATACAAGGCTACTCTCATCATATCATCGCCAAGATGAACCTAACCAAACAACATCACCCTGGACGCGTAAGTGCCTACCCAGTTTCATCATACATACTATCACCCATCTAACACATGACAATTAAACTACTATCTATTAACGCCTGGGGTCTTAACCACCCAGCAAAACGCTTCTCCATGTGGAGGGAGGCCTGCGCGCAGGGTGCTGACATACTCTGTGTGCAGGAAATGCATTTTCAAAAGGATGCAGCCCCAAATTGTTCACACAAGGACTACCCTTTCGTATACACGGCTTGCACACCTAACAACAAAAAGGGAGGAGTCCTTATGGCCATCAAAAACTCACTCTCATTCCAACCGAAGAATATTGTTCTTGATGATGGAGGCAGATACATAATCCTCACAGGAGATATCAACTCCAAACCCTACACGATTGTTTCAGTGTATGCCCCTAACACTCACCAACTCCGCTTTCTGAGGAAAATCTTTACCAAAGCACAAAATATGAAATATGGCAACCTCTTGATCTGCGGTGACTTTAACGTAACATCAGACCCGCTACTGGATACTACCTCTGGCAAAACCAGGCACTGCCTATCTCTACAACCCATGTTGCACAAGATGGAACTCTATGACGCATGGAGATCCCTCCACGCCAACGAACGTGACTATACCTTTTTCTCGAACAGGCACAGTTCCTATTCTCACATAGACATGTTCCTGGCCGATAAATGGTTTCTACAAAACATAGAAAAAACAAACATACACGATATTACATGGTCCGACGATGCTGCTATCTCTATGTCCATTACAGAAAAGGGTGTCTCCCCTTCTACCCCCATCTGGCGATGTAACACTAGGGTTCTTCAAGAACCACTTCTTCAAAAGTCTATAGCCCAACACCTTACAAATTACTTTGCAGAAAATGCTACATCTGTCGCTGACCCAAACGTTCTGTGGAATGCACACAAAGCCTACATTAGAGGGATATTAATCCAAATTGGTGCTAGAGAAAAAAAAAACACACGCACTCACTTAACACAACTATTGCTGACATACAAAATTTTGAATCCCTGAATAAGCAATCACCATCAGCGTCATTAACTAGTAAGTTGAACGCCCTCAGAGAAAAGCTTAGAGAACTCCTGGCGCACCAATATAATAAACATCTAAGACGCCTGAAACTCTTGCACTACGCCAACGCAGACAGAGCAGGTAAATATTTAGCGAATAGACTCAAGGCAATTCGCTCCAAAACTAGAATACAATACCTAAAACACCCCTCCACATCACAAACAATTATTAACCCCCAAGACATAGCCAATCAATTTGCTGACTACTACAGTTCACTCTACAACCTCCATAGGGACTCCAATACTCCTCAACCGACAGTAGAAAAGATACAAACATTCTTGCACGCATTAAAACTTCCATCCCTTTCCCAAATACAACTGGAGGACCTCAACAGCCCGATAACAGCACTAGAAATAGAAAACATAATTCATTCTTTACTAAACGGGAAATCTCCAGGTCCAGATGGCTTTTCCAATGAATACTTTAAAACATTTAAACAGGTACTCTCTCCCCACATGTCCAAAGTCTTCACAAAAGCCACTGAATCAACGACACTCCCGTGAGAAATGCTAAAAGCACACATAGTCACACTTCCCAAACCAGGAAAGGAACCCAATATACCAGATAACTTCAGACCCATTTCACTCTTGAATACTGACACCAAAATATACGCAAAACTACTGGCTAAAAGACTTACGCATATAATACCACTAATTATCAAAAAAGACCAGATGGGCTTTGTGAAGGGGAGACAGACCTCTGACGCTACGAGGAGAATCATCAATGTGATACATCAGGCTGAAAGATCTCGAACGCCTTCCCTGCTGCTCTCTATTGACGCAGAGAAGGCGTTCGACAGGGTCCATTGGACTTACATGGAAATGGTTCTGGAAAAGTTTGGGTTTAAAGGATCAATATTGAAGGCTATTCTATCCCTCTACTCCTGCCCATCTGCCCAGGTATACTCTGCAGGCCTACTGTCTAAGACCTTCGATATTTCAAACGGGACTAGACAGGGTTGTCCCCTGTCACCAACTATCTTTAATCTTATGATAGAACCACTAGCTGAAGCAATCAGATCACAACCCTCGATTACGGGCTTCCAGTTTGGTTCCAACATGCACACCATTAATCTATTTGCGGATGATGTAATCCTGATCCTGACTAACCCACTACAGTCCTTAAGAGAGGCGCATAAAATTCTGACAACATTTGGGGACATCTCCTACTACAAGGTCAACTTCACAAAATCCCTTATTCTAGACCTAGGAGTACAGTCTCAAGAGAAACGATCTCTTCAAAACCAATTGCCATATACTTGGAGCACAGGTAGTATCACCTACTTGGGTATTTCGCTCACTAGTAAAATATCTGCCCTCACCAAAACTAACATGACTCCACTGGTAACTAAACTGGAAGCCCAACTCAAGGATATCTCAAGAACTGAAATTTCATGGATGGGTAGAATATCTGCATACAAAATGTTGATATTACCGCAAATCTTATATGTGTTCCGCACCCTACCTATACATATTCCTATTCATTTCCTCAATAGCCTCGCAAGTATGGGTTGGAAGTACATATGGAAGGGAAAAAGAGCTAGATGCTCCATAAATAACTTGACTTCACACAGAAAAGCAGGTGGGGCGGGTCTAGCAGACATTTATGATTACTTCTGGCCAGTGCGCCTTGACCAGATCAAATTCTGGATTCAAAAATCCGACATACCTTTATGGGTTGGCATAGAAACGAACTTATCCCCAACGAAAGATCTTACCCAATTACTCCTAGGCGACCGCTGGATTCCATGGAACATTACTACTCTCCCGCCCCCCATGCAGGCATCATTGAGAGCCTGGAGACTCATTTTAGATAAACAACACAAAGACGTACAAACAATAGACTTCGACCTTCCCCTGACTCTATTGGAATCCAAGATTCCAATGCTGGATGTCCCAGACATGAACAATAAGGGCATATATCACATATCGGACCTCTATAAAGGCCCAAAACTCAAAACCATGGAACAAATCATGACACAATACAGGATCCCCACAACCGGCACTTACAAATGCCTCAGAATTACACACTTCTTGAGATGTCAGACCCCCCCACTAGTGTCAGTGCCGATCAAAATCTGGCAGTTCTACTCCAAAGCAAAACTAGACTCAAAGGGCATTTCCTTTTTCTATAACCTAATTCATGACAGAATAACGTTCAACAAGACAGCAGCAATGCAAAAATGGGAAGTAGATTTGGGTGACACATTCTCGGGCACGCAATGGCACCGTGCCTTTATAGAAATACACAAATCTTCCCATTGTGTAAAACACTGGGAACTAATGATCAAGATAGCAAATAGATGGCACTATACTCCCTTCCGACTTGCCACATACTTTCCGGGAACGTCATCGAGCTGCTGGAGGGAATGTGGGCACGTAGGTAACCTACTTCATATGTTCTGGCATTGTCCTAGCATAAGAAGTCTATGGAACCAGGTTTTCCAACTGATCTCCTCCATGACTGGCATACTATCACAGCCCGATCCAGCTTTAGCGCTACTACACCTAAACATAGACAAATTTCCGCAAACTTTTAGACCAGTCGTAACACACATACTACTAGAAACGCGCTTGCTGATATTGCACAATTGGAAATCAAATACAGCTACGAACATTTCTGAAGTTATGGCAGCAGTTCATAGAAATTATACCTTTGAATGCCTTTTAGCAATCAACTCCCTATCGTGTAAAAAATTTGATGATGACTGGGCTATTTGGCCCAAGTCCCATTGTTAAACTGTATACTTATCACCACTGTATATCACTTACTGTGTATATCTCTCTCTATAACCCCTTATTTTATATTTTACCCTTTATTTATTTATTATCTGTTACCTGCAAAATTCTTTAATAAAAATTTATTGAAACAAAACAAAAAAAAGAATAACATTAAGCCCACGTTCACACTGGGGCTGAACTCGCACGATTTCACTCCCGCTGGCAGTCCCGATTTCAGCCACGATTTCAAAGACATCTGAAACAGATGTCAATGTAAATCACGGCTGAAATCGCAAAAAGTAGTGCAGAAACTACTTTTTGAAATCGGTGCAGCGCCGCAGATGCGGCGTCGCACCGATTAGGACGGTGCCATTGCCCGCAATTTGCGGCAAATTTCGCCGATTTGACATGCGATTTGACGTCAAATCGCATGTCAAATCGCGCCAGTGTGAACCAGGGCTTAGGCAATGTTTAATCTGTATTATATAAATCCTTCTAGTCCTTTACAAATTCAACTAAACGTGCATATCCACCTCCACTGACATGAAATAGGTGATCATTTCCATAATAATATACACTATATATAGTTCTCTATATGTTTTATATACATTTTCTGAATAGTAGAAAATACATGTGTGTTTTTTTTTGTTGCATAGATCAAGGAGAGCTATTTACAGCATTTAGACTGAAATTGTTTAACAGGACTTTTCATTTCTAACAGTGGCCAGCGGAGGCAGTGTTTGCCTTTAGAACGCACACAAAAAATATAAGCCTTAGTAATGAGAAATGTGCAGAAATTAGCATTGATTAGGATGCAGAAATGTAGAAATGAGCACATGGAAATGCCTTAGTAGTTCTACACCCACTCTGTTTAGTAAGATTAGACATACAAGGCAGCAATCAGTGCAAGAGATATTTTGTTTCTACACACATGTAAAATGACAGTTTGTTAAATAAACTGATTTTCCCTAGCAAGGACATATGGTTGACAAATTGAAGCCACAAATCACAGTAATTAATATTATTATGTAATGATTTTACAAAAGCAGGGCATGCTAAACTGTTATTTTTCCAATAACAGAAAAGAGGACACTGCAAATCCTAATCCTAAACACACAGAGTTAACCAGATTTGCTTATGAGCTGAGCTTTATCTGCCCTTTTCAGGAAATTAAACTTCTGTCTGGTCTACCACAGAACATTACGGATCTTTATCTGTAAATTGAAGCGGTGTATGTAGCGTCTGCACAATCTGATTCTCACAGGTCTAATAAAATCCTTGTCAAAACATATTAGTGTCATAATGCCCTTAATAATATTTTATGGGTAACTCAATATCTGAGTACAACCTGCTTCACATAATAAAAAAAAAGTTTTCATTTCATATTGATTACTTGTTATGATATTTTTTGTCATTTAAAGGGTAACTCCACTTTCTTGGGGAATTCTTTCCACATACAAGATGGCAACAGTTTATTATCCAATTTGTATGCGGCCATAGCACAAAGTGCTGCTGTGTCCATCTGATGCAGGAGTCTCTCCTGTCTGATTGAGGCCTTCAAGATGCATACATATTTTTGTTTAATTTGTCTTCTCTGCCCTAATAGGAGAACTCTGAATAAGCCTTTTCAGACTGAAAGTACTGAACAAGCAGGTGCAGCTGCAGACAATTAGTGAAAAGCTCTTTATTAATAATATGCATAACCACAATGGACCAGGTCTGATACGAGCATCTAATCTCGTAGCATAAACAATGGAGACTCTTTCTTTCTCCTTTATGCATTACACATCTGGTAATATATCTGCCCTGTCAAATAAGATCAATGCCTGGGACCGCTACTTTAGTTATTCATTAGGCACTCACTGAAAAAAAGCAGTGTTATAAAAAAGATTTACTTCAAAAACTCAGAATATAAAAAAAATAAAAAAATGTAAATAATGCAGCTCAAATATAAAGACACCTTCATCATTTTAATTTTGGTGCCTTTAAATACAGATTCATCTTCTCAGTAATTATATAGCAGGCATTCTGTTTCCTGCGCCTGTGATCAGTGATATGGTGCAACGAGGATGCTGCCTATATTTAGCATGTTTCTACTACATATGCATCATTTTATTCACACACTGCTGGTACATCTGCTGTTTACTACATTAAGGTGACAAGCTAGTGGTACTGGAACAAGAAATAGCTTATGTTATCTCTCCCTAATGCCGTATTACTCATGAAGCTCTGATAATTATTCAGTTCTCTTCTATGCAGCTTTTCCTCTGCAGTGTAGCGTGGGTAGCGTGTTCTGCAGAGCAGATCTGCCCCACCCTTCATTCATTCACCAGTGCATGCAATTCCGGTCACTGCCTTTTTCCATAAATGTCTTTCTCAATTCTGTGCCCCAAATAAGCAAAAAAAAAAAACAAAAAAAAAACAACAACACTGCATCTGCTCTATGAAAATATGTTTGCCGTGGCACAGTCTTCAGCCCTATTTTAACACTATTTTTACTCCATATAAATATTCATGTTTTCTACAGTGCAAACCAATCCAATGTCATGTTGACATATCCAATGGGCTTAATGTTATGCTGCCTCATTGAGCAAAATCATACATGCATTTGGGAAATCACAACGGGGGGGGGAGGATGAGGCGAGGAATAATACGACCTTGCCCCTAACCTGATTACAGTTTGCTGCGAACTTGGCACAGGCACTGCAGTGGATTTTTGGCTGGGGTGTTTAGCAAATGTTTTAAGAGTTAAGTAAGAGGAAAAAATAGACACAGCATCTAAGCAGTGATCTGGAAAGCAAACCTGAATTACAAAGCAGCTCTAGCTTGTGTTCCTAAGTACTGTCTGCTAGGTTCACAAGTTCAGGACAGTATTATATTTAGTATAATCCTCATAGGACATATCCTCCATTAGAGAAATTACAACAGCAAGAAAAACGATGTATGAAGATGATTGTCTACTTCAGATGGTTTTATTTGGTATAATATTTTTTTCTTGGTAAGAAGAAAGTACATGTCTTTAATATGTGAGTCACAGCCCTGCAAGTGCTCTTTGATGTACATATACTGTATATTCCCAATAAATATTATATTTGCCTGCAAATTTTTTTCTTGCAATTAAACTTTGAGTACTCCTATTCTTTAAATAACACTCCTTCCCCCCAGCCAGCATGCACCCAATCCTTATTCTTCCCTGTCTTCCACCTTCATTTTGATCTTCAGCAGTACACACCCCCTTGTTCAACATTTGTTATTCACCCACTGCAGTAGATACAGACTTGTCCTCCAACAGCCACTGTACATACACACCAGATCTCCACCTGTCCCCCACTGCCAGCAGTTCATACTCACCTGTCCTCCACCCTAAGCCACAGCTGTACTTACTCACCTCTCCTCCACTCCCATCGTTATGCATTCATCTGCCCTGCACTTGTCCCCACCCCCAGCTGTACATACTCACCTGTCCTCCACCCTAAGCCACAGCTGTACTTACTCACCTCTCCTCCACTCCCATCGTTATGCATTCATCTGCCCTGCACTTGTCCCCACCCCCAGCTGTACATACTCACCTGTCCTCCACCCTAAGCCACAGCTGTACTTACTCACCTCTCCTCCACTCCCATCGTTATGCATTCATCTGCCCTGCACTTGTCCCCACCCCCAGCTGTACATACTCACCTGTCCTCCACCCTAAGCCACAGCTGTACTTACTCACCTCTCCTCCACTCCCATCGTTATGCATTCATCTGCCCTGCACTTGTCCCCACCCCCAGCTGTACATACTCACCTGTCCTCCACCCTAAGCCACAGCTGTACTTACTCACCTCTCCTCCACTCCCATCGTTATGCATTCATCTGCCCTGCACTTGTCCCCACCCCCAGCTGTACATACTCACCTGTCCTCCACCCTAAGCCACAGCTGTACTTACTCACCTCTCCTCCACTCCCATCGTTATGCATTCATCTGCCCTGCACTTGTCCCCACCCCCAGCTGTACATACTCACCTGTCCTCCACCCTAAGCCACAGCTGTACTTACTCACCTCTCCTCCACTCCCATCGTTATGCATTCATCTGCCCTGCACTTGTCCCCACCCCCAGCTGTACATACTCACCTGTCCTCCACCCTAAGCCACAGCTGTACTTACTCACCTCTCCTCCACTCCCATCGTTATGCATTCATCTGCCCTGCACTTGTCCCCACCCCCAGCTGTACATACTCACCTGTCCTCCACCCTAAGCCACAGCTGTACTTACTCACCTCTCCTCCACTCCCATCGTTATGCATTCATCTGCCCTGCACTTGTCCCCACCCCCAGCTGTACATACTCACCTGTCCTCCACCCTAAGCCACAGCTGTACTTACTCACCTCTCCTCCACTCCCATTGTTATGCATTCATCTGCCCTCCACTTGTCCCCACCCCCAGCTGTACATACTCACCTGTCCTCCACCCTAAGCCACAGCTGTACTTACTCACCTCTCCTCCACTCCCATCGTTATGCATTCATCTGCCCTCCACTTGTCCCCACCCCCAGCTGTACATACTCACCTGTCCTCCACCCTAAGCCACAGCTGTACTTACTCACCTCTCCTCCACTCCCACCGTTATGTATTCATCTGCCCTCCACTTGTCCCCACTCCCAGCTGTACATACTCACCTGTCCTCCACCCTAAGCCACAGCTGTACTTACTCACCTCTCCTCCACTCCCACCGTTATGTTTTCATCTGCCCTCCACTTGTCCCCACCCCCAGCTGTACATACTCACCTGTCCTCCACCCTAAGCCACAGCTGTACTTACTCACCTCTCCTCCACTCCCACCATTATGTATTCATCTGCCCTCCACTTGTCCCCACCCCCAGCTATACATACTCACCTGTCCTCCACCCTAAGCCACAGCTGTACTTACTCACCTCTCCTCCACTCCCATCGTTATGCATTCATCTGCCCTCCACTTGTCCCCACCCCCAGCTGTACATACTCACCTGTCCTCCACACTCATCTTATGCTGCCACTGTGCCATCAAATGCTGCCAGTGTTCCCAGTGTGCCCATCAAATGCTGCCAGTGTACCATCATATGCTGCCAGTGTGCCCATCAAATGCTGCCAGTGTGCCCATTAAATGCTGCCAGTGTGCCCTTAAATGCCGCCAGTGTGACCCCCGCCCCCACGAGCATGGGTCCTTCATGCGTCTCCTGCTATCCTTATCTCCCGTCCTCTCCTCCTGATAGGCGTCCAATAGCGGCACCTGTCGTTTCAGCCAATCAGGTGACAGGTAACAGATCCGAGCACCTGATTGGCGGAAAGGTGGTTGAATATTCGCTTTTCTAACACAGATGGGTGAACTGCAAGCGCCAAGCATGGCGCTCACTGTTTACCTTTTTTGATGCCTATTAGAGCCTACGGCTCTAATCAGGTGCTTCAAAAATACCCCCCACCGCTGAAATTCAGGCACCCGGTGCCTGAAAATGGGCCAGGCGCCTGAACAGGGGGTAGTTGCGGTGGCCATGGATAGATTCATGCAATGTATGAATCTATCCATTGGGCATAGAGGGTGCAGCTGGAGAGAGGGGGCGGCGCCCATCCACCCTTATGGATGCACCGCCACTGGTGCAAAATCTGGTGCAGCTGTGCATGGTAGCCAATCAGCTTCTAACTTTAATTTGTTCAATTAAGCTTTGGCAATAAAAACTGGTTTCTATGTAGAGCTGCACCAGATTTTGCACTAGTAAATCAACCCCATTGTATTATATATTATTGCCATTTTCTTGCAGGAGGGGTTCTCTTAATGGTTTGGTGTCTATGGCAGCAGGATTATAGGTGTATAAGCTTCACAATGTATAAATTGTGACCACTTTTTACAAAAAAAAAAAAAAATGTCCTGTTTGTTCTGCTTCTTGACATTTGGGGCTAAAGTCAGCAAGAAATCTGCAGGAAAAAGTGGGTGCAGGGGATATTGAGAGGACTCTGTACATCGGAAAAATAAAAAGCAATCCCCATGTTACCTTCAATAGCACATTATACTATTAGAATTTTTGAAGAATTACTGTACCTAATGCAGGGGCAGAGATTCTACAAAAGAATTCATGTGCAGTATGATGTGTAAATACATCCTTGAATATTGCTGGTGGAAAGATAGGTTTCTCGTATCTATTTTACAAACAACTTTTTTTCTCCCATGCTCTAAGTTTATAATGAACAAAATGGTTGTTTTGAATACGAAAATAATTCCTAGTTTGTAAAAGTCTGTATCTTCATTGGGCACCCATAATTATAAACAGTGGTGACTGGTGCTCAATATTTTTGGGGGGCGGCAAATCAACGTCAACCCCCCTGCACGTTCAGGAGTCAGATGGGAAGGCAGTGAGCTCCGCCCCCCACAGGAGACGGACAGGAAGATGGTTCTGTACCCAGAGCCCACTCTTTATTATTGCAAATTAGACCCCTTTTACACTGAGGTGTTTTCCAGGTGTTTTTAGCACTAGAAATAGCGCCTGAAAGCCGCCGCCAATTCATTCCAGAGTAACTTTTCACATTGGGGCGGTGCGCTTGCAGAACGTTAGAAAAAGTCCTGCAAGCAGCATCTTTGGTGTGGTTTGCGAGCGCTGTATACAACGCTCCCAAAACGCCCTGCCCAGTGAAATGAATGGACATCGCTTCTGAAGTTCTGCAAGTTCCGCAACTAGGGGCGCTTTTAACCCCTTCTGCGGCTGATAGAGGGGGTTAAAGGCACCCCACTAGTGGCCGAAAAGCACCACTAAAATGAGCTGAGCTTTAACGCTAACACTCTGCTCAAAGACCCCAGTGTGAAAGGGGTCTTAGAGCCTCAGGCTCTAATCATGTGCTTAAAAAAAAAAACCCAGTTGAAAGCCATGCATCTGGCACCCTGCATGTAGATTAGAAGCTGGGCGCATGGATTAGGGGGACGCTCCTGCGCCCCGTATGGATGGGCCACAACTGATTATAAACCAGCTCCAAACTTTTCCTTCTGTAATTTTACACTTCTCTGACATACTTAGCTATTCTTCCTAATGTGCTACATGAATATATGATGACATTCTTTTTAAATGTATTTCAATCTATTCTCATGACAGTCTCTTTACCTTTATAATTGCTGCTATTTTTCTTCAGTATTTCAGGATAGATAGTTCCGTTACTTTATTGCAGAATAATCAAGTTAAAAAAGTACCTGTCTAAACCAGCATTATTATTAACATTAATGATTCATGAAAAGATTCATAATACTTGCTATGAGTTAGCAAGATTATATTGGGCTTCCTCTACTTTTATATAGATTTATTCTTATTTAAATGAATTAAACCTGCAATTACCTGACATGTCTTATTATAATTCAGGTCTTTTATAAATTAAGTTACACAACATGCAACTACTGTATGTGGAGAAAAATGAGTGTCACAGAAAGAGATTCAGTCTGTGTTACTGATCCTTATCAATTTATAACACATGATAAGACCATGTGGTTCTATAAATTTCAGCACAATTATGTACTTTCTTGTAACTGAAATGAGTTTAGACTGCAGTTAGCACTACATGCATTCCCATATATATGCATATGAATATACCGTTATCTCAGTGAAGCGCTGTCTTATGATACCGTATGTGATCAAACCTGCGCACAACATAAAATGTATGACAAAACCAACATCAAAATAACAAATTCGATCAATAAAATATTCACTTAAATAACATGCATAATGTCCTTCTTTATATGCAAATGTCATTAATCAATCAGTAAGTGCTGTATAGTCCTCCTGTGTAGTATGTGTGGCTCAAAGAATTAGTGCATATATAAAAACGTGCCAAAGATGTTATTTTTATTTTAATTACCGTATATACTCGAGTATAAGCTGGCCAGAGTATAAGCCGAGGACCTAATTTTACCACAAAAAAATGGGAAAACGTATTGACTCAAGTATAAGCCAAGGGTGAGAATGCAGCAGCTACTGTAAGCGGAAAAGAGGGTCAACAATGCCCATTTGCACGCCTCACTGTGCCCATTGCAACCTCACTGTGCCCATTGCAGTCTCACTGTGCCATACCTCACTGTGCCCATTGCAGTCTCACTGTGCCATACCTCACTGTGCCCATTGCAACCTCACTGTGCCATACCTCACTCTGTGCCATACCTCACTCTGTGCCATACCTCACTGTGCCCATTGCAGTATCACTGTGCCATACCTCACTGCGCCCATAGCAACCTCACTGTGCCATACCTCACTCTGTGCCCTACCTCTCTCTGTGCCCTTTGCAGTCTCACTGTGCCCGAGTACCTGGATTCTTGACAGGCGTCCATTTTTTAAAAAGTCGCGGCTTTCTCCTGGCGTTCCTTTTCGTGATAGGCATTTGACACTGTGTTCCACCTATCATGGAGGTCCTCTCATCCTCAGACTCAGTTTCCCAGCAGACACTGTGTTCAGTGTTCCACCAATCACGGCCATTCTTTCATCCTCGGACAAGAGAAGGTCTGTGATTGGCGGAACACTGAACACAGTGTCTGCTGGGAAACTGAGTCCGAGGATGAGAGGACCTCCGTGATAGGCGGAACACAGTGTCAAATGCCTATCACGGAACGGAACACCAGGAGAAAGCCGCGACTTTTAAAAAATGGACGCCTGTCAAGAAATCAGGTACAAAAAAACACTGACTCGAGTATAAGCCGAGGGGGGCATTTTCAGCCCTAAAAAAAGGGCTGAAAAACTTGGCTTATACTCGAGTATATATGGTAATTCATGCAAATTGATGGATTAATGCACAATCCGTATAATTTACTCATGATTGTTCCACCAACGTTAGTGCTCCTCCCACCACCGACAATATATATATATATATACCCTCACCTCCAGTATTAGACCCAAATTAATGTTATTTCAAATAACGCTTTTCCCTTTAAACCGGGTAGGTGTAAGTTCAGATGTTTTTCCAGATCCAATTATCTTAGGAATTCAATCCATCTCCATCCTCCTTCATCACAACATATTTCTTCCACCAAAACTCCAATGAAGATGGAGTATCATAGTGTAAAACACCTTCCAATAGTACAGTAGTCATTAAAAAGTCACTCACGTTTTAAAGCACAGTATATATCTGATGCACTGCAGACAACAAGCCTCTTTCCCCTTGGGGGTCCTGGTCTCTATGCATTTACAAGATGGCGGATCATAGATTTCCTGTCATGCGGCTTGATGTAATCAGCCCCACCCTACATGTTACATCACTAAACACGCCACTTTATCATCCCCTGATGATTTTCCCTCAATCCACACGTCCGCGTCATTCATTCACAGAGTTCTGTGAATACATGAACTACAAGTATCAACATCCTTTCAGCTGTCGGCTTGTAGTTCTGAATGAACTACCAAAGTGTTGTTGTAGTAGTTCATTGATTCTTCCTGTACGTGCAAAACTGCCTGCCCGTACAAAGTCTGCAGGAAAGCAGATCCTGCAGTCAGCAGGTCGCTGGTGCAATACTTTCCAGGCTCCATGTGCATTTATTTTATTTTTTTTAAAGGTAAACGTATCCTTTAAGAAATAAACTATACACCATTTTAATTGGAGAAAACTACTACTTGCCGACTGCCTGCCTGAATTTTACTGCAGACGGCTTGCACAGTCCTTCCAGAAATATTTGCTATCCACATTTTGTTATATTACAGCCTTATTCCAAAATGGATTAAATTTATTATTTTCCTCAAAATTCTACAAACAATACCATATAATGACAACGTGAAAGAAGTTTGTTTGAAATCTTTGCAAATTTATTAAAAAATAAAATACGAAAAATGTACATACGTGTTCACAGCCTTTGTTGAAGCACCTATGGCACCAATTACAACCTCAAGTCTTCCTGAGTATGATGCTACAAGTTTTTCACACCTTTTTTTGTACGGATTCTTCTTTGCAGGACCTCTTGGGTGGGGAGCGTCAGTCCCCAGCCATTTTCAGATCTCTTCAGAGCTGTTCAATCGGGCTCAAGTCTGGGCTCTGGCTGGGCCACTCAAGGACATTCACAGAGTTTTCCTATAGCCACTCCTTTGTTATCTTGGCTGTGTGATTAGGGTCGTTGGAAGTTGAACCTTTGACCCAGTCTGAGGTCCAGAGCCCTCTGGAGCAGGTTTTCATCAAGGATGTCTCTGTACATTGCTGCATTCATCTTTCCCTCAATCCTGACTAGTCTCCCAGTCCCTGCCACTGAAAAACATCCCCACAGCATGATGCTGCCACCAACATGCTTCACTGTAGAAATGGTATTGGCCAGGTGTTGAGCGGTGCCTGGTTTCCTCCAGACAATCTTTGCAGCATTTGACCAGAGAATTTTGTTTCTTATGGTCTGAGAGTCCTTCAGGTGCCTTTTGGCAAACTCTAGGCGGGCTGCCAAGTGCCTTTTACTGAGGAGTGGCTTCCTTCTGGCCACTCTACCATACAGCCCTCATTAGTGGAGAGCTGTAGATATGGTTGTTCTTCTGGAAGTTTCTCCTCTCTTCACAGAGAAGTGCTGGAGCTCTGGCAGAGTGACCATTGGGTTATTGGTCACCTCCCTGACTAAGACCTTTCTTCCCCGATCGCTCAGTTTGGCTGGGCGGCCCACTCTAGGAAGAGTCCTGGTGGTTCCAAACATCCATTTACGGATGATGGAGGCCACTGTGCATATTGGGACCTTCATAGCTGCAGAAATGTATATGTACCCTTCGCCAGATCTGTGCCTTGATTCAATCTTGTCTCGGAGGTCTACAGACAATTCCTTGGACTTCATGCCTTGGTTTGTGCTCTGATATGCACTTTTAACGGTGGGACCTTATATAGACAGGCGTGTGCCTTTTGAAATCATGTTCATCAACTGAATTTACCACAGGTGGACTACAATCAAGTTGTAGAAACATCTCAAGGATGATCAGTGGCAACAGGATGCACCTGAGCTCAATTTTGAATGTCATGACAAAGGCTGTGAATACTTACTGTATGTAATACATTTGCAAAGATTTCAAACACACTTCTTTCACGTTGTCATTATGGGGTAGTATTTGTAGATATTTGAGGAAAATAATTAATTGAATCAATTTTGGAATAAGTCTGTAACATAACAAAATGTGGAAAAAGTGAAGCGCTATGAATACTTTCCGGATGCATTGTAAAGGCACAATCACATACCATACCTGTACATCGACAGTGTCTTCCAGGTTCCCTTGTCAACTTAGATTTTAGCAACAGGTTTCAGCCAATGACAGCCAATGATCATGGCTGGGACCTGCTGATTGGCTGTGTCCAATCAGAGGCCAGAGCCCTGTGTTGGCAAACAAAACAGGGCTCTGTACAGAGGGAATCATATGTTTGTTTCTTCTCCCTGCTTTGCAGGGAGAAGGAACAAACAGATATTTAGTAAAAAGTAGCAAACATTACACATTGTTAGGCACATAGTTAATCCTTTAATTGCCCTTAGACGTTAACCTTTTCCCAGCCAGTGTCATTAGTACAGTGACAGTGTATAAAGTACATGTATAGTATAGTATAGTATAGTATTATCACTAATCACTGTATTCGTTTCACTGGTAATGTCAGTGTCAGTTAGTGCACCTCTCAGCCATCGTCATTTAAGGTCAGATTGCCCGCCTCACTATCACAGTCCCACTATAAGTTGCCATTACAACAAAAAATAAATAAAATAAAAATTCAGTATATACTGTGTGCCATACTTTGTAGATGCTACAACTTTAACATAAACCAATTAATATATCCTTATTGGGATTTTGTTTTAATAAAGACATGTAGCAGAATACATTTTGGCATGCATTTATGAAGACATTTGTTTTATTGGATATGTTTTATAGCAGAAAGTAAAAAAAAATATATATTTTTTTTAAAGTTGTTTTTATTTAAAAAAAAAAAGAAAGAAAGAAAAAAAAACCCTAGTGATGATCAAATACCACCAAAAGAAAATGATATTTGTGTGAAAAAAAATTATAGATTTAATTTAGGTACAGCATTGCAATTACTAGTTAAAGTAGTGCAGTGCTGAATAGCAAAAAATGGCCTGGTTGTGAAGGAGGTAAAACCTAAAGTGGGTAAAGAAGCATCATTTGAATGTTTAGATCCTTTGTCAGTTCGAAAACATCACCAACATTTTCCCCTGCTGCATTAAAGATGTTGAAAAGCATTCTTTTTCTCTTTCTATTCACACTATAAATTACAACAGCGGTCCTGTTAACACATGTCATGCATCTAATTATTGTGTTGCGGTAAAAACCACGGGTAATGAATTATCTTTATACAAGGCAGTGATTTACAAGAATATGGCTTTCTGATAATTTCCTTAAGGTTTGAGATCTATCTATTCAATTACTTTATGCTGTTCTTATGTCTCTTTATTATCCAGAGGCTAACAGGGACCTATGAAATAACATAAACATATCTGGCAGCTGACCTGGTTCTGTTTCTCTCAATTAGGAGACTCTTTGTTTAGACAAAAGGGTAAAAACAGTATGTGAATGTTTCATTGATACTGCAGCACTTAGATTTCTAGCACTTAGAATATGAAAATCCATTATGAAAAACACCACCACTATAAATGAAGAACTTTTTTTTTTATGTAAAATGTTGCTAATGTAAATATGCTTATTGACCATGACCAATGTGAAACAATGGTACTTGTGGTAACGAATCTACAATCATCTTTCAATGTTATGACAGCAGTATTACATATAATATTAGGGCATATTATTAGGCTGCTTCATGAAAATGCAGTTTGCACACCAGATTTTATTTCTGTTTATTGAAAAAGTCCTCTTATACCTTGTACACACAATCGGATTTTCCGTCGGGATAAACTCCGACGGATTTATCCGACGGAATTCCATTCAAGCTGTCTTGCATACACACTGTCACACCAAATTCCGACCAACCAAAACGCGGTGACGTACAACACTATGACGAGCCGAGAAAAATGAAGTTCAATGCTTCCAAGCATGCGTCGACTTGATTCTGAGAATGCGTGTTTTTTTCTCCGTCAGAGTTCCACACAGACGAACGGAATTTCCGATAGGAATTTTTTCCATCAGAAAAAAAGAGAACATGTTCTCTTTCTAAATTCCGATGGAAAAAAGTCCAATGGGGACCACACACACGGTCGGAATATCGGATGAAAAAATTTTGCCTGACTTTTTCCATCGGAAATTCCGATCGTGTGTACAAGGCATAAGAGTGAATTTAATAAAATAGAGTACATAAGAGTACATATAATAATGTTAGTCCACATCATATTCGCCATTCATAAAAAGCAGGCCTCTATGTGTAGCCTGCAGTGTCCCACATTGTTCTCTCTGCCTAATGCAGAAGAGAAATCTCCATGGCTGGAGGAGAGCCTGCCACATGACTTTTTCATGGTCCCCTTGATTTTTGTTTTGTTCTGCTCTTCTGTTATAAAGAATTGCTCTAAACTGGCTTCAGAACTATATATATATATATATATATATATATATATACACATACATATATATATATATATATATATATATACTTAAAGCAACAGTAACACTATGGTTGTTGTATGGATTTCAAATGAAAGGGGTGAAGGGATGAGAAATATGATTATACTTGTAAGGCCTCTGCTAGAGACAATTGGTTGCTCTTGGGCTGTAGATTAGGTTTCCCAACAGATAGATGTATGCAGAGCTTCATAGCTCTATTATTTCAGAATGTGTTTTGCTTGGCTTGAAGATTGCAAGTATTGTAACAATCCTCAAAACTTGCTGGTAAATAATTATCAGTGCTCCCCTGGAGAAGTCCGATCACACTGACAGACAAAAACACGAGTTAAAATGGTTGTAAAGGCTGACGTTTTTTTTAACTTAATGCATTCTATAAGCCTCACTTTATACTTACCTGAGCCCAATCTCGATCCAGCATTAAGCACAAGTGCTCTCTCCCACCTCATTGGTTCAGAGACAGCATTGGATCCCCCTGATCTCAATTACAGCCAGTGATGAGGGAGTGGGAAAAAAGAAAAGAAAAGAAAAAAGAAAAGCCTGGTTCAAACCTCCTGTGGTATCTTGTGAGTGGAGGATGCTGTTTGCATGTAGCAGCTTCTCCATAGCTATTTCCCACTGCGATATAAGTGGTGCCTCTAGCCAGAAGATGTAACTTTTCTTTCAAATAAATATAGAGGATGGTGTTTAGATACTGGGAGCACTTGACCTCCATTTCTGTCGGCTGATATTCAAGTTATCCAACTCTTAAAGATATCAGCAGCAATAGAAATGCGATGAGTGGCCTGTCAACTAGACACAGTTTATTCTAAAAGGAATATAAGATGATACCCTTATCAGGTAGGATTCCCCGGGCTTCCCTGGGGCGTCAAAGGGATATAAGCTAGATAACAGCTGTCATCGAGAAGAAGCGTCATTCGGCGGGAGCCTCCCATGGATGCGGAACTGTTGCAGCTTTTTTTTTTTTTTTCCGGCTCGTCGGGCGGCATGGATTTACATCGCTGGACATTTTATTAAATTATTTTTTTTAAAAAGGACTTGTCCCAAGCTGTCTCTTGTCTTTACCAATTTTGACACTTTTTTTGTTAAATGGTACCTCGTTACCAATTCACATAGGGGGGGCGGGATCTGGGGGTCCCCTTGTTAAAGGGGGCTTCCAGATTCCGATAAGCCCCCTGCCCGCAGACCCCCACAACCACACACATGGAAAGGATTGTGGGGATGAGGCCCTTGTCCCCATTAACATGGGGACAAGGTGCTTTGGGGTCAGTCAAAAAGGAATTTTGTTTTGTATATGTGACTGCAGTGTTTGTTTTTTTAAAGTTGAACTTTGAGATAGTTTAAAATGTACTGTTTCATCACCCCTCTCCCCTTTCCTTGCCCTGCAAGCACTACATCCTTACACCCAAATCATACATTTTCTGTAAGCATATGACCTGTAGAATAAAAAAAATGTGCTACTGATTTTTCAGGCCCTTCAATAGTTGCACAAATGTTTAGCAATCCATTATTTTCACAAAAGAAACACTAAAATCATTATTAGCGGACACAAAAACAACATAACTTACAAAATCTTACAGCCGCTCCCAATCTGACATCTGTGTGGGTGCATGGCTCCCTACGCAGCTCGTTGAGCTCAGGGACATTCACCTGGGACCACATGGATGTCAAATTAGAAGCAGCATCTGTGTTCGTGCAGTTGCTACATCCCAATTTAAATCAATAGTACTGCTTGCACAGTGATGCATAGAACACCTGTGCATCCCTGTGCGGGTAAGCAAAGCCTTGCCGGGCATTTGTTGTAGTATGCTCTGTGTGAACAAGAACTTACTTTTTTTTTTTTTTTGTTTTTGTTTTTTATTTGATGTTTTGTACTTTTGGGGGAAATACCAGAGGTCTAAAAAAACTCCTGATGTCTCTTTTCTGAGACAAAGAAAGGGACTTAAGGCAGTCCCTTTCTCTTCAGACTCAGCTGCACTGCACCTGAATGAATAGGAATCTGTATAGACACTCCTATTCATTCACAAACTGAAACATAGTTAGCACTGTTTACTATGCTTCCACAGTGAATGGGCACAGGAATGATCTGTACTGATCATTCACTGTGTTCATTCAAGGAAAGGAAGGGGTTGGTAAACACGTTTTACCAACTTTCCCAAACCTCTCTTTATCCTGAAAGCTTGCCCATATGCCCCGGCAGCAGCTGCAGCTGGCAGGAAAGTAAAAGGGGGTAAGCTGTCCAGCAGCACTGAGGGCCCCCCCCCCGGATTGAGTGAGGGGGTCGAGTTCAGGGGTTCAAAATGGCCTCCGGATGATGGATTTGATGATTTTATTTTTCTGTGGCTCCTAAAGCTGGCAGGAGGGCAGAAGAGGGAAGCTGGCAGTTGCAGGGAATCCACAATGGAGTTGTGGGGATGGCATTTTAGCTATGGTAGGGTATGTGGAGGAGGTAAGTGAGGGGAGAAATGTCAGAAACAGCGGCAGCGGTGAGTGTGGGGCATCACATTTTAGGTCAATAGCTATGATCAGTGGATTGATAGCTGCTAATCAGAGCTACTGGTTAGTTTAGCAGTGTCTGCTGAACAGTTTTGCTATAAGCTCATGGTCACTGAAGTGACCGTGAGCTTCTAGCAGAAGGAGGAATGCAGGTTTGTACAGTGTACAGACCTGGACAGCTGGAAGCAGTGCTGTAGATCCATACATTGTATGGACCGGACAGTAAAAGGGTTAATCTAGAGGGATTAAAAACATCAGTAATAGTTACCCTTTTCGTTGCTCACTCAGAAGCTGATGCTCTCATTTTCCTGATACACCAAGGATGTAGGAGGAAATTGGGACTTTGGACTATATGAAGCAACACTACTTTAAAATGAATCGATCAATGTAAACATTGTTTATTTAGTGCAAAAAGGTATATATACATCATGAAATAGTAAAAAGCATTATAATGAATAGTAATAACATAATCATATAGTTAATAATGTAATTATTAAATAGTAACAATATAATAATTATCTCACTATAATATGCATAACACTAGACATGGGGCACACAGACCAGGATGGCAACCGTAGTAGTAAAAACATATAAACAATGATGAATAGATGCATTATGATGGGTTATAAAAGGGTACGAATCATGGAACTGAGACATCGCATCATAGAAAGCTCTACGCGTTTCATGGTTATATACCAATCATCAGGAGCTGATGCTAATTTAATCTATAATAAAAATAAATATAAAGATAAAATAATCAAATTGGTATATTGGTAATAAGAAATATAGAATACAGAGAGGGAGAAGGGAAAACTTCCAATCAGTCTCACCTCATTGTAGTCCAATGGTAAATAATTGGTAGTGTTCATAGTAAAAGGGGTTGTTTTATATAGATAGCGTCCTCCCCGGGAGCTGAGGTGGTATAAACCACAGGCACATGGGAATCTCCTATCTATATCGAACTGTTGTCGCAACGAATACGAAAATAAAGCATTTGTTTATGTCGGATCTTTCGGTTTTCGGATTCTGTGCTTTCGTTTTCGTTTGTTAAAACGATAACGAAAATACCTGAAATTCGGACGAAAATGCTTTCGGACGAAAACGAATACACATGTCTAATGTTTAGGCATGGGAAGGGAAGGGGTAAATTTGGGCTGGAATGTTAATAAAAGAATTGCTTTAAAGTATAACTAAAGGCAAAACCTTTTTTGGAGGGGGATTAGAACACTTCTCAGGTGTTTTTTACTGCCTGTGCACATGTTACGAAGATTTATTATTTTTATTTGTCATGTTTACCTTCATTATCATGAGTAAAAGCAAAAGAAAATTCAAAATTTTGGGCTGTCCCCAAAACAGGAATAGAGGGGACATTTTCTGTAGGGATCTGATGATCCTGGTGACAGCCAGGGATGTCCTCTCACTTTCTGTCTTGACTATGGGACAGGAAGTGAAGGGTAACCCCCCTAATGGGGTCACAGGTAGCAAAGAAAAAAATGTTGCCTTTAGTTCTACTTTAAGGAAACTAATGTTTCTTTAACAATGTTTTCACAGTTTTACTTTTTTATTTTTGTTTGTACAGTACTGTGTTCCAGGATATTATAGGTGTATCCAAAATAATAAAACATGCAGTCTATTTATAATTTGAGCTAGAGGGCTTGCCTCATCCATCTGTATCCATCATCTGCTGATGACTTTGAATATTTGGTTCTCAGTGCAGACTAACACCTCAGCAATTAGAGCACTTGCAGTTTGCATTATCTGCAGCCCAGTGTTTTTACATAATGCAGGTATGTGGCATTTCAGTCAATATGTAAGGGCCATGCCAAAAGTAGCAAAGTATATAATTCTAATAGGATAGAGAGTGGTATGAATGATGTATGAACATTTACATTTTTCAATGGCCCAAAACCATTTCTCTATGGTAAGCAAATACATATGCAATCATCTTATCAAAAATAATGATTGACTGGAATTATACAGAGCACTAATTATAATTGGTGGAAGTAATGTCTTTATTCCTAGTTGAGGCTTTAAGTATACTTAAGTTGCCCAGGGGGATTTAAAGCATTTAACCATGAACCTAACATTTGTGTATGACTTATTGAAAAGTTGCCTTTTAAATCAAATTTACTTTAAGCTTTTAAGACACTAGCAAGACAATTGTGCAGCCAAGTGACAGAACATTTTCTTTAAAATAGTCTTGTTGACTACTGAGCTTTTTGATTATCAACCAGGCTATATTTAGGCATGACCTTGGTTTATCTGAATAATGATGTCCTATTATCCTACATTCTATCCCTTGCATCATGCAACTATTGTAGTAAATGTCACTATTGTAGTTGTATGGAATTTTGAAGGGAGCATGTTGTCTGCTTTTAGGACTGCATTTCTGCACAGCTACTGTAACATAGGTCATGTCCTAGAGTGGCAGCACAGTGACCTACACATCATGATGTTGACTGTCAGCTACATATAAAAAGTTCCAGACTAGCACCCTCCTGCTAGTGCAATGAAGCCAGGTCCCCATTGCTGTTTGTCCTGTGTTTATCCTGTGTGTGTGTGGTTTTCTTGGTAGAATCGTGTACTTACAGTTTATCTACCTTGGCTACACCTAAAACCAAACTGTTAGGGGGGCGCATGCGCGGATGCCTGAGGGAGAAGTCGCATCCCCTTAGAGCTCCGCTCCCGGGTTAAACAAACCGGAGAACCGACTGCTGTTTTCACCGCAAACGGCACCAGCTCCCGCAAATTCATACCAGGTACACTTTGGCTTATTGAGGATGGTCACGAGGGGGCCAAAAACAAAGTATAAGATTGGTATCTCTAAGGATACACCGGCCCGGCAGACATCCAAGATGGCGGCGCCTGGTACCTCACAGACTCGCACACAGCAGGTTCCTAAATCCCTGTCACACAATGTCAAAACTCTGGACACAGCTGGTGAGATTGATTCTGACTATGAAACACCTGAAAATGTTATTCAGTCTAGCATGTTTAGACAATTTGAGAAAATGCTTCAAAAAGCATTGAAACAAACTTCTGACCAGATAACAGAAAAGCTGACAAGGGAGATTAGGGAGCTGGGGCATAGAACAGCTGAACTGGAAATGCGGGTAGATGATATAGAAACTACCACACAGCATTATGATGCTACTATTGAACAGCTTAAGGATGAGAACTCTTTATTACAAAACCGTTTGGAAGACCAGGAGAATAGGGACCGTCGCTCCAACCTAAGAATCAGAGGTCTCCCTGAATCAATCCTAGACTTACAGGGAACTATATGTGCACTGTTTCAGGAACTGTTACCAGGTATTTCACCTGAGAGATTGGAAATGGACAGAGTCCACAGGGCCCTAACTCAACGCAAACCCAATGGACCCCCTAGAGATATTATAGTTAAATTTCATTACTATAAAACAAAGGAGCAAATACTTGCTGCTGCTAGAGGTAAAAACACTCTTGAGTTCCAGGGCAATACCTATCAGCTCTTTACAGACCTCTCCCCTCTAACTGTTACTAAGAGGCGTTCTATGAAACCACTGCTGCAAGTACTTCAAAAGCACCAAATCATATACCACTGGGGGTTTCCATTCTCTCTCCGCTTTACATACTTGGAAACCAGATATACCTGTCGCACGTCCGATGAACTTCGGTCAGCCTTAATTGATCTAGGCCTGATGGATCACGCCAATTCTAAGGAGCAACCTCGTAGACGTGCGGCTTCTAGATCACCTCCAAATGAAACCGACCTGGACCCAAATCCCTCTGGCTATACTAGACAGAATCTTCATAAAAGAGGACGTTTTGATAGTCAGGCACCAATAAACGTCGACTCAATGGACTGATTGTTCACTTGTCATTAATCTTATCCATGTTTCTCCCCTTTTGTAGGGTATTAGCCCCATTGCTTTATTCTGAAAAGCATTGCACTATCTATGCTTGATGAACTAGAATCCTGTTCTCCATCATTTTTTTTTTTTTCTTTAGTGGTGTTTTGTTTCTGACAAATATGTCTATTTCTTTAATCTATATGCACATAATATATGCATATTAATTTGTACTTATGAAATATGAATCTAGGTTTCTATTTAGGGTTTTAATCAGCCAGAAGATTTATATTTCATTTACATTTTTGAGTCAAGTGTTTTAAGGGGTTTTTTTTTTTTTTGTGTTTGTCCCCTTCCTGACAAATATGTCTACTTAGTAATTTAAATGCATATTATATTGTACCTATGAAAATATATATTTGGGTAATTATTTATTGTTTCAGTCAGCAAGAAGGTCTATATTACATTTACATTTTTGAGACAAGTGTTTTTAAGGGTTTTTTTTTTTTTTTTTTTTTTTGTGTGTCTGTCCCCTTTCTGACAAATAGGTCTACTTAGTAATTTAAATGCATATTATATTGTACCTATGAAATATAAATTTGGGTAATTATTTATTGTTTTAGTCAGCCAGAAGGTCTATATTACATTTCCATTTTTTTTTTTTTTCTCCCTTCCCTTTCCTCTATATTTGCGAGCTTGTTTATTAATTATTTCGCTTGCGTTGACGGTTTGCTTCACAAGTGTTAAGATTGATATTTTCCAGCCTCCTTATGGACGCATTCATCTAGAAATTGACTCAACATACTTCCCAAAGTTGGTATGCTTCCTTTCTCTCTCTTTTTTTGCTTAGTGCATCTCCAGTCTTCTTGATAGAGAATTATTTATGTTTTATATTATAATACTTAAGTGTTCTCCGGCGTTGTTTTTCCCTCCGGAACTTCTTGCGGCCCCCTACGTACCCCCTGACTCCTGCTACTATTATGCAGGAGTCGGTCGGTGACCATGGAACCCCTCGGAGATTTTTTGTTATCTCTCCGAGATGTTCCTGCGCCCTACTAGTACATCATTATTTTATGACACTAATTGCAGTCTTTAGGGCTTCTTTTTTATTTGGTTTCTTCTTTACTCTTTCTTTTCTGTCTTTCCTTTCTTCTTCTCTTCTGTCTCCCTTGGTGGCGGTTCGAACTCATAATATGGGTTTCATTAACCCTTATATAAAACTTACCCTTACTATGTCATGGCCCCCATAAACATTTTATCCTTAAATGTACAAGGCTTCAACGTTCCACAAAAAAGAACTAAAGCTCTACGTTCCTTTTCAGCTAGAAAAGCTCACATAATTTTCCTTCAAGAAACGCACTTTATCAATAACGCCTCCCCTAAATTTCTTTCCTCCTCCTACCCTCAATTCTACGCAGCTTCAGCTACAACTAAGCAACGTGGGTCCTTGATTGGATTCCACCGTTCTACACCATTTACCCTTAATACACAAATATGTGACCCTGAGGGTAGATATGTTTTATTAACGGGCTTTATTGCTGATACTGAAGTCACATTAGTTTCGTATTACGCCCCAAATAAACGTCCTGAAGCTTTTCTATCACATCTTTTCCAACTAATCGAATCACATAAATTTGGAACAATAATATTATGTGGCGACTCCAATACTACCATTTATCCTTTCTTGGATAAATCCCCGTCATCTCCTAACTCTCCTACCCATAAACGGTCTGTCATGGATATGCAGCAGTGTTTGTCTGTCAGCTTACCTTCCTTCCCATGTGTTCATCTTAGAGGCCTGAGCCCTTTCACCTGGCTTCCTTTATAATCTCCTCCCAGCCTGACTCCACCCCAGGCCCTATCACAGAACACTATATTAACCTGTGCACTGCAAGCCTGCTTTGCTGATCAACGTGTTTGTTAGGCATTGTGTGTTTGGGTTCCTGCCTGCCGTGTGCTACGTCTGTCTCTCTGTTACGTTATTGGCTTGTCCCCGACCATCCCTGTCTGCTCGTGACCCTTGACCTTCGGCTCGTTCTTCGTTATCCTTGTCTGCTTGTGGCCCCTGACCTTCGGCTTGTTATTCGGTTCTCTCTATCGTGTGCTGCTGCTTCCCCTTATCCTACGGGGCGTGAGCTAGGAAACTCCAGGGGCCGCGACCTGGTCCCAGCCTGCAGCGTAACATCCTCACCACTAGAGGCCCTGGAGAAGACCAGCTGGGTCTTAGACTCCGCGCCCTGGGGAATCTTGGCTCTCGCTTCCGTTGGGATCCCGGTTGTGCTCCTCTGGTCCCGCTTTCCACAACCACCCAGTTTCCTATCCACAGAAGCCAGCCATAGGGTTCACTACCTCGCGGTGCACTCCTGTCCCCCTACGGTGTGCATCTGTCACCTGGCCACAGGTGACCCTGACAGTTTGATCAGCCATGAACCCGGCTGACATCCCGCTACCCGCGGATGATCCATTGCAGGGCATAGTTTGCAGACTTGAAACCCAGGAATCGAATCAGACTCAGGTGATGCGATTCCTCCAGGATCTGGCTTCTCGCTTCGAGCAGCTTCAGGCCTCCTTGGGAACCCTGAATCCGCAACCTCAAATACAATCAGCGGCTGCACCTATTGCACCAGTCGCAGCCACACACTCACTACAACTGCCAGCTCCGTCCCGTTTCTCTGGGGACTCCAAGGCTTGCAGGGGGTTCCTTAGCCAATGCACGATTCATTTTGAGCTCCAGCCCCAAAACTTCCTGTCTGATCGGGCTAAGGTAGCCTATATCATTTCCCTCCTCTCTGGTGAAGCTTTAGCCTGGGCAGCCCCTCTGTGGGAACTGAATGATCCAGTGGTTTCTAGCCTGTCTGGCTTCTTGAAACTTTTTCGGAATATCTTCGAAGAACCGGCTCGTGTCTCTTCAGCGGCCAGCGCCCTTTTACGTCTCCGCCAAGAGTCTGCTTCTGTGGGACAGTATGCCCTTCATTTCCGCATACTGTCGGCTGAGTTGAGCTGGAACAATGAGGCCTTAGTCGCAACCTTTTTGCATGGCCTGTCTGATAGAGTGAAGGATGAATTAGCAGGAAGAACCATCCCCACTGATCTGGCCGGCGTTATCTCCTTGTGTAACCAGATCGATATTCGCTTTCAGGAGAGGACCTTAGAAAAGCAACGCCAGCACTCCTTGGTTCTTAGTCAGCCTGAGCTCCCCTCTCTTCGACCCGTAGAGCATCTCCTACCAGCTGAGGAACCCATGCAGCTGGGTCGGACCAGGCTATCCCCCGAGGAACGTGCTAGGCGCAGAACTCTTGGTCTGTGTCTTTACTGTGGGGGCAAAGGTCATTTTCGTGACACTTGCTCTCTTTGTCCAGAAAAACGTTCGGGTCCACTTCATCTGGAAAGTGGAGTATTGGACCCAGAAATATCACCTTCCCCTTCTCGTCTTCTGCTTTCTGTGTTCCTTCATGTTGGTGCTTCTTCTCATTCGGTCTCAGCATATCTGGATTCCGGAGCCGCTGGTAATTTCATGGACTGGGAAATCGCATCGTCCATGAGACTTACTCTTTTGCCCCTCACCACGCCATTGGTGGTCTTGGCGATTGATGGTACTGTTCTCCCAGGGGGACCTATCCGCTTCCAGACCCTCCCTGTTAAGATGTCGGTAGGGACACTCCACCAGGAGTGGATATCCTTCCTTATCTTACCCAAGGCCTCAACGCCTATAATTTTGGGTCTCCCATGGTTACAGCTCCATTCTCCTCATGTGGACTGGACTACTGGACAGATCCTGGCTTGGGGTCCCTCCTGTTCCTCGTCCTGCCTACCCAAGGTTGCCCCCTGTGAATCTGAGCCGGTCATTCATTCCAGGTTGCATAACCATTTACATTTCTCTGTCCCTAACCACCCTTGGACGCACAGCCAGGCTAGCTTGTCTACAAGTCCTGCAGTCGCTACGTCTTGCGATGCGATTCAGGTAGTCGCTACACCTGACTCAGCTATTCACTCTGCCTCTGTACTAGTTATGCCAGTCCAGCCCATGCCCAGTGAGCCTCCTACTTTTTCTTGTTCGGGACATTCTGCTTGTCCTTCAGCTATTCAGCTTGACTCCTGCGACATGTCACCTTCTAACCAACCTGACTTCAGGGTTCCACTGACATCTGCCCAGTCTGATGGTCCTGTGCAAGATGACCAGTTCCCCTTTAAGGGTCTAGGGGACCCCCCTCAGATTCCTGTTGATCCTCTCATGCCCTTGCTTATTCCTAGAGAGCCTTTGGTCCTCAATAGATCTTCTTGTCATCTCCCTACCTCATTTTCGGTCTCTGAGGATAATCTTAAGTATGAGGTTAGACAAGTTCTGGATTCTCGGCTCTGCAGAGGCATTCTTCAGTACCTTGTGCATTGGAGAGGTTTTGGTCCTGAGGAGGCGTCTTGGATTGCTGCATCTGATGTCGCTGCACCTCATCTGTTGAGAAGGTTTCATCAGAGATTTCCCTTTAAGCCTGGGTCCAGGCGGGGGAGGGCCCATAAGAGGGAGGGTACTGTCATGGATATGCAGCAGTGTTTGTCTGTCAGCTTACCTTCCTTCCCATGTGTTCATCTTAGAGGCCTGAGCCCTTTCACCTGGCTTCCTTTATAATCTCCTCCCAGCCTGACTCCACCCCAGGCCCTATCACAGAACACTATATTAACCTGTGCACTGCAAGCCTGCTTTGCTGATCAACGTGTTTGTTAGGCATTGTGTGTTTGGGTTCCTGCCTGCCGTGTGCTACGTCTGTCTCTCTGTTACGTTATTGGCTTGTCCCCGACCATCCCTGTCTGCTCGTGACCCTTGACCTTCGGCTCGTTCTTCGTTATCCTTGTCTGCTTGTGGCCCCTGACCTTCGGCTTGTTATTCGGTTCTCTCTATCGTGTGCTGCTGCTTCCCCTTATCCTACGGGGCGTGAGCTAGGAAACTCCAGGGGCCGCGACCTGGTCCCAGCCTGCAGCGTAACATCCTCACCACTAGAGGCCCTGGAGAAGACCAGCTGGGTCTTAGACTCCGCGCCCAGGGGAATCTTGGCTCTCGCTTCCGTTGGGATCCCGGTTGTGCTCCTCTGGTCCCGCTTTCCACAACCACCCAGTTTCCTATCCACAGAAGCCAGCCATAGGGTTCACTACCTCGCGGTGCACTCCTGTCCCCCTACGGTGTGCATCTGTCACCTGGCCACAGGTGACCCTGACACGGTCCTTCCAATCCCTACTTACTTCTTTTAATTTTGTTGATACCTGGCGGGAACTTAACCCAACTTCCAGAAATTTTACACATTATTCTTACCCACACAAATCCTTTTCACGAATAGACCATATTTTCCTCCCCTCTAGTATGCTCCCTGAAGTAATATCCTCTAATATAATCCCATTTCCTTGGACAGACCATTGTGCGGTCACTGCTACAATTACCTCTCCTATACCTAGGTCACATGACACCACTTGGTGTATTAACGACTCCATCCTAACTCACCCCTCACACCGTTCAGATATTGAACTGGCTCTTAATGATTATATCTCATTTAATGACACTACTGATGTCTCTGCCCTTACATTGTGGGAAGCCCATAAAGCTGTTATTCGGGGCAGCTTGATACAAAAGGCGAGATCTATTAAAAGAGTCCGCAAGATTCTGTTCACCAAACTTGAAGCAAATTTTAACGCTTGTCATTTGGCTCATCAAGCTACCCCGAATGCAAACACTAACACTAAATTGGAAAGGGCCCGGCTTGAGTTGGATCTTTTTCTGACAGATTCGGCAGACAAACTCTTACGCAAGCGGCAACATACCTTATACCGCAAAGCCAATAAGCCCGATACCCCAATGGCCCGCAGTCTCAAGTCTATTGATCGTTCACAAGCTGCATTCCGACTTAGAACCTCCAGAGATGCATACACTAGTAACCCATTAAAGATCTTGGACATCTTTCAATCTAAATTAGCTAAGCTCTATGACCCTGGCTTAATCTTTGATAAAAACAAAGCAGACACTTTGTTCTCAGATGTTACACTTCCCACAATGACACCGGAACAGTGTGAATATTTGGAGAGTCCCATAACGGCCTTGGAAGTTAAAGCTGCTATTAAAGAATTGAAGCCTCACAAGAGACTGGGCCCCGATGGGTTTTCTGCACTATACTACAAACAATTTGACTCGATTTTAACGCCTCTATTGACTAGAGCCTTCAATTCTTTGTTAGCTGGTCATTCGTTTAAAACCGAAACACTAACTTCCATCATAGCAATGATTCCCAAACCTAAATCTGACACTACCTCTTGGTCTAATTACCGCCCCATATCTCTTTTAAATCTAGACATTAAGTTACTAGCTAAGATCTTGGCAACTAGATTGAATAGCATTATACGCAAACTTATCCATCGTGACCAAACTGGCTTCATGCCCTTGCGTCAAGCAGGGGATAATGTCAGAAGAGCACTTTTATTAATTCATGCCGCCAAAAAAAGACGTATCCCAACTTGCCTTATATCATTAGATATTAGGAAGGCGTTCGACTCAATTAGCTGGCCATATCTACAATATACTCTTCAAAAATGGGGTTTTGGGGAAAATTTCTTAACTTGGGTCTCCTCACTATACAGCACTCCGAAAGCTTATATTAAATATATGGGCTACAAATCAGCTATGATGGATATTAGGAGTGGTACTAGACAGGGTTGCCCCCTATCCCCTTTGCTTTTTGCCCTACTTATTGAACCCTTAGCATGTATTATTAGAAATAATCCTAATATCAAAGGTGTAGAATTAGGTGGACATCACCACAAATTGAGTCTTTTTGCAGATGACATCCTGATTTTTTTATCCCATCCCCACGTCTCAGCCCCAAATCTAGTAAATACTTTAGACAAGTTTGCAAAGATTTCTGGTTTGTGTGTTAATCATGCCAAATCTAATGCCCTTAATATTTCCCTTTCGCCATCTGAGTTACAACAAGCTCAAACGTCTTTACCTTTCAATTGGGAATTGCATCATATTTCATATCTTGGAGTCCAACTCACTTCTTCTATATCCGACTTATTTTCAGCTAACTACTTACCCTTATTGAAGTCAACTACTAATCTGATGAAACAATGGTCTTCTCTTCCTTTATCTTGGATTGGGAGGATTAATGCTACTAAGATGTCAATCTTACCAAAGTTCCTTTACCTATTCCGAGTTCTCCCCATACATATACCTCCTTACTTCTTGAGGCTCACTCAAAAGAGAGTGATGGCTTTTATATGGGGCTCTACAAAGCCCCGTATACCTAGATCGACTCTTTATCTTGATAAATTGAAAGGTGGTCTGGGAATTCCTAACTTTTCCTCATACTATTTTGCTGCTCAGCTAGCACAACTCCCCAAATACCATTCTACAATAGAATCCCCTCTATGGGTAGCGATTGAATCAGTGGATATTGACCCCATTTCTGTGAATAATTTGCTCTGGTTAGCTCCTAAAGATAGACTAAACTTATCTAACCCTGTAACCAAACATTCTATAGCTATCTGGGACAAATATAGATCCACAAAAAGCCTACAATCCACTCATAACCCTCTACTCTCTTTTCTTCAAAATCCCTCATTTTACCCCGCCTGGAAATTTCCCCTATCATTTGCAGCTTGGTCCAGAAGAAACCTACTTCAATTCCATAATCTAGTTTCCTCCAATGATATTCTTACGTTCCCAACATTATGTGATTTATACAAACTCCCCATGAAGGAGCTCTTCCGCTATCTACAAATTAAGAACTTTTATACACCCCTCGTTGATACGGGATCCCCTCTCACCCAAATGACTCAATTTGAACGTATCTGTAACAGTGATCCCCATACTAGAGGATTAATATCACTTTTGTATAAACGCATCAATTCCACATCCGACGATACTTTACCATCCTATACGACTAAATGGGCACACGACATGGATAGAACATTCAGTAAAAGTGACTGGGATATTATATGGTCAGCTACTAAGCATTCCTCGCCAAACTGTTTTGCGTTGGAAACAAATTATAAGGTCCTTTCTCGATGGTACCTGGTTCCGGACAGGATTGCCAAATTTGCCCCCTCGTACCCAAATCTATGTTTCAGAGGCTGTTCTGAACCGGGCACGCAGTTCCATATTTGGTGGCAATGTCCAATCATTCAATCCTTCTGGAGTAAAATATTTCACATGGCCTCTACGGCCTTGGAAATACCAATCCCGCCAGACCCGGCACTGGCTCTCCTCAACCCCAAACCTCCTAATTTGAATAAGTCACAATTCAAATTACTACTACATCTCACCACGGCGGCTAAACAATCTATAGCCAAGGCCTGGAAGACCCAAACTTTGGTTGTGGCTGAAACTAAACATAGAATTAACAGAGCCCTTATCTTTTCCAAAATGTCTGCTATTGAAGATGACAACATTGCAACATATAATAAAATATGGAAACCATGGATTAAACACTTCTTACCCCCAGATTTTGATCAACTATTGTTGATGCCTCTTTGAAATACTTTAATATTTATCTATTAATATAATATTTAAACGGGGCCTTGATCTGACTGGACCGCCACCCGGGGAGACAACCTTCACCTTTTTCTCTATTTTCCTATACCCATACCTTCTTTTCTATAAATTTTACTTTTCTCCCATATTTCTTCTTCTTCTCTCTTACTTCTTCTGTCTTTCTGTTCTGGTTAGTTTTGTTACTTGTGTAATACAGATTTTTTACACATGTGATGTTCATTACATGACTTATATATATAGCTTTAAAGTTTCACTTTATCAATCACTAATATCTTTGTGTCTTAAAGATTTGTTAGGAAAGTCTTCACTAAACAATTGAGGTATGACAACGTTCATCTGGTGTATCCTTCTGGATAGCCCAACATATTCTCTCATACTTAATCGAGCCCCCATCTGCTCACAGCTTGCTCCCTTCGGGGGTGAGTGGTTGGTCTGGAGACGTGATATTCTATCCTGAATATTGCTTATCTTCATTGCTCTAATCTTTTATACCTCTATTTGTATTGATATAATTGTTACTGAGGTTTATCCTCTACTGCCTTTCTTTCAATATGTATTTTTAGTGATTACTGTATTTATTTACAATTCTATTCTTGATCAGAATGTAATGTTCAGTATATTTGCTATTTACTTGTAAAATCTAATAAAAATATTAAACAAGAAAACCAAACTGTTAGTAGAATATGACAAAGTTTTACCCTCTCCTGTACTTGTCAGTTCTAGGTGTACTGATGCAAAGCAGACAAACTCTAACTTACCAGTTAAATTGTATAGGCACATTAAAAATCCTTTCTAGTGAACTTTTCCGGATTCAAATCCTAAAGTAAACTCATATGATCCAAAGTGATCAAACCATGTCTAAATACAGACATCGTGTGTTCTGTTAATCTTTAACAATTTTTTTTGTGATAAGTGAAGCCCCAGGAAATTGGCTTCTCATTGAGGCTCCCATATTGAACTCTTGCATGGCATAAGTGGACTTTGTTATAGGGTGGGCGGGCAGTCAAGCAGCCATATACACCCTATGAAAAGTGTTGGTCTGAAATCCAGAGCCTCTCACAGAAGTAAAAAAAAAAACATATTTGCATATTTGTAAACCTTCTTTTTGTCAGTTATTATAACCATGCTGTTTGGCAGCATAAAGGGAAAGGAAATAGAGAGGGAATGGTGAAAATAACAAGGAAGCTTAATTAAGTCAGATACAGCAGGGAATGAAGAAATATAAAACAAGCTAGAAAATGTTAAATGCATGAAGAGAACAGGAAGGCAGGTGCTCGGCTTCTAGGTTTAACACTGACTTCATGTATTTTTAATAATGTTATTTTAACTGAAGTCAGCAGTAAATGAGACAACTCTTAGCAAAGACACAAAGCATTTCTCACATAAGTTCTTATGAGAAACACTGAAAGGAAATGTAATAAGATTAAGAATAAATTTAGGCAAGTGGGGTAATCAAGAATTTGTAATTTGTTTTAATAGCTTCTTAGTAAAATGACTTGAATAACCAGTCTTTAATTAATAACATGCCAAAATCACTCCTAATATGCATGTTTAATAAAACACCCTTTATCAAATTCATCAAGTATGCCATGTAATAATATTGTCAGGATAAACTAGAAAAATTATTATGAACACTTAATTAGAATTATTTGTTTACATAAATCTGAAGTGCAAATAATAGATCAGGTAATCAGCAAAGAGGCAACAAACTTATGTCCTGTCTTTCTCCTAATTAGACTCATGCAAATAAAAGGGGACATTTGTATACAATTATTGTTTTTATAGGAGTGTATTGAGCTTCTGTTGGTGAGGTAGTTTACAGTTTAATATGTGATCTCTTTCTATAAATGTTGTTCTTTATAATCAATATGTTTGGTTAGAGTTTTGTATCCGACATGCTGAAGATCTCGTTATAGGGGACAGACTTATCACTTTCTCTGGACTCTGTTCTACATACAATCTCCCCAGATTGGACTTCTTCAAATACCTCTGAGTAAGGAATATCCTCTCCAAAATTCACTGGTCTGATGCTCCATTTTGTTGGGACTTGTTTCATCACTATGAAAAATCTGACTCTCAAACCAAGGGAATCTCTTTCATCTACCATCTACTCCTCCAACCAGACCTACAAAATAAATAAACATCTATGCCTTACTGAGAGAACCTACTTAACTTCACCATCCCTACTACTCAATAGCACTCTTCATTCAGAGCCCCACTAAAGCTTTCCAAATGTCTCTCACACTGGAAATCCTTGCAAAAACTATTCAATCAGTGGTGCTATACTCCCTACAGGCTCACCTCCATAGTCCCAGATCATTCAGTGAAATGCTGGTGCAACTGTGATCACCCAATAACTCTGTCCCATATATGGTGGTCCTGCCCTATCACCAGGTTCTGGGAGATGCTCAACACTTTTTTTGTATCAGTAACTCGTACACAGATGACTCTCACACCATACCTGGCTCTCCTAAGAGTAGACATCCAGGCCTTGCTTCATCATATACAGTCATTCACAACTCATATACTTATTACTGCCAGACTTGCAAGACAATGGAAAACCACCTCATATTCAAGATTTTATTCATTTTCTCAATGACCATCGCCTGTTGAAATTCTCTCATGCTAAAGCCCATCTCACAGCTTTTACATGATATGACAAATGGGCCTTAAGGCTGGCAGACAACAGGAGCGTTCCTGTCTCCTAACTTCACCTCACCTTTCACTTCTGTTTCCACCTCCTTCTTTAGAAACTTAAAGCCCCATTACGGCTAAAATATATATTGTATGTTCTCAGGGATCCTCACCTTTATTGTCTAACACTCTAGATCAAATCTATTATCTGTTATGTCATTGTAACTCACTGTTCCATGTGTATTGTTAGTTATTTTTCACTACTGCTTTTGCATAGAAGCTCTGGTCTTTCTTGGGGAAGATGCTAACACAAAGTATGTCTGAGATTACCATGCTGCTCTAATTTCTATTGACGCAATGTTGGAAGCTTTGATTCTTGTATTCTTTGTATCTTTTCAAATTTTTCAGTCGTAAAAAAGCAAAAAACAAATCCAACCCATACTTTGTTGTAAGTTTTTGAGTCATGACCTTTAATGTTTCTTCATTGGGTAGATTTTCCCTTACATTTTGTCATAGAGATACCAGGACAAGAAATGGGAGGGTACAGATGTTACTTGGACAGGATGACATGGAAAGGCAAAAATCCTGACAGATTTGAAGAGGGGGGTATATTGGGACTTTAAATGAGGTGTATTAGGAATGCACCTCCATCCCTATACTATAGAAATACAAAGGTTTTTTTTTTTTGGGACTTTAAATGAGGCAAGTAATAACAAAGTTTGGATAAAAAATGTAGATGCATTTATAGACATAAACAGAGAAACCCCATAATAATGGGAATATACATATATAATAATAATTGTCCTTTAAATGCAATACATATGAAATATAGATTGCTCCCTAGAAGCAAAACAGCACATAGCAATTAGACCATGGTATAAAAATATGTTGCATCATGTCATAAAATACATTGTATAGTATAACTGGGTACAGTGTAATGAAACCATCTTTTGGAATAAACCTAATGTATTTGAGATCATGTGTGGAATATAGGCAGCATCCTATGAAGCTTGTCACATTTTGTGGATTATATTTGACTCATCAGGAGCGGATGCTGAACATATCTAAGAAGAAAACAAAAACAGGTGGAATTTGTCCACCTGGGGTGATTTACATATGATAACTAGGGTTGAGCAGACACCTGGATGTTCGGGTTCGACGGGTTCGGCCGAACTTTGGAAAAAAGTTTGAGTTTGGGACCCGAACTTGACCCGCACTTGACCCCGAACCCGAACCCCATTGAAGTCAATGGGGACCCAAACTTTTGAGGACTAAAATGGCTCTAAAAAAGTAATGGAAAGGGCTAGAGGGCTGCAAATGGCAGCAAAATGTTGTTAAGAGCACGGCAAGTGCTCTGCAAACAAATGTGGATAGGGAAATAATAACTTAAAATAACATAAAATACATAAAAATAATAATCTTGACCTAAGAGGACGAGGTCCATATGGAGTAGGAGGTTGAGGTGGCGGTGGATGTGGCGGTGTAGGTGGAAGCGGCGGTGGAGGAGGACGAAGTAGCCAACACTGGTTTTTGTTTTTAATTTTATTCATTTTTTAATTAGGGTACACCACAAAAAAAGTGAGAGAGGTCAAAAATACAACAATGGCTGGGTAGGGCCAGTATACATGTCTATTCTGCACAAGGTACGGACAAGTCCTGCAGGAGGCAATGGATGAAAAGATGGACTGCCGCACTCCAAAAAGCTTTCGGTAGATTTTATTTGTAAAACAATAGCACTACAGGTCACAGCAAAGCAGGGGATCAGCTGACGCATTTCGCACTATAGATATTAGTGCTTACTCAAGTCCTGTGGGATCCATGCCTGGTTCATTTTAATGAACGTGAGCTTGTCCACATTGGCTCTGGCCAGGCGGCTGCGCTTGACTTTGATAACGCCCCCTGCCGTGCTAAATACATGTTCAGATAATACACTGGCTGCAGGGCAGGCCAGCACCTCCAAGGCGTGAAGGGCAAGCTCAGGCCATGTGCCCAATTTGGAGACCCAGAAGTTGAAGGGGGCAGACCTGTAATTCAGTACGTGTAGGGGTGTGCACACATACTGCTCCACCATGTTGGTGAAATGCTGCCTCCTGCTAAAACGTTCCATATCAGCTGGTGGTGCTGGTTGTTGTGGTGTGCTGACAAAGCTTTTCCACATTTCAGCCATGCTAACCCTGCCTTCTGCGGTGCTGGCGGTGCCCCGGCTGCTCAATCAAAAAAGGGGGGGAGAAACAGGGAGTTTCAAAAGAATTGTCAGAGAAGAATACGGATTAAGACTGCATATTTATTAATTGGTTATCCACATATAGAAAAACACTATTTATTTTACAAAAACGGTGCCAGGATCTCCTCGGCACTAATAAAATTAGACACTAGTCTAAAAAGGACAGGTGGCCACCACAACCAGACAAATTCCATGCACACAGATACCTACAGGGGCAGGCAATGGAGCTAAAACATATTGATGAAAGTCAATTGGACTGAAAAAATGTGAAATAATACATCAGTTCAGAACCTATAATAGAGAGATGCAGTTCCAATGCTCACAGGTGTATCATTCATTGGGATATAACCACTGACACAGTTGATGAAAGGCTGCAATTCAATGATGAATGTCAGAGGAAATATTGCTGTAAAGCAAATACTGACGACAACAAAAATAATAATGGTAGTGTCTTGTCTAACAGTGAGTTAGTTCCTTGGGGTGCATCGGGTATAAGTAGCAGCAAGGGCACTTGGTAGCAAAACACACCATGCGTTGGTGCCGCTAGTGCAGGTGCCACTATCACAGTTCAAAAAAGGATTACTGCTTACCCGTTTGTTGTCCGTTCAGACCGGCTCATGGCTATTGTCCATCCAGATATCGCGGGTCTGGCGTCAGTTGCTGTACTTGCGTGTTGGCGTGTTGTTAACCAATTAATAAATATGCAGTCTTAATCCGTATTCCTCTCTGACAATTCTTTTGAAACTCCCTGTTTCTCCCCCCCTTTTTTGATTGAGCAGCCGGGGCACCACCAGCACCGCAGAATTTTTAATTTTTTTTGAAAGGCAGAATAGGAAAAAAGTATCTAAAGTGTCTATCTCACATGTACAGATATGCAGAAAATGCACCAAAATTAATTTTTATGGCAGAAAACTTACCAAAAAATACTTTTTTTGCCCTAATTTATTATATTTTTGAACAGCAGAATAGGAGAACAGTATCTAAAGTGTGTATCTCACACGTACAGATATGCAGAAAATGCACCAAAATGTATTTTTATGGCAGAAAACGCAGCAAAATTTTTTTTTGCCCTAAATTTTTTTTTTTTGAAGAGCAGAATAGGAGAACAGTATCTAAAGTGTGTATCTCACACGTACAGATATGCAGAAAATGCACCAAAATGTATTTTTATGGCAGAAAACGCACCAATTTTTTATTTTTTTGCCCTAAATTATAATTTTTTTGAAGAGCAGAATAGGAGAACAGTATCTAAAGTGTGTAGCTCACAGTATCATATGTAGTGCTGGTGCACTGAGCTTGCATAAAATGCCCACCGAAGCCAACCTAACTAACAGATGGATAAAAGTTATCTTTTCTCTGGCACTGGGCTCAGGGCAGGGTAAAAAGATTGTGCACTGCACCCACACAACAAAAGCAAGGTAGATCGCTGAGTAATTTGATTTCTGAATCAGGACTCCTATCTAATTCTCTCCCTCAAAGCAGCAGCAGCAGCAACCTATCCCTACACTAACTGAAGCAGAGTGACGTGCTGTGCTATGTGCCTCTAGCTTATATAGAGGCTGGGTCACATGCTGCACTGGCCAATCACAGCCATGCCATTAGTAGGCATGGCTGTGATGGCTTCTAAGGGCACACAAGTTAAACTAATGTTGAATGGCTGCCCTGCAGCTTTTTAAAATTTGCTATTACATTGCCGAACACCGAACCCGAACCCGAACATACAGTACATTGTTCGGGTCCGGGTACCAAAAACCCAAAAGTCCGGTACGAACCCGAACTTTACAGTTCGGATTCGCTCAACCCTAATGATAACGAATTCAACCTATGTGGTACTGGTAAGAAAGATTTACCATTATTGTCTATGCGGGAGCTGAAATATAAAGATCTGCAAGAACACCGGGCACATACAAGACTATCCCCAGAAAGATGGAGGTCATGTTGTAGTAAATACTGTGTAAATACTGTGGCAAGTACTGGCTTCAAAAGTATCTATAAGATAAGTGAAGCTTGTATAAATGTAAAAGTATTTTGTATTTGAAAAAAGAAAAAAGATGAATAAAAAGAAATTGAAAACAAAAGTATCTATAAGATAAATTGGTAGATATATGTGTGTAGCACCCTGCTCCTATTGGGTAGGCGCTAGTGTAAATTTAGTTATCTGAGCTGTCGTTTAGCTCAGAACAATTGTACCAAATTATGGTCTCTGTTCCAGTTTAGCTGGGCTACACATTTTCCACCTTACTGTGGGTGTCGTTGTCACAACAGGTCAAGGTTGGAAATGCAGTAGGAGACAGGGGAGTGGGAGTGGTGACCCCGCTGTGCATTCTGGGAAAGGGTACTTAAGGAGCAGACACTGTTTCTCGGGGTCTTCTGATCCTGACCTGACGGCCCTCCTGGCCTCAGGGATGTGTTAGCAGTTTCCTGCCTCGGGGCCTGCAGATCCCCGAGGCTCCGTTACTGAGAGTAGGCCCAGGAGTTTCTGGGGGCCTACTGATACAGGGATGGTCCTGTGTCGCCTTGCCTGAGGGAAGGGACCGAACAATTGAGGGCTCAATTGGAGGACGCATCCAGATGAAAATCTACCTCACAGTTCTGCCGGCCGGCTGAAAGATTCTGGCACTGTGTGTTATGTTTCAGAACTTTACTCAAGTGAGTGATTACTCAAGTCTGTGGCAGAGACTTTTGGCTGAGCATCATACCGGCTGCTAGGTCAGTAAGAGAGGCCTATCCGAAGGTGGCTATATCCAGTGTGGAAGCTGTTTGTCCTCTGGATTAAGAAGTACCCATGATCCGCAAGCAAGGTACCTGAATCTCCCCTAACCCTCCATCCCTCTGTATGGAAGCTCTTTAATAAAACCCTTGAGAAAAAGAGACTCAAGCCTCGTACACACGACCGAGTTTCTCGGCAAGAACCAGCAAGAAACTTGCTGGCAGAGCTTTCTTGCCGAGTAAATTGGTCGTGTGTACGCGACTATCAGGTTTCTCGTCAAGAAAACCGACAAGAATCTCGACGAGAAAAATAGAGAACCTGCTCTCTATTTTCTCGTCAAGATTCTTGTCAGCATGTTTCTCAACGAGAAAAGTGTGTGTGTGTGTACACTTACCTGTCCTCCGGGAAGCCCGCGCAGGCTCGAAATGACTTAGACGCATGTGCGGTAGCTTCCTAGGCATAGGTAGGGTGTAGCAAGATGGTGGCGACGGCATCGAATGTGACGAGCGCATGCTCGTTGTAGTCGATTACGTCACCGCGTTCGCTCCATTCAAAGAACCGCGGGTTCTTTGAAAGGAGCGTGTGTACACTCGGCCGGGACAAGTTTCTTGTCCAAGAATCTCGTCAAGAAAAACGACGTGTTTTTTCTTGACGAGATTCTCGGTCGTGTGTACGAGGCTTAAGTGTTGGGTGCAGACATTTGTGAGAAACTCTTCAAGGAAGACCCCTAGGGCGGACGTGGTGAACAGTAAGGTAACGGCAGACCCAAATCTTAAACCAGTGGCCCCTGTGGGGGTATTGGTACATGTGTAAAACAGAATAATATAGAAAAGCCATGAGAGCTCTAGAGCAGGGTTTCTCAACTCCAGTCCTCAAGGCGCCCCAACAGGTCATGTTTTCAGGCTTTCCATTATTTTGCACAGGGGATGTAATCAGTTTCACTGCCTTAGTAATTACCACAGCTGTTTCATCTGAGGGAAATCCTGAAAACATGACCTGTTGGTGCGCCTTGAGGACTGGAGTTGAGAAACACTGCTCTAGAGAAGCCCAAAAGAAGTGTGTGGCGCTGTGAATTAGTTCAATTGCTGTGAACTAAAGTAAGACATGTGCGATGAAACAAACATGGTAGGATACCTTAAACCAAAAAAATAGAATGAGAGATGAGTAAAAGGGTAGGAGAAACAAAAACATGTGATGAGACCAAAAATCCAGTGTGTTTTACCTTGTGATGATGTGGTCCAAATATAAAGTGCAAAATGACCGAGCAGTACATTGAGTCTCCTGTCAGTTCCAAAAGGGGATGCCTACATTAGTGATGGGAAGTTCGGATCTTTAAAGTGAATCGGTTCATTTCGAACTACTCACTGAAATGAACCGATTCAATGAATCGATTCTTCGGTTTACTTGTTGAGCTTGCTGACAAGCAAGTGAACCAAAGCTCTCACTCAACCATATTAAATGATTAGAATCAGAAGACTGATTCACAAAGAAGGTTGGCAGGTCCTGGGGACATTTACTTTGATTTAGTTCATTGGCTCAGAGCACAAGTCTATTGTCAGACCATAATTTGTCAGATTAGCCAGCGTCATGAATTTTGGTGACACACAAACAGCTGTGTTAGGCTGGGTTCACACTTGTGCGATGCGGGAACCTTGCGATTACACTGTGGGTTCCCGCATCGCACCCGGCTCACACTGCAGTTCACACTGTATGCGAACTGCTGGGGAGTGTCATACAATGTTAACGACATCCCCATTTCAGCTCGCATGTCGCACTGCAAACTATCAGTCCGGACATGAATCGGATCGCATAGGATCGCATGTGATCCGATTCTGGTGCGGACCAAAAAAAGGGTCCTGTGCGAGTTTAGTCCGAATGCGATATGATTTCAGCCATACTATCTGTATGCTAAAAAACGCATCGCACGAACATTGCATGCGATTTGCAGTGCGGTGCAAATCGCATGAGATTTTGCACCACGCAGCAGTGTGAACCGGCCCTGAGCATAGGTTTCCACAAATCTTATGGCTAGCAATGTTAAATGTGAAGTTGGCCCATCAGAATGCAGTTGACATGCACAAAAACCCGCTTTTCATTTAGGCTCCGTTTCCACTTGTGCAACTTGTCCTGCGACTCGGGACTGAAAAGTTGCATGACAAGTCGTACCTCATGATTTCCAATGAGAACTGTTCATATCTGTGCGACTTCCAGTGACAGCGACTTCAAAGTAGTCCCTGCACTACTTTGGTCCCACTTTGATGTGACTTGAGGTCCATAGATCTCCAGAATACATAGGCATTGCTTTAAGTCGCTGCAAAATCGTGGTAAAAAATTGCGGCAGAATCATGTGACTTTCAGGCTTTTCAGGCTAATGCAGCCTGAAAGTTGCACGATTCTGCCACAATTTTGATGCGACTTAAAGCAATGCCTGTGTATTCTGGAGGTCTATGGACCTCAAGTTGCATAAAAGTGGGACCAAAGTAGTGCAAGGACTACTTTGAAGTCGCTGTGACTTGAAGTCGCACAGATATGAATGGTACTCATTGGAAATCATGAGGTACGACTTGTCATACAACGTTGCAGTCCCGGGTGGAAACGGAGCCTAAATAAAAAGCGTGTTTTTGTGCATGTAAACTGCATTCTGATGGGCCAACTTCACAGATAACATCGCTAGCCATCAGATTTGTCCGTTGTCTTTACTACCGCATGCGAAGTACCCATGGTAGTAAAATCCAATCGTTAAGGCTCCTTTCACACTTGTGCGACTTGAAAGTCACATGATTTTGCCATGATTTTTGCTGCGACTTGAAGCAATGTCTGTGTAATCTTGAGGTCTCTGCCTCAAGTCGCATTAAAGTCAGACAAAAGTAGTACAGGGACTACTTTGAAGTCGCTGCTACTTGAAGTCACACAGATATGAATTGAACGAGTTGGAAATCATGGGGTATGACTTGTCATGCAACTTTGCAGTCCCAATTCGCACAAGTGTGAAAGGGCCTCAGGCTGTTTGTACCACCTTATCACTGCTGCTACCTGATCATTGATTTAGTGTATTGTTCTACTGGTTGTGACTCACGATTCTTTCAGTGTACTGTGTTCTAATAACTCGTATGATTCTTTAACTCGGTGTACTGTGTACTTCTGACTCAAGAACTGGATACAAACTTAAAACAGTTCTTGAGTGTCAGTGTGCTGTGAGCTGTCTGATTGGTTGCAGGGAGGGGCTGAGCCCTCACTCTAGGATCATATTACCAGGCCTGCTCTGCTATTCTATTGAGTGCATAGTGAACTGTTTCAAACGGATCAGTTCAGTCAAATGAATCGATTCATCCAGTTCACTGAAAATAATCGATTTAAAAGAACGATTCGTTCATGAACAGGACATCACTAGCCTACATGCAGCAGATGGATTCCACAGATCTCCACCAGCGTCACGCTGGTGTGATAAATAGTGGGAGGCGATAATATGGCAGCAGACGTCTCCTGCTATTTATCATGCCAGCGTGACGCTGGTGGAGATCTGTGAAATCCATCGGCTGCGTGTAGGCATTCCCTTTTGGAATAGACAGGAGGCTCAGGGGTTGATTTACTAAAGGAAAACCACATTGCACTGCACTTTGAAGTGTATGGAAGAGCCCTGGGGCCATCATAAAAAAAAAAAAGACAAAATCCCGAGATAAAATGTCAGAATTCTGAGATAAAATGTCAGAATTCTGAGATTAAATGTCAGAATTCTGAGATAAAATGTCAGAATTCTGAGATTCAAATGTCAGAATTCTGAGATTCAAATGTCAGAATTCTGAGATTAAATGTCAGAATTCTGAGATTAAATGGCAGAATTCTGAGATAAAATGTCAGAATTCTGAGATTAAATGTCAGAATTCTGAGATTAAATGTCAGAATTCTGAGATAAAATGTCAGAATTCTGAGATTCAAATGTCAGAATTCTGAGATAAAATGTCAGAATTCTGAGATAAAATGTCAGAATTCTGAGATAAAATGTCAGAATTCTGAGATAAAATGTCAGAATTCTGAGATTAAATGTCAGAATTCTGAGTTTATAAATATAGTAGTCTCTATTAGGAGGATTTTAGGACCAATTAGCAATAATGTAGTAACACCCACAGACCATCATTCTGCAGACATACATGATGTCTTCTGCTCTGTATATGGATATGTAAATCTATCTTAGTTACAGCACACAGTATGGGGAAGCAGGCAGTGCTGGGCTCTCTGGTTCCTCTACTGTTTTAATAGTTCCTCGGTTTGCTGTCTTATTCTCCTTCTCTGTCATCTGCTCCAACATAAAGAGCCATGCTGAAAACGTGTGTAAGGGGGGGGGGGGCACAGCTTCCATAGATAACAGAACACAATGGCCAGCAGCACAGCTCTGCACCCCAACTTGTAGGAAACATTGCACTATTGCCCCTACATGAGGGAATTGTGAATGGCTAGAAGGCAGCAGGACAATGTGTGTCTATGGTCATAACGGATTGATCATAGCAATTACTTGTCTGGCCTAATTGTTGCAAATAATAAACCTCATATCAAACATATTACATATTATATATCTTAAAATATGAGATAGTGACGGCTTAAATTGTATTTTATCAATATATCCAAATTGATTTCAAGGTATATTAACAAAGACACACTGATATATTGAGCACACAAAGTTGTAGTATATGCTGACTAGTATAAATTAGAGAGTAGAGATTTAAAAGAAAAAAAAAAGCTGTATATATATATATATATATATATATATATATATATATATATATATATATATATATATATTAGGGTGATCAGATGGGATTATTAGGGTGTCATCTTCAGTTTCCCTGGGGGCAGTTCCCAATTCCAGGAGACTGGTCATAAGAAATCGATCATAGCAATTACTTGTGTAGCGGGTACTTACTTTCCCGGGGAAACTTTTGAATTTTTCAGTGACACCAGTGGTGTGTCTCCGGCGGTCCACTGGGTGGCGCTGTCACCATGGGCCGACGGACGGATACCGCTGTGCACTGAGCCTACTTTTGTCCTCTCTCGGCAGCAGTATGGTGGGGCGGGGAACCCACCATGCTTGCTGGGAGAGGGTATAAAGGGGGCCGGCCATCGTTGTCACGGGGTCGTTAGTCCCTGGCACCTTTAGCCTGCGGACGGAGTTCGTGTTTGTCCTCTAGGCGGACTAGTCCTAGAGGACCACCGGGGATCATGTTCCATCCCAGGCACCTTTAGCCTGGGGTGAGGTACTCAGACGGCGGTCCGGAGCTCAGTGCCCAACACTGAGTTCCGCAAGGGAAGGATCCTTAGGCCCCTTTCACACTGAGGCGTTGAAAAAACGCAAAAAAATACTGAAATTTTTTACCGCGATTTTACCGCGTTTTTACAGCGATGACTTGGTCCTTGGAGGGGACTGGGTCATTGTTCCAGCATCACATCGGCTGCTAGTGCTATTGAGTGACTATGCGGGTGAGCTGTACCCACTCGGGACCGAGTGGCGACGAAGCCAAGAGTGTGCCTGAATCCACTTCTATCTGCTAACCTTTTTCTTCTCACTTCAACTCAACACTTCAACACTTCAACGCACTTCAACACTTCAACTTCAACTCACCCGCATAGTCACTCAATAGCACTAGCAGCCGATGTGATGCTGGAACAATGACCCAGTCCCCTCCAAGGACCAAGTCAAGGAGATCCCTCCTTTTTAAGCAGCAAACAGCTCCTCTAAGGCAGTCCGTGAAGCTAGGAATCCTTCCCTCTGACAGGTCACCAGGCCTTTCCCGAGTTAGCAATCTTTATCACTACCCTCTTGTTATGGGATCGATCCTCCCCCGGTTCCCCTTCAGTCAGAGCGGTCACCCCTCCAAGGTTCCCTGGGTTTCCTAAGCTTCTTCTATGGACTCAGTCAAAGGTACTGAGCCCATCCGGAACTCTGTAGTCTCTAGCTAAAGGTGCTCGATCATGATGGGGCGCACCCCCCCCTTGAGGGGTAGCTCCCTCCTCACAAAAATCGATTTCTTATGACCAGTCTCCTGGAATTGGGAACTGCCCCCAGGGAAACTGAAGATGACACCCTAATAATCCCATCTGATCACCCTAATATATATGTAGCGGGGTCTTTAAATTCAGTTGGGGTACACCTGGGGGTAGTGTGACCCAGGTGTGTAATTGTGAATGGTTCTGGACCCCTTTTGTAATTCGTGGAGGATTGGGTGGTGCATTATTCTCTTTGGCCTGTGGGTGGCGGGGTACCTACAGGCTCAAGGTAGAATCACGGCCACAGTGCTACCCTTTTTGTCCCATTCCGGAGATGGTACGGCTGGGGCAGGGAACCCGCCGTGGTGTCGATGGGAGGAGATAAAAGGGGGAGACGCCCTCGCCACGAGGTCTTCGGAGGATTTCTCTTCACGCACCCAGGCACCTTAGGCCTGGGTGCGGGCGGTTCAAGGTTCCGGCCCAGGCACCCTAGGCCTGACCGGAACGAAGTTGGGGTCTATCCCAGGCACCTTCAGCCTGGGGTGAGGTACTAGATCGTAGGCCTGGGGCCCAGTAACTTCGACTGGGTCCCGCGAGGGTGAAGTGATCCGAGGGTGCCGCCTTGCGAGGGGACCCGCATCTGAGGTGAGGAGGCCGGGGAGGTCACCCGTCCGGAGACCCAGAGCAGCATCAACCCGGTGACGGATGGGCCTCCGGTAACTCCCTTAGAGGGACATCTTCCCCTGATAGGGGCCGCAGCGCAGCGAAGATACTCCCATCTATGTTCTATGGAGTTGCTGGTAGAGACTCACAGGTTCTATGTTCTACGCTAATCAAGGTTGCTATAACCCCTGGTGAAACCACAGGGGTTTAGATTGAAATCAGGATAGTGCCTCGACCTGCTCATCCCACCGTATCAAGCTATTATAATGTACCAACCAGTTGGCTACTGAAGCACTGTTTATTGTGGAGCTTGCAATAAAACAAGAGTTGGACTGTGATCGGTGTGTGGACTCTGGTTAATGGGAGCAAAGGAAGGTGTAAGCTTAGCAGGACTGAGTTTCATAACTAAAACACATTGGCCCGAGGAAGATACTGATACTGGCCTTCACCTCACCCACAGCTATGGGGAGGACATGGGCCGTAGCGCATCTCACCCTGTCGTGTGACATACCCCTAGAAAAAGGAGATGGGGTGAGGCCGCTACATATATATATATATACAGGTCCTTCTCAAAAAATTAGCATATTGTGATAAAGTTCATTATTTTCTGTAATGTACTGATAAACATTAGACTTTCATATATTTTAGATTCGTTAAACACAACTTGAAGTAGTTCAAGCCTTTTCTTGTTTTAATATTGATGATTTTGGCATACAGCTCATGACAACCCAAAAATCCTATCTCAAAAAATTAGCATATCATGAAAAGGTTCTCTAAACGAGCTATTAACCTAATCATCTGAATCAACTAATTAACTCTAAACACCTGCAAAAGATTCCTGAGGCTTTTAAAAACTCCCAGCCTGGTTCATTACTCAAAACCGCAATCATGGGTAAGACTGCCGACCTGACTGCTGTCCAGAAGGCCATCATTGACACCCTCAAGCAAGAGGGTAAGACACAGAAAGAAATTTCTGAACGAATAGGCTGTTCCCAGAGTGCTGTATCAAGGCACCTCAGTGGGAAGTCTGTGGGAAGGAAAAAGTGTGGCAGAAAACGCTGCACAATGAGAAGAGGTGACCGGACCCTGAAGAAGATTGTGGAGAAGGACCGATTCCAGACCTTGGAGGACCTGCGGAAGCAGTGGACTGAGTCTGGAGTAGAAACATCCAGAGCCACTGTGAACAGGCGTGTGCAGGAAATGGGCTACAGGTGCCGCATTCCCCAGGTCAAGCCACTTTTGAACCAGAAACAGCGGCAGAAGCGCCTGACCTGGGCTACAGAGAAGCAGCACTGGACTGTTGCTCAGTGGTCCAAAGTACATTCGGAAATCAAGGTGCCAGAGTCTGGAGGAAGACTGGGGAGAGGGAAATGCCAAAATGCCTGAAGTCCAGTGTCAAGTACCCACAGTCAGTGATGGTCTGGGGTGCCATGTCAGCTGCTGGTGTTGGTCCACTGTGTTTTATCAAGGGCAGGGTCAATGCAGCTAGCTATCAGGAGATTTTGGAGCACTTCATGCTTCCATCTGCTGAAAAGCTTTATGGAGATGAAGATTTCATTTTTCAGCACGACCTGGCACCTGCTCACAGTGCCAAAACCACTGGTAAATGGTTTACTGACCATGGTATTACTGTGCTCAATTGGCCTGCCAACTCTCCTGACCTGAACCCCATAGAGAATCTGTGGGATATTGGGAAGAGAAAGTTGAGAGACGCAAGACCCAACACTCTGGATGAGCTTAAGGCCGCTATCGAAGCATCCTGGGCCTCCATAACACCTCAGCAGTGCCACAGGCTGGTTGCCTCCATGCCACGCCGCATTGAAGCAGTCATTTCTGCAAAAGGATTCCCTACCAAGTATTGAGTGCATAACTGAACATAATTATTTGAAGGTTGACTTTTTTTGTATTAAAAACACTTTTCTTTTATTGGTCGGATGAAATATGCTAATTTTTTGAGATAGGATTTTTGGGTTTTCATGAGCTGTATGCCAAAATCATCAATATTAAAACAAGAAAAGGCTTGCACTACTTCAGTTGTGTGTAATGAATCTAAAATATATTCAAGTCTAATGTTTATCAGTACATTACAGAAAATAATGAACTTTATCACAATATGCTAATTTTTTGAGAAGGACCTGTATATATATATATATATATATATATATACACAGCTTTTTTTTTTCTTTTAAATCTCTACTCTCTAATTTATACTAGTCAGCATATACTACAACTTTGTGTGCTCAATATATCAGTGTGTCTTTGTTAATATACCTTGAAATCAATTTGGATATATTGATAAAATACAATTTAAGCCGTCACTATCTCATATTTTAAGATATATAATATGTAATATAAAAGCAATATATTGAATATATATAACTTAAAAAAGTGTTCTCTCCTGGACTAGAACCCACAATTTATGTAACATAAGCCTGTTTCTCTAATCACTAAGCTATTGCCCAATATATACTTGTGGGTTGGTTTTTATGTTTGATATGAGGTTTATTATTTGCAACAATTAGGCCAGACAAGTAATTGCTATGATCAATCCGTTATGACCATAGACACACATTGTCCTGCTGCCTTCTAGCCATTCACAATTCCCTCATGTAGGGGCAATAGTGCAATGTTTCCTACAAGTTGGGGTGCAGAGCTGTGCTGGCCATTGTGTTCTGTTATCTATGGAAGCTGTGCCCCCCCCCCCCCCCCCTTACACACGTTTTCAGCATGGCTCTTTATGTTAGAGCAGATGACAGAGAAGGAGAATAAGACAGCAAACCGAGGAACTATTAAAACAGTAGAGGAACCAGAGAGCCCAGCACTGCCTGCTTCCCCATACTGTGTGCTGTAACTAAGATAGATTTACATATCCATATACAGAGCAGAAGACATCATGTATGTCTGCAGAATGATGGTCTGTGGGTGTTACTACATTATTGCTAATTGCTCCTAAAATCCTGCTAATAGAGACTACTATATTTATAAACTCAGAATTCTGACATTTAATCTCAGAATTCTGACATTTAATCTCAGAATTCTGACATGTAATCTCAGAATTCTGACATTTTATCTCAGAATTCTGACATTTAATCTCAGAATTCTGACATTTTATCTCAGAATTCTGACATTTGAATCTCAGAATTCTGACATTTTATCTCAGAATTCTGACATTTTATCTCAGAATTCTGACATTTTATCTCAGAATTCTGACATTTAATCTCAGAATTCTGACATTTTATCTCAGAATTTTGTCTTTTTTTTTTTATGATGGCCCCAGGGCTCTTCCATAGAAGTGCACTTGGAAGTGCAGTCGCTTTAAATCTGAGGGGAAGATCTGAAATGAGGGGAAGCTCAGCTGATTTTATCATCCAATCATGTACAAGCAAAAATGTTGTTTTTTATTTTTCTTGCATGTCCCCCTCAGATCTACAGCAACTGCACTTCCAAGTGCACTTGCTGTGCACATGTAGTGAAAGTGGAGTTGTCTTTAGTAAATACCCCCCTCAGTGTACTGCCCGGTCATTTCATTCCTGTCATGTTTATTTCACTGCACGTGTCTTACTTTAGTTCACAGTAATTCACATGTTCCACACACTCCGATTTTCGGGCTTCTCTAGAGGTTTCACAGGCATTGGCTTTCTATATTATTCTGAGGCAGTATATTCTGACCTGTTTTACACATATGTCTACCAATTTATCTTATAGACACTTTTTGAAGCCAGTACTTGGCACAGTATTTACTACAACATGATGACCTCCATCTTTCTTGGGATAGTCTTGTATGCGCCCAGTGTTCCTGCAGATCTTTATACCTTAGCTCCCAGGATAGACAATGATGGTGACTCTTTCTTACCAGTACTGCATAGGTTAAATTTGTTACCATATGTAAGTCACTCCGGGTGGACAAATTCCACCTGTTTTTGTTTTCCTCCCTTTTTTACCCCCATCATATGGGTTCCACTTTGGACCATAATGTTTCATTTTTTCTCTTTTTCTTTTTATAGATATGTTCAGCATCCGCTCCTGATGAGTCGGATATTATCCACGAAACGTGTGGAGCTTCATAGGATGCAGCCTATATTCCACACATGGTCTCAATTACATTAAGTTTATTCCAATATATGGTTTCATTACACTGTACCCAGTTATACTATACAATTTATTTTATGACATGATACAACATGTTTTTATACCAAGGTCTAATTGCTATGTTCTGTTTTGCTTCTAGGGAGCAATCTATCTTTCATATGCATTGCATGTAAAGGACAGTTATTGTTATATATGTATATACCCATTATTATGGGTTTTTTTTGTTTATGTCAATAAATGCATCTACATTTTTTATCCAACCTATGTTATTACTTGCCTTATTTAAAGTCCCCCAAAAAAAACGTTGTATTTCTATAAAAAACTGACAAATGATCTACTTTTCACTCTAATGCCGCGTACACACAACCGTTTTTAATGTCATTGAAAAAAATGGCATTATTCTCGACTTGATTTTTCGTGTTTCCTCTCAAGCCTGCCTTGCCTACACACTATCGTGGAAAAAAATGTTCGAGTAAAGCGCGGTGACGTCCAACACGTATGACGGCACTATAAAGGGGAAGTTCTATTCGGATGGTGCCACCCTTCATGTTAGTAAAGTTTGTTGAGCGACGATTCGCGCTTTTCAGCCTTGTGCTTTTCAGTCCGTTACAGCGTGACGAATGTGCTATCTCCATTACGAATGCTAGTTTTACCAGAACGGGCGCTCCCGTCTCATACTTGATTCTGAGCATGCGCATTTTTTTCACGTCGTTAAAGCCCACACACGGCCGTTTTTCACGACGAGAAAAACGACAATGTAAAAAACGACGTGAAAAATTAGAGCATGTTCCATTTTTTCTCGTTGTGATTCTCTGCGTTTTTCTCGTCTGGAAAACTGCTGGAAAGCCCACACACGATCATTTTTAATGACGATTTAAAAAAAATTCATTTTTCTCGTCATTAAAAACGGTCGTGTGTACGCGGCATAATAACTAAATGTGCTCTGAATGTTGTTTCTGATGTCATCACAACAATTTTCAATCACTTCCTGTTTTTTTGGCACCCTGTCATCCTTTTGTAGTGGTTTTAAAATTTCCCCAATCTACACAAAACTAAGCTTTAAAGGGAACCTGAACTGTGGAAGCAACCAGAGGACAAAGGACAACTCACCAATATTGCCTTGAGGCTTCCTACAGCTGATCTTTTGCCAATCATCAACCTACCATGCCTTGTTTGGCGCAGATTTGATCTACATAGAATATTTTTGGCTTGTTCACACCATGTGCAAAGACATTTTTCTAACATAGGTCTCTGCAAGAACACAAACAAAATAATTGTTTTGTATCACAAAAACATTGGTGTCATGTGCCTTTATTTATCTGCAGAAATATACAAACATGTTGTATATTGCCTCAGAGAAAAAAATGCACATGACACCAATGTTGTGGTGTGAAGAGGGCACAAAAACGACAACTGTTTTCTTTGTTCCCTTGCAGAGGCAGGTGCAGATAATGCAGGTCTCTGCATATAGTGTGAACGAGGCCAAAAGTATTGTACACTTTCAAGTATTTTAGTTGTTTTAAGTTTATATTAGTGTGGCTATATTCATTGTCTCATTTGTTTATCTTGTATTTATGGGCTCATATGTTTCTGCTGCAGTTTGTAGTGTAATGGCTAATCGATTCCCCTATGTCCAATTATTCATTCACCTAGCTTGTCCCTATTCGCTAAGGGGACAGACAATTTCTTGTTCTGGGTCACACAGCATCCAGTCAATGTCTCGCCATTTCTCTGAGTTGCATTACAAATGTAGAAATGCTAATGTGATGAAACCACATCTCTTCCCTTCATTGCTCTGCCTTCCCGGGCCTGTTTCAGATCTAATTACTAGTTTTCTGCAGAACTCTAGACTGAGCGACCCAGTGGTTGTGGGATATGTAGTTTCTTCAAAAGAAGGGTTAGGTCTCACATACAGAGGTCATGCATTAACCTGTGTAGTGCCATGTCATATGCCTCTTGTTTGAACACAAACAGAAATTGCTGACAAAAGAATATGAATATTCACTCTACTAAAGACTAATGCCGCATACACACAACCGTTTTTTACGACGTTAAAAATGCAATTTTTTAAATTGGGCATTAAAAACGACCGTGTGTAGGCTCCAGAGCATTTTTATCGACGTGAAAATGGCCTAAAAAAATGAGAACCTGCTCTATTTTTTCACTTCGTTTTTCACGTCGTTCTTTTTATCGTCGTGAAAAACGGTAGTGTGTATGCTTTTACGAGGGGAAAAAAAACACGCATGCTCAGAATCGAGTATGAGACGGGAGCGCTCGTTCTGGTAAAACTAGCGTTCGTAATGAAGATAGCACATTCGTCACGCTGTAATGGACTGAAACGCACGAGGCTGAAAAGCGCGAATCGCCGCTCAACAAACTTTATTAACATGAAGGGTGGCGCCCCTTTATAGTGCCGTCGTACGTGTTGTACGTCACTGCGCTTTGCTCAAGCGGTTTTTTTAATGAACGTGTGTATGCAAGGCTTGAGAGGAAACAAGAAAAATCACGTTGAGAAAAATTTTGTTTTTTTAAATTACATTAAAAACGGTCGTGTGTACGCGGCATTACATACAGGCCCACAAATGACACCACAAAACTACATGTCCAATACACATCTTATACAGGTGAAAAACACAAGGTGAAAGCATGAAAGTTGATAATGTCTTTCAATTTTGCTAAAAGATAATATGCATGTCTTTATGACTTACACATTTTATTGAGAAGCTATATAAAGACATATATTTTATGGTTAGGGTGTATTTAATATGCTTGGTTCCCTGTATAAATAAATGAGAATATGAGCTTGATAGGAACCTTCTGTTATCATTCTCCACCTGCTGCTGGCATTATGTCTTGGGATCTGTATTCAATAGCTGCATGCATGTGCCTCCCTACAACATTAGGCTCTGTATTATTCACCATCTTTGCTTGCCTGCTAGGCATATTCACATCTACAGCTTTTCCCCAACTAGGCATTGTAGTCTGCTTTGATTTTCCAGATATCTAGAGAACCTGACCTTCAGGCCAGACCTGTCCCCAACCTTAGCTTGTCCTTAGCCCTGATTTGTTCCAAGTCCCCAGCCTTGCCATACAAAGCTTTGAAACTGGTTAGCTCTGAAATAAGTCTAAATATTTAGCCTTGTATACAATAAGGCCCCTTTCACACTGAGGCGTTGCAATAATGCGCTAAAAACGATTAGCGTTATTACAGCGTTTTTACAGTGTTTTTACTGCATTAGCGCTAAAAATAGCGCTGACGCCTATGTGTTTTTACCGCATTAGTGTCAGCTAATAACCCTACCCCTTACATCACATCCTGTGCACTTCCTGGTTTTTGGTAGCTTCTGGGCGTTTTTAAAGTGGTATTACCGCGGTTTTACAGCGGTACTCATTCATTTCAATGGGGATAGGCGTTTTTACAGCACTATTTTATGCGCCCCAAAGATGCTCCTAAAAAGCTGTTTGCAGGATTTTTTCCAACGCACAGCCAGCACAACGCCTCAGTGTGAAAGCCCTCAGGGCTTTCACATTGAGAATGCTGGGGCAGGATTATTTCAGGCGTTTTTACAGCGCTATTTTTAGCGCTAAAACGCCTAAAAAACGCCTCAGTGTGAAAGGGGATTGAAGCTTTACTGTGCATCGTGGTTGTTTTATCACATATGCACATGTTGTGTCTTATTCCTGTGTCTCTATTTATTTTGTGTGATTGCCAGTTTGGTCAGTTATTCTTGCTGTATAGGAATTCAAATCACTTCTAGTTTCTGTGATTTCTGCCTCTTTAAAATTCTATCTGAATTATATAAATTTGACGTTTTGGTGAGTGCTTTACCTGCTGTTGCACTGGAAACTGTTGGCCACTGTTGTTCGAGTCCTACAGCTGCGCCACGTAAGACTGCTGCTCCTTCCATATGTACAGCACTATAGAAAACAAAGAAGACAGGTAATGGGTATCTAACACATGCTCCAAGTAGAAATGCACACAGACCATTTAGACAGGGTTTTAAGTCAATAAAAAAATTGATGATGTTTTGCAAAAGGCAGCAGCATATCCATTCATTGAAATCAGTTACAGATATATTTATTGAAATAGATCAGTGGAGGTTGCTTGCTGGTTTTGTTTTCTGCCATTCTTTGCTTACATTATTAGTATGTCTTGTATTATTATCATGTTACCCATTATCTTTGTGTCAAATAATCTTTTCCTTGGAATTAATTCATTCATATATTGCAACCTTATCCTAAAGCCATGCCATAGCTCAAAGTTTTTTTCTCTTTTGGGAAAAATTATAAGGACCTTATCAAGTTTTGTATTGCTGTTCTTATCCCCCAAGGAAGTTAGGTGAATTCCCAAGGGGTCACAGACAGCAATAAACCTCCAGCAGCATGTGGAAGCATTATGACCTCTATTCCATTTGTATTGGTGTTTGTGTGCCCTTCTGAGAGATTTTCCTTTATTTCTTGTCTAGGTTATTGGCATCAGAGGTGGGCTTTAAAATAAAGTGACACTAAACAATATCCTTATCCTCCAAAAAAGTAATCCATACATATGAACTTCTTGATGATCCTGTAATCCATTTTTCATGAAACAATTTCCTGCTGCATTTTTCTGCCTCCTGTAACATCCTCTATGACAGGGATATGCAATTAGCGGACCTCCAGCTGTTGCCAAACTACAAGTCCCATGAGGCATAGCGAGACTCTGACAGCATCAAGCATGACAACAAGAGGCAGAGGCATGATGGGACTTGTAGTTTGGCAACAGCTGGAGGTCCGCTAATTGCTTATCCCTGCTCTATTAGATCCAAAACCATACAATTGTATGTTAGATATTGATTGAAATCCACTTCTCCCTGTGTGGCATATCAATCAAATGGGGTGTCAACTATAGATCAGGTATTCCTATTGGAAGCAGAACACAAACACTCCTGCGCATAAATGGATCACCAAACAGTCAATCTTGCACGATGCTAGCACTGGCTTTGCAACCCTTCATGGACGGGGTGTCCTAGTAGCAAATAGAAGAAGAGAAACAAGGGTGCACCAGCCTAGTGTATTATCATTAGGATAGATTTTATTTAAAAGAAAACATCAATACTACTCACAAATGTAGCAGAAAAAATTGCATTGCAATGAAGTTTCTTGTAAATGGCAGCTGTAAGAGGTACTCGAAACCACACTCCACAAGATTGCTGAGCTCTGAGGAAGAAGATCTGTGCTTCAAAACGCGTAAAATGGCAGTGGCCCTCTTTACATCCTCAGTGATCTTGTGGAGTGTGGTTTTGAGTACCTCTTACAGCTGCCTTTTACAAGAAACTTTGTGGCAATGAGATTTTTTCTGCTACATTTGTGAGTAGTATTGATGTCTTCTTTTAAATAAAATCTATCCTAATGATAATACACTAGGCTGGTGCGTCCTTGTTTCTCTTCTTCTATTCCTATTGGAAGATCTTGATTAAAAAATAAATGTATCAATGTGTGTATGGCCATCAATACATAGTAAATCAATCTTCTTCAATAAATGTGAAAATAAATAAATAATTATTTACTTTGTAAGTCAGAATGAGGCTCATCTACCCTGTGCTGCAATCTTTGTTGTTCACTCAGAGCAGCAGCCTCATACACCTGTCTTGGCTATTTTTTTTTATTTACAGGCACTGTAGCCGACACACTCCTCCCACTGCATACATCACGATGGCTGTTTTCTCATGGAGTGCCTGTTGCCCAAGGCAAGCAAAGTCAGTTAAGACTAATTTGGAGTTTGTCAGTTCAGTGGGGGGGAGGGGGGAGCTTACAAGGGAACATGACCACTAGGAAGGTAGGAAAAAAAATGCATCATGCCAGAAAAAATAATAATTGGTGAGACTTCTTCAACTGATGTATAAAAAAGCATACAGTATATTGGCTGGGCTGGTGATTTGGACACTCTTCTAATTTCTTGGATCTCTTTTCTGACCCTGAATACAACTCTGTAAAGAGGGTTCAAACACTAATATCCAGAATTCACTCCATCTGCAATTTTGCAGAGGCAGTAGCAAAAACAGTGTGTGTCTTGGAGAGCAATTAACAATTCTGGAGCCACTGTTAAAAAAAAATATCTGGCATGAAGTTTAATTTACTCAGAAAAACATCATCAAAGAATTTACACCTTTTTTTAGACCCATACCTACAACCTGCCTATTTACATATATCATAACAACAGTGGCATAGAATGGCTTCAAATTGGTCCACAATGCAGAGTGGAGCATTGCACATTAATAGATGAGAAGAAAAAATTCCAAAGCAAGAAATTTCTCCATGTCACCAGTAATAGCAAAAATATCATGAGCAAAAGGATGGGGTTTGTAGGTTACTACAGCAGCAGCAGGTTATTTAGGGCTGAAGGGACATTCCATCAGGAAATGCTGATATAGAGACTGCAGAGTGTGACAATAGTGTTATGTGGGGCAACATAAACTCTGCCTTCTGCTTTGAGCAAATTAGAAACATTTTTTTTTAAATAAACAATATGAATTACAGTACTCAAACATTGTAACCATGGCCTCAATTTTTTTTTAATCTTTTTGTTTATATTTAGCCACATAAGCACTATATTGTATCTGTTCTCCTATTCAGCAATGCAAGTGACGTGCTGTAAATCACACTACTGGAGCTGCCCACACACATTCTGGAGAGTCACTTAGGGAACTTAGCTGGGGAGAGAAGAAATCGAAAATGGAGCATGTACAGAAAGAGTGGCTATGCAGAAGAAAGAAGTTCGACTGGCATCATGCTCTCAATAGGGAAGTAATACAAACTGGCAGGATCACCAAATATTTACTACCTAATATTTTATTATTAAAAGAAAACTTTAGCATGTTTAATCCGATATAATATTTTTGTAGCTAATGACAAAACTAAAATTTTTGAATTCACTGTCAATTTAATCTAGTTATACAGTATGTTACCGTGATCTGGTATACCAATTAAATTAAAACAGACTGTAAAAGAATGTAAAAGAAGAAGATAGATACTTATCTTTCTGGTAGGAACGGGGAAGGGGGGTATCATAAGGGAACATTTGCATCTGTGCACTTCATTAAACACATCATTTGTGCTAAGGCAGCCCATTTATTAGAATGGGCTGCCTAGCACACCAAAATGCACCAAAAAAGGTGCATGTACAAGTTTAGCAAAGCAGATTACCACAATGCACACTACTGTGTTGGTAAGGTGTGATGCAGTGCTGTTCTGAATGGCACCCAAGCTCACCAATGCACACAATTCATGTTGCCACATATGGTAAAGCGAGTGGTTAGAAACAAATTACCACAAAACAACAGGCCAATCCAGTCTAAATCTCCATTGCAGATATACAGCCACCGCTGGTGTCCAACACTTTCAGGTTTTTCAAATATCTGGTCCCCAACACCATGCTGTCCTTCCTACTGCCAGCCTCTACATCATTATTATATTCTGTAGTAAAATATGGGCCAGTCAGAGAAGCCACAGTGAGCAGTAGGATACCAGGTATCTAATTCCATTCAGGCAGAGAAAAAGTGATTCCTAACCACCCACCCCACCAGAAAGGTATATTTAGTGATTCATGCTCCTTAATCACCTCCCCACAATATTAGTCTATCCTGAGTAAGCTCTGATTGTTAGATAACTGAGTGTATGAGATCACTGCCCCCCCTCCCTCCCAGTGTTTGGAGGTAATGAATGCCCATTCATGTCACATGGGCACTGTCAATTTTAGTAAGTCACATGCTCCCTAATGCCATGAAGGGAGAACATATGGGTAACTATAGCTCAAAATGACAGTGTCTCTTTAAGCTTACCCTGTTATCACCCTATCCATTGTGATATCCTTCTTATTTTCAAAGTTCTACAGTCTTGTTTGTATCTGTCATCATATGTCATCATATGTAAGTATGTAAGTCTTTGTCCATTGTTATAGTCAGGTGGCATTGGCTGTCAAAAAACTAAAATAATAGGACCCAAGGGGAATTGAGGTCAAAAGACAGCAGTTACTTGAAAAAAGACTGAGTGGCATTGGCACAGCAAAATTAAAAAAATAATCTAAAAATGTATTAAATATCATAGAAAAGTATGAAACCAGATACGGTCTATCACACCATAACGTTAAGACAATGTTGTCTCGGTATACACAAGCAGATAAGCATATATCAACGAAGCTCACGTAGTGACATGTCATGCATAGCCATGCCCCCAACCCAGAAACTGCAGGTGGGCCTGCCATCAGAGGGAATAGCAGCCAATGGCACCATGCACCAGAAACAGCAGCGTTGATGCACAGCCTTAAATCATCGGAATGCCTGTATTGGCACATCCATAAACTGGTAAGCACAGAAGCAATACTGCATAGTGGCTATATAGCATAGTAGCAAAAAAAAAAAAAACACAGGAACTGTAAGACCCTATACACACTATACAACTTTTGTTGTCTGATTGACTTTAGATTTACCAAAACCATGTAGTGCAAGGGCCTGCCTGATTGCATACAAATTGAAACTCTTCAAGGGAATGACCTCATATTAGATGGTTTTGGTGAATCTGAAGGATAAAATCTACATAAAATGGTATGGTGTGTATTCTTAAGGAATCAACACTAGTAACAACCAACGGTGGAGACCAGACCAAGGGTGGGGAGAAATCCCTTATCTAAATATACTGGTGTGGATTATGATTTTTGGATAACTTAGACATTAAATCCAAGTATTTGGACCATATACTGCTTACACCACTACTTTTACAAGTAATTAATGCCATACTCTATCTAAGGAAGATAGCTTTGCAGTTTTTGCTTCACTTTTTGCTACTTTCATGCTATTGCACTGTGCTTTCAATATCTATTGCCTCTTTACTTACTATTGAGCTGCCAAGGGTAATTTCGCTCAAGGATGGCAATTTGGGATCACATATGCGCAGTGATGATGCGTTTATATCTACATACCCTGGGCGGTTACTCCTTTTAGCTTATCTTATAATGAAATAATAAGATCTGTAATTGGCAGCCAGAGCATGTAGTTTCTTTGCAGCCCCTGTACCGTTCTGACTTGCCTGTAGTTTCCATTTCAACTGCTATTTTCTGCTGTTGAACTGGTCATTTTTGTGGAACTACCCTATCTATGTGATTCATTGATGAAATTTAGCAAAGTAAATTTCACTACGCAACCAATTAACTATATATTTAAGTATATATTTACTTTCATGTGTCACGTCTCTATTATCGGTTCAGGTGGCAATCATAGTAAGCACGCTGGGCATGGAACTTTGCTTTATTTGCTATTTCGCTACACATTAAGCATATGCCAGCTAGTATAGCTGATTTAGGCTGTTTTTTGTATATTTTCTATGAGAACCTTAGTGATGGTTTGGCTGTGGTTATAGCCTGAAGTTATATTTATACATTATTATGGGTTGGTTACCCAAGCCAATTATCACTAAGTGAGCTATGTTGATGTATGCTTACCTGCTTGTGAATACTGAGACAACATTTTCTTAACATTATGGTGCAGTGAAGGGTATCTGATCTCATTATTTGGTTGTCTAACATGTTTATACTTTTCTATGATATTTAATAAATGTGTATATTATTTTTCTAATTTGTCTGTGTCAATGCCATCTTTTGACCTTATTTCCTATTGTGTTCATATTGAGCACATGGTGTGAGTTTGGTAGATGGACTATATGATTCACCTGTTTTATTTATTGTTAGTATTATATCATTGACTGTCAGGCTGTGTATTAGTTTTGATGAATTATAAGAAATAGTGTATCCTCACCGGTTATATATTAGGTATATAAGAATTTGCTAGCATTATTAGAGTTTATAGTTTAAACTTCCTATTGGGTAATGTGAAATTGATGCATTGCTATTATACAGTACATTGGGAAACATTACAATACAATAGGTCCTATTTGTTAATTTAGACAACTATGAAGGACAAAACAGTGGGACAGGGAATCTTGATTATCAGTGCTTTTATTCAGAAACATAAACAATGAATTTAATTGGCTTAGAAAGGCCAGAAAGTAGGCTTTGGAAATCCACACCCCTCTACTGAAAAAATAGGGAATGTTTTTATAAATTTTCTAAAAGATTTATACATTTCCAAAAAATAGATTAGTAAATGCCAAATCCTAGTAGATTAGTTAGATGTCGCCATCATCATTTACCACAAGTAAACTATTACCAAATAACATAGTTCTGTTTATAAAATGGCTTGAGACATTTGTTGGTGTTGCACATACTTTTTTACCCCGTGTATAGTATTATGAATTAAATATATGCTGTCCTGTTTACTCAGATTAGTAATTGTGAACAAATTTATTTTTTTCACCATCACTTTCAAATAAAATGTGGAATTATCTTATAATTCACATATAAGGGGACCCTAGTACAGGTCCTTCTCAAAAAATTAGCATATTGTGATAAAGTTCATTATTTTCTGTAATGTACTGATAAACATTAGACTTTCATATATTTTAGATTCGTTAAACACAACTTGAAGTAGTTCAAGCCTTTTCTTGTTTTAATATTGATGATTTTGGCATACAGCTCATGACAACCCAAAAATCCTATCTCAAAAAATTAGCATATCATGAAAAGGTTCTCTAAACGAGCTATTAACCTAATCATCTGAATCAACTAATTAACTCTAAACACCTGCAAAAGATTCCTGAGGCTTTTAAAAACTCCCAGCCTGGTTCATTACTCAAAACCGCAATCATGGGTAAGACTGCCGACCTGACTGCTGTCCAGAAGGCCATCATTGACACCCTCAAGCAAGAGGGTAAGACACAGAAAGAAATTTCTGAACGAATAGGCTGTTCCCAGAGTGCTGTATCAAGGCACCTCAGTGGGAAGTCTGTGGGAAGGAAAAAGTGTGGCAGAAAACGCTGCACAATGAGAAGAGGTGACCGGACCCTGAAGAAGATTGTGGAGAAGGACCGATTCCAGACCTTGGAGGACCTGCGGAAGCAGTGGACTGAGTCTGGAGTAGAAACATCCAGAGCCACTGTGAACAGGCGTGTGCAGGAAATGGGCTACAGGTGCCGCATTCCCCAGGTCAAGCCACTTTTGAACCAGAAACAGCGGCAGAAGCGCCTGACCTGGGCTACAGAGAAGCAGCACTGGACTGTTGCTCAGTGGTCCAAAGTACATTCGGAAATCAAGGTGCCAGAGTCTGGAGGAAGACTGGGGAGAGGGAAATGCCAAAATGCCTGAAGTCCAGTGTCAAGTACCCACAGTCAGTGATGGTCTGGGGTGCCATGTCAGCTGCTGGTGTTGGTCCACTGTGTTTTATCAAGGGCAGGGTCAATGCAGCTAGCTATCAGGAGATTTTGGAGCACTTCATGCTTCCATCTGCTGAAAAGCTTTATGGAGATGAAGATTTCATTTTTCAGCACGACCTGGCACCTGCTCACAGTGCCAAAACCACTGGTAAATGGTTTACTGACCATGGTATTACTGTGCTCAATTGGCCTGCCAACTCTCCTGACCTGAACCCCATAGAGAATCTGTGGGATATTGGGAAGAGAAAGTTGAGAGACGCAAGACCCAACACTCTGGATGAGCTTAAGGCCGCTATCGAAGCATCCTGGGCCTCCATAACACCTCAGCAGTGCCACAGGCTGGTTGCCTCCATGCCACGCCGCATTGAAGCAGTCATTTCTGCAAAAGGATTCCCTACCAAGTATTGAGTGCATAACTGAACATAATTATTTGAAGGTTGACTTTTTTTGTATTAAAAACACTTTTCTTTTATTGGTCGGATGAAATATGCTAATTTTTTGAGATAGGATTTTTGGGTTTTCATGAGCTGTATGCCAAAATCATCAATATTAAAACAAGAAAAGGCTTGCACTACTTCAGTTGTGTGTAATGAATCTAAAATATATTCAAGTCTAATGTTTATCAGTACATTACAGAAAATAATGAACTTTATCACAATATGCTAATTTTTTGAGAAGGACCTGTATACCCTGTAATGCAAAGATGCTTCGCTTTCTATGTTTAGTTATAAAATAAAACAATTTTATATATATCTATATATCTATATATCTATATATCTATATATATATAGATATATAGATATATATCTATATATATATATATATATATATATATATATATATATATATACATACAGCGTATATATAAAAATTACAAAAAAAAACCTTTATATGTCGCACAGTAACCCAAGCAGTGGAAAAACCCATATGAGCAACATCTACACAACCAACCTGTACAATAAGGTATGACAAAAACAATTCAAACAGGACATTTTTATAATGTTCTAATCCATATATTTGTATTCTTGCCACAAAGTAATATGTATTTATTTAAAAAATGGGAAAACATTTAATGTATCAAACCTCCCACTTAATGTATCAAAACTTTACCTTCAATGCATTAGGAAATATCCAATCCTGCCAAACCCAACTTATTTGGGTATGCTGCAAGCTTTAGTGTTGGCTGCTAGATTCATGTAAAAATAATAAATAGCAGGTTCTGCTTTGTACAAGGACAGTGACTGAGGCTCCCTCTGTTTTAATATGTGGAGGAGTAAAAGAAATGGTGAAATTTTCTTTTAAACTAAAGTGAATTTGACAAAATCTTTATCAATGTGTTACAGAGGCAGGATCTGCAGATTCACAAAAGTTTTTTATTTTCTCATTTTAAATTCCTAAGTTACCCTTCCTCAACCCCCACTCCCCAATATGTGAGTCAACTGTGTCCTGTCTCAATGAAAAAACAAGGAAATATAAGGTATAACTATGTAGTGATATCCATTCTCTTCTGCCATTTAAAAATCACCTTCTGGAATTTACTCTTTTAATGTATATTATGTAATGGTATGATCGCAGTATTTATTACAAATATTAATGTACCTAGTAAGGAAGAAAACATTATTTATAGGGAAAATATCTGCAAGCTAATCTAAAGACAATCTTTTGTTTTCTAAATTGGGAATAAAGTAGGGAAGAACCTTGAGACATTTCTTACAGTTTATGTCCCAGTGACACAGCAGGAAGAAAAAAAAGTTATTTCCAAAGTGAGGGGATGACCTCTAACAACTGTTACCACAACAGGTGTTCCAATTAGAAAATTTGTACTCACCTCCTGAAAGGAGATCCCTCCTAAATTAAGCGATAACTGATATTAGAAAACTGTCGCCACAACAGGTTTTTTCCTAATGAAGATTTGCCCTCACCCCCTAATCCAACTCAAAAATATTGGATTTGCTTGACTCTCTGTACCAAAAACCATAAAAAAAGGTTTTGGCTTTGCATACAGTTTAACCACTTGCCGCCCACCCACCGTCAAATGATGGAGGGACAGTGCGACTCTCGTTCTGGGTGGACATCATATGACGGCACACCCTAACGGCCGCTCCTGCGTGCCCACAGGGGCGTGTAGCGCGGCGATCGTGGTCGCACCATGTTGCTAGGACACGGCGCAACCCTGATCTCTGTAAAGAGCCGCTAGCACGGCTCTTTAATCATGTGATTGGTTGTGTCCAATAACAGCCAGTCACATGTAAACAAGGAAGTGCCAGAGTGTGTGAGGAGAGCTGATCAGCGGCATCTCCTCACAGGGGACAGTAAGAGATGTAATCAGGGCACTGATGATCAGTGCCCTGATTACATTAAGGTGGCAGAAGTGCCAGCAATCAGTGCCCACCAGTGCCAACCAGAGCCAGCACTCAGTCCCCATCAGTGTGGCCTATCAGTGCTGCCCATCAATGCCCATCAGTAAAGCCCATCAATGCCCATCAGTAAAGCCCATCAGTGCCTCCCATCAATGCCCCTCAGTGCTCCTTAGTGCCGCCCATCAGTGCTGCCTATCAATGCTGCCTATCAGTGCCGACCAATGCTGGCTATCAGTGCCGACCAATGCTGGCTATCAGTGCCCGTTAGTGCCGCCCATCAGTGCCCACCAGTGCCACCCATCAGTGCCTCCTATCACTGCTCATCAGTGCCACAAATCAGTGCCACCTATCAGTGCCCATAAGTGCAGAATATTAGTGCCTCCTCATCAGTGCCACCTAATCAGTGCCCATAAGTCCCGCCTCATCAGTGTCCATAAGTGCCACCTCATCAGTGCAGCCTATCAGTGCCCATCAGTGCTACCTCATCAGCGCACATCAGTGAAGGAGAAAAATTACTTATTTACAAAATTTACTGACAGACACAAAGAAAAACTTTTTTGTAAAGAAAAAAAATCTGAGCAGTGATTAAATACCACCAAAAGAAATCTCTATTTGTGTAAAGAAAATGATAAACAATTTCATATGGTTAGAGTGTAGCATGACCGCGCAATTGTCATTTAAAGTGCGACAGCGCTGAAAGCTGAAAAATGGCCTGGGCAGGAAGGGGGTGAAAGTGCCCTGTAGGTAAATGGTTAAAAATTACAAGGGGCAAGGAATATCACTTAAATATCAGCGAACAAGTGGGTAAGGAGTTTGTGCATGGAGGGGGACCAAAAGTGGTGTGACCAAATGTAGGGACTCCTCAATCTGCCTGAGTCAAAACTAATTTCTGATTTTTATTCAAGCAAACTATTGTTTCTATTTAAAATATTTAAACAGTAGCATCTTTATTTTGTTAAAGCATCAGCATATGTCTGCAAGTGACCATTTTGATTTTCTTAGTATACCAAACCCTTTTAATTTAAATGTTCTTGGTTTTGTGTTGTTCTGTTTTAGTGATGTGAATTAAAAATATAAAATGAAATGTACTCACCCCTGCATTGCAGCTTTTAGTGATGCAGAGTAACGCCAGTCTGGGTTAGGATGTTTTGGCTGAAGAAGCAAATGAGAACAAATGTTTAGTTCCAGTCATAAATTCTTTAATTTATGCAATCAATGTCAACATAAAGGATCAAACATTTGCACTGTGTTTGCCAATTAAAAATAGAAATAACTTTAACAATGAAAATCTGTGATAAATTTACCTTTTAAGCAAACTTTGAAGTTTCAAAGTGATTTAGAAAAAAAAAATTAATTATGAAAAAATAAAAAGGAAAATTTGGGATAACATAAACAGCATTTTAAATTATTCAGCAAGTAGTTTTTTTTTGTTTTAGAATATTAAAATAAAAATAACAACTGGACTCTCATTGTGAGAAAATCATGATTAGATTTTGGCCCATTGAAAAAGCATAGAGTCAGCATGTGAAGTTGGAGACTCTATATTTAAAGTAAGCCAATTGGAAAGATGGCTTTGAAAGGCATAATGCAACAATGGAACATTGCAACTAAATATAAAAAAAGGATTCGCTGCTTAACAAACCTGGAGTTCTTCTGCACCACTGTTGTCAACTTGTGTAATAAAACATTTCTTACAAATAACCTTTTATGTGTAAGTAAATAATTGATAAATGTACAATGTAAGAGCACATTAGAAGTTTTGTAAGTAAACAGATGTTTTCCTCTTGAAATCTGCTGTGCTTTTCTGACTATGTTTTAGGAAATACTTTCTAAACCAACTGGTAAAATTATGTTTTCTGCAACATGAAATCTTCATAGCTAAAACAATTCAAATAAACTATCCTTTATATTAAAATGAGGTTCCGAACTATTCAAGCTGAAAAAATTCAAGCTGTAGTAAAATATTTCTGCTGCACTGCTGATACTGCAGCCCAGCTAATAATATGTTTTTCTATGACAGATAGCATTAATTCACTAACATCAATGTAAACACAATCATGTCAGAGAGCAATGGTAGATTATTAAAAGTTATCAGTGCTGTTTCATATTACTTCATACAGGGATCGTAAGGAGTGTTCACATAACTTTTAAAATAGAAAACCACTGTAAGGTAAATATATATATATATTTTTTATTTTGTTATCAGCACACAGAAATACCTAATAAATATACAGTGCCTTGAAAAAGTATTCATACCCCTTGAAATTTGTTACAACCAAAAATGTAAATGCACTTTATTGGGATTTTATGTGATAGACCAACACAAAGTGGCACATAATTGTGAAGTGGAAGGAAAATGGCAAATGGTTTTCAATTTTTTTTTTTATAAATTTGTGAAAAGTGTGGCGTGCATTTGTATTCAGCCCCCCTGAGTCAATATTTGTAGAACCACCTTTTCCCTTCAATTACAGATGCAAGGCTTTTTGGGTATGTCTCTAATACCAGCTTTGCACATCTAGAGAGTGTTCACAGAACAGCTGTATTTATACTGATTTAAATTACACACAGGTGGACTCTATTTACTAATTAGGTGACTTCTGAAGACAATTGGTTCCACTAGATTTTAGCTAGGGATTTCAGAGTAAAAGGAGCTGAATACAAATGCATGCCACATTTTTTTTCTATATTAATTTGTAAAACATTTTGAAAAACATTTATCATTTTCCTTCTACTTCACATTTATGTGCCACTTTGTGTTGGTCTATCACATAAAATCCCCCAAAAATTTATTTACGTTTTTGGTTGTAACATGACAAAATGTGAAAAATTGCAAGGGGTATGAATACTTTTTCAAGGCACTGTAAGTAAAGCTCTCCCAAGTAAATACTGTTAGACTATACAGACCAAAAACACTAATATAAATATCCAAACCAAAGACAAGTGTGGTTAGACACAACAATCCCTTCTGTGAACCAACAAGATGAAACACATTGCTTAGATACAGGTTTAGGACATCAAAATGCTATTAGACTTTAAAAGGATTAAAAAGGTTGGCCACCACAAAGTGAAAATGTGCAAAGCATAGCATCATGTGATAACCAATTAGAACATCTTATACTGATCTGACTGTATTTAAGTGAAACCTGATTAGTAGTGATGTACATGTGCAATTTGCATATAATCACCTTTTAAAAAAAATCTTTTAGCATGTGAAACATTACACTAAAATCCAGTTTGATTTTTTTTTTTTTGCATTCGGCTAGCACAGTCTTTTTCAACCAGCACCCTGGGTGCCTTCAGGTTTCTTTAGGGGTGCCTTGGCCAAATGCTTAAAAATTGATCAAAAATTGTATACAAGCCAGTGGGTGGATCAAGCCTGCCTTTTAGTTACAAAGCCACAGGTTTTCATTGTGTACCATTACAATCTTCTATGACATCATTGGTTGATGAAGAGGATGTCATGCACCTGCATATCATCTTTGTCTCCCCTGACCCCCTGTGTTAGCACTGGGGTCACATTAGCTGTGTGAGGGAGAGAAACTGAGGGAGAAGAGAAACATTGGAATACAAGTCAGTACCAGTGTGCAAAGGTGTATTTACTTTGGAAGAATAAATCGCCTCTAATGTCGAGTGTCATGTGCATCTGGATGCTGTTGTGTTATGTAAAAATGTTTTCAGTTTTTTACATTTTAGAAGGGGGTGCCTCAAGAGTGTGCATAATTTTAAAGGGTGACGACTTAAAAAACTGTTGAGAAACACTGTGCTAGCATATACAGCTATGAAAAACCTTGTTTCGTTTTGGAAAAGGTGAATCTTGTCAACAGTTACATTTCTCCATTACCAGCAGCATCTCAGTAAACACTCAAGTTATGCAGAAAAATAAAAAGTATTTTAACGGATCTTAGACACAATGCTCTAATTGCAAACAGTCAAAAAGCAAATGAACAGCAACACATATTTTTTCACCAGTTTTTAATTAAGTGCATCTAAATTGAAAAAAAAAAATAATCTATTGCAACCTACCAGTCCTTAGATGTGGTAGCTGCATTGCTTTTATTTTTTCCTTTATGTTTACCTGGTGATCTTGGCAGTAACATAGCTCCTGTTCTAGAGTGACGAACCGGCCATACACGGTTCGAATTTGGAAAGAATTTTCTTTCGAAAATCGTATCAAAGAATTTTCGTACGAATTTCGCACCATTAGTGGGCTGCAGCAACAGCCGATTTTCGTGCGGCAATCAAATTTGAGGAATCGGACATGTTGGACATTTTTTGAAAAACAAAAGATTTTCTAATCAATGATGGGAGAATCGTGCAAGAAATGTAATAGAAAAAAAATGCGCATGTGCAAGAAAAGAAAATTTCCGGAGAGAAAATAATATTCCCAGAGAGAAAAGAATATTCCCGGCCGAATTTCGAAAATCAATGGTGGCATCATTGGATCACAAAACTTTCTGATTTTGAAAAGAAAATTTGTTCGAAATTCGACCGTGTATGGCCTGCTTTACTGTACTGTATTTTTGCAGGAGTAGGTCAGGTCTTAAAGTATTAAAACACAAAAGTATGGGCAGCTGCACTCCTCAAATCCTCTTAAAAATCAACTTTATTGAACATGTAAATCCACAAAACCAGTATGCACTCACAGTGGGGGGTAGACACGATTGATGCATCTTGCTCTGTGTAAACGCTTACTTATAACCTGCCATAGTATTTGAGCCCTCCACCTGATATATACACACAGTCGGCTGCTCAGATGAACTCAATCACCATACAAATGGTTCTGTCTCCCAAAACAGCATGGAAACAAAAGTTGTGTCTTAACCATGATCAAACAAGATACATTTTACAAAATATACAGTAAAAAATATGTATAGGGAATGTGAATGACATATAATCAAGTATCACTGTAGGGGTGAGGGATATAAAACAGCATATGATACATACATATCCAAAATATATAAAAAACCTCCATGAACTGCTAAAAAAACACGATAGAATACCTCCTGTGATTTATCATTTATGATTTTGGGTCAAATCCCACTCAAAGTTTGGGGTCCCTGGAATCCTCGTTTGTAAGTGGAATATCTAAAAGACTTCCCTTTTACAAAAAGAGCCTAAACATATCCTCTCTTTGCCTTGGGGCAATCACTTTTTCTATGCCCTGTATCTTTAAGGGGGGCAGGGATCCCCCCCTGGTAAATCATAAAAATATTTTGTCACATTTGTGGAATACTTCTTCTCTATGTTGTAAATGTGATCATGGAGACAATTCTGCAGCCTTCTAGCCCTCCTCCCAACATATGGTATGGAGCAGATTTTGCACGTAATCAAATAAATGGTATATTGAGTAGACATGTGCAATTCGTTTAGTTACGAATTCGTTATCCGTCAAAATTCGTTATATTCGTTGATTCGTAAACATACGAATGAACGAACGGTTAGATAACATTACAAACGAACAACGAATAATCTAAACGAACGAATATGGAAAACAAATAAAATACGAATTTAGTAAATTTGAAACAAACAAAAAACGAAAAAGTGAAAAACGAAAACATAAAAACAACGAAAACACAGAAAAAAGATAAAAAATAACGAAAATAAAAATGAACGAAAACGAGATATTACGAATATTCGAAAAACAAAACAACGAATAACGAACAAAGATCCATATTAACGAATATCAAAATGAACGGAAAAAAAATTACGAATCTTCGGAAAACTTAAATTCTATTTCGTTAGTTCTGAATTAGTTCTGGACTTTGGCCAATGGCCAATAAGCTTGTCCCTTCCCCTGAAGAGGTTGTCTCTTCCCCCAATGAGCTTGTTTCTTATAGACATGTGCTATAATGTGTGTGTATGTGTGTTTTTCTGTGTTAGACTGCAGTGCATTCCATCCAGAGTCCAGATAGGGTGTGGTTGGGTAGGTTGCACTGTTCTGTTGGATTTTGTGAGTAAATTTTTTACTTGGGAGAGAGAAATTCTTTGTTTCTTAAGGATATTAGATTGAGATTCTAGAGTCTACATTCTAATTTATAATTTTATTTATGTAATATCTCTGACATATTGTATTTTTCTTCTTTGTCAGACTACATTCTAGACAGGGTGTGGGTGGTGTTTGATTTGTGAGTCATTCAAAGAGATTGATATAGAAATTATAAATTTCTTACTATTTCTATTACTCCTAGGATTTTCTAAAGTTAGTTTTTTTCCCTTTTCTGGGACTGTGTTTTATTATATTGCTGTCTGTCTGCCCCTACCTATTTTTTTTGTTGTGTTAGCCAGTGCCACTACTAGGCCAGCCCAGGCAGCATATACTACGTATTCATGGTAGGAGAAGTAGATTAGTATATTTTTTTTTTTGCATGGACCGGTAAAATAAGAATACTCCAGTCCTCAATCCCTCCACTCTCAGTCACACCAACACCAACTCTCATACCAACACACTCACTAACACCAACATTCTCACTTACAAGACTCACACGTCCATTCTCACTCCCAGACATTCTAATTGCAATAAAACCACCAAACCACACAAAAACAACTACAAAAACCACAATATCACTCTCTGCACTGCTCTCTGCTCCACCCTCACCACACCACTTACACCCTCTCAAAATGGCGTACAGGGGCGGAGGCTATAGCCGCTTGTTGAAAACGAAACTAAAATACGAGATTGCGAATGGCCGCGATGTATTTACGGGAGTACGAATGCATTCGAAGCACGTGGACGTATTTTAGTTTCATTTTCAACACGCGGCTATAGCCGCGTGTTGAAAATAAAAATAACTAGTAACGCGAGATTGCGAATGACCGCGCCGAGATGTATTTACGAAAGTATAAAAAAATTACGAATCCATTCGAAGCACGGTAGTAGACACGAATCAAGGAAAACAAAACAATGTTACGAATCAACAGAAACGGCAGAGTAGTGTACAGAAAAACAAAAATTATTATCTAACAAAATTACGAATTACGAATCGTTCAGTATCAACGAAAATCAAACTGTTACGAAAGTACGAAAATAACTTAAACAGAAATACGAATCATTCAATATCAACAAAATTACGAATTTCAAATCAACGAAAATAACTTAGACAGAACTACGAATCATTCAGTATCAACGAAAATTAAACTGTTACGAACATACGAACGAGTCCGAATAGGAAAACTCGCGTCTTACGAAATTACGAATCTTTACGAACCTACGGAACGAGACGAAACGAAACGATAGGAAACTAATTTTTTGGTTGTGCACATGTCTAATATTGAGTGTTGCGATCTTTAATTCATTTTTTTATCTTATCTCATGGTTCATGGTTGAAACAAACTCATCACTCCTAAGACCCCTTTCACACTGAGGGCGTATTGCAGGTGCTATAGCATTAAAAATAGCGCCTGCAATCCACCCTTCCAGCCCTTCTAGCTGTTGAAATCCATATACCGCCCGCCGAAATGCGCCGCAAATCCGCCCATAGCATCAGCGGTAAAAATAGCGGCGTTTTACCGTCGACGCTATGGGCGGCTCAGTGTGAAAGGGGTCTTACAATTTGATGACACCAGGTACACTTGTCCTCGCCAAACACTTATAATTGCCTTTAAAATGGAGTCAACTGCTTGTCGCCCTTGAAGAAAATTAACTTGGGGAGAGGAAAGTTCCTAAGAGGGAGGGCTCACTGAGAAACTGTTTTGACTCCTCTGGGTATAATTTGGTTGTAAATATCATCCTCATATAATACAGGTATATACCGTTCAATAATATTTCTAATTTTCTTAAAATCCAGGCTGTAAACTGTGGAGAACACCATTTTGTATTGTAAATTAGAATCTCAGGTTCTATCCTGTAACAGTTATCTCTTATTTGTCATTCACGCTGATGGAATCCATCACACATCTCTCTCGAAATCACCTGGCAGATCTTGCAGAGTCAGAGGCCCTGACCTACTGGTATTGCAAGAGAACTATTAGAACGCCCCTGGCGCACACACGTGCGCATGCATGCGCTCACGAACAACAGCAGGCTCCCCAGAGCACTGGTACGCGTGCGCGCGCTCACGGGCAACAGCAGGCTTCCCAGAGCACTAGTGCGCATGCGCATTCGCAACGGACTGCGTGCACACGCAGAAGCAGGTCCCTAACCCCAATTGGCACCAGTCAGCCTATTTAAAGGGGGCCCTTATGCCCAAACAGTGCTGACTGGTCTTCAGCTGTGTCCTGATCTTCTGATTCCTGTTGTGTTCTGCCTGATACCCATTGCTGATCTTGGACTTCCCTGACTCTGCCTTTGGTCTCTGATTTATCCCTGATTACCGGTTCCTGATCTCGGTTTCCACATGACCCTGCTCCTGCTGATGCCTTTGTACCTCGCAGCCCGCCTGTTACTGTACCCGGCTATCCTTGTGACCCTGCTCCTGCTCTCCATCTGGCTTCAACACTGCCTCAGAGTACCTGTGCTGGCTGCCTGTCATCTCAGTTCTCCTGGGTCCTGTATCCACCTGTCCTCTGACTTCAGAAAGTTCCAGCAAGCTAAGAAACCTGAACCTGCAAGTTAGTTGGAGTTCCCCTTAACATCAGCTGGTCCTCCGAGCATGTGCCTGTTTTCCTGCCTGTGTCTCCAAACCTACATCTTCATCTGCAAGCTCTGCAAGCAACACCTACAGGAACTCGTGTTCCTCCTGACCCTAGCCACCATCTGTTCCACCCTCAGTGGGGCTTGGGCTGGAGATACAAGAGAGGCCGTCCTCGTCATATCAGACTCCTACCAGGTACGTGACATTTATACTCCTATTAGCATGCCCAAAAGTGGTTTCCTATAAAGACTGGTGATAGCTGGTGCCGTTCCAGGATGGACGTGTAGTGTGCGAGCTCCCGTCCCGAGGTCCAGCAACTTCAGCTTATCAGCTTACCTGCTCCACCGGACATGGTGAGAACCGCTCGCAGTGCCTCGGCAACCCGTTCCCGATCCCCGCTGAACACCGACACCCCGCTGAGTCAGCAAATCCCCGAGATATTCCGGTCACGGCCTACGGCCAGGATGCAGGCCTCGCAAGCAGCCTCCTCCCAAGCGCCACGCGCCCAGAGCTCCAGCCCGCAGCGACCCGAGGAGCAGAGATCCCCAGGTCTGGCAACGGGGATGACTCACCCCCCGGCAGTGAGCCTTAATGACCTGCACAGCGTCGCTACGGATATTAAAAACACCCTCATGGCGGCCATCTTGGACATGAGGTCGGACATACACGCCATGACGCTTAGGGTGGAAGAGGTGGAATACGCTCAAGCCCGCCAAGACACAGCGATTTGTCACGTTCAACAGGTAACAGAGTCGCATGCGATCCACCTCAGGGAGATCAATCGCCACATGGAAGATTTAGATAATCGCGGAAGGCGTCACAACCTTAGAGTGAGGGGTATTCCAGAAATGATCGATGCCAGCCAGCTCCCAGTGGCAGTAACTACCATCTTTAACGATCTACTTGAAAGAGCCCCTGATACCCCGATCGCGTTCGAACGGCTCCACAGGGCACTGCGCCCGCGGGGAAGGGACACAGATCCCCCACGGGATGCAGTCTGCTGCCTCACAGACTTTCCCTTGAAGGAGGAAATATTACGCAAGGCCAGACACCGCAACCAACTGTCTTTCCAGGGAACGGATATCAGAATCTACCAGGACCTATCTAACATCACCCTGCAGCGCAGACGCGAGCTACGTCCCCTCCTGGAAACACTGAGGGCCAGATCCATAATCTACCGATGGAAGTTCCCCTTCTGCCTGACAGCAACTCACCAAGGCCGCACAGCCAATCTAAAAGTCCCGGAGGATTTAGACCACTTCTGCACGGCCATGGAGATACCGTATGTGGAAGTACCAGACTGGTACAGCGACTTCCGTATACCGCCATTCAGAAGAGTCACCTCCATGGAAGGTATCGCAGAAGCAGGCAACTTTAGTATCGGCCGCCGACGCTCTCACCCACCTCCTCCCCACACTCCTTCAAAGGATCAAAGAGCCCCGCGTAATGGTAGCCCGACGGCTTCTCCAGTGCCCCGCAAAGCACGCATCGCCTAACAAGAAACATGAATACCGTCCTTCTGTTTCCACCTCACAGCTGGACTCTGGACCACTCCAATTCGCAGGTAACTTTATACAGCAATCCCTAGGGAACACTGGCAGAACGGTTGGTACCCTCTTTCCCTCTTGGACAACTCCCGAAGGTTTCCCCGGTCGCCCTAACTTCCTTATGTCGGGTCAGAGACTACCTTCTCCCGCACTGATTGTCTTTTCCTCCTTCTCCTCACACTGTATTCATTCTTGCTCATCGGCTGTACCCTTTTTCTATTGAAGCCTTCTTCCTACATTCTCCTATCTACTCCAATGCAGCTAATGACATGTCGATATATAATCCCCCGATTGCATTATGTGCTGTCTTTCTCCCCACAGGCCCTACTAGCTCCTAGCTCCTGAATTTTCTGCTTTACAGCACTGAGGGTGGTCGGGGATCCGAGGGGGACATGCACAGGTGTGTGGCCTACGTGGATGTCGGGTAGAATCCATTCTCAGGTTTGGGAATGGGCGTGCCCCCCTCGGATTTAGACAGCCTGCCCTTAACCCCTGGGTATGATTTTGTTTACTATGTTTTTGTTTACTATGTTTTGTTTGCTATGTTATCCATATTTGGATTTTTGATGTCAGCCATAACTGCAGATGCATACTTGTTCACGGTAACGCAAGCTGTACGTTCTGTTCTGTTCTGTTTTAACTAATTCACCATGTTACTGACTCTGTTCCCTGCATATTCCTCTAAACCAAAGTATATGCCCCCTATTCTCTGTCATGTGACATCTGAAATTTGAGCAATACACTTAATTTCTTATCCCCCTCTTCCACACAAACCCCCAGATTACACAATGCTAAACATCCTCCTCTAATTGCCGAATAAATGCCCTTACAACTCCACAGCCTTCATGCTTTATGAGAATAAGCCGTTACACACAGCCCTGAAGTCACCTACGAATCACCCTCTCACCATGTCCTTATAGGATGACCTGTCCGTCATCTACACAACAAGATTACTCCTCTGACACCAAAATGAGCCATAGATGACGCTAACAATCAGCAGCGTCTGTTATCCTTAAGACCTCATAGAGAGACGCAGACCTCACCTCTCTCTAGTTGAACTCCACCTACCGCTCTCACACACAGCGGACTCTGGTAGACACCGCTGAACCTCACCGGTACCCCCACTCCTAATTGGTGGGCTTGCAGGTCAAGTCCCACACCCGGTATAATACCCCATCCCCCTACCTGTCCCCTCCTTCCTCCCTGGTTATCTTCCTCCTCAACGTCCTAACCTCACCTACCCCACATCTTCCCTTCTCCCCATCCGCATAACCCCCCCCTTTCTTTTCCTCCCGTCTCTGACTTCCCCATATCCTCCCGCCCCCCACTCGCTTAAACCTCTACTACCAACATGAGCCCCGATAATGTCCGAGGCGCCAACCTGTCCCTAAAGGTAGTCTCCCTTAACGCCAAAGGACTGAACATACCTGAAAAGCGAACACAACTCTTTTCCCTCATGCGCAGCATGAAAGCTGACATAATCTTCTTACAGGAAACCCACTTTTGTAAGAAATCAGTTCCCAACATGACTAATCGCCTCTTCCCCCATAGTTTCCATGCCACCTCACCTATCTCGAAATCCAAAGGAGTCTCCATAATCATTTCCAAAAACCTTCCCATCCAAATTACAGACACTCACCTTGACGAACTAGGCAGGTATATCTTCCTAAAAGGGACACTCAGGAACAAACCAATCACTTTGGCTAACATATACAGCCCCAACTCGTCCCAAGTTCCCTTTTTTAGGGCTGTAACAAGACACCTAACCAATTTCCAAGAGGGTATTCTTATACTGGGAGGGGATCTCAATGTACCCCTGAACCCCCTTTTAGACACCTCGTCGTGGAAATCCCACCTACCATACAGGGCGCTCCGACAAATCAGAAAATGTTTCCAAGAACTCTTGCTCCACGACACATGGCGCACCTTACACCCGAACGTAAAGGATTTTACATTCTTCTCCGCCCCACATAACAAATATTCACGACTAGACTACATATTTCTTACCCAACAGGATCTCCCGTCCCTGAAAGCAGCAACCGTCGAACCGATGACCTTCTCGGACCACCACCCTATCTCAATGACCCTCACTTTCCCTGAAAAAGTATACCGCTCGCAAATTTGGAGACTAGACCCTTCCATCCTGACAGACAAAACCAAAGAATTAGAGATTCAAACTTGCCTAAGCAATTATTTCACTGAGAACAACACCCCGGACATTTCTAAACTTACTCAGTGGGCGGCTCACAAATGTGTTGTCCGAGGGAAATTGATTTCCCTGGGGGCCGCAATTAGAAAGGAAAAACGGGCCAAACTGGCTGATCTCTTTTCCAAACTTAATAAACTAGAAGCACTACACAAACGAAACCTGGCCCAGCAAACCCTCGTAGAACTACTAGAGACTCGTACACTCATTCAGGAAGAATTGGGCCATCACCTCAGGAAGAAATACACTCTATCTCAGAAACTTTTTTACGAATTCGGCAACAAAAGTGGCCATCTTCTTGCTCAAGCCTTACGCAAGAAAAGGGCTGCTAATACGATACACCACATACAATCCCCCACGGGTAAGACTCTCACGAATAACAATGACATAGCCAGAGAGTTTGAGAAGTACTACTCGTCCCTATATAATCTAGATAAATCCGAACCCCCTACTACCTTATCGAATGACAGACCCAATGATATTAACTCGTTCTTAGACCAATTTGCTCCAGGAAAGCTCCCCACTGACACCACCACGATTCTGGAATCCCCGATCTCTATTCAGGAATGGAAAAAAGCTTTAAAACAACTTAAGCCTGGTAAGAGCCCGGGACCTGATGGTCTTTCCGCCGTATATTTCAAGACATTCTCAGACCTTCTTCAACAACCCTTCCTTGACGCCTTCAATACACTCTCTCCCACAAATCCTTTCAAAAGCGAAATGTTAGAAGCACATATCGTTGTTATCCCCAAAGAAGATAAGGACCCCACCCAAACGGGAAATTATAGACCAATCTCATTATTGAATGTAGATGTCAAAATCTTTTCTAAGATTTTGGCAAACAGACTCTTACCGCTTCTCCCTTCCTTAATCTCTCATGACCAGACCGGCTTTATCCCTGGACGTGAAGCCAGGGACAACACTGTTAAAGCAATAAACTTACACCACCTTATGACACAGACAACCCAAAAAGGCCTGTTTTTGTCACTCGATGCGGAGAAGGCGTTCGACAGAGTAGCTTGGGACTATATGACAGCGGTTCTGAGGGCCATAGGATTGGGCCCATATATGTTAGGCCTAATCCTGTCACTATACACGGGACCATCTGCTAAGGTACGGGTCAACAATACTCTGTCGGACGCCTTTCCCATCGGAAATGGCACAAGACAGGGCTGCCCCCTGTCCCCCATCCTCTTTGTACTCACACTTGAACCATTCCTCCGTAAACTGACATACAACCCAGATATCCAAGGTATAAGTTCCTCCAAAAGAGAATATAAATACGCTGCTTTCGCAGACGATATTTTGTTGTTCCTGTCGAACCCACTGATCTCCCTACCAAACCTTCTTTCTGAATTTAAACAATTTCAGTTCCTCTCCCACCTTAAAATTAATTTCTCGAAATCCTTTGCCCTTAATATAACATTACCTCAACACATAGTTGATCAATGTAAGGCTAACTTCCCGTTCCAATGGAAACATGATTCCATCACATACCTAGGGATACAACTCCCTTCCAAACTCTCAAACCTCTACGCTAAAAACCATGTTCCTATCCTACACAGAATATCCTCTGATCTTGAAACATGGAACAAACCGCTTTTCTCTTGGTTTGGCAGAGCGGCGATCCTCAAAATGAATGCCCTCCCGAGAATACTCTATATATTGCAGGCGATCCCTATACATATACCTCCGGCCTTTTTTAAATCTTATAGAAACATATGCACTAAATTCTTATGGGGGAACCGTAGACCCAGAATCAGCTTTACGCAGCTCACCCGACCTAAAAGACTTGGGGGCATAGGCCTCCCCAACCTTCTCAATTATTACACTGCTACACACCTTACCAGGATAGTGGACTGGAATACTCAATCTCTCCACAAAGATTGGGTTTCCCTAGAAGCATCTTTTTCTGCTCTCCCTTTGGAGTCTCTCCCATGGTTACTCTCACCCCACGTCCCCTCTGAATTACACGTACACCCACTTATAGGCCCAACCTTGCAATGCTTCAAAAAGCTTTGCTACCGATCACCCATATCTTCGATTCCCGGCCCACTGACACCTGTAAAAATGAACCCTGGGTTCCCACCAGGTATGCACGCAAAGTTTCTTACCGATAACTGGACACAGAGCCCAATTAGATCACATCAGTTCTTCCTCCGGGGCAAACTATTGTCTACATCCCAACTCTCCTCCCAACTAAACAAGCCACCCATTCCCCCTTGGACATATATTTTAATTGCTCATTTTCTAAAATCCCTTAACAAGAATATACAATGCTCCAGAGAACTCACCCCTTTCGAAAAGCTATGTATCCAAACGACACCCCAATCTCATCTAGTTTCTACCACACATGAACTCCTCTTCGCCGAGATGAAAGCTAACGAGACCTTAGCCTGTAAGAACTGGGAGTCAGACCTCTCGGTATCTCTTTCAGCGGAACAATGGGAACTAATTTTCCTCAACATACATAAAGGGTCGACGAATGTGTCGACCCAGGAAAACGGCTTTAAGATCCAATCTAGATGGTACCGCACGCCCACCCTTCTGCATAAATATAATCCCACAATCCCAGAGGTTTGCTGGAGATGTCTCCGGGAAAGGGGAACCCTTCTCCATATCTGGTGGTCCTGTCCATCTCTAAAAGACTTCTGGGAAAAGGTATGCCATATAACCTCTCGAGTCACCTCATATCATTTGGACCTTTCCCCTTCTCAATTCCTTCTACACCATTCACCCCTGTCGCACAATTCCTATCACAAATCCCTAGCAATGCACATGATCAATGCGGCAAAGCAGTGTATCCCTATACACTGGAAATCGACTCACCAACCAACCATAAAAGAATGGTTTAACAGAATATGCAAAATTGAGGAAATGGAAAATCTTATACATATTGCAAGAGAGACTCCGTCATCATTTAGTAAAAAATGGGCCTGCTGGTTACACTATAAAACGACCCCAGAATTTGCAAACTCCCTGAACCCTGACAAAGGATAAATTACTCCTCTGAGAATTGTCATTAAAAATCTACGACGTGCCAGGATCTCCCCTTAACCCTAAACCTTACAAAGACACCTCTCTCCTCCTATATCTCCCCCTATACAGATCCGCCCCTAGTTTCTCATAACACGCCCCTTGAACACCCCAAGGGGTCGGGGAAGTCAGAGACGGACCCCCTGCCAACGCCATCCCTTCCTGCCTCACTCCCCACCCCTCGATCCCCACCCCACCCCTTCTCCTTCCACCACTTACCCCCTCCTACTTTCTCATCCACAAGCTTCTGTACAATACAACCACTAACATAGCTCCAGCCTACACTCCCGCATTCATACACTCTCAACGAAATAAACCTGTTTATAGCTCCTTCCCTCCCTTTCTGCCATATTGCACCTGTTGGCCTTTCCCTCCCACACAGACCAAAAGTCCATAACGGCATCTGTGAACCTACCTAGCTCTAACCTACCAACAAGATCTATCCCCGTCAATGGTAGTGGACTTTGACTAGACCCCACAACTACCTTGAATTAAGGTAGCCCACCCCAACACGGCCTAGTTCATGAAGGATGCACATAGCCATTTCATTTTCACTACCCGCAAGTTGAATTGTATGTGACACATGTTATTCATCCATGTTTTGTGGTTGTATTAATACCTTATTGTACTACTATTGTTCAAGATATCTGTAAATGCTTTTTACATTTCAATAAACTGTTTTTGGAAAAAAAAAAAAAAAAAAAGACTGGTGATAACATGTCCCCCTTTATCTGTGAGGATGGTATCAAGGGAAGGGATAACATCTATATACTCATCTGCACTTTAAATCTCAAGTTCAAGAAGTTATCATTAAGATATATCAGGAACTCCGCTATTGTGTCCAGGCTGCTGGAGCATAGGAATATCAGATCATCAATGCAACAACGATAACATTTGATGTGTGATCGAAAAGTATTTTCACCCCCAAAGATGCCTCTTCCAAAGTCCTCTTCCATCATCCCATATAGAAATTGGCAAGAGAGGGCTAAAAACTAGCTGCTCCGCATTTCTGAAGGTAAAAATCCCCAAAAAAGCAAGACATTTGTGAGCTAACAGGTATACCAAGCACTCCAAAATAAACTTGCCAATAGAGATTGGCAAGAGAGGGCTAAAAACTAGCTGCTCCGCATCTCTGAAGGTAAAAATCCCCAAAAAAGCAAGACAATTTTGAGCTAAACTCCCTATAAATCAAAGTATAATCACTTTAGTGGTCAAGAGAAAAAGAGACTGCCCTGAGACCCATAGCATGAGGGATTGATGGATCGACTGGATATGTCACACATAACCAAAACATCTCCATTTTAAATCCTAATATATATTAACCACTTCCTTACTGGGCACTGTCGCGCTTTGAATGACAATTGCGCGGTCGTGCGACGTGGCTCCCAAACAAAATTGACGTCCTTTTTTTCCCACAAATAGAGCTTTCTTTTGGTGGTATTTGATCATCTCTGCGGTTTTTATTTTTTGCGCTATAAACAAAAAAGAGCGTAAATTTTCAAAAAAACACAATATTTTTTGATTTTTGCTATAATAAATATCCCAATTTTAAAAAAATAATAATAATTTTTCCTCAGTTTAGGCTGATACATATTCTTCTACATATTTTTGGTAAAAAAAATCGCAATCTGCGTTTTTTGATTGGTTTGCGCAAAAGTTATAGCGTTTACAAAATAGGGGGTAGTTTTATGGCATTTTTATAAAAAAATTTTTACTAGTAATGGCGGCGATCAGTGATTTTTTTTAGTGACTGCGACATTATGGTGGACACAGCGGACACTTTTGACACTATTTTGGGACCATTCACATTTATACAGTGAACAGTGCTATAAATATGCACTGATTACTGTATAAATGTGACTGGCCGGGAAGGGGTTAACACTAGGGGGCGAGGAAGGGGTTAAATGTATGGCCTGGGAGTGATTACTACTGTGGGGGGGAGGGGACTGACTGGGGCAGGTGACCGATCTGTGTCCCTATGTACATGGGACACAGCATCAGTCTCCTCTCCCTGACAGGACATGGATCTCTGTGTTTACACACAGAGATCCACGTCCTTGTCTCTGTACCGGCCGATCGCGGGCTCCTGGCGGACATTGCGGCCACCAGGCACGCACATCGGCATTACAGTGACGCGCCGGGCACGTGCGCGCGCCACCGTCGGCGCTCGCGTGCCCCCCAGTGGCCAGAGGAGCGGAGGCCGTAAAAAGACGGCCTCCCGGCATTTAAGAACCACCTTGAGGCCGTACATAGTCGTACCCACCGCGAGGTGGTTAAAAAGTTGTTCTGTGTCTCTCAGGTAACTGGGAATTCTTTTCACTAAAAGCCTGGAATTAATGATCTACACACAAACTGATATATGTTAGGACTACACAACATCTTACCCTCTACTCTTTGCTATAACATGGGGATGGGATCTGTATTTCAAAGAGAGTACATTGTTGAGATTTCACAGCTAGATTGTCAGTTCATTGCAGGAAGCTGAGAGCTCACTGACTTTCTGGCAGGCTCAAAAAGTTTTTTTTTTGCATAGAACATACAGGATATATCAAAATGAATTCAATGTAATATTTAACAGACCAAAAGTCTGTAAAGTAAAATAACTTCATTGTTATGGTTTACATGCACTTTAAGAAGTCATCCTATGGAATCTTTATTCCAGATTTGCAAGATATTGTTTTCCATTAGCAACACATAGCTAGTTGCATAGTTTTCATACCAAAAATAGCAAGTTCACACTCATTACACTTTTTTGCATAATTTTCCATGCTTTCCTTTTGATCCAGTAAAAAGCTTTTACGAAATGCTTCTGATAGTGCATATTATTGTTCACTAAGGGCACAACAAGCTTACCTGATTGGATATTTCTAAAACAAAGTCTCTGGAATCATAATTATTTTCTGTATAGCTGTGAATACCCTTTAGGCTTAATGGCCATGGGTGCCTAAAGGATATAGTGCCTTTAGCACTTTCTGTATGAGATCCATTATGGTTTGGGTGATTCACTGCATATGGGCATTCAGTTAAGGATATCAAATAAATTAATAAATAGCTGCATAAGCATGAACATTGGCTACATGTTATTTGTTTACATTGATGATGCAGTTCCCATTCACTTTTATGGCCTTCTCTGCAGATCCTAAGCTTATAGAAGTACCAAATGTATTGTGGAATCTGGTTGCTAATGTCTTTATACAATGACTGCCAATGTACCTGAGAACCTGTACTTTACTCGTGCAGGTAAAAGCTAAAAGTTTACTAAACTGCCTTCACATTCTCATTTTCCCATTGCTCTGAATTCTACTGTTTAGACCTAAAGCCTAGTACACACGGGCTGAATGTTGGGCAGCATTGGCCAGTTCCATAGAAACCAGCCAACATTTGGCCCATGTTTATGGCAGATGGTCTGACAGAAGCTGACTTCTGTCAAAGGGTCTTGACCGAAAAAGGTCTGCCGACAGGCTCCGGATCTGCACTCTCGGCCAATGGCTGAGAGTGCTGACCGGAGTGTTCTGGTGGGGGGGGGCGTCCGCCTTTCAGGACACGATAGCACAGCAGTAGAGGTCACTGTAATAACATCTGATTGTTAGTACAGCGGCTCTGACCTGAGCTGTCAATTTTCTTTCCATTCAACCCAGTAGTGTGTATGAGGCTTAAGTCACTGTTTACAGAGGGAGTTCATAATTGCTTTATTTGATTACAGAAAGACTCTTCCACTTGCAAAATAATTAGATTAAGACAAGGGTTCTTACCCTTTAACAATTACTGATCCCCAATTGAATAGAACGGCTGAATGAAAATCATGAGGACTTTGTTAAATGTATTTATTAAAAAATGGCACATCACAAATCACATATCATCTGTGAGAAGAGTTTATAAATTGTGCACCTATTGCATACAGATTGAATGGTGTATGGGACATTATATTAGGAATAAATGTTGTTTGGACTTTTTTTTATGAATTTGGGATTTGCACATTGATCAAGCCTGGATGGGACTTTATATTTATGTGGTTAATATTGATTTAATCATATTATTATGAGTTGTCACATAGTTTTTTATAATTTATAAACTATCACTATTTAGGTACTATTAATAAGGTGTAGAGGAAGTGCTTCACCATTGGATATAATGTAATGCATTAGACTGTGTGGTGATAACACGCTGCAGGTGGTAGCTGCTTTCTTCAATTTTTGTTTTGATATAGTGGTATTGAGTAGAGTAGTGCAGGGTACTTATATTTATTTAAATCAAAAATGCACAAGCCAGTTACAACTAATGATATTTAGCTGTTTGTGCAATTGAAATAAAATTTACAAATAATATTACAATGACAAGTAAATTTTTCCTCTTGTTTTAGGTTAATTTATGCAGTGAATCCTGTTTATATATTGTTTTCATTTAATTATTCAGAGATCCAGTCCTATACCCCAACATTTGGTCCCCATACCCCCATGGTGTAGAGATACCCCTGGGAATAATTTTTTTTAGAAATAAAGTGTATTTTAGTTCACCCAGAAGCATTCTAAGACAAAAAAAAGAGACTGTCTGCAATTCACTAAATGTCTTTGAAACATCATTATTACAGCATACAGTAAAGGCTTCCCTGCATCCAAAAGTCTGGTTGGAAATCTATAAGTTCTCCCCTTCCATTGTAAGATCTCTACATGCTTGATCATCAGTACTGTTCCATAGGATGAAGGAGAGTGAGTCTGATGCTTCCCATATACAAAAGCGCTAGGTATTTCTCTCTCAAGCTGGTCAGATGAAGTGTCAGGGAGCAAAGAAATGGTGAATATGTGAAGCAGGAGGGTGGTAGTTAGGCATACCTGTTGGTTTGCCCTGCACTTTAAAGAGTAACTTTTGAGGAGAAAAAAAAAACATTCCCCTCTGCGTGATCTGTATACATTGCAGGGATTTTAACAAACTTTGTTGCAGATTCCTACCTTTTGTTATTCTGAAGAAATAGCTGTTTGTGTCCACGTGAATCTGTATGGGAGTGGTTTTATAATAATCAATCAGCTTCTGCACCTGCAGGGCTCTAAAGAGGAATGTGCTGGGTATGCATCCCTTTAGACTTGATTTCCCTTTGAGGGTATCTCACAAACAATGTAATTTTTTTTTCAGGGGGTGCACAAAATCTGATTAGTATCTTAGTGCAGACATCTGGAAAAATCAGTAAACCAATCACAAAATCAGGAAATTAACTTTCTGGGTGGCGTTCTGTAGGGAATCAGTGTACAGAATGCCTCGAGGTAGCCATATTGCATTTTACATAAAACAGAGCCGCAGATTGAAAAGGAAAGGTAATTTTTAATAACATTCAATTATAATATTACATCTGTCGTAATTGTATATGCTATATTATTATTTTTATTTGCTAAAAAAAAAAATCATGAAACTGGAGTTACCCTTTAAACTGCAATCCACAGTTGGGTGTGTCTGAATAAAGATGTACACTTTGATATGTGTCCAGGGGTAAAATTAATGTTGCACATTATTTATCTGTAGTTATTGTATTTGTGTCTAGAGTGGCCTTATGATGGTGTTCCATACAGAAAGACAGTTAAGCCGTGTACACACAATTGGTTTTTCTCATCGGACGAACCGATCGTGTATGGGCCCCATCGGTCTTTTTTCCATCGGTGTGAAAAAATAGAACATGTTTTAAATTTATCCGATGGGAAAAAAAACAATAGCAAAATCCGATCGTCTGTGTGGAACTCCATCGAAGAAAAAACCCACGCATGTTCAGAATCAAGTCGACACATGCTCAGAAGCATTGAACTTCATTTTTCTCGGCTCGTCTGAGTGTTTTACGTCACGGCGTTTGGGACGGTCAGATTTTTGACTGATGGTGTGTAGGCAAGACTGATGGAAGTCAGCTTCATCGGATTTCCAATGGAAAAATCCATCTGATTAGAATCCATAGGAAATCCGATCGTGTGTACAGGGCTTTAGAGTTTGTCATCTGTTTTACTGACTGCCAACTACACAACTAGTTCTGATAGATAACATGTGGCCTAGGAGCCATATTGAGCCCTTTGACACTTATTGTTCAGCCCTCTGGGCCCCTCTAGGCAGTAATTTGTGTTTTCCTTACCTACCTAAATACTAAGGCCGGTAAAGGAAACATATTCTTTAGCCTGAATGTTAGCAGTTAAATTGCTTTTTTTCATTTACATTATCTTAGTTTCTTAGCTGTGCAATCTCATTTCCTCTGATCTTTTGTAATGGGTCTTGCTTAGATAATTATGACATGTGGCACAAGTAATTTTTAAGGGGCACAAATGTGAACGCAGTAGGGATGATTTACTGAAGGCAACAAGGCTGTTCACTTTGCAAGGGAAATTGCACTTTGCAAGGGAATTTTCCTTAGAACTTGTGGTAACATTTTGCTTAGCAAAGAATATTCAATCACATGCAAGGGACATAAACATTTATCTAGTAGCATTTAAAGACAAAGAAAAGGCCCCCAGGAATAAACTAGATTTGTTGAAGCTACTACAGTATTATTAGGGTGACTCATTTAAATCAAGCATGCCACTCAGATCAGTGGTGAAACATTTTCAAAATGAAAAGACAAGCCTAGTTAAATATGAATAACATTACTAGCTATATTATGAACTAGATTAATTAAAACCTTCATAGAACCATATCTGTATGAATTTCAAGAAATCATTTTCGCTAAATTGTCCATAATACAAAGAATGCTTCAGTATTTCTTTATTTTTTGCTCCATTGCTTACAGTTTAATTATCTTAAGAAACATGTAGTCTGATATTTCATACAGTTTGACAAATACGGTATGAACAATATTCATGTCATTCAGGGAAGTAGGTGTATCTGTGGTTCACAGATGTTTGATCTGATTGAATATCCTCATGTACTTCTATCACATCATGACACCACATAGTTAATCTATCTACGCAAGTGAAAAAACTGCTAATTTCTGAATCAACTATTAACCTGATTTGTAACACACAAAGGACAACATTACACAAACAATCAAACAAAAATGGCTAGTGTGATTTTTCAGTGAAACATTTGCTGAAACTTTTTTCACTGCTAATCTTTTTTTTAGTATTTGTTTTAATAAATACAGCTACTGATTGCTGTAGTAAATATGATGAAGACATTAGAATGAATAACTACAAATAGCACAATTCCTTCAGTGTTAGAAACTGATCTTTTATGATATTTTCTATGCCAAAAGGATTTTAAATCATTCAGTCGTAATTAAAATAAAATGTGAAAGTCTATGGTTATGGTTATCCTTACTCTAATGATAATGAGAGATCTTCTATAATTGCATATTACACAATTAATTAACAGGCAAATAGCGGCACAACAATATAACATTTTACATTAGGTGATACAGATACACTACAACATGAGCTTAAGCTCAAGGAAAGAGTATTTCTTAGAAGATTGCCAAATATAGATTGCATACTTGAATGCCAGACATTTTTGGGAATCCTGGAAATCACTATGGTTTAAGCTATATAATTTTGTTGCTTTCCAATTCTAATTGACTGAACATAATTCTATACAATACTTGGCAAAGAGATGTGTTGAATCTCTTGCATAAGTCATAATGTAAATGGACATATTAGGGCTGGTTATATAAATATAGCGCGTCGGGGGCCTTTCGGGGTAAGACCGCGCTATATTAACCCCCCTGGCGGTATTCGGGGTTAAATTTCAGCACCAAAAGCGGTAACCCCGAGCCAGACTCGGGATTGCATCGCAGTAATCCAGGCAGAGTTACTTACCTTCTCCCCTGGATCCTGCGATGCCTCCCCGCTATGTGATCGAGCAGTCTCCTCGCTCGATTCACACAGTGCCCGAGTGCCGCCGAGCTCCGTTCCCTGCGATGTTACGTCGCACGGGGACGGAGATCGGCACCAAATTCAAAAAAGTTAAAACACAGTACACATACAGTATACTGTAATGTTACAGATTACAGTACTGTATAAACAAATTACACACCCCCTTTGTCCCTAGTGGTCTGTCCAGTGCCCTGCATGCACTTTTAAATAATAAAAACTGTTCTTTCTGCCTGGAATTTGGAGATTGTCCATAGCAACCAAAAAGTGTCCCTTTACGTCAAAAGTGGTTTTAGCTAGAAAACAGCGATAATAAATTAGAATCACTCGCAGAATTGAGCGATAGCGATTTGTGGGGAAATTTGTCATCAAACACTGAAAAACACTTTTATTATTATTATATTATTATTTGTTATAATTATTTTATAGTTATTTATTATATTATTGTAGCGGGGTTCCTTTAAATGCTCTCGAACTACTATTCCCAGAACCCCACTGGTTCCCAGGATGTTTTGCTTCTGCCCCAGAGACTCATGGGTGGGGATATATAAGGAAGGGGCGAGGCCTGGCTCGGTCTCTTTGGACACGGGACGGCAGAGACTGATACACTTGTGCGGACCTGTGCTGGGTAAGGCCTGAAGCCTGGGGCCTTCCGCAGCCGACCAAAGAGCCTTCCACCCCACTGCGAGCCTGGGTGGCATCCGACATCTCTACTTACAGCCTAGATTGGATCAGAGACCCGATCGCAGCAACCGCTGTGGGCGAGTGAAGTCACAGCCGGTGGAAGTCCCGGACGGAGATCGTGTCCGGCGGGTGAGCGAGCGTAAGCTCATTCCCTAACCTGGTTGCTAGTACTGTGCCTATGAACTGCCGAGGCCTACTACCTCATGTTAAAGACTCTCACTGGAGATCCACAGCAGGACTGATCCAGAGGATCTCCAGTGAAGTGTTGTCAGTTATCAACTTTCCCTTTTCCTGGATTACAATTGTTGTTTATTCTTAAGTGCACCACCTCTACAGATGCCGGTGAAGAATCCATCATTCATACAGGACTGAGTTCTAGAATTAGGAATCAGGCCTGATTCATTAGGGACCTAGTTTAGTTATTGCGCCACAGGGCGCCTAGTTAACAGTCGCCCCACGTGGCGTCTCCTTATTCACCCCCCCCCCTTCTCCATGGTGTAGTGTGACTGATATTGTAATATTGCAGGGCTCTGTGAATATTCTAATGGTCAAGTTGTTATCACTGTTCATTCCCTTTGCATAGCTGAAAGTAAAAATCTGTTATTCCTTTATAACTACTCCATGTCTGAGTCTCTCATAAAGTATAAGTATTAAATGTGTATACCCCTAGACTAACTGTGCCAGAAAGGGTCGAGTATATTGCCGGGGGTTGGCGGAGCTGTATTCAAGGCCCAGACCAAATCTGCGGCCCTCTTAGTTGAGGGTAACGCTACACGTGGGGGCTCGTCCGGGATGGTGGCAACAGGTCGAAGTGGCTGTTGTGAAACAGTAGGAAATGTGATGTTTCGACATACTGGTGGACTGTTTGGTGTGAATGCCACAGGCCTGCAAATAGGCTGCATAACCGGATTTGGTCTTGGTGGCTGCTGAAATGGAAGTCCTCCGCCAATAGGTCTCCTTACTGGTTCTTGTATACCAACAGGTCTTGGTAGTGGTTGAACAATAGCAGAACTAACTGCTTGTCTACTAACAGGTTGATACATAGATGCAACCAGTTGATTGACATTAGCAACACTGTGTGCTGCAGTAGTGGGCTTGTAGTTTTTATTTGGCGATTGAAATGTAGTGTTGGTGCCTCTCGCAGGTGTTCCATTCTCAGCCCTTCCAACTGAAGTAGGCTGGGCCCCTGAAGAATTGCCTGTGTTGATGGTTTTTGAACCACTAATTTCACTAACAAAGATAAGTTCATCATCATCTTCATCTTCATCATTATCTTTATCTTGTTGTTGCCATGGTTCAAGTTCTTCCTCCTCACATTCCATCAAAAGTTCAGCCATATTGCATCCATTTTGGCACTTTTTTGGGGGATTGGCGCAAACCGCCTGACCTACCTCTTCACCACCGCAAAACTAGATGCCACCGGACACAGGTGGTTGGCCGCATTGTCTGGATTCAACTTCAGTCTGAAGTACAGACCAGGAGCTGGAAATAGGGATGCAGATGCCCTGTCCCGGAGGTCTCATGCCACGACAAATGACTGGGAAGATTGGACCCAAGTGGCACCGGACGGAGTGCGGGCCCTTTGTCAAGGGGCTGAATTCCAAGCCAGAGGAAGCTCCAGAGCAGAAGAAATAGGGGTTACCATGGTAGGAGTCCCCAAACACTATTGTTGAGTAACTCAACTGGAGGAAGACAACCTACCGAGACTGTCCAAGAAGGAGTTGAGGTGTGACCAATTGGAAGACCCCATGGGGAGATTGGTCCTCGAAGCCCTGGAGAATCAGGATCCCAACAAACTCCTACATCACCCCTCAAAGGAGGCTCGCCTGTTGAGGAAGGAATTGGACAGGCTGCAGGTGCATCAGGGAGTGGTCTACCGAAGGGGCCCCTCTGATGACTCAGAAGATAAGTGGCAGTTATTCCTTCCAGAGAAGCACCGAGAGACTGTACTAATTGCCCTGCATGACCATCATGGTCACCTAGGGGCAGAAAGGACCTTCCAGCTTGTCAGAAATCGGTTCAATTGGCCCTGCATGAGGGCAGAAGTAGAGGAGTATTGCCATTCCTGTGCACGATGCATTCAGAGAAAGACCCTACCCCATCAAGCTGCCCCAATGGGCCACTTACAGAGTCAAGGCCCAATGGATCTGGTATGCATTGACTTTCTCTGCCTCGAACCCGACCTGAGTGGATTGGGGAATGTTCTGGTAATAACCGACCATTTCACCCGCTATGCTCAAGCTTTCCCAACCAAAAATCAGAAGGCATCCACGTGGCCAAGATACTTATGGAGAAGTATTTTGTCCATTACGGACTACCACAGAGACTCCACTCAGATCAAGGAAGGGACTTTGAGAGTCGGTTGATCCGAAGACTTTTGGATTCATTGGGAATAAAGAAGACCAGAACCACGCCTTACCACCCACAAGGAGATGCTCAACCGGAGAGATTTAACCGGACCCTGCTCAACATGTTGGGAACCTTAGAAACAGAGAAGAAGCAACACTGGAGTCAACACATATCGGCCCTAGTACATGCCTATAACTGTACCACAAGTGACGCCACTGGCTACTCCCCTTATCGACTTATGTTTGGGAGAGAAGCAAGGCTACCCGTGGACCTGGCCTTTGGCACTTCTGTAGACAATACCTCAGCTACATCCCACAAGGGATACGTTGACAGACTTAGACGTAGCTTGCAGGTGGCCTATGAACAAGCCCAGGCGGCTTCGGATCAAAGGGGAGCCCGCAACAAGAGAAATTTCGATCTGAAGGTTCGAGTGCAAGATCTGCAGCCCGGGGACCGAGTACTGCTACGCAATCTGGGGGTCCCTGGAAAACACAAGCTTGCTGACAGATGGAGATCTGAACCCTATGTCGTCTGTAGGAAGTTGCCCGGTTTGCCTGTCTACAAACTAAAGCCAGAAGGAAAGGTGGGTCCACTGAAGACGTGGCATCGAAACCACCTGCTCCCGCTTGCTGAGGCAGTCAGAATACCTCCCGTGAGAGACTCCCCTGAACCGGCCTCTATCCTGGATACTCCTAGGCCGAGCACTCGGTCCCAGACCTCTCGAGCTGAAGATGGGGTGGCCTCTCAATTGAGTACAGATGAAGGTGGAGAACTGGACTGGCTGTGGCCTCCCTCGACTCTGGGAACGTCCGCCATAGATCTCCCAAATGGAGGGGATACCCCAGATGCAACGCTGAATCCGGAGGCTACTGAATTCATACCCTTCAGTCCCTCAGCTGATTACTGGGAAGATGTTCCTGACACTTGCGCAGAGGAGGACCCTAGAGATTCCATACGTCAGTCGACTTCTGAATCAGAGGTTCCAGAACCAGCAATGTTACCTGAACTTACTTCTGAAGAAGAGCCTGTGGTGCCAGAGTCAGAAGCACCAAGAGAGCAGAGGGCTCGCAGAGTCATCAGGCCTCCCAAGAAACTAACTTACCCCCAAATGGGGACGAGCTCAGAGGACTCTGTTGTAACGGCTAGGAGAAGTGTTGAGCAACCTGATCCCTCCACTGTCCATTTGGTGGAGGGCAACCCCAGCTCACTCTCTGGCACAGTTAGGCAGGCCACTCATGGTAGTGTGACCTGTGGGCAAGAGAGTTCCATCCTAAAGTTTTGGTGGGAATTCCCTATGCCAACATCATACTCGACACTGTCCAAAATGGTAAACAGTAATTGTTGAAGTTTATCTTTGGGGACCAAAGAGTTTAAGTGGGGGGAGTGTGTAGCGGGGTTCCTTTAAATGCTCTCGATTCAAACTACTATTCCCAGAACCCCACTGGTTCCCAGGATGTTTTGCTTCTGCCCCAGAGACTCATGGGTGGGGATATATAAGGAAGGGGCGAGGCCTGGCTCGGTCTCTTTGGACACGGGACGGCAGAGACTGATACACCTGTGCGGACCTGTGCTGGGTAAGGCCTGAAGCCTGGGGCCTTCCGCAGCCGACCAAAGAGCCTTCCACCCCACTGCGAGCCTGGGTGGCATCCGACATCTCTACTTACAGCCTAGATTGGATCAGAGACCCGATCGCAGCAACCGCTGTGGGCGAGTGAAGTCACAGCCGGTGGAAGTCCCGGACGGAGATCGTGTCCGGTGGGTGAGCGAGCGTAAGCTCATTCCCTAACCTGGTTGCTAGTACTGTGCCTATAATCTGCAGAGGCCTACTAACTCATGTTAAAGACTCTCACTGGAGATCCACAGCAGGACTGATCCAGAGGATCTCCAGTGAAGTGTTGTCAGTTATCAACTTTCCCTTTTCCTGGATTACAATTGTTGTTTATTCTTAAGTGCACCACCTCTACAGATGCCGGTGAAGAATCCATCATTCATACAGGACTGAGTTCTAGAATTAGGAATCAGGCCTGATTCATTAGGGACCTAGTTTAGTTATTGCGCCACAGGGCGCCTAGTTAACAGTCGCCCCACGTGGCGTCTCATTATTCACCCCCCCTTCTCCATGGTGTAGTGTGACTGATATTGTAATATTGCAGGGCTCTGTGAATATTCTAATGGTCAAGTTGTTATCACTGTTCATTCCCTTTGCATAGCTGAAAGTAAAAACCTGTTATTCCTTTATAACTACTCCGTGTCTGAGTCTCTCATAAAGTATAAGTATTAAATGTGTATACCCCTAGACTAACTGTGCCAGAAAGGGTCGAGTATATTGCCGGGGGTTGGCGGAGCTGTATTCAGGGCCCAGACCAAATCTGCGGCCCTCTTAGTTGAGGGTAACGCTACACGTGGGGGCTCGTCCGGGATGGTGGCAACAGGTCGAAGTGGCTGTTGTGAAACAGTAGGAAATGTGATGTTTCGACATACTGGTGGACTGTTTGGTGTGAATGCCACAGGCCTGCAAATAGGCTGCATAACCGGATTTGGTCTTGGTGGCTGCTGAAATGGAAGTCCTCCGCCAATAGGTCTCCTTACTGGTTCTTGTATACCAACAGGTCTTGGTAGTGGTTGAACAATAGCAGAACTAACTGCTTGTCTACTAACAGGTTGATACATAGATGCAACCGGTTGATTGACATTAGCAACACTGTGTGCTGCAGTAGTGGACTTGTAGTTTTTATTTGGCGATTGAAATGTAGTGTTGGTGCCTCTCGCAGGTGTTCCATTCTCAGCCCTTCCAACTGAAGTAGGCTGGGCCCCTGAAGAATTGCCTGTGTTGGTGGTCTTTGAACCACTAATTTCACTAACAAAGATAAGTTCATCATCGTCTTCATCTTCATCATTATCTTTATCTTGTTGTTGCCATGGTTCAAGGTCTTCCTCCTCACATTCCATCAAAAGTTCAGCCATATTGCATCCATTTTGGCACTTTTTTGGGGGATTGGCGCAAACCGCCTGACCTACCTCTTCACCACCGCAAAACTAGATGCCACCGGACACAGGTGGTTGGCCGCATTGTCTGGATTCAACTTCAGTCTGAAGTACAGACCAGGGGCTGGAAATAGGGATGGAGATGCACTGTTCCGGATGTCTCATGCCACGACAAATGACTGGGAAGATTGGACCCAAGTGGCACCGGACGGGGTGCGGGCCCTTTGTCAAGGGGCTGAATTCCAAGCCAGAGGAGGCTCCAGAGCAGAAGAAATAGGGGTTACCATGGTAGGAGTCCCCAAACACTATTGTGGAGTAACTCAACTGGAGGAAGACAACCTACCGAGACTGTCCAAGAAGGAGTTGAGGTGTGACCAATTGGAAGACCCCATGGGGAGATTGGTCCTCGAAGCCATGGAGAATCAGGATCCCAACAAACTCCTACATCACCCCTCAAAGGAGGCTCGCCTGTTGAGGAAGGAATTGGACAGGCTGCAGGTGCATCAGGGAGTGGTCTACCGAAGGGGCCCCTCTGATGACTCAGAAGATAAGTGGCAGTTATTCCTTCCAGAGAAGCACCGAGAGACTGTACTAATTGCCCTGCACGACCATCATGGTCACCTAGGGGCAGAAAGGACCTTCCAGCTTGTCAGAAATCGGTTCTATTGGCCCTGCATGAGGGCAGAAGTAGAAGAGTATTGCCATTCCTGTGCACGATGCATTCAGAGAAAGACCCTACCCCATCAAGCTGCCCCAATGGGCCACTTACAGAGTCAAGGCCCAATGGATCTGGTATGCATTGACTTTCTCTGCCTCGAACCCGACCTGAGTGGATTGGGGAATGTTCTGGTAATAACCGACCATTTTACCCGCTATGCTCAAGCTTTCCCAACCAAAGATCAGAAGGCATCCACCGTGGCCAAGATACTTATGGAGAAGTATTTTGTCCATTACGGACTACCACAGAGACTCCACTCAGATCAAGGAAGGGACTTTGAGAGTCGGTTGATCCGAAGACTTTTGGATTCATTGGGAATAAAGAAGACCAGAACCAGGCCTTACCACCCACAAGGAGATGCTCAGCCGGAGAGATTTAACCGGACCCTGCTCAACATGTTGGGAACCTTAGAAACAGAGAAGAAGCAACACTGGAGTCAACACATATCGGCCCTAGTACATGCCTATAACTGTACCACAAGTGACGCCACTGGCTACTCCCCTTATCGACTTATGTTTGGGAGAGAAGCAAGGCTACCCGTGGACCTGGCCTTTGGCACTTCTGTAGACAATACCTCAGCTACATCCCACAAGGGATACGTTGACAGACTTAGACGTAGCTTGCAGGTGGCCTATGAACAAGCCCAGGCGGCTTCGGATCAAAGGGGAGCCCGCAACAAGAGAAATTTCGATCTGAAGGTTCGAGTGCAAGATCTGCAGCCCGGGGACCGAGTACTGCTACGCAATCTGGGGGTCCCTGGAAAACACAAGCTTGCCGACAGATGGAGATCTGAACCCTATGTCGTCTGTAGGAAGTTGCCCGGTTTGCCTGTCTACAAACTAAAGCCAGAAGGAAAGGTGGGTCCACTGAAGACGTGGCATCGAAACCACCTGCTCCCGCTTGCTAAGGCAGTCAGAATACCTCCCGTGAGAGACTCCCCTGAACCGGCCTCTATCCTGGATACTCCTAGGCCGAGCACTCGGTCCCAGACCTCTCGAGCTGAAGATGGGGAGGCCTCTCAATTGAGTACAGATGAAGGTGGAGAACTGGACTGGCTGTGGCCTCCCTCGACTCTGGGAACGTCCGCCATAGATCTCCCAAATGGAGGGGATACCCCAGATGCAACGCTGAATCCGGAGGCTACTGAATTCATACCCTTCAGTCCCTCAGCTGATTACTGGGAAGATGTTCCTGACACTTGCGCAGAGGAGGACCCTAGAGATTCCATACGTCAGTCGACTTCTGAATCAGAGGTTCCAGAACCAGCAATGTTACCTGAACTTACTTCTGAAGAAGAGCCTGTGGTGCCAGAGTCAGAAGCACCAAGAGAGCAGAGGGCTCGCAGAGTCATCAGGCCTCCCAAGAAACTAACTTACCCCCAAATGGGGACGAGCTCAGAGGACTCTGTTGTAACGGCTAGGAGAAGTGTTGAGCAACCTGATCCCTCCACTGTCCATTTGGTGGAGGGCAACCCCAGCTCACTCTCTGGCACAGTTAGGCAGGCCACTCATGATAGTGTGACCTGTAGGCAAGAGAGTTCCATTCCAAAGTTTTGGTGGGAATTCCCTATGCCAACATCATACTCGACACTGTCCAAAATGGTAAACAGTAATTGTTGAAGTTTATCTTTGGGGACCAAAGAGTTTAAGTGGGGGGAGTGTGTAGCGGGGTTCCTTTAAATGCTCTCGAACTACTATTCCCAGAACCCCACTGGTTCCCAGGATGTTTTGCTTCTGCCCCAGAGACTCATGGGTGGGGATATATAAGGAAGGGGCGAGGCCTGGCTCGGTCTCTTTGGACACGGGACGGCAGAGACTGATACACCTGTGCGGACCTGTGCTGGGTAAGGCCTGAAGCCTGGGGCCTTCCGCAGCCGACCAAAGAGCCTTCCACCCCACTGCGAGCCTGGGTGGCATCCGACATCTCTACTTACAGCCTAGATTGGATCAGAGACCCGATCGCAGCAACCGCTGTGGGCGAGGGAAGTCACAGCCGGTGGAAGTCCCGGACGGAGATCGTGTCCGGCGGGTGAGCGAGCGTAAGCTCATTCCCTAACCTGGTTGCTAGTACTGTGCCTATAAACTGCCGAGGCCTACTACCTCATGTTAAAGACTCTCACTGGAGATCCACAGCAGGACTGATCCAGAGGATCTCCAGTGAAGTGTTGTCAGTTATCAACTTTCCCTTTTCCTGGATTACAATTGTTGTTTATTCTTAAGTGCACCACCTCTACAGATGCCGGTGAAGAATCCATCATTCATACAGGACTGAGTTCTAGAATTAGGAATCAGGCCTGATTCATTAGGGACCTAGTTTAGTTATTGCGCCACAGGGCGCCTAGTTAACAGTCGCCCCACGTGGCGTCTCCTTATTCACCCCCCCTTCTCCATGGTGTAGTGTGACTGATATTGTAATATTGCAGGGCTCTGTGAATATTCTAATGGTCAAGTTGTTATCACTGTTCATTCCCTTTGCATAGCTGAAAGTAAAAATCTGTTATTCCTTTATAACTACTCCGTGTCTGAGTCTCTCATAAAGTATAAGTATTAAATGTGTATACCCCTAGACTAACTGTGCCAGAAAGGGTCGAGTATATTGCCGGGGGTTGGCGGAGCTGTATTCAGGGCCCAGACCAAATCTGCGGCCCTCTTAGTTGAGGGTAACGCTACATTATAATTTATGATTTTTTTTTTTTACTTTATCATACACGGAATGTCTACTAGACTCTTGCTTGGACAGATTTAAGTGCGTTATTCCTAAGAATTACAGGCCTACAATATAAAACGTCAAATTTCCATGCAGAATAATGGTACCGCTTTCAGCACCTAAAATCTGACAGAATCATACCACCAGGCAGGTTAAGATACCTCTCAACCCTCAACTCATAAAGAGGGAGCCAATTAATCATTTCAAAATGATCAAAAGCTTAGCAAACACCCCCCAGCAATTGGTCCACATTTCCAGAAAGTTTGATCCTCTGTTCATTCAAAGGTGAAGCCATAAGATTCCCTATTGTGCGCCTTACTGCAGGACTCATACTCATGGTGGGTGTGCTGCTCATCTGGTTCACAAAGAGCTCTGTTCCAATTACTTTAAACTGTTTTGTATCCATGTTGTAAATTACTCTTTTATCATACAAAGGGTATAATAACAACTTCCATTGTTGAAGTACTTTATGTAAGAGTAATAAAACCCTCCTGCATAGTGTGCAGTATAAGCTGCTGGGAGTAATGAGTCCCTCTTGCATAGTGTGCCGTAAAAATTGCCAGGAGTAACGAGTTTCTGGTAATTGTATTTAAATATTGGAAATTAGGGTTTTTCAGAGAAAAAAAGTCACATTATGGCTGACTGCTGCTTGGATCTGCTTTATCTTATTAGCAAGTTATAGTAATTACAGAGCAAATTAGATTTTACTCTTGTCTTGTTTGAGATTTTTGTTCTGCTTAGTCAACGCAGGTCTTAAATTGCGTTTTTCTTATTAACTGAAGGTGCACTATTACATTATACTAACCTAATTTTGTTAACTCAATGCATGTGTTGGTTTGTCAAATACAAGAATCAGCAAAAATAGGACTGTTTCTTTCATACTCACTGATCAAAAAATATAAACCACAATATATGCAGACCAACTGTGTCACTGATAACAAAAGCAGTAGCAGTGACTTCACAAAGGTCCACTAGCATGCTAATATAAAAGCTGACCTTGCTCTCATTACTGCTTTGCTCATTTGCCGAAAGTTCATAAATTAATAAGTTAATAGTAATGCACTTGGAAAACACAGGTCTCCATAAGGGTAATGTGCACTGTGCACACAACAAAGGCACAGAGTGGAGAAAAAAATTCTTCATGTCCTCATTTTTCTGCACCACACCCCTGACATCTCTGTCTATCTGTGTGTTTCTATTTACCACAGCTAAACTGCAACGCATAAAAATGAATGACATTTCAATAAAGTAAAAGAAAAAATGGTAAAAATACATGGCCCAACATACAGTGCCTTGAAAAAGTAGTCATACCCCATGACATTTTTCACATTTTGTCATGTTACAATCAAAAACATGAATTCATTTTATTGGGATTTTATGTGATAGACCAACACAAAGTGGCACATAATTGTGAAGTGGAAATAAAATGAAAAATGGCTTTCCACATTTTTTTTTAAATACATTTCTAGTGAAACAAATTGACTTTAGAAGTCACCTAATTATTACATAGAGTCCACCCGAGTGTAATTTAATCTCAGTATAAATACAGCTGTTCTGTGAAGTCATCAAAGGTTTGTTAGAGAACCTTAGTGAACAAACAGAATCATGAAGACCAAGGAAAACACCAGACAGGTCATGGATAAAGTTGTGGAGAAGTTTGAAGCAGAGTAGGGTATAAAAAAAATATCCAAAGATTTGAACATCTCAAGAGGCCTGTTCAATTCATCAACCGAAAATGGAAAGACTATGGCATAACTGCAAACCTACCAAGACATGGCCATCCACCTAAACTGACCAGCTGGGTAAGGAGAGCCTTAATCAGAGAAGCAGCTAAGAGGCCAATGGTAACTCTGGAGGATTTGCAGACATCCATAGCTCAGGTGGGATAATCTGTCCACAGGACAACTATAAAGCCCTGTACACACGATCGGATATCCTATGGATTTTCGTCCAATGGATTCTTTTCATCAGACAAACCGATCGTGTATGGGACCCATCGGTCTTTTTTCCATCGGTTTTAAAAAATAGAACATTTTTTAAATTTTTCCGATGGATAAAAAAACGATCGAAAACTCCGATCGTCTATGGGCAAAAACCCACGCATGCTCAGAATCAAGTCGACGCATGCTCAGAAGCATTAAACTTCATTTTTCTCGGCTCATCGGAGTGTTTTACGTCACCGCATTTGGAACGGTCGGTTTTTTGACTGATGGTGTGTGGGCAAGACTGATGGAAAACAGTTTCATCGGATATCCAATGGACAAATCCATTGGACGAAAATCCATAGGATATCCGATCGTGTGTACAGGACTTTAGTCGTGCACTCCACAAATCTATCCTTTATGGAAGAGTGGCAAGAAGAAAGCCATTGCTGAAAGAAAGCCAAAATAAGTCCCATTTGCAGTTTGCAAGAAGCCATGTGGGGGACACAGCTAACATGTGGAAGAAGATGCTCTGGTCAGATAAAACCAACAATGCATTTTTTGGCTTAAAAGCAAAATGCTATATGTGGCAGAAAACTAACACTGCGAAACACACAACACCCCCTTTTTTCAGCAGGGACAGGGAAGATGGTCAGAGTTAATGGGAAGTTAGATGGAGCCAAATAGAGGGCAATCTTAGAAGAAAACCTGTTAGAGTCTGCAAAAGACTTGAGACTGGGGCAGAGGTTCACCTTTCAGCAGGACAATGACCCTAAACATACAGCCAGAGCTACAATGTAATGGTTTAGATCAAATCATGTTCATGTGTTAGAATGGCCCAGTCAAAGTCCAGACCTAAATCCAATTGAGAATCTGTGGCAAGACATGAAAATTGCTGTTCACAGACACTCTCCATCCAATCTGACAGAGCTTAAGCTGTTTTGCTAAGAAGAATGGGCAAATATTTCACTCTCGAGATGTGCAAAGCTGGTAGAGACATCCCCAAAAAGACTTGCAGCTGTAATTGCAGCAAAAGGTGGTTCTGTAAAAAAAAATTGAAAACCCTTTTATCATTTTCTTTCCACTTCACAATTATGTGTCACTTTGTGTTGGTCTATCACATAAAATCCCAATAAAATAAATTTACGTTTTTGGATGTAACATGACAAAATATAAAGAATTTCAAGGGGAATACTTTTTCAAGGCACTATACACTCCCCATTGAGAATGAACATCAGCTTACACAGGAAATGTGCTCAGTTTTCTGTGTGGGCTAGTGTGGACAAGCCCTCAAGGGCTTTGTTTATGGCATTGATAGACTTAATTGTGTGAACAATTTGTTTTGTTTTATACATTATTTTCTTATAGTAGCATTTTGTTAATATAGTTAATATATTTTGTGTCATCAAATGAAGGTCCCAGTTATTGGCCAGGGTATTGGCTGGTGAGTGCTCCTAGCTAATTATGTTTTTATCTTTTCTAAACCACACCCTTGGTCTTCTATTTTGGTGGGGAATTTTGGTAGATAGAAGTGGCCACTATGGACATCTGTCAGTATACCCCTACAATCAAAAGTGTGATGCCTTCTGTTTTCCCATATATACTGATACATTCCACAACGCTAATTTTTGTTTTGTGGATCAGTGATCTGGCTTTAATAGAGCTGTCCTCTAAATAGTGGATCCTTTAATGAGATATATTATTCTAAATTTTTGTCATACCTCTCTGATACTATTGCCTTCAGGAATCCCAACAACTCTAATTTTAGCCATACTCTAAGCAATGTTTTGTCAAATTCAACAATAGTCTTATATATTCCCACTCCTTACATAGCATTTTATTGCAAAAACAATTGAATGGATAAAGACAACCTACCACTAACTGCAATTTGCGATAGCCACATGGTTTCGACAGACAATGTTGGTGGTAGGTTGTGTTCATTAATTTGGTCTGTTTTTCATTGCAGTTATGACTAAAACTGGTTAAAAATGATTGAAATAACCCCAATTCTGCCTAGTATTTAGCATATGTGGATAGAGTAGGAAATAATTTTACAGATTGGGGTAAAGACGATGTGAGAGACTCTGGATAAGTGCTGGAGGCAAAAGTGGGAGGAGGTGACAAGAGAACCAGAGAACAGGAGTTCTTGGGAGGAGTAAAGAGACCTGTTTGGTTGGTATGTTCAGATGATGTTGGTGATGTAGCCGGAGGCAGAGTTGTGGATGGCTTTTTAGGTTGATTGGTTCCCTTATGTTAAGCAAGGAAGTTGAAGATAGGTAACCAGAAACCAGTAACCAAAAATTAGCTTAATTCATACTATCATTTTATTTCTCCATTCATGTATCAAGGCTCCATTGCAGTTATAATTACCATGTTAAACTTTAAATACTAGGGCTGTTCTTTAAATGGAAAATACTTTTTCCTTGTTATCATCATCCTATTAGCTATCAAATAAATACTTGCACTCCACTTTAGCTATGTTGTTGTCTGTGATCACATGAATAATAATAACACTGTAAGAGCCTTGAATAAATCAATCCTAATGGCTTTAAAAGTTTCTGCTGTTAAAGATTTGCTTTATGAACATTTCAATGATCAAATGCATCAGTGGGTGCTCCAGATGTACCAGGGGATTTAGCCTAGAAGCAATGTAATTGATAGATATTGAGTTAGGGAGAAATGTTTGAGAGACTGGGGCCAATTATCATTCACTGGGGTTTTGATATTGCACAATACCACTGCATATTTTGCAGCACACATTGCAGCACACATTGCAGTAAGTCACTTGTACTGTCTTCAACAAGCAGGACTGTAAATATACACTTTAAAGCAGAATTAGGAACATTTGATGTAAGGTAAACCAAATGGATACTGTGATCTGGATTTAATAAAATAGGAGATCACTGTCACTTTCAAAGTGAAATTCACTTCACAAAGTGTACAGGTACCATTATTTTGCATGGAAATTTGGCGTTTTATATTGTAGGCCTGTAATTCTTAGAAATAACTCGAATCTGTCCAAACAAGAGTCTAGTAGACATCCCGGGTATGATAAAGTTTGAAACACAAAATCATAAATTATAATATAATAAATAACTATAAATATTTATAACAAATAATAATAATAAAAATATTCAATAATGTAATCAAATCAAAAACACAGAAATTTGCTCAGTGGCCGAATTGTCGCTGTCATTACTTTTAGTGTTTAATGACGAATTTCCCCACAAATCGCTATCGCTCAATTCTGCAAGTGATTCTAATATATTATCGCTGTTTTCTAGCTGGTCTAAAAGCACTTTTGACGTAAACGGACATTTTTTGGTTGCTATGGACAATCTCCAGTTTCCAGGCAGAAAGAACAGTATTTATTATATAAAACGGGATGCAGGGCACTGGACAAACCACTAGGGACAAAGGGGGTGTGTAATTATTGTATGTACACTGTGTTTTTGACTTTTTGAATTTGGTGCCGAGCTCCGTCCCCGTGCGTCGCAACACTTGCAGGGAACGGAGCTCGGCACTGTGAATCGAGCGGAGGACACACAGCTCGCAGACACAGCGGGGAGACATCGCAGGATCCAGGGGACAAGGTACAGTACTTTCCGCCAATATTGTGTTTCCAGCGTGATGGGATCGCGCTGGAAATCACTGCTGCGAGGCTGTGCTTCTCGCGCTTGCCGCCCCCACGAGATGCATAGGAATCCATTGGGGGCGGTGAGCAGGAGGAGTGACAGAGCTCGTCGCTGGCTCCCACGACGGGGCTCGCAGGTGTCAATCTCACCACTAACAGCAGCGAGATTGACACAATATCGGCGGCACCTACTGTAGGTACGTTGTACATGGATCCTGCGATGCGATCCCGAGTGTGGCTTGGGGTTACCGCTTTTGGTACTGAAAATTCACCCCGAGCCACACTCGGGAATACCGCCAGGGAGATTAATCATTATTACTGGTTGTGGAGAAATAAACTTGAAATTCGCTTTGACAAATAATACCCAATCATGTACAAAACATTTTTTTTAAAACTGAATTTTTGCCTGCACATGGTTGATTGATTGACATCAGCCAAACATCATCTCATGCACTAAATTTTCCCCTAATTCAGTGACTTTAATCATCCAATCATGTGTAGATTTCCATTGCACATTATTGGGTATTTTTTGCAAACTAACTTCATTTTACCCCATTGACTAAATAAAGTGAAAATTCACTTTGCAAGTGAACATGCTCTACTCCTTTAGATCTTGATTGCTCATTTGGAATTTGCTTGCTAGTAAATCTCCTAGTCCAGCAGTTAACTTCCCTACATAGATTCACATAGGAAAGCCCTATTATAGGTCTGTTCAAATTCGAGTTCTTATGAAAGAGGAATGTTTTCTGGTCCCCAAAATGTATTGGCTGTTTTTAGTGCAAACCAATAAATTAATTTGGACATTTGTTTTTTTCTGGCTACTCCTTTAGTAAATCAGAATCACTTTGTATTATAAATAAGAGTTTTATTTTTATTCTTATAAAATGCTATTTTTATCATTGTTTTCTGTCTACATGCACTCGCGTCAGTGTCAGCTACACATCATTGCCCTGAATCAGGTAGACCATTTCTGCCAAGTGTATTAGCACACTGCAGAAACACAATTTGTCTTTCTTGCCCCCCCCCCTTTTCCTGCGGTCTGCCAGGTTGTGTGCTTGGATAAGGATCTGGTATGGATTTTGGGGGGGACCTCCACGTTACTTTTTTTATTTTGGCCCGGGTTTCCCCTTAAAATTCATACCAGACCTGAAGGGCCCCCATGCCAAAATGTAAAAAAAATGGTGTGAAGGGCCTGGTAATGGACTGGGGAGGGGAACTCACACTGTTTTTTTATGTTTTTTTATGTATATTGCCGGGACCCGACAATACATTACAGCCGCAAGCAGTTTTAAATGGCATTGATTCCTTTAGAAATTTAATTTTGCTGCTCTCATTCATTACACTATATACGGCCACTATGTAAGTAGCCCTACATAATGTGGGGCATAGACTTGATCCCCTGAGCCATGATTGGCCAAAGGCACACTGCCTTTGGCCAATCATGGCTCTCACAGCAGAGCGCTGTGCCATTGGCCAAAGCATGCAGGTCAGGTGCATGCTTTGGCCAATCATCGGACATCAATGCACTGCGATCTTGCAGTGCATTATGGGGCATTCTGTGGTGCTCTAATTTCCCACGAATGCCCCATAATGTTCGGAATTCGGTGAACGGGCAAACACTCGATGTTCTTCGAACTTATGTTCGACTCGAACTGTGGGCTCATCCCTACTTAACATGATTAACTGAAAAAATATATTGTAATGAATGTATCCCTGGGCTTAGTACTTTATCTAATATAGTGTTTCTTAAACTATGGGTCAGGACCCGATATGGGTCAACCACGTGTCTGTGATGGGTCTCCACTTGACTGTGTGGCTTAATTTGTGCATGTGTGATATCAGTGGATCAGTAGTGACTGATATAGCATAGTGACTATGTCATCAGATTAAAATGGTTAAAAACCCCAGTCTAGTACTATGCTTATAATTGGCAGTACCAATGCGACAAAATAACATTGGGGAATTTGTGTTTTTCATTAACACACTAGATACTGAAAGTAATCAATTAGAAAGAATGTCAAAAGAGGTAAAATAACTGGCTTAAAACACAACTAAATGCATAGAGTAGAATAATTTGTGACAGCTACATTTAGACCCACTGTATTCACAAAAATATCTTTCTACAATGCATTCTGTTGCCATGTCTAAATTTAGACAGACCTAAGGCCATGTCTGTGCACTGTAATATTTCTATGGCATGTCAGCCTGGAAGAGAGGCAGATTCCAGAAAGACTGCTTAAGACTGTCTGTCTCCTGTTTTCTAAAGCATGTGAAGATTTTTTCTTGCCTTTATGCACACTCCAAAGCACAGAGATTCCCAGAGATGCAGTGGAAGTAATCTGTTTGTTAACTGCTTAACTGTTTACTGCCTTAGACTATGGAAAACAATATAGAACAACATGATAGGGATTAATACAGATAATGTATATTATATAACATATATGGACTGTGGTTTTCCAAAGTAAAAATACAACAGATGAATTGTTACATAGTAACATATTACATAGTAGGTGAGGTTGCAAAAGACACTAGTCTATCACGTTCAACCTATGTGTGTGATTATATGTCAGTATTACATTGTATATCCCTGTATGTTGTGGTCATTCAGGTACTTATCTAATAGTTTCTTGAAACTATTGATGCCCCCCACTGAGACCACCGAATCTGTTACTTTACAGTTACTGTACTTTTCACTTTGCTCCCACTTGGACTTATTAATAAAAACATATACCGTATTTATCGGCGTATAACACGCACAGGCGTATAACACGCACCCTAACTTTAAGAGGGAAGTTTCAGGAAAAAAACTTTCCACAGCCCCCTGCGTATAACACGCAGGCACAGTTTACCCTCTATTTTCAGGGTAAAAAAGTGAGTGTTATACGCCAATAAATACAGTATTTAACTACTTTCTGTCCTCATGACGTCATATGACATTGTGAACTTTAAGAGTCTATATCTGGAAGATGCCTGCAGCTACAGGTATCATCCAGATATCTTTTTCTTCAGCTACTGATTCCCTACACTGCAAAAGCCATCCCAGCAGCTGATTAACCACTGGATTGCTTTTACAGGCAGCGAGATGGGACATCCCCCCTCTTGTAGCTCTTTGGTGCCTGTCAGTGTTAAATTATTTGACTCAACCCTCTAACTGCCACTTTTGCTGAACAGCTTGTTCTGTAAAATAAAGTTGAAAAATAACAGATACAGGAACAACATGTGAAAAATAAAGGGACAATGCCTAAAAATGAAAACTAGTGCAGCCACCACATCTAAGAACTGATAAGTTGTGCAATATGCACTTGCAACTAGCCCTTCCCTGAAGCATTTGTAAAATAACCAATTTTAGAATCTGGATAAAAAGATCCTTTTATGATGTATTTCATGTAATTTCCATTTTAATTTTACTAGTGTTATGCTCCACAGGTGCTGTCTGATGCACAAGTATTCATAATAGAAACAGACAGGGAGGCACATTCTGCTGTTATGAAAAGGTCAAAGATTCAAATCTCAAAATAGTAGCTGATGAAGGGACTCAGACAGCAAATGGAAAACAAAGCTCACATGTAGACAGAACACTTTTAAAAAGCATTTTTATAACAAAACCGAGCATCTGTATTCTGGTAAAATATCCCACATAGGTTCTACATTGTCAAATGTTCAACAAACTTGTCACAGCAGTAACTGGGTATCTAATATTGCTGACTCTTTTGTAGCATCTAGTGCCTTGTGTATCATGTACATCCTATGGCTTTAGTACTTGGTGAATCATAAACCAGTAGTAAAATACAGTAAAACAAGAAATTGGTCGCACACTGGAACTCCAACTTATCTTGATGTCATCTTTATTGTCAAAAGGATCAGACAGATACAGGCAATGGTAGACGCATTTCACAAGCGATAGCTTGCTTGTTCACAACAAATGTGACACTAAACAGACAGGCTTTTTAAAGTCCAATGTTGGTTGAAATGTTGTTGTATGTGTTACTATTAGAGCCAGGTGTGTTTTTTGGGTGTAGCCCAATTTGGGTGGACTCCTTTAAAAAGCCTGTCTGTTTAGTGTCACATTTGTTGTGAACAAGCAAGCTATCGCTTGTGAAATGCGTCTACCATTGCCTGTATCTGTCTGATCCTTTTGACAATAAAGATGACAGCAAGATAAGTTGGAGTTTCAGTGTGCGACCAATTTCTTGTTTTATTCGTCTTCCACGGTGGTGAGCCGAGGCCTGCGCCTGTGATCTACCTTGCACCTGATTCTGCCTGGAGCGGTGTGCTTCTTCTTTGTTTTCTGCAGTAAAATACAGTCCTGGACTGCTGGCTGTATGTTAATGACGCTATAAGCAGCTAGGCCACAGAATAGCATGCCAAAAAACTAGCATATTTTAAATAAAATTCAGCTCATGAACACTATATCCAGATGTAAACACGTTTTCAAATAACATATCCTATTCGTGGTCCATGGCTGCAAAGCTTGGAACAGGAATCTGTATTACAGCAAATTCATACACTTATTGCCATACCGTGGTACTGCAACTCATCATTCTCACTCCCTGTCAGTATTGTTTTTACCTATGCTGTTTTGATTTTATATGGCCAAGACATTTTAAATAAAACAATAAAATAAATGACATGTACATTTCTTTGATACAGAAATATTTCCACAAGTACTGTACATGCTAGTGTTTGTTAAAATGATTATTCTCCAGGAGACTCTGCTTTGCAGCAATCTGATTTGAGTAATAAAACATGACATTTGGAGTCAGACACATTGTCATCTGTTAAGTAATTTTCTAGATGGCAAAGTAGATAAAAATAAGAAGGACAGATTGGAAAACAGACACTCACAACTATCTGCAGAATGCATGCATCTTAATTTGGCATACAGTGTATTACAGTGATCCAAGTCAGAGCTCCAAAATCCTGTTTTCTGGCACCATTATTTCTTGGAAAGACCATGAAATATGACCAATTTGAATCAATAGAAAAGAAAGTGTTTAATTTGGAGCATGCAGTTTTCACTGTATATAAATCCTATTTTAAACATTTTATCATGTCATATCAAAAGGGCTGAATGGTGACTTACTGTATATGATTATGTACCTATGATATGTTTTGTGTAGTGTCTTTATTTATTATTCAACTGGAAATTAATACTTTTCTGCATCAAAAAGCATGTGACAATATGCTTGTGCTAAAGTTATGCCCTTTGCCTGCTGTTGTGTCACCAACTGATGTCCGACTCAGAATTGTACCTGATGATGTGATGGCCAGAAAAGCATGATATTATACACCTTATAAATGGGGAATACCAATGATTGACACCTAAGGGAAGTACCAAACAAAATAGACACCTTATACATGGGAAATTACAATTAAGATGTTAAACACCTAATGCACTGGTAGGGCCAAGATGATATTGGACACTTTATTCATGTATAGTGATGATGACATGATGACAACAGAGATTTTATACATTGAGCGTGTCTATGATGAAATCAGACACTTTATACATGGGTAATGTCCATAATGATATCATATACCTTACACATTGGCAGTAAATATGATTATATTGGATACCTTATACATGGGGTGTGACCATGATTATATCAAGCACCTTATACAGTACATGGATAGTGTACATACTGATATCAGACACTTTATTCATTCGTTGTACAGATGTTGATAAAACACCTTATTCATGATCAGTGTTAATGATGAAGTGTCTATAATGCTATTGGATACCATATACATAGTGGCAATGATGATATTAAATGCCATTTATATGGGGGATGCCTGTCATCATATCAGACTCCTCATAAATGGGAATGACCCTACATGATTTTGACATTGAAAGTTTCTGATTATTGGGGTTCATTACTGATGTTCCAAAGCTCTAAAATAAAGGGTTCAGAATTGCCACACCACTGATTCCCTCTGTGGTGCTAAACTGATTATTTGCAACCCCCCCCCCCCCCAACCAGACAGAAAAACTAAAATCTTTGAGAGAGAGATTGGACTTTGAAAACACTTTTAGGTGGACACAGATTCACTAACTTTTGTTGCTTATAATATATTAAAATATAAAGACATTAAATAGTAAACAAGCATCCCATTGACAAAGATGTGTGTTTGTTAATATTATTAATATTAATAACCTTAATCATGTGAAGTCAAGCATTTCTCAGACTCACGCTACAAAAATGTCAAATGCCATTTCATGTTTACAAGGTCATCTGTATTCTCAGCATATAGCACATAATCTTGCTCTGAATCATTGCTTATGGATCTACTTCAATTTGAAAGCCCAGTTACTATGGTTAAAGATCATAAATGATTAGATGACCTAACTATATCCAGTAGACATTAAACTAATGAGATATTTAATTCAGTTACTGAGAGTTCTAGCTGTAGAATCTTTATGAGATCTGAACAGGCAGTGACAGATTGATTTTGTTTGAATGAGTAGCTTGCACTCATTCACTTGATGTTGTAGCTTTTTACATTATATCAAAGCAAATGTAGTCAAAGCTTTCCAGACCAGCATACTATACTATTTTCTTCATAGTATGTAAAACAAGAGCAAAAAAATATGTGAAATAATAGCATTCTCTCTTTCTTAAATGTTATGAATTTAGTTCATAGAAAGAATATGAGACAGATTTCAAACCATAGATTATAGGTCGTCCAGTAGGAAGTCTTTTGGGTTGATTTAGACTGTGCACTTTGCAAAGTGCAGTGGCACAAGTGTAGTTGCTCCAGAGCTTAGTAAATAAGGTAAAGCTTCAGTTTGCAAAAAGTAACCAATCATGTACAGGAAAAAAAAAAAAAACAGCTTGTACATGATTGAATGATGGAAGTCATCAGATGTTGCATTCTCTCTAAGGCTACTTTCACACAGGGGCGTTGCGCCTCCGGCGGTAAAACGCCGCTATTTTTAGCAGCGCTTCACCGTCGTTTTTGCGGTGCTATTCAGCCACTAGTGGGGCACTTTTAACCCCCGCTTGCCGCTGGCAAAGCTTTTAACCCGCACTTTGCCAGCGCTGCCCTTTGATTTCAATGGGCAGAGGTGCTGTAGGAGCGGTGTATACACCGCTCCTACAGCACCTCAAAGATGTGGCTGGCATAGACATTTTTGAGCGTTCTGCCAGTGCACCGCTCCAGTGTAAAAAGCCCACTGGCTTTCACACTGGAGTGAGAGGAGCGGCTCTTTCAGGGTGCTTTGCAGGCGCTATTTTTAGCTCTATAGCGCCTTCAAAGCGCCTCAGTGTGAAAGTACAGTAGGTGCCGCCGACATTGTATATCCATTGCGATCCCATCGCGGAGATTCTCGGCGACAGGGTGCCGACATCTCGGCATCAGGGTGGCGACATCTCGCGCTCAGTGCAATAGCGAGAAGGAGACGTGGCACTGTATTGAACTACAGTGGGCCTCTCCGCTAGCAAAAGAGTTGGAAGAAGATAGCGGAGGGGCCGGCAGAAGGACAACGGAGAGCCGGACGAGACGACGATGAAGACCGCGCCTCTCCTCTAGCAAAAGAGAAGGAAGAAGATAGCGGAGGCCCGGCAGAAGGAAGAAAGAACCGCAGAGCGAGAGAAGAACCGGAGAGCGCAGAGACGACACCGGAGACCCCCGAAGTCGGAAGAGACCCCCGGAGTCGGAAGAAGACCCCCGGAGCTGTGTAATAAATTACTTTAAAAACCTGTGTGTGTTTTTTTATTGACATTTTTTTTCCACCAGGTGAATGAGTAGGGGTACGATGTACCCCATACTCATTCACATAGGGTGGGGGCCCTGAGATCTGGGGGCCCCCTATTAAAGGGGCTCCCGGATTCTGATAAGCCCCCGCCCACAGACCCTGACAACCAATGGCCAGGGTTGTTGGGAAGAGGCCCTTGTCCCCATCAACATGGGGACAGGGTGCTTTGGGGTGGGGGGGCTGCAGGTCGCCCCCTGCCCCAAAGCACCAAACCCCCCATGTTGAGGGCATGCGGCCTGGTACGGTTCAGGAGGGAGGGGGGCCGCTCTCTCGTCCCCCCTCTTTTCCTGCGGCCTGCCAGGTAGAAGAGGCGAGATTGACACAAAATCGGCGGCACCTACTGTAGCCTAATTGTCCTGGCCATCAACACATGGAATGAAAGTAAGGATAAATCTAAAATTGTTACTTGGTTCCAGAACAGGAATAGAGGAAACATCTTGCAATGTGGACACCTGTTCTTGTGAAAACTGTCTTTTGGGTCTACAAGACAAAAAGTAAAGGAAAATCTCCCTACACAGATGGAAAAACAAAAACTGACAGCAGTTTTAATCTCCCATACAACCAAAATGAAACAAAAAGATTTGGTTTTAGATATTCTTTAAGAATCTGCAACTTCTTTTGCTATTACTTGGATAAGTGGTTGCAGATATGTGTTTGCAGATAAGTGGGCAGGTTTCAATGAGCTAGTGTATAGAGAATAATGGCTAGCTATAGGTCAACCTCTCCCACATATCTGCTGTGATGGAGGCTGTCAACACTGCACACAATCCATGCAATGCAATAGTGGAGATAATATCCTGCACTTAACTAAAACTGTTTTTTAAGTAGCCCAGAAGTCTTATCATCATGCAGAAAGCCATCCCAACTACCCTATGCCACATATATAGAAATTTAGTATAAGAAGTATACCCACTACAATATAATGCCAACAAAGTTGTATTAATGTCATAGAGAATTCTAGCTTAAATTTAATGAAATCTTTGTATAAATACACAGAATCTGCATCTTATTACAGTATACTACATATGCTACAAATTTGAAAATAACCACAGCTTACCAAAGGGCCCTATAAATTATAAATCCTCCTTCTAAAATATTCAAACTCTTGAAAATGTTCCAAACTTCAACACCATGTGTGTCCACCACCAGAGTATAATTATCCACTCACCAGAAGTATGTGATCTTACTATTATTTCAGGTCTTACATGCTTTTAGTAGGGGTATCAATTCACTATTAGTTCGATTTTTTCTCCATTTTACTGCAATAACATTCACATCACATTGTACACTGACAGCTTTTTTTAAAAAAGGAAATGCAGTGCTCCAATTATTTGGTATAATTTTACTATTGACAATAAAGATCCTCACAGATCACAACAAAGACTATAAAGTCAGGTTTTCATTAAGATTCTAACAGCTTAGAAACACTTGCAGTGTGTTTACATTATATGACTACCAGGCTGTCAATATTCTACTCTATAATAAAAATAGTGAATATTTAGGTACCTTTTGTTGTTAACATTGAGGATATCTCCACAGTGCCTATAGCTACAGCAGTGAAAGATGGCTTTTGATGATGCTTTTACTACTGTAAACTTTTGGGGATTATAGCTCCACGGAACCAAGTGCATAAACAGTTTGATCTTGAACAAAAAGGCTTCTATTTGTAAACAAACCAAAAATAAAGCTTCATTCAGCATACAGGAAAACTATAAAACAAAGTCTGCTTAGCTTCAGCATAAAATAAAGTCTGCTTGTCTTCAGCACAAAACAAATTAAAGAAAAGGCACATACAGTTTTTGTAGATGGGTCTTCGCCCGAGAACTTCAAGAGTACTTGCTGAATCCTTAGCAGCTTCCAGCAGACACACAGCTCATCACAACAGGTGCAATCCCATACTCCTCCTCACCACCTCTAGCACCACTTCCTGTCTTATGAGCTGTTTCCTGGAAGCCTTTAACCCCCTGTGTGTTGACTCCCAGTGGTCAGGGGTGGAGACTCTTTCCCACCCGAATATCACCTTAGAGCCTCGGAAATTCCAGGCTGCAAATGACTGTCTATCAAGACAGAGAGGGCTGCGAGCCAGTCTTCTCTGGATTAATTTTATTGCCGGGAATTCCTCACCCATTGTGGGTGACCCCCTGAACACTATCACAATTCCCTTAAAGGGACCACAACCCAAATACTGGTGCTATATAGCACCCGTCCAGGACCCAACCTTGGCGTCCTGTACACTACTTTAAAAAAAATGCAATTTAGTTACTATGCATAGTCTGAACACAAGTTGAACCTGATCACATATCTAATGGTAGCCATATGTAATTAACGTGGCTGTAAACCCTTACATATACCCAGTGATGTGACTAGCTTCGGGGGATACACAGAGATTAAACAAATTATCCTGTGTAAGTTTCACCTGTTTATCTGTAGTTTTCTTTTCCCTACATCCATTCAAAGTGCAAAATTCATATAGCTTGTCTGAGCTTTCAGAAATCAGGGGTCGAGGATCTAAAGTTATATTCTGCACATCTCAGTGAGGGGAGCACTGAGAGCTGATTGCAGGGATGAGACAGTCTTCTCTTTACACAGAACACAGGAACGGAGCTGAGGCTGTCAATCACAGGCTATGCACTATAACTCCCTCCCCTCAAACCTTTTTTTTTTGGGTGTCAGGAAAACTTGTCATAAGTGACTTCTGAAGACAGAAGAGGAAAAAGGCAGAAGACGGAAATTACACTTAGGGGGTGATTTACTAAAGACCTGAGCCTGTGGTGCAGTGGAGAAATTGGAGCAATTGCACAAAAAACGGGACTCAAAACATTTACCAAAAATATGGTGCACTTATATGCACCAAACCATATTTACATAGGGAGCGCTGTTGCGCACTTGCGCAATCTTTCGTGCCTACCATTAGCAAGCACAGCCAATGTAATCTTCAACATTTTTGTCTGAATACTGTAGATAACTTTACTAGTTTACCATCTTCTGTTACCAGGCTAAAAAGTATGAGGGGGGTGGCCTCTGAGCATGTGACTGTGACGTCATGGGAACATGTGACTGTGACGTCATGAGAAGCCTATATAAATCTCTGCGGACCGAAGATTTAGCATTACTGCGAGAGGAAGCGACGAGTCAACATCAAGGAGGAGAAGAGGGAAGAAGACGCTGACGGCGACGACGGGAAGACCGGCCCCATCACTAGCAAAAGAGCTACAAGAAGGTAGTGGAGGGGCCGGCAGAAGGACAACAGAGACTCGGACAAGACGACGGGGAAGACCGGGCCTCCGCTAGCAAAAGAGCTGCAAGAAGATAGCGGAGGCCCGGCGGAAGAAAGAAAGAACCGGAGAGCGGGAGAAGAAGAAGGCGACGGAGAAGACTGGGCCCCGCTAACAAAAGAGCTGCAAGAAGATAGTGGAGGCCCGGCGGAAGAAAGAAAGAACTGGAGAGCGGGAGAAGAAGAAGGCGACGGAGAAGACCGGGCCCCGCTAGCAAAAGAGCTGGAAGAAGATAGCGGTGGCCCGGCAGAAGAAAGAATCGGAGAGCGCGGCGACACCAGAGACCCCTGAAGACAGAATAGACCCCCGGAGCTATGCAATAAAATACTTTAAAAAACTGTGTTGTGTTTTTATTGCCATTTTATTTCTACCAGGTGAATGGGTAGGGATACGATGTACCCCATACTCATTCACATAGGGTGGGGGGGCCGGGATCTGGGGGCCCCCTTATTAAAGGGGGCTCCCGGATTCCGATAAGCCCCCCGCCCGCAGACCCTGACAACCAACGGCCAGGGTTGTCAGGAAGAGGCCCTGTCCTCATCAACATGGGGGCAGGGTGCTCTGGGGTGGGGGGGCCGCAGGTCGCCCCCCTGCCCCAGAGCACCAAACCCCCCATATTGAGGGCATGCGGCCTGGTATGGTTCAGGAGGGAGGGGGGGCCGCTATCTCGTCCCCCCCTCTTCCCCTGCGGCCTGCCAGGTTGCGTGCTCGGATAAGGGTCTGGTTTGGATTTTGAGCGTAGGGTTCCCCTTCAAATCCAGACCAGACCCAAGGGCCTGGTATGCTCCTGTAGGGGGAACCCACGCTGTTTTTTTCTTTAAAAATTGGCGTGGAGTTCCCGCTCAGGATTCATACCAAACGCAGTGCCTGGTATTGGCGGGAATCCACGTCGGATCCCCGCTCAATACAGTGCCGCGTCTCCTCGCCATTGCAGCGAGCGCGACATGTGTCACCACCCTGTCGCCGAGATGTCGGCACCCCTGTCGCCGATAATCTCCGCGATAGGATGGCAATGAATATACAATGTCGGCGGCACCTACTGTATATAATATTGTTTGCATGCACAAATTCTGTCCAGAACATGTAGATCTGTCTTACAACTAATCAAGCCTTTTTACACACTTCTTTCAGCTTACTCAACTGCTCATGTGCATTGACAAACCACACCATTTTATGCTCGCCTGACAGGGCGCACACGGCTTAGCTTGTTAAATATGTGTGTTGCACACGGGCGCATCTGCGTTCTCCAGAGTGCACAACTGCTTATACACTGTGCAATCTGATTGCACAGTGTATGGGGAAATGAATTGCTCAGAGAAATGAGTGGATGTAAATGTCATCCAATCAGATTGGACAGTGTATGGGGAAAGAATTGTCCAGAATGCACAATACACAGACATGTGTTGAGAAGATGTTTTCATGGAAGTTTTGGCTCCACCAATGATTATAGACTATCACCATAAAATGCACAATTACTAGTCCAGTAAACATCTGCACAGTTGTTGATAGGAGGAAGATCTCTAGAATGAACATTGAGTTGTTTCAAAAATAAATAAATGAAAGGAATACAAGTGGAAGCAATATTCTCCATGTGATAAGGAAAAGCTCATTAACATAATTAGCATTACAATGAGCAAGTGCCCGATGTCGGTTTCATATTTAAGAATGTGTATGCGCCCGTGCGTGCAACGATTCCGTGAATCCGGCGCAAGTCGACAGCATGCGCCATGTCGCAATAATTATTCCTGCCCACGCAAATGCGCCAACATTTTCTTAATTCAGCCCCTTAGTGTCCTGGATTGAGACAAGTACACACTATAGAGGGATATGCTTTGCTCATATTTCATGTCCGAGGTTTACAACCACTTTAATACATCTGTTATTTCTGTTTGGTAGTGAATGACTGCTGAGAATAAAAAAGAAGCTGCAGCACCAAGGAGAGTAAATATAATTCAGAGGGAGACTACAAAAGAATGCTATGAAGGGAAGAGGGCTCTGTGTAAAGAGTAACCAGCACACCCATATTAGAACGTGGAAGACAGATACTATTCCACTGCAGTATTATTTAATTGTTCTCAAATTTTCTACTGTACTTTCTGTCTCTGATTTCTATTTCAAAACAATGCTAGCATCACTGCTTGCCAAAAACAAAATAAAAATGATTGCTATTTGCAATGTCTGACTCATATTACTCTCCTGTCCTCTGTATTCAATTACAATAAATTGATTACAATGCTACATAAACAGCTTTAAAAAACATACTGAATGTTGTAAAGTTCAACTACATCCAGTGAAGAAATAGCTGTAACAATGGACATTCCAGGATTTTGCTTGTAGCGGAACCAACAATTAAAAGCTTTAGACAGAATACAAATCCCATCAAGTTTATTTAATATCAGGTTATGTGCACCTTTTATTTTTCTCAGTGTGAGCTCATGTCTGAGCAATCAAGGTTACAGTTTACAAACCTACACATGCAAAAGGATCATGACCACCAGAGTAATTCTCCATTAAAGAAAAACTGAAATCGAATTACAAGGCCATTTATGTAAATGAAAAAAAACGATGGCCCCCTATAAATACATGTTATGAAACACTTGTTTATATGTGCATCTGCACTTACAGTTTTCTGTTGGTCCCTCTGAAAAGTCCCACAGTTACCTGTTGATCCTGCCAGTGAAGTCCACCTAACATACTTTCCTGTGATGGTGTGACAACAATTCTGCACTTCTCCTGAATTCCAAACAGTTTCCACTCAATATAGTATATAGGAAAATTGAAAAGCTGCGCTACAATGCAGTGACTAAATTCATAAAAAAGCAATCAAGGTTACAGTTTACAAACCTACACATGCAAAAGGATCATGACCACCAGAGTAATTCTCCATTAAAGAAAAACTGAAATCGAATTACAAGGCCATTTATGTAAATGAAAAAAAACGATGGCCCCCTATAAATACATGTTATTTTTTATTCATAAAAAACCCACAGTGGTAGTGCATTGAAATTAGCCAATCCCACAGTCCATCACTGGTGTGAATGAAAAGTGAATAAATGAAAATTCTTAGAAGGAAAGTCCAATGAGGAATCCTAAAGGTGAGATAGATCACACACTTGAGGGTGCCAGCAGAAATATTGAGTCCAAATAAATCACCACAAACACTCGTGATCCACCACCGTAAGAAATGTCTGCTTACCAGAGGCAAGCTGATAAACTGCCTTAATGATGCAAGCTCCAGGTGTCAGTCACACTCTTCCTGCTCAGACAAGTACTGAAGGCTGGATACACTTCTGGCAATCAAGGGGTCACCACCATGTACCAAAAAATTTAGAAAACTCACATAGCGTAATACAGTTATGGTACGAAAATTTATTAAAAGAGTTACACATGTAAAAGGAAGCATTCATGAAATACAAAGGGCATTCGTTGTAGAAAAGCTGGCTGGCATACGAGCGCCCGTCCACTTGCGATGACGTCAGCGTGTCAACCTCCCGACGCACGTTTTGTCTCACATAAACGTCCCCAGTGACGATGTCTATGTGAGATTACGAAATCTGCCTAGTAACAGCCAGATAGAAGTGTGTAAAAAAATTCATATATATCTTTTTTTTACATTAAAGGCAAGCTGTTAATAGAAAGTTCATTTTTAGGGTGGAACTCCGCTTTGACTGCAGCAGCCCTTTTTCTGTTTAGCTGTCTGTCTGGAGTTCAGATTCAAAAAAAGTTAAACACCCTCTACTTTCTGGCTTTTTAATGTGGGATTGAGTAATATACAAATCTAAAAATTTATCAGGTGGCCACCCCGTACACAATGCTAAATAACACATCCTCTCATATAAAGCAGAGCAGATAAAACACCCTCTGCATCTATGGAAACCTGTCAAAGGAAAGCTGGAGATTAAGCCATTGCTGAACTTTTCTGAAAATTATAGTTGCTTGACTTTCATAGTATTCCAACTTCAAGTAAGTAAAAAAAGAGTTCCAGTCAGCAAGCATAACTCTCCTTTAATGCAATTTATCTGTTTGGAGGCTGCTTGAGAGCATCCCCAAGTGATCTTAAGGAATTACAGCTACCAGATTTTTATCAGCAATGCAGTTACAACTTTGGAAGTCCACTAAAAAAAAGTTGTTCTCATGTAATGAAAATACTGCTGATGACCTCCTAGCTTTGATGAAGTAATTCAAGTTGAGATTTTAAATGTGCTAGCCCATTTGAGTCTCCAGATTCAGGCATCTTGCAAAGAAGCGTGTTATGGAAGCTCAGGGTTATTCTGTGTCCCTGCGTAGATTTTAATATGGGTTTTTTAAAGATTTGATGTGACCACCTGATAAAAAAAAGGGTGCCGATCCAGGAGAGTAGGATCACTGATCTAGCGTTATTCTAAATCATTTTGTGCGTTCACTTTTAATAATATCTTAATACAACAGGTGCTGCTTAGCAATTGTGGCACACAATGTAGTATATACAGTAGCAAGCTTAAATTCTTATTTTAGCTCATGCTAGCATACTGTCTTTCATTTCACATTGTTTCTCTAAGACTGGAAATATCATTGGCCACAAAAAAACAAAGTTTGATAATTATGTGATATTGAATGCATGATTTCAACTCATACTGCTTATCTAACAAAAATAATCATTCCAGGAAAAGAGAGATTGAATTTAAGTGGAAAGACCAAAGTAGTAAGTTCAGCCAAATGGAACACCAAACATGAGGGCAATGTTATCATGACAGGCAGATGTCAAATCTTTCATCAAAATATTAATAAAAACAGATAAGCAATCTGCACATATAAGTTATTTTGCCAGATGGAGTGCACATAAACATAGGGATTATTATATCTCTCAAGGGCTCCAGAGGTCAGACAGTTCTTAGGTCTACTCATGTATCCAAATATTACATGGAGGCCTCGTTCTCTCTGCTGGAATTCACATGTATTTTTTTTTTTTTATTGTTAAGAATGCAGTGCTGTAGGGTAAGGGGGATTAAAGTGTCAAAGTGTCAAAAATTTCCATTAAATTGTTTAGACTGATATTTGAGTTTGAAGTGGATGGACCATGTAATGCTATTCTTTGCTAAAAAGAATGTAAGATGCTGGTATACTGAACCAATATAGTTTCTGTTGCAACTCACATAGAAAAACAAAGTTGCTTTATTTAATAAAAACTGTGAGCAAAAGCAATAAATACATATATGCTACAGTCTGATACTAGCAGTTATCAGGTTTTTTATTTTGTTATTTGTTGAATCTTCTGCCGCTTACACATGGTCGGAATTTCCGACAACAAATGTTCGATGTGAGCTTGTTTTCAGAAAATCTGACCGTGTGTATGCTCCATCGGACATTTGCTGCCGGAATTTCCGACAACGAATGTTTGATGCCGCGTACACACGATCGTTTTTAATGTCATTGAAAAAAACTGCATTTTTCTTGATGTGATTTTTCATGTTTCCTCTCAAGCCTGCCTTGCCTACACACTATCGTGGAAAAAAATGTTCGAGTAAAGCGCGGTGACGTACAACACGTACGACGGCACTATAAAGGGGAAGTTCCATTCGGATGGCGCCACCCTTCATGTTAGTAAAGTTTGTTGAGAGACGATTCGCGCTTTTCAGCCTCCTGCTTTTCAGTCCGTTACAGCGTGACAAATGTGCTATCTCCATTACGAACGCTAGTTTTACCAGAATGAGCGCTCCCGTCTCATACTTGATTCTGAGCATGCACATTTTTTTTCACGTTGTTAAAGCCCACACACAGCCGTTTTTCATGACGAGAAAAACGACGATGTAAAAAACGACATGAAAAATTAGAGCATGTTCCAATTTTTCTCGTCGTGATTCTCTGCGTTTTTCTCATCAGGAAAAATGCTGGAAAGCCCACACACGATTTTTAATGACCATTTTAAAAAATTTAAATTTTCTCATCATTAAAAATGATCATGTGTACACGGTATGAGAGCTGGTTCTCAAATTTTCCGACAACAAAACTTGTTGTCGGAAATTCCGAGCGTGTGTACACAATTCTGGCGCACAAAATTCCATGCATGCTCAGAATCAAGCAGAAGAGCCGCACTGGCTATTAAACTTAATTTTTCTCGGCTCGTCGTACGTGTTGTACGTCACCGCGTTCTTGACGTTCACAATTTCCATTTGTATGACCGTGTGTATGCAAGACAAGTTTGAGCCAAAATCCATCTGAAAAAAATCCACGGTTTTGTTGTCGGAATGTCCGATCGTGTGTACGCGGCATTCCAGTAAATGTGTTGGTATGGTGACAACATTGTTTATTCTGCAGTGAAATCACTACAGCTATGTCACCTTTTAGACAAGGTATGTTCAGCAATAATTCAAGGATCACCACACACTGAATGAAGCCAATAATTTATGCCATTGATATAAAGGCATAGACAGCAATCAATATATGTCAGGAGACAGGACACGCGTTTCCAGTCTCCAGTTATGTTGTGATTGCTGTCTATACTTTTACATACACTGCTCAAAAAAATTAAAGGATCACCTTGAAAACACATCAGATCTGGGGAAAAAGATCATGCTGGATATCTATACAGATATGGACTGGGTAATGTGTTAGGAATGAAAGGATGCCTCATTGTTTGATGAAAATGAAAATTATCAACCCACAGAGGGTTGAATTGAAAATCAAAGTGAAAAAATGATGCAGCAAGCTAGTCCATTTTGCTGAAATTTTATTGCAGCAACTCAAAATGGTACTTAGTAGTTTGTTTGGCCCCCATATGCTTGTATGCATGCCTGACAACATCAGGGCATGCTCCTAATGAGACGACGGATGGTGTCCTGGTGTATTTCCTCCCAGATCTAGACCAGAGCATCATTGAGCTCCTGAATAGACCGAGGTGCAATCTGGCATCGTCAGATAGACCGACACATAATGTCCCAGAGGTGTTCTATTGGATTTAGGTCAGGTGAGCGTGGGGGCCATTCAATGGCATCAATTTCTTCATCCTCCAGGAACTGGCTGCATGCTCTCGCCACATGAGGCCAGGCATTGTTGTGAACCAGGAGGAACCCAGGACCCACTGCACCAGTATAGGGTCTGACAATGGGTCCAAGAATTTCATCCTGATACCTAATGGCAGTCAGGGTACCATTGTGTAGCCTGTAGAGGTCTGTGCTTTCCTCCGTGGATATGCCTCCCCAGACCATCATTGACCCACCTCCAAACTGGTCACGCTCAATGATGTTACAGGTACCTTTTCACATCTGTCACATGAGCTTAGGGTGAACCTGCTCTCATCTGTGAAAAGCACAGGGCGCCGGTAGCGGACCTGCCAATTCTGGTGTTCAATGGAAAATGCCAATCATGCTTCACAGTGTGAGGCAGTGAGCACAGGGCCCACTAGAAGACTTTGGGCCCTCAGGCTACCCCCATGAAGTCTGTTTCTGATTGTTTGGTCAGAGACATTCAAACCAGTGGCCTGCTGGAGGTCATTTTGCAGGCTCTGGCAGTGCTCATCCTGTTCCTCCTTGCACAAAGGAGCAGATACCAGCCCTGCTGACGAGTTAATGACCTTCTACGGCCCTGCCCAGCTCTCCTAGAGTAACTGCCTGTCTCCTGGAAGACTACAAGCCAATTCAGAGCAATGAAATGCAGCTGCTCCTGGAGAGCGGGCATGCAGATGGGAAGTGACTGCAAAGAGTCTGAAGATGATCAGCAAGATGCTAAAAAAGAATGAAAAAGGAGAAAGTATTTTATGAAAAAAAAATCATGGGCAATTGTTTACAACAATAACTTCCAAACATTTTTTTTTCTAAAATATAGAAAGAGTCAAATGTCATATTACAACATTTACACAAAATATATATTGGGGTTGATTTACTAAAACTGGAGAGTGCAAAATCTGGTGCAGCTCTGCATAGAAACCAATCAGCTTCCAGTTTTTTTATTTTCAAAGCTAAATTTAACAAGCTGAAGTAAAAGCAGATTGGCAACGCACAGCTGCACCAGATTTTTCACTCCTCAATTTTACTAAATCAACCCCAATGTATATGTGAGAGAATGTACTGTAATCTTAGTTTTGCAAAAAAAAAGTATTCAATTAAAAATTTTCTAAAAGGATACTAGATAAAGTGAAAAGATAATTAATGTGAACTCCATAAAGCCTATGCCTAAGTATTATTGCAAAATTAATACATATACAATAGTGACAGCATCAATGGTCAATGATGTGAATGCATGAATCTAAATATTGCATGTGCACATACACTGCACTTTGTGACAGCATCTATGCTCAGTGATGTGAATACATGAATCTGAATATTGCATGTGCACATACACTGCACTCTACAGACACAGGAGATGACTAGGACAAGGCGTCATACTAACACGTCACCTGCTACATACAGCAATATGATCAGATATGATCAGATACCACAGACCAGTGCCTTTTAACAAAAGCTTTCTTGCGTAAAACAAAATGAATCGATCTGTCCTTTCATATGATTTTTACATTAACTGATAAAAGTCAATTTGTGCACAAGATGACTGATGAAAGAGGCTCATTTTTTTTTAAAGCACAGCTATTAAGTGCTGGCTTGTAGAATGGTAAATGCAGGTTTTAAGCCAGCTGACTGGATATTGCAAAGCTCTTAGAAGTTGTTACTGGCAAACTGCGTGTCAATTTAATGGCTTCCAGAATTACAAATGCCTTGGCACACATTCAGATATTGTATCTATCGCCAAAATTCTATTATGTTTTGAGATATGAACTCCAAGGAGTACAATTTAGGGGCAGGTGTAGTAGCTTGTAAATTAAACTCTACTCATTGCTGCTAAGTTTTGGATTGGATAACATCTTTTAAATTATAACTGTACTTTTACTGGAAATGTAATCATAAAAGTAAAGACCTCAGACATTTTTTTTTTAACCACTTGCTTACTGGGCACATATACCCCCTTCCTGCCCAGGCGAAATTTCAGCTTTCGGCACTGCGTCGCTTTAACTGACAATTGCGCAGTCGTGCGACGTGGCTCCCAAACAAAACTGACGTCCTTTTTTTCCCACAAATAGAGCTTTCTTTTGGTGGTATTTGATCACCTCTGCGGTTTTTATTTTTTGCGTTATAAACAAAAATAGAGCGACAATTTTGAAAAAAATACAATATTTTTTACTTTTTGCTATAATAAATATCCCAATTTAAAAAAAAAAAAATAGGCCGATACGTATTCTTCTACATATTTTTGGTAAAAAAAAATCGCAATAAGCGTATAGTGATTGGTTTGCGCAAAAAAAAGTTATAGTGCCTACAAAATAGGGGATAGAATTATGATATTTTTAAAATTATTTTCTTTTTACTAGTAATGGCGGCGACCTGCGATTTTTATTGGGACTGGGACATTTTGGCGGACAGATCGGACACTTTTGACACATTTTTGGGACCGTTCACATTTATACAGCGATTGGTGCTATAAATATGCACTGATTACTGTATAAATGTGACTGGCAGGGAAAGGGTTAACACTAGGGGCGAGGAAGGGGTTAAATGTCTTCCCTAGGAGTGATTGTTACTGTGGGGGGAGGGGGCTGACTGGGGGAGGTGACCGATCTGTGTCCCTATATACAAGGGACACAACATCGGTCTCCTCTCCCTGACAGGACATGGATCTGTGTGTTTACACACACAGATCCACGTCCTTGTCTGTGTACCGGCCGATCACGGTACCTGGCGGACATCACGGCCGCCAGGCACGCGCATCGGCATCTCAATGACGCGCCGGGCACACGTGTGCGCCGCCGGCGGCACTCGCGCGCCCCCCAGTGGCCGGAGGAGCCGAGGCCGTCTATTGATGGCCTCCCGGATTTCTAGAGCCACCTTGTGGCCGTCATTTGTATATGGCCCGGGCTCCAAGAAGTTAAATATAGCGACACTACTCTGGGGGGGATCAGGGTTTTTTACACTTTGATTGCTGTTTATGTGATGATCACTGTAACAGCACTGACATTCATAACAACTGGCTGTGATTGCTATTGTGTGCTGCGATTAGCCCACAGCTATCACATGGTACAGGGTGCTGTAATTGGCCCAGATCATCACAATACTAAGCACAGCTATCATGAATAAAACCCATTCTTAAAAGTTGTGTTAACATTATGATAATGTGATCCCCCTGCCATTCAAGGAGGCCGGGCACCAGAAGATGGCTCATCAGCTGGCGATGTAGATGTATGTGATCCAGCCTGCCTGTGCCACCCGCCCACAGGTTAATACAAGGTATGTATTATAAACATCCGTCTATTAATGGTATGTTAACTGCAATTGTTTACTCCATCTAAATTGACTAAAATGTAGAAATATTAGGTAACATCCTCCTAGCAGGCAAACTGTAACATGGAAAGGGTTACAAGTCACTAAATACATTTTACAGAGAAGCCATGTAATAGAATTGAAGGCCAAAGCTTGAAAAAAAATGAAACTTTCACTATACAGTATTGTAAGTATTTAGTATAATTAGTAAGTGTTTAGTTATTTTCTAAGGCAGATGGGCGTATGTGTTAAAGCAGGGGTGCCCAACCTTTTGAATCACAAGGGCCACTTAACCACTTAACGACCGCCCACCGCCGATTTACGTCGGCAGAATGGCACGGACAGGCAGAATCACGTAGATCTACGTGACTGCCTTTGTACAGTTGGGGGGTCCATCCGGACCCCCCTTCTGTGCCGTGAGCGGTCGTTACTTCACCGGGAGCGATCCCAGATGAGGGGGCGGCCTTTCGATTCCGGCCCCCCCCTCGCGATCGCTCCCGGCGAATGGAAATGCCCCCTCTGTCTGTGTCAGACAGAGGAGGCAGGAGGAAGTGATGTCATCTCCTGTGCGGCGCTCACATATACCGAGCGCCGTACAAGAGAAGACATCAGGTCAGTGAGCACAACACTACACTGACACCAGGACACATAGGAACACTAATCGCCCCCCCCAGGACCCCCAGACCCCCCCAGATCACCCCCCAGATCACCCCCCAGCCCCCAGTCACAGTGTCACTGATTGCAGTGACCATTTATTTAGTGATCACTGCAATCAGTGACATTTGTGACTGTGAAAGTGTCACTAAAGTTTAGTTTTAGGTCCAGTGTAGCCCCCTAACCCCCCCTAATAAAGGTTTAACCCCCTGATCACCCCCCAGATAACCCTTTCACCCCCTATCACCGCTGTCGCTATGCGATCATTTTTCTGATGGCTGTCTTAGCATCAGTGATGGCGATCGGTAGCCAGTAATTTTTTTTAGGTTCGCCGCAGGTTTTTATAGCGTCGGGTACCCCAATATATTATCTAATAAAGGTTCAACCCCCTTGATCGCCCCCCAGGTAACCCTTTCACCCCCTATCACCGCTGTCGCTAATCGATCGTTTTTCTGATGCTGTCTTAGCATCAGTGATGGCGATCGGTAGCCAGTAATTTTTTTTAGGTTCGCCGCAGGTTTTTATAGCGTCAGGTACCCCAATATATTATCTAATAAAGGTTAAACCCCCTTGATCGCCCCCCAGGTAACCCTTTCACCCCCTATCACCGCTGTCGCTATGCGATCATTTTTCTGATGGCTGTCTTAGCATCAGTGATGGCGATCGGTAGCCAGTAATTTTTTTTAGGTTCGCCGCAGGTTTTTATAGCGTCGGGTACCCCAATATATTATCTAATAAAGGTTTAACCCCCTTGATCGCCCCCCAGGTAACCCTTTCACCCCCTATCACCGCTGTCGCTAATCGATCGTTTTTCTGATGCTGTCTTAGCATCAGTGATGGCGATCGGTAGCCAGTAATTTTTTTTAGGTTCGCCGCAGGTTTTTATAGCGTCAGGTACCCCAATATATTATCTAATAAAGGTTAAACCCCCTTGATCGCCCCCCAGGTAACCCTTTCACCCCCTATCACCGCTGTCGCTATGCGATCATTTTTCTGATGGCTGTCTTAGCATCAGTGATGGCGATCGGTAGCCAGTAATTTTTTTTAGGTTCGCCGCAGGTTTTTATAGCGTCGGGTACCCCAATATATTATCTAATAAAGGTTTAACCCCCTTGATCGCCCCCCAGGTAACCCTTTCACCCCCTATCACCACTGTCACTAAGCGATCGTTTTTCTGATCGCTGTCTTCGTGTCGGTGATGCCAATCGGTAGCCAGTCATTTTTTTTAGGTTCGCCGCAGGTTTTTATAGCGTCAGGTACCCCCAAATATGATCTAATAAAGGTTTTAACCCCCTAATTGCCCCTAGTTAACCCTTTCACCAGTGATCACCATATAAGTGTTACGGGTGACGCTGGTTAGTTAGTTTGCTTTTTATAGTGTCAGGGCACCCGCCGTATATAACCCAATAAAGGTTTAACCCCCTGATCGCCCGGCGGGTGATATCAATTAGGTTTTAGCGTCAGAGAGGGTCTGAGTCACACCCCAGGCAGCGTCAGGTTAGTGCCAGTAACGCTAACACCCACGCGTGAAGCATACACCTCCCTTAGTGGTATAGTATCTGAACAGATCAATATCTGATCTGATCAGATCTATACCAGCGGTTTAGGGTTCCCAAAAACGCAGTGTTAGCGGGATCAGCCCAGATACCTGCTAGCACCTGCGTTTTGCCCCTCCGTCCAGCCCAGGCCACCCAAGTGCAGTATCGATCGATCACTGTCACTTACAAAACACAACACACATAACTGCAGCGTTCGCAGAGACAGGCCTGATCCCTGCGACTCCAGTGCTGTAGGAGGTGATTTCACCACCACAGTTAAAAAAAAAAAAGCATATATGCCGAAGCATGGGGGCAGCAGGGGCAGCAGGGCGGAGGAGCAATTTTGCTCCTAATGCCGCATACATACGGTCGAAATTCCGACGGAGGCTTGCCCGTGGAAACGTTTGACCATGTGTGTGCGGCATAACTTTTTTGCGGGAGGATGCCCCCATGCTTCGGCATATATAAATGGTGCATGTATGCCCATCATTAGAAGTGGGTGGATGAAGGGCGGTATTCTAATGGTGGGCATACCCACCGATCAATCTCTTTTTTCGTTCAGCCAACAGGCTGCATGAAAAAAAAAGATTACAATACATGTCCAACAAGGACCAGCAACGTACTGGTATGTTGCTGGACTTTGAATGGTTATACCAGATTGATGCCTGCGGGTTTAGGCATCATCTTGGTATCATTCTTTTCAGCCAGCGGCCGGCTTTCATGTAAAAGCAATCACAGCGGCTAATTAGCCTCTGGACTGCTTTTACAAGCAGTGGGAGGGAATGTCCCCCCCCCGGATATAAAAAGCGCCATTGGGAAATTGGGAAAGCATTTTATCACACCGATCTTGGTGTGGTCAGATGCTTTGAGGGCAGAGGAAAGATCTAGGGTCTAGAAGACCCCAGTTTTTTCAAAAAAAGAGTACCTGTCACTACCTATTGCTATCATAGGGGATATTTACATTCCCTGAGATAACAATAAAAATTATAAAAAAAAATATATATGTAAGGAACAATTTAAAAATAAAATAAAAAAGCAAAATTAATAATAAAAAAAAAAAAAAAAAAAAAAAAAGCACCCCTGTCCTGCCCTGCTCTTGCCCAATGGCGAACGCAAGCGTCGGTCTGGCGTCATATGTAAACAGCAATTGCACCATGCATGTGAGGTATCACCGCGAAGGTCAGATCGAGGGCAGTCATTTTAGCAGTAGACCTCCTCTGTAAATCTAACGGGGTAATCTGTAAAGGCTTTTAAAGGCTTTTAAAAATGTATGTAGTTTGTCGCCAATGCGCGTTTGTGCGAAATTTTAAAGCATGTCGTGTTTGGTATCTATGTACTCGGCCCAAGATCATCTTTATTATTTCATCAAACATTTGGGCAATATAGTGTGTTTTAGTGCATTAAAATTAAAAAAAGTGTATTTTTTCCCCAAAAAATGCGTTTGAAAAATCGCTGCGCAAATACTGTGTAGAAAAAAAAAATGCAACACCCACCATTTTAATCTGTAGGGCATTTGCTTTAAAAATATATATAATGTTTGGGGGTTCAACATAATTTTCTTGCAAAAAAAAAATATGTTTTCATGTAAACAAAAAGTGTCAAAAAGGGCTTTGTCTTCAAGTGGTTAGAAGAGTGGATGTAAGCTTCCTAATGTTGTGTATAAAATGCCAGAACAGTTCAAAACCCCCCCAAATGACCCCATTTTGGAAAGTAGACACCCCAAGCTATATACTGAGAGGCATGTCGAGTCCATGGAATATTTTATATGTTGACACAAGTTGCGGAAAAAAGAAAATTTTTTTTTTTTAATTTTTTTTTTGCACAAAGTTGTCACTAAATGATATATTGCTCAAACATGCCATGGGCATATGTGGAATTACACCCCAAAATAAATTCTGTTGCTTCTCCTGAGTACAGGGATACCACATGTGTGAGTCTTTTTGGGAGCCTAGCCGCGTACGGGACCCCAAAAACCAAGCACCGCCTTCAGGCTTTCTAAGGGTGTAAATTTTTGATTTTACTTCTCACTGCCTATCACAGTTTCGGAGGCCATGGAATGCCCAGATGGCACAAAACCCCCCCAAATGACCCCATTTTGGAAAGTAGACACCCCAAGCTATTTGCTGAGAGGTATTGTGAGTATTTTGCAGATCTCGCTTTTTGTCACAAAGTTTTGAAAATTGAAAAAAAAAAAAAAAAAAAAAAAAATTTTCTTTCTTCATTTTCAAAAACAAATGAGAGCTGTAAAATACTCACCATGCCTCCTCAGCAAATAGCTTGGGGTGTCTACTTTCCAAAATGGGGTCATTTGGGGGGGTTTTGTGCTATTTTGGCATTTTATGGCCTTAGAAACTGTGATAGGTAGTGAGGAGTGAAATCAAAAATTTGTGCCTAGAAATCCTGAAGGCGGTGCTTGGTTTTCGGGGTCCCGTACGCGGCTAGGCTCCTAAAAAGTCCCACACATGTGGTATCCCTGTACTCAGGAGAAGCAGCAAAATGTATTTTGGGGTGCAATTCCACATATAACCATGGCATGTGTGAGCAATATATCATTTAGTGACAACTTTTTGTAATTTATTTTTTATTTTTATTTTTTGTCATTATTCAATCACTTGGGAAAAAAAAAAAAAATATTCAACGGGCTCAACAGGCCTCTCAGCAATTTCCTTGGGGTGTCTACTTTCTAAAATGGGGTCATTTGGGGGGGTTTTGTGCTATTTTGGCATTTTATGGCCTTCGAAACTGTGATAGGTAGTGAGGAATGAAATCAAAAATTTAAGCCCTTAGAAATCCTGAAGGCGGTGCTTGGTTTCCGGGGTCCCGTACGTGGCCAGGCTCCTAAAAAGTCCCACACATGTGGTATCCCCGTACTCAGGAGAAGCAGCAAAATGTATTTTGGGGTGCAATTCCACATATAACCATGGCATGTGTGAGCAATATATCATTTAGTGACAACTTTTTGTAATTTATTTTTTATTTTTATTTTTTGTCATTATTCAATCACTTGGGACAAAAAAAAAAAATATTCAATGGGCTCAACATGCCTCTCAGCAATTTCCTTGGGGTGTCTACTTTCCAAAATGGGGTCATTTGGGGGGGTTTTGTACTGCCCTGCCATTTTAGCACCTCAAGAAATGAGATAGGCAGTCATAAATTTAAAGCTGTGTAAATTTCAGAAAATGTACCCTAGTTTGTAAACGCTATAACTTTTGCGCAAACCAATAAATATACGTTTATTGACATTTTTTTTACTAAAGACATGTGGCTGAATACATTTTGGCCTAAATGTCTGACTAAAATTGAGTTTATTCGATTTTTCTTATAACAAAAAGTAGAAAATATCATTTTTTTTCAAAATTTTCGGTCTTTTTCCGTTTATATCGCAAAAAATAAAAATCGCAGAGGCAATCAAATACCATTAAAAGAAAGCTCTATTTGTGGGAAGAAAAGGACGCAAATTTCATTTGGGTACAACATTGCATGTCCGCACAATTTACAGTTAAAGCAGCGCAGTGCCGAATCCCAAAAACAGGCCTGGTCCTAATGGCCCGAAATGGTCCGGGGCTTAAGTGGTTAAGCGACTTGGTAACTACTCGCGGGCCACAATCAGCGAAGCAAGCGAATGAGAGGGCCGTGTCTGCTTTGCATATGCAGAGTGGACACAGACACAGCCTGATCGGATTGGAGGTAGGACACAAGTCGGTTTACATCTGTCACTCCTTAGAGGTGAATGAAGGATCCAATTGGGTCGGATTGACCGTGTGAAAGGGGCCCATGGCTGCTTTCACACTCATGCGCTGCGGTTTAACCGCACCGCGGGTGCAACGCAGTGTACCTTTGGCTTTTCTGCACTTTGCAATAGACTTCTATTATATTCTGCAGGTTTGATGCTCACCAAACTCGCAGGTAATAACAGAAGTCTGTGGCTCAGTGCAGGTAACCCACAGGTGCACTGCTCTGCTTCTGCGGATTAGTTTAAATGCAGCCCAGTAACCACTGCAGAACAGATATGCCCATATATACACTGTGATTTTAGTAATAAACTGACCTTTAATAACAGTATTCTATTCTATACCATTCCAGAGCAGGAGGTCATGGGCCACATCAAAGGGCTCCGCGGGCCACTGGTTGGGCACCCCTGTGTTAAAGTGAGAGCCTTGGTAATATACAAGATGCAAAAACCTAGAGCATCAACCAGAAATTACTATAACTGCTCTGACTGTAGTAAACAGTAATCAGATTAAACCCTTCTAGGTTACTGAATTGTAATATTTGCACTGACAAAAGCCAGGAAGTAAAAATGGACATTGATCAAGGTGCAGTAACCTATAGCATACAACTAGAAACTACACAATGGAGATTTACTAAAGGCACACTTTTTACTTTGCAAGGGAATTTGACCCAGAATAAAGTTGATGTGGTGTTTTGCAAAGAATATCCAATCACATGCAAGAAACAAAAAAATGTTTCCAAAGCATGCATGAACTCCCCGCTTACTGGTGCTAGGGGTGGACACATTGCTTTTTTTTTTTTAACAGGTCCTGGCCAATGATTTATGGCTGAGACAAGAATCTCTTAGTAAAAGCAGCACATATTACACACATTACATTTGTTAGGCACACAGTTAACCCCTTGATTGCCACTTGATGTTAACCCCCTTCCCAGCCAGTGTACAGTATAATATCTAAATAGTATCACTGTATTAGTGTCACTACTGATGTAATTTTCAGTTAGTCAGTTAGCATACCTCCCAGCAAGGCTCAGATTGCCCACCACTCTAAGTCAGACCTACTATAAGTCAGTACCAGTATAGCATCATAGCTGCATATATTCTAGTATATATATACTATAGTTTGTAGATGCTATATACCTTTCACACAAACAAATGAATTTACACTTATTGGGATTTTTTTTTACCATAGACATGCAGCAGAATAAATTTTGGCCTACATTTATGAAGAAATGTGAAAACAAAAATTCAGTATTTCTTTATTTATATAATAAAAAACCCAGTGGTGATCAGTGGTGCATGACGATGCAATTGACAGTTAATGTAGTGCAGTGCTGAAAACCAAATAACGCCCTGGTCATGAAGGGGGTAAAACCTTCCGTAGGTCAAGTGGTTAAAAGTTTTCCCTAGCTGCAAGCTTTCTTCAGTATAAGCACTGACAAAAATTTGAAAGGAATTACAAGGTGTTACTGTCTATTTAGAAGCTTATGAAGGACATTTGTGCTAACTCTCTGTGCTAAATATTGCTGCCTCAGAAATCTTCTATAGGTACCCTAAAAATTATTGTTACTATACTTTTTTTTATATATAAGCCCCCTCACACATTAAGGATAGTGAAGTCATTATAATTGTTGCACACAACATGTTGATTGTGTGCCTTCCTTTTTATGGAATATGTTACCATAATCCTGATATGTGTATGTTGTACTCAGCCCCCCCTCACACCTGAACGTACTCATCCCCCCTCACACCTGTACACACTTAGCCCCTCCTCACACCTGTATGCACTCAGCCCCCTCTCACCCGTATACACTCAGCCCTCCTCATACCTATACACACTCACACCCCCTCACACCCGTATACACTCGGCCCCCTCTCACCTGTAAACACTCAGCCCCTCCTCACACTTGTACACACTCAGCCCCCCTCACACATGTACGTACTCAGCCCCCTCACACCTGTACAGACTTAGCCCCTCCTCACACCTGTATGCACTCAGTCCCCTCTCACTTGTATACACTCAGCCCCCCTCTCACCTGTATACACTTAGCCCCCCTCACACCTGTACACACTCACACCCCCTCACACCTGTATACACTCAGCCCCCCTCTCACCTGTATACACTCAGCCCCCCCCACACACACACATATGTAAACACACGCACAGTTCTACAAAAAGCCTCTACTTGTGCAGGTGGTCTTCCTAGTCCCAGCTCTTGTTTACACATGTCGCTGTGACACAGAGATGAGCTGGAACCAAGTACAGTCCAGAATACAGTACAGGCAACACACACAAGGCATGCACATGCAGGAAGTAGCCAGAGATGGCAGTAATGAGCCCGATGTGAACTCAAAGACAGAGCAGCAGTAGCTGCTGACTCTGTTTCTGTAGTGCACCCATAAAGAAAGCCAGCGCAGCCACAAATCTTTCTGCACCCCCCCTGCCTTCTCCCAGCCCTGTCAGGTAGCTGGGCCCTTCGGGACACCTGGGCCTCTTACAAGTGCATGGGCTGTGCCCCCTGATGGTGACCCTGATTAAGCCAATTGAGTTTTGGTGTTTTTCAGTAGTAATTAAAAACAGAAAATAAGGCATTATTGCGATTAACTTGTAGAAAAGATATTATCGACTGGAGGTGGAGATGCAGTCATTGTCAATGAGGTTAAATAAGAAGCCTCAAATCGAAACTCAGAAGCTGAACTGCAGTGCCAGAGAATATGTATGCCTCCTGCTTGGCTGTGCAAGATACATGTAAATTACAAAACTGATGGGCCTGAATTAAAACATATTTTGGCATATAAAAAAAAAAAAAAGCATACTGTATTTGTGCATTTACTGTAGCTGTTTGTTTAGAGTTTCACTTTATGTGACATTATATTAATTAACAACATTATACAGTAATGGACTTTGGGTTATAACACAATGTATCTCAATGCATACAAAGTTACCTAAGTCAGTAACAGGGATTTTATTCTCCCAGAGAATAGGTGCAGGAACTCCCACTTTCTGAGTCACTCTTCATCTCTGCCCCTACTAAGTAATTTTATGGAATTTGATAGACCCCAACCACGCAACAATAAACCACCCAACAATGGACCCCCACAAAAAAATACCACCCCAGCAACAATAGACCCCCAGCAGCAATAGCAGATCTCTCAGCAGTCAGGATCAATAGATCCTCCAGAAGCCAACAGCAATATACCTCTCCCTCAACAGTAGATCTCTCCCAGCAACAATAGCCCTACCCAGCAACAATAGACCCCCACACGAAAATAGATTCCCACTAGCCCCCGTTTGGCATGGACCGTAGGGTGAGTACATGGATTTAAAACTGGCTTCAGGGGCGAGTTCAGAGGGTGGTGATAAATGGGGAATACCCGGAATGGTCAGGGATGGGAAGTGGGTCCCCCAGGGTTCTGTCCTGAGACCAATCCTGTTTAATTTGTTCATACATGACCTGGAGGATGGGGTAAACAGCTCAATCTCTGTATTTGGGGACGACACTAAACTAAGTAGGGCAATAACTTCTCTGCGGGATGTGGAAACCTTGCAACAAATTAATGGGGTGGGCAACTACATGGCAAATGAGTTTTAATGTAGAAAAATTTAAAATAATCCATTTGGATGGCAACAATATGAATGCAATCTACTCACTAGGGGGTGAACCTCTGGGGGAATCTAGGATGGAAAAGGACCTGGGGGTCCTAGTAGATGATAGGCTCAGCAATAGCATGCAATGCCAAGCTGCTGCTAACAAAGCAAACAGAATATTGGCATGCATTAAAAAGGGGATTAACTCCAGGGATAAAGCGATAATTCTCCCACTCTACAAGAATCTGGTCCGGCCGCACCTGGATTATGCTGTCCAGTTCTGGGCACCAGTCCTCAGGAAGGATGTACTGGAAATGGAGCGAGTACAAAGAAGGGCAACAAAGCTAATACAGGGTTTGGAGAATATTAGTTATGAGGAAAGGTTGAGAGCACTGAACTTATTCTCTCTGGAGAAGAGACGCTTGAGAGGGGATATGATTTAAATTTACAAATACCATACTGGTCACCCCACAATAGGGATAAAACCTTTTTGCGGAGGGAAGTTTAATAAGACACATGGCCACTCAGTAACATTAGAAGAAAAGAGGTTTAACCTTAAACGGCGTAGAGGGTTCTTTACTGTAAGAGCAGCAAGGATGTGGAATTCCCTTCCACAGGCGGTGGCTTCAGCGGGGGGCATCAATAATTTCAAAAAACTATTAGATAAGCACCTGAACGACCACAACATTCAGGTATATACAATGTAATACTGACCTATAATCACACACATACAGTACAGTAGGTTGGACTTGATGGTCTTTTTTCAACCTCACCTACTATGTAACTATGTAACCAGCGACAATAGATAGATCTCCTAGCAGCCAGCATCAATAGACGCTCCATCACACCCCAGGACTCCTTGCCATAAAATACATTCAGTGCTGGAGGTGCCAGAACTGTGTTCTCCCACGTTCCCACTGAAAAAATATTCTGGTCAGTATTACCTGCATGTGTGATGTTAAAAGTGGAGTTGCTCATGAAAACCTGATTTCATATTTTATCGGCAAAACTTTAAACTGTTATTTTGTTCCACTTACTTTATCACTTTGCTCTGTGCACGGAGACTTACCTATCATGGAAGCCATACATTAATTCCTTTTGAAAATGCAAGTTGCCTGGCAATAATGCTGAACCAAGTGCAAGAGGCAGCAAAGCCTGAGAAGTCAGAGATTTCTATTTACATACTTTTTCCAGGTTCAAAGTATCAAAGCAAGTAGGTCAGTATAACAGTCAGCCAGCCAGCATTTTCAGAAGAGGTGACAGCAAGCAATGGCAGTCTCTGTGCTTCTCACATTACTAGTTTCTATAATTTACTACTTATATGTTTGTGATTATTGTTCCGGTCCGCAGCATGTACCTGTTTAATTCAAGTTCACTAATATGTATTAAAAAGTCAGTTGTATTATACTTTCCACAAAACTGCTCATACTCACCTGGCAGATGCACAGCTCCATAGCCCTTTTTTAAAAATGTAATGTTTTACATGAATTATAAATGCTGAAATAGAAAAATGTGTTTCATCTTGTTAATTTTTATATGACAGAAAAGGTTATTTAAGGAGTTGTGCCATTTCTTGTAACTTGCCCTATGGGTGGCATAAATGCTTTTATATATTAGAAACAAATACAAATCACAAAGACAAACACATGATGGGTTTGATGCACAGTAAGCATAAACAGTAGTATATTTAGTCTCACCTCTACAGGAGTAGTCGTTTCACTTTGTAAGATGATTAGACTATGTCTCTGTCCACTCTGGGCTGTAAGGTGTCTGTCTGCAATCACTGCATGTGGCATTGTCATAGTTCCTACTGGAACACCAGTATTATAAAACATAAAAGTGTCACTTCCTGACCCTGCTGTCATGCAGGCCTTGTAGCAGTAGGTCTTTGTAAGTGATCCATTCCCCCTAACCTCAATAAATTGAGGCTGTGCTTTCAGTCCAGGTGGAATTCTGGTTTCAATGTTATTGTTGGCTTGTTTGTACGGGTCTGCGGGGTTTGGGTTCTGAACGACACAACACCCTGTGCAGCAACAAGTGCAGCATGGGTCAACATTACACTTACAGCATTTAAGAATAAAAATGACAATCAGTGTCAAAAGAAATACAAATGAAATAGAACACAGAGCTATTATCAAATAAATAGTCATTTCAGAGTAGCTTGTGCTATTTTTGACATGTCTCTGGGAGCCTGGGATAAGTTTTGAAATCCTATCCACAACGGCCACACTTATGGTGGTGGAAGAGGAAAGAGGAGGTTCCCCGTTGTCTCTTACAATAACAGTCAAGTTGTAGTTGGTAATACTGTCATCTGCAACTTTCCTTGTAGTCCTTATTTCCCCTGTATGCAAGTCCGCCTTAAAAAGTTTAGGATCTGTGGATTTGCCTAAGTTATAAAACAACCAGGCATTTTGTCCCGAGTCCAAATCAACTGCAATGACTTTTGTAACAAGGTAGTCAGAGCTTGCAGCTCGGGGAATCATCTCAATGGACCTTGAACCATTTGTGGGGGCAGGAAACAAAATTGTTGGCGCGTGATCATTTTGATCTACAACAAAAACATTTACAGTAGCAGTGCTGCTAAGTGGAGGGTTTCCAGCATCTTGTGCTTGAACAACAAATCGAAATTCTCTTAGTTTTTCATAGTCAAATGACTGGACTGCATATATAGTTCCATTGTCAGATTTGACAGAAACATATGAAGAAACAGGGAGGCCTTCAGCATCCCCTTGAAGAACCATGTATGAAACAAATGCATTTTCATTGGAGTCTGGATCCACGGCTTTTACTGAGAACACTGATACTCCTGGGGCATTGTTTTCCAAAACATACATAGAGTAAGATTGCTCTTCAAATACTGGAGGGTTGTCATTCACATCTGAGATTTCCACATATAGTGTTCTCTGAGATGACAGTGGTGGATTCCCAGAGTCTGTAGCTGTCACTGTGATATTGTAAGAGGGGCACTTTTCTCGATCCAGTTTACCATCAGTCACCAGTTTATAAGTATTTTTAAATGATTTTAATTTAAATGGAAGGTTTTGCTGGATCGTTAGACTAACTTGTTTGTTGATCCCTGAATCTTGATCATTTACACTCATTAAAGCCACAACCGTGTCTTCCTGTGAGTTTTCAGCAACAGGAGAATAATTTGAAGTCACAACTATCTCTGGGGCATTGTCATTGGCGTCAATTATTTCAACCAACACTTTGCAATGTCCTGCCATAGGAACTGGACCTTTATCAGTGGCCTGCACATAGATTTCATAGGATGATGATTTTTCATAGTCCAACGGTCCATTTACTCTAACTTCTCCAGATTTTGCATCTATAGTAAACAACTGCCTAACTTTATGTGGGGTATAGCTACTGAATGAATATAAAACTTCACCATTTGATCCTTCATCTGGATCAGATGCTATTAGCTTGACCACTAAAGTACCTACTGGTGAATTTTCAAGCAGACTAGCTTTGTAGGTAGACTTATCAAAGAATGGATTGTTATCATTTGTGTCCATCACATTTATGAAAATTTGGGCTGTGCCAGATTTTGCCTGACTGCCACCATCCATAGCTGTGAGAAGCAGCCGATGAAGAGAGTTCTGTTCTCTGTCTAATGGTTTTTTCAGAACAATTTCAATCAGCTTGCTGTTTCCATTAAATGTCTTTAGGTCCAGTGCAAAGTAATCATTGTCACTTAGTTTATAGGTCTGAATAGAATTGCTTCCTATGTCAGGATCCACTGCACTCTCAATAGGAAACTTAGCTCCAGGCACAGCTGACTCACTGATACTCAAATTGTATTCATTTCTAGGGAATTTAGGGGCATGATCATTAATGTCTAATATCTCGACCTCTACATTATGCACCTCCACAGGGTTCCCTACAACGACCTCCAGATTGATTACACAGGGGGCACTTGGGACACAAAGCGATTCCCGATCTATTGTTCTATTTACAAATAGGACCCCATTGCCTAGATTTACATCAAAATACTGCTTGTCATTGCCAGATGTGATACTGAAGCTTCGTGTGGGTAACTGCTTGAGATCTAGACCCAGGTCACTAATGACATTACCCACAAACGCCCCATGATTTAACTCCTCCTTCACTGAGTACCTAAGCTGCCCTGTGACCACGTTCACCAGCATCAGCAGCCACACACACCTCCTAGTGAAAGCCATCTCAGCAGGTAAACAGCACTCACCCGACCCCAATCCACAATAGACTGACTCTCACATCCTCATGAAATCGCAGCACTTTACCATACACAGCCAGCATGCAGGTGACACTGAAGGTGGCTGCTTCCCCAATAAATCCATGGCTTTGTTCCCTGGATGGGAGAAGTATGCAGAGATCGGGCCCAGCTTAGCGGTAATTCAGCACTGCGCTTGCTTCATGGCTGCCCGAGTCGTCCTTGTATCAGAGGAGGGGCGGCTGGATTTCAGCACCTGAGCCGGGGACAGCGCCTGAGCCGGGGACAGCGCCTGCAGCGCCTCTTCTTTTCTTTCATTCATTCAGCTGAGCACAGAGCGGCAGTGGGCTTGGTTTCAGCACCTGCATCGTGGACAGCGCCAGAGCCGCACGTAGCTGGAGCAGCCGATGGAACAACACGCCTTCCCGAGGAACCAATGTGTGGAATCCAGCTCGATCTATGGACCCAGCCCCTCTGTGCTAGATGACTCCCTGCTTTCACTGAGAAGCTCAGCTTCATAAAACAAACATGTCAGCAATACTCTGGCAGTCTACAGCTCAGATGCTGCCGACAATTGCCTTTCAGTGTGATAGGAAGCGAGAAATCCCTTGCCTGTCTATAGACGTGCATGCTGCTTTCATTCAAGCAGCCAATTTCCCACATTAATATTTCTTCTCGCTCTTCAAGTTAACCCCTTCTGCTGTTTTAAGGTGACATTCACATGGCTGCAAACATTTTACTAATGTTTTAGCTCCTGAGCATAGGTGTGAGCACAGGGTGTGCCTGGGCACACCTAATCACCATAGGCGTGCGCACAGTGTGTGCAGGGTGTGCCCAGGCACACCCTAATCACCCCATGCGCAATAGTGTTATCACTCTGTGTAGCAGGAACATGGGAAAGATCTCCCTCTTACCGGCTCTGCCATAAGAGAAGTGTTTATGCTCTTCTCTTTCACTGTGCTGGCAGGCAGATCAATGTGCCAGGGTCATATATATATATGTAGACACATACACACGTGTGTTTGAGCTCAAGGGTGCACACCCTAATGCAATAGGCTGCGCACACCTATGCTAATCACCCTGTGTGGCGCATATTCCCCCTGTTTAGAACATATTTGTATGTATATTTGTATATGTATATTTCATATGTATATGTATATTTCAGCAAATACATTTTTTTCTCCTTTTTTTCTCCTAAATTTTTTTTTTAAATATTAATTAAAAAAATACAATTGTAAAAATTTATATAAAATTAAATAATAAAAATAAAAACGACTGACACCAATCTATGCCCTTATGACACCATCCACTGCTCTACTGACACCGTCAGTATATATACACACATGCACACACACGCATGTGTGTTTGAGCTTTGGGGTGCACACCCTAATGCAATAGGCTGCACACGCCTATGCTCCTGAGTATGATGATACGTGCATTAACCACTTCATCTCCGGAAAGTTTACCCCCTCCCCTTCATGACCAGGCCATTTCATTTTTTGCGATACGGCACTGCATTACTAACTAACTGACAATTGCACGGTAGTGCAACGCTGTACCCAAATAAAATGTATGTCCTTTTCTACCCAGAAATAGAGCTTTCTTTTGGTGGTATTTGATCACCACTGCGGTTTTTATTTTTTGTGCAATAAACAAAAAAAGACCGATAATCAGTGGCACCTGGTGCTCAATTTTCTTGGTGGGGGCCACCCCCCCAGCCAGCCAACCAGCCAACCCCCCGCCCCCCACAGCCAGCCATCCAACCACCCCTCCCGGCGCTTTCTCGATCATTTGCCGCTTCTCCGTTACTCGATTACAGCATCGCTCGCCTGTCGCACACCAGGCCCCCTGCCAGCCCCGCACTTACCCCATTCAGGTTGCAGCTTCCCCCTGTGTCTCCTCCCGAGTCCCAGGGGTCGCTTAGGACTCCCGGCCAATCAGGTCTCTGGACCCGCTTCCTGATTGTCCAAGAGGAGAAACAAGAAGACATTAGCGAATATTAATTAGCTAATGTCACATAACTGGGTGGGCTCCGGTCGCAGTGCGCCCGGAGCCCACCCTTTTTTAAGCCAATTAGAGCCTCGGGCTCTAATCATGTGCTTCTAAAAAAAAACAAAAACATTGGAATCATGTGTCCAGCTCCCTGCATGTAGATTAGGGGCTGTGTGCATGGATTAGAGGGGCGGCGCCTCTGCGCCCTGCATGAGCGGCCATCACTGCAAACAGTTAAAACAAATATTTCTTACTTCCTGCCATAAAACATATGCAATAAAAAAATTTAAAAAATCTATTATACATGACTCTCCAGAAAAAGGGAATACCACACTTCCCCACAGCAACAAGGGAGCACGTAAGCGGTATCCTAAATCCTAAATACCTAAAGCTCCTGAAGAAGCGCTTGGCGCATAACATGTAGAGCAAGATCAAGTTACATTGCAACATTTCATCATAACTGCACTCTGGGATTTATTGTATTATGGAATATTTTTTCTTATTCCTTGTAGTGCATCAGGTTTATGTCATAGTTGCAACATTTTAACTACAGGCTAATCTATTAGCGTGAATTTTAATTAGTATTATGTATTTTTCTCTTTTTTGTTCTATATTAAAGATATTTTCCTGACGCATCATGGCAGCACACACGCTGGGTTGTGACTCCGCCCCCACAACCTGATAGGACTGCTTAGCTATAAGTGTTTGAAGAGGAGCCCCCCGCCTCATTCTCTTTTTCTTCCTCATTGAACCAGGACTGACAGCAGCAGCGTAAGACCTCCTACCACTCTCACCCCAGCTAGGTTCAGCCTCTCCTAGTTTGGAAGTCCTGTTTGTACGGTCTCTAAATGAGCCATATTACAGGGACCCCACTCTGATGGTCTCAGGGGAAATGGACAAAGTACAAGCCTTAAATAGGTTTCATTTCTGGGCATGGCTACCATTCCTTTCATTTTAAAAAGTTTACCTTCCTTTCCTTTCTTTGTGTCTCATAGCAGCGCTTCCTCCCTGCTCCCATTTGCACATCACACTGATCGCCGCCGCGACCGGAAGTGACCTCACAACCTTTTTACTGTTTGCCAGTACTAAAAATGGCGGCGGCGCGCTCTAGCCGCTAGTGCGCATGCGCGATGACGCGTCATTTCCGCGGCGACGGCGGGATATTTAAAAACAAATGTAATTTTGCTGTCCGCTCACCTATACTCTGCAACATTCATCTGCTGCAAGCAAGAGAGGCTAGGAACAGCACCCACAAACTGGTAAGTGAACCTCCCAATCTTTTATACACTGACCATTGTTTTCCTATGCAAAAAAAAAAAATAAAAAAAATAAAGGGGGAACTTTTTCTTTTACTTGCCTTACTCTGTCATTTTGGAAAGTTTCTGTTGCCTGAAAAAAACTACCTTTCATTCAGGTACACTCTTTCTATCCCCATGGAAGCCACTGCCCAAGTAGACCATCCACAGCCAGTAAGGTAAGAGGCAGCTAGGTTAAGTAAGTATTGAAGAGGAGAGTAAAAGAGTGCATGGCTTTTAATATCACCTTTCTGATAGCCCTGGCAGATCATCAAGGTCATCCCATTCTAGACGTAGGGAACGCTCTCCTTCAAGACATTCACACTCTAGGAGAAGCAGGTCAAGAACATCCTCCCACCATCACAAATCCTCTCCCCATAGGAAGGATAACCATCAAACCCGTCCTGCGGCTAATGCCTGCTGGGTATGCGGAGCACAGGCCCTCCCAAATAAACTAGCCTGCCAATCTTGTGCAGACGAAGCCACAAGAGACAGAGAATCAGGCACAGTAGAAGTGTCAAATATCATCAGAGATTCAGTAAAAGAATCAATATTAGAAGCTTCAGTCTCGGAACCAGTAAGGTTAACCCAGACAATATCACCCTCAACCCCGTACATCCTGCAGGGGTCAGATGATTCCGTGACGGAAGAAGAAACACCCTGTTCAGGTGGGTTTGATTTCTCCCTGATAGATCCTTTCACTAAATCAGTCAAAGAAGCTATTGGCTGGGATGAATCAAAAGAGACACCTCGCAAAATCAGAAAATATTTCCCCAGCCTGAAGAATGATCCGGAAACATTCCCCTTCATCGATGAACTGGAAGAACTAATAAGAGATGAGTGGGAAAAACCTGACAAAAAACCGAGCATCAATAATAGGATAGCAAAACTATATCCATTAAGGGAACCGGCAGTAAATCCCCTCATTTCTGCCCCCATAGTAGACTCATCTTTAATGAGATTAGCAAGACACGTAACACTTCCTATAGAAGACGCAGTAACATTCAGGGACGTCTTGGACAGGAAGATGGACCTTGAAATGAAAAAGGCCTACTCATCGGCCGGAGGCGCATGCAGACCAGCCATCGCGCTAGCAGCGGTCGGCAAAGCAATCACAAGCTGGACGTCAAATATTGAAAAGCTACTATTAGAAGCAACAGATCAAGATAGAATAGTCTCCGCACTACAGGAACTTAGTCTGGCAGGGGACTTCGTAGCCGAAGCTTCCGTCGACATCATTCGATCATCAGCTAGGTCAATGTTATCATCTGTTACGTCCAGAAGAGCACTATGGCTAAAACCATGGGTCGCAGACGGAACATCAAAGTCAAACTGGTGTAAAATACCGTATGACGGAACCAATTTATTCGGGCCTAAATTGGACCTAGCAATATCCAAGGTCACAGGAGGAAAGTCCGGTCTAATACCATCAGACAGAAGACCAAAACAACAAAAACTTCCTCCCTTTAGAAAGAACTTACCCGAAAGGTATAGAGAAGCAAGATCGTACAAGCCAGGCAAGGACTTCAGACGCAATTGGAGAAATACCCAATCGTCCTATCTGAGGACGCAAAAGCCCAAACTGGCCATCACAGGGGAACAACAAAAGTCCTTTTGATGGATTGGTCACCCAACCCGTAACAGTGGGAGCAAGGCTCAAACTATTTACTCGGGTGTGGGAAGACCATATAAAGGATCCATGGACAATATCCACAATCCAGGAAGGACACAGATGGGGTTTCAAAACCAGAACCCCCAAAGACCACTTTCAAGTCACAAGGATCCCAGCATCCATAACCAAAAGAAGATTCCTAATCCAATATGTCTTGGAACTGATGCAGAAACAAGCAATAATCCAGGTACCCCTACACCAGAGAACCCAGGGTTTCTATTCCCCTCTCTTTCTCGTGAAGAAAAAGACAGGGGACCTCAGACCGGTGCTAGACCTAAAAAACCTCAACAGGTCAATCAAAGTAGAATCTTTCAAGATGGAGAGCCTCCAATCAATACTGCTAGCGATCAACATAAGAGACTGGATGTTATCGGTAGATTTATCCGACGCTTATCTTCATATACCTATACACCAAGATTTTCAAAAATATCTGCGTTTCGCAATAGGACAACAACATTTCCAGTTCCGAAGCCTGCCGTTTGGGATATCAACAGCCCCCAGGACGTTTACAAAGGTTCTACTCCCAGTAATAGCCCATTTAAGAGAAAAAGGACTCAGAGTCCATCACTATCTCGACGATATCCTCCTACTAGCCGACAATCGACAACTGTTGCTACAACATCGAGAAATACTAACCTCCACCCTACAGCACTTGGGTTGGATAATAAATTGGAAAAAAAGCAGCCTAGAACCAACCCAGAACATGATCTTTTTAGGCGCAGAAATCAACACCAATGCCAACACTGTGGGGCTGCCACAGGAGAAGATAGATCCACTCATACACAGAATAAAGACACTAATGGGAGCATCACATCTACGAGCCAGAACATGCCTGAGCATCCTAGGCACCATGTCTTCCACATTTCTGATGATCCAGTGGGCCCAGTGGCATACAAGAACATTCCAAATCTCGTTCCTGAAACAATGGAACGGAGTATCGCTAACACAATGGATACACATCAGCACATCGGTAAAACAATCAATGTGGTGGTGGACACGGATCGACAATCTGAAACGTCACCGACCCATTATTCACCCTCCGGTAGAAGTGGTCACATCGGACGCCAGCCTTCAAGGCTGGGGAGCACATTACCAAGAGTTGGCAGCACAAGGTCACTGGGCATTCCGTCCTCAAGGAGTAGTGTCGAATATCCTGGAACTCAGAGCCGCCTTCCAGGCACTTCTAGCGTTCAGACCGCTCATCATAGGGAAGAACGTCACAATACGGATGGACAACACGGTAGCAGTGAGCTACATTCGCAGACAAGGCGGAACACGAAGCAACTCCCTTATACAGGAGGTACGACCAATCATGGAATGGGCACAAGTTCACTTGAAAGATCTAAAGGCAATATATGTTCCAGCGACGCAGAATCAACTTGCAGACGACCTAAGCAGGCGCCATGTTTCAAACAACGAGTGGTCACTGAACCATCAAGTATTCTCCCTTATAGCACAGAAATGGGGAATACCCGACATCGATCTGGCAGCAACACCATGGAACAACAAGTGCCAAAAATTCTTAACACGGACTCCCCATCCGACAGCGGAGGGGGTAGACTGCCTCCTACATCCCTGGAAATTCCACCTGGGATATATATTCCCTCCCGTTCCCCTAATAGCCAGATTCCTAGCCAGACTGAGGAACTCAACGTCTACAGTGATAGCGATAATCCCCTTCTGGCCGAGGAGGCCATGGTTTACGACCATTCTACAGCTGAGCATAGAAGACCCGCTAACACTTCCAGTAACTCCGGACCTACTCTCACAAGGCCAGTTTCTTCACCCAGCACCAGAGAAACTCCATCTGACGGCCTGGAAGTTGAGAGGGGGAGGCTATTAAACCAGGGATGCTCCCTAAGAGTAGTGGCCACATTACAACAGGCCAGGAAGAAATCAACTAACGGGGTGTATAGCAAGGTTTGGGAACAATTCACTGCACTAGCACGTCAGCAGTCATGGGATCCGATGTCTCCTACGGTAGCACAAATTCTCGAATTCCTCCAACTAGGCCTAGACAGGGGCCTAAGTTCAAGCACCTTAAAAGTCCAAACATCCGCTTTATCGGCCATGACGGGAACCAAATGGGCATTTAACCCTCTTGTAGTCCAGTTCCAAAGAGCATGCCTCAAGATAAGACCACCAAGAAAACCGTCATTCCCAACCTGGGACCTGTCTATAGTTCTAGACACCTTGTCAAAAAACCCCTTCTTTCCTCTAACGGAGATATCTTTGGGAGATTTAACACAAAAGGTAACATTCTTGATTGCGATGACCTCAGCAAAAAGGGTATCCGAACTACAAGCACTATCCATGAAGGAGTCTCACCTGACCTTCTACCCCGACAGGGTCATCTTAAGACCATTGGAACAATTCATACCAAAAGTAGCATCAGCATTTCATTTCAATCCAGAAATCAGCCTACCAGTTCTTCTCACTAACCAAGGAACTCCACATCCACTGGATATCAAGTCCAATATATCATCATACCTAGAAGCGACTAACCCATTCAGGAAGTCGGAGAACTTACTTATAATACCAAACGGACCTAAGAAAGGCCAAGCAGCTTCATCTAGAACAATAGCAAGTTGGCTAGTTAGAATCATCAAGAAGGCATACGCAATCCAACACCTTCCGATACCCGACGATCTGAAAGCTCACTCGACCAGGGCAGTGGCAACATCCTGGGCGGCATACTGCAGAGTGTCACCAGAGACGATATGTAAGGCGGCTACCTGGTCGTCCAGAACCACGTTCATGTCTCATTACAGAATAGACCCGGCATGTTTAACGACGACGGAATTTGGGAGAGCAGTGATTCAAACTAACTCTTCCATATCTTGTAAAAAAAAAAAGAAAAAATATACATGCATTCAAAAAATACCCACCCTTGTTGCGAGTTATTTCCCAGCGTGTGTGCTGCCATGATGTGTCAGGAAAATGGAAAATTGTATACTTACCTTTCGGTAATTTTCCTTTCCTGACGCATCCAATGGCAGCACACAAATACCCACCCGTATGAGGTAATATATACCGAGAATGAGGCGGGGGGCTCCTCTTCAAACACTTATAGCTAAGCAGTCCTATCAGGTTGTGGGGGCGGAGTCACAACCCAGCGTGTGTGCTGCCATTGGATGCGTCAGGAAAGGAAAATTACCGAAAGGTAAGTATACAATTTTCCATTATTTTTTCTACATTGTGTATTGATGTGTATAAAAAGTCCAAGCTCTTTTTTGCAATGTTCTACTTCAATCCAATTAGGACTTGGCACTTCCTACCATATTGAGTATCCACAGCACCCCTCTGTGATGATACATATTTTGTCTATGTATTCTGCTACATGGTTTTGGTAAAAAAAATCCCAATAAGTGCATATTGATTGGTTTGTGCAAAAGTTATAACGTCTACAAATTAAGTTTTTTTTTTGTAGTAATGGCGGTGATCAGAGAGTGAGAGCGATAACACCAAATTTAACACACCTGCTCCCCATTCCCACCTGAGACATTGTAACACTAATGGATCACATGACACCGGGGAGGGAAAATTACTAATTGGGCTCAATTTGGAAATTTCCATTAAAAGCGGAGTTCCGCCAAAAAAATATATTAAAAATCAGCAGCTACAAATACTGCAGCTGCTGACTTTTTAAATATGGACACTTACCTGTCCTGGGTGCCAGCGATGTCGGCACCCGAAGCCGATCTCTCCCTCTGCTCTCGGGTGCTGGCGCCGCCAACTTCGGTAAGGGAATCAGAAAGTGAAGCCTTGCGAGTCGCGCTGCGCAATCCCACTGGTCCCTGCTGTCTTCTGGGACCTGTGTCTCCCAGAAGACAGCGGGGGGGATGGAGTAAGCGTCGGACGTGGCATAGGTCACCGCAGTAATATATGCCCGGAAGTGGGAGCAAATACCCGGATTACACAGGTATCTGCTCCCTCCTCCCCCCTGAAAGGTGCCAAATGTGACAACGAAGGGGGGGAGGATTCCAAAAGGAGGAAGTTCAATTTTTGGGTGGAACTCTGCTTTAAGGATGTACTCACTTGTGTTGCCAGCGGTTTAGACATTACTGGTTGTGTGTTGAGTTATTTTGAGGGGACAGCAAATTTGCACTGTTATACAAGCTGTACACTCACTACTTTAAATTGTAGCAAAGTGTCATTTCTTCAGTGTTGTCACATGAAAAGATAAAAATGGGAGGGGTGTACTCCTTTTTGTGAGATACTGTAGACTACATGTATTATACCTGTACTCCTGTTTTGCCTGTGCAACTTGAGACACTTCTACCCGTGTCTTATGTTATATCTTTGTAGCCCTTTTTAAAATTTTCTCTTCTCATTGTGATATTGTAAAGCTACCACTACTATATCCATCTGTTTATAGTCCAGACTTGGACATATGTTTGTATTACCCATTTCTTTTTGTTCCAACTGCCTACGTTCCCCGTGCTTCACAGAGGTACGGAGTACACAGTGAGATTCTTTGCCTTGATTGATTGTGTCCTGTTTGATCCCCATTGGGGGATGCATATGCGTGCCCTGTCAGAATATGCTCTATATTTATAAGGTCTTATGTGTCAATATGTATATTAATATTTCTTTTCTTTTTACACCTTAAAGCTGGAACTTATCTATAAAATGTATTAAAGTGTTAATAAAACATTTGAACAAGAAAAAAAATAATAGCAAACATGTTATACCTAGCTGCTCTGTGCTTTTTGCACAGAGCAGCCCCGATCCGCTTCTTCTGGGGCTCCCCACCAGCGCTCCAGGCCCCCACGGAAAGTGAGGGAACCTGGAGAGGGGCCGCTCCCGAGCCCCGCTGATGCATCTATTGACACATACAGCGGGACTCAGCCCCACCCCTCCACCCCCATGTCACAGGATTTGATTGACAACAAGAGCCAATGGCTCCTGCTGCTATCAATCTGTCCAATGAGGAAAGGAGCAGTGACTGGAGCCGCTGCTCTTGTGCACAATTGCGGGACTGGATCAGGCTCAGGTAAGAAGAAGGGGGGGGGGATGGGGGGAGCTGCAACACAGTAGGTTTTTCACCTTAATGCATAGAATGCATTAAGGTGAAAAACCTTAAGGCTTTATAACCACTTTAAAGCAGAACCATACTCACCTTCCATGCAGTGCTGCAGTGTCCTGGAGATCCCCAACACTTTGGGTGTAGCTGGGTGTTGTTGCCGAAGCCAAAACCGGAAGTGACATGGGTGCCTCCGACCCCCGCTGTCACTGCCTTCCTCACAGTTATTTTGAGCTATTCCCCTTTTCCTGCCTCATTATTCTTTGTCCTTCCTCCTTTTCCCCTCCCCCTCCTCCCCCCTTCCTTTTTTCCTCCTTTTCCTTTTCTTTCACCCATTCCCTCCCCCCCCCATCTTTTTGCTTTTCCCCTTATCCCCATTTCTTTCCTCCTTTTCCTTCTCATTTCTCCCTTCTACCCTTTTCCCAGTCCTTATCTTGATCCCCACTTTTTCTTCTGACCCTTCACCCCTCTTTCCCCTCCCCCTCTCCCAATCCTTCTCTTATTCCTGTCCCTTTCTTGTTTTCTCCTTCTCTATCACTATTCCCTCACTCTCACCCACTGCATTTCTTTCCCTTTCACACTAGTCACCCTACTATATCTATTTTTACACTGACATACCCCAAATTGTTGCTCATTCTTTGTTACTTAACATCCTTTAGTACCGTCCCTATCCTCCCGTGTTGGTTCCTGGGGGAACACCCATTTGGGTGTCTCAAAATTGCCACATTTGGTCCGGTTCGGACCTACATGGGTGAGTCACGTCTACCTGCTATCTTAAGCTACTCCTCAATAAATCAAACCATTTATAGCTTCGCTATAATGGAGTATTTAAAAAAAAAAATTATATTGTATTCATGAACTTATATGTTTCTCTAGATGTTATAAGAAGCGGCTGTAGCCGTGAAACATGTCGAGGACACATCATTATGTACATCACTATCGCATCTCTACCTACCTGTGGAGTTTGTAACTGTTTTTAATATCATTTTGTATGTTTTGTCTCAATTGAAACTTCAGAGTTTTGTATATTATATAACTTTTTTGTAATAAATTGTTAACATTTTAAACAAGCATTTGTTTCTGGGTACCACAATAGTCCTGCCACCATTGGCGATTAGGACCTTCTTTAATCATTATAGGATGATGGTACCCACCCCTATCCCCATTTAACCACGAGGCAATCCCCATAATTCAATGAATGCAAAGCATTCTCTGATTTGACAAGGTGGAAATTGTGATGTCACTGCAAGACTTTCCACCTTTACAATCATTGAGAGTGAAATGCAAGATTTTCTGTTATTGATGCCTGTGCTGAGCAAGCAACCCCCTGTGGTTACTATGCTAGGCACAGGACTCAGAAGATAGCAGTGGTCACTGTAGTAGTGGTAACAACTACAGTGGTTGTCTGCTTCCACAGTGACCCCACAGGTATGTAATATGTATACTTACATTGTTAAACGCTGGACTAATGTAACTTTTCAATAAAATCCATACCAGGGATTTAGCTTTACAATAAGAAGAAGGGGTTATAGCAGTTTTACACCCAAATCCAAAAATGTAATATCTTGCCAACCATTAGACATGATGGTTTCATCAGTTTTCTTTTCTATTTCCCTCTTTTTTCACCCAGTGATCTGCCAGTAATACACCTTCTGTATTAGAGTGCCCCCACACTGGATGAATGAGCACAGGGGCACCTTTGAACAACAGCATTGTCAGTGTGGGTGCATTGGGGGGGGTGCTAGATGTAGTAGGAGATTAAATATGCTAACAAATTGAAGCCAAACTCTGGCTAATACTTTAGCAGGTAAAGCAACCCTTTTTTTTTCTTTTTTTGGGGATAAAGGTTTTACATGTGTAACGGAAATCTCCTTTAAGGAGCCAGGACTACGATACCCAGAACCCCATTCAGCACCCAAGGTGCATTGCCAACCGCAGAGACTCATGGGGTGAGCTATAAAGGTGAAGCGGAGGCGGAGCTCGGTCTCTTTGGACGCCACCCTGCTATCAAGAGGATCCCCTGTGCGGACTTGTTGCGGGTGCAAGGCCTGAAGCCTGGGCCTTGCGCACTTCCAAAGAGCCTTCCACTCCACTGCGGAGCCCGTGTGGCACCTGATCTCCATTTGTTTTCTCACTGACATCAGGAGGACCGAAGACCCAGCTATCGCAGACCCTGTGTGTGTATACACAGCGGTGGAAGTTACGGACAGGGACTAAGTCCGGTGTGGTGAGAGAGCACTTGCTCAAAGTTATAGCCAAGTACTTTGTTTAGGCCTACTGACTGCCTTGGCCCTTAGTGCTATATCAACCATCCTAGCAGGAGACTATTTCCAGAACTGAGCTTGATAGTCTCCTGGGAGTTGTTGCTTTGTTGAGATACTGTCCCGTTGGATTACAATTATTGTTCCTGATGTGCACCACCGTTCTCCTTGCATGCGAAGATTCTTCACCCTAAAACTATACTTTACTTTGAGTCAGGCCTGACTGGGTAGCGTAGAACATTATTGGGCACCATATTGCTCACGGGGAGGATAGCTGCAGCGTGGTGTGCTAGCATAAGAAATACCATATTGCTAAGTCTCATCAATTATTGCAGGGCTCTGCATGTGTTATTATGTACTGTATTTCTACCTAACTTTTATACAATAGTAAAGTTACTATAGTTAAGTTCTCCGGTATCGGTGTCAATTATTATACTGTATTACTGTTGGTCAGTCACTGTGGGGCTGAGTAACAGGTATACAGAGACATTACCAGTCTATCATCCCTAGACTAACTGTGCCAGGGGAGGGTCGAGTAGATTGCGGGGGGTTGGCAGTGCTGTGTACAGGGCCCGAAACAATACCAGCGGCTCTCTTAAGTTGGGGGTATCGCTACACGTGAATAAATAAAAGCTGATCATTGTAAGCAGCCCTGCTAGTGTTAAAGGGGTTGTCTCATTTATGTAATGTATACATTCTGCTGGAGAGCTTGTTCTGTTAAAGCAAAGCTAAACAATAAAATGAATGAAGCCATCACATCTAAGAAATGGTAAGCTGCAATATAATACATGTTTGCTTTTGGGTTTAATACCACCTTAAATTGATGAATGAGAAGATTTATTAGTGATCCTCTGTTTTCACTATGCAACAGGGCAGCTGCTCAGCACAGGACCCAGTAGACCCAGTAGATAGTGGTAAGTAAGTAGCAGCGACAAATACCAACCCTGAATTCAGCTTTAACACCAATCGCAGATAAAAACATATCACTAAATCTGCCACTGTTGCAAAAATGCATTTACTGTTTTAACCCTCTAAGCACTGGTATGTTTCAGCCTCTTCATTACAAGGTGATTTTTTTTCAGTTTTCTGCGCTGTAAAGTTTTTACAGAAAATGTCTTGGTCATGCAACACTGTACCCAAATGAGATTTATATAATTTTTATAAGACATACAGTATAGAGCTTTATTTTGTTGGCATTTAATAACCACTTTTTTTAGGGCCAAGTGACCCTTTTAGGGCCAAATGACCCTGTTAATTACATTTCTCAATTCACATAATTACATTGGATCATCTGAGAGACCACTCTGACCCCGAAAAAATTATCAGGTCAGTGTGCATGTACACCGGGGCCACAGAACTACCCCCAATAGGATATCAGTGTGTCATAGGAAGACCATAATTTTATTGAATATTGTTTCCTAATGTGTATTTTTCTGTTTGCAGTGAATACCCTGTACAATAAAGTATAAAGACTTCTTAAGAAGCCATGTTCTGGCGAAACATGTTGAGCAAATATCATTGTACAGTACATTTTGATCGCACATGATTTTTAGAGAAGATTGTAATATCTTTTTAATGTATGGAATAAAATTTGTTACATTTACAAAAATATGTTGTAGCGCATTATCTTGATCTGGCACCTTAAAAGTCCCCATTCCCTATTTTTCCATGTAGTTTCTATTCATTGGGATGTGGTGCCTTGCTCCCCATATCCTTGGCTGATACTGTATCAATTCCTTAGCAGTAGGTAACCCCTTAGAGGGTTATTTCCAAGCAAACTAATTCCTATTGCATTGAATTTGTATTTGTACTGCTTTTTGTTTAGTTTGCAGGGATTGATTTTTACCAAGGCAAGTCCTTGTGCAGCAAGCAGTAAACCTGTGTCCTGTTACCTCCTTGTATTTTTTTATTGCTGGTTTGCTGCAATTCCATGAGTGTCACCTCATCCTAGTAGCCAGTCATTGCAAAGAAGGTAAGGGGCATCGTTCAGGTGTATGGGAAGCGAACTATGGGCTCTTACTATTTAGTCCCACCGGATTGGCAGGCATCATGCACTGCCTACATTGGGCCTGTGCCACTCATGCCTTGGCAGGCAAGCCCTGTATGTGGGCAATACACTCCAAAGGAGTGTTTCCACTCACCCTGTGAGGGGGTTACCTATTCTGGCAATAAGCAGTCTCCAAGCCTTCCCAGGCAAACAATCCTCTAAATACTCTTCCAGAGAGAAGATACTATGACTGCAAGCAGCCAAGGATAAAGATGACAACTCCTAACATGTTTTCTCATTCATTGAGACTGTGGTCAATACACTCTAAAGGAGTGTTTCCACTCACCCTGTGAAGGGGCTAGCTATTCTGGCAATGGGCAGTCTCCAAGCCTTCCCAGGCAAACAATTCTCTTCAGACTCTTCCAAAGAGAAGATACAGATGAAAATTACTGTATGAATCTTGTTGGATCAAGCAGCCAAGGATAAATATGGCACTACCTAACAGGCTGTAACATTCATTAAAAAGGAGTTGTTTCCACTTACCCTGTGAAGGGACAGGATCCAGGAAATTGTCACATGTTTCCTAGCTAGCTTGTATAAAGTACAGGCTGTCCATCCTGCTCCGCTGGCATGTTCACATGCTAATTGCATCATCTATCAGGGAGCACCTGGAGTTGCCACTATCGAAAATTACCAGCTTTCCTGGTGGCAGTAGCTTAATCTAGGAGAGTATCTGAGTTGGCAGTGCTAGGGTATTAAGAACCCTTTAAGTCCTTCCTGGCGAACAGAGTTATTCTGCTCCCGATGCTGGATTCTATTTCAAAAGCGGCCTCAAGATTACATTTAAGTCAAGAAATCGTGTTGCCTACTTTTCCTCTGGAAGATAGACAAAAATATAATCCTCTGGATGTCAGGGAGACACTGAAGATGTGTATTCATACTACCCTGACTTTCAGTTCATCAAATTGCCTGTTTGTGGTTCCCAGAGGTTCACGCAAGGGGGCCAGAGCTGCGGGCAGACTGATTGATTCTTGGATTGTGAAAGTGATCTCCCTCTTATATACATATAGGGGGTTGGCCCTTTCGGAAGGAATAACTGTGCACTCCACAAGGAGTGTCTCAACCTCCTGGGCAGCTGCCTGTAGAGACTCAATGAAGTCAATATGCAAGGTGGCAAAGTGGTCATCCATATACACCTTTATTTCTCATTATCACATAGATCCATCATTTTTGACAACTGTTAATTTTGGCAAAATGGTTATCTTGTTAGCTGGAGGCCATAATTAACCCTATTTTGTTACTGCATTATCCCACCCTGGTTATCTAGTTAGTTCCTAGTGGTAGGCTGACAATGAGCTGTCAGAAAATTTTCAAATACTTACCACAACTTTACTTTCTTGGCGAGCTCCATGTCACCACAGACTCCCACCCAGGCACGGAAATAGAGTTATGGAATGCTGGCCTGAGGGAGGGAGTCAAATTTATGAGGTAGGCTCTGCAGGTGGCAGTATGGGCAGAGCATACCCAGTGGTAGGCTGACATGGAGCTCGTCAGGAAAGGAAAATTTTGGTACGTTTTTTACATTTCAATATTCCATTTATTTTGACATAATTTATTTTGGAAATAGAGAGTCGTGCCAGTATTGAGGGGGAGAAAACTTGGAACTTGGTAATGCCCTAGGTACAAAAAATTTACAGGTCATACACAGAGAGATCAAGAGGTAAAGAGGTTAATGTATAGATTTGCAGGAGGTGAACGGTAAATACACATGTCAGATCGGAGACAGGATGGGGCTGACATGAGAGGGTTGAATGACAGTAAAGGAGTCAATTTATTGTTTATTACTGTTGGCACTGTTACTGAATTGAACTTGTGCTGGCTGGTGGTAAAGAGGCTTTCTTTCCTCTCACATTGTTTAGGATATGAAAGAAAGCAGGGCTTCCTGATCACCAGCCAGTAAGTGAGACATGGCTGCTAATGACAGCCTTTGTTTACATTATGTGATGTTGTGATTAATCACAGTGATAACATGGTACAGAGCCACTCTCATTGGCTCTGTACATTCTGTCTGTAATTATATTTCAGTGTGCAGTTCCCAAAGGATGCAAGATGGTTTTTTTTCTCAAAAAGGATGTTTATTGAAGGATGCAAGAGGTTAACGCTCTAGTTGATTTAAAAACGCTTGTATTTTGGGGGTTTGAATCAAGCCTTTTATTACAGAAATATGGGGGTTGTCTGCTGACTTCATTCTGAAAAAAACAAATTGGCTGACTGTATTGCTCACCTGCTGGTTTCAATACTTTATGAGTCACGGACCCAGAACAAGTATGGGGATCAGGAAACTTAGAGTAAATTTAGGGTCCATATTGGTATACTTGATCTGAGTGAGGAAATAAAAGTATTACAAATAGAGGGTAAGCATGATATTTAAGCAACTAGAACTTGCAGGATAAAAAGTCAGCAATGGTAGCTTCCATGTTTTTCTTCCGTAAAGCACGATCGTATTTCCTATGGATTTCAAAACGATGGATTTTTCCATCGGAAATCCGATGAAGCTGACTTCCATCAGTCTTGCCTACACACCATCAGTCAAAAAACCGACCGTCCCAAACGCGGTGACGTAAAACACTCCGATGAGCCGAGAAAAATTAAGTTCAATGCTTCTGAGCATGCGTCGACTTGATTCTGAGCATGCGTGGGTTTTTTATCCGATGGGAGTTCCCCACAGACGATAGTAATTTGCTATCTAAATTCAAAATATTGAAGCAGCGCTAAATGTCAATAAATAAAGTAAAACGCCCTTGATAAAAACACGTGAGTAGTGACGCAACACGTCGGGAGGAGGAGCCTAGTGACGTTGTACTTCCCGTGAACAGGAAGTTGGTACTCTTTGGACGTTTTTTGGCGTTTTTTACACCTCATGGTTTTTATATGTGGTTTTAAGCTGTTTTACTTTTAATAAATGCCATTTTTTGGGCTTCATATACATACTTCACCATGGAGTCCCTCTTGTTTTGTTTTTAAAATCTGTGGAGCAAGATTTATCTCAAGGAACAAACGATTGGAAGTGGTGGAGAGTTCTGCAGTGATCCCTGTCCACACATAAGGATTGGAAGTTATTATCCGGAGCAGTGGAGATCCTTTGAGGCTGTATCTGACCCCTTGGGGTCCAGCAGTAAGGTGAGAGGCTAGCGTCTATGGGGGAGGATTGTGTATGCTTATCGATTCCCTGCTGACCCCCCTTGTTTCTGATGTGACGAGTTGGATTCCCACACCTGTCTTTCTTCTCCCTCCCTGCTTTTGGCTGCTGATATTTTTGGAAAATTAGCACTTTATTTATTCAGTGATTGTTTGGACTTTTTTGCGCAATAAGTTTTGGGACTTATCAAGATTTGCATTTTTGCACTTTATTATTAATATATATATATTATATATATAATATAATAGTTAATATATACTATAGTTTTAATTAGCACCTTTATTCGTTTTTTGTATTTGCTGTTTTAGCACATTTGTAAGCACTTATACTTTATTTATTGACATTTAGCGCTGCTTCAATATTTTGAATTTATTTGTGTATGTTGGTTGCATTTTAGAAGTCAGCTGCTGTATGTTTCATATATATTTTAGCACTTTGCACTTAAGATTATTTTAGTGTAGTATTACCTAGTGGTAGGCGCATAGGCACCCTTTTTTTCAGTAATTTGCTATCGTTTTTTTTTTCCATCGGATACATTTAAAACATGTTCTATTTTTTTACACCGATGAAAAAAAAACGATGGGGCCCATACACGATCGGTTTGTCCGATTAAAAAAGTCCATCGGACTGTTTTCATCTGTAAAACCGATCGTGTGTACAGGGCTTAAGGTTTACTTTATTTTAAAAAAATGTTTTCACTTCTACTTTTAAGGGAACCTTATACTCCATGGTCAACTTTTTAAAATGTCCACCCTTTCTCAGACTTCAGTAGTGCAGGGGGTGATGTCATTTTCCTGCCGATGAGATCACAAAGAATGTTGAGCTCTGCGACACAGTGCAGAATTGTCTTATAAGTGAGATTTGAGCTACCCAATGACATCAACAATGCAAAGGACAGAAGGTGGGGGAAAGGTAAGTATAATATCTATTTTCTTTGCACAGGTGTTTTCCTTAAGTTTAATTTAAAAACTGAGCAAGTGAACGGAAAGACATGCTTGAAAAGCAGAGTCTGTTTTGCAGAAATAATTTTGGCTTGTAATGAGCAATGAATAATTTAGATGCTTTATATGATTCTATGGGGAGTCCTGAGAGTTTATTGAAAGCCAGGTGAGAAATTGCACATAAACGTACCCTTTCACAATTCAGTAAAACATCCCCCTTTTTTGCAATCACAGTCCCTTTATCTTTTTCACAGGAAAGTACTAATTTTCACTATGCATCCATACAACAAAAGCAGTGGCCATGCATGCAGTTTTTTAAGTGTAACCCATATAAAGCTGGAAGGGAGCTGAACAAAAAAAGTCCATGTGTCCTATTTATATATTATATTTGATTATGATGTGATTAAATCACTAGGACTGCCATTATTTTCTTTATACTCTACCTTATGCAGCTTATATCCCTAAGTGCCCATTCCAACCTGCCTGGTCACTTGTGGTGCATGTAATGCACACGTGTTAATGTGCCCTTTTTTGAGACAGCCATTTCTTTTGAATGGTCTTCCCATTGCACCACAATAAATAAATAAAAAAAGGCAGGCTGCACTTTTTCACAATGCAAAGCATGGCAGTACATAATCCATGCATTGCAGCTGGCCCTATTACAAAACACCTCTGAGAGTCTCTGCCTATGATGAGAAGGGGTGTGTGCCTTTCCTCCAATCAGCAATTTTAGCTATCTTGGCTGTATGCCCAGACATCACACTCTGTGTTAAACAGGAAGAGAAAATGTCCTAACACGATCTGAACTTTCTAAACAGTATATAAATGTGAAGACAACAGATATACAGTGGGTATGGAAAGTATTCAGACCCCCTTAAATTTTTCACTCTTTGTTATATTGCAGCCATTTGCTAAAATCATTTAAGTTCATTTTTTTCTTCCCTAATGTACACACAGCACCCCATATTGACAGAAAAACACAGAATTGTTGACATTTTTGCAGATTTATTAAAAAAGAAAAACTGAAATATCACATGGTCCTAAGTATTCAGACCCTTTGGTGTGACACTCATATATTTGATTTAGGTGCTGTCCATTTCTTCTGATCATCCTTGAGATGGTTCTACACCTTAATTTAAGTCCAGCTGTGTTTGATTATACTGATTGGACTTGATTAAGAAAGCCACACACCTGTCTATATAAGACCTTACAGCTCACAGTGCATGTCAGAGCAAATGAGAATCATGCGGTCAAAAGGACTGCCTGAAGAGCTCAGAGACAGAATTGTGGCAAGGCACAGATCTGGCCAAGGTTAAAAAAAAATTCTGCTGCACTTAAGGTTCCTAAGAGCACAGTGGCCTCCATAAACCTTAAATGGAAGATGTTTGGGACTACCAGAACCCTTCCTAGAGCTGGCCGTCCGGTTAAACTGAGCTATCGGGGGAGAAGAGCCATGGTGAGAGAGGTAAAGAAGAACCCAAAGATCACTGTGGCTGAGCTCCAGAGATGCAGTCGGGAGATGGGAGAAAGTTGTAGAAAGTCAACCATCACTGCAGCCCTCCACCATCGGGGCTTTATGGCAGAGTGGCCAGACAGAAGCCTCTCCTCAGTGCAAGACACATGAAAGCCTGCATGGAGTTTGCTAAAAAAACACCTAAAGGACTCCAAGATGGTAAGAAATAAGATTCTCTGGTCTGATAAAACCAAGATAGAACTTTTTGGCCTTAATTCTAAGCATTATGTGTGGAGAAAACCAGGCACTGCTCACCTGTCCAATACAGTCCCAACAGTGAAACATGGTGGTGGCAGCATCATGCTGTGGGGGTGTTTTTCAGCTGCAGGGACAGGACTACTGGTTGTAATCGAGGGAAAGATGAATGCGGCCAAGTACAGGTATATCCTGGACGAAAACCTTCTCCAGAGTGCTCAGGACCTCAGACTGGGCCGGAGGTTTACCTTCCAACAAGACAATGACCCTAAGCACACAGCTAAAATAACGAATGAGTGGCTTCACAACAACTCCATGACTGTTCTTGAATGGCCCAGCCAGAGCCCTGACTTAAACCCAATTGAAGATCCCTGGAGAGACCTAAAAATGGCTGTCCACCAACGTTTACCATCCAACCTGACAGAACTGGAGAGGATCTGCAAGGAGGAATGGCAGAGGATCCCCAAATCCAGGTGTGAAAAACTTGTTGCATCTTTCCCAAAAAGACGCATGGCTGTATTAGATCAAAAGGGTGCTTCTACTAAATACTGAGCAAAGGGTCTGAATACTTAGGACCATGTGATATTTCAGATTTTCTTTTTTAATAAATCTGCAAAAATGTGTTCTGTGTTTTTCTGTCAATATGGGGTGCTGTATGTACATTAATGAGGAAAACAAATTAACTTAAATGATTTTAGCAAATGGCTGCAATATAACAAAGAGTAAAAAATTTAAGGGGGTCTGAATACTTTCCGTACCCACTGTACATATAAAACCCATGTAGGGAGATTTGGTTCATCTCTGTGTATCATCTGAGGCTGTTCACTTCACTGAGTGTATGGAGGATTTACATCCACTTTAACTACAAGGGTTAACCTGGTACAAATATTATGCAGCAGCACAAGGCTGTTCAGCCCAGAGAGTTGAATGGCTTTGCTCCCCATATTGAGAGTATTTTGATACATCAAGGTTATTCGTATGCTGGTTCAAGGCACATCTAATAGTAAAATACACAAAACTAGACATGTAAAAGATGCGTTTCATTACAAACTGAAATTCGGACAAAATTTTCGTTATTCATAGATTTGGATTTATCCAAATTTCCAAATCACAATAGTAATGATTTTTCATGAATCTGAAATAAATTATTGTAAAAACAACATATTAATTTGTATTAATTTGTTTCATTCATCTTCAGAGGGTTGTGTATGTACTAGTATGAATGACCAAAGCTAAAGTCGCATAAAAGTCACTTTGAAGTTGCAAATTGTGCACTGGAAGTCGCACGACTTTGAGGTTTCAGCAGTGGGAACTGAGCCTTATGCCGCGTACACACGATCATTTTTCATGCCGTTAAAAATGCCATTTTTAAAAATGGACATTAAAACCGATCGTGTGTATGCTCCAGAGCATTTTTAACGGCGTGAAAAACGGGCATTAAAAATTTTGCACTTCCGGTTCCAGCGCCGCATGAGGTAACTGCGCCTCCTCACACCTCCTGCATCAGGGCCCAAAGATCTGCATATAAAATCAGCCAGAGCGGCCCCTCGAAGCCATCCACTACACCCAGGTGTCCCCCTAACTCAGATGGACCGATTTCTTGAAAAAAACGGCGCGCGCTCGCTCGCGGCCGCAGCGGCGCCGCCAGGCAGGCCGCAAATCGAGGCCCCGGCTTCGGCCTACTCCCACGCAGCGGAGGATTCACAGGCGGCTGACATGGAGGTGAGCGGTCATCCCTCCCAGCAGAGCATTACACCCCCTGCTCATACATCTCAGGGTCCCTCTCTGGTATTTACTCAGCTAGCCACTCCAGGGGATATTTCTAGTTCCCCACCCCCCGGGGATGCTGCTGATAACACGCACTGCATTGCTGCTGCTGTAGCAGCCCTTCTCTCTCCTATGATCTCTGCCTCAGTGGAAAAGGCAGTCAATGCAGGCATGCAGCAAATCAAAACCCATATTGCTGAACACTCCACTAGACTCAATGAGATGGAACACCGCCTCTCAGAGGTAGAAGATGAACTCTATCAAGCGCAGGCCACAGAACAGTCGCAGGACAAAACAAACCAGTACATCATTCAAAAATTAGAAGATTTGGAAAATAGATCCAGAAGGAGTAACCTGCAATTTGTAGGCGTTCCCGAATCGCTTCCCTCTGCAGCTATGGCAGAATTCTGCTCAAAACGCATCCCGGAGGCCTTGGGCCTATCAGGCCTATTCACAGTGGAACGCGCACACCGTATGGGGTCCTTCAATTCCGAACGCAAAACACCCCGTCCCATTATTGCCAAGTACCTCAATTATGCTGACAAATCCCTTATTCTACAGACTTTCAGGCAGTCCCCATCTCTCCAAATAGACGGGGTAAAAATCCTCATTTTTGCAGACTACTCGATTGAAGTCGCCAAGAAAAGAAAAGCTTTTCAACCGATCTGCTCTGAACTCTTCAAGCAACACATAAAATTTACCCTGGCATTTCCTGCAACTCTACGCCTCAAATCACCTAAAGGGGAACAACTTTCTTTCCAGGATCCTGGGCAAGCAGAATCATTTCTCCGCTCCCTACGGAGTGAAGCAAACCCTCACACGTCCTCCAAGTCAAATTCCAGTCTCCGATCCCAGGAACAGAGAAGCCCTCGCAAGGACTCTCCAAAGCGTTTTAGACACTCTGCCCCAGAACAGCGTTACCAAAACTCCCGATGATGAACTTCCTTACACCGCCATGAACTTCCATCCTCACCGCTACAGGTCGTATGATCTTTTTTTTTTCTCCCTGCCATCTCAGGTGTTGGCGATGCAAGATCTAATTTTCATGATCTTCATTAGTCCATGACCAGGCACTGACACCTGAGTGATCACCCAGTGTTCTATCTCACAACGGCTCTGTTTACATATATTGTTCCGTTTATTTACTCAATCTATTGGTTTTTTTTGCGTTATGCCGGAAACCAGTTTATATTTTTCTTTCCCCCACTAGGGTGGTAATGCGTGTGCGCATACGTACATGCCGTGCTCTACACAAGTTCATTTGCATTTTAATTGACCCCCTTGGCTCCGCTGTGCAACTTCTCAGGCTCCCTGCCATGACTTCACTACGGGGGTTCCTCACACATTATCGAGGTCCCTGGGGCGCTCTGACACCATCACGGGTCTCCTTTTTACAGGGAGGGCCCTGTATGGGGAGCTACTTTGCACAGCGAACTCATGTGGAAAAAAGCGAAGTTCCTTATGATGCTTACTTTAATTTGTTGTTTTGTTTTCCCTTGTTCTCTTCTCTTTTACCCCCCTTATCTCCCCTCCTCACACTCCACATATCAACATACACTCCCTGCCCGAGGGCTCCTCACACAGATTCTCACATCACTACCGTGCCTAAACTACACCTCATGATCCCAACTTACAATCTTACAGCTACTAAATCGCCGTCTATACACCCAATCATCCACTACATCTTAAGGTAATCTCATGGAATGTGAGGGGTCTGCGTTCTCCTAACAAGAGAATGAAGATCCTTCGCCACCTCAAAAGGCTAAAAGCGGACATAGCACTACTTCAGGAATCCCATCTTTCGGCATCTGACTTCAGTCGCATGCAGAAACTCTGGGTTGGAACAGTTTTGGGGTCAGAGTCGGTTGGACGGAAGGCTGGTGTCCTCCTTCTATTCAACAAAAACCTCCCATGTACTGTTCTATCCATGCATACAGACGACCAAGGACGTTTCATCTCCTCCAGGGTTAGAATTGGCACTAAAGACCTAGTAATTTCCAATGTATATGCTCCCAACAGTCCCACTAAGACATTTTACTCTCAGCTCTCCACTTGGCTCCTCAATACCTCCCACTTACCTCACCTAGTTGGGGGAGATTTCAATGACCTCATGCACCCCCCAGACGACAGGTCCTCACCAAAACAATCTACCCCAGCACCGGCTACATTTGCTCACTCCCTATTTGCTTCCACCATGGACTCCCTTCATCTTACTGACATCTGGCGCTTAACACACCCGGTAGACAGAGAGTTCACCTTCTACTCTAATCCTCACAAGATTCTCACTAGGATCGATTATTTTTTTGGGTCCGATGATCTTATTCCTCTCGTTTCAGACGCAGAGGTTGGGGACATAGCCATTTCGGATCATGCCCCAATACTCCTTACCCTAGACAATCTAGACCTCCCCCCACCCTAATATCTGGCGCTTCCCTTCGTTCCTCCACAATAATGCTGACTTCCGCGCTTACATGGAACGAGCATGGGCGGAGTTTTCCTCCGCGAATGCTCCACGTGTAGGGGATCCGAACCTTCTCTGGGATGCTGGAAAAGCATACTTGAGGGGTCGGATCATTTCTTATGCCACTTCCTTTAAAAGAAACGCACTATCAAAATTTAAACTGGCCAGCGATAGACTTCACCTCGCACAACGCAATCTAGCCATTTCGACTTCACCGGCTAACAAGGCGGAGTGGCCGGCGGCTAAAAATGCTTTTGATACCTGGGCGGACACCCTGGAACTCACAAAAAAATCCCATCTAGATGCCTCCCTTCATAAATATGGTAATAAAGCTGGCAAACTCCTATCCAGACTCTGCAAGGGCGCCTACCGTCCAACGCACATTACCTCGCTGCGGGACCACACGGGAACTACACACTCTACCCCACTTCACATAAATAAAACCATGCTGGAATATTACACGGCCCTCTATGCACCCGATCCCATTGACCATAAAAAAGCCCAAGCCTTCCTTGAAAAAATGAATCTACCAACTATCTCCACTGCCCATCTGGATTCCCTAAATGCCCCTATCTCCCTCGATGAAATAGAAGGCACTATACATGCTCTTCGCCCCTCAAAAGCCCCCGCCCAGATGGCTTTACAAGTGAATTTTATAAAACTCTCCAAAATATAACTGTGCCCATGCTCCACTCGGTTTATTCCAATATCTGGGCGGGTGGTCCCTATCTTCCGACAGGCAACCAAGCCATCATTAAGCTACTTTCAAAAAAGGGCAAAGATCCTTTAGAACCGGGATCATACAGGCCTATTTCACTACTAAACTTGGATGTCAAAATTCTCTCGAAGATTGTTGCCTCCAGACTAGCGGTCATCCTTCCGGACCTCATACACCCGGCCCAATCAGGATTCGTGAAAGGGCGGACAGCCACCCTTAACATACGCAAGGTTCTCTTGGCCCTTGAGCGAGCCAAACAAGACCCCAAGGGAGATTATGCCATCATCACGCTAGATGCGGAAAAAGCCTTTGACAATGTTAGTTTTGACTGGCTTTCCCTTACTATGTCTAAAATGGGATTCTCAGGCCCCTTCTGCCACCTTATTAATGCCATGTACACAGCGCCCTCAGCTAGACTTGTAGCTGCTGGACTCCTCTCAGAGGACTTCCGCCTCCATAAAGGGACCAGACAGGGTTGTCCTCTCTCCCCCCTCCTGTTCAACTTAGCCTTAGAACCTCTGTCTAGATACCTATCCCAGATAGCCCCTTTACGAGGCATCACAATAGGCAAAACAGAACTTCGCACCTCACTATTCGCCGACGACGTCCTCGTATTCACGGGCAACCCAAGTGACGACATTTTGACCATTAAAACCACCTTTGACGAATTTCGACTGCTCCGGCCTCCGTATTAATTATTCCAAGAGCGAGATTCTCCCCATAGGGACACACTCCACACCCCCCTGGACTCAACACTCTCTGTTTAAAGTGGCCTCTTCTCACATCACCTATCTAGGTATAAAGATTGGGAAACTACCCTCTTCCATCTATCACCTCAATTATCCCCCCCTTTTCACAAAACTCTGTCAGGAACTGTCAAACTGGATGGATCTCCCCCTCTCACTCCTGGGAAGGTGTCACCTTGTCAAAATGATTAGCTTCGCCAGACTACTTTATCCTTTGCAAACCATTCCCTTGCTTTTGAAACATAAAGATATCAAACTCCTTAACTCCAAAATTTCACAGTTTATCTGGCACGGCAAAAGACCTCGGATAGCCTTCAAAAAACTACACCTTCCTAGGAGTGACGGGGGTATTAGTCTACCTCATATTAGATTGTATAATTTAGCATGTCTGTTCCGGACCAGCTTAGATTGAATAGCCCAATCATCCCAATATTCTAATTATATCCTGGAATCCGAAATGGCTCACCCTTACTCTCTGGTGGCCCTCTTACACTGCAGATGGAAAACTGTCCCCCCCCCCCTTATCAACATAATCTCCTGCTAAGGGACACAGATCTAGCTTGGAGAGAAATCAGAAAAACACTCAAGTTATCTCCTTTCATCTCTCCCCATCTACCAATCCAAGGCAATCCCGACTTCGTCCCTGGTCTCCACTACAAAGCCTTTCGGTCTGGCAGGCTCAAGGGCTATCAAACTTCTCCTCATTGTGCGATGGCATCTCTGGAAAACCACTTCCTTTCTCTACAATATCCTTGTCATTTTCTCTGCCCCCCTCTCACGTATTTCACTATAACCAATGCATTAGCTTCCTATCTAATGCCCCATACACACGATCATTTTTAATGTCATTTTTAAAACTGACGTTTTTCTTGTCATTTTTTTTCTTGTTTCCTCTCAAGCCTGTCTTGCGTACACACCATCATTTTAAAAAATGTTCAAGAAAAGCGCAGTGACGTACACCACGTACGACGGCACTATAAAGGGGAAGTTCCGTTCGAATGGCGCCACCCTTCATGTTAGTAAAGTTTGTTGAGAGACGATTCGCTCTTTTCAGTCTAGTGCTTTTCAGTCCGTTACAGCATGACGAATGTGCTATCTCCATTACGAACGCTAGTTTTACCAGAACGAGCGCTCCCGTCTCATACTTGATTCTGAGCATGCGCATTTTTTTTCACGTCGTTAAAGCATACACACTATCGTTTTTCACGTCGTTAAAAAAAAAACGACATGAAAAACGACGTGAAAAAAGAGAGCATGTTCGAAATTTTTAATGCCCGTTTTTCACGTCGTTAAAAATGCTCTGGAGCATACACACGATCATTTTTAATGGCCATTTTTTTTAATGGCATTTTTAACGGCATGAAAAATGATCGTGTGTATGGGGCATCACACTTGTAAAGACAATCTCCGTAGATTCGAAAACAGCTTTTCTGAACGTTTACTGCGAAGTGGACGTTATAAAATCACGGACATCTACAAACCTCTCCTGCAAGAATCTTCCCCGTCCTTGTCCTCCTCCTCTATTGCTAACTGGGCTGGGGATTTCCCAGTACCAGATATAACTGAAAAAATCCTATCTGGTCTGCAGAAAACCCTTCGACTGACACCCAACGAAATTTGGAGAGAAACCCAACTCAAGATCGCACACCGGACTTATATCCCATTTCTCTCTCCTAACTCCAGTAAAGAAGGCGCCTCTTGTCCTTTATGCAAGGTACCCAGACCTTCTCTCTCCCACCGATTCTGGTCCTGCTCCTTCATTTCCTCATTTTGGGATCAAGTCCTGTCCTATATATTCACAACCACTTTGTTGAAACTCCCCAAAGACCCTTTGCTTCTTATATTTGGATATTGGGACCCTTTATTGCTACCCTGGTCTCCGGCTGCATCGATCCCCTCCGGGAACGCCAAACGTCCCTCCTCTAAAGACTGGATTTTGCTATGTTTGCTGGTCGCCAGGAGACTCATTCTTAGGCACTGGATCTCTCCCCAAAGCCCTTCTCTCATCCAACTCGAAAAGGACTGCCTCAACCTCTTCTATAAAGAACGACTTCTCACAGATTTCAAAGAACCCAGATCTGGAGCTCGCTTTTACTACAGATGGGAATCCTTCATCACATCAACCCTCTCGGCAGCTGACCAGGTGGCTCTGGAACAACTCTCCTTCTCGTACACTAACCCTATCCCAAATGGGCTGTAAAACTTGAAGACATTGCATAAACTATGCTTTAAGGATGGCACACCACTGTCTCTGGAGCCCCCCCCCCCCTTTCACTTATTAGTTGTTTTTTTTATGATCTTTCCCCTATTCCAGATTCTAAACATAGGGGCGCGTAGACAGATCCATCCAATATTTACCTTCTGGTTGCATTGCATTATAGGTATTTGTCTAGGATGACCTGTGGTACCCTCACTAGGTGAGAATTATGTATATACAGCACCCTCTCTTCATAACCCCATAATGTCAGTCCTCAAGCGAGTTAGTGTCAAGTTTTATCTCTTGTCTATGCCCTACTTGTTGTACCCAACTAGCCGCACCGTTCTTTCTTTCTGTATTTCTGTACTTATCTGTACATCTGTTCAAGTGTCTTTTATTATTCCAATAAAAATTTGTTAAAAAAAAAAAAAAAAATCGAACATGCTCTATCTTTTCACGTTGTTTTTCATGTCGTTTTTTTTAACGACGTGAAAAACGATAGTGTGTATGCTTTTACGAAGTGAAAAAAAACGCGCATGCTCAGAATCAAGTATGAGACGGGAGCGCTCATTCTGGTAAAACTAGCGTTTGTAATGGAGATAGCACATTCGTCACACTGTAACGGACTGAAAAGCACGAGGCTGAAAAGCGCGAATCGTCGCTCAACAAACTTTACTAACATGAAGGGTGGCGCCATCCGAACGGAACTTCCCCTTTATAGTGCCGTCGTACGTGTTGTACGTCACTGCGCTTTGCCCGAGCGTTTTTTTTAATGATCGTGTGGATGCAAGACAGGCTTGAGAGGAAACAAGAAAAAAAACGATGAGAAAAACGTTGGTTTAAAAAATGGCATGAAAAACGATCGTGTGTACGCGGCATAATGCCGTGTACACACAATCGGTTTTACAGATGAAAACAGTCCAATGGACTTTTCTCATCAGACAAACCGATCGTGTATGGGCCCCATCGGTATTTTTTTCATCGGTGACAAAAAATAGAACATGTTTTAAATTTATCAGATGAGAAAAAAAATGATAGCAAATTCCGATTGTCTGTGTGGAACTCCATCGGACAAAAAACCCACGCATGCCCAGAATCAAGTCGACGCATGCTCAGAAGCATTGAACTTAATTTTTCTCGGCTTGTCGGAGTGTTTTACGTCACAGATTTTGGGACGGTCGGATTTTTGACTGATGGTGTGTAGGCAAGACTGATGGAAGTCAGCTTCATCAGATTTCCGATGGAAAAATCCATCGGATTAGAATCCATAGGGCTTTAATGTTTGAAGCACCTGAAATAACATAATGAATGAATCCGAATCTTCCTGAAATAGATTAGAAACAAATGATATGCAAAACAAATCTGAATATATGAAACAAGGAAGGGGGTACGTTTCAATGACCGTGGGGCCTTTCTGCCAATTGTTGACACCCATGTTATAGGACCTGAGACCATTGAGAGATCCCCAGGAAACTATAAATTAACTTACTGGTGGAACTAAAAAGTGATTGAAAAGGTACAATTGGACTATGGTAATCAGGAGAAATGGGGGCTGGCTGGGGGCAAGGGCATGTACCAGCAGAGGATCTGGGAAATCATATAGGTAACTTACAGTATATTGTAGTTTCTTTTGTGATTGCCTTTAATATACTTCAATACTGGGCACTTTCCCCCTTCCTGCTCAAGCCAATTTTCAGCGGTCATGCTGTAGCCAAACAAAATTGTTATAATTTTGTTCCCACTAATAGAGCTTTATTTTGGTGGTATTTGATCACCTCTGCAGTTTTTATTTTTTGCTAAACAAATTAAAAAAAAAAAATTGATGAAAAAAAGTATTTCTTTGTTTCTGTTATAACATTTTGTAAATAAGTATGTTTTCTCCTTCACTGCCGGGCACTGATAAGGTGGCACTGATGAGCATGGATGAGGTGGCACCAATGAGGTCGCACTGATGGGCACTGATATGTGACACTGATGGGCACTGATAGGCGGCACTGATGGGCCCTGATAGGTGGCAGGTTATGGGTGGCAGTGATGGGCACTGATGGGCACTGATAGGCGGGCACTGATGGGCATGGGTGGGCACTGATAGGTAGCACTGATGGACACTGATGAGTGGCACTGATTGACACTGATAGATGGCTCATATTGGCATCACTTATTAGGAGGCACTGGTTGGTATTGCTGGTGGGCACTGATTGGCATCATGTGTGGGCACAAATTGGCATCATGTGTGGGCCCACATTGCCACCCATGGCCACCAGGGATGCCATACCTGGTGGTCATCAGTGGTGGCCATCCCTAGTGGTTCTGGTGGCATTCCTGGTGGTCCTGGGTGGGCATCCGCGGTGGGGGCTGTGCTGATAAACAATCAATGGCTCTTCCTGTTTACATCGTGATTAGCTGTGATTGGACACATATGATCATGTGGTAAAGAGTCTCTGTCAGAGACTCTTTACCTAGATCGGAGTTGCGGTATGTCAGACTGGGGGCGCGCATCGGCTTGTTATCCTGACCAAGTCATATGACGTCCGGTCAGGATAACACAACCAATTTGCCAACGTCATTTTGCTATATGGCAGGTGGCAAGTGGTTAACTAGTGAAGCAACCTGAGCAAGTTACTTCTGGGTTCATTTCTTTGGGAGGGGCTGTCACAGAGCATGACATTTATTTTTTATTTTTTTCACAATCAAGGTTTTTATTGTAATTCTGATGGTAACATACAGATGACATCATGAACAGATAAACATTGTTATTACAAGTTAGCAGGTTATAGGAGAACATAATGTCCTTTTAGTGGGGAAGGTAAACTTCTCTGTTGAAGTTTATTAAACATGAGCATAATAATGATTAAACATATTCCATATTGAATATAAAGGGAAGATAGGTGGGGGGAAGGTAGAAGGGGGGGGAGAGGAGGGAAGGGTGTAGACATGTCAGGAGTTTGGGGTGATGGGGGAAAGGGAGAGGGGGGATGGTAGGTGTTTTAGGGCATACATTTTACGCATAATCCGGAAAGAGTGCAGTATACATAATGTCATTAGACCATAGCAGGGGGGGAACACTTGGTATACTTAGAATCATTTCATGTAATGAGGGAATTGTATTAGTCTGAAAGGGTGAACAGCAGCCAAGGTTGCCATAGCTCATTAAAGTTATCGCTATTCTCCTTCTTCATTGCAAGGATTTCCTCCATTCTGTAAATATATTGAACCCTGTCTGTCCATTCCCTAATTGTTGGGGTCCTTGTTGATTTCCAATGTAGGGGGATCAATGTTTTGGCAGCTGTTAGGAGGTGTCTGGTGAGCGTTTTCTTATATTTGCTCAAAGTGGATTCGATTTATATGAATCAAACAGGCCTCTGCATTCAAGTGAATTGGTGTTTCGGTGATAAACTTTATCCATTTGATAATGTTTTCCCAGTAACTCTTAATCGGGGTGCAGTCCCACCAAATATGTAGGAATGACCCTTTTTCTAGGCCAAATCTCCAGCATATGTCTGATTCAGTATGGAACCATTTCCTGGCCTTCTGTGGTGTAATATACCACTGAGTGAGTATTTTGTATGAGACTTCCTGGTATCTAGAGCTCAGGGACCATTTATGGGTTATTATGCATGCCTTCTCCCATTGTTTCCCACTTATCGTGATACCCAGGTCCCTTTCCCACCTCTCCCTGTGTTTGCTGCTGTCAGGGTGTTGAGCTTGGGATAACCAAGAATATGCTAAAGAAGTGGTTTTGGATATCTGGGATCTCCTGAGGCAAATTGATTCCAGAGTAGTGAGGGGGAGAGAGAAGGAGGATTTTTGTTTGCTATTCACCAGGAAGTCTGTCATCTGAATGTAGAACCAAAAGCCAGGAAATGATTCCCCGAATTCCCTTTTTAGCATGTCATAAGTCATAACTTTGGATCCCACCATACACAGGGAGGCCAGTAAGTTTGGGATTGTCTTCTGATCCAGACCTGGAATAAAGTCAGGGTTGTTGGTGATAGGGGTTAGAGGTCCCGGGACTGAGGCAAGTTTGTGCGGACCTGCGATCTTATGCCAAATTCTAATTGTGTTTGCTACTAGTGGATGTTCTATGACCTTGGGTTTTTTAGAGTGGAGTGACCAGGGGTAAAAGAGGGTACGTTGTGAGGCTAGATGTTGCTCTAGGTGAACCCAGTCTTTTTCAGTACTGTGGCAATGCCAGTCTATGAGTCTCGTTATATGGGAGGCCTGATGGTATTTTTTGAAGTCTGGGAGACCTATACCCCCCATGCGTTTCGGTAGAGTGAGCAGTTTTATGTTGGACATTTATAAATGATTCTGTATTGAGCTTTGTGAAGTGCTGTTGAGGCCATCACAGTTTTTTTGGAGAAGCATTTGCTATCATGGTTTGTTACCTTGCAGAGGGATAAGTGTGATTTAAACCAATGGTCTCCAAACTGGTCCTTTTCTTGCCTTCATCTGTGCTTTGGGGCACTATGCCTCCTACTTATACAAAGGCACTATTCCTCCCTCTGACATAAACAGTGGGGAACAATTCCTCCTTCTGACACCAACTTACCACAGGTGCTATGTAATATTTTTATTCCCACTGACCTTGATAGCACTGTGGTGAGGCACTGTTTACTCCCATTGATGCCGGGGCATTTTCTACTCCCACTGGCCATATTTCAGCCCTCAAAATCTGAAGGACAGTAAACTGCCCCTTCGTTTAAATAGCTTGGAGACCCATATTTAAACATTTGAAACATTTCCTGTCTTCCTCACAGGGGGTTTTCCTGATGAGAGTGTAGCGGGTGTTTGAATTTATGTGAGGACTCTGGTGGTGTGGGGTTCCTTGGGGCCTACAGGTTGCCTTGGGCCGGAGCTGAACTCACACCACAAACTGTGCCTTTTTGTCCTCCCCTGGAGCTGGTACAGCGGGGCGGGGAACCCGCTGTGACGCAAAGGGAGAGGTCATAAAAGGGGCGGACGCCCTGATTTTGGGGCAGAGAGTTGGAGGACGCGGCCGCACCCAGGCACCTTCAGCTTGGGTGCTGGCGTTCCGGTGTTCCGGGCCTAGGTGCCCTTGGCCTAGCCGGAGCGGAGATGGAGTCCATCTCAGGCACCTTTAGCCTGGGGTGAGGTACTATGGCGGATGCCTGGGGCTCAGTACCTTTGACTGAGTTCCGCGAGGGTGGAGGAATCCGAGGGGACCCTAACTCCTTGGGTGCCCATGTCTGAGTTCGTAAGGACAGGTGCGCAGTAACTTCTCCGAAGAGCCCGGCACGGCATCGCTTGTGACGGAGAGGCCTCCATTTCTCCGTTGGATGGATTTCTTCCTCTGACAGGGGCAAAGTCAGCGAAGGTAATTCACGTTCTATATTACCTAGTCAGTGGCAGTGACTATTCACCACTGGTGACAGCACAGTGGGCAGCAGCAAGAAGGGAAAGGATTGTGCCTCGATCTGTCCCCATTTTCCAAAGGAGAAAGATTGTTTTATTGCTTGGCAAGAAGAATAAAACTGAGTTGTACCTATTCACTGTGTGGAACTTGGGTTACTAAGCAAAGGAGTCAGGGACGAAGGACTGGACTTGACTCTAGGACACCTACACAAAAGCCCAATCTTCTGGCCTTCACCTCTTAGTTACGGAGGACATGGGCCATGGTGTGTTTTATCTCTCTCTCCCAGGTACCCCTAGACAACAGCCATATAACCGATAAAGAAAGGGAGAGGGGTGAGGCCGCTACACGTGGGGGCATCGTATTCGGGATATGTGTATGGTGTCTGAAATTGAACTTTGCTGCCCGGAGGAGTTCCGAGTAGGTCGGTCATATTGGCCAACGCGCCACGAGGCAACCCATAACTGTGTAGTTTGTGGCTGGGGCAAGGGAAAAGCCCGCAAACAAGTGAGAAGCCCGCGAACAAGTGAAGAAGGTGGGAGGAGTCTGGCCACGTGGACGTACGCACGTGGAAATTCCGGCGCAGGTGGGTCAGTGCGCAATGGAGCAGCAAAGAGAGAGGATGGCTTCAAGTGCTCCGTGGATTTCCGTTCCTTCCTTTGCGGATATGTCTTCTCTGGCTGCTCTGATTATGGATACGGGGATAAGACTAAGGCCCCGGGGGCGATTGTCTCTCTTTATCTGCAGAGACATGGAAGCCCTCGGTATGATCTGTCCCGGCTGTTCGGGACTGGTGGTCCAGCTGAAGCCGTTCGGGCGCTGTGAGGTCTGCAAAGAATTTCTCTTCGAGGTGGAACCATCCACAGAAAAGCCTCGGGCTTTCCACCTCAACTACCTCACATGGACTGCCACTCCGGAGTGAGAGATCGATGCTGGTGCGTTCCCCGTGCGCACTGATCCGGGCGAAGTGACTGCTCAAGCGGAAGTGAAAGGAGAGAAATCTGAGGATGCTGTCTCGGTCACCAGCAGCTCCCTGCTCCGGCCGCCGAAAAGAAAAGTCGGCCTAGTGATGGCCTCGTGTGGTCGTGGAAGAGCTTCGCCCCACTGCTTGCCTGGCCTGGATGGCTCCGGTAGGAAAAGTCCTGGACATCCCTGTTCTTTTAAAGGCCCAGGTGAGCCAGGGGTTGGGACTGTCTGCGTGGTTAAAAGTGGCGGCAGCCCACAGTCGGTAGAGGCCGTCAAGGGGGATAGTTCCGTGACTGGGAATTATCTGCCCGCTGAGTGCTACGACACCTCTGACCTGGACTCATTGTCTGACAATGGCGATGATGGGGAGATAGACGAAATCTTCCAACAAAAGGGATGGGACAAGATGAAGCTACCCTCGGCCCGTGTCACAAGGGACCTGCCCATGTCTACTGGAGATAGTACACCTCGGGTAGAGGCCTCGGCGCCAAGGGAAGAAGCTGGTTCTCTGTCTGAAGTTCCCCTTTTGGATTCAACATCCATTTCACCTGCTCCTGTTGCGGGAGTGCAACGTCAATCACTGCAGGCTCCTACGCCCAGGTCTATCAAGGTGGTGAACGCACCTCGCCACCCAGAAGCGATTGTTCCACCTGGAGAAGGAGACCGAGCTACTATGCCACCTTTGTCAAGGCTGCAGCGTCTCTTTGGTCAGAAGGTTGCTCAGAAATATGGGTGGGAATACCCGTATCTGCCTCGGGAACTGCTCTATGAGGTGGAGGTCTTTCGGCAAAGATGGTATGATACCTTTGTATGGGACAAACTGAAAGTACAGCAAGCACGGCGGTACCTTTCCTGTTCACCAACGGTCACCAAGAAGTTTCAGGACTGTAAAGCTTAATGGATGCTGGGAAGACACATTCATGCGGACAAATTGGTGATCTGCCGCAAGGAAGGAAAGAGTGTTGAGTACCATGTGGAGGCTTTTGATGATCGCCTGAAGCCTATATCATTGCCTCATCCAAGGTTTTACCTGTAAGAAAAAAACAAAGAAGAGAGGGGAAAAAGACTCCCGTGTGCTTTTATTTTCTATTCCTGGCTGAACTTTCCGGAGTGCCTTTCCTCGAACACAGGGACTGTGCCCTAGTTTTTTTTTTGTATTTGGGCAGTTCTAGTCGTTGGAGATATGGGAGCTGTTTTTGTTTGTTCTTCCTCCTTCTCCTGGCACTCAAAAGAAATCAGTGACTTTGGGTTTTAGATAGTGTAGGGTCACAGAGAAAATGATCAAGAGGAAAGTTCATCTGGAAGTGATGAGTGTCTTGACCGCGGCACTGTCACCAGGTGGCATTGTTTGTTTTTGTTTTTTTTTACATTATGCAGCACTTATTGGAGTGAATGGGTTTCTTCTAGGATAGACTCATTCATTCCAAGTATACACACATGTTGGTAGGATGTATGTTTCTTTTCTTTCCCTCTGCAGGAGACTCGTCTGTCAAGACTACTGAGAATGGGTGGTCCTTAGATAGCCAGAGGGAGGGAAGAATGTAAATGTGTGAGATATTTAAAGTGTTTTATTGGAAAGTTTTATAGTTATATTGTTTTAAGTTTTCCCTTTCCCATTCGGGTCTTGGCACAATTCAGGGTCAAATTGTGTAGTTTGGTTTCTGGGCTGAACTTATGTCACCACCCTTGTGGGATATGAGTTTGTACCAGACACTGGGGACCAGTGTCAAATCACCAGGGGGAGAGTGTAGCGGGTGTTTGAATTTATGTGAGGACTCTGGTGGTGTGGGGTTCCTTGGGGCCTACAGGTGGCGTTGTTGCCTTGGGCCGGAGCTGAACTCACACCACAAACTGTGCCTTTTTTGTCCTCCCCTGGAGCTGGTACAGCGGGGCGGGGAACTCGCTGTGACGCAAAGGGAGAGGTCATAAAAGGGGCGGACGCCCTGATTTTGGGGCAGAGTTGGAGGACGCGGCCGCACCCAGGCACCTTCAGCTTGGGTGCTGGCGTTCCGGTGTTCCGGGCCTAGGCGCCCTTGGCCTAGCCGGAGCGGAGATGGAGTCCATCTCAGGCACCTTTAGCCTGGGGTGAGGTACTATGACGGATGCCTGGGGCTCAGTACCTTCGACTGAGTTCCACGAGGGTAGAGGAATCCGAGGGGACCCTAACTCCTTGGGTGCCCGTGTCTGAGTTCGTGAGGACTGGTGCACAGTAACTTCTCCGAAGAGCCCGGCGTGGCATCGCTGGTGACGGAGAGGGCTCCATTTCTCCGTTGGACGGATTTCTTCCTCTGACAGGGGCAAAGTCAGCGAAGGTAATTCACGTTCTATATTACCTAGTCAGTGGCAGTGACTATTCACCACTGGTGACAGCACAGTGGGCAGCAGCAAGAAGGGAAAGGATTGTGCCTCGATCTGTCCCCATTTTCCAAAGGAGAAAGATTGTTTTATTGCTTGGCAAGAAGAATAAAACTGAGTTGTACCTATTCACTGTGTGGAACTTGGGTTACTAAAGCAAAGGAGTCAGGGACGAAGGACTGGACCTGACTCTAGGACACCTACACAAGAGCCCAATCTTCTGGCCTTCACCTCTTAGTTACAGAGGACATGGGCCGTGGTGTGTTTTATCTCTCTCTCCCAGGTACCCCTAGACAACAGCCATATAACCGATAAAGAAAGGGAGAGGGGTGAGGCCGCTATATATGTAAATGACAGGAGGGGTGCACTGCAGAGGGCTGAGCTGATGCATGCTGTGTGAAGATTTTCTTTTTTAATTCTGGAAACTACACGGCTGAGGTTCTTTCTTGTTCATACATCACGGGACACAGAGCAGCATAGTCATTACTATGTGGGTTATATAGAATTACCTTCAGGTGCTGGCACTGGCAACTTCCAAAACAGGAAGTACCCTCCCCTATATAAGCCCCTCCCATCCGGGAGTACCTCAGTTTTTTGCCAGTGTCTAAGGTGTTGGCCAAGGTTAACATGTATTCATCTGGGCTTGTGTACAGGTTCTCTGGGCCTTAGCAAGCTATTCCGGATCCGACCAAAAAAGCTTCATAGCTAAACGGTCGGTACCCGGGCCTTGCAGAGAAGAGCAGGGTTTTGCCTGTAATGCCTCTCTTAGGAGGGCTGGACCCTGGGATCCAGAGCTCTGGTCATACCCAAAACCAAGAGGCTATCTGTGCAGGGTGCTATACAGGTCCAGGGGAGTGGAATCCTTGGGAACCCAGTCCCTGAAGGTCTAGTACAATGCCTGCCGTGAGAGGTGAAGTTTGGGCTTCTGTGGACCAAACAAAGTCCTGCGGCAGGGAAAAGGTAAGTGGGGGCCCCTCAGGAACTTGGTTCTATTGAGGGGACCCCCAAGCCTAATATGTCTTTCTGCCTGTTACCTAAAGGGTATTCCCGCTAATAGCTGTATATGCCTAAGAAATCCTAGAAATGTTTTTTCATAAGGGAAGTTTTAAAAAAACTGTAAACCTGGAAATGTTTTTCATAAAGGAGGTTTTAAAAAAAAAAAAAAAAAAGACAAAAGTGCGGTACCTGTGTTTGTCCACTAGAGGCCGCTGTGGAACGTCTTTTTTCTTGGGACTATTCCTTCCATGGTGAAAGTCCAGGCAGATGAGTGAGCTCTCTATCAGGGAAGCTGCATTCCTCTGTCATGCTGCCAAGTAGTTTCCTTCCATCCCCGAGTCCTGGTAAAACAGGGACCCTGGCTCCTCTCCCTACATGGCGCCAAGAGCGCACACGTGCACACGCGCGCGCGCACACATGCTTTCTTTTTATAAGGTTTAGCTTCAAAAAAGGGGGCGGAGCCTGGCGGATGACGTGCTCTGTGCGCCCAGCGCTTCTGCGCATGCGCGGGCGTCCCAGCAAGATAAAAGGACTCAGTCCACGCTGCTTGCTATGGACACAGAGCATGAAAAGGAGCTGGTAGCATGGTATAGGGGCTTACAGCGGGCGGTTGATACAGGCATCCCCAGAAAGACGCATTAGTAGACACCCACTGATGTACATAGCAGCAAATTGCATTAGACTATTTCAGTAAGGGGTGTATTGCGGCTGGAATACCTCAGCTTTGAACTAAGGAATATGCCGCCTAAAAAACTCCGAGATATACCTCTCAGGAAGTGTAGGGGGTCTCCATCGGGCTCTGAGGATCTGGAGCAGTCATCTGCACCCTCCTCCCCTGAGAAATCAGAGGTTAATACCCATAAGGAACCCCCGGGAGTGCCAGGTACTGCGGCTGTCCTCAGTCCACCTGCTCCTGCATATATAACAGAGGAGGTTTTTTCCTCAACTCTGGAGGGATTGGAGCAGAGATTGGCTGCATTGATCGCTTCTTCTCTACAGGAAAGAAAGCGCGCCAGATCTCCATCACCTCCATTAGAGTGCCTGTTGGCAGAGCAACAGTCCCAGGAAGGGACCGACCTACCTGAAGGGGATCAGGAGGAGGTTAGCTCTGTTTTTGAGGAATCAACAGTAGATGAACCATTTTCAGCATCACAGACTGAAAGATTGTGGGTCCAGACCCTAACTGACATGGTTCGATCTGCATTTAAAATGCCTCTTGTTGAACCATCAACTACTGCTGTCTCCTCATTGGGGTCGCTAAAAGCTCCCCAGGTTAATTGCTCCTTTCCAATACATCCATTATTGGAAGGACTTATATACCAGGACTGGGAACATCCTGATAAACTATTTGTTCCGCCTAAAAGGTTTCCGGTGATCTATCCCATGGAGGAAAAGTTCACCCAGAGATGGAATGTTCCTACGGTGGATGCAGCCATCTCTTCTGTGAACAAATCACTGACATGTCCAGTAGATAATGTTCAAATGTTCAAAGATCCAGTGGATAAAAAATTGGAATCTTTATTAAAATCTGCTTTTTCCACAGCAGGGGCTGTTACACAGCCAGCAGTGGCAGCTATTGGGGTCTGCCAAGCTTTAAAGGATCAAATGAAAATGGTCCTGAGGGATTTGCCAGACCAACAGGCCCAGGCTCTGGCTGATCTGCCTAGAGCATTATGCTTTGCGGTTGACGCCATCAAGGATTCTATCCATCAGGCCTCCCGCCTCACGCTGTCTTTGGTACATATGCGTAGGCTTCTGTGGCTCAAAAACTGGTCTGCTGAAGCTCCCTGTAAGAAGCTCTTAGTTAGCTTCCCATTTCATGGGGAACGCCTTTTTGGCGAAGACCTGGATAAGTATATCCAGAAGATTTCCAGTGGTAAAAGTACTCTCTTACCGAGTAAGAAGAGGTCTAGGGGTCCATCTTTTAAGAGGACTACCTCTCCTATCCCTGCGACGTCTGCTACTAAGCAGTTCCGACGGCCTCTTCGGTCAAACTCAGGAGGTAAAAATCAGGGACAGCCACAGGGTAATAAAAAGCCCTGGATCCGAAGAGGTACTAAACCAGCCTCCAAGTCAAGCCTATGAAGGGCTGCCCCCACTCAAACGGGTGGAGGGAAGACTTCAGTTGTTCGCAGAGACCTGGCGGGAGACGATCAAAGACAGATGGGTGCTCTCCGCAGTAACTCTGGGATACAAGTTGGAGTTAAAAGAGTCTCCTCCGTCCCATTTTATGTGGTCAGGCATGCCAAGAGACCCTCTGAAAAGACGGTCTCTCCTATTGGCGTTAGAACAACTATTGCTCCAAGGAGTAATTATGGAGGTTCCTATGGAAGAGTGGGGGTTGGGTTTCTACTCAAACCTTTTCACAGTCCCGAAGCCAAACGGGGACATAAGACCCATATTGGACCTAAAGAGTCTAAACAAATTTCTAAACGTCCGGTCTTTCCGGATGGAGACGATCCGATCGGTCACCGCTGCCCTACAAGGGGAGGAATGGTTAGCCTCGATCGACATCAAAGATGCTTACTTGCATGTTCCCATCTTTCCAGGTCATCAAAAATTCCTACGCTTTGCAGTAGAAGGGCGCCATTTTCAGTTCAGAGCCTTACCATTCGGTCTGGCCACAGCACCACGAGTGTTCACAAAAATTCTGGCCCCACTGTTGGCCGATCTAAGAACACGGGGTGTAACGATAATGGCATACCTAGACGACCTGTTGTTGATGGACCACTCAGTTGCCAAGCTAGAAGTGGTAATTATCGATACAATCAAGTATCTAGAATCTCACGGTTGGGTCATCAACCTGGACAAGTCAGCCCTACAGCCAGTGAAAAACCTGGTATATCTAGGGCTACGGCTGGATTCAGACCAGAGGAAGATTTTCTTACCTCTAGACAAGGTATCCTCTTTGAGGGGCTTGGTCCGTCTGCTTTGTGCAAAAAGACAGCCGTCCATACGCCTGTGCATGAGGCTGCTAGGAAAGATGGTAGCATCATTCGAAGCTGTGCCATACGCCCAATTCCACTCAAGGAATTTACAAAGGGCCATATTGTCAGCCTGGAACGGAAAAGTTCAGGCTCTAGACTTCCCGATGGCTTTGTCCCCTTCCGTTCGGAAGAGTCTCTGCTGGTGGTTGATCCCCCAGAATCTCCAGAAGGGAAAACCCTTCAGCCCGATATCTTGGAAGGTGGTCACTACAGATGCCAGCCTTATAGGCTGGGGGGCAGTACTGGAGCAATGGTCTCTCCAGGGCAGATGGTCAAATGTAGTAAAAACCCTGCCCATCAATCTCTTAGAGATACGAGCAGCCCGGTGCACCCTAGTAGCCTGGACATCCAGACTCCAAGGGTCCCCTGTCAGAATTCAATCAGACAATGCCACAGCAGTGGCATATATCAATCATCAGGGAGGCACCAGGAGTCGTGCAGCCCAGAGGGAAGTAAGTCACATCCTGGAATGGGCAGAAAAGCATGTCCCATGTATATCAGCTGTCTTCATTCCAGGGGTGGAGAATTGGAAGGCGGACTTTCTGAGTCGCCAACAGTTATGCCCAGGGGAATGGTCCCTTCATCCCGAGGTCTTCCGAGCAATATGTCAGCGGTGGGGAACACCGGATGTAGATCTGCTAGCATCCAGATTCAACGCAAAGGTGGACAGGTTTGTCTCCCGGACAAGGGATCCCCTCGCTTGCGGCTCGGATGCTCTGGTGTTCCCTTGGGATCAGTTCAGACTGATATATGCATTCCCTCCGCTACAATTGTTGCCTCGACTCCTTCGCAGAGTCAGGTTGGAGAAGAAGCCGGTGATCCTGGTGGCTCCAGCGTGGCCCCGAAGGGCCTGGTACGCGGAGATCATCAAAATGTCTGTGGGGAGTCCTTGGACCCTTCCACGTCGTCCGGACCTGCTTTCACAAGGACCGATATACCACCCTTCCTTACTAACTCTAAGTTTAACGGCCTGGCTATTGAGTCCCACATCCTAAAGAAGAGAGGTCTCTCTAACTCTGTGGTATCAACTATAATCAATGCCAGGAAGCCTGTATCCAGGCAGATCTACTATAGAGTTTGGAAGGCGTACATCACTTGGTGCGAGGCCAGAAAATGGCATCCACGTAAGTACGTTATAGGCAGAATTCTGGACTTCCTGCAGTGGGCTGTAGACAGGAAGTTTGCCTTAAGTACTATCAAGGGCCAGGTTTCGGCCTTGTCAATACTATTTCAAAGGCCCCTGGCTATGCATTCACTTGTCAAATCCTTTATGCAAGGTGTGACTCGTATTATTCCACCGATTAAGGCTCCCATATGCCCATGGGATCTAAATTTGGTTCTGTCGGTTCTGCAGAAGCAGCCATTTGAACCTTTGCGGCACATTTCCTTGGTTCTACTCACCAGGAAATTGATATTTTTAGTAGCCATATGCTCGGCTAGAAGAGTGTCGGAATTAGCCGCCATGTCCTGTAAAGAGCCATATCTGGTTATCCATAAGGACAGAGTAGTATTACGTCCTCACCCAGCCTTTCTTCCTAAGGTGGTATCGAGGTTTCACTTGAACCAGGATGTGGTTCTTCCTTCTTTTTTCCCCAAACCAAGCTCGGTAGAGGAAAAGTTATTGCATTCTTTGGATGTAGTAAGAGCAGTTAAAGCTTATCTAAAAGCCACTGCTCAGATTCGTAGAACGGATTCTCTGTTTGTTCTCCCAGAAAGGGTCAGGCAGCATCAAAATCTACTTTAGCCAAGTGGATTCGACAGGTCATAATACAAGCCTATGGCTTGAAAAGTAGACCGCCTCCGTTCAAAGTTAGGGCGCACTCCACGAGAGCAGTTGGAACTTCATGGGCAGCGCATCACCAGGCCTCCCTGGCGCAAATTTGTAAGGCCGCAACATGGTCTTCAGTACACACGTTTACTAGATTCTACCAGGTAGACGTTAGAAGTCAGGAGGATGTCGCCTTTGGGCGCAGTGTGTTGCAGGCCGCAAAAGATCCTCATGCCTGATGGCGCCCAGCTTATGTATGGTGTATCCCCCCCTCATGTGGCATTGCTTTGGGACGTCCCACATAGTAATGACTATGCTGCTCTGTGTCCCGTGATGTATGAACAAGAAAGTAGGATTTTTAAAACAGCTTACCTGTAAAATCCTTTTCTTGGAGTACATCACGGGACACAGAGCTCCCACCCCTCTTTTGGGGACACGTATTGCTTTGCTACAAAACTGAGGTACTCCCGGATGGGAGGGGCTTATATAGGGGAGGGTACTTCCTGTTTTGGAAGTTGCCAGTGCCAGCACCTGAAGGTAATTCTATATAACCCACATAGTAATGACTATGCTGCTCTGTGTCCCGTGATGTACTCCAAGAAAAGGATTTTACAGGTAAGCTGTTTTAAAAATCCAACTTTTATCATTAGCTGAGTGTTTGTGAATAAATATGGATTTTTGTGCCTGGAATCTCATCATTGTTTCATGATCTTTGACATAGGCATTTAGTATATCTATGGAAGCAATTTTACACTATATACTGTAGAATACAAACATTGTATGATATATATTGCCAGTTTTTGTAATTTTATTTGCCTAAATATATGCACTCAGAGTCTATGAAAAATCATCTAGTTCATTAACTACATCTGAGATCTACTTGCAAATATTCAGGTGAACAAAAAAAAAGATTGCTAATTATTGATTCTCTTGATTGACCTACAATGGACCCCAGTAACTCATATTTGTACCGCGTGTTTCTACTTTGTATTTCACTTAACCACTTAACGACCGCCCACTGTAATTATACGTCGGCAGAATGGCACGGACAAGCACAATCACGTGCCAGTACGTGACTGCCTTCGTATAGTTGGGGGGTCCGATCGGACCCCCCTTCTATACAGTGAGCGGTGGGTATTTGTTCGGGAGCGATCCGGGATGAGGGGACGGTCGTTAGATTCCGGCCACCCTCTCGCGATCGCTCTCGGCGAATGAAAACCTTCCTCTGCCTGTGTAATGTAAACACAGGCAGAGGAAGTGATGTCATCTCTCCTCGTGTCGGTCTTTTCGATCCGGCACGAGGAGAGAAGACATCTCACAGTAAGTGCACCAACAGCCCACTGACACCAGTACACATAGGCACACTTTTCACCCCCCAGTCACCCCCAGATCACCCCCCAGATCACCCCCAGTACCCCCAGTCACAGTGCACCATTTGCAGTGGTCATTTTTTTTACTGATCACTGCAATCAGTGTCATTTGTGACAGTAAAAAGTTGCAGGGCAGTTAGGTTTAGGCCCGTTTAGGTCCAGGGTAGCCCCCTAACCCCCCCTAATAAAGGTTTAACCCCTTGATTGCCCCCCAGGTAACCCTTTCACTCCCTAACGCCAGCGTCACTAAGCGATCGTATTTCCGATCACTGTATTTAGTGCCGTGGTGCCCTAGATAGCCAGATATTTATTTTTAGTTTCACCGCAGGTTTTTATAGCGTCAGGTACCCCCATATATTATTTTAACCCCCTGATTGCCCCTAGAGTTAACCCTTTCACCAGTGATCACCGTATAAGTTTTACTGGTGACACTGGTTAGCCAGTTAGTTATTTAGTTATTTAGGTTACCCGTCAGGTTTTTATATAGCGTCAGGTACCCCCATATATAACCTAATAAAGGTTTTAACCCCCTGATTGCCCCTTTTTAACCCTTTCACCAGTGATCACCATATAAGTTTTACGGGTGACGCTGGTTGGTTAGTTTGATTTTTATAGCATCAGGGCACCTGCCGTATATAACCCAATAAAGTTTTAACCCCCTGATCACCCGGCGGCTGATATCAATTAGGTTTTAGCGCCAGAGAGGGTCTGCGTCACCCCTTGCAGCGTTAGGTTAGTGCCAGTAACGCTAACACCCACGCGCAAAGCATACACCTCCCTTAGTGGTATAGTATCTGAACAGATCAATATATGATCTGATCAGATCTATACTAGCGTCCCCAGCGGTTTAGGGTTCCCAAAGACGCAGTGTTAGCGCAATCAGCCCAGATACCTGCTAGCACCTGCGTTTAGCCCCTCCGCCCAGCCCAGCCCAGGCCAGCCCAGCCCACCCAAGTGCAGTATCGATCGATCACTGTCACTTACCAAACACAACACACATAACTGCAGCGTTCGCAGAGACAGTCCTGATCCCTGCGATCGCTAACAGTTTTTTTTTGAAGCATTTGATACATTTGCTGACAGTCAGGTGCTTTTTTTACCTGTGAATCTTACTAGTGTACCCCTAAATTTAGAGCCCAAAATGGCAAGACGAAGGTACACTAGTAAAGAGGCCTACGAGATTCTGAGCATGACAGATAGTGAAGAGGAGGTCACGCATCTGTCAGATTCAGGCTCAGAATATCTTCCCGTAGAAGACAGTGAAGTCAGCGGCTCCACGCCAGATAGCTCTGACGACGAAGGTGAGGTCCCTGCTAAGGTCAGGCGTACCCGATCCCGATCTTCTGAGGTTGTTGAGGAGCAAGAACCGCAGGTCTCTCTTATCATGGAGCAGAGTAGTACTAGCGCCGCTATTCCTTCTGGTGAATTGGCAAGCACCAGCGGCCTAGTACAGCCTGGGCGTACATCCAGCACTGCAGTATCACGTGGTGACGTGGCGAGTCCCATAAGTGCAGTTTAAGCTGGCGAGGTGGCAAGCACAAGTAGTGTCCCGCTGCCACCAAGAAGACAAAGGCAGGCCCGTCGTGCCCATAGTGCCCTTCCTGCAGAATTCGCCTAACCTGATTCGGTCCCCACCACTTCTGCAGAACCCGTACTTCCCCTATTCACTGCCCAACCCGGTATTCAGGTGGAAACAGCTGATTTTATGCCAATTGATTTTTATTTGCTGTTTTTCACGGAAGATCTCTATAGATCTATTGTGGAGTAATATATATGCTGGTCAATTCATCGCCGCTAATCCCCAGTTGCCTTCCATTGCCAAAGATTGGAAACCAATTACGGTTTCCGAATTTAAGACCTTTCTGGGCCTTTCCCTCAACATGGGCACACATAAATTCCCGCCATTGCGTGCTTATTGGTCCACGCACCCAATTGACCACATGCCCGTGTTCTCTGCCTCCATGCCCAGGAAACGATACGAGCAGATTTTGCGGTTCATGCACTTCAATGACAATGAACTTTGTCGTCCACGTGGAGACCCTGAATACGACCGGCTCTACAAAATTCGGCCCCTCATAAACCACTTCAACGAACATTTTGCAGCCTTGTTTATTCCCGATCAAGTTGTCTGAATTGATGAGTCCCTGATTACATTTTCTGGCCGCTTGTCTTTCAAGCAGTACCTTCCCAGCAAGCGTGCCAGATACGGGGTCAAGCTCTATAAGTTCTGTGACAGGGCAACAGGCTATGTATGGAGCTTTACGGTTTATGAGGGAAAAGACAGTCAGATTGAGCCGGTCAACTGCCCGGATTACATAGGGAGCGCTGGCAAGATAGTGTGGAACTTGGTGTCACCCTTATTCGGAAAGGGGTACCACTTGTATGTGGACAATTATTACACGAGCATGCCACTGTTTAGTCACTTGTTTGGTCATCAGATTGGAGCATGTGGCACCATGCGACCTAATCGCCGGGGCTTTCCCCAGCGGCTTGTAGATGCCCGTCTTAGGCTGGGGGAGAGAGCCTGCGTGAAGTGTAATAACTTGCTCGCTATGAAGTGGAGGGACAATAAGAATGTTTTCCTTCTTACCTCCCTTCATGCAGACACGACAGTCCAAATTCGTACGGCGACTGGTGTTGTGGAGAAACCCCTCTGTGTCCACGAATATAACAAAAATATGGGAGGGGTGGACCTCAACGACCAGTTGTTGGCGCCGTATCTAATTGACCATAAGGCGAGACGCTGGTACAAAAAAGTGTCTCTATCCTTATTCCAATTGGCTTTGCTGAACGCTCATGTGCTATACAGAACTTCAGGTGGGACGTTATCTCTTCTAAAATTCCAGAATTAGATAGTCACAGAACTCCTGTATCCAGGCGGTTCTGCACCTCACCATCCCCTACCAAATGCAGTAAGCCGGCTGCATGAGAGGCATTATCCGTATGCCCTCCAGAGTACCCCTACCCAACGAACCCCCCAAAAAAGATGTCGTGTCTGTAGCAAGCGCGGATTTAGGCGTGACACCCGTTGTTTTTGTCCACTCTGTCCTGACAAACCTGGTCTTTGCCTTGGTGAATGTTTTGAACGCTATCACTCAAAAGTGAAGTTTTAGCGTAGGGTACAGCATTTCACAGACAGACTAGGACACACTTACACAGGGTCTCCCAAGATTCCATCGCATTTTGAGAGACCCGAACCATTACAGTTGTTAAAGTTACAAAAAAAAGTGTAAAAAAGAAAAAAAAAAGGAAAAAAAAAACACAAAAAAAATATAAAATAAAAAAAACAAAAATTGTTGTCGTTTTATTGTTCTCTCTCTCTCTCTCTATTTTCTCTCTATTGTTCTGCTCTTTTTTACTGTATTCCATTCTGCAATGTTTTATCATGCGTGCTTTTCAGGTATGTAATTTTTTGTTTTCAGGTGCGCCATTCAACTGCAGCGCGGAATTATTTATCTTGACAGCAACAGCGTTTGCTCCCACGATACATAAAGCCGTGACTCCAGTGCTGTAGGAGGTGATTTCACCACCACAGTTAAAAAAAAAAGAGCATATATGCCAAAACATGGGGGCAGCAGGGGCGGAGGAGCGATTTTGCTCCTAATGCCGCGTACATACGGTCGAAATTCCGACGGAGGCTTGCCCGTGGAAAAGTCTGACCGTGTGTACGCAGCATAACTTTTTTGCGGGAGGATGCCGCCCTGCTTCGGCATATATATATTTTAGGCACAGGTTGCGTTAAAAATTTTTTTTATTTTTTACTAGGTTTTGTTTTGGTATTTGCTTTTCAGGTATGGTATGGTAAGGTCTTACTGTTGTACTGTAATGTTACTTTGTTTTAATGTTAACCATCATTTGCTTAGCAGGTACGCCATTCAGTTGCAGCACGGATCTATTTATCTTGACAGCAACAGCGTTTGCTCCCACGATACATAAAGCCGTGACTCCAACGCTGTAGGAGGTGATTTCACCACCACAGTTAAAAAAAAAGAGCATATATGCTGAAGCATGGGGGCAGCAGGGGCGGAGGTGCGATTTTGCTCCTAATGCCGCGTACATACGGTCGAAATTCCGACAGAGGCTTGCCCGTGGAAAAGTCTGACCATGTGTACGCGGCATAACCTTTTATGCCGCGTACATACGGTCGAAATTCCGATGGAGGCTTGCCCGTGGAAAAGTCCGACCGTGTGTACGCGGCATAACTTTTTTGCGGGAGGATGCCCCCATGCTTCGGCATATATAAATGGTGCATGTATGCCCATCATTAGAAGTGGGTGGATGAAGGGAGGTATTCTAATGGTGGCCATACCCACCTATCAATCTCTTTTTTTCGTTCAGCCAACAGGCTGCATGAAAAAAAAGATTACAATACATGTCCAACAAGGACCAGCAACGTACTGGTATGTTGCTGGACTTTGAATGTTTATACCAGAATTATGCCTGCAGGTTTAGGTATCATCTTGGTATCATTCTTTTCAGCTAGTGGCTGGCTTTCATGTAAAAGCAATTCTAGCAGATAATTAGCCTCTAGACTGCTTTTACAAGCAGTGGGAGGGAACGTCCCCCCCCCCGGATATAAACAGCCCCATTGGGAAATTGGGAAAGAATTTTATCACACCGATCTTGGTGTGGTCAGATGCTTTGAGGACAGAGGAAAGATCTAGGGTCTAACCCCCCAATTTTTTCAAAAAAAGAGTACCTGTCACTACCTATTGCTATCATAGGGGATATTTACATTCCCTGAGATAACAATAAAAATGGAAAAATAAATAAATATGGAAGGAACAGTTTAAAAATAAAATAAAAAAGCAAAATAAATAATAATTAAAAAAAAAAGCACCGCTGTCCCCCCTGCTCTTGCGCAAAGGCGAACGCAAGCGTCGGTCTAGCGTCATATGTAAACAGCAATTGCATCATGCATGTGAGGTATCACCGCAAAGGTCAGATCGAGGGCAGTAATTTTAGCAGTAGACCTCCTCTGTAAATCTAACGTGGTAACCTGTAAAGGCTTTTAAATGCTTTTAAAAATGAATGTAGTTTGTCGCCGCTGCACGTTTGAGCGCAATTTTAAAGCATGTCGTGTTTGGTATCCATGTACTCAGCCTAAGATCATCTTTTGAAAAATCGCTGCGCAAATACTGTGTGGAAAAAAAAATGCAACACCCACTATTTTAATCTGTAGGGCCTTTGCTTTAAAAAAATATATAATGTTTGGGGGTTCAACATAATTTTCTTGCAAAAAAAAAATGTTTTCATGTAAACAAAAAGTGTCAGAAAGGGCTTTGTCTTCAAGTGGTTAGAAGAGTGGATGATGTGTGACATAAGCTTCCTAATGTTGTGCATAAAATGCCAGGACAGTTCAACCCCCCCCCCCCCCAAATGACCCCATTTTGGAAAGTAGACACCTCAAGCTATTTGCTGAAAGGCATGTTGAGCCCATTGAATATTTTTTTTTTGTCCCAAGTGATTAAATAATGACAAAAAGAAAAAAAAATGTACAAAAAGTTGTCACTAAATGATATATTGCTCAAACATGCCATGGTTATATCTGGAATTGCACCCCAAAATACATTCTATTTCTACTCCTGAGTATGGGGATACCACATGTGTGAGACATTTTGGGAGCCTAGCCGCGTACAGGACCCCAAAACCAAGCACCGCCTTCAGGATTTCTATGGGTGTAAATTTTTGATTTCACTCCTCACTGCCTATCACAGTTTCGGAGGCCATGGAATACCCAGGTGGCACAAAACCCCCCCAAATGACCCCATTTTGGAAAGTAGACACCCCAAGCTATTTGCTGAGAGGTAAGTTGAGTATTTTGCAGATCTCGCTTTTTGTCACAAAGTTTTGAAAATTGAAAAAAAAAAAAAAATGTCTTTCTTCATTTTCAAAAACAAATGAGAGCTGTAAAATACTCACCATGTCTCTCAGCAAATAGCTATGCCCTTTAGAAAAAAATATATTCAATGGGCTCAACATGCCTCTCAGTAAATAGCTTGGGGTGTCTACTTTCCAAAATGGGGGCATTTGGGGGGGTTTTGTGCTATTTTGGCATTTTATGGCCTTCAAAACTGTGATAGGTAGTGATAGGTAGTGAGGAGTGAAATCAAAAATTTACGCCCTTAGAAATCCTGAAGGCGGTGCTTGGTTTTTGGGGCCCCGTACGCAGCTAGGCTCCCAAAAAGTCCCACACATGTGGTATCCCCGTACTCAGGAGAAGCAGCAGAATGTGTTTTGGGGTGCAATTCCACATATAACCATAGCATGTGTGAGCAATATATCATTTAGTGACAACTTTTTGTACATTTTTTTTTCTTTTTGTCATTATTCAATCATTTGGGACAAAATAAAAATATTCAATGGGCTCAACATGCCTCTCAGCAAATAGCTTGGGGTGTCTACTTTCCAAAATGGGGTCATTTGGCGGGGGTTTGTGCCATCTTGGCATTTTATGGCCTTCAAAACTGTGATAGGTAGTGAGGAGTGAAATCAAAATGTTATGCCCTTAGAAATCTTGAAGGCGGTGCTTAGTTTTTGGGGTCCCTTACGTGACTAGGCTCCCAAAAAGTCCCACACATGTGGTATCCCCATACTCAGGAGAAGCAGCAGAATGTATTTTGGGGTGTAATTTCACATATGCCCATGGCATGTGTGAGCAATATATCATTTAGTGACAACTTTGTGCAAAAAAAAAAAAGTTTGTCATATTCCCGCAACTTGTGGAAAAATATAAAATATTCCATGGACTGAACATGCCTCTCAGTAAATAGCTTGGGGTGTCTACTTTCCAAAATGGGGTCATTTGGGGGGGGTTTTGTGCTATTTTGGCATTTTATGGCCTTCGAAACTGTGATAGGTAGTGAGGAGTGAAATCAAAAATTTGCGCCCTTAGAAATCCTGAAGGCGGTGTTGGTTTCCGGGGTCCCGTACGTGGCTAGGCTCCTAAAAAGTCCCACACATGTGGTATCCCCGTACTCAGGAGAAGCAGCAGAATGTATTTTGGGGTGCAATTCCACATATAACCATGGCATGTGTGAGCAATATATCATTTAGTGACAACTTTTTGTAATTTTTTATATTTTTTTGTCATTATTCAATCACTTGGGACAAAAAAAATAATATTCAATGGGCTCAACATGCCTCTCAGCAATTTCCTTGGGGTGTCTACTTTCCAAAATGGGGTCATTTGGGGGGGGTTTGTACTGCCCTGCCATTTTAGCACCTCAAGAAATGAGATAGGCAGTCATAAATTTAAAGCTGTGTAAATTCCAGAAAATGTACACTAGATTGTAAACGCTATAACTTTTGCGCAAACCAATAAATATACGCTTATTGACATTTTTTTTACTAAAGACATGTGGCTGAATACATTTTGGCCTAAATGTATGACTAAAATTGAGTTTATTCGATTTTTCTTATAACAAAAATTAGAAAATATCATTTTTTTTCAAAATTTTCGGTCTTTTTCCATTTATATCGCAAAAAATAAAAATCGCAGAGGCAATCAAATACCATTAAAAGAAAGCTCTATTTGTGGGAAGAAAAGGACGCAAATTTCGTTTGGGTACAACATTGCATGTCCGCACAATTTCCAGTTAAAGCAGCGCAGTGCAAAATTCTGAAAACACCTCTGGTCCTTTAGCTACAAAATGGTCCGGGGCTTAAGTGGTTAAGCAAAAGAGTAAGAATAACTACAGGGTTTCTGGGGATTCTCTTTCCAAATTAAATCCACAGTGAAACCAATCATAATCTACCCCTTAGCCTACAGACACATAATTAGTCAGTTAACTAAGTATTGCATCAGATTGAAATGAGACACTCTCCGGTAGCTAGAAGTATATATAAAAAGGTGTACACATTTAAAAATGAAAAGCAAGATGCACTACTCAGCAGTCATTTTTCATAATTCTAAATACTCAAAATAACCAAAATGAAATTTGTTTCGTCACTATACTTTAGATATCATTATCTCTCATGTTGCTGTCTGTTATATGTAATAGAATGTACAAGTAGTGTATATGTGAACTTAAGAACAAAAATGTGCCCTTTTTTTTTCATGCCAAGTACATTTCTGCAAGTAGATGTTTATGGTGCCACAAACCCAGTGGGCTTTTAATTTCCTGCCACTGAGTTTAAAATGTATTTTACAGCTATCATATGTAAACTACAAAACACTCCCTATATAATAGAGATGAGGAGAAGTAGAAGTCCAAATTAGAACAGCCTAGGGCAAAAACACTGCTGTTCCATAGATCCAGTGCAGTTCATTAGCATTGCCAACCTAGGAAGGAAGCTTGTTATTTGCCAGGATCACCTGGTGGGAATAAAGAGAAAAAAGTCTGAAAAAAGAAAACCAATTCAGCTGCTTCATCTATGGACTGGTATGCTACAATATATTTTACTACTTTAGTATTAGGCTGTATACAGTATACCCCTTTATTTCCAGACCATTTTTCAGTTTTCAATGCTGGGACAGTTTGCCTGACAGTTACCCAGTCATGTTACACTGTAGCTATATAAAATTTTCATGACTTTTTGATACAGATACAGTACAGTTTTCTTTTGGTGGTATAAAATAACAACATTTCTCATTGACTGTTGGATTTTTTTAGGTCCTTCAATGCCAGGACAGTAAAACCACCCCAAAAAGTGTTTTGTTTAGTTTAGAACATAGCACATACAGTGCAGCAGTTAGAGTCAGGAGTCAGGGCTATGTAACTCACATAACAGCTTGCATATTTTAGTGGTCAGGAGGTATTACCCCATTAAAAGTCGGTGGTCAGTAGGGATGAGCTCGGTGTTCGAGTCGAACATACGTTCGACTCGAACATCGGCTGTTTGCGCGTTCGGCGAACAACTAACGATTTGGGCCGTTCGCGCCAAATTCGAGTGATGCGAACGGCCCACAATACACTGCGCCATAGCAGTGTAATCCCGGCGCTGTGATTGGCCAAGCATGCACTGTGACCCTGCATGCTTGGCCAATCACAGCGCCGGCAGCGAGGAGAGCAATGATTGGCCACAGGCAGGATGCCTGTGGCCAATTATAGCTGAGGGGGTTTAGTACACGCCCCACATTATAAAAGGCCGCCAGCGCGGCGGCCTTGTGTAGTGTGTTCCCGAGCAGGGAAAGTGAAGGATAGGCAGGGACAGTGTCCAATCTTGTCAAATCTATTCTTTGCTAAACCTTGTGTGTAGGGACAGAGAAGGATAGGCAGGGAGAGTGTCAGTGTCATATTCTTTGCTAAACCTTGTGTGTAGGGAGAGAGAAGGATAGGCAGGGAGAGTGTCAGTGTCATATACTTTGATAAACCTTGTGTGCAGGGAGAGAGAAGGATAGGCAGGGGACAGTGTCAGTGTCATATTCTTTGCTAAACCTTGTGTGCAGGGAGAGAGAAGGATAGGCAGGGAGAGTGTTAGTGTCATATACTTTGATAAACCTTGTGTGCAGGGAGAGAGAAGGATAGGCAGGGGACAGTGTCAGTGTCATTGTTGCTAAGCCTCCTGCACATTATACACCTGAAGTTAGCCCGTATTGCTGCTTTTTCCTGGTGTGTTACACCGACAGGATTTTGCGGCACTTACAGCGGGCGGAGTGTGCCTCCTGACCATATTACACCTTAACTTAGCCTGTATTGCTGCTTTTCCCTGGTGTGTTACACCAACAGGATTTTGCGGCACTTACAGCGGGCGGAGTGTGCCTCCTGACCATATTACACCTTAACTTAGCCTGTATTGCTGCTTTTTCCTGGTGTGTTACACCAACAGGATTTTGCGGCACTTACAGCGGGCGGAGTGTACCTCCTGACCATATTACACCTTAACTTAGCCTGTATTGCTGTTTTTTCCTGGTGTGTTACACCAACAGGATTTTGTGGCACTTACAGCGGGCAGAGTGTGCCTCCTGACCATATTACACCTGAACTTAGCCTGTATTGCTGCTTTTTCCTGGTGTGTTACACCAACAGGATTTTGCGGCACTTACAGCGGGCGGAGTGTACCTCCTGACCATATTACACCTTAACTTAGCCTGTATTGCTGCTTTTTCCTGGTGTGTTAGACCAACGGGATTTTGCGGCACTTACAGCGGGCGGAGTGTGCCTCCTGACCATATTACATCTGAACTTAGCCTGTATTGCTGCTTTTTCCTGGTGTGTTACACCAACAGGATTTTGCGGCACTTACAGCAGGCGGAGTGTGCCTCCTGACCATATTACACCTTAACTTAGCCTGTATTGCTGCTTTTTCCTGGTGTGTTACACCAACAGGATTTTGCGGCACTTACAGCGGGCGGAGTGTGCCTCCTGACCATATTACACCTTAACTTAGCCTGTATTGCTGATTTTTCCTGGTGTGTTACACCAACAGGATTTTGCGGCACTTACAGCGGGCGGAGTGTGCCTCCTGACCATATTACACCTTAACTTAGCCTGTATTGCTGCTTTTTCCTGGTGTGTTACACCAACAGGATTTTGCGGCACTTACAGCGGGCGGAGTGTACCTCCTGACCATATTACACCTTAACTTAGCCTGTATTGCTGCTTTTTCCTGGTGTGTTACACCAACAGGATTTTGCGGCACTTACAGCGGGCGGAGTGTGCCTCCTGACCATATTACACCTGAACTTAGCCTGTATTGCTGCTTTTTCCTGGTGTGTTACACCAACAGGATTTTGCGGCACTTACAGCGGGCGGAGTGTGCCTCCTGACCATATTACACCTTAACTTAGCCTGTATTGCTGCTTTTCCCATTTCCCTGCAGGCCATTAGAATGTCTGGAAGGCAAACAAGGAGAGGCAGACAGTCAGGAGCCAATAAAAGAGGGCAAGCAGGCTCTGTGTCTAGAGACTACAGTGCTGGTCGTGGACGCGGTGCATCGCCATCAGCATGTGGCCATGGGACACGCTTGTCCTTCTTTTCGGCAGCTGGACGTGTTGAGCCGCATCATGCCGAAGACTTGGTAGAGTGGATGACCAAGCCCTCCTCATCCTCCTCATCCTCTCTCACCCAGGCTCAGGGTACTGGCAAAGCAGCTGCCAAAGCGTCCTCTTCCCTGGTATCAATGTCATCATCAGTCACTCCTTCCCTAGACCAACCATGTCCTCCTGAGGAGTCCCCCGAACTGTTTGAGCACAGTGTTGGGTACATGCTCCAGGAGGATGCCCAGCGTTTCGAAGGGTCTGATGATGATACCCAGCTAGAGGAAGGCAGTAGCGTGAGAGCAGAGAGAGGGGATGCTCAAGAAGGACACCAATCTGGCAGTCATGTTCCAGCAGCTGCAGCATACTACCAGATTGGCTCCAGTGATGAGGAGGGAGGGGATGATGAGGTCACTGATTCCACGTGGGTGCCTAATAGGAGAGAGGAGGAGGAGGAGGATGAGGAGGAGGCACATCTCCAACGAGGCAGGATGCCCTCGGGGGGCCAGCGTAAGGGCAGCACACCGACGGAATCACACCGCAGAGCTCCGCCTGTGCAGGGCGCTGACTCTGCCCATTATTCAAAAAGTTCTTTGGTGTGGGCCTTTTTTGAGTCAAGTGCATCAGATCGCACAGCTGCTGTTTGCAACATATGTCTCAAGCGTATATCGCGTGGCCAAAACATCACCCGCTTGGGCACCACATGCTTGACCAGACATATGTTGACCTGCCATGCAGCTCGTTGGCAAGCCTACCTTAAAGACCCACACCAAAGAACAAAGCTGACCTCTTCTTGCACCGCATCAGCTGGGATCTCCAACCCCACTATACCTTCAGTCCTCTCTGAAACCTGCTCTGAGAGGAATGAAGGTGTAGAATTAGGTGTGTCACAGCCAAGTACTTGCGGGCACTCTGCTAGCAGTACACTGACGTCCGATTCTAGCAGGCAAATTTCCCTGCCCCAGCTGCTGGACCGTCGAAAGAAGTTCACTCCCAGCCATCCACATGCCCAGCGGTTGAATGCTAGCTTGGCTAAATTGCTAGCGCTTCAACTGCTGCCTTTTCAGTTGGTAGACTCAGCCTCCTTCCGTGAGTTTGTGCAATGTGCGGTTCCTCAGTGGCAGGTTCCCAAACGCCACTTTTTCTCACGGAAGGCGATTCCGGCTCTCTACCGGCATGTGGAAGGCAATGTCTTGGCCTCGCTGGACAGGGCGGTCAGCGGTAAGGTGCATATTACCGCTGACTCATGGTCCAGCAGGCATGGACAGGGCCTTTACCTTTCTTTCACGGCCCATTGGGTCACTCTTTTGGCAGCTGGGAAGGATGCAGGACAAGGTGCAGTAGTGTTGGAGGTTGTCCCACCGCCACGCCTCCAAAATGCTACTACTGGTTGTGACACACCTCTGTCCTCCACCCCCTCCTCTTCTTCTTCCTCCGTGGCCTCTTCCTGTGCTTTGTCCTCGGAACCAGCGGTGCTCCGTAGGCATTCAAGGGGCTACGCAAGTACGCAGGCAAAAAGATGCCATGCCGTGCTTGCGCTGGTGTGTTTGGGGGACAGGAGCCACACTGGGGCAGAGGTTCTGTCTGCTCTGCAGGGGCAGGCCGAGAGGTGGTTGACACCATGCCAGCTTAAGCCAGGAATGGTAGTTTGCGACAATGGCACCAACCTCCTCTCCGCTCTCCGACAGGGACAACTGACCCATGTGCCCTGTGTGGCTCACGTCCTTAACCTGGTGGTGCAGCGGTTCTTGGGCAGGTACCCGGGCTTACAGGATGTCCTGAGGCAGGCCAGGAAAGTCTGTGTGCATTTCCGCAGATCTTATAATGCCAGTGCTCGCCTGGCTGAGCTGCAAAAGGAGTTGAACCTGCCCAAGAACCGCCTTATATGTGACATGCCCACCAGGTGAAACTCAACGTTGGCCATGCTGCAGCGGCTGCACACGCAGCAGAGGGCCATCAATGAGTACCTGTGTGACTACGGCACCAGGACAGGGTCAGGGGAGCTCGGTTTTTTTTCACCACGCCAGTGGGGCATGATCAGGGATGCATGCACTGTCCTGGCACCATTTGAGGAGGCCACGAGGATGGTGAGCAGTGACAGTGCATGCATCAGTGACACTGTGCCTCTTGTCCACCTGATGGAACATACGCTGCGTGGAATAATGGACAGGGCACTTGAGGCAGAACAGAGGCAGGAAGAGGAGGACTTCCTTGCCTCTCAAGGCCCCCTTTACCCAGACAGTGTTCCTTCTGTCCCACCCATCGCACAGGAAGAAGAGGAGGAGGAGGAGGATTGTGTCAGCATGGAGGTGGAGCCTGGCACTCAGCATCATCAGCAGCAGTCTTTTAGGGATGATTTACAGTCCCAAGAAACCAGTGGACTTGTACGTGGCTGGGAGGAGGTGGCTGCGGATCATGTCGTCCTTAGTGGCCCAGAGGACTCCGGACCGAATGCCTCAGCTAACCTACGCTGCATGGCCTCCCTGATCCTGCAAAGTCTGCGGAAGGATCCTCGTATTCTTCGGATCAAGGAGAGGGACCATTACTGGCTGACCACTCTCCTTGATCCACGGTACAAGGGTAAGGTTGCGGACCTTATCTTACCGTCGCAGAGGGAGCAGAGGATGAGACAACTCCGGGAGGCCTTGCAGAAAGGTCTGTGCAACGCGTTCCCAGAGACTGGGAGGTTACAAACTCCTGGTCCTGGACAACGAGTTGCTGAGGCTTCGGTCAGTCAAAGAAGGAGCAGTGGGGAAGGTGGCCGTCTGACCGATGCGTTCAGACAATTCTTTAGTCCGCAGCCCCAAGGTATGATCGGTTCCAGCAACCATCACCAGCGTCTGATATACATGGTGCAGGAATACCTAGGGGCAAGGTTAGACTTGGACACCCTCCCCGTCGAAAATCCTCTGGCTTACTGGGTCTTGAGGATGGATCACTGGCCAGAGCTTGCACAGTATGCAATTGAGCTACTGGCCTGTCCTGCATCCAGCGTTCTTTCAGAACGCACATTCAGTGCTGCTGGCGGATTTGTCATGGATCACAGGGTGCGCCTGTCCACCGACTCTGTTGATCGACTGACCTTCATAAAGATGAACCAGTCTTGGATCACCACCAGCTACCAAACACCTGAAGCTGATATAACAGACTAATTTATTTTCAAATGTCACATCCCTTCAAGACTGATGCTGATGCTGAGAGACTGTCCTTTTATGTTGACTGACTATCCTCCTCCTCCTCAATGATCCGATTGATGATGATAGCTTGGAAGAACATTTTTGTTTCTGGGTGCCGCCACCAGTGGCTAAGGCCCAATTTTTCAGCCCCTGTTTAACAGGGGTGTGTTATTACAATTTTTTATGCAATGCTTTGCAGCAGGGCTCATTCCTGCACTCCAACTAGAGTATCTGGGAGTGGTTGCAGTGTCGTGGCACCAGCACCAGTGGCTAAGGCCCAATTTTTCAGCCCCTGTTTAACAGGGGTGTGTAATTACAATTTTGATGCAATACTTTGCAACAGGGCTCATTGCTGTGCTCCAAGTACAGTATCTGTGAGGGGTTGCAGTGTTGTGGCACCAGTGCCTAAGGCCCAATTTTTCTGCCCCTGTTTAACAGGGGCATGTAATTACAATTCTTGATCTAATAATTCACAGCAGGGCCCATTCCTGCGCCCACCAAGACTAACTGTGAGGCCTTACAGTGTTGTGTCAACACCACCACCACCACCAAAGGCCCAATTTTTCAGCCCCTGTTTAACAGGGGCGTGTAATTACAATTTTTGATGCAATACTTTGCAACAGGGCTCATTGCTGTGCTCTAAGTACAGTATCTGTGAGGGGTTGCAGTGTTGTGGCACCAGTGCCTAAGGCCCAATTTTTATGCCCCTGTTTAACAGGGGCATGTAATTACAATTCTTGATCTAATAATTCACAGCAGGGCCCATTCCTGCACCCACCAAGACTAACTGTGAGGCCTTACAGTGTTGTGTCAACACCACCACCACCACCACCACCAAAGGCCCAATTTTTCAGCCCCTGTTCAACAGGGGCATGCAATTACAATTCTTGACTCACAGTGTTGTGGCAACACCAACATGTAAGGGGCAAATTTCAGCTGAGTATATACGGCAGGCCCCTACTTTCAAACATCCAACTTACAAACGACTCCTCCTTGCAAACGGAAGGATACAACAGGAAGTGAGAGGAAATCTACCCCTTGGAAGGAAAATTCTCTCCTGTAAGAGTTAATATGGGAAAAAAAGTGTCTCCTCTCCACTGATGCTTTATCACCAATTCTTGTTTCAATAAAAACCCCAAATTTTCAAAAAACATTTGTCATTAGGACGGAAAGTGAGGTGAACTGTTGTGAACAGGTGCACACTGCACAGACAGCAAAACAAATGTTAAAGGGGTGATAACCCTTCCCTATGTTTTCCAAAAAGCTTAAAAATAGATTCTTTGCCTGGAGCTACACTTAAACAATGTACCTGTTCAAAATTACAAACAGATTCTACATAAGAACAAACCTACAGTCCCTGTCTTGTATGCACCGTCTGTATACGGCTGTTCAGAGTATATAGGGCCTTTTTTATTTTGTGTGCGGGGTTCCCCTTAATATCCATACAAGACCCAAAGGGGCTGGTAATGGGCTGGGGTAGGGGGGTGATGGGGTAGCTATGCCATTTTTCTCAAAGATTTTCATCCATATTACCGGGACCAGACATTACATTAAAGCCGCAAGCAGTTTTAAATGGCTTTTTTTCCTTTAGAAATGTAATTTTGTGCAGGGACAGTTCTAAACACGGGAAACACGTGGCACTTCACAGGCATACTTTAGACACCCCCCAGGTACGATATTTAAAGGAATATTTGACTTTTTTTTTCACTTTATGCATCATTAAAATGACTGCTCCAGAAAAACGGCCGTTTTTAAAACGTCTTTTTGCATTGATACATGTCCCCTGGTGCAGAACCCGGGTTCCCAAACCCTTTTTAGGACAATAACATGCATAATAGTCGTTATAATTAGCACTTTAGATTTCGAACGTTCGCATCCATTGTATTTAATAGGGTTCTAAAGTTCGTGCGAACTTTCGGTCCGTTCGTGGGTTCTGGTGCGAACCGAACCCGGGGGTGTTCGGCTCATCACTAGTGGTCAGTGGAGTGTGCCCATTTAAATGTTGGCAAATAGTGGTGAGTTTTTCTGTGTTGCAGCACCATAAGTGAGACTCCCAATTCATCAAATATAGAATTGAAATGACATTCACCAAACATCACTGTAATTTCAACATGTACACCAAGAAGATACATCGGCAGAGAATGTTTAGTAAATTTCACATTCAGTGCTTTATAAAATAAATGTACCCTTTGTGTTACCTCTAGCTTTTTTTATTTTATTGTGTTTTTTTTTTTTTCAGTATATTAAATGTTCTTTTAATAAAATAAATCTCCCAAAGAGTTGAGTCTTAGGCCTCGTACACACGACCGATTTTCTCGGCAAGAACCAGCAAGAAACTTGCTGGCAGAGATGTCTTGCCGAGTAAATCGGTCGTGTGTACGCGGCTATCGGGTTTCTCGTCGAGAAAACCGACAAGTAACCTCGACGAGAAAATAGAGAACCTGCTCTCTATTTTCTCGTCGAGATTCTCGTCAGCCTGTTTCTCGACGAGAAAAGTGAGTGTGTGTACACTTACCTGTCCGCCGGGAAGCCCGCGCATGTTCGAAATGAATTTGACGCATGCGCGGTAGCTTCCTAGGCATACGTAGGGTATACCAAGATGGCGGCAACGGCATCGAATGTGACGAGCGCATGCTCGTCGTAGTCGATGACGTCACCGCGTACGCTCCATTCAAAGAACCGCGGGTTCTTTGAAACGAGCGTGTGTACACTCGGCCGGGACAATTTTCTTGTCCAGGAATCTCGTCGAAAAAAACTACATGTTTTTTTTGACGAGAATCTCGGCCGTGTGTACGAGGCCTCACTTTGATAACACCCATCCTTTACTAACATTGCCTTGTTGATGGATTGATAAGATTTTAGATACTAATTCCTTCTTGCATAAGGGATTGTATTGAATTGTGTATGATTATACTCAGATAAATGTGATAACCTGATTTGGGCCAACAACTTATAAATAGGCTGGATTTTTTGCTTTTGCAAATTTTTCTTACTTTTTGCTTTATTGTAGATTTGTTTTTAACTGTCTGTGATTTACTTGTTTTTTAAATACATCTAATTCTGTTGGTCCTGATGAAGCGGATGATCCACGAAACACGTTGACCTTCTCAGAAAATTGAATGTGCTTATCTCTGTAATGTATTTCACAGACAACAATATGTGTTTTTATATTGTATATAATAAAAAATGATTTTTATACAAACTGTATGATATAGGATCATTTTTCTTTTTGCATGGTAAGTGTGCAAACTGGGATATATTTAAAGCCCCCAAATACTCTCTGTCCTTTTGCTATACAGAGCTAGCACAACTAGAACATGGTGCTCGGGGGAATAAAGGGATACAGATCATGTCGCGGATTTTTAAAAATTGTGTCCTGTTACCTTTTGCCTCCCACAAACAGTCTCCTGCGCTCGGAAGTACAGTCTCTTAGTGACACAACCAGAGTGTTCCGTAGGAAAATTACCAGGAATCTTGCTGCCCTCCTCAGAATAATTGGTATTCTTTAAGACTAAAATGTAAAAGGAAAAAAGAAGGCGCACCGACTTAGTGCATTATCAATGGCTAGGTTTATTAAAAGTAAGTTGAAAGATTAAAAATACTCACAAAGCAAGTATAATAGTAGGCACATAATCATTCCATCAAAGGGGATTGCCTCCTACTGGAACCAGATGACCAGAGAGTCCAGACAACAGAGTTTACAGCTACGGCTGACGCGTTGCGAGGGCGCACCCTCTTCCTCAGAGCCAAAAAGTGATAGTGACTGGACCCATCTCTGAGCTCCTTTTTATCCATGTGTAAGTGGGCCTGAGTGGTCACCTGTCTACAACTCCACCCACCACAGGCCACTCCTCCTCTCACCCAAAGGGCATGCCCATATAAGCTTAACCCCTCGCTATACACACTGATATGTCCATCTATATATTTACCTGGTATATGTGTATAAACCATATGACTAAATGTCTATATGTCAGCTAGCAAATAATGAACTGCACCCATGCCTGGCGGGACTTACCCATACCACTCAGGCTACCAAGGGCAGCCAATCGTTGCTGCCACCCGTCTGCACATAGCCCAGCGTCATGGAAAGCGAATGTAGCTATCGTCCCACTACTATATGGGACGCACGCTGGTATGGGTAAGTCCCGCCAGGCATGGGTGCAGTTCGTTATTTGCTAGCTGACATATAGAAATTTAGTCATATGGTTTATACACATATACCAGGTAAATATATAGATGGACATATCAGTGTGTATAGCGAGGGGTTAAGCTTATATGGGCATGCCCTTTGGGTGAGAGGAGGAGTGGCCTGTGGTGGGTGGAGTTGTAGACAGGTGACCACTCAGGCCCACTTACACATGGATAAAAAGGAGCCCAGAGAGGGGTCCAGTCACTATCACTTTTTGGCTCTGAGGAAGAGGGTGCGCCCTCGCAACGCATCAGCCGTAGCTGTAAACTCTGTTGTCTGGACTCTCTGGTCATCTGGTTCCAGTAGGAGGCAATCCCCTTTGATGGAATGATTATGTGCCTACTATTATACTTGCTTTGTGAGTATTTTTAATCTTTCAACTTACTTTTAATAAACCTAGCCATTGATAATGCACTAGGTCGGTGCGCCTTCTTTTTTCCTTTTACCTTTTGTCTCCCTGCAGGCTACAGTATGTACTCCTTACCTTCACACACTTCTACTACATACAATTATAACATGCAGTTAAGGTTCAAGGTGACATTAATGAGTGGCACTTATAGTATCTCCTACACCTATCTTTAATTAAATTCAAACAGCTGATAGCTCTAAGGGATTAATTTCCCAATGTTATAATATGCTACTGTCTGAATTCCATAAAGGGCACCCTGGAAAGGCGGTATTGGAATAGGAGAGCAATTTGGGTCCAATGACGGGTGACCAATGAGAGGAGGCTTATGAGACGGAAGTAACATGCTCGCTCAATGTGGCCTAGAATCATTTTCAGCTCTATATTACTTTGCACTCTCATTATACCTCCCTGAGGCTTTATAAGATGGGTTACAGTACGGAGCCACACTGTCATAGATGTAAAAGAGACCACGGAGATTTAATCTATTTACAGTGACGTTGCCCCAAATTACATCTCTATTGGAGACAGGTACTGGATACACTAAACGCAGTATTCAGGGTAAATATTCTGCTGGATCCTAAATGCTGTCTCCTAAATGTACTTGAGTGGGTTGTTGAGGAGAAGCACCCTAGGATAGCCATAAGAAGGACCCTCTTTCACTCTCGAAGGCTAATACTGTTACTCTGGAAATCTCCTGATCCCCCTACGCATAAGTCTTGTATATCATCTCTAGGTAATGCTTTACTTTTAGAAAGCCATATTTACCTACACAGGGGCTGCCCTGGTCAATTCGAAAAACTGTGGGGACCGTGGTTGGAAACTCCTTGCCTCAGCCCATGGGAACTTGTATACCAGAGATTGTTTGTGTGTCCGAATAGGTCATAAATGTATGACTCGTGTTTAATGTTGGCAAGTACTGTATATCTATATTCAACTATGTGTATGAAGGTATCGCTTTGGATTTTTTATGTCAAATGATTTATTCTGTACTGACATGTCCTGAATTGTCAATCTGTTTGTTTTTTTAATAAACATTTTTTCTGATTTAAAAAAAATATATATATATCTATATAAAACAACTCTAAAACACATTGTATTATCATTTTGTAAGTAATGACTAAAAGACAAGAGTCTGACAGTCAAATGGCACAGATATACAGTTTTGCTGATTTATTTCATGATGGACATCTGTTTCATTAGTTCTGGCTACCACAAGTTTGACTGTTATTACTTTGTGTCCTAGATTTCTCTATTTTGCTTCATTTTTTTGTGCAGATTAATGCAGATTAATACATGATGCACTCTAAAAGCAAACATAGCACAAAAGATATTTACTTTTCTTTTTAACCTGTCATATTTTACACCGTAGACAAAAAGTAGGCAAATAAATCTTTGTATGCATTCATTTAAAAACAATACAGTTATTAAAATATATATATATATATATATATATTGTGACAGAGCATCCCAGAGAGAGCCTGGGAAAGTCCTATTCGGGGTTTATACATCTCCCAGGCTCCTCTCATATACATTCAGGGATCTCTGAGCCAGGGTCCAGTTCAGGTGTTGGTTCTCTCCCACAGGTTAATTAAAAGCTCACCTGAGCAGACAGCCTTTGCTCAGCCTGGGAAACACAGACAACGTTGGTTTGTGAGAGCAAGAAGGTTGGTAAAACTTGTTACCCTGTGAATGTGGAAACTGACAAGCGTTAGGCTTGTCCAGCCTGGTAGTGAGGGCCTGTACATACTGTGTAGTTAGAGCCGAGACACGGCTAGGCTTTTGTTTAGCTATTTTTTCTTCTGTTTGTTTTCAGCACACTGTACAGCACCTGTCATTAGACTTTGTATATAGCACCAATAAACAACACTGTTTTCACTGATCCAATGGACTTGGTATCTGTGCCTGCTCATCCCAGGGAGTTTTTGTACCTACTACCTGTCCCCCAGGTTACATATGGTGGAGAATGCAGGCAGCTGTAGTAAGTTACTACTTAAAAGGCCAGTACCTAAAGTGACAACATGGAGGACCTCCTCAAACAAATGGTGTTGGCAAATGCCGCGTTGCAGCAAGCAAATGCTGCACAACAGCAAACTAACGCTGCATGGCAGCAAGCAAACGCTACACAACAGCAAACTAACGCTGAATTGCGGCAAGCAAACGCTGCACAACAGCAAGCCAACGCTATCGCACAGGAGCAAACCAAGGTGCTGTTCCAACAGATTGGTGCTGTACAGGAGCAATCGCAGAGGCTGTTTGAACAGCTTGCCACTGCTGCAAAAGCGGATAGGAAAACCCTTACTGAGGTTTTGGAGACGCTAGCACAGGGGTCACCTGCGATAATGAAGGATATTGGAGACAAGCCCTCAACCATCCATGTGGGTCGCTTTCGTTCAAAGATGACGGCAGATGATGATCCAGAGGCTTTCCTACTAACATTTGAATGGACCGCTGAGAGGGAAGGTTGGCCCCAAACCCAGTGGGCAGGACTGATCGCCCCCTTACTTTCTGGAGAAGCGCAGAAGGCCTACTATGATCTGGAGTCAGCAGAAGCGGGAGATTATGAGAAGGTCAGCGGGTCCACAGCTGGTTCTTCCAAGAAAAGAGGCCCCCAAGATCGCAGATGTTTGATCTGATCCACCTGGTGCGGAAATGGCTACAGCCGGAGTCCCTGTCTGCGCCACAAATAGTGGAGCGTGTGGTCATGGACCAATTCCTGAGGTCACTGCCAATTCCCCTGCAGAAGTGGGTGAGTCAAGGAGACCCCAAGTCAGCAGACAACCTGGTGGAGCTCGTTGAGAGGTACTTTGCTGCAGAGAACCTGGTCACCACCCCTACAGCCGCACGGACTTTCCATCCAAAACCACGGTCTCCCCAGGCAACCGGTAAGACTGTTCCAGGGGAAGTGGGTGGTAAGCATGGCAAGGAAATAGGGGGGAGGAATTTTGGTGCCAGGACTGAAGTTTGGCGGCCCAAGCAAGGGAAGCCACTGCCTGTCAGCAAACCAGATTGGGGAAACATCAGGTGTTTTCGTTGCCAAGAACTGGGACATGTTGCAGCAAACTGTCCATTAACAGATGAACCAATGCAGTGTGATCTATCTTTTAGAAGGCAGTCTATGTTTGCTGCCGTTTCATGCGCTGCAGTGCCAAATGTGGGAAAACACATGTGTCAAGTGACTATTAATAATAAGCCTATTACGGCCTTGCTGGACTCAGGAAGTCTAGTTACTTTGGTTACAGCTGAGATGGTTGAAACTGTGACTTTTCATGCAAAAAAAGTTGCTGTGATCTGTGTACATGGGGATACCCGCGAGTATCCAATAGCCACTGTTCAGTTTAAAACTGGCTTAGGTACGGTGACCCATTCGGTCGGACTGGTCCCCCACTTGGTGCACGAGGCTATCATTGATAGGGACTTCCCTAAGTTTTGGGAACTGTGGGATTGTCCCGACCCAGTCGCAGTACCTAACTCAGTCGCAGAGCCAGAACTCATGGCCATTACTGACCTTGTGAGTTCAGGGGACTCCTCTCAGGGCTCTCCGGGTGATCCTTTCTCAGTTATGGCAGGAGAGCTGGGGGAGCCTGAAGAAGTCCCCACAACCAGTAGAGCTGGACAGCCGTCTGCTGAATCTGAGCCTACGTTAGAGTTTACCGATCTAAATGTGCACAAGGAAAATTTTGGTACGGAACAGAGAAAAGACCCTACCCTTGCCAGGGCCTGGGAAAATGTGGTGGTGGTTGATGGGGTACCTGTCGAACCGGGGGACGGGCCCTGTTTTCCATATTTCTGCAGCAATGAGGATTTACTGTATCGTGTATGTAAAACTAATGATGAAGTGGTTGAACAGTTGGTAGTCCCTAAGCTATACAGACGGGTGGTGTTGGAACTTGCCCATGGGCATTTGCTAGGAGGCCATTTAGGGGTTGAGAAAACCACTGAAAGGGTGTTGTGCAGGTTTTACTGGCCTGGGATATGGAAAAATATCGAGAATTATTGTCAATCCTGTCCTATATGTCAGATGTCAGCCCCCCAACCCCACTTTCGAAGTCCGTTAGTGCCCTTGCCCATTATTGAAGTGCCCTTTGAAAGGATTGCCATGGACCTGGTGGGTCCACTCCCCAAATCTGCCCGCGGTCATCAACATATCCTCGTGATCATGGATTACGCTACCCGTTACCCCGAGGCCGTTCCCTTACGCACTGCATCTGCTAAAAACATTGCCAAAGAGCTGTTTATGGTGTTCAGTCGGGTTGGCATCCCGAAAGAAGTCCTTACAGACCAAGGTACCCCATTCATGTCACGAATAACTAGGGAGCTCTGCAAGTTATTTAAGGTGACGCAGTTGCGTACCTCAGTGTACCATCCTCAAACGGATGGCTTGGTGGAACGCTTCAATAAGACATTAAAGAGTATGTTAAAAAAGGTTGTTGATAAGGATGGGAAAAACTGGGACTTCCTGATACCTTACTTGATGTTCGCCATCAGGGAAGTTCCCCAGTCCTCTACGGGGTACTCTCCATTTGAGCTGCTTTATGGGAGACACCCTCGGGGACTCTTAGACATAGCCAAGGAAACTTGGGAGGGGGAGCAGACACCTCACAAAAGTGTTATTGAGCATATCGCTCAAATGCAGGATAGGATTGCAGCAATCATGCCGGTAGTAAAAGAACATTTACTGCAGGCCCAAGCCGCCCAACAGAGGATATACAACAGGGGGGCCCAACTTCGTGTTTTCTCACCTGGTGACCGGGTCCTCGTGTTAGTTCCCACTGTTGAGAGCAAATTCCTGGCTAAGTGGCAGGGACCCTTTGAAGTAATTGAAAGAGTTGGGGAGGTCAATTACAAGGTGTATCAACCAGGTAAAAGGAAGCCCGAACAGATTTACCACATAAACCTGTTAAAGCCCTGGAAGGATAGACTGGCATTAACTGCCAGGTCTCTCCCGGTAACCCTTAAGGGTACTGAATCCCCTCTGATCCCTGAGGTCACGATTCCAGACACCCTGTCATGTTCCCAGAAACAGGAAGCTAGAGAGTTCCTGATAAGGAATAAAGAGAAATTTTCAGAGTTGCCGGGCACGACTTCAGCAGTTCAGCATGATATTGTTACTGAACCTGGGGTCCGTGTCAAGCTCAAACCATACCGAATTCCCGAAGCTAGAAGAAAGGACATCAGTGAGGAAGTTAAAAGGATGTTGGAGCTAGATGTTATTGAGGAATCCAATAGTGACTGGTCTAGCCCCATTGTATTAGTCCCAAAACCGGATGGCACTTGGAGGTTTTGTAACGACTTCAGGAAGCTTAATGCGGTAACAAAGTTTGACACATACCCAATGCCCAGGGTAGACGAGCTTATAGACCGACTTGGCAAGGCCCGTTATCTGACCACTTTGGACTTGACCAAAGGATATTGGCAAATACCCCTGACTGGTAGGGCCAAAGAAAAGACTGCATTTGTGACCCCGGAGGGGTCGTTTCAGTATAAGAAAATGCCTTTTGGGTTGCAAAATGCCCCTGCAACATTTCAGAGGGCTATGGACAGGACCCTAAGACATCACCGACAGTATGCTGCAGCCTATCTGGACGACATAGTGGTGCATAGCACTGACTGAGAGTCTCACTTGCCCCGTGTCCAGGCTGTCCTGGATTCCCTTTTCAAAGAAGGGTTTACGGCAAATCCCAAAAAATGTGCCATTGGGCTAGAGGAAGCCAGGTATTTGGGCTACACTATTGGCCGGGGTGTCATAAAGCCCCAGGTGAATAAAATAGAAGCCATCCAGGAGTGGCCACGTCCTGCAAACAAGAAGCAGGTCAGGGCCTTTCTTGGCATTGCGGGGTACTATAGAAGATTCATCCCAAATTTCGCAACTATAGCTGCCCCACTGACAGACCTTACAAAAGGGAAAGCCTCCGTAATGGTGAAATGGTCTCCAGTAGCAGAAGAGTCTTTTCAAGTACTGAAGAAGGCTCTTTGTGCACAGCCAATCCTATACTCCCCCGATTTCTCCAAAAACGTTTTGGTCCAGACGGATGCATCTGATGTGGGTATCGGGGCAGTACTTTCACAGGTACACAATGGGGAAGAACACCCTGTGGTGTACTTAAGCAGAAAGCTCAATGACCATGAAAAGAAGTACGCAGTCATTGAAAAGGAGTGTCTGGCCATAAAGTGGGCCGTGGACGCGCTCAGGTACTACTTGTTGGGGCGCCAGTTTGAGTTGATAACTGACCATGCTCCCCTGAAATGGATGGCCCAAAAGAAGGAGACTAATAGGCGGGTGAACCGGTGGTTTTTGGCCCTACAAGACTACGCCTTTACAGTAAAACACAGGCCAGGTGTTGAGATGGGGAATGTAGATGCCCTCTCCCGTGTTCACTCCTGTTGGGCTACAGGTGTTCCAACCCTGGGGTTGAAACAAGGGGGAGGATGTGTGACAGAGCATCCCAGAGAGAGCCTGGGAAAGTCCTATTCGGGGTTTATACATCTCCCAGGCTCCTCTCATATACATTCAGGGATCTCTGAGCCAGGGTCCAGTTCAGGTGTTGGTTCTCTCCCACAGGTTAATTAAAAGCTCACCTGAGCAGACAGCCTTTGCTCAGCCTGGGAAACACAGACAACGTTGGTTTGTGAGAGCAAGAAGGTTGGTAAAACTTGTTACCCTGTGAATGTGGAAGCTGACAAGCGTTAGGCTTGTCCAGCCTGGTAGTGAGGGCCTGTACATACTGTGTAGTTAGAGCCGAGACACGGCTAGGCTTTTGTTTAGCTATTTTTTCTTCTGTTTGTTTTCAGCACACTGTACAGCACCTGTCATTAGACTTTGTATATAGCACCAATAAACAACACTGTTTTCACTGATCCAATGGACTTGGTATCTGTGCCTGCTCATCCCAGGGAGTTTTTGTACCTACTACCTGTCCCCCAGGTTACAATATATATATATATATATATATATATATATATATATATATATATATATTAATTCAATTTCTGTTCACAATAGTCTTCTGTTATCACTTTTCTGTATAAAACATTCAGAACAAGAAATATAAAAGCAGAATTGTAATCCTTTAATGCTTAATGTAATGCTTTGTCACATTGCACAGTGCTGCAAATTTACCATAGAAAAGCTTGCTAAAAAGAGGAGAGAGCACGAGGATGACCTTAAGGCCCCTTTCACACGAGCGTTCAGGTCCGCCTGTCAGTTTTTTCGGTGGACCTGAACGGGCGCTCCATGCAAGCCTATGGAGCGATGGATATCAGCAGTGACATGTCCGTTGACATCTGACCCGCTCCGATCCGCTAAAATCAGACGTATGGCGATACGTCGCCCTCCGTCCATGGCGGATCGAATCGGGTGAGATCTGATGAAAACAGACATGCGGTCCATTTTTGTCCAATCTCTCCATAAGAGACAGCAGCGCTCGATAAGCCCCTCCCCGCTCAGTGAGCAGAGAGGGACCTGTCATCCGCCGGCTCAGCAGAGATCAACGGAGAGATCTCCTGCTGAGTTGGCGGGAGCTGGTGGACTCCACTGCGATGGATCCGCCTGGCGTGAATGAAGCCTAAAGCTGAACTCCAGGATATATAGGTCTAAATTCAATAGGCACAGTGTTCTTACTAGAGTCTTGGGGGGTTAGTTACGAAAGGAGAATGTACTTTGCACTACAAGTGCAAACTACAAGTGCAAAGTGCAGTCGCTGTAAATCTGAGGGGTAGATCTGAAATGAGGGGAAGCTCTGCTGATTTTATCATCTAATCATGTGCAAGCTAAAATGCTGTTTTTTTATTTTCCTTGCATGTCCCCCTCGGATCCACAGTGACTGCACTTCCAAGTGCACTTTGCACTTGTAGTTTGCACTTGTAGTGCAAAGTGGATTTGCCTTTTGTGTGCTTTGTTTATTTCTTCCCGATTTGTGCAATACAGTAATCCAGTGTGAAACGTTGCCTATGTGCAGAGCTTCCTGTAATAAAGACCGGTCCTTGCTGCTCTCTCGTCTTGTGCAGGGTGACTGGTTTTGTATCCCCCTCCTGTAGTTCTCAGCAGGCAGCCTACAGTGGGCAGAGCTGGCAGGGCCCCTCCCACAATTCTGCTATATGTACAGCATAGTGATTAATGTCATTACTATTTTTACAAGGCAATATCTGGGTTTCTTAGGACACTTGGTGCACACAAAGTGGATTTATATCCTTTATGTCTATTGAGGATTATATATATAATAAGACTTTTGTGCCAGGAGTTTAGCTTTAACAGTGAGCTGCTACTTGTTGATTATACAGTCATAGGCTGGTCCTTGACCAAGCTGTATTGCTTGAATACTGTGGAGGAAAGTGTAGTCAGGGGACTAGCTATGATTTCTAAAAAAGTAGCTGAACAGATTTACAAATACTTTAGCAGGTAAACAAATTCATGCAAATCATTCAACTGTGTTTTAGCGACATTTTAGTCTATCTATGGTTAGATAGGTCTATGGTTTATATTTTGTCTATTAGTGTAATTTGAAATGTTCATCAGCCATACTGACCCTTTTATTTATATTAATATGATCTTGCTGAACTAACTGACAAATTGAGATATTGTCAACTAAAATGCTGCACAGGGGCTAATCTGTAAAAATTGGGAACAAAAAATATTGTGATTGTAAGGGGTATTTTTTAAATTAAAATATAAAAGATGTTATACTTAACTGCTCTTTGCAATTATATTGCAGAGAGTGGTCCCTTACCTCTTTTTTGGTGGACCCCTGTTGGCATGGTCCACTCACTCCTCCTCTTTTCCAAGTGGAGGATTGCAAGCCGTGTGTTATGGGGCACCCATACGAGCATGCTCCAGAGTCAGGTTGTATGCGTCCATAAACACACACAGCACAGCTAGGTCATGCTCCCCTATCCTTCCCTCACAGGATTTGCCTGATAGAAGCAGGAGCCTATGCTCCCGCTGCTTTCAGTGAAGGCTATGAAATCAGGAAAAGGGGAGGGAGGAGCTGATGACAGTCAAAGGGCTGGATCTATAGGGGAATCAAGTGTTTAGGGGCAGGGGAGGTAAAACAATTAGTGGGGGGCATTTTTTACTGTAATGCAGGGAATCCAATAAGGTAAAAATGGTTTAGGTGAGCCAACCAATCTGATTCAAATCCCCAGTTCAGACTGAAACAAAAACATAGGAAACAGGCTTGAAGAAAATCATCACAATTTTTTTTACATTGCTGAGTTGAGTGCCAGTAGGTATGCATAGCATTTTGCCTCATCTCACTAGCTTGCAATATCAGACAGGACACCTCCCCTTGGTGTACAACTCCCTGACACCACAGCTAGCAAGGAGACAGCTTCTTTGCTTTGAGGCACCTGTCTCTGGCTACCATCACTTCCTGAGGCAAGCATTGGCAAGAGAAATGCAGACAAAGGTGTGGTGTGTCAGTCGTGCCAAGGGAGGGTGCTCTGCCTCTGACAATATCAGCTAGTGTTACAGGGCACCTAGAGAGATGGGACAAAGTACAGTACATGTAGTGATTTCAATGTAGATACAGTGGGGAAAACAAGTATTTGATACACTGCCGATTTTGCAGGTTTTCCTACTTACAAAGCATGTAGAGGTCTGTAATTTTTATCATAGGTACTCTTTAACTGTGAGAGACGAAATCTAAAACAAAAATCCAGCAAATCACATTGTATAATTTTTAAGTAATTACCGTATATACTCGAGTATAAGCTGACTTGAGTATAAGCCGAGGTACCTAATGTTGCCAAAAAAACTGGGAAACCTTACTGACTCGAGTATAAGCCGATGCCCCTCTGTTCCCTAGCTCGCTGTTCCCTATTTTACATTGAAAATATTACCTGTAAAGAAATTGCGGCTGCGGCGTCCATCGTTCAAATTCCGCGGCGTCCATCGTTCAAATTCCGCGGTCTCTTCCTGTTCCTTCCTTGATAGGCGTGTCTCAGCAGACACTCTCTGCCTATCACGATCATTCTCTCATCCTCAGTTTTCCCAGCAGACACTGTGTTGGGTGTTCCGCCAATCACAGACGTCTGCTGGAAAACTGAGGATGAGAGAACGTTCGTGATAGGCGGAGAGTGTCTGCTGAGACTCGCCTATCAAGGAAGGAACAGGAAGAGACCGCGGAATTTGAACGATGGACGCCGCGGAATTTGAACGATGGACGCTGCAGCCGCAACTTCTTTACAGGTAATATTTACAATGTAAAAATTTCGATGACTCGAGTATAAGCCGAGGGGGGGACTTTCAGCCCCAAAAAAAGGGCTGAAAATCTCGGCTTTTACTCGAGTATATACGGTAATTTTCATTTTATTGCATGACATAAGTATTTGATACATCAGAAAAGCAGAACTTAATATTTGGTACAGAAACCTTTGTTTGCAATTACAGAGATCATACGTTTCCTGTAGTTCTTGACCAGGTTTGCACACACTGCAGCAGGGATTTTGGCCCACTCCTCCATACAGAGCATCTCCAGATCCTTCAGGTTTTGGGGCTGTCACTGGGCAATACGGACTTTCAGCTCCCTCCAAAGATTTTCTTTTGGGTTCAGGTCTGCAGACTGGCTAGGCCACTCCAGGACCTTGAGATTCTTCTTACGGAGCCACTCCTTAGTTTCCCTGGCTGTGTGTTTCGGGTCATTGTCATGCTGGAAGACCCAGCCAAGACCCATCTTCAATGCTCTTACTGAGGGAAGGAGGTTGTTGGCCAAGATCTCACGATACATGGCCCCATCCCTCCTCTCCTCAATATGGTGCAGTCGCCCTGTCCCCTTTGCAGAAAAGCATCCCCAAAGAATGATGTTTCCACCTCCATGCTTCATGGTTAGGATGGTGTTCTTGGGGCTGTGCTCATCCTTCTTCTTCCTCCAAACATGGCGTGTGGAGTTTAGACCAAAAAGCTCTATTTTTGTCTCATCAGACCACATGACCTTCTCCCATTCCTCCTCTGGATCATCCAGATTGTCATTGGCAAACTTCAGATGGGCCTGGACATGTGCTGGCTTGAGCAGGGGGACCTTGCGTGTGCTGCAGGATTTTAATCCATGACAGCGTAGTGTGTTACTAATATTTTTCTTTGAGACTGTGGTCCCAGCTCTCTTCAGGTCATTGACCAGGTCCTGCAGTGTAGTTCTGGGCTGATCCCTCACCTTTCTCATGATCATTGATGCCCCGCAAGGTGAGATCTTGCATGGAGCACCAGACCGAGGGAGATTGACAGTCACCTTGAACTTCTTCCATTTTCTAATAATTGCGCCAACAGTTGTTGCCTTCTCACCAAGCTGCTTTACTATTGTCCTGTAGCCCATCCCAGCCTTGTGCAGGTCTACAATTTTATCCCTGAGTCCTTACACAGCTCTCTGGTCTTGGCCATTGTGGAGGTTGGAGTCTGTTTGATTGAGTGTGTGGACAGGTGTCTTTGATACAGGTAACAAGTTCAAACAGGTGCAGTTAATACAGGTAATGAGTGGAGAACAGGAGGGCTTCTTAAAGAAAAAATAACAGGTCTGTGAGAGACGGAATTCTTACTGGTTGGTAGGTGATCAAATACTTATGTCATGCAATAAAATGCAAATTAATTATTTAAAAATCATACAATGTGATTTTCTGGATTTTTGTTTTAGATTCCATCTCTCACAGTTGAAGAGTACCTATGATAAAAATTACAGAACTCTACATGCTTTGTAAGTAGGAAAACCTGCAAAATCGGCAGTGTATCAAATACTTGTTCTCCCCACTGTAGGTGCTGCGCAGTCTAGATGTGAGTAAATGTGAAAAATGCACTACAAAGCCATAATTCAATATACACATAAAATATAAAATAAATACATATCATTTAAATCTCAAGTGCATCAAAATAAGCAAGTAACTGGTAATTACTAAGAAATAATGTACTGGTGCAGTAAAATAAATAATACACTTTTGTGATCTGTTCTCCTTTAAATGTGGGAGGTAGACTGTGTGCTTCCACCAATCACCTCAGTGCTCCCAGAACACTCACCACACTCCCATATAACAAGAGCCTAGAATGAAGGTTCCATCTATATAGTCTGGTTAGCCTTCCGTGGGGGATCCTCCTCTTTGATCTCCCTGTTAGGTGCTTGGCTAGAGGGTGTTAGCTCCTTCTAAGATGTCCCTGGCCTCATAGATCCATGTGTTAGAATAAAACAAACATTATGCCTCCCATAGTGTAGAGTTAAAAAGCATCAATTTATTAAAGGTAAAATTTGTGCTTACATAAAAATAAAGTTAAAAGCGAATGATAAAAACACAGGCAACGCTGCCTCTCATGTCACTGTCGGTCGCTCCAGCAATTCCCTAAGCATTACGTCACGCCACAGTACATCCTCGGGGGGATCCCAGATGGAGGGCTAAACCAGACCATATAGCTGGAACCTTATTTCTAGGCTCTTGTTATATGGGAGTGAGGTGAGAATTCTGTGAGGTGATTGGTGGTAGCACACAGTCTACCCCCACATATAAAAGGAGAACAGATCACACAAGTGGATTATTTATTTTACTGCACTGGGACATTATTTCTTAGTTATTACTCGTTACTTGCTTATACAGTATTGATGCACTTGAGATTTATGTTTTATGTATTTATTTTACAGTATCCCACAAAAGTGAGTACACCCCTCACATTTTTGTAAATATTTAATTATATCTTTTCATGTGACAACACTGAAGAAATTACACTTTGCTACAATGTAAATTTGTGAATGTACACCTTGTATAACAGTGTAAATTTGCTAAAAATATATATAAATAGGTAGCTGCGCCAACCCTAATATGTAAATTATTATTCACGGTAAAGTGCAAAATAAATGATCAATATATCCATCAATACTCAGTCAATCTATATATAAAAGTGATTTTTCCAACCAATACAGTGCTCACTTCAATGTGTTCAATAAATTCTTTACGGAATTGTGCATACAAAGTAATTATAAAGTGATTAAATACAAAGTCCCAGTTAATGATTCTTCATAGATTAATCCCACGTGTCAAATATATGTTTGTGTGATCCACACACTCGTGATTCCCCAACACTTTTCAAAGTTTGCACTCACCATAAAGCAGTGATCAAAAATGCAGAGACATTTCAACTGAAGTGTCCAAACATACAGAACACAAGGGTGAACTGCGTAGCACAAGAAGTTGGAAAACAGACTCATATGTATAATAAAGAAAATAAAATCATAACAGAGGTCACAGTCAAAAACCAATGAAAATCAAGGTAGTACCAGTGTGAGGACATTAATCTAAGAGATACAATACCGGGTATATTAGGAAAGGAAGGGGGAGGAAGGGAGGGGGATGGGTAGATCACGACTCAGTAGTCGGAGGATGCATTCCATATTTCGAGTTATCCCATAGGTCCCAGATCTTATCAAATTGGGGTATTGTGTCATGTACAGAGGCCATCATATATTCCATCCTACGTATCTCAGCTACTAGTTGGAGAAATCTAGACCAAGTGGGGGTGGCATTAGATAGCCAGCAAAGGGGGATCAATCTCTTAGCAGCCAGCAGAATATAGGAGATCAATCTATTCCCATTTTTAGTGATACCCTTAAAGGGAAGACCCAACAAATAGTGCAGAGGGTCAAGCGGCAGAGAAACATCAACCACCTTCTGTATTAGCTTCATTGCATCCAGCCAGAGGGGCTGGATCAGAGTACATTGCCAAAAAATATGAAACAGTGACCCCACTTCTTTGTTACAACGCCAACAATTTTTCGAGATCGAGGGGTCATATTTATGAATAAGTTCACGGGTCCTATACCAGAACATGAGGATCTTCACTGACGTCTCTCTATGAACAACACATCTGGAGGATTTAAAGACGGAAGACCATAATCTGTCCCATAATTGAGGACTTATGGGTCTGTTTAACAGTTGGGCCCATTTTTTCATATACAAATGAGTGTCCTCAGTAAGGGTAAATGACTCATGGAGGATACGATGAATAGAGGAGACTAAATGGAGTTGATGGGGGCCCTGGGCACATAAGTATTCAAAGGGGGTGGGGGCGTTCAAAGTCAGGGATGGAGATCTAGAGTGAAGAAAATGCCTGATCTGTAGATAGAAATGGAAGAGTTGACGAGGAATATTGAACTTTTCTTGAAAAAAATCAAATGGGTGTAGCCTACGAGTTATAGGATGGAATAAATTGCGAAGTTGAAACAAGGAGGCGTCAACCCATGAAAGGATACGACTGTTGCCAAATAAAATCTATATTTAAGATTTAATATCTCACAGATATGATATAGGTTGAATAAGAGTTATTTTGGACAAGATTTGAAAGTTTTAACATAATGAACCTTTTTTCTGTATTTGGTAAAGTCTAATCTAACATAAAGAAGCTATCTATATAGTCTTAGACAAGCAGGAAATAGTAGGTTAAATATACAAAGTATTTACATGGAGGAACATAGAGCATATTTCTCCTAAAACATTAAAGTACTAACATGTAAGTTATAGGTCAAACAGACCTTTGGCATAGTTACCCCATTAGACCCATCCTTCAGGCCATCCTTCCATAAAAGAGTGAGCTCCCATCTCCCTTTCTCTGAGTATATCTCTCTATACTGATACCCCATTGGTTGGCCTAGCTTGGGTCATGATTGGAGGGCTTACTCCATAAGTCAGCCCCCTTTCATGCAAATCCAGGTGACTATGTGGGCCGGAGATGTGATTGAAGTTTCCCAGGGTTATAGGTGAGGCTCCGTCCATTGTATTATCCCAGCATGGGACTCATTGACGAGAGTGGGTTTAACGCAATGGCATTGTCTCTACAAACGTGGGGCTCCGCCCTGTCTAGCTGTTAACAAAGGACCTTGCAAGGACCTTGCAAGGGTGAAGAAAGGGAATATATTCCGAAAGCTAAATGAACTATATCTACAGCAAGCTAATTGAAATATATTCAGTCAGCTAAATGAAATATATTCAGTTAGCTAAATGAAATACATGTACAGCAAGCTATTTGAAATATATTCATATTTACAATATTTTACCGCTCTTCAATGCAGTTTATACATGTCCCATAAGGCAACACGACCTAAGGATAGACTGTCTGGGATGGATGGGTTAAATAAAACATTAATAAGGGGTGGGCAAGATGACATGAGAGGATATGATTTGAGACATTTACTCCATATCGATAAAGTGAAGTTCATAGGGGCTGTACACTGGCGTCTATAGATAGGATCAGTGTGTGGGGAAAGAGACCAAATCAGGGAGCAAGGGTGGACCGGATAAAGCACTCCTTTCTCAATATCAGACCAGTGGCTAGGGTCATGTAGAGTAGACCAGGAAGCTATTGTCCTAAGGTAAGTGGCATAATAGTATTTAAGAATATCCGGAGCTCCCAGGGCCCCCTGGATCTCAGAGCAAAGACCACTGAATTTGCAATGCGGTGAGCCCTACCATTCCAAATGAAATTCAAAAAGGACCTGTGGAGAGATTTAAGTTGGGATAGGGGTATAGCGACTGGTAGTGTCTCAAAATAGTTTAACAACCATGGTAGAATGGACATTTTCAATACATTGATTCTCCCTAAAAGGGAGAGAGGATATTTGGCCCAATTTTGCAGCAATTTATTGATGTCTAATATTAAGGGGGGGAAATTCACTGAATATAGGGTGGAATACGTAGGGGTAAGATGTATCCCTAGATATTTAAGGGAGGTGGAACACCACTTATAACGATAAGAGTCCATAAGTTGGGACAATAAAGTGGGAGGGATGGGGATAGGAAGGGTCTGAGTTTTTGTAGTGTTAACTTTGTAGCCTGAAATAGCACCGAAGGAGTTGAGGAGATTATGTAAAGATGGGAGGGATAACAATGGGTGGGTAATAGTGAGCAGAATATCATCGGCAAATAGCGATAGTTTGTATTCCCTCTGTCACATCACAACCCCACGAATGTCCGAATGCGAATGAATGGCCTCAGCCAGGAGCTCTAAGCATAAAATAAAAAGCAATGGGGATAAAGGGCAACCCTGGTGAGTACCATTGGTCATGGGGAAGCAAGGCGACGGAAAAGAAGACATTTGAACTTGTGCCTTAACTTGAGAGTATAACGCACGCAACGCATTTAAAAAGGGACCTTTAAAACCATAAGCCAGAAGAGTCGAGAACATATAGGGCCAACTTAGTCTATCAAACGCTTTTTGCACATCCAGGCTGAGAACTAAAGCCTGGCGCGAGGATCTATTCAAAAGATCGATTAAATCTAAAGTGCGGCGAGTATTGTCACCAGCATGTCTGGCTGAGACAAAACCTACCTGATCCCTATTGATCAATTTGTGAATATATTGGGAAAGTCTAGACGCAAGAATTTTGGTAAAAATCTTATAATCTGAGTTTAGGAGTGCTATAGGCCTATAGTTGTCAGGGGAAGAGGGATCCTTTCCCAGCTTAGGTATAACAGAAATATAGGAGTGAGAAAAATGATAATGTGGCGATTGTCCCTTAAGGAGGGTACCATAAAGGGACAACAAATGAGGAGACAAAATATCTTTCAAAAGTTTTATAGTAGGAATAGGGGAATCCATCAGGGCCTGGAGATTTATGAAGTGGGAGTTCCTTAATTACGTTATGAAGTTCTTCTGTGGTTATGGGTGTATTCAGGTCGGCTAGATCCGATGTGGAAATTTTAGGAAGCTTAAAGTCTGCAAAGAAATTTTCAAATTTTTCTTGAGTGAAATTGAAATGATTTTCAGGTGTAAGACAATTGTAAAGCTTTCAGTAGAAGCTACCAAAGATCTTAGACATCTCGAGGGGGCAATGGGTTCTAGTTCCATCAGCCCGGAGAAGAAAGTCTGGGAAGGAATGAAATGGGCGTGGCCTAAGCTTGTTGACCAACATCTTTTTTCAGGCGGGCACCCTCCGCGATACAAACACCACGGAAGACTGCTTTGTGCGCCTCCCACAGTGTGGAAAAATCCACAACTGACCCCACATTAAGTAGGAAAAACTCCTTTAGAGCAGCTGCTAATGTTGTGCGGGAGGGTTCAGATTGAAGGAGTTGATCATTTAACCGCCAGTGGCACGACCTAGAAGAGATTTGAGACAGCATAACATCCAAAGTGATAGGGGCATGGTCTGACCATGTAATAGGGGATATGTCAGATTCAATAATGTGGGGGATGAGTGGGGCAGAGAAAAGAAATGATCCAAGTGAGAGAACATTCTATGGGCCATGGAATAGAACGCAAACTGTTTAGCGGAAGGGTGTTTAATCCTCCACGAGTCAAATAATTGGTGGGATCTAATACATCTACGGAAAGAATTGGCTGTGGAGACAATCTTTCGGGAAGGTGTACCATGAAAAACAGTTTGTCTGTCCCTAGTAGGAGACATGACTAGATTAAAATCTCCCCCCACAATCATGAAGGGTTGGGGACGACACTGAGGTAGGTCAAGAACCTTATTTAGAAAATCAACCTGACTGTTATTAGGGGCATAAATGTTGACTAAAGTAAAAGAGGAGGACATATAGTCACAATCCAAGATAAGGAACTTCCCGTGGGGGTCAGAATGTGTGTTCTTGACCCTGATGGGGCATGATTTTTTAATCAAGATAGCTACTCCTGCCTTGCCAGTGGAATCAGAGGCAAGGAAGGAGATAGGATAAAACTTAGAGGCAAAGTTCAGTGAACCACCAGCCTTAAAATGGGTCTCTTGGAGCATGACTATATCTGCACCTGAGGATCTGAACTCCTTCAGAGCAATCCAACGCTTCCGGACAGAGTTCAGGCCTTTTACGTTGTAGGACATAATTCTCAGTGACATAGATACATCTGTAGAAAAATAGCCAGTGATTGCAGATAAAAATTATATAGACACATTCTTAGACGACCTGGAAAAAAAATTGGTGAACACACAAGAGCATAATAAAGACCCATGTTTTTTTGATACCCTAGGAAGTACCAGTACACCTTAAGCAAAGTAAAAAATATATAAAAGAGGGAAAAAAGGGACAAATAAAAGAAAAAATGTGACCTCACCCAGCAGGGCTGACATATGAGCATGGATTCAAAAAAGCAAAACCAAATGAAAAAGCACACGAACAACAGAAAAAAAAAAACAACAACCAAGAACCTGAGATGTTTTGACAACTCAGGAGACCCTGAACAGTGTCAAGGGTCCAGTAGGGGCGCACGGGGGCCTCCAGCAGGGAAGTCCAGGAAAAGAGTTGGGGCCCGCCGCATCTCCTTAGGAAAAAGAAAGAACTTCACAAATTTTTCAAGCCTAAAAAGTGAATATGTTGTTGAAAACAGTTTAACCAAAAAGAAAAGAAAAAACGACAGAACATTGTTGCCCCATGGGACAGATACCAAAAGCCCTTCCACACGGGTGAGAGGGTAACTTTCCAGACCTAAAGTCCAGTTTGCAGCGTTAAGCCTTCCAAGGACTTAACGGAAAAAACAAAACAGCAGACGGGGATCCGGAATCCCCATTAAAATAAATCAAGGAGGTTGTTTGGAGGATCTTGGGCGTTGAGGGGTGGAGAGATGCTTCCTCGATTGGCCCCTCACAGGGATCCAAAGGTGGCTGGGAGTGGACGGAAAAGGACGAGCTTGAGGAGGAGCTAGGTGGGGGGTCAACCTCAGGCAGAGGTGGGAGGCCAAGGCTTTTTATAAATGCTTCACCCTCCTGTAGGTCACGCAGGCTGTGTTGAACACCATCTTTAGACACAATGAGGCGGCAGGGGAAGCCCCAATAGCAGAGGACCTTATGTAACTGTAGATGAGCTGAGATCAGACGTAAGTTTCTCCTCTTTGGCAGGGTAATGGGGGATAGATCGCTGAAGTTCTGTGGCTTCGCCCCCTTGTAGGAAATTTGAGATTTGTTACGCGTGGCCAGGTTCAGAGCTTCTTTACTGTCGTAATAATGAAACCTCACGATTACATCTCTGGGCCTGGCGCCAGTCGGGGGTTTTGGGCCTAGGGAGCGATGGGCCCTATCCAGACGCCAATCCACATCCACTACTGAGGGAGCTAGCACATTAAAGAGCCCCAAGAGGTATGGGCGTAGAGAGAAGTCCCCCACCATCTCAGGGATACCACGGAATCAAAGGTTTTGGCGTCTCTCCCTGTTCTCTAAGTCTTCCTGCTGAAGCTGTAATTGGGAGACTGAGTGTTTGAGGTTGTAGTTTTCCTCCTCTATGGCCTGCACATAGTTCACCATTTCGTCGAACTTGTGTTCCAGGGCATCAAGTACGTTCCCCAATTTGAGTGACTTCCCCCCTCAGTTCTGCTGAGATTTTGCTCACCTCCGCCGCGATGTTCTGGGTAATCTGCTGGAGCAGATGCTGCAGTTTGGAGTCCAATTTTTCATCCAGAATGTCAGGAGTAAGAACCTCCTGAGATGTATGGGTGGCGGGGTTCACAATCGAGGCATTCGTAGTCACAGGAAGTCCCACGTCATCCGTGTCCAGGAACGGATCCATCGCGGCAAAGGGATCCGTTGGTGAAATCGAGGCCGCAGATTGCGGCCTAGTAATGAAGCGGTCCATCTCCGATCCCGTTCGCGGCCCAAACAGCGGATTGTAGTTGTGCTGCTGCTGGCCAATCTTTCCCATGGGGCGCCGAGGGAGTGGAGTGAAGTAATAGGCTTACCCCCGGTTCTATTTAAGGCTAAAGTCGCTGAGCAGAGGTCACGGAGAGCGGCGGGTACCCGGAGCTCACTCAGAGCACATCCGCCATGCCAGAAAGCCACGCATGCGCCTCATCACGGATATTTGTTTATGGACACTTTGTGGACTCACTTTATTGTTATGTTTTTATATCCACATTCAGTTTCACTTTGAGATCAATTTTTTTGGTCTCTTTTTCACTATTAGCGCTACATCCTCATTCACATACGTTTAATATTAGTCATATTTTATGTAGCTGCTCCACTAGTTATTATCCACTATTTTTGTTTTAAGACTAGCGCAATATTCATTTCTTATTTCTTGCAAAAATGTTTGTTGCCTGGTTCAGTTGGTTCTCTATACAGGTATACCAGAGATTTGCCCAGCAGATGTAGCAATGTTCTTTCATATGTCTCCACCATCTACCATTATTTACTTGTGCCTTTAGACCGTCACCAAATCTATCCAGCATTCCAAACAGAGCCTGTGCTCACCGTTCCGTTTCAGGAAGATGGCGTGCGGTTCAAGCCTCCGTTTCAGTGCCGGTCAGGGGCCGGATGTGACGTCAGCGTCGCTCAACTAGCCTAAACACGCTTCGCATAGATTATAATCTTTGCGACGCTGACGTCACATCTGGCCCCTGACCCGCACTAAAACTGAGGCTTGAACCGCATGCCGTCTTCCTAAAATGGAATGGCGAGCACAGGCTCTGTTTGGAATGCTGGATAGACTTGGTGCCGATCTAAAGGCACAAGTAAATAATGGTAGATGGTGAAGACATATGAAAGAACATTGCTGCATCTGCTGGGCAAATCTCTGGTATACCTGTATAGAACCACCTGAACCAGGCAAAATTAAGGCACACTGCAGATGGCCACGGATCACAGCAGGGATCCACCGAGTCTCTGTTCTCTGTTTCAGGGATGAATCAGAGCTGAATCTTTGGAAGATGGTGGTTAATCACGAGCATGTGGATCACTCAAACATATATTTGACCCGTGGGATTAATCTATGAAGAATCATCAACTGGGACATTTTTGCACTGAATCACTTTATATTTAATCACTGTATATTTAATTACTTTGTATGCACAATTCCTTGAGAATTAATTAATTTATTGAACACATTGATGTGAGCACTACATTGGTTGGAAAAATCACTTTTATATATAGATTGACTGAGTAACGATGGATATATTGATTATTTATTTTCCACTTCAACGTGAATAACAATTTACATATTAGGGTTGGCGAAGGTACCTATTTATATATATTTTCACCCTTGCACCACTAAATTGTGGAAAAATTGTGGCCGCAGCAAACCTTATATGTTGAACAGATCTATTATTTTTATTATTGTTTTTTGACACATATCACACAAAGTGTAAATTTGCTGTCTCCTCAAAATAACTCAACACACAGACATTAATGTCAAAACCGCTGGAAACAAAAGGAGTACACCCCTAAGTGAAAAAATATTTACTAAAATGGGAGGGGTGTACTCACTTTTGTGAGATACTGTATATTTGATGTGTATATTGAATTATGGTTTTGTAGTGCACTTTTCACATTTACTTATACAGTATATGATCTGTGCAGCACCATTATTTGGCTATTTGAATCATGTATCTAGTGTGTATGTGTGAACACAGTAGGTGTTGCAGCAATCTTTTCTTTGGAATTTTATTTTTTTGTATCATTTATTGATTATTTCAACAACCATTCATAATTTAGTATATCACTAACACTACCAGGTAGCACAGGGGACAACACTTACATTCACAGTACATGTAGTACTTTGTCCCACTGGGAGGTCAATAATGTAAAATATACAAATAATAGAGCCAGCAACTCCAAACTTCCTTGTTGCTTCTTTATTGGTGCATAAAAAAGTGAGTAAAAACATGCATTATCTGCTTTCACCAATGTAAAAAAATACCAATAATTATTTTTGATTTTGCTTAGTTAATAAAATTAATTATCGTTTTTGGTTACTAGGGGCAACAATCGAATTGTTTTCCTATCAGTATAATGTTTTTTTTCTGTTGTTGTGTACCTATTCTACCAAATTATATACCCAAACTCATCAGAATACAATATACCAGTAAATTGTAGGCTAGGATAAAAGAAAGCTCAGAGAGATGGAGGGCCCTTTAATGGTTTTAGCATGGGGCACCTTAGCACATAAATTACACACCTGATTAGGAGCCACCCTATTACCAAACCCCAGAATCCATGCTTAAAAATTCTGCTTAATGAATTAGGGATGATACTCCTCACTGTCACAATGATTTACACTCCTACCTGATCATGCTTCGGTTTTATAGTTTAGACGCTGGGGAAACAGAACACAATTCAGATTACAACAAAATGCCACCAGGGCTTTTTTCATTGTGGCAGAAAAGTAAACATACAGTAGGTGCCGCCGATATTGTATTTCTATCGCGCTCCCATCGCCGAGATTCTCGGCGAAAGGAGTGCCGAGATCTCGGCAGCAGGGTGGCGACACTTTGACCATGCTTCGCATTTAGAGAAGAGCTTGATATTTACATCCACTCTGGGTAGCTGAGTCAGTGTATGTGAAAATCAGGCCCAGAGTGCTTTAAAACTATTTAGCCATTTACAAAACAAATATTCTAAATGTGCACAATGTATTTTATCTTCTTCTGTGTATTGTTTTAGCAGCATGATTTACATGATTACATGATTTTACGTTGCACCATTTCTCTTCCATAAGGTTTTTTTTAACAATAGAATTTTGACAGACAGGCCTCGTACACACGACCGATTTTCTCGGCAAGAACCAGCAAGAAACTTGCTGGCAGAGAGGTCTTGCCGAGTAAATCGGTCGTGTGTACGCTGCTAGCGTGTTTCTCGTCGAGAAAACCGTCAAGAAACCTCGACGAGAAAATAGAGAACCTGCTCTCTATTTTCTCGTCGAGATTCTCCTCGGCGTGTTTCTCGACGAGAAAAGTGAGTGTGTGTACACTTACCTGTCCGCCCGGAAGCCCGCGCATGTTCGAAATGAATTTGACGCATGCGCGGTAGCTTCCTAGGCATACGTAGGGTATACCAAGATGGCGGCGACGGCATCGAATGTGACGAGCGCATGCTCGACGTAGTCGATGACGTCACCGCGTACACTCCTTTCAAAGAACCGCGGGTTCTTTGAAACGAGCGTGTGTACACTCGGCCGGGACAAGTTTCTTGTCCAAGAATCTCGTCGAAAAAAACGACATGTTTTTCTCAACGAGAATCTCGGCCGTGTGTACGAGGCCTCACAGAAGGCAAGCTACATAGCTATACAACTGAGAAATGTACTACAGAGTAAATTGATCAGAATGAACTACTAAGCCATTTTAAGAGCAGGAATTGCTACAAATACACACTCAGGAAATGTTGCTAGGTTACAGTTCCTCTGGTCACCAAGGCAACAGTGTTTTGTAGTAAGCGTAATCTATGATGGTTATACATCATTATGGTCCATTCAGTGTCAGAGTCTGCAAAGCAAAGGCAGGATTTGTAAATGATTAAATTCATTGAAAAAAAAGAAATGCGTGTCTATTTCAGAAAATACATTCTTGCAAAAAAAAAGTCTTGCATTTCTCACATGAAAGACAGAAATTAAATAGCGCTCTTAACAGTTGATGCTCATTTTAATAATATAATATTAAGGTACTTAACATATATATGTGTATAAATTACATTGCTTGCTATTTTTCCAGAACTAATGTGTGCCAGACCTCTACCCCCTTTTCTTCTAATATGTGATGTAAGCATTATTAGTGATACCCATCCAGCATGGGTGCTCCTAGCAAGTTATATTTACATAGACTCTGCCTGCTCCTGTGTTCCTGAAGAAGCTCCACTTTCCCCTGCTATGTAGTGACATCATCTACTGCATGCTGTGGCACTGGGTCATGGGTCATGGACAGAGGCTTAGTTTGAAGCTTGTGAGCCCCGATGCAAAAGTTGTCACTACCATCCAACGCTTCCATCACGCTCCAGGATACTTCCACCACACACTAACATACTCCAAGTGGCTACAGAGTTATTTCAGATCTTTATTTACATATTCAGATTTTGGAGAAACTGTCCACATTATGACATACCGCTCCAGTTCTTTTGATTACCCTGGAGCAAGGGCAGGCAACCTACGATGATCTAGAGGGCTGGAGATCTATCTAAACAACATGAAAGAGATCCAAGGTCACAGAAGCATGGCACCTATTTTTTTGTTTGTTAGTTTTTTTAAGATATTAAGATCTAACCTAAATAGTAAAGAAAACTTAAAAAAATATAATAAAACAAAAGTCACCATGTTACTGTAAACATATAAACTTAGCCTACCTTAAAAGTGAATAGTGTCATTCAGTAGAGCAGTGGATGGATCAGTAGGGCAGTGGACAGTGTCAATAGAGCAGTGGACAGTGTCAGTAGAGCAGTGGATAGTGTTAATAGGGCAGTGGATGGTGTCAGTAGGGCAATGGATGGTGTCAGTAAAGAAGTGGATATGTCAGTAGGGCAGTGGATGGTGACAGCCAGTAGACTAGTGGATGGTGTCAGTAAAGCAGTGGACATATTAGTAGGGTGGTGGACTGTGTCAGTCAGTAGAAAGTGGATGATGTCAGTAAATCAGTGGACATTTTAGTAGGACAGTAGATGGTGTCAGTCAGTAGAGCAGTGTACAGTGTCAATATGGCAGTGGACTTTGTCAGTGGGGCAATGGATGGTGTCCATAAAGCAGTGGACATGTCAGTAAGGCAGAGGTTGGTGTTTAGTAGGGCAGTGGATGGTGTCAGTCAGTGAAGCAGTGTACAGTGTCAGTATGGCAGTGAATTTTGTCAGTGGGACAGTGGATGGTGTCAGTAAAGCAGCAGACTTGTCAGTATGGCAGTGGATGGTGTCAGTCAGTTAAGCAATGGATGTTGTCAGTAAAGCAGTGCACTTGTCAGTAGGGTGATGGATGGTGTCAGTTAGTAGATCAGTGGATGGTGTAAGTAAAGCAGTGGACATGTCAGTAGGGCAGTGGATGGTATTACTAGGGCAGTGAATGGTGCAAGTAAAGCAGTGGATGTGTCAGTAGGGCAGTGGATGGTGCTACTAGGGCAGTGAATGGTACAAGTAAAACAGTGAATGTGTCAGTAGGGCAGTGAATTGAAGACCATTGAACAACACATGGACTTTTTAGGCACTCAAAATAGGTTAAAATACAAACAAATTTGAGGGGCGTGGTTTCCGCATGGTGCCAGACAGATGCTTTTGAGCAGAGCTCCGGCCAAGATTTAGCAATAATCTACCAGGTTATGCCAAATAGATCCTCCAGCTCACGAACATTGATGGGTAAACACCCATGAAGACACCTGGTTATAAAACTCCCTTGGTCGGGGTTCATCAAACTTTTCTCGTCGCAGATTGTGAGAGCTCCCGGGAAACCAGATGAGCTGGCCCAACACCCAAGTGGAAGTAGGTCGGCTTAGCCTCATGCTGCTTCCACACATAGAAGCTGACCAGCCACCTCATACAAATCCTAGTGCATGGAAGATCCATGCTTACCCGCCAGCTCTGATGTGACATTCTTAACGAGAGGTCTAAAATGAGAGCTGGCTGTTATGTTTCAGAGTTTAGAGAAATCCATCAAGAAGGAGTTAACGGCCATCCATTCTGAACTATCCTATTTACTTAGAGGACTCTGAAAAACGACAGAACATCCAAGGGGAAGCCATTAAAGAGCTGCAAGACCGTGTGACACAGATTGCCATCACACATCGGGCAGCCCTTTACAAATTAGAGGATCTCGAGAACATAAATTTAGGAGACAACCTCAGGCTGCATGGGCTGCCGAAAGCCAATAAGGATGACGATCTGCCAGACACAGTGCAGGGTATCTCTAATGCTATTCTCAGGCAACCAGCGACTAACCCCCTGTGATTTGAATGAGTTCACAGAGCCTTTATGACCATGCAATTTGTCAGGCAATCAACAATGAGACGTCATCTACCAGCTGCAGTACTTCGAAGATAAAAATGCCCTCATGGTAAAGTTACGCAGCACTCCTTCTATTGATTTTAATGGCGCCTCCATCGACATACTTCCTGACCTAGCAAATGAGACCTTAAAGTGTCACCGATCACTCTGACCCCTGCTGGATAAGCTGCAGGCTTATACTATCATCTATCACTGGGGATTTCTTCCGTGCCTCATGGCTACAAAGAATGATCGCTCATCCACCTTGCGGTTCTTGAAGATCACCCTGCCTTTTGCAATGATCTCAATCTTCTACTATCTTGTTTTTGCTTTGGGTACGTTGCCCACTAAAGACTCTTTCACTGGAGTATCATGAGGTATCTAAACTGTACTCCCTGTTTGGCGACATGCAGCTTATACTCATAATTACAAATTCCCTAATATCAAATTCACTACATTGGACCGGTATTTATTCTACAAAGACGGGGGATTTGGATAAATCCCTTCTGTAACTAGAACAGAAATGGATTTAAAAAATAAAAGCAACCTCTCCGCCTGGGTTAAATTATAATATCACATTTAAACCATTTTTGAAGGGTTTACCCTCCAGACACTGCCTTGGAGAACACTGGGGAAATGAGTCCTGAAATATGTGTGGATATTTCTGACATGGAGGAAAAATGGAAGGCACTGGTAAATGCTTATTTTGTTATCTTGGGGGATAACAAAAACATGGGTAGGCCAGAGGGTCTGAAATGTTCACTCATAAATGTGATGACATGTATAATAAAATGACAGGCACAGCAGAGGTTGACAGTGCAGTAGACAGAGGCCCCCTACAGGTTCAGGAGGGAAATAACCCAAAGCTTAATAAATTGTCAGTAAAAGGGTTTGATTCCCAAATAAAATAACCCAAATATATTGCTAAGTGTCAGTGTAGCAGGGGGACACAGGGAAGGTCATCTGATAAGACTGGGTTTGGCCCTTGTGGGTAAGAGCTGGCACAGAGGTGACAAGTGGAAGAGAATGGGTTTGTGTGTTACGCCCCCTCCGGGGTCGAAACAGGGGGGGGAGGATATGTAGCAGGGCGGTACCCTGCCAGGGTCTAATAAACAGCCAGTTCACTAATGAGTCAGCTGTGTTCTGGACTTTAAGCAATCACCAGACCTAGGCTCCCAGTTGGAGACGACTCCACCCTGCAGACAGACAGGAGGTCTGGGCATGGGAGTCAGTAGGGCTTCACCTAGGAGAGAGAGGTGGGAGCCAGTGTAGCACGAGGCTACTTGCTGTACGCAAGGAGGTGCTGAACGTCCGGTCTGTGGGAGACAGACCAAGGCCCTCAGATCCCATATGGGGAGAAATTGTTTAAATGTTTTGCTACATCCAGGTCTCCCTCAACATGTGTTGTGCCCAGTTTTCATTTTGTTTTTTTTCCTTCTATCACTAATGTACCTAAAATCTCCTTTCTTAATAGATTTAGCAATTTCCTCCTCTTTCTGTGCTTTGACAGTACAGATAATGTGTTTGGCCTCCTTTTATCTATTTTTATATTTTTTTCTGTCAGCTACACCTCCTGTTTCTTTGAATTTTCTATATGCTGATTTTTGTTACCTTCACTATCTAACTTAGGTCTCATGTACACGGGACATTTTTACAACCTCTCCTGAACGATTTAACTTGACAGATAGTAACCCACTGATTAATTGCGTCTGTCGTTTTACTCCAACTTTTCAATACATTTTTTAGAAATGTTCACATTTCAGCAAAAGTTGTCCTTTTGAAATCTAAAAATGTTTTATTGTATATGAATTTTCAGTTCTTGTTTTAATATCAAACCAAAGACATTGGTGATCACCAGAACTTAAATTTTCTCCCACCTCAACAGACAGTCGATCCCCATTTGCCAGTACTAGGTCTAAAATACGATCACCTTGGGTTGGGCTTTTTACTAACTGTTTTAGCGAAACCCCATTCAGTGCTACTATTACATCCCTGCTCCTGCTTGTAATAGCAGTTTGAGAATTCCAGTTAATAACAACATATATTAATTTGTGAAAAAAAAAAAAAAAAAAACAACATATATTTTGTTACACTTTATTCAAATTAGTTGATTTGTCTCATTCTATAATACTGTATATATTTGTCCTTTTGTTTGCCTTTGGTTTCTTTTTGGGCCTGTTAATCCAGCACTCTTTTCCCACCAGTACGGACCCCAGGGGGGGGGGGGATCTGAGCACTGATTTGCCTGGTATGTCCCCCTTGTTGCCTTGTCCCGCACTTCCAGATAATATGGGGAATATTTCCTCTATCTGGTTGACTTGTGGGCAGGCTTTGTGTCTGTGCAGGTGGCATCCTCAATCCTAGTATAGTGGGGACCTCCTCATGCATGTACATGACGACACAATGCCATGCATTTGTGATGACGCAATTAGGCTAGCGTGTTGCAATGGCCGGATCTTCTTTGGATGGGTGGGAGGGCCTTTCTCCCACCATGAGGATGCCAAGGGAGCCAGAATTTGGCACCATGGACGAGGGTCACAACCCCTAGATAATTGCAGTGATCCACCCCTTACAATTCAAATAAGCATTACCCTTATATATCCCATCAAACACCATGGCTTTATTATTTGCCCCTGTCAGGATCAGAAGTGTTGCGGCCACTCGTATACATAACGTGGCAGCATCTGATACTACTTTTTTCATTTGAAATATCCCTTGCAGTGCTTGTGTTGCAAAACTGGTTTTACCTCCTCCTTTTCAAGAAGGGTTTGAATGGAACCTGATGATCATCATGCAAGTTAGATTTCTGTCTATTATACTGATTGACTGATTACCTTATAGGCTACAGTAAAACTAGAAATCCTTGAGTGATCCACTTTCCACACCATGTTAGCCAAGAACATTACATGAAGGGTAGATTAGTAATACTTTTTATATTACCGTATATACTCGAGTATAAGCCGACCCGAATATAAGCCGAGGCACCTAATTTTACCAAAAAAAAATGGGAAAACGTATTGACTCGAGTATAAGCCTAGGGTGTCTATCTGCATGCCTCACTGTGCCTCACTTTACCTCACTGTGTCCATGTGCATGCCTCACTGTGTCCATGCCTCACTGTGCCCATGCCTCACTGTGCCCATGCCTCACTGTGTCCATGACTAGACTGACGTTTAACATGGGAGTCTATAGAAAGGGGTGCTCGGATTTGAAAAATCGGTGCTCCCCGGCCGTAGGTTCCCCAGACAAAAAACGTTTCACACTTATAAAGGAGACATGATGCTACATGTGTGCCAAGCTTCAGGTCCAGTGGACCTACGACCGGCCGGTACCGGGTCCCCAAAATCACCAGAGAAATTACCGTTTAACATGGGAGTCTATGGAAGGGGTGCCCGGCTTTGAAAATCAGTGCTCCCCGACCGTAGGTCCCCCGGACAACAAACTTTGCACACTTGTAGAGGAAGAGTGAGGCTACATGTTTGCCAAGTTTGGAGTCCAGGAGACCTACGACTGGCCAGTACCAGGTCCCCAAATTCTGGGAGATCAGGCACAAAAAGGTGACTCGAGAATAAGCCGAGAGGGGGACATTTTCAGCACAAAAAAACTCGGCTTATACTCAAGAATATACAGTAATTTTATAATTTGGATTTATATAATTCTGTTATTTTGCTTCAAGAAAACTTTTATACTTCTGTAGCGCCCCTCCCAATATTTGGGGACGCTAGGTTGAAATTTAAGGGTAGTTTGAGCCAGTAGTTGGGCTCAGACCAATTGTTAAGTTCTTTAATGCTTCTGCTCTGGGTGTGATACTGCCTGCTGTAGTGTTCTCTGTTGCCTGTAGGTGGCACTGTCACCACTGGCATAGGTGAACCAGTGAGGGGTGTCGCAGCACCATGGGTGTCCTCTCTCGGCAGCCGGGCAGTGGGCGTGGTTGGTCTGCTATGCATGCTGGAAGGGGGTACATAAGGGGCAGACACCATTGGGGCTGAGGAGAGTTCCAGGGGACCCATTGGTCCTGGGTGTGTGTCTTGTGGCCCGTATGGCACGAGGCATGCAAGTGTGTTCGAGCCTCGGGCACCTTCAGCCCGAGGCTGCTTCGTTTCATGGTAAACCCGGCTTTGCTGGCTGGGGCCTTCACTTCAGAGAGGGATCCCAGGCTGCCCACTTCTAGGGGGCTCAACTTTAGGAAAGGAGACCAGGGGAGGATCAGTCCCTGAGGAGACTAGCGACGGTACTGCTGTCTCGGGAAGAGGCCTGGATACTCGCCTAAAGAGGAATTCATCTTTAAAGATACAAATATTCAAGTATTGTTTGGCTGGGAGGTTCGGGACTTAGATTCTGTGGCAGAGGATTCCCCGATCGCATCCTTATATACTCAAGAAAAGGAAAAGATTGATTTGTGCTACATCCCGGCTGCTAGGATTGCTCTCATAGGGACTATCCGGGTGAGCAATACCCGCTCAGGCTTGAGTGGCGACGAAAGATTGACACTGAGCTTTAAGTGTTGCGTGCCTGAACCTTCCCCTGCTTCTCTCAACTTCCTACTCTCTTTCTTCAAGTTTAACTCAAAGACAAAAGAATACAACCTTACTGCTTAGCTTTTACTCCTGTGTGGACATTGACCTTATTCCAAGAGATTTTTACCTAGACAACGGAGAGAAGGGATCCACTCTAGAGAGGTAATTGCTTCAGACCCGAAACAAAACCAGCCGGTCCCTTAAATGGGGGTAAGTGCTACACTTCTTTATATAGACTCCATGTTGGGTGGTTTCATGTCAACTTTGGAAAGCCCTTTTGACCTCCAGTGTTTTTAATGTTTGGGTCTAATTGGGCTCTAAGACTCCATCAAGGTGAATATTGAACAACTTTTATGATCTATTTCTGGTTGATTGTATAAGTAGTTTATGGTTTTGTAATTAACCATTTATGTTGTAAAAAAACAGTTCATGGTTTTATAATGTAACCATTCATGAAGATTATTTACACCTCTGTTAGCATGTTTTTTTTTTAATCTCCTTCATGCAGGTACCTCTACTTTCCCCTGATGAAGATTGTGTAACAATCAAAATGCTTTGGAAAATTGCAGCACAACATATTCTAAAAATGATGTATATGTATTGGTGGATGCCCTCATTTTTAGGGGTACACTACTGGTGAAATTGTACAACCAGAATGGTAATGAGGTCTTGATTTTATTTGATGTTTTTTTAATATATTTATACAATAAAAATTGCTCTTTTATACACATGCTGTTGATGTTTGGCTACATTAAAGTGCCATGGGAGACTTTTTGCATTTATTTAAGGCAACCTCTGACTCATGAGGTTTCACCCATCTTTTTACTATTTTAACAGCAGCTTTCTGATGTAGTGCAGCAGGAGTTTGAACTGGAAAAGACATATAAACTCTCTCTACATAAACCCATTAACAAGAAGCTGATGTTGAAGAGGAAGAAGTTGAAATCCTTGCTTGACTTAGACCCCAAGAGGTCTTCAACTTCCTCAAGGTTTTCAACTTTAAACCAGGTAGATGGTCCCGTTTATCTCAAAGATCAAAACTCCCTCAGGCGACGTGGTACATGCTACTCCAGATAGATTTAGAGCTTTTTACGCAAACCTTTATAATGTGCATGGATACTTAGCCTCTCTTCCTATAGCGGAGAAATGTACACACATTCTTCGATACCTTAGCTAGGCTAATCTCTCTAATAGGATGCTTAAAAAGCTGGAAAGGGATTTCACTGTGGAGAAATTCATACAAACTCTAAAACCGATGGCTTTAGGTAAGGCCTCACATATAGGCTTCACATACCTATATGGCAAGAAGTTTTGAGACATATTAATTCCCTTTCTCACTGTTTGCCCTGGTTCACACTGGTGTGATTTGACATGTCAAATCGGCGAAATTTGCCGCAAATTGCGGGCAATGGCACCGTCCTAATCGGTGCGACGCCGCATCTGCGGCGCTGCACCGATTACAAAAAGTAGTTTCTGTACTACTTTTTGCGATTTCAGCCGCGATTTACATTGACATCTGTTTCAGATGTCTTTGAAATCGTGGCTGAAGTCGGGACTGCCAGCGGGAGTGAAATCGTGCGAGTTCAGCTGAACTCGCAGGCTTCACTCCCGCAGCCCCAGTGTGAATGTGGGCTAAATGCCAATTCCATTCTGGGATCTGAGGGACTTAAGCCTCGTACACACGATCGGATATCCTATGGATTCTAATCCGATGGCTTTGTCCATCGGAAATCCGATGAAGCTGACTTCCATCAGTCTTGCCTACACACCATCAGTCAAAAAAACGACTGTTCCAAGCGCGGTGACGTAAAACACTCTGATGAGCCGAGAAAAATTAAGTTTAATGCTTCTGAGCATGCGTCGACTTGATTCTGAGCATGCGTGGGTTTTTTATCCGATGGACTTGCCCATAGACGATCGGAATTTGCTATCGGTTTTTGATCCATTGGAAAAATTTAAAACATGTTCTATTTTTTAAAACCGATGGAAAAAAGACCGATGGGTCCCATACACGATCGGTTTGTCTGATGAAAAAAGTCCATCGGACTGTTTTCATCGATAAAACCGATCGTGTGTACAGGGCTTTAGACCCTAAACATTTTCCACTCACATCTCGGTCATACCAAATCCGGGTAAAGCTTTATCTTGCTGTAGTAGCTATGGTCCAATACCTTTACTTAAAATAGATGGCTATCAGGCCTTTTCTCCTATGTTGGATAAGGCCTGATCAGACTGGATTTATACCAGGTTGTGAAGCCAGGGATAACTCCCTGCATACCTTATCTCTAATTTCCTATGTTAGGGAACCAGGGCCATCTTTAATATTGATTGGACTCTGGGCAAACATTTTCTTGGGCCCCCCTACATGCAATTTCACTCTCCACCTGCTCTGATACATACAATAAATTGCAGCAAGACTTAAAATCAGTTTACTGAATCAGATCAGGCAGCGATTGCGATTGGTTGCCAGAGGTTACAGTGTATCATTACCGCTTACTGACTGGTTTCTGGAGGTTACAGCACACATTACAGCTCACTGGTTAGTTGCTAGAGGTTACAGCACATGATTTCTGCTTGTTAATTGCTTGCTAAAGCTTACTGTACATCAATACTGCTCAATGATTGGTTGCTAGAGGTTACAGCACACCATCTCCTCACTGCCTGCACACCATGGACTGGGGTGGTGAGGGGATCCATCAATAGACAGAAAAGTCCTAGGGATCCTGGAACTCTTGGGATCAGTGACAGTGCTGGGGGGAGGGGAGGGTGTGATCAATGGCAATGCTGATTTGTTTTACCGACTACCAATATAAAGAGGAATTTCAACACTGACCACCAATGTAATAGGGGTTTACACTGACTACTAATGTAATAGAGGTAGTCACAGTAACCACCAATGTAAGGAGGGATTTACACTGACCCCTAATGTAAGGGGGGTCTTTACAATGGCCACTAGTCTGAATGAACGGATTGTACACCAATCCCCAATGTAATGAGAAGATTTACACTGATCACCAATGTGACTGAGACATTTAGCCTGCGTTCACATTTGTGCGTGCAAAATCGCTTTCCTGACACCAATACACAGCAGTGCCATTAATTGTTAATGACATCCTCACGCATCTGCTGACGTGCTGTGGAACCGTGTGATTTTGACCGTTAGGGACTTTCTTCCTCATTTCTAGTGCATAGAGCAGCCCATTGAAATGAATGGGCTGTCCTACAGATGACCTACATCCTTATCCACCCTGTCAGTACACCTTTGCATCCTAAAACCCCTGCTAACCTGTGCACCCCAAACCTCCCCCACCCTCTCCACCTCAACCCTCCACCCTTAACTCTGCCTGCCTCCTCTGCTCATCTTTGCACCACCTTCCTTACCTCTACACATCCCCTCCTTGCTCACATGTGCACCCAAACTGTAATTCCTTCTCTGCCTACATCTGCACACCCCACACTACCCCCCCCCCCCCTCACAAATTTGCTTACCTATGCAGAACAGGCAGATTTTATGCTGAATGACCACAGTTGCAGGTGGGACTTTTAAGCATGGCCTTTTACCTCCCCAGTGGGCAGCATTCAGTATAGGTGATGGTGGATATGACCTCGGGAAACATGATTTACAGTACATATGAATGCCGCCTTTATTTACATATCAATGCCACTGGGCCACAGCTATTTACATATGAATGCCCCCACTATTTACATATCTGCAGGTGAGTGATCTGTACAGTGGACATGTCAGTAGGGCAGTGGATGGTATTACTAGGGCAGTGAATGGTGCAAGTAAAGCAGTGGATGTGTCAGTAGGGCAGTGGATGGTGCTACTAGGGCAGTGAATGGTACAAGTAAAACAGTGAATGTGTCAGTAGGTCAGTGAATTGAAGACCATTGGACAACACATGGACTTTTTAGGCACTCAAAATAGGTTAAAATACAAACAAATTTGAGGGGCGTGGTTTCCGCATGGTGCCAGACAGATGCTTTTGAGCAGAGCTCCGGCCAAGATTTAGCAATAATCTACCAGGTTATGCCAAATAGATCCTCCAGCTCACGAACATTGATGGGTAAACACCCATGAAGACACCTGGTTATAAAACTCCCTTGGTCGGGGTTCATCAAACTTTTCTCGTCGCAGATTGTGAGAGCTCCCGGGAAACCAGATGAGCTGGCCCAACACCCAAGTGGAAGTAGGTCGGCTTAGCCTCATGCTGCTTCCACACATAGAAGCTGACCAGCCACCTCATACAAATCCTAGTGCATGGAAGATCCATGCTTACCCGCCAGCTCTGATGTGACATTCTTAACGAGAGGTCTAAAATGAGAGCTGGCTGTTATGTTTCAGAGTTTAGAGAAATCCATCAAGAAGGAGTTAACGGCCATCCATTCTGAACTATCCTATTTACTTAGAGGACTCTGAAAAACGACAGAACATCCAAGGGGAAGCCATTAAAGAGCTGCAAGACCGTGTGACACAGATTGCCATCACACATCGGGCAGCCCTTTACAAATTAGAGGATCTCGAGAACATAAATTTAGGAGACAACCTCAGGCTGCATGGGCTGCCGAAAGCCAATAAGGATGACGATCTGCCAGACACAGTGCAGGGTATCTCTAATGCTATTCTCAGGCAACCAGCGACTAACCCCCTGTGATTTGAATGAGTTCACAGAGCCTTTATGACCATGCAATTTGTCAGGCAATCAACAATGAGACGTCATCTACCAGCTGCAGTACTTCGAAGATAAAAATGCCCTCATGGTAAAGTTACGCAGCACTCCTTCTATTGATTTTAATGGCGCCTCCATCGACATACTTCCTGACCTAGCAAATGAGACCTTAAAGTGTCACCGATCACTCTGACCCCTGCTGGATAAGCTGCAGGCTTATACTATCATCTATCACTGGGGATTTCTTCCGTGCCTCATGGCTACAAAGAATGATCGCTCATCCACCTTGCGGTTCTTGAAGATCACCCTGCCTTTTGCAATGATCTCAATCTTCTACTATCTTGTTTTTGCTTTGGGTACGTTGCCCACTAAAGACTCTTTCACTGGAGTATCATGAGGTATCTAAACTGTACTCCCTGTTTGGCGACATGCAGCTTATACTCATAATTACAAATTCCCTAATATCAAATTCACTACATTGGACCGGTATTTATTCTACAATAAGGGGGATTTGGATAAATCCCTTCTGTAACTAGAACAGAAATGGATTTAAAAAATAAAAGCAACCTCTCTGCCTGGGTTAAATTATAATATCACATTTAAACCATTTTTGAAGGGTTTACCCTCCAGACACTGCCTTGGAGAACACTGGGGAAATGAGTCCTGAAATATGTGTGGATATTTCTGACATGGAGGAAAAATGGAAGGCACTGGTAAATGCTTATTTTGTTATCTTGGGGGACAACAAAAACATGGGTAGGCCAGAGGGTCTGAAATGTTCACTCATAAATGTGATGACATGTATAATAAAATGACAGGCACAGCAGAGGTTGACAGTGCAGTAGACAGAGGCCCCCTACAGGTTCAGGAGGGAAATAACCCAAAGCTTAATAAAGTGTCAGTAAAAGGGTTTGATTCCCAAATAAAATAACCCACATATATTGCTAAGTGTCAGTGTAGCAGGGGGACACAGGGAAGGTCATCTGATAAGACTGGGTTTGGCCCTTGTGGGTAAGAGCTGGCACAGAGGTGACAAGTGGAAGAGAATGGGTTTGTGTGTTACGCCCCCTCCGGGGTCGAAACAGGGGGGGGAGGATATGTAGCAGGGCGGTACCCTGCCAGGGTCTAATAAACAGCCAGTTCACTAATGAGTCAGCTGTGTTCTGGACTTTAAGCAATCACCAGACCTAGGCTCCCAGTTGGAGACGACTCCACCCTGCAGACAGACAGGAGGTCTGGGCATGGGAGTCAGTAGGGCTTCACCTAGGAGAGAGAGGTGGGAGCCAGTGTAGCACGAGGCTACTTGCTGTACGCAAGGAGGTGCTGAACGTCCGGTCTGTGGGAGACAGACAAAGGCCCTCAGATCCCATATGGGGAGAAATTGTTTAAATGTTTTGCTACATCCAGGTCTCCCTCAACATGTGTTGTGCCCAGTTTTCATTTTGTTTTTTTTCCTTCTATCACTAATGTACCTAAAATCTCCTTTCTTAATAGATTTAGCAATTTCCTCCTCTTTCTGTGCTTTGACAGTACAGATAATGTGTTTGGCCTCCTTTTATCTATTTTTATAATTTTTTCTGTCAGCTACACCTCCTGTTTCTTTGAATTTTCTATATGCTGATTTTTGTTACCTTCACTATCTAACTTAGGTCTCATGTACACGGGACATTTTTACAACCTCTCCTGAACGATTTAACTTGACAGATAGTAACCCACTGATTAATTGCGTCTGTCGTTTTACTCCAACTTTTCAATACATTTTTTAGAAATGTTCACATTTCAGCAAAAGTTGTCCTTTTGAAATCTAAAAATGTTTTATTGTATATGAATTTTCAGTTCTTGTTTTAATATCAAACCAAAGACATTGGTGATCACCAGAACTTAAATTTTCTCCCACCTCAACAGACAGTCGATCCCCATTTGCCAGTACTAGGTCTAAAATACGATCACCTTGGGTTGGGCTTTTTACTAACTGTTTTAGCGAAACCCCATTCAGTGCTGCTATTACATCCCTGCTCCTGCTTGTAATAGCAGTTTGAGAATTCCAGTTAATAACAACATATATTAATTTGTGAAACAAAAAAAAAAAAAACACCATATATTTTGTTACACTTTATTCAAATTAGTTGATTTGTCTCATTCTATAATACTGTATATATTTGTCCTTTTGTTTGCCTTTGGTTTCTTTTTGGGCCTGTTAATCCAGCACTCTTTTCCCACCAGTACGGACCCCAGGGGGGGGGGGGATCTGAGCACTGATTTGCCTGGTATGTCCCCCTTGTTGCCTTGTCCCGCACTTCCAGATAATATGGGGAATATTTCCTCTATCTGGTTGACTTGTGGGCAGGCTTTGTGTCTGTGCAGGTGGCATCCTCAATCCTAGTATAGTGGGGACCTCCTCACGCACGTACATGACGACACAATGCCATGCATTTGTGATGACGCAATTAGGCTAGCGTGTTGCAATGGCCGAATCTTCTTTGGATGGGTGGGAGGGCCTTTCTCCCACCATGAGGATGCCAAGGGAGCCAGAATTTGGCACCATGGACGAGGGTCACAACCCCTAGATAATTGCAGTGATCCACCCCTTACAATTCAAATAAGCATTACCCTTATATATCCCATCAAACACCATGGCTTTATTATTTGCCCCTGTCAGGATCAGAAGTGTTGCGGCCACTCGTATACATAACGTGGCAGCATCTGATACTACTTTTTTCATTTGAAATATCCCTTGCAGTGCTTGTGTTGCAAAACTGGTTTTACCTCCTCCTTTTCAAGAAGGGTTTGAATGGAACCTGATGATCATCATGCAAGTTAGATTTCTGTCTATTATACTGATTGACTGATTACCTTATAGGCTACAGTAAAACTAGAAATCCTTGAGTGATCCACTTTCCACACCATGTTAGCCAAGAACATTACATGAAGGGTAGATTAGTAATACTTTTTATATTACTGTATATACTCGAGTATAAGCCGACCCGAATATAAGCCGAGGCACCTAATTTTACCAAAAAAAATGGGAAAACGTATTGACTCGAGTATAAGTATTGCCTCACTGTGTCCATGTGCATGCCTCACTGTGTCCATGCCTCACTGTGCCCATGCCTCACTGTGCCCATGCCTCACTGTGTCCATGACTAGACTGACGTTTAACATGGGAGTCTATGGAAGGGGTGCTCGGATTTGAAAAATCGGTGCTCCCCGGCCGTAGGTTCCCCAGACAAAAAACGTTTCACACTTATAAAGGAGACATGATGCTACATGTGTGCCAAGCTTCAGGTCCAGTGGACCTACGACCGGCCGGTACCGGGTCCCCAAAATCACCAGAGAAATTACCGTTTAACATGGGAGTCTATGGAAGGGGTGCCCGGCTTTGAAAATCAGTGCTCCCCGACCGTAGGTCCCCCGGACAACAAACTTTGCACACTTGTAGAGGAAGAGTGAGGCTACATGTTTGCCAAGTTTGGAGTCCAGGAGACCTACGACTGGCCGGTACCGGGTCCCCAAATTCTGGGAGATCAGGCACAAAAAGGTGACTCGAGAATAAGCCGAGAGGGGGACATTTTCAGCACAAAAAAACTCGGCTTATACTCAAGAATATACAGTAATTTTATAATTTGGATTTATCTAATTCTGTTATTTTGCTTCAAGAAAACGTTTATACTTCTGTAGCGCCCCTCCCAATATTTGGGGACGCTAGGTTGAAATTTAAGGGTAGTTTGAGCCAGTAGTTGGGCTCAGACCAATTGTTAAGTTCTTTAATGCTTCTGCTCTGGGTGTGATACTGCCTGCTGTAGTGTTCTCTGTTGCCTGTAGGTGGCACTGTCACCACTGGCATAGGTGAACCAGTGAGGGGTGTCGCAGCACCATGGGTGTCCTCTCTCGGCAGCCGGGCAGTGGGCGTGGTTGGTCTGCTATGCATGCTGGGAGGGGGTACATAAGGGGCAGACACCATTGGGGCTGAGGAGAGTTCCAGGGGACCCATTGGTCCTGGGTGTGTGTCTTGTGGCCCGTATGGCACGAGGCATGCAAGTGTGTTCGAGCCTCGGGCACCTTCAGCCCGAGGCTGCTTTGTTTCATGGTAAACCCGGCTTTGCTGGCTGGGGCCTTCACTTCAGAGAGGGATCCCAGGCTGCCCACTTCTAGGGGGCTCAACTTTAGGAAAGGAGACCAGGGGAGGATCAGTCCCTGAGGAGACTAGCGACGGTACTGCTGTCTCGGGAAGAGGCCTGGATACTCGCCTAAAGAGGAATTCATCTTTAAAGATACAAATATTCAAGTATTGTTTGGCTGGGAGGTTCGGGACTTAGATTCTGTGGCAGAGGATTCCCCGATCGCATCCTTATATACTCAAGAAAAGGAAAAGATTGATTTGTGCTACATCCCGGCTGCTAGGATTGCTCTCATAGGGACTATCCGGTTGAGCAATACCCACTCAGGCTTGAGTGGCGACGAAAGATTGACACTGAGCTTTAAGTGTTGCGTGCCTGAACCTTCCCCTGCTTCTCTCAGCTTCCTACTCTCTTTCTTCAAGTTTAACTCAAAGACAAAAGAATACAACCTTACTGCTTAGCTTTTACTCCTGTGTGGACATTGACCTTATTCCAAGAGATTTTTACCTAGACAACGGAGAGAAGGGATCCACTCTAGAGAGGTAATTGCTTCAGACCCGAAACAAAACCAGCCGGTCCCTTAAATGGGGGTAAGTGCTACACTTCTTTATATAGACTCCATGTTGGGTGGTTTCATGTCAACTTTGGAAAGCCTTTTTGACCTCCAGTGTTTTTAATGTTTGGGTCTAATTGGGCTCTAAGACTCCATCAAGGTGAATATTGAACAACTTTTATGATCTATTTCTGGTTGATTGTATAAGTAGTTTATGGTTTTGTAATTAACCATTTATGTTGTAAAAAAACAGTTCATGGTTTTATAATGTAACCATTCATGAAGATTATTTACACCTCTGTTAGCATGTTTTTTTTTAATCTCCTTCATGCAGGTACCTCTACTTTCCCCTGATGAAGATTGTGTAACAATCAAAATGCTTTGGAAAATTGCAGCACAACATATTCTAAAAATGATGTATATGTATTGGTGGATGCCCTCATTTTTAGGGGTACACTACTGGTGAAATTGTACAACCAGAATGGTAATGAGGTCTTGATTTTATTTGATGTTTTTTTAATATATTTATACAATAAAAATTGCTCTTTTATACACATGCTGTTGATGTTTGGCTACATTAAAGTCCCATGGGAGACTTTTTGCATTTATTTAAGGCAACCTCTGACTCATGAGGTTTCACCCATCTTTTTACTATTTTAACAGCAGCTTTCTGATGTAGTGCAGCAGGAGTTTGAACTGGAAAAGACATATAAACTCTCTCTACATAAACCCATTAACAAGAAGCTGATGTTGAAGAGGAAGAAGTTGAAATCCTTGTTTGACTTAGACCCCAAGAGGTCTTCAACTTCCTCAAGGTTTTCAACTTTAAACCAGGTAGATGGTCCCGTTTATCTCAAAGATCAAAACTCCCTCAGGCGACGTGGTACATGCTACTCCAGATAGATTTAGAGCTTTTTACGAAAACCTTTATAATGTGCATGGATACTTAGCCTCTCTTCCTATAGCGGAGAAATGTACACACATTCTTCGATACCTTAGCTAGGCTAATCTCTCTAATAGGATGCTTAAAAAGCTGGAAAGGGATTTCACTGTGGAGAAATTCATACAAACTCTAAAACCGATGGCTTTAGGTAAGGCCTCACATATAGGCTTCACATACCTATATTGCAAGAAGTTTTGAGACATATTAATTCCCTTTCTCACTGTTTGCCCTGGTTCACACTGGTGTGATTTGACATGCGATTTGACATGTCAAATCGGCGAAATTTGCCGCAAATTGCGGGCAATGGCACCGTCCTAATCGGTGCGACGCCGCATCTGCGGCGCTGCACCGATTACAAAAAGTAGTTTCTGTACTACTTTTTGCGATTTCAGCCGCGATTTACATTGACATCTGTTTCAGATGTCTTTGAAATCGTGGCTGAAGTCGGGACTGCCAGCGGGAGTGAAATCCTGCGAGTTCAGCTGAACTCGCAGGCTTCACTCCCGCAGCCCCAGTGTGAATGTGGGCTAAATGCCAATTCCATTCTGGGATCTGAGGGACTTAAGCCTCGTACACACGATCGGATATCCTATGGATTCTAATCCGATGGCTTTGTCCATCGGAAATCCGATGAAGCTGACTTCCATCAGTCTTGCCTACACACCATCAGTCAAAAAAACGACTGTTCCAAGCGCGGTGACGTAAAACACTCTGATGAGCCGAGAAAAATGAAGTTTAATGCTTCTGAGCATGCGTCGACTTGATTCTGAGCATGCGTGGGTTTTTTATCCGATGGACTTGCCCATAGACGATCGGAATTTGCTATCGGTTTTTGATCCATTGGAAAAATTTAAAACATGTTCTATTTTTTAAAACCGATGGAAAAAAGACCGATGGGTCCCATACACGATCGGTTTGTCTGATGAAAAAAGTCCATCGGACTGTTTTCATCGATAAAACCGATCGTGTGTACAGGGCTTTAGACCCTAAACATTTTCCACTCACATCTCGGTCATACCAAATCCGGGTAAAGCTTTATCTTGCTGTAGTAGCTATGGTCCAATACCTTTACTTAAAATAGATGGCTATCAGGCCTTTTCTCCTATGTTGGATAAGGCCTGATCAGACTGGATTTATACCAGGTTGTGAAGCCAGGGATAACTCCCTGCATACCTTATCTCTAATTTCCTATGTTAGGGAACCAGGGCCATCTTTAATATTGATTGGACCCTGGGCAAACATTTTCTTGGGCCCCCCTACATGCAATTTCACTCTCCACCTGCTCTGATACATACAATATATTGCAGCAAGACTTAAAATCAGTTTACTGAATCAGATCAGGCAGCGATTGCGATTGGTTGCCAGAGGTTACAGTGTATCATTACCGCTTACTGACTGGTTTCTGGAGGTTACAGCACACATTACAGCTCACTGGTTAGTTGCTAGAGGTTACAGCACATGATTTCTGCTTGTTAATTGCTTGCTAAAGCTTACTGTACATCAATACTGCTCAATGATTGGTTGCTAGAGGTTACAGCACACCATCTCCTCACTGCCTGCACACCATGGACTGGGGTGGTGAGGGGACCCATCAATAGACAGAAAAGTCCTAGGGATCCTGGAACTCTTGGGATCAGTGACAGTGCTGGGGGGAGGGGAGGGTGTGATCAATGGCAATGCTGATTTGTTTTACCGACTACCAATATAAAGAGGAATTTCAACACTGACCACCAATGTAATAGGGGTTTACACTGACTACTAATGTAATAGAGGTAGTCACAGTAACCACCAATGTAAGGAGGGATTTACACTGACCCCTAATGTAAGGGGGGTCTTTACAATGGCCACTAGTCTGAATGAACGGATTGTACACCAATCCCCAATGTAATGAGAAGATTTACACTGACCACCAATGTGACTGAGACATTTAGCCTGCGTTCACATTTGTGCGTGCAAAATCGCTTTCCTGACACCAATACACAGCAGTGCCATTAATTGTTAATGACGTCCTCACGCATCTGCTGACGTGCTGTGGAACCGTGTGATTTTGAAAAAGTGTTAGGGACTTTCTTCCTCATTTCTAGCGCATAGAGCAGCCCATTGAAATGAATGGGCTGTCCTACAGATGACCTACATCCTTATCCACCCTGTCAGTACACCTTTGCATCCTAAAACCCCTGCTAACCTGTGCACCCCGAACCTCCCCCACCCTCTCCACTTCAACCCTCCACCCTTAACTCTGCCTGCCTCCTCTGCTCATCTTTGCACCACCTTCCTTACCTCTACACATCCCCTCCTTGCTCACATGTGCACCCAAACTGTAATTCCTTCTCTGCCTACATCTGCACACCCCACACTACCCCCCCCCCCTCACAAATTTGCTTACCTATGCAGAACAGGCAGATTTTATGCTGAATGACCACAGTTGCAGGTGGGACTTTTAAGCATGGCCTTTTACCTCCCCAGTGGGCAGCATTCAGTATAGGTGATGGTGGATATGACCTCAGGAAACATGATTTACAGTACATATGAATGCCGCCTTTATTTACATATCAATGCCACTGGGCCACAGCTATTTACATATGAATGCCCCCACTATTTACATATCTGCAGGTGAGTGATCTGTACACAACAATAGGGCAGAGCAGGGCAATTGTAGCAGCACTTCACACTGAGATATCGGGATACGGCACGGGACTAAAACAAGGGACAAGGGAATTTAAACTGGGATAGTTGGCAAGTATTAGGCAGCTGCTTTGGGCCCCACAACAATGATGGGGCCCAGCGCAGCTGCCTCTTTTGCCCTGCTTTAAAGATGGCCCTGTAGGGAACACTCCCAGCGCACACCGGCCTATCTCTCTACTGATGCTGAAAAAGCATTTGACAGGGTGGACTGGGACTTCCTACTGACAACCTTAAAATTTTTTGGCCTTGGTCTTAAAATGCTACACCACATAGCTTCTCGTAACTCTCACCCAACCTCCTAAATTAGAATTAATGATCTGCTTATTGTACCGTTCACCTTGCATAGATGTCCCTTATCGCTACTTCTATTTGCTATCTCCTTAGAGCCATTTCTTTCCTCTGTTAAGCATAATAACGATATCCATGGACATACCATAAATATGCTGCATTAGCGAATTACATTTTATTTTATAACCAACAGCCTAGAATTTCTCTACCAAAACTAATGGCTGCCTTCTCTACCTTCCAAGACCTTTCTAATTTTAAAATCAACATGTCTAGATCCTAAATTCTGAATATTAACATTCCAACCTCTGAGGTAGCTTTGCTATAACCATATATCCCTTTCCACTGGCAATGGGCTAGCTTGAAATATCTGGGCCTACACTTAACCCCTCTGTCTGCTCTTTTTAGATATACTGTAACTACATACCCCTATTGAATACTGTAAAATCCCATCTACAGTGGTGATCTCATCTCTGTCACTCCTGGCTTGGCAAGATTAATGTCATAAAAATAAACATCCTCCGTAAGGTTTTACTCATTTTCCAGATGATTCCATTTGGTGTGTCTATAGGTTTTTTCCCTCTCCAGTCGCTGATTTCATGCTATGTCTGGAGAGGGAATCATCCTAGAATTTCTCATGAGGACCTATTTCATTCCAAAAAATGGGCGGCTTGGCACTCCCCAATTTAAAAATGTATTACCATGCCATTGCTCTCTCTAGAATTTCTGACTGCTAAAAGTTCCAAACTGTGGGTGACCATAGAATCCACCTATGTGATGTAGTTTTATCTGTGGTCCCTTGGGTCCTGTGCTCATTCAGAGCATTTACTCCCGTGTCCTCAGCTATGACATAATCTTTAGCAAATTGTGATATGTTACATGCTAGTTATGCTTGGAAATATAACTTGTGTAGCACACAGATCCCTTCCTTGCTTACCTCCGCTAGCAGGTGGGACACACCATGCCACATGCCCAGTATCCTCCTTGTTGAAGAGGGTGAGCAGTGTTATCTAATTTTGGTCCTGCAGCGAGTTACCTCCTTCCGTTGGTTCTTCACCCTAGAGTGTAGGAAGAAGTCTATTCTCTCTCTTTAAAGGAAGGCCAACGTCCAGACAGTATTAAACCCCAATAAAAAGGTTTATTTTGCTTTGCTTGAGAACTTGACAGGAAAGTTGGAGATAAAGAGAAATGAACAGGGAGGCAGGTTCAGGCATGCGGCACTTAACTATCTCTCATCGCCACTCAGGCCTGAGTGGGTTTTCCTCACCCAGATAGTCCCTCCAAGAGCGGTCCTAGCAGCCGGGGTGGAGCATGAAGCGTTTTCTTGTAGTTTCCTAGGGATACGATTAGGAAATAATCTCTAAGTCCTAAACTTCCCAGCTTAGTAATATTTTAAGTCCTTAGGTGCCAATAGGGCACATTACTAAGCTTGTGGCGGGTTATAGAATCCTTCCCTCTGATAGGTAACCAGGTCTCTTCCGAGACAATGACTTCTCTCACCGATCCCCTTGGGTAGATCCTCCCCTGGTTGCCTCTCCTTCAGAGCGGGCCACCCTCACTTGGGCACCCTGGGACTCCTCTTCTAGTGTAGGCCTCAGCTAAAGGTGCTGGGCCCACCTGGAACGATGCAGCCTAGGGCTAAAGGTGCCCGGGGCCTAACACACACACATGTACCCCTGGCCATGATGGCCACCGAAGGTGGGGTACGTGTCTGTTCTTCTTGGACTGAGGGGTCCTCTCCAACGCCTCACGCCTAATGGCGTCTGCCCCTTAAGTACCCTCTCCCAGCATGCACAGTGGGTAGCCCACGCCCACTGCACAGCTGCCGAGAGAGGACACCCAATGCGCTGCGATACCCCCTTTGGTCTAAGCTGAGCCGGAGATGACAGCGCCACCCACAGGCACCAGGGAACACTGCAGCCAGGCAATATCACACCAGAGCAGAAGCAAGTTTTAGGAAATTAATAGTCTGAGCCCAACTATGGGCTCAGACTAACCCCTAAATTTTAACATAGCGCCCCCTAAATTGGGGGAGGGCACTACACTTGCTTTTAATACCTCTGTTGAAACCTTGCTTCTTTTTATCTGGAACTATGGATCAAGGCTTCAGGTCCTGGCTCCTGGAGAGCCCCTTGTTACTTCATTATGTTCTCTCGGATGCAACTTTTACAATCTGTCTGCTCATTGCCTCAACCTCTTTGGTCTTTGGCTGACTTAAACCCTATTACATTTTTCAGTCCAAGGACCCCCTGGGGAAAATTTGGACTAACTCCCTTTAACAATTATAGGTAGAGCCAATTTGATAAAGCTGATATGGATGCCACAAATATTATTATTTTTTTACATGATAGTCCTGTATGGCTTCCTCAGAATTTTTTTAAACAAATAGATACTTTGTTTAGAGAACTTATTTGGAGATATAAACATCCCCGGATTGGATTGGAACTTCTACAGCTTCTACAAGTGTTTAATGACTGAATAAAGATTTTGCTGTTGTAACAATTTAGTTTTTTAAACTTATACATGAATAAAATTTGTTTGTATTTTAACCTATTTTGAGTGCCTAAAAAGTCCATGTATTGTCAATGGTCTTCAATTCAAATAATATTAATAAGACATTGGCACTAGTTATATATTAATAGATTTCCACAGCACCACCCAGTGGTTACCTAGAAATGTAAAGCGGTTATTCAGTATGGCAGTGGATGATTTCAGTCAGTAGAGCAGTGGAAGGTGACAATAAAGCAGTGGATATGTCAGTAGGGCAGTGGTTGGTGTCAGTAAAGCAGTGAACGTGTCTGTAGGGCTTTGGATGGTGTCAGTCAGTAGAGCAGTGAATGGTGTCAGTAAAGCAGTAGATGTGTCAGTAGGGAAGTGGACAGTGTCAGTCAATAGAGCAGTGGATGGTGTCAGTAGGGCAAAAGTTGGTGTCAGTAGGGCAGTGTATGGTATCAGCAGGGCAATGGACCGTGTTAGCAAAGCAGTGGGCTTGTCAGTAGGGCAGTGGATGGTGTCAGTCAATAGAGCAGTGGATGTTGTCAGTAAAGCAGAGGGAGTGTCAGTAGGGCAGTGGATGGTGTCTGTAGGGCAGTGGATGGTGTCAGTAAAGCAGTAGATGTGTCAGCTAGTAGAGCAGTGGATGGTGTCAGGATGGCAGTGGACTTTGCCAGTAGGGCAGTGGATGGGGTCAGTAGGTCAATGAACGGGGGTCAGTAGAGCAGTGGGGCAGTGGATGTGTCAGTCAGTAGAGCAGTGGATGGTGTCAGTATGGCAGTGGACATTGTCATTAGGACAGTGGATGGGGTCAGTAGGTCAATGGACAGGGGTCAGTAAAGCAGTGAATAGTGTCAGTAGGGCAGTGGACATGTCAGTCAGTAGAGCAGTAGACGGTGTCAGTATGGCAGTGGACTTTGTCAGTAGGGCAGTGGATGGGGTCAGTAGGTCAATGGAAAGGGGTCAGTAGGGCAGTGGTTGGTGTAAGTAGTCTAAATGTGTTATTTTTTAATTTTTAATTTATAAATTTATTTTTATTTTTTAGCAGCCCTGTTGAGGGGCTTTGGTGAAATATCAATACAGCCCTCAATATCTATCTCTGCAACCTCAGCTGCACAGAATGAATGGACAGTTAAAGCTCTGTACAGAGCGGCTTCCAGTTCACTCACCAACTGAAGCATAGTAAACTGTGAGTTTACTGTGCTTCTGTTATGAATAAACACAGGCGCGATCGGTACCTATCGCTCATTGTGTTCATTTAGAAAAGGAAGGGGGCGGTAAATTACACATTTACTGGCTCCTTCCCTGCTCTTCATCCTGAAAGCATCCCCCACAGCAGCCAGCAGGAGTGGAGAGCAGGGAAGCTATCAGTGCTGAGGGGACCAGGGAAGCAGCAGGAAACAAGTAACCTGACAAGGAGGTTCAGCAGGGGCAACAGGAGCAGATCCCCTCCATACACCTCCTGCAGCCCCTGACTGCTGGTGGGAGGGAGAGGAAGAAAAGCAGGCTTTCAGCGGCTGCAGGGGGAAAATAGAGGGGATCGGTTCCTGTATATGCTGCCCCAGCCAATTCTGCTGTCGAGATGTAAAAATGGAATGTGATAGGAAGGCCACATGGGGCCCCTGTGACACCTGATGTTACACCAGTGGGTCAGGGCTAGCTTTCTGTGTTGGTTCTTGGCAGCAATTTCGAGACACATCTGCCATATTTCGCTACCACTGATTGGAGGTTTGAGGTCTGATGCCCTTGCACCAGCATCATATGTCTATCTATCTATCTATCTATCTATCTATCTATCTATCTATCTATCTATTTACTGTATCTATCTATCCAAATAGGCACTTTTCTAAATATATTTTGTCTTGTATGCTGCTATAAATTACACTTTGACCAGGTTCCACCTAGTAGAATGAAATTCCCCTATCCTAGTTGTAGCACTCATGCATTATTATTACAATTAAGGTGCTTTAATTATTAGAAGGATATGTTCATATTGTTTTACATTATATTAATATAACCTGAGCATACTTTTATTATTTTTTTTATTTTTTTATTATGCCTGTTTTCTTTATTTTTTTCAATTTATTGTCCATAAGTTAGTAATTTTGACTTGTCGGACATGTCTCTGGCTGTGTCAGTATTGTATTGGCTTTGTTTCTGCACACATGTTTTTGTGGTGCCAGTAGGGTACTGGCTTGTTTCTGGTTGTTGGGACAGTTCTGGCGGTGTCTCTTTGACTGTTTTTCTGGTTGTCACTATGATATTGGCTGTGTTTCTATAGACATGTATCTGTACTGTCAGTACTGTGCTGATTGTGGACAAGTTTTTGGTATTGATTTGGATATTTTACTTCATTACAGTTAACTAATAATTAATCCACTAAGTTTGTTATTATGTATTAATTTGAATCAGGGACAATTTGTGTGTGTCTGGCCCTGCCTTTACAGAATAGAAAATACACAGCATTATTAAGGAGTGCCATACCTAAGGCTGGGTTCACACTTTTGCAAATTGGATGCGGATTCTCCGCATCCAATTCGCATGACAAGAGATTGTGACCGGCTTTCTATGGAGGCCAGAATTTAAGCAAAAATTCGGCTCTGATTCGACCCTGAAATTGAGAACAGGGACTCACCGGACCCCTGCTGTGAGCCGCATCCGTTGGCAGTGTGAACCCAGCCTTATATATAGCTGCATAAAGACAATTTTTCAGTAAATTTACAAGTGTACATAAATTCCTGTAATGTCACCATTATCATACAGTATAATCATACAGTATTTTTTTAAGCTTTGCCTTTTACCATAAAAAGTAGTCCTTGAGCTCTAGGGCCTTTTTTCAGCTGAGAGATTATGTCACTGTCATAGGGGCTTCAAGTGTCATATCAGTCTGATGAAAGCAGTGTAAAAAATGTATTTAGCTTCTTCTGCACCAGAGATCAAATTTCAATATTGTAATTCAGTAGCAAGTAGCAAAACCAAAATTGTGGTAAGCAGGTGTTCTGCTTCTTTTGATTTTAATGTTGTTTGGGTTCTAGATCCAAACCTCAATAATGTTCGCCGAACCAAACCCAGGTATATTCAGCTCAACACTACAGTTACCCCCTCTTCTCTAACAGGGAAGAAAAAAAAGAGCAAACATATGTTTAACTCTTACATTGCAGGTGGAGGGAAAATAGGGATGAGTTTCAGGTTTAGGTCAAACCCTAGCTGCTAACAGTATGCAGAATGGCAAACTAAATGGCCAGATTATTAGACATGTGCACACTGAAATATTTCGTTTCGGAATTCTGTTTTCGTTAGAAAAATAAATTTATTTAGTTACTCCCGAAATTCGTTTTTATTTATTTCGTTTTTCGTTAGAAATTGCATTCGTCCGAAAATCTGAATGAATTAAGGTCGAATCTGTCATTGAAGGCTTATGGTGTCTGTCGAATGTTCAAAGAAGATTCGACGGAGCAGCGAAACTGTACAACGCTGCAATCGTACATTTCCGGTCGAATGTTCCGCCTACAAGCTATAGATGAATTCTATTGTATGACTAGTAATAATTATATTTTTTAATTACTATTACTAGTCAACAGGGATGAGCCGAACACCCCCCTGTTCGGTTCGCACCAGAACCTGCGAACAGACAAAATGTTAGTGTGAACTTTAGAACCCTATTAAATACAATGGACTCGAACGTTCGAAATCTAAAGTGTTAATTATAAAGGCTAATATGCAAGTTATTGCTCAGGCACAACCAATGAAGGACAGCGCTGGACATCGGTATCGCCACGGGACACTGGATTTCACCGCTGGAATGTTTTTTTTATTTTTTTTAAATAAAGGACTTTTTCAAGGTGTTTGTGTGTTTTTTAAACATTTTTTTACGCTTTCTTCGTGAAATGGTAGGGGTACAATGTACCCCTTACCAATTCACATAGGGGGGGCTGGGATCTGGGGGTCCCCTTTGTTTAGGGGTCTTCCAGATTCCGATAAGCCCCCCGCCCGCAGACCCCCACAACCACCGGGCAAGGGTTGTGGGGATGAGGCCCTTGTCCCCATCAACATGGGGACATCCTCCCCATGTTGAGGGCATGTGGCCTGGTACGGTTCAGGAGGGAGGGGGGGGCGCTCTCTCGTCCCCCCCTCTTCCCCTGCGGCCGGCCGGTTGCGTGCTCGGATAAGGGGTCTAGTATGGATTTTTAGGGGGACTCCACGCCATTTTTTTTTTAATTTGGGGTGGAGTTCCCCTTAAAATCCATGCCAGATCTGAAGGGCCTGGAATGGATATTTGGGGGAACCCCACGTCAATTTTCTTTGAAATTTGCGGCGGGGTTCCCCTTAATATCCATTCCAGACCTGAAGGGCCTGGTAATTGAATTCTGGGGAACCCCCACGCTTTTTTTTTTTTTATCAATGACTTTTGTATGTATTGCCGGGAGCCGACAATTCATTAATAGCCGCGAATGAGTTTTAAATGACTTTTTTTCTTTCAAAAATGACATTTTTTGCAGGGACAGTTCTAAGCACGGGAAACATGCGCCACTTCACATGCATATCATACGCATCCCCCAGGTACGAAATTTAAAGGAATATTTCACTTTTATTTTTTCATTTTAAGCATTATTAAAATCACTGCTCCCGAAAAAACTGCAGTTTTTAAAACTTCTTTTTGCATTGATACATGTCCCCTGGGGCAGGACCCGGGTCCCCAAACACTTTTTAGGACAATAACTTGCATATAAGCCTTTATAATTAGCACTTTAGATTTCTCCCATAGATTTTTCGAATTTGCCGCGAACACCCCAATTTGTTCGCTGTTCGGCGAACGGGCGAACAGGCAATGTTCGAGTCGAACATGAGTTCGACTCGAACTCGAAGCTCATCCCTACTAGTCAACCAACATTAGAATTCTTCTATAGCCTATGGGCCGAGCATTTGACCGGAAATGTACGATTGCAGCGTTGTACAGTTTATCTGCTCCATCGAATCTTCTTAGAACTTTCAACAGACACCATAAGCTTTCAATGACAGATTCGACGTTTGTATGTTTTTCAATGCTTCGTTGAATCTTCGTCGTTCATGTCGAATTGTCAAGTTAGTTCTAGCTATTTTACTGCTCCTCCTCTTTGGTTACAATCAGCCAATAACATTCATCATCATCATTTTTTTATTTTACTTCCCCCACCCAATTCCAGCAGTGATCTTTTCTCTCTATGTCGAATCTTTTCTCTCTATAATGTCGAATCTTTTCTCTCTATAATGTCAAATCTTTTCTCTCTATGTCGAATCTTTTCTCTCTATAATGTCGAATCTTTTCTCTCTATGTAGAATAATCTTGGACTAATAGAGTTAAGGTTAGGCACATTCGACCACAGGTTCGATGGACACAGATTGTTATTGTCAGCCTCATGTCGAATCTCCTATCTATATCGAACTGTTGTTGCAACGAAAACGAAAATTAAGCATTTGTTTATGTCGGATCTTTCGGTTTTCGGATTCTGCATTTTCGTTTTCATTTGTTAAAACGATAACGAAAATACCTGAAATTCGGATGAAAATGCATTCGGACGAAAACGAATGCACATGTCTACCAGATTTGGACAGTTTTTCCACTGTCCAAACCTGCAGCAAGAAGTAGTATCACTACTGCCACTAAATATTAGCTTCTGTCATGTCATGGTATGTCATGTTATTCCACATAATTTGGATGAAATTCATTTTATGCATTTCAGTGAATTTATTCGATATATTTTTTGCACATTTAATTGATGATTTATTGTATATATTTAATTATTCAATTTATTTATGAATGAATGCACACAATTGTTTATTTGTTGAATGAAATTGATGTACTTGCTTTTATATATTTATTTGATGAATAGGGATAAATCATTGGCTGTGGCTAGTTCTGTGGCTGATTTTCTTAGTGTTATGCTTACCCCTAATGCAGGTGGCCAGACACTATAGCTGTCTACTGTGTTCTTCACCTATAGCAGCCCTTTTCCCCATAAGACAAGCAGGCCTACCGATACTCAGTTGGCCCCAGGACTTATACACAATGCTATAGTGCCTGACTACCATACCAGGGCATGCTTGAACTGAGCAAAGCAAACAGGTACTTGCAGTTGGCAGACAGGCAGTGGTTCAATAACAGTCCAGGTAAAAGGCAGGCAGAGTTCAGAGAATAGTCGATATCAGATCTGAGGTCATACACAGGGAAATCCAATCTAGCAGTGCAGGGCAGAGAAACAGGCAGCTTGATCAGGCATTACACACTATATCACAAGCATTAGACCTCAGGTTTGGCTGGCTTATATCAGGTTTGGTCTCCACCCAGAGTCTGACCTTCTCAATCACCTTACTGGTAGTCAAGCAGACAAGGAGAATACCACAGCCAAACCAGGATTCTGAAATGAGGAGAATAAATAAATATATACAGTGATGGAAAAATGTATTTGATCGCCTGCTGATTTTGTATATTTGCCCACTGACAAATAAATGATCAGTCTATCTTTTTAATGGTAGGTCTATTTTAACAGCGAGAGGCACAATAACGACAAAATATCCAGAAAAATGCATTTCAAAAAAGTTATAAATTGATTTGCATTCTAATGAGTGAAAGAAGTATTTGACCCCTTCGCAAAACATGACTTGGTGGCAAAACCCTTGTTGGCAATCACAGAGGTCAGACATTTCTTGTAGTTGGCCACCAGGTTTGCACACATCTCAGGAGGCATTTTTTCCCACTCCTCTTTGCAGATCCTCTCCAAGTCATTAAGGTTTTGAGGCTGATGTTTGGTAACTTGAACCTTCAGCTCTCTCCAAATATTTTCTATGGGACTGAGTTCTGGAGACAAGCTAGGCCACTCCAGGACCTTAATGGGCTTCTTCTTGAGCCACTCCTTTGTTGCCTGGCTGAGGCAAGGAGGTTCTCACCCAAGATTTGAAGGTACTTGTCATATCGCCTTAGCAGAAAAAACACCCCCAAAGCATAATGTTTCCACCTCCATATTTGACGGTGGGGATGGTGTTTTTGGGGTCATAACCAGCCTTCCTCCTCCTCCAAACACAGCAAGTTGAGTTGATGCCAAAGAGCTTGATTTTGGTCTCATCTGACCACAAAACTTTTACCCAGTTCTCCTCTGAATCATGCAGATGTTCATTAGCAAATTTCAGACGGGCCTGCACATGTGCTGTCTTGAGCAGGGGGACCTTGCTGGCGCTGCAGGATTTCAGTCCTTCATGGCGTAGTGTGTTACCAATTGTTTTCTTGGTGACTATGGTCCCAGCTGCCTTGAGATTATTGACAAGTTTCTCCCGTGTAGTTCTGGGCTGATTCCTCACCATTCTCATGATCATTGAAACTCCATGAGGTGAGATCTTGCATGGAGCCCCAGACCGAGGGAGATTGACAGTTATTTTGTGTTTCTTCCATTTCCAAATAATCACACCAACTGTTGTCACCCTTTCACCAAGCTGCTTAGCGATGGTCTTGTAGCCCATCCCAGCCTTGTGTATGTCTACAATCTTGTTCCTGACATCATTGGACAGCTCTTTGGTCTTAGGCCTGGTTCACACTTGTCCGACAAACGCTCCGACATTAGGAGCTCATGTCGCATGACGTGTGAAAATCAATGTTTCCCTATGGGAGCCGTCTTAACTGGTCCGACACATGTCGGTCCGACTTTGAAAATGCTCCCTGTACTACTTTGGTCCGACTTTGATCCGACTTCAGCCCATTGACTATCATTGAAGTCGGATCAAAGTCGGACCGCAGTCTTGCATGGTCCGACTTTGGCATGCGACTTGTGCTGTACTGCTCTTGAGGGGGAACTCCAGGCCAAATTTTAAATAAAAAACCGGCGTGGGTTCCCCTCCAGGAGCATACCAGGCCCTTGGGTCTGGTCTGGATTTGAACGGGCGACCCTACGCTGAAAAAACGGCGTGGGGATCCCCCCAAGATCCAAACCAGACCCTTATCCGAGCACACAACCTGGCCGGCCACAGGGGAAGAGGGGGGGACGAGAGAGCGGCCCCCCCTCCCTCCTGAACCGTACCAGGCTGCATGCCCTCAACATGGGGGGTTTGGTGCTCTGGGGCAGGGGGGCGACCTGCGGCCCCCCCACCCCAGAGCACCCTGCCCCCATGTTGATGAGGACAGGGCCTCTTCCCGACAACCCTGGCCGTTGGTTGTCGGGGTCTGCGGGCGGGGGGCTTATCGGAATCCGGGAGCCCCCCCTTTAATAAGGGGGCCCCCGGATCCCGGCCCCCCACCCTATGTGCATGAGTATGGGGTACATCGTACCCCTACCCATTCACCTGGTGGACAAAAAATTGCAATAAAAAAACACTACACAGGTTTTCAAAGTAATTTATTGCACAGCTCCGGGGGTCTTCTTCCGACTTCCGGGGGTCTTCTTCCGACTTCGAGGGTCTCCGGTGTCGTCTCCCGCTCTCCGGTTCTTTCTTCCGCCGGGCCTCCGCTAACTTCTTTTTAGCTCTCTTGCTAACAGAGGCCCGGTCTTCCCGTTGTCTCGTCCGGCTCTCCCTTGTCCTTCTGCCGGCCCCTCCACTAACTTCTTTTTAGCTCTTTCGCTAGTGGAGGGGCCGGGCTTCCCGTCGCCGTCGGCTTCTTCTTCCCTCTTCTCCTACTCGATGTTGACGCGTCGCTTCTTCCCGCTGTAATACTGGCTCTCCGCTCCGCTCCGCTCCGCATTAATATAGGCTTCTCATGACGTCACAGTCACATGTTTCCATGACGTCACAGTCACATGCTCCGGGGCCATGTGCCCCGGAACATGTGACTGTGACGTCATGAGAAGCCTATATTAATGCGGAGCGGAGCGGAGAGCCAGTATTACAGCGGGAAGAAGCGACGCGTCAACATCGAGGAGGAGAAGAGGGAAGAAGAACCCGACGGCGACAGCGACGGGAAGCCCGGCCCCTCCACTAGCGAAAGAGCTAAAAAGAAGTTAGTGGAGGGGCCGGCAGAAGGACAAGGGAGAGCCGGACGAGACAACGGGAAGACCGGGCCTCTGTTAGCAAGAGAGCTAAAAAGAAGTTAGCGGAGGCCCGGCGGAAGAAAGAACCGGAGAGCGGGAGACGACACCGGAGACCCTCGAAGTCGGAAGAAGACCCCCGGAAGTCGGAAGAAGACCCCCGGAGCTGTGCAATAAATTACTTTGAAAACCTGTGTAGTGTTTTTTTATTGCAATTTTTTTCCACCAGGTGAATGGGTAGGGGCACGATGTACCCCATACTCATTCACATAGGGTGGGGGGCCGGGATCCGGGGGCCCCCTTATTAAAGGGGGGGCTCCCGGATTCCGATAAGCCCCCCGCCCGCAGACCCCGACAACCAACGGCCAGGGTTGTCGGGAAGAGGCCCTGTCCTCATCAACATGGGGGCAGGGTGCTCTGGGGTGGGGGGCCGCAGGTCGCCCCCCTGCCCCAGAGCACCAAACCCCCCATGTTGAGGGCGTGCGGCCTGGTACGGTTCAGGAGGGAGGGGGGGCCGCTCTCTCGTCCCCCCCTCTTCCCCTGCGGCCGGCCAGGTTGTGTGCTCGGATAAGGGTCTGGTTTGGATTTTGGGGGGACCCCCACGCTGTTTTTTCGGCGTAGGGGCGCCTGTTCAAATCCAGACCAGACCCAAGGGCCTGGTATGCCTCTGGAGGGGAACCCGCGCCGTTTTTTTAATTTAAAATTTGGCCTGGAGTTCCCCCTCGAGATTCATACCAAACACAGTGCCTGATATTGGCAGGGATCCAAGTCGGATCCCCGTTCATTGAAAGTCGGACATATGTCGGCTTCATGTCGCAGGGCAAAGTCGGATCCAAAGTAGGACGGATGTCGTGTCGCACTAGTGTGAACCCGGCCTTAGCCATGGTGGAGAGATTGGAATCTGATTGATTGCTTCTGTGGACAGGTGTCTTTTATACAGGTAACAAGATGAGATTAGGAGCACTCCCTTTGTATAGGCAACACCTGGGAGCCAGAAATCTTGCTGATTGATACAGGATCAAATACTTATCAAATCAAATACTTATTTCACTCATTAACCACTTAAGGACCGCTCACAGCATATATACGTCGGCAGAATGGCAAGTACAGGCACAATCACGTACCTACTGTATACGTCCCCTTTAACTGTCTGCTGTGTGGTCGCGCGCGCGCCGGCGGCAGCACGCTCGCGACCCTGCAGTCATCCCCGTGAGTCGGACTGTGGGTCGACTCGATCGTCTCACGGAGGGATGGAGCGGTGAGATGTTAGTGTAAACACAACATCTCCCCGCTCGCCTACTGACACTGTCACCGATCTCCGCTCTGTGTAATCAGAGCGGAGATCAGTGACGTGTCACTCGTAGCCACGCCCCCTCAGTTATAAACACGCCCCTAGGCACACTTAACCCCTTCAGCGCCCCTAGTGGTTAACCCCTTCACTGCCAGTGTCATTTTTACAGTAACCAGTGCATTTTTATTGCACTGATCGCTGTAAAAATGACAATGGTCCCAAAAATGTGTCAAAAGTGTCCGATGTGTCCGCCATAATGTCGTAGTCATGAAAAAAATCGCTGGTCGCCGACATTACTAGTAAAAAAATTTTTTTTTTTAAAAATGCCATAAAACTATCCCCTGTTTTGTAAACGCTATAATTTTTGCGCAAACCAATCAATAAACGCTGATTTTTGGGGGATATTTATTATAGCAAAAAGTAAAAAATATTGAATTTTTTCAAATCTATCGCTCTATTTTTGTTTATAGCGCAAAAAAAAACGCAGAGGTGATCAAATACCACCAAAAGAAAGCTCTATTTGTGGGAAAAAAAGAACGTCAATTTTGTTTGGGAGCCACGCCGCACGACCGTGCAATTGTCAGTTAAAGCGACGCAGTGCCGAATCGCAAAATGGGGCCTGGTCTTTATGCTGCGTATTGGACCGGGGCTTAAGTGGTTAAAATGCAAATCAATTTACAACTATTTGAAATGCATTTTTCCGTATATTTTTGTTGTTATTCTGCCTCTCACTGTTAAAATAAACCTACCATTAAAATTATAGACTGATCATTTCTTTGTCAATGGGCAAACGTACAAAACCAGCAGGGGATCAAATACCTTTTCCCTCACTGTATATATATATATATATATGTATATATGTAGAGGGGTGTTACATTTAGGGGGCAGATGTCTGAGTGTAATCAGGCTCAGATGCACAATTGTTAGGGTCTATGGACTATATTTTCCAGTGGAGGAGATCAATGCTGCCTAGTTCCCTGCAGTCTATAGGTGGCGCTGTTGCCATAGACTGGGGTTGAACCATCGTTGTAAGGTTGTGCCTTTTTGTGTCCCCTCTCGGCGGTGGTGCGGCGAGGCGGGGAACACACTGTGCCTGCTGGGAGGGGGTATAAAAGGGGCGGCCATCTTCCACATAGGGTCCGAGTCCCAGGCACCTTCAGCCTGGGGCTGCTGTTCTGGTTCGTCCGCACCCAGGTGCCTGTGGCCTGGGTGTAGGGGATTGAATGCCATCCCAGGCACCTTCGGCCTGGGGTGAGGTACTACTTGAGGAGGCCTGGGGCCCAGTACCTTCGACTGGGTCCCGCAAGGGATCGAGGAATCCTAGGGGTCCACCGAGTGAGGGAACCCAAATCTAGGACGAGGGGGACCAGAGAGGTTACCCTTTCCAAAGACCCATTGCAGCAATTTGGTGACAGTGGGGCCTCTGGTGGATGGATGTCTTCTCCCTGACAGGGGTCGCAACTTTTTGAAGGTAGTCTACGTTTCATGGTCTGTGGCAGGGACCCAACGTGAATCAGGTTGGTGGCAGCGACTGTGCGCCATAACTGTTGTGAAATCCTAACAGTTTAGTTTCATTGATAGGATTGTGCCTGGACCTCCTCCCCACTTTGTTCTGAACTGTTCCATGTCTAACCAGTCGCTCTCAAAAGACTATTTATTGCTCTGAAGAATAAATAAGTGTTGGACTTTCAGTGGTGTGGAACTTGACTTTCTGGGAGCTAAAGGGTCCTGCCTCCACCTGCGTGGAGGGGGGGAATCATCCTCAAGGGAAGTTTTGGCTCTGGACAGGGACACAGGCCCGAAGGTAAAAGGTTATAGCTCACACCTCTGCACACAAGAGAATACGAGCTGGTGGTGCACCACACTCTCCTCCCTGGTCCCCTAGACGAGAGCCATTGACCGAGAAGAGAAAGAGGGAGTGAGAGGTGAGGTCGCTACATATATATATATATATATATATATATATATATATAGTATATTGCTCAGGACATCGAGAATGTGTCCTGGATGGCAGGTACATTTCCCCGATATCTGAGTTCTGGTCCCCTTAAGGGGGACAGTTGCAGAGACATTGGGGTGCTCAGGGGTTCTCACCCATGCAGGGTGCGGTGTCCTGGGTTAGGTTTGGCGGGAGAGGACTGACTTCCAGTACTCTCTGGATTGCTAAAGTTGAATTAGAGACCTGGGATTATGGAGGTTCAAAGAGACTTGGGTGGAAAGAGCCTCCAAACCCTGACTACCAGGACTTTGGTCCCAAAGGGGTTAAGTCTCAGGTGAGGGGGGCTTCAAAGGGAGCAGAGGGAAATCAGCACATTTGTCAGGGAAGTGAGTGGAAGAGAGACTCACAAGCTGTGTGGCAAGTGTGAGCGCTCAAACAAGCTGGGGCATGGGCCTGTCTGGCACCCTTACTATAGAGGAGCTTAACCCCTGTGTGGGGCCAAAGATCAGCAGTGAGCCTGCTGTTTAGTTTGTGATACCGGGATTTTGACTGTTTATTGACTTTGACTTAAGTAAGCTGTCTTTATGTTTAACCGTGATTCAAATAAATTAACTGTTTTGCGTTCACCTAATTGGCATGTGGTCATTACAGAGCTACATGGATGTCCATGCACTGGCTTGTTTAAGCAGAGAAAGAAAGTGAATGGCAAATATATGCTGTGCCACATCCACTCTTCAAGAAAAATAAAAAAATCCCCTTTTTATTTATAATTAAACATTGTTAAAAATACACATATAAGAATGAAATATTGATTATAACTGAACAATTTTAGCAGGTGTCACCATGCTGGGGGATATATGTAGGAAACTCCTTACACCTTTTTTTTTGGCTTGTTTAAGCAAGCCAGGCTGCATCCTGTGGTGCATTATTGAATATGGCCATCAATATTTTTGATCAATAATGTCCGCCGGCATCACTGGCTGTTTTTGGGACATTCAGCAGCCTGCCAGGGTGCTTTCATTTAGTGACCACTGACCAGTATTATCATGACACTAGTCTACGAGTGGGGGAGTCTTTGGGGTGTCGTTCATCATAAATGAAGCTGAATCACTATGACTGTATGATGTGATTGACACTAGATTTACATCAGGAGATGATGATGAAGATTTTGTCACAGTGTATGTGTGTGTTTGTGTCTATGCGTGTTTATTTGCTTTCCCATTAAAAAATTTTATGAATGAATACCAAGGGGTAGAGTGAAAACAAGTACTTTATTAAAGATGGCAATTCTTTGTGATACACAGAGCTTTAGCAATCTAGATGCCATTCTGGTAGGGTTTAAATCTACTTTAATAACTTTATATGGAACTGGTTTGACTTGTCACATCTGCACCCAGTTAAGGTGAGCTATGCTGACAACAAGATAACAATCTTTAATTTACTGTTGTGATATGGATCACATTGGACAATTTTATTACAATGCTCAACACACAGTACATGTACAAGCCTTCAAACATTCCCACTGGGAAGTAACACTCTGTAAGAGAACCTGTATAAATGTGTGTCTGTGTGCATGTACAGTATATATATATATATATATCTATATATATATAGATATATATATAGATATATACATATATATATATATATATATATATATATATATATATATATATATTGTGACAGCAGGAAGGTAAAGTCACCTGGTTGCATCCAGGGGGTAGATATATTTCGCCCAGATTCAGGCTTTACGCCGACTTATACAACTAGGTGGAGAGTTGTATAAGCCCAGCTAAGGCTAGTGGGCTCATGGATGACTCATACCTCTAGGGAGAGTGTGGGGCGTCGTGCAGACAGGGAGTTGATGAGACCAGCTGAAGCTTGTCAGCTCATTTAGGCCTCTATAAGAACTCCCAGCTTCATTAGGGGTTAGCTCATGCCTGGAAGCAGACCTGTGTGGACTTCCTGGAGAGAGTGAACCCTTGTGCGGTGAGACAAAGCCTGTGTGGCTATTTGCTTGGACATTTAAACCCAGGGACTTAGGGACTAGGACAGCACTAGGCTGATCCCAGTTGTTAGTTAGGAAACCTGTATGTTTAGTCAGAGGTCAACTTGACCAGGATTTATTTTGTTTATGTTTCTTTTGCTTTGCTGTGTTTTTGTCACTGTAAATAGAAAATAAACCGCACCCTTTTGATTTTGAAAACCACAAGCTCCGTCTGCTGGGCCTGTTTTTGTGTGGGGAGCCCATCCCGGGGGTCACACACACCCGCTGCCGAGCTAACCCCCTCACAGTTGGTGGAGAACCAGTGGCAGTTTTTTTAAGCCAGCATGGAGGAGATACTGAAACAGCTGGCTCTAGCAAATGCCAATCAACAGCAGACAAATGCAGGTTTGCAAAGGAGCCTTGCAGCCCAGCAGCAAGCTCATCAACAGAGCCTTGCAGCCCAGCAACAAGCCCTGCAGCAATCTGAGGCCCGCTTCATAGACCTGTTACAGAAGCAAGAGCAGAGACTACAACAAATGGAAGCAGTAGTGCAGCAACGTCCGCAGACCAGTGAGGGAAGCCGTCCCACTAATACCGCGTCCTTTGGGGTGAGTCGTTTATTGACAAAAATGACTGGAGAGGATGATCCAGAGGTATTTTTGACCACATTTGAAAGGACTGCTGAAAGAGAAAAGTGGCCTGAGGAGCAGTGGGCTGGACTGGTGGCTCCTCTGTTAACTGGTGAATCGCAGAAGGCTTACTATGACCTAGAGCATGACCAAGCAAAAGACTATGTGATGCTAAAAGCTGAAATATTGGCAAGGCTGGGTGTCACCCTGGCTGTCCGGGCTCAGCGTGTGCATAACTGGACTTTCCAGCTTGGAAAACCCCCCAGGTCTCAAATGTATGATCTCATTCACCTGAGCAGAAAGTGGCTACAGCCAGAGACTTTGTCCGCACCAAAGATTGTGGAACGTGTTGTAATGGATCGGTTTTTGAGAGCTCTTCCTACTGCCATCCAAAAGTGGGTAAGCCATGGAGACCCAGAGACGGCCGATGGTCTTGTGGATCGTGTGGAGAAATACTTGGCTACAGAGAACCTGACGGCCTCTTCCAGAGACACTCGGACTTTCCACCCTAAGACCAGACCATCCCCAGGGGCGGATAAGAGGATTCCAAGGGGTGAGGGTGGAGAGAGTGAGAGGGTGGGAGCTCTCCCCCAAGTTTGGCGAGAACAGCCTGGGAAATCAGCGGCTCAAGAGGCGGCAAGAAGGATCGTTTGCTACCGCTGCCGGCAAGCGGGACATATTGCAGCCAATTGCCCGGTTGTGGAGGAACCCATGCAGTGTGACTTTCTGACGGGCAGACGTCAGTCGCTGTGTGCGACAGTCGCATGCACTGCCATTCGGGGAACTGAGAAACATTTATGCAAAATGTGTATTAATGGTAGAAATGTTGTGGTATTGCTGGATTCAGGTAGCCTTGTGACCCTGATAAAGGCTGAGTTAGTTAAAACAGAGGTCTCTGGGAATAGCAAGGTAGCTGTTATTTGTGTGCATGGGGACACCCGAGAGTATCCAGTGACTACAGTGTGTTTCGAGACCCCCAAAGGTACCCTCTCTCATCCAGTGGGCTTAGTATCTCAGTTACCGCATGACGCCATTGTGGGAAGGGATTTTCCGAAGTTCTGGGAACTGTGGGATGATCTTAAGCCCCCCACTGGTGCCCCTATGTACCAGGAATGTGATAGCCAGAACTCCCCTGAGAGTGGTGAGGACTCTCCGGAATTTCCCTTGTCAGTATTGGCAGGGGAGACTCAAGAAACTGGAGAGGAGCCCACCTCCTCAGACGAAAACCTACCGTCTGTGGAGTTTTCTGATCTTGAGGTTCACAGGGAAAACTTTGCCACAGAACAGTTGAAAGACCCCGCCCTAATAAAGGCACGGGAAAACGTAGTGAAAATAGATGGCGAGTTAGTGAACCCAGATAATACCTGCACTTACCCATACTTCAGCGTAGAGAAGGACCTACTGTATCGGGTGGCAAAAAGGGCAGAAGAAACCGTTGAGCAGCTTGTGGTGCCCAAACCTTACAGGAAGTTGGTGTTGGAGTTGGCCCATGGGCACATTCTTGGAGGTCATCTGGGGACAGAGAAAACCCGAGAGAGGGTATTACAGAGATTCTATTGGCCGGGGGTGATGAAGGACATAGAAAATTATTGTTCCTCCTGCCCTGTGTGTCAGAGGTCGGCCCCGATGCCACATTTCCGTAGCCCGCTGGTCCCTCTACCCATCATTGAGGTCCCGTTTGAGAGGATCGCCATGGATTTGGTAGGTCCTATAATCAAGTCCGCTAGGGGGCACCAGTACATATTAGTTATAATGGACTATGCCACCCGTTATCCAGAAGCGATCCCTCTCCGAAATACCTCGGCCAAAACCATAGCCAAAGAGCTATCTCTTGTGTTTAGCCGGGTGGGTATTTGTAAAGAACTGCTTACGGACCAAGGTACACCCTTTATGTCCCGGGTTATGAAGGAGCTATGTAAATTGTTCAAAGTGACGCAATTACGTACATCTGTGTATCACCCCCAAACCGATGGGCTGGTTGAAAGATTCAACAAAACCCTAAAACAAATGTTGAAGAAAGTGGTGGATAGAGATGGAAAGGATTGGGACTGTCTACTTCCTTATCTGATGTTTGCTATTAGGGAGGTGCCCCAATCCTCTACGGGATTCTCCCCCTTTGAGTTACTGTATGGGAGACACCCAAGAGGGCTGTTGGATATTGCCAAGGAAACTTGGGAAAGTGAGAGTTCTCCCCACAGGAGTGTGATTGAGCATGTCGCCCTGATGCAAGACCGAATTGCACAGGTAATGCCCATCGTGAAGGAACATTTGGCCCAAGCGCAGTTAGCACAGCAGAGAGTGTACAACCGTGGAGCCAAGACCCGTACCTTTTCCCCGGGGGATAGGATACTGGTACTTGTCCCTACGGTTGAAAGTAAATTCCTTGCCAAATGGCAAGGCCCCTACGAGATAATGGAAAAAGTGAGCGAAGTGAATTACAAGGTCAGACAACCAGGAAGGCGAAAGCCCGAACAGATCTATCACGTTAATCTGTTGAAAGCCTGGAGGGATAGAGAGTCCCTAGTCGCAGACACTTGGTCACCAGCTCAAACTGGTTGCGTGATTTCTGAGGTTGGAATCGCAGCCACCTTGTCACAACCCCAACAACAGGAGGTTAAGGAGTTTGTGCTTCGCAACAAGGAGGTATTCTCTGAGCTGCCGGGACAAACATCTGGGGTAGAGCATGACATTATTACCCCGCCCGGTGAAAGGGTGAAGTTAAAACCCTATCGGATCCCAGAGGCCCGACGGGAGGCAATACGGGAGGAAGTACAGAAAATGCTGAACTTAGGGGTGATAGAGGAGTCCCAAAGTGATTGGTCTAGTCCCATTGTGTTGGTGCCTAAACCGGATGGGAGCTGGCGATTTTGTAACGATTTTCGTCAGTTGAACAAAGTTACAAAATTTGACACCTACCCCATGCCACGTATAGATGAGTTGATCGACCGGCTGGGAACAGCCCGATACATGACGACTCTTGACCTCACAAAAGGGTATTGGCAAATCCCCCTGGCCAAGTCGGCCAAAGAGAAAACCGCATTTGTAACCCCAGACGGGGCGTTCCAATATAAAAGAATGCCGTTCGGGTTACAGAATGCGCCGGCCACATTCCAGCGGAAAATGGACCAGATGCTGAGGCCCCATCGGAAGTATGCTGCGGCTTACCTGGATGACGTAATTGTCCATAGCACAGATTGGGCCTCACATCTGCCAAAAGTGCAAGCAGTCCTGGACTCTGTTCGGGAAGCGGGGTTTACGGCTAACCCCAAGAAGTGTACCATTGGGCAGGAGGAGGCCAAATATCTTGGGTACACCATTGGGAGGGGAGTAATAAAACCCCAACTCAACAAAGTCGAGGCCATCCAGAGTTGGCCACGTCCCAACAGCAAGAAGCAGGTACGAGCCTTTCTGGGAATCACTGGGTATTATCGGCGATTCATTCCCCACTTTGCTTCTAAGGCTGTGCCCCTAACCAACCTGACGAAGGGGAAAGGGTCGGTCATGATTAAATGGACCCCCGAGGCTGAGGCAGCATTCCAATTCTTGAAACAAGCCTTATGTAGCCAGCCAGTGTTGTACTCACCCGACTTCTCTAAAGACTTTGTCGTACAAAGTGATGCGTCAGATGTGGGGTTAGGAGCAGTATTGTCCCAGGTCTGGAACGGGGAAGAGCACCCAGTCATTTACCTCAGCAGGAAGTTGAAGTCCCATGAGGTAAATTACGCCACCGTTGAAAAGGAGTGTTTAGCGGTGAAGTGGGCTCTAGATTCCCTTCGGTACTACCTGCTAGGTAGGCACTTTGACATGGTTACGGATCACGCTCCGTTAAAGTGGATGGCTCAAAACAAGGAAACAAATAGAAGAGTGAATAGGTGGTTCCTGGCCCTCCAGGAATTCAACTTCACAGTAAAGCATCGCCCTGGCGTTCAAATGGGGAATGTGGATGCTTTGTCTCGAGTACATGAATGCCTGATTGCTGGTGTTCCAACCCCGAGGTTAAAACAAGAGGGGGGGGTATGTGACAGCAGGAAGGTAAAGTCACCTGGTTGCATCCAGGGGGGTAGATATATTTCGCCCAGATTCAGGCTTTACGCCGACTTATACAACTAGGTGGAGAGTTGTATAAGCCCAGCTAAGGCTAGTGGGCTCATGGATGACTCATACCTCTAGGGAGAGTGTGGGGCGTCGTGCAGACAGGGAGTTGATGAGACCAGCTGAAGCTTGTCAGCTCATTTAGGCCTCTATAAGAACTCCCAGCTTCATTAGGGGTTAGCTCATGCCTGGAAGCAGACCTGTGTGGACTTCCTGGAGAGAGTGAACCCTTGTGCGGTGAGACAAAGCCTGTGTGGCTATTTGCTTGGACATTTAAACCCAGGGACTTAGGGACTAGGACAGCACTAGGCTGATCCCAGTTGTTAGTTAGGAAACCTGTATGTTTAGTCAGAGGTCAACTTGACCAGGATTTATTTTGTTTATGTTTCTTTTGCTTTGCTGTGTTTTTGTCACTGTAAATAGAAAATAAACCGCACCCTTTTGATTTTGAAAACCACAAGCTCCGTCTGCTGGGCCTGTTTTTGTGTGGGGAGCCCATCCCGGGGGTCACACACACCCGCTGCCGAGCTAACCCCCTCACAATATATATATATATACAGTATATATATATATATATACAATTTTTTTTATTTTTTTTATAAGTTCAGTCATTACTAATGATTTAGAAAGACAATTAACTAAGACATACATAATGGAATTCAATGCCAACACTTTTTGTGATGGTAGATTCCTTAATTACAACATGTGCCTAATTCAGCACTTATGTGGCACAGGTAACCTTGCTGACACATGCAGCAAATTCAGGTTGTTCTTACTACTGACACCTAAACAACCTGTCACTGTGGCAGCAACAGATTATTAATCAATTACTGCCAGTTCTCAGATTTAATAAACTGGCAGTAATTAAGGCCAGCTCTGATCTGGCATACAGAGTGGCAGAGTGGGGCATGTCCATGCTGGGAAGCGGTCACGTATGTGACGGCTTTCCACTTAGAGCTTTATCCCCAACTCCATTCAGTTGTCACCTGGGAGAGTCCCTTGTTGAAAACGAAATGTAAACAAATAGGATAGTGGTGATGTCATTGCCCAAAATGGCAATTTCCATATTTTGGAAATAGTTTGTCACTGAGCAGGCAGGGCCTGATGGGGAACTGAGAGACTAGTTCCCCATTCAATCTGATTTACTTTTGATTGACAGTGCACAGAGGTGGGTGGATTCAAAAGCTGCTATTAGACTGCGTCTGCTATCTATAAAAAGTCAATTGGACTTGATGGGGATCTAGTCTCAGTTTCCCATCAGGTTCTGCCCACTTACTACAAAACTCCTCAGCATGCAACTGTCAGTGTGACAGGTCCAGAGACCAGGGAGGGAGGAAGTGCACTGAGGAAAGTTCCCGTTGTTTACAATTCAACTTTAGTGCACGCACATACAGCTTCATGTACCTGTCTCTGACAAGCACTTTCAGTTTCTGTACCCTGATGGATTTTTAAAGGGTTTCTATGACATCCTTTAAAAATTGTCCCGACCGTATACAGTATATCACCATATGCCAATATCTTGCCAAGTACATATGGTAAGTGACACACAGATAATATTAAATTACACCCTTTGGTATAAATGTATGCATGAATATGTATAAAATGAATAAATAAAGCAAATAAACAAGAAAAATTCTTAGCCCACAAACTTGGTTCAAGGAAATAATGTCCACACATGTCTCGGTAATGTAATCTGCTTCCAGTGTGTATTCTTACAGGTTTCATACATACTGGAAGTGGAATAAATCACTTGTCACTTTGTCATATACCTGTATATTAGGCTAATGGCATTATACATTATAATGATTATATCATTATTCTGATGTAAGCACAGCTTCTAGCATTTTTGGGTGAGGGGGTAGCACAGAGTAGTTCAGAGTGTAAGACACATACTACTTTTTTTTTTAACTTGTGTTCATTATATGAGTGAATAAAAATAAGTATTATTCCTATTTGTATACTGTATGAAACTGACATTGTACATACTGTAAATTAAACCACAATTGTAGTTTTATTTCAAACTAAATAGAAACATTGGAAGTAATCTAGCATGTTACTTTAAATCAGATACAGCCCTCTCCCATAGGCAGCAGTCTATAGATTACAAGTGTTGCTCTCTGTGTGAGAACATCAGTCATTGTACAGCGGTCTGATGTTCAAGTTTACACTCCCTGCTGTACTTATAAATTAGTGGAGGCTGTAATTCTATGGTAGACACTTACAACAGAATTCAATAAAAGAAACTCTAAAGCCAGAGGATGTAATTACTGAATCCTAACTTAATTAGCATATCCTCTGTGAGGCTCGGTTCACACTGATGTGACATGGGATCCAACTTGTGAGACTAGGGATGCCACCTTTTCTTAAAGCCAAACCTGACCACTTTAGCGGTGTAGGGCATTTTTTTTCTCGTAGTATACACTATAGTATTATAAAAGACCTGGGTCACCTTTAGGTGACCCAAGGATAGCAGTAATGCAGCACGCCCAGTGCGCGGCGGCAAACAGTGTGTGTGGCCAAATTGCTCTTGCTGACATCATCGCCCCACCCCCCAGTGATGCCGAACCTGACCCCAGACAGCCTCCCACAGCTCCCAGATGGCAACAGATTTGACTATCTTGGTTACTTTGGGAGCCACAGCCCTGTCTGAATATTGTGTCCGGGTTTAAGGCAGACTGAAATCCAGACACAAAAAGTCACATCAAAGTGGTATCAAAGTCGGACTCTAAAGTTGCACTGAAAGTCGTGCAACTTTGGAGTTAGGCTAGTGTGAACTGAGCCTTAGAAGACATGTTCACTAAGTGCTAACTGACACCTTAACAAGATAGAAGTATGCAAACTGCAATTGATAAAGCAATGGGAGGTACAGAGGCCAACAAACGTCTGACAGCTGGTGTCCTGTTAACTGACTGACCTCATACATTGTCTTCTGAGTGCAAAGTGTTTGAGGTTAGCCAATTTAGATCCTGCAGATGCCCCTGACCCTCCAGATACTTTAACCACTTAAGCCCCGGACCATTTGGTAGCTAAAGGACCAGAGGTGAATTCAGAATTTTGCACTGCGCTGCTTTAACTGTAAATTGTGCGGACATGCAATGTTGTACCCAAACGAAATTTGCGTCCTTTTCTTTCCACAAATAGAGCTTTCTTTTAATGGTATTTGATTGCCTCTGCGATTTTTATTTTTTGTGATATAAACGGAAAAAGACCGAAAATTTTGAAAAAAAATGATATTTTCTACTTTTTGTTATAAGAAAAATCGAATAAACTCAATTTTAGTCATACATTTAGGCCAAAATGTATTCAGCCACATGTCTTTAGTAAAAAAAATGTCAATAAGTGTATATTTATTGGTTTGCGCAAAAGTTATAGCGTTTACAAACTAGGGTACATTTTCTGGAATTTACACAGCTTTAAATTTATGACTGCCTATCTCATTTCTTGAGGTGCTAAAATGGCAGGGCAGTACAAACCCCCCCCCAAATGACCCCATTTTAGAAAGTAGACACCCCAAGGAAATTGCTGAGAGGCATGTTGAGCCCATTGAATATTTTTTTTTGTCCCAAGTGATTGAATAATGACAAAAAAAAAAAAAAATACAAAAAGTTGTCACTAAATGATATATTGCTCACACATGCCATGGTTATATGTGGAATTGCACCCCAAAATACATTCTGCTGCTTCTCCTGAGTATGGGGATACCACATGTGTGGGACTTTTTAGGAGCCTAGCCACGTACGGGACCCCGGAAACCAAGCACCGCCTTCAGGATTTCTAGGCACAAATTTTTGATTTGACTCCTCACTACCTATCACAGTTTCGAAGGCCATAAAAGGCCAAAATAGCACAAAACCCCCCAAATGACCCCATTTTGGAAAGTAGACACCCCAAGCTGTTTGCTGAGAGGCATGGTGAGTATTTTACAGCTCTCATTTGTTTTTGAAAATGAAGAAAGAATTTTTTTTTTCTTTTTCTTTTTTTTTTTCAATTTTCAAAACTTTGTGACAAAAAGCGAGATCTGCAAAATACTCACAATACCTCTCAGCAAATAGCTTGGGGTGTCTACTTTCCAAAATGGACCCCATTTGGGGGGGGGGGGGTTTGTGCCATCTGGGCATTCCATGGCCTCCGAAACTGTGATAGGCAGTGAGAAGTGAAATCAAAAATTTACACCCTTAGAAAGCCTGAAGGCGGTGATTGGTTTTTGGGGTCCCGTACGCGGCTAGGCTCCCAAAAAGTCTCACACATGTGGTATCCCCGTACTCAGGAGAAGCAACAGAATGTATTTTGGGGTGTAATTCCACATATGCCCATGGCATGTTTGAGCAATATATCATTTAGTGACAACTTTGTGCAAAAAAAAAAAAAATTGTCTTTTTTCCGCAACTTGTGTCAACATATAAAATATTCCATGGACTCGACATGCCTCTCAGTATATAGCTTGGGATGTCTACTTTCCAAAATGGGGTCATTTGGGGGGGGTTTTGAACCGTTCTGGCATTTTATACACAACATTAGGAAGCTTACATCCACTCTTCTAACCACTTGAAGACAAAGCCCTTTTTGACACTTTTTGTTTACATGAAAACATATTTTTTTTTGCAAGAAAATTATGTTGAACCCCCAAACATTATATATATTTTTAAAGCAAAGGCCCTACAGAATAAAATGGTGGGTGTTGCATTTTTTTTTTCTACACAGTATTTGCGCAGCGATTTTTCAAACGCATTTTTTGGGGAAAAAATACACTTTTTTTAATTTTAATGCACTAAAACACACTATATTGCCCAAATGTTTGATGAAATAAAAAAGATGATCTTAGGCCGAGTACATAGATACCAAACACGACATGCTTTAAAATTTCGCACAAACGCGCATTGGCGACAAACTACATTCATTTTTAAAAGCATTTAAAAGCCTTTACAGGTTACCCCGTTAGATTTACAGAGGAGGTCTACTGCTAAAATTACTGCCCTCGATCTGACCTTCGCGGTGATACCTCACATGCATGGTGCAATTGCTGTTTACATATGACGCCAGACCGACGCTTGCGTTCGCCATTGGGCAAGAGCAGGGCAGGACAGCGGTGCTTTTTTTTTTTTTTAATGATTAATTTTGCTTTTTTATTTAATTTTTAAATTGTTCCTTACATATATTTTTTTTTATCATTTTTATTGTTATCTCAGGGAATGTAAATATCCCCTATGATAGCAATAGGTAGTGACAGGTACTCTTTTTTTGAAAAAACTGGGGTCTAGACCCTAGATCTTTCCTCTGCCCTCAAAGCATCTGACCACACCAAGAACGGTGTGATAAAATGCTTTCCCAATTTTCCAATGGCGCTTTTTATATCCGGGGGGGGGACATTCCCTCCCACTGCTTGTAAAAGCAGTCCAGAGGCTAATTAGCCACTAGGATTGCTTTTACATGAAATCCGGCCGCTGGCTGAAAAGAATGATACCAAGATGATACCTAAACCCGCAGGCATCAATCTGGTATAACCATTCAAAGTCCAGCAACATACCAGTACGTTGCTGGTCCTTGTTGGACATGTATTGTAATCTTTTTTTTTCATGCAGCCAGGTGGCTGAACGAAAAAAGAGATTGATCGGTGGGTATGCCCACCATTAGAATACCGCCCTTCATCCACCCACTTCTAATGATGGGCATACATGCACCATTTATATATGCCGAAGCACGGGGGCATCCTCCCGCAAAAAAGTTATGCCGCACACACATGGTCGGACTTTTCCACGGGCAAGCCTCCGTCGGAATTTCGACCGTATGTACGCGGCATTAGGAGCAAAATCACTCCTCCGCCCCTGCTGCCCCAATGCTTCGGCATATTTGCTTTTTTTTTTAACTGTGGTGGTGAAATCACCTCCTACAGCACTGGAGTCGCAGGGATCAGGCCTGTCTCTGCGAACGCTGCAGTTATGTGTGTTGTGTTTTGTAAGTGACAGTGATCGATCGATACTGCACTTGGGTGGCCTGGGCTGGACGGAGGGGCAAAACGCAGGTGCTAGCAGGTATCTGGGCTGATCCCGCTAACACTGCGTTTTTGGGAACCCTAAACTGCTGGGGACGCTAGTATAGATCTGATCAGATCAGATATTGATCTGTTCAGATACTATACCACTAAGGGAGGTGTATGCTTCACGCGTGGGTGTTAGCGTTACTGGCACTAACCTGACGCTGCCTGGGGTGTGACGCAGACCCTCTCTGACGCTAAAACCTAATTGATATCACCCGCCGGGCGATCAGGGGGTTAAACCTTTATTGGGTTATATACGGCGGGTGCCCTGACACTATAAAAAGCAAACTAACTAACCAGCGTCACCTGTAACACTTATATGATGATCACTGGTGAAAGGGTTAACTAGGGGCAATAGGGGGTTAAAACCTTTATTAGATAATATATGGGGGTACCTGACGCTATAAAAACCTGCGGCGAACCTAAAAATTTTTACTGGCTACCGATCTGCATCACCGACGCTAAGACAGCGATCAGAAAAATGATCGCTTAGCGACAGTGGTGATAGGGGGTGAAAGGGTTACCTGGGGGGCGATCAAGGGGGTTAAACCTTTATTAGATAATTTATGGGGGTACCTGACGCTATAAAAACCTGCGGCAAACCTAAAAAAAATTACTGGCTACCGATCTGCATCACCGACGCTAAGACAGCGATCAGAAAAATGATCGCTTAGCGACAGTGGTGATAGGGGGTGAAAGGGTTACCTGGGGGGCGATCAAGGGGGTTAAACCTTTATTAGATAATTTATGGGGGTACCTGACGCTATAAAAACCTTCGGCGAACCTAAAAAAAATTACTGGCTACCGATCTGCATCACCGACGTTAAGACAGCGATCAGAAAAATGATCGCTTAGCGACAGTGGTGATAGGGGGTGAAAGGGTTACCTGGGGGGCGATCAAGGGGGTTAAACCTTTATTAGATAATTTATGGGGGTACCTGACGCTATAAAAACCTGCGGCGAACCTAAAAAAAAAATACTGGCTACTGATCTGCATCACCGACGCTAAGACAGCGATCAGAAAAATTATCGCTTAGCGACAGTGGTGATAGGGGGTGAAAGGGTTACCTGGGGGCGATCAAGGGGGTTAAACCTTTATTAGATAATTTATGGGGGTACCTGACGCTATAAAAACCTGCGGCGAACCTAAAAAAAATTACTGGCTACCAATCTGCATCACCGACGCTAAGACAGCGATCAGAAAAATGATCGCTTAGCGACAGTGGTGATAGGGGGTGAAAGGGTTACCTGGGGGGCGATCAAGGGGGTTAAACCTTTATTAGATAATTTATGGGGGTACCTGACGCTATAAAAACCTGCGGCGAACCTAAAAAAAAATACTGGCTACCGATCTGCATCACCGACGCTAAGATATCGATCAGAAAAATGATCGCTTAGCGACAGTGGTGATAGGGGGTGAAAGGGTTACCTGGGGGCGATCAAGGGGGTTAAACCTTTATTAGATAATTTATGGGGGTACCTGACGCTATAAAAACCTGCGGCGAACCTAAAAAAAATTACTGGCTACCGATCTGCATCACCGACGCTAAGACAGCGATCAGAAAAATGATCGCTTAGTGACGGCAGTGCTAGGGGGTGAAAGGGTTATCTGGGGGGTGATCAAGGGGTTAAACCTTTATTAGGGGGCGTTAGGGGGCTACACTGGACCTAAAACTAAATGTAGTGACACTTTTACAGTCACAAATGTCACTGATTGCAGTGATCAGTAAATAAATGGTCACTGCAATCAGTGACACTGTGACTGGGGGCTGGGGGGTGATCTGGGGGGGCCTGGGGGCGATTTATGTGCCTATGTGTGCTGGTGTTAGTGTAGTGTTTGTGCACTAACCTTGATGTCTTCTCTTGTACGGCGCTCGGTATATGTGAGCGCCGCACAAGAGATGACATCACTTCCTCCTGCTTCCTCTGCCTGTGTGTACATTCGACAGACAGAGGGGGCATTTCCATTCGCCGGGAGCGATCGCGGGGGGGTGGCCGGAATCGAACGGCCGTCCCCTCATGTCGGATCGCTCCCCAACGAATTCCGACTGCTCACTGTACAGAAGGGGGGTCCGATTGGACCCCCCAACTGTACAAAGGCAATCACGTACACTGTACGTAATTGTGCCTGTCGGTGCCATTGTGCCGACGTATATATAGAGTGAGCGGTCGTTAAGTGGTTAAACCTGAACTGTTCTACATGGGCTGTTTTTGTACAACTTTTCAGTTTAGAACAAACCTGTCATAGCATATGTTGTTGCAAGGTTTGTGGGTATTAGTAAGTCTTCCTTTTATTAAATTAGTTTTCTTGTTAGATTATTAGATTATGACTTCTCTCACAACATTTAGCAACCTACTAAGCTAGTTTTTGTGCATATACAAAAGGAATCAAGGTCCCTGCTATTTATGTATAGAAAATAACAGTGCAGCACAATAACTGTCCATATATGAACAATGGTGAAACAGCTGGAAAGAAGTAAAAATCTTCATGCAATATAAGACTTGTCCATCCAATATAAGGAAAACCTGCTTACAGGAACAGATGGACCTTTTGAGTGAACAAAAAGGTCAAACACGCTTGTTTCCACCATGAGGGGAAGATATCAGATGTAGAAGGATCCAGCAGTAGGTAGGCACAACATCAGATGGGGATGATATCTGCAATGACACAAATACATGACTTTCAGACTGATAGACTGAGTAGCAACTGCTATGCCGTTCCCACCAGGTTTCTGTAGTAGCAGTTGCTACTCAGTCTATCAGTCTGAAGGTCATGTATTTGTGTCATTGCAGATATCATCCCCATCTGATGTTGTGCCTACCTACTGCTGGATCCTTCTACATCTGATATCTTCCCCTCATGGTGGAAACAAGCGTGTTTGACCTTTTTGTTCACTCAAAAGGTCCATCTCTTCCTTATATTGGATGGACAAGTCTTATATTGCATGAAGATTTTTACTTCTTTCCAGCTGTTTCATCATTGTTCATATATGGACATTTATTGCGCTGCACTGTTATTTTCTATACATTTTGCTTGGGTTATTGTGTGATCTACCTATTGGTGTCCAGCAGCATTAGTTTCGTTAGTCATATGTGCGCTGATTGCTTTTTATATTATCCCTGCTATTTATGGAATTGAGCTATAGCTATAGTAGTTCCTGTTATTTTAGTTAATACAATTATCCAAATTTAAGTTCCAACATACTTTTATGAGTACATAACCTAATTTAAGAAATGTACAACTCATAGCTTATGCTGTTACTAAACAATATTATTGTCTATTATGGAATTAAAGGATAAGTTCACTTAATTTTCTTGCAGGTAAAAAATGTGCATTTACTATTTTTTTTCTAGGAGCCTGTAAAGCATTGCACCAGCGATCAGCAGATTGCTGGTGCCATGCAGATCTCCTGCAGACTGTCACTTTGAACTATCTGCCTGTACATCATACGGGCAGGCAGTTTCACACTGACAGGAAGAATCAATGAACTACCCCAGTGAATGAATGATGTGGTCATGTGAGTGGAGCACAGCCTCACTGTTTTCAAAAAGTGACAGCTGGTACTTCTCCCCATACTGCTGTCATACAGAGGGCTCAGATTGCAGAGCCACTGCAGTGGGAACGTGTTAAATGTTCCACCCTAAAAACGGGTGGAATATGTAACATGTTCCCGAAGATGAACTTATAATTTAACCACACTATAGCCGAATGAAGTCTACCAATCGGTTGGCCAGTTCTGGAAGGGTATCCTATATACTCTCCTGGGGCGTGCATCGGGAAGTGTCCATGATCACTGTGGACAATTCCAGTGGCCCTTTACCATGTGATCACCATGGTCAATCACCAGAGATCACAATGTAAACAAAGTGTGGGCATGGCAGTTTCAGAGCTCTCCTTTCCTCACACCGATACCAAGTGCGAGGAATACAATCCTGCACAGTGAGTTTCTTTACACCACGGTGCCTTACGATGCCCTACAATTGCCGCTTCATCACTGCAGCTTATCAGAGCCACTTATCAGAGCTTCTCCATCAGTTTAGCCTCATCAGTGGATCCTCATCAGTGGATGTCCATCAGTGCCCATTCGGGATGAGCTTCAAGTTTGAGTCAAAAATTATAAAATGCAGCGCTAGCGAATATAAATGTGCTCAATACAAACGTATGTGTGAATGTCAACCATCTAAACCTTTCGGGATGATGGTACACACTATTAGTGAAAAGATTATGCACCAATGATTGGTGTCACCAGAAATGCAGTGGGTGTAATACTAAATGTTACCACTAAAAAGTGATCAACTAAGTAAAACCAGAAAATATACTGTGCAAAACATTAAATGAACTGAACAACCAGGCAAATAGCTCTAGGAGTAATTCACAGTACTACAGATGGTTTTCAACATCAAAGAAACAATGTCCCATTTGCAACATTTGTCATTTGTTTCCCATTTGTCGGAAACTTGTCAATGCATTTCGCCCCTCCTCCAGGGCATCATCAAGGACCTTGATGATGCCCTGGAGGAGGGGCGAAATGCATTGACAAATTTCCGGTCAACACTAAGAACCAGTGACGCTGCTTCCGGTTCTTGTGGAACGCACGCCGTTGTGAACCCGGAACACACTGACGCTCGGTTATCATTGAAGGCTTGTGAGTTTTCCCAATAACAGCGTATTGTTAATCTGTTCCTAAGCGGTACTTCACAAGTTGCTTTTTCTTTTTATTCCCCACATGGTCCTCTGATCTCTGCTGCTATTGAGCCAACTGTTGAATTTCACCGAACATTATTGGTCCTAGAAGTTGGATGTTGGGTGACTTTTATTTTATTTTAAAGCATTTTTTTTTTCCCTTCCTTCTATATTACAACCACTGTTGCAAATGGGACATTATTTCTTTGATGTTGAAAACCATCTGTAGTACTGTGAATTACTCCTAGAGCTATTTGCCTGGTTGTTCAGTTCATTTAATGTTTTGCACAGTATATTTTCTGGTTTTACTTAGTTGATCACTTTTTAGTGGTAACATTTAGTATTACACCCACTGCATTTCTGGTGACACCAATCATTGGTGCATAATCTTTTCACTAATAGTGTGTACCATCATCCCGAAAGGTTTAGATGGTTGACATTCACACATACGTTTGTATTGAGCACATTTATATTCGCTAGCGCTGCATTTTATAATTTTTTATCTCTCAAGGTGTTAGTGCCTTATGCTGTAGCAGCTGCGCATATAATAATTTCTTTTCACTTGTCATTTATTTTTGTATGTCTCCATAAGCGCGAGTTTTAGTTTGTTTATTTTTCAAGTTTGAGTCAAACTCATGTGAGACGACAATTCATTATAGCCGCGAGTGGTTTTAAATGGCTTTTTTTCCTTCAGAAATGACATGTTGTGCAGGGACAGTTCTAAGCAAGGGAAACAAGCGCTGCTTTACAGGCATATTTTACCCCCCCCCCCCCCCCAGGTACGAAATTTAAAGGAATATTTCACTTTTTATTTTTCACTTTATGCATTATTAAAATCACTGCTCCCGAAAAAACTGACGTTTTTAAACCTTTTTTTTGCATTGATACATGTCCCCAGGGGCAGGACCCGGGTCCCCTGAGGCAGGACCCGGGTCCCCAAACCCTTTTTAGGACAATAACTTGCATATTAGCCTTTATAATTAGCACTTTTGATTTCAAATGTTCGAGTCCATTGTATTTAATAGGGTTCTAAAGTTCACGCAAACTTTAGGTCTGTTCGCAGGCTCTGGTGCGAACCGAACATTGGGTGTTTGGCTCATCCCTAGTGCCCATCAGTGCTGTCTAGTCATAGCAGCTTATGAGTGTAAATCAGTGCCGCTCATCAGTGCACATCAGTGTCACCCCACCAGTGGAGCCTCATAAGTGGATCCTCATCAGCACCCATTAATGCTGCCACATCAGTTCAGCCTCATTAGTGCAGCCTCAGTGCAGTGCAACCTCATCAGTGCTCATCAGTGCAACCCCATCAGTGCACATCAGTGCCCATTAGTGCAGCCTGATTAGTGCCTATCTGTGCAGCCTTATCAGTGCACATCAGCGTACATCGGAGCAGGATCATCAACACCCATCAGCAACCATCAGTGTTGCCTAATCACTGCAGCATATTTGTGCCCATCATGCAGCCTCATTAATGCACATTAGGGATGAGCCGAACACCCTCGGTTCGGTTCGCACCAGAACCTGCGAACGGACCGAAAGTTTGTGTGAACTTTAGAACCCTATTAAATACAATGGATGCGAACGTTAGAAATCAAAAGTGCTAATTATAACAGCTAATATGCATGTTATTGTCCTAAAAAGGGTTTGGGGACCCGGGTCCTGTCCCAGGGGACATGTATCAATGCAAAAATACGTTTTAAAAATGTCCATTTTTTCGGGAGCAGTGATTTTAATGATGCATAAAGTGAAAAAAAAAAGTGAAATATTCCTTTAAATATCGTACCTGGGGGGTGTCTAAAGTATGCCTGTGAAGTGGCACGTGTTTCCCATGTTTAGAACTGTCCCTGCACAAAATGACATTTCTAAAGGAAAAAAAGTAATTTCACCTCACTTTCCGTCCCAATGACAAATGTTTTTTGAAAATTTGGGGTTTTTAGTGAAACAAGGATTGGTGATAAAGCATCAGTGGAGAGGAGACACCTTTTCCCATATTAACTCTTACAGCAGAGAATTTCCCTTCCTAGGGGCAGATTTCCTCTCACTTCCTGTTGTCTCCTTGCGTTTACAAGTAGGAGTCGTTTGTAAGTTGGATGTTTGAAAGTAGGGGCCTGCCGTATATACTCTGCAGAAATTTGGCCCTTAGGTGTTGGTGTTGCCACAACACTGTAAGCCCTCACAGTTACTCTTGGAGGGCACTGGGACGTCCTGCTGTAAACTATTATATCAAGAATTGTAATTACATGCCATTGTTGAACAGTGGTAGGAAAAATTGGGCCTTTGGTGGTGGTGGTGCCACAACACTGTAAGTCCTCACAGTTACTCTTGGTTGGCGCAGGAATGGGCCCAGCTGTGAAATATTAGATCAAGAATTGTAATCACATGCCCCTGTTGAACAGGGGCAGAACAATTGTGCCTTTGGTGGTGGTGTGGCGGTGGTGGTGTTGCCACAACACTGTAAGCCCTTACAGTTACTCTTGGTGGGCGCAGGAATGGGCCCTGCTGTGAACTATTAGATCAAGAATTGTAATTACATGCCCCTGTTGAACAGGGGCAGAAAAATTGGGCCTTTGTTGGTGGTGGTGGTGGTGTTGTTGCCACAACACTGTAAGCCCTCACAGTTACTCTTGGTGGGCGCAGGTATGGGCCCTGCTGTGAATTATTAGATCAAGAATTGTAATTACATGCCCCTGTTGAACAGGGGAAGAAAAACTGGGCCTTAGGCACTGGTGCCACAACACTGCAACTCCTCACAGATACTGTACTTGGAGCGCAGCAATGAGCCCTGTTGCAAAGTATTGCATCAAAAATTGTAATTACACGCCCCTGTTAAACAGGAGCAGAAAAATTGGGCCTTAGGCACTGGTGCTGGTGCCACAACACCGCAACCCCTCACAGATACTGTAGTTGGAGCACAGCAATGAGCCCTGCTGCAAAGCATTGCATCAAAAATTGTAAATACACGCCCCTTTTAAACAGGGGCAGAAAAATTGGTAATAGCAAGGGAAACTACTGCGCATGTCAAAATATAAAGAATTGTGAATTGAATAACTGCTGCTGCAACTGTAAATGTGGATACACACAATGGCAAATACTAAGAGAAAAGGACAGTTGCGCTGCAAAAATAACAACACATGCAATATCTGAAATGCTATCTTAGTGAGAATGAACCAATACAAAATACAAAAAGTGTTGTGACAAAATGACCAAAAAAGTATTACTCTAATAAAGAAATAACTGATATGTGACAGTCTGAGATATTCCATAAAATGTCCACATTGCAATAATGAAAAGCAGGAGTGACCATATGTAAAAGTTCCGCAGTGGCACTATAGCAGGCAACTCTCTCGTGCAGGTAGATAATCGTGACTCCACACTCTTAAACACCAAAGAAGAAAGTGCAGTGATGGTAAAGACAGAGATCCTCCACCTCAGATATCAGATCCGCTTACCAGCTCACGTGGATCTCAGTGGAAGAGATCACAACCACTTGTGGCTTTATTCCCCCGCCAAGGGTCTTTCAACTGCAGGTCAGCATATAGGATATAGCCCTCCTAAACACTCTGGCTCCTCAATGAACTCCCGGGAGTATGATCCCCAAAAAAACATATAGGGCCACAATAGTGAAGTATGTAATAAAATTTAATAAGAAAAACAAAAAATTACACTTACAATTACGATGTAAGATAGAAGCGATTTAAAATATCAAGCCGGCCGGCTGTTGCTATCCGCTCGTTCCTTCCGGCATAGCGTTGTGTTCGTCGGTGACGTCAGCACGCCATTCCTCCCTACGCTGTTTCGTCAGAAATGACATCTTCCAGGGGCACGAGCGGCGTGCTGACTCACCGCTATATATCTAACATCTGACCAAAGGCACGCTCAGCTCTGAGCTCCGGGAAACCCTGTCTCAATCCGCCATCTTTGAAAGGGGAAAGTTGCCCATACTTCGCCGCTCTCACCATATTGCTGGTAGGACCAACGCTAGCATTACAGCATGTAATGCAGTCATAAGGACTGCCATCAATTATAATGAAATCAATACCCTAAAGGCATACCAATTAGGGTGTTACAAAATGTAAACCTTTAAAAAAGGAAAACATTAAATAATCCATGCCATCTAAAAAGACGGCAATACATGATTATATTACCGTGGAAAATGATAAAAAAATATTAAAAAAATATTAAAAAAATATGAGCAACATTGGCAAAGTCAAATGGTAGAACGGCAGATATTCTACCAATAGACACCTTGTTAAAAACCACATGTTGCCCAATCAAAAATCAAATATGAAAACGTACTAAATAGTGAGCATATATAGATATAAATACTAGGCATTGTGTTGACCACAATGTCCCAGCAACGGACATAAAAGAGGGCACATTTAAAGTGCTAGACCAATGATAAAATACAAATTATTTAATAAATGGTTGGAACTACATCAGCTTCAAATGCTGACATGACTTGGGAGCGAGAGACGCAATATCTCATTGCGCCGCCTGCTGGGAGGTTAAAGGTAATACATCTTAATAATAATGACATTATACCTAAAGAAAAACTAAAAAACCAAAAAAGAAAAGGGGAAAGAGGGATAGGGAAAGTCCCTAGATTTAACCAAACGGATTATCTAATAACCCATAATCACCTTCTGATAAGACAACGTGTGGTGTTAATTAGAAAAATGAGATCCGAATCGCATATCAAAGGAACCAATATGACAAAAAGTCACATCAAAAATTCAAAACGGTTGCTAGATTGAATTTGCCAGAAGTTTACCTAGAATTCAGTGCTGGTTTACATCTTGCCTCATATAGCTGGACTGACTACATGAACAAAAGCAAAACAAAAATTCTCAGTTAACCATTATCAATGAACGCATTGACGTCAGTGTCAATGTTAAGGCCATAGGGGCTATAACATCGTACACGGTATATCCAGGCCATCTCAAGCCTGGACAACTCCCTGACTAAGGAGCTACCCCTCCAGTGGGGCTCAAATTTATCAATCCCCAAAAATAGGGTATTAGCTGGATTACGATCGTGATGTGTATCGTAATGTTTGGAAACAGAATGGTTTTGAAAACCCGTTTTGATATTAGTGATGTGCTCACCTAATCTGACCTGCATTGTCCTTTTGGTCCTGCCAATATACTGAAGTCCACACGGGTACTGGAGCAAATAAACAATACCCGTTGAACTGCACGTAATAAAAGGCTCTATACTGTGTTCCTTAGAAGTACTAGTGGAATAGAACGATTCTGTCTTCTTATTTTTGCTCTTATTAAGGGTGCAGACCTGGCATCTACGACACTGATGATATCCTGACAAACCCTTCTGAAAAAAGGAAACCTTTTTTGTGGGAGGGTCAACCACATTAGGAGCCACCCTATCACGAAGGGAAGGTACTCCCCTAAAGATCACTTGAGGTTTCGATGGTAGGAATTGGCTAATGATATTGTCGTTACCCAACAAATGCCAGTGTCTGTAAATGATTTTTTTAATTGCGAAGTGCTGTGTGGAGAAAGTGGTAATGAAAGGTATCTGAGGTCTTTCTTTCTCCTTTTTATGGTGATCCTCCAATAATTGGGATCTATCAATATTAGCAACTTCTTCAATTAAGGTCTCAAGAGATTCTACATCATAGCCCTTTTCACAGAGCCTAGATTTCAATATGGCTGTCTGTGATCTGTAATCTTCCAAGGAGGTACAGTTTCGTCTCATTCTGACAAACTGTCCCCTAGGTACCGATCTCAACCAGGGTTCGTTGTGGTAGCTTCCAATAGGAATATAGGAATTGCGATCTGTCTGTTTGAAAAAGGATTTTGTAGTCAGAACGGCACCTTCCCTCATAATAGTAAGGTCGAGGAAATTGATAGCCTCCCGGCTTGTATCATGAACAAGTTTAATTCCCCGTTCATTATTATTGAGAGAAGAGACAAAATCATCAAGTTGGTTTTTCGTGCCGTCCCATAGGAGGAGGACGTCGTCAATATACCTTGCCCACAGCACCAGGTGTGGGCTACGATTGGTAAAGACGGCGTCCTCCTCCCATTTGGCCATAAAAAGATTGGCCAAGCTAGGGGCATATTTGGCCCCCATTGCAACACCACGTATTTGACGATAATATTGACTATCGAACCAAAAATAATTATGCCCTGCGGCATATTCGAGTAGGTCCATAATGTAGTCTTTTTGAAGCTGGGGCAGACCTGACCAGAGATCCAGATAATATTTCACTGCTGAAATACCCATCTCGTGTGGAATGATAGAATATAATGAGGTGACGTCAGCCGTCACCATCCACAGTTCTTCCCTGGGTTCTACCTGGGCCACCAAATTAATGGCATGTCTGGTGTCCTTTAAATAAGATGGCATTTGCTGGACAAAAGGTTGTAAAAAATGGTCAATATACTTGCCCACCCGGGACGTAATTGAGTCAATTCCACTCACTATTGGTCTACCGGGAGGGCAAGTCAGGCTCTTGTGTATTTTAGGTAGACCATATAGGACGGGTACCCTGGGAGCCCTAGGTATCAAAAACAACTGTTCTTTATCGTTTAGGATACCCAAATCAGAACCCTTTTGGACCAATTCATCCAGGGTATCCTTATATTTAATGACTGGGTTCCCAGGTAGTAACACATAGGTGTCGCGATCATCGACAATCTTATGCATCTCTTTAAGGTAGTCAATCCTATCAAGGACTACTATTCCACCTCCTTTGTCAGCAGGACGTATTACTAACTCCCTATTGTGACAAAGAGAGTCCAGTCCTTTTTCTAGATGTTGATCCATCTTAGTATTGGTAATTTTCATTTTCTCAAGGTCTCGTAAGACTACATCTCTAAAGACCCTGAGTGACGGAGCCAAAATTCCAGGGGGGTTGAATGTGGAAGCGTTTCCTAGTCCCGAATGTTGGAATAACGATGAGACTGATCCCTCTTCCCTACTTGGAACGTTTGCAAAATGTCGCTTAATGTTTACTTTGCGAACATACTTGTGTACATCCATGAAAGTTGAAAATTTATCCAACTTCTTAGGAGGTGCAAACTTTAAACCTTTATTGAGGAGGGTTAGTTCTGGTTTAGTCAAGATTTGGGAACTAAGATTAAAGATGCCATCCTGACTCACATCTTTTGTTTTTTTTAAAGTTGTGCTCTCCTCCCCCCTCTTGTTCCTCTTTGCTTTCCACGGGCCTTTTTATTCCCTGGTTTGGCCTGGGAAAACCCCAATGTTGGTCAATATCTTTTTCATATTGACCCGTGGGGAAATCTCTCGATGGCACCGACCTATATGCCTCACATACTCTATTATTCTGTTCATAATCCTGATGACCAGAATACCCAGGCCCCTCTCTGTCTCTTAATGGAAAAAATCTATTATGAGTCCCCAAATCGTCACCATACTCATCTCTGTCATGTTCTGAGTAGTGATAATTTTCATATTGTGATCTCTGGTTAGGATATGTGTCACAGCTGTAATTTTCCGAATAGGTCCTCTCAGGGACTCTTACAGGTCTCGGTGATTCTCTATAAGAGTAATATTGACCCTGAGAGTATTGTTGTCCATGACTTCTATCATAACTGTGGCCCTGTTTTGATTGGGTCTGCTGTACCCAACCAGAGTTTTTTGAATACTGACCCCCCTTCATAGGTCCTGATGTCCTCGAAGGGGACTGATGTGACACTCTTCTGCCCTTTTTGGTCTGTTTAGCAGAATTCTGAACTTTTTTAGGGGTTTTAGATGCCTCACTCCTAATAGGTAAATGCTGTACCTCATTTGTTGTACCAGATGCGCCACTATCACTATGAGTAATTGCATCCATCCTGGAACTATTATCTGTTTGTGATTCTGCCATTAGTTTCTTCTGCCAATCGAAAACCAAACTGGCTTGATAATCACTATAATCCCTATTATATTTTTTTAATCATGTATTGCCGTCTTTTTAGATGGCATCGATTATTTAATGTTTTCCTTTTTTAAAGGTTTACATTTTGTAACACCCTAATTGGTATGCCTTTAGGGTATTGATTTCATTATAATTGATGGCAGTCCTTATGACTGCATTACATGCTGTAATGCTAGCGTTGGTCCTACCAGCAATATGGTGAGAGCGGCGAAGTATGGGCAACTTTCCCCTTTCAAAGATGGCGGATTGAGACAGGGTTTCCCGGAGCTCAGAGCTGGGCGTGCCTTTGGTCAGATGTTAGAAAAATTAGTGCCCAGAACCAAAAAATTTCTTTCAAGCTATCAGCATGATTATTGAGGAGTAAGAGGATAGTCACTCAGGACAATCACTCAGCTTAACAGGATAGTCACTCGGCATCAGCATAGGCAGTCTTGAAGCGATCTGAAATTTCCCCCAAAATTATTCGGTTACATCAGCATCAGGTGCTTGGTAGTTGGTGGTGATCCAAGACTGATTCACTTTTATGAAGGTCAGACGATCGACCGAGTCGGTGGACAGGCGCACCCTGTGATCGGTTACAAAACCTCCAGCAGCACTGAATGTGCGTTCTGAAAGAACGCTGGATGCAGGACAGGCCAGTAGCTCAATTGCATACTGTGCAAGCTCTGGCCAGTGATCCATCCTCAAGACCCAGTAACCCAGAGGATTTTCGGTGGGAAAGGTGTCCAAGTCTGATCTTGCCCCTAGGTATTCCTGCACCATGTAAACCAGACACTGGCGATGGTTGCTGGAAGCGATCATACCTTGGGGCTGCATACTTAAAAATTGTCTGAACGCATCAGTCAGATGGCCACCTTCTCCACCACTCCGCTCTTTGACTGACCTCAGCAACACGTTATCCAGGACCAGGAATTTGTAACCAGTCTCTGGGAACGCGTTGCACATACCTTTCTGCAAGGCCTCCCGAAGATGCTTCATCCTCTGCTCCCTCTGCGACGGCAAGATAAGGTCCACAACCTTACCCTTGTAACGTGGATCAGGGAGGGTTGGCAGCCAGTAATGATCCCTCTCCTTGATCGCACGAATAAAAGGATCCTTCCGCAGTCTTTGAAGGTTCAGGGAGGCCATGCAGCATAGGTTTTCTGAGGCATTCGGTGCGGAGTCCTTTGGGTCACTGAGGATAACATGATTCGCAGCCATCTCCTCCCAGCCACGTACAAGTCCATGGGTGTCTTGGGACTGTAATTGATCCCTTGAAGACTGCTGCTGATGCTGAGTGCTAGGCTCCACCTCCATGCTGACACAATAATCCTCCTCCTCCTCCTCCTCCTCTTCCTGTGTGATAGCCGGGCCAGCAGGAACACTGTCTGGATAAAAAAACTAAAAAAAACCCTTGGAGGTGGGACTTTGAGAGTGACTGACAACACACAGAGGTATATCAAAAAATATATAAATTTAATTAATGAGTACAAAAATTACAAAAACAGTCTGATGTAGAACACATGGATTAAATACAGATCCAAAAGGCTGTTTGCATTCATAAAAAGGAAATTTTGACATTTATGGTCAGACCCGACAGCTGTTTCGGTAGACCCTTCTTCGGGGGATTTGTAGACATAAAAGTCAGAAGTTATAAGTATTTCCAGATATAATTAGACATTCCATGCGTGAACGGGACATGTGCACTGCTGTAAACATGGGGTGAAAAATCAGACACCCCACAGACAGGGGCTTAAGATTGAACAGGGTCCAAAGGACTTCAAACAAGGGTCCCAAATGATGACAGACGGCCGAGCTGAAGAGGACTCTATGTGTTTAATGAGTCTGGTTTCAGTAAACCTTCAAATCAGCGGGTGGACAGGACACGGCAGAAGTCGGGACACTGAGGAGCTATACAGCTACCTCTTTCTAGAATTAGAAGATTGGAACCTTATACATAAGTTACTTCACTATCAGAGGAGTGCATAATCGATGCAACCCTTTTGACGTGAGATTTTCTTCTACTCTGTAAAAGTATTTTCAAGTTTCTTTTTCCACCCGCTGATTTGAAGGTTTACTGAAACCAGACTCATTAAACACATAGAGTCCTCTTCAGCTCGGCCGTCTGTCATCATTTGGGACCCTTGTTTGAAGTCCTTTGGACCCTGTTCAATCTTGAGCCCCTGTCTGTGGGGTGTCTGATTTTTCACCCCATGTTTACAGCAGTGCACATGTCCCGTTCACGCATGGAATGTCGAATTATTTCTGGAAATACTTACAACTTCTGACTTTTATGTCTACGAATCCCCCGAAGAAGGGTCTACCGAAACAGCTGTCGGGTCTGACCATAAATGTCAAAATTTCCTTTTTATGAATGCAAACAGCCTTTTGGATCTGTATTTAATCCATGTGTTCTACATCAGACTGTTTTTGTAATTTTTGTACTCATTAATTAAATTTATAAATTTTTTGATATACCTCTGTGTGTTTTCAGTCACTCTCAAAGTCCCACCTCCAAGTTTTTTTTTTAGTTTTTTCATGCAATTAGGGATGTGGTGACTGGTAACAATTACAACTCTGCAATTGTTGGTTCTCTTTTTCTCCTGTCTGGATAAAGGGGGCCTTGAGAGGTAAGGAAGTCCTCCTCTTCCTGCCTCTGTTCTGCCTCAAGTGCCCTGTCCATTATTCCACGCAGCGTGTGCTCCAACAGGTGGACAAGAGGGACAGTGTCACTGATGCATGCACTGTCACTGCTCACCATCCTCGTGGCCTCCTCAAATGGTGCCAGGACAGTGCATGCATCCCTGATCATGGCCCACTGGCGTGGGGAAAAAAATACAAGCTCCCCTGACACTGTCCATATTGCACCAGATACTCATTGATGGCCCTCTGCTGCGTGTGCAGCCGCTGCAGCATGGCCAACGTAGAGTTCCACCTGGTGGGCATGTCACAGATTAGGCGGTTCTTGGGCAGGTTGTAATCCTTTTGCAGGTCAGCCAGCCGAGCACTGGCATTATATGACCGGCAGAAATGCCCACAGAGTTTCCTGGTCTGCTTCAGGACCTCCTGTAAGCCCGGGTACCTGCCCAAGAACCGCTGCACCACCAAGTTATGGACGTGAGCCAAACAGGGCACATGGGTCAGTTGTCCCTGTCGGAGTGCGGAGAGGAGGTTGATGCCATTGTCGGAAACCACCTTTCATGGCTTAAGATGGCGTAGCGTCAACCACCTCTGAGCCTGCCCCTGCAGAGCTGACAGAATCTCTGCCCCAGTGTGGCTCCTGTCCCCCAAGCACACCAGCTCAAGCACCGCATGGCATCTTTTTGCCTGCGTACTTGCGTAGCCCCTTGAATGCCTACGGAACACCGCTGGTTCCGAGGACAAAGCACAGGTAGAGGCCATGGAGGAAGAAGAAGAGGAGGGGGTGGAGGAGAAAGGTGTATCAGAATCACCAGTAGTAACATTTTGGAGGTGTGGTGGCGGAACAACCTCCAACACTACTGCACCTTGTCCTGCATCCTTCCCAGCTGCCAGCAGAGTCACCCAATGCGCCGTGAAAGATAGGTAATGTCCCTGTCTATGCCTGCTGGACCATGAGTCAGCGGTAATAAGCACCTTACCGTTGACCGCCCTGTCCAACGAGGCCAAGACATTGCCTTCCACATGCCGGTAGAGAGCCGGAATCGCCTTCCATGAGAAAAAGTGGCGTTTGGGAACCTGCCACTGAGGAACCGCACATTCAACAAACTCACGGAAGGAGGCAGAGTCTACCAACTGAAAAGGCAGCAGTTGAAGTGCTAGCAATTTAGCCAAGCTTGCATTCAACCGCTGGGCATGTGGATGGCTGGAAGTGAACTTCTTTCAGCGGAGCAGCAGCTGGGGCAGGGAAATTTGCCTGGTACAATCAGACGTCGGTGTACCGATAGCAGATTGTCCGCAAGTGCTTGGCTGTGACACACTGAATTCTACACCTTCATTTCTCTCAGTGCAGGTTTTAGAGAGGACTGAAGGTATAGTGGGGTTGGAGATCCCAGCTGATGAGGAGCAAGGAGAGGTCCACTTTGTTCTTTGGTGTGGGTCTTTTAGGTACGCTTGCCGACGGACTGCATCGCAGGTCAACATATGTCTGGTCGAGCACGTGGTGGCCAAGCGGCTGATGTTTTGGCTATGCGAGATACCCTTTAGACATATGTTACAAATGAAAGGGGAAAAGGCCCTAGGGCCAAACGTTGCGCCAAATGAACCGTGCTAAAGTATGTAGTAAATCAATTGAATCAAAAAATAAGTGAAAAGTAAGCTGCTAGCATATATAGCTAAATACAAATAAAACTATAAAAAATCAAATGTGGTCAAAAGTATGCAGCGCTTATCAATAACATTAGCATAGTTAAACAAAATAAGCATATGATGAGAAATGTGCTGAGTGATAAAGCATTGATAAAAATAATAAATAAAGAATATGTGAAGTGAAAGAAAGTCCAAAAACTCAATCCGAGTGGAAATCCTTTAAAAAGAACTGAGTCCAAAGTGAAGAAAACGATGTGCTCCAAAACACCTTGAAAAGGGTAGCTTCAACCAGTGAGTGTAATCCTCTAGATAATGCTGACACCCAAAGTGAAGAGAATAAGTTTCTGCTTACCAGAAAGCCATGACTGCAAATTGACAGTCTCGCCTAGCATAGGAAATAAGGTATTCCCACAACCATAAAAACTCCAATACAGCAGGTTTCCACAGTGTACCTTGATCTCAGACATAAAGGGAAAAGCTCATGGTGTAGTATGAAAAACCAGCGGAGTTTATTAAAAGTTAAATTGCACTTACAGAATCCAAAAGCAAGTTCAGCATTGATGCGATGAAGCAAATAGTTACGGCATTCGTCCATGTCTCTCCCTAAGCTCCGTATGTTCCGCAACGCTGCTTCTCATCCGAGGAAAGCGTGATGACGTCACCGGCCCCCTACGCGTTTTGTCACGATGGGACATCAACTGGGGATTGGGAACCCGGGTTCTGCACCAGGGGACATGTATCAATGCAAAAAGAAGTTTTAAAAACGGTCGTTTTTCGGGAGCAGTCATTTTAATGATGCATAAAGTGAAAAAAAAAAGTCAAATATTCCTTTAAATATCGTACCTGGGGGGTGTCTAAAGTATGCCTGTGAAGTGCCACGTGTTTCCCGTGTTTAGAACTGTCCCTGCACAAAATGACACTTCTAAAGGAAAAAAAAGCCATTTAAAACTGCTTGCGGCTTTAATGTAATGTCTGGTCCCGGTAATATGGATGAAAATCTTTAAGAAAAATGGCATAGCTACCCCATGACCCCCCCCCCTACCCCAGCCCATTACCAGCCCCTTTGGGTCTTGTATGGATATTAAGGGGAACCCCGCACATAAAATAAAAAAGGCCCTATATACTCTGAACAGCCGTATACAGGCGGTGCATACAAGACAGGGACTGTAGGTTTGTTCGTATGTAGAATCTGTTTGTAATTTTGAACAGGTACATTGTTGAAGTGTAGCTCCAGCCCAAAAATCTATTTTTAAACTTTTTGGAAAACATAGGTAAGGGTTATCACCCCTGTAACATTTGTTTTGCTGTCTGTGCCCCTGTTCAGAACATTTCACCTCACTTTCCGTCCCAATGTCAACTGTTTTTGAAATGTGGTGTTTTTCTTGAAACAAGGATTGCTGATAAAGCATCAGTACAGAGGAGACACCTTTCTCCCATATTTATTCTTACAGGAGAGAATTTTCCTTCCTAGGGGTAGATTTCCTCTCACTTCCTGTTGTCTTCTTGCGTTTGCAAGTAGGAGTCGTTTGTAAGTTGGATGTTTGAAAGTAGGGACCTGCCGTATATACTCTGCAGAAATAGGCCCCTTAGTTGTTGGTGTTGGCACAACACTGTAAGCACTCACAGTTACTCTTGGTTGGTGCTGGAACGCCCTGCTGTCAACTATTATATCAGGAATTTTAATTACATATAATTGTTGAACAGTGGTAGTAAAAATTGGGGCTTTGATGGTGGTGCTGGTGCCACAACACTGTAAGCCCTGACAGTTACTCTTGGTGGGTGCAGCAATGGGCCCTGCTGTGAATTATTAGATCAAGAATTGTAATTGCATGCCCCTGTTGAACAGGGGCTGAAAAATTGGGCCTTTCGTGGTGGTGGTGGTGGTGGTGGTGTTGCCACAACACTGTAAGCCCTCAGAGTTACTCTTGGTGGGTGCAGGAATGGGCCCTGCTGTGAATTATTAGATCAAGAATTGTAATTACATGCCCCTTTTGAACAGGGGCTGAAAAATTGGGCCTTTCGTGGTGGTGGTGGTGGTGGCGTTGCCACAACACTGTAAGCCCTCAGAGTTACTCTTGGTGGGTGCAGTAATGGGCCCTGCTGTGAATTATTACATCAAGAATTGTAATTGCATGCCCCTGTTGAACAGGGGCTGAAAAATTGGGCCTTAGGCACTGGTGGCACAACACTACAACCCCTCACAGATACTGTACTTGGAGCACAGCAATGAGCCCTGTTGCAAAGTATTGCTTCAAAAATTGTAATGACACGCCCCTGTTAAACAGGGGCTGAAAAATTGGGCCTTAGGCACTGGTGGCACAACACTACAACCCCTCACAGATACTGTACTTGGAGCACAGCAATGAGCCCTGTTGCAAAGTATTGCTTCAAAAATTGTAATGACACGCCCCTGTTAAACAGGGGCTGAAAAATTGGGCCTTAGGCACTGGTGCCACAACACTCCAACCCCTCACAGATACTGTACTTGGAGCACAGCAATGAGCCCTATGGCAAATTATTGCTAAAAAAATTGTAATTACACGCCCCTGTAAAACAGGGGCTGAAAAATTGGGCCTTAGCCACTGGTGGCGGCACCCATAAACAAAAATGATCTTCCAAGCTATCATCATCAATCGTATCATTGAGGACTCGGAGGAGGAGGATAGCCAGTCAACATAACAGCACAGGCACTCAGCATCAGCATCAGTCTTGAAGGGATGTGACATGTTAAAATCAATTAGTCTGTTATATCAGCATCAGGTGTGTGGTAGCTGGTGGTGATCCAAGACTGGTTCATCTTGATGAAAGTCAGTCGATCAACCGAGTCGGTGGACAGGCGCACCCTGTGATCCGTGACAAATCCTCCAGCAGCACTGAATGTGCGTTCCGAAAGAACGCTGGATGCAGGACAGGCCAGTAGCTCAATTGCACACTGTGCAAGCTCTGGCCAGTGATCCATCCTCAAGACCCAGTAAGCCAGAGGATTTTCGGTGGGGAAGGTGTCCAAGTCTGACCTTGCCCCTAGATATTCCTGCACCATGTTTATCAGACGCTGGCGATGGTTGCTGGAACCGATCATACTTTGGGGCTGCGGACTAAAGAATTGTCTGAACGCATCGGTCAGACGGCCACCTTCCCCACCGCTCCTTCTTTGACTGGCCGAAGCCTCAGCAACTCGTTGTCCAGGACCAGGAGTTTGTAACCTCCCAGTCTCTGGGAACGCGTTGCACAGACCTTTCTGCAAGGCCTCCCGGAGTTGTCTCATCCTCTGCTCCCTCTGCGACGGTAACATAAGGTCCGCAACCTTACCCTTGTACCGTGGATCAAGGAGAGTGGCCAGCCAGTAATGGTCCCTCTCCTTGATCCGAAGAATACGAGGATCCTTCCGCAGACTTTGCAGGATCAGGGAGGCCATGCAGCGTAGGTTTGCTGAGGCATTCGCTCCGGAGTCCTCTGGGTCACTAAGGACGACATGATCCGCAGTCACCTCCTCCCAGCCACGTACAAGTCCACTGGTTTCTTGGGACTGTAAATCATCCCTAAAAGACTGCTGCTGATGATGCTGAGTGCCAGCCTCCACCTCCATGCTGACACAATCCTCCTCCTCCTCCTCCTCCTCCTCCTCCTCCTCCTCTTCCTGTGCGATGGGTGGGACAGAAGGAACACTGTCTGGGTAAAGGGGGCCTTGAGAGGCAAGGAAGACCTCCTCTTCCTTCCTCTGTTCTGCCTCAAGTGCCCTGTCCATTATTCAACGCAGCGTGTGCTCCAACAGGTGGACAAGAGGTACAGTGTCACTGATGCATGCACTGTCACTGCTCACCATCCTCGTGGCCTCCTCAAATGGTGCCAGGACAGTGCATGCATCCCTGATCATGCCCCACTGGCGTGGAGAAAAAAAAACAAGCTCCCCTGACCCTGTCCTGGTGCCGTAGTCGCACAGGTACTCATTGATGGCCCTCTGCTGCGTGTGCAGCCGCTGCAGCATGGCCAACGTTGAGTTCCACCTGGTGGGCATGTCACATATAAGGCGGTTCTTGGGCAGGTTCAACTCCTTTTGCAGCTCAGCCAGGTGAGCACTGGCATTATAAGATCTGCGGAAATGCACACAGACTTTCCTGGCCTGCCTCAGGACATCCTGTAAGCCCGGGTACCTGCCCAAGAACCGCTGCACCACCAGGTTAAGGACGTGAGCCACACAGGGCACATGGGTCAGTTGTCCCTGTCGAAGGGCGGAGAGGAGGTTGGTGCCATTGTCGCAAACCACCATTCCTGGCTTAAGCTGGCGTGGCGTCAACCACCTCTCGGCCTGGCCCTGCAGAGCAGACAGGACCTCTGCCCCAGTGTGGCTTCTGTCCCCCAAACACACCAGCGCAAGCACGGCATGGCATCTTTTTGCCTGCGTACTTGCGTAGCCCCGTGAACGGCTACGGAGCACCGCTGGTTCATAGGACAAACCACAGGAAGAGGCCATGGAGGAAGAAGAAGAGGAGGGGGTGGAGGAGAGAGGTGTGTCACAACCAGTAGTAGCATTTTGGAGGTGTGGCGGTGGGACAACCTCCAACACTACTGCACCTTGTCCTGCATCCTTCCCAGCTGCCAAAAGAGTGACCCAATGGGCCGTGAAAGAAAGGTAACGTCCCTGTCCATGCCTGCTGGACCATGAGTCAGCGGTAATATGCACCTTACCGCTGACCGCCCTGTCCAGCGAGGCCAAGACATTGCCTTCCACATGCCGGTAGAGAGCCGGAATAGCCTTCCATGAGAAAAAGTGGCGTTTGGGAACCTGCCACTGAGGAACCGCACATTGCACAAACTCACGGAAGGGGGCCGAGTCTACCAACTGAAAAGGCAGCAGTTGAAGCGCTAGCAATTTAGCCAAGCTAGCATTCAACCGCTGGGCATGTGGATGGCTGGGAGTGAACTTCTTTCGACGGTCCAGCAGCTGGGGCAGGGAAATTTGCCTGCTAGAATCGGACGTCGGTGTACTGCTAGCAGAGTGGCCGCAAGTACTTGGCTGTGACACACCTAATTCTACACCTTCATTCCTCTCAGTGCATGTTTCAGAGAGGACTGAAGTTATAGTGGGGTTGGAGATCCCAGCTGATGCGGTGCAAGGAGAGGTCCGCTTTGTTCTTTGGTGTGGGTCTTTGAGGTAGGCTTGCCAACGAGCTGCATGGCAGGTCAACATATGTCTGGTCAGGCATGTGGTACCCAAGCGGCTGATGTTTTGGCCACGCGATATACGCTTGAGACATATGTTGCAAACAGCAGCTGTGCGATCTGATGCACTAGCCTCAAAAAAGGCCCACACCAAGGAACTTTTTGAATGACGGGCAGAGGCAGCGCCCTGCACAGGCGGAGCTCTGCGGTGTGATTCCGTCGGTGTACTGCCCTTACGCTGGCCACCAAAGGGCATCCTGCCTCGTTGGAGATGTGCCTCCTCCTCATCCTCCTCCTCCTCCTCTCTCCTATTAGGCACCCACGTGGAGTCAGTGACCTCATCATCCCCTCCCTCCTCATCACTGGAGCCAATCTGGCAGTATGCTGCAGCTGCTGGAACATGACTGCCAGATTGGTGTCCTTCTTGAGCATCCCCTCTGTCTGCTCTCACCCTACTGCCTTCCTGTAGCTGGGTTTCATCATCAGACCCTTCGAAACGCTGGGCATCCTCCTGGAGCATGTACCCAACACTGTGCTCAAACAGTTCGGGGGACTCCTCAGGAGGAGGACATGGTGGGTCTAGGGAAGGAGTGACTGATGATGAGTCTGACATTGATACCAGGGAAGAGGACGCTTTGGCAGCTGCTTTGCCAGTACCCTGAGCCTGGGTGAGAGAGGATGAGGAGGAGGAGGAGGGCTTGGTCATCCACTCTACCAAGTCTTCGGCATGATGTGGCTCAACATGTCCAGCTGCCGAAAAGAAGGACAAGCGTGTCCCATGGCCATGTGCTGATGACAATGCACCGCGTCCACGACCAGCACTGTTGCCCCAAGACACAGAGCCTGCTTGCCCTCTTTTATTGCCTCCTGACTGTCTGCCTCTCCTTGTTTGCCTTCCAGACATTCTAATAGATGGCCTGCAGGGAGATGGGAAAAAAGCAATAAGGGCTACCTTCAGGTGTCCTTCTCTGTCCCTTTACTTAAGGATTTCTAAATATGGTTGAGGATGATTGCTTTTGCACAGAATAGCACAACGACAATTTCCCTGACTGTCCAAAAAACAAGGATTTCAAAGATGGTTGATGAGGAATGCTTTAGCACACTATAGCACAAGGAGAATTCCCCTCACTTTCCTTCTTTGTCCCTAGAAACAAGGACTCGCACAGTGAAAGAAACTGCCACTCTCCCTACCTAGAGTTTTCTGTCCCTAGAAAAAATGTTTTTTTAAAGCACACTATAGCACAAGGAGAATTCACTCACTGTCCTTCCCTGTCCCTAGAAACAAGGACTTGCACAGTGAAAGAAACTGACACTCTCCCTACCTAGAGTTTTCTGTCCCTAGAAAAAATGTTTTTTTAAAGCACACTATAGCACAAGGAGAATTCACTCACTGTCCTTCCCTGTCCCTAGAAACAAGGACTTGCACAGTGAAAGAAACTGACACTCTCCCTACCTAGAGTTTTCTGTCCCTAGAAAAAATGTTTTTTTAAAGCACACTATAGCACAAGGAGAATTCACTCACTGTCCTTCCCTGTCCCTAGAAACAAGGACTTGCACAGTGAAAGAAACTGACACTCTCCCTACCTAGAGTTTTCTGTCCCTAGAAAAAATGTTTTTTTAAAGCACACTATAGCACAAGGAGAATTCACTCACTGTCCTTCCCTGTCCCTAGAAACAAGGACTTGCACAGTGAAAGAAACTGACACTCTCCCTACCTAGAGTTTTCTGTCCCTAGAAAAAATGTTTTTTTAAAGCACACTATAGCACAAGGAGAATTCACTCACTGTCCTTCCCTGTCCCTAGAAACAAGGACTTGCACAGTGAAAGAAACTGACACTCTCCCTACCTAGAGTTTTCTGTCCCTAGAAAAAATGTTTTTTTAAAGCACACTATAGCACAAGGAGAATTCACTCACTGTCCTTCCCTGTCCCTAGAAACAAGGACTCGAACAGTAAAACACACTGACACTCTCCCTACCTATCCTTCTCTTTCCCTAAACTAAAGGAATCCAGGTTAAGCAAGAAAGAAATAAATGTCACTGTCCCTGCCTATGCTGCTCTTTCCCTGCTCCGGAACACACTACACTAGGCCGCCGTGCTGGCGGCCTTTTATAGTGTGGGGCGTGTACTAAACACCCTCAGCAATAATTGGCCACAGGCATCCTGCCTGTGGCCAATCATTGCTCTCCTCGCTGCCGGCGCTGTGATTGGCCAAGCATGCGGGGTCACAGTGCATGCTTGGCCAATCACAGCGCCTGGATGACACTGCGATGGCGTAGTGCATTGTGGGCCGTTCGCGTCACTCGAATTTGGCGCGAACGGCCCAAATCGTTCGATCTTCGTCGAACGATCGAACAGCCGATGTTCGAGTCGAACGTATGTTCGACTCGAACACGAAGCTCATCCCTACACTGTAACTGCAGCTAACTGACTCGCCTGCCTGCTCTATCTAACTCAATATAAATGACACTGTCTGTCTCTGTAAACTCTTGTTTCAAAACTCCAACATACTAAACCCCCTGAGCAATATTTGGCCAAAGCCATCCTGACTTTGGCCAATTATGGCTCTCCGTTTTTTCTGTGCTGTGATTGGCCAAAGCATGCGGGTCATAGTGCATGCTTGGCCAATCATCAGCCAGCAATGCACTGCGATGCTGCAGTGAATTATGGGCCGTGACGCGCCACTCGAATTTGGTGCGAACGGCCCATAATGTTCAATCTTTGTCGAACGATCGAACAGCCAATGTAGTGCAGTGCATTAGTGCACATCAGTGCAACCTCATTAGGGCACATAAGTGCAACCTCATCAGTGCACATCAGTGCCCATTAGTACAACCTCATCAGTGCATATAAGCAGCACCCATGAGAGCAGCCTCATCAGCACCCATCAGTGCAGCCTCATCAGCACCCAGCAATGCAAAGCCAATTTCCTGATAAAGTCCCTCCCAGAGAAACAGGCCAAAGACTTAAAAAAAAGAGCTAGACAAGACACCAGGTGGTATTGTCCCCAGTGTCCTTCCCAACCAGGCCTCTGCATAGGTGACTGTTTCTGCCGTTACTATACTTCTCTACAATATTAGTGAAGTATGGTGAATGTAATTTTGAATTCCTTCCATTTGCCTTCACACTCCTCATGCCTATGCCTGCTCCTGAACTGACCCAAGCCTGTTATTTGACCATGCCACTGCCTGCCGCCTAAACTGACCATACCTCTGCCTGCTCCAGAACTGACCCTGGCCTGTTATGTGACTATGCCACACCTCTGCCTGCCACCTAAACTGACTATATCTCTGCCTGCTCCAGAACTGACCCTGGCCTCTTTACTTGACGATGCCTCTGCTTGCCACCTGAAATATCGACAACGTTTCTGCCTTCCACCTGAACTGACCTTGGCATGTTAATTGACAATCAGCGGCATCTCCACACAGGGGGGTCATGTATAGGTAATAAGGGCACTGATCATCAGTGCCAAGATTACAGCCCCAGCAGTGTGCATCAGTAACACCAATCAGTGTCCATCAGTGACACCAATCAGTGTAAATTAGTGATGCCAATCAGTGCTGTCTTTCAGTGCCCATCAGTGCCCACCAGTGCCGCCTATCATTTCCCAACAGTGCCACCTATCAGTGCCCATTAGTGCCACATATCAATGCCCATCAGTGCCGCCTATTAGGGCTCATCAGTGCTGCATATCAGTTCCACCTATCAGTGCCCATCAGTGTGGCATATTAGTGCTTACCCATCAGTGCCTCCTAATCAGTGCCCTTCAGTGCCACCTCATCAGTGCCCATAAGTGCTCCCTCATCAGTGCCCATCAGTGCAGCCTATCAGTGCCCATCAGTGCTGCCTCATCAACGCACAACAGTGAAGGAGAAAAATTACTTATTTACAACATTTACTGACAGAAACGAAGAAAACCTTTTATTATTTTAAAAATTTCTGTCTTTTTTATTTTTTTTGCAAAAAATTAAAAACCCAGCAGTGATTAAATACCACCAAAAGAAAGTTTTATTTGTGTGAAAAAAAATGATAAAAATTTAATTTGGGTACAGTGTTGCATGACCATGCAATTGTCATTTAAAGTGTGACAGCGCTGAAAGCTGGAAATTGGCCTAGACAGGAAGGGGGGTGAAAGTACCCAGTAGGCAAGTGGTTAAAGATCATAGAAAATATTTTCAACATCAAAACTCTATGTACAGTGCATTTTTGTATTGCATAATATAATATATTTTTAACTGTTAATTTTGTTTTTGTTATTTCCACTGCACCTTAAAAATCCCACTCCTTCAACTTCAATCCTTGTCGTTATAAATAAATAAGGGATGTGGTGCAATTTGTTCAATATCCCCCACCCACACATGTACAGTATATTATGTTTGAAAATAAAATGTTGACGTTTAAAGTAATACCTACTCCTTATGCTCTTGACAGGCAAGCGACAACTATTCAAAAATATTTCAGTCAAACAAATTACAAAATCCTTAATAAGAAACTTGAAATTGCCTACTTTTATTTCTTTCCTTCAGTGCTTGCATAATTACACCTTGCAAGAAGAAAAAGAAGATCCAAGTGTATAGAACCTGATATGCAAGTTTATTAGTCTTGTCCTTTCATCTTTTGAGATCTCCCTTATATTAACCCCTCTTTGTCTGCCGCTGGTGCCCCTTTGAAGATTTCAGAATGTACCTGGGGCAGGAAGGATCGGCAATCATATGCCCACTATAGCAGATGTCACATGATCAGAAGTTGGTCCCACTGGCTACCGATCTGTAGTACGGACGAGAACTGTCTGCAACAGCTTGGTCCTTGTGCTAAGAGGACACAGTGAGCGCACTCTCAGCAAATAAACAATGACTGCCCAGTGATGCATATTTTCTGCATGCTGACCCTAAAGCCCACCCTTTTACTGCCATATGTGTTGGGTGGTCATAAAAGGGTTAAACTACATGTTGACAGCATGGAGTGCATCTTTACACCAAATATAAGGTTATTCTGCATTCTGCTATGACATTTGGTACTGCAGGGGAGGTCATAAAAGACAAAGTTTTATAACATTAAGTAATTAAATTTAAAAGACAGGCAAATATTTCTAGATATGAAAAAGGACAAAACTGAAAAAAGGTCAACCTCTTCAGTTTGAATTTTACACTGCATTAATTTAAAAAAGTCAAGCAGAATGTCATTGTAAAGTAAGCTGAAAGAACAAGATTGATCATCTTAGCACATTTACATTGTGACAGCATTGCAGTCCGAATGATTTACACAGTGGCATACCGCGCCCTTGAGAAAAACAAACCTGGTGAATTGCAGCACAGACAAATACAAAATAATTTCTAAGGTCATTTGAACAAAGATAGTCACAGTTAAAGGTATGTTAAAATGAAACTCCACAAGTAATTCTGCTAAAATTCTCAAAATGTATTTTCTATAAATGACCGGAGCATTGTTTTTTTTGCTTGCGCAAATAGAAGTAAACTCTAAATGCTATAAGTAATTTGAAGCCCATCTAAACCTTCAGTTTAATATTTGCTAAATACATTCCAGGGGCAATACAACAAAAGTTTTACATTGCATAGCAAAAAACCTGGTGCACCAGTTAAATTAAAGTGATTGTAAAGGCTTTAAAAAAAACAACAACCCTGTTATACTGCTCTTTTAAACATAAACAGTGCAGCACTTTCCTTCAATAAAGTGCATTCAAATTATAGTGCATAAATAAATATCTGAAAGCAGTGTAAAAATCGTCTATATATATATATATATATATATATATATATATATATATATAGATAATATTGGTAATAAACCTCCTGTAATTAGTGAGGTCCATTCAAGAAGTTGAGAAGACACCCATAGGTGGGGTGAAGGGCACTGTGGTGATAAGAGGCAATTACTGAAGAGTTTCTGTTGTATGGAACTGCACTTTTGTTACAGACATTGTATCATTTATGGACTGTATATATATTTCAAAGAAAACTGAACTCACGTAAATGTATTATATATAGATGATTTTTACACTGTTTTCAGATATTTATTTATGCACTATAATTTGAATGCATTTTATTGAAGGAGAGCACTGCACTTTTTTGTGACTATATATATTTATATTATTTTTGTACAGGTGGTTGGATGCATAGTGGTGCTAGCTACTTCCTATAAAATATAGCGTTGGAAAATAGGTGGTTTATACACAGGGATAGCGCGGAAAGTTTTTTCACATTTATATAGTGTATAAAATGCAGCACTCAGGTCTATGTAATGTACATTATATATGGGAAAATTGTGCTTAGTGATCTAATTATAATTGATAATAGGTGACATAACAGCAGCACTCATAAATATGTACACACCATAAAAGCAAATAAATAAAGAAAAAATGTTGCACTATCAAAATAGTGATATATATTATAAAGTCTTTTCTCAATGTATTATCAGAGGATATGAACCGTTAAAGTCCTTCACATAATCCAAAACACATTAAATGTTTAAAGTGATGAAAGTGTCCAAACACCAGTTAATCCTTACGCAATAAGGTGGTTTCCTTCCAATTAATGACAGGTGTATCACCTCGTGCTTCCCAAGGGCTAGATCAGAAAAAAATATCTTCTTACCAGATAATAAGACCTTTCAAGGCATATACACACATTAGTGAGTATTCACCCCTCATTTCAAGTATAAGCCAGCTCAACTGTTGAGCCTGTTAAGGGATGCCAGTGATGCATATATCGATCACATAGGAGCCTCAGACCCGATCATGCAGTAAGCCAGAAAGAAGAGGAAACAAACTCATTACGCAGCGTTCAATTAAAAGCACAAGAGTTTAATAGCAAATCTACTTACAGCAAAGATAAGTTACACAGGCATATCGGAAAAACATCAGTCAGACACTCTCCATGAGTGCGAAGACATTACCACTTTTCCTTGCCTTGCCTGACGTACGTTTCATTCAATAAAACATCTTCTGTGAGGCAGTAGCCGGACGGTTTCACCCCCTTCCAGTCCATGCCATTTTTCAACTTTCAGCACTGTCACACTTCGAATGACAACTACTCAGCCATGCAACACTGTACCTAAATTAATTCTATATGCATTTTGAGACATATATAGCTTTTTTGTTGTACAGTATTTTATCATTCCTGTTTTTTTTTTGCTATATAAATGAAAATATACCAAAAATGTTGAAATAAAATGTTTCTTAGTTTTTTGTTATAAAATTCTGCAAAAAAAAATATACTGTATATATAAATACTGCTCTGGGTGGTGATCAGGATTTTTTCTTTTTACTGTGATTGCTTATACAGGGATGATCACTCTGTAAGCAATCATTTATGATGCCTTTGTTTACTACTGTGATTGGTCACAACTATCACATGCTACAGGGCCACTGTGATTCACAGAGATCCCACAGTAATAAAAAATGGTATCATGAATGACAGCCATTGTTTACTACTGTAATTGCTGTGATTGGTCAAAGTGATCACATGGTACCAGGGCCAATCACAGTTGCCCGGCACCCTGGTCTTTGATCTGCTGTTTCTGGTGGACACAGCAGTCACAGATCACACAGCTGCATGCTCCTGTGAGCATGCTTGAATGGCCAATACAGGAGGATGTATCAATATGTCCACCTACATTGGTGCTGCTCCCATCCAGACATATACACATATATATATATATATATATATATATATATACATATACACTGTATATACAGTATATATATATATATATATATATATATATATATATATATATATATATTGGCGAATGGGAGGTGATTAATTAGGACCATATTGAAAAATAAGCACACCTCACTGAAATTGCTGACTTTTTCCATATATATTGCAAACACTGGATATTTATTCAAACAGTACCTATAGATGAAGGTGATATACTTGAGCAAATGTTACATAAAAAAGTGACTTGGTGTAATCATTCACATAAAACAAAAAATGAAAATGCAGATTGATCATGTTCAAAAAATAGGTACACCCCTACATTTACCACCACTTCAAATCCATGAAATTAGAAATCAGATTTGGTGCCAACGATTACAACCTCATCAGGAAATAGTCAGGTAGAACATTATTTAAACCTATGTCATTTGGTATTCTCATTGCTACTGAAGTGCATGGTGTCCTCATGCCATTTTAATAGAGCTTTCTAAGACGTTCATAAAGAAGGTTCCAGATTCCTATGAGATTGGCAAGGGAATTTATAAATTTGGGCAAACTATTTGGAATCAATAATATGGCATAGGTTTTAAGTGACTACAAATCTAAAGAGGAATGGATGTTCCAGAAAATTCTGCTCAAGACCAAATCATTTGATGCTAAAGAAGTCTCCAGGGGGATACTGCGGAGAAACCACATGATCCTGTGGCATAACACTTCGGGGGGGGGGGCAAGGAGGACAGTACTGTGAGTGCACCCAGAAGGAGGAATTGCAGATCAGCAGCTGGTGTCATGGAGACAACATACTGCATTGATTTATAAAGTGAGGCCAGGGGGTGCACTACAAGGACCCTGAATATGTGAGTAGTGATTGTTAACATTTAATAAAATGTTGATTTTAAATGATATAAGCATGGAGTATTTTTTCTTGCATACTTGAATCCTTTGGTAAGAGACATCCCCACAGCCAAAGAGTATTAAAGGGAGACAGAACATCTTTACTCATTAGTCCGCTGGTGAATAAAAAGTGAGCACTGACCAAACTTAATTGTGAGGTGACTGGCAGAGATGAGAGCACACCCAGAAGGGGAGCACAAGTGGTGTGCTATCACTTGTTGTAGTAGATGAACACTTCTAAGGATTGCACAGAAGGAGTGGTGACCGCATTCACAACAATTTAAATTGGACTGTTTTTTTAATTTTTGTTTTTTAATATTTTTTTTCTTTTGAGGATATACAGTATCTCACAAAATTGAGTACACCCCTCACATGTTTGTAAATTTTTATTATATTTTTTCCATGTGACAACACTGAAGAAATGACACTTTGCTACAATGTAAAGTAGTGAGTGTTCTGCCTGTATAACAGTGTAAATTTGCTGTCCCCTTAAAACAACTCAACACACAGCCATTAATGTCTAAACCGCTGGCAAAAAAGTGAGTACACCCCTAAGTGAAAATGTCCAAATTGGGCTCAACGTGTCAATATTTTGTGTGGCCACCATTATCTTCCAGCACTGCCTAAACCCTCTTTGGCATGGAATTCACCAGAGCTTCACAGGTTGCCACTAGAGTCCTCTTCCACTCCTCTTGACGACATTATGGAGCTGGTGGATGTTAGAGACCTTGTGCTCCTCCACCTTCCTTTTGAGGATGCCCCACAGATGCTCAATATGGTTTAGGTCTGGAGACATGCTTGGCCAGTCCATCACCTTTACCCTCAGCTTCTTTAGCAAAGCAGTGATTGTCTTGGAAGTGTGTTTGGGATCATTATCATTTTGGAATACTGCCCTGCGGCCCAGTCTCCAAAGGGAGGGGATCATGCTCTGATTCAGTATGTCACAGTACATGTTGGCATTCATGGTTCCCTCAATGAACTGTAGCTACCCGGTAGCTCTTTAGAATTTGATGCAGTGTGCGGCAAATGGTCTGAGCACTAACAGGCTGACCCCCCACCCCTTCAACCCCTGCAGCAATGCTGCCAGAACTCATACTCATCCCCTGGTTGCCACCACACACGCTTGACACCATCTTAACCAAATACATTGATCTTGGTCTCATCAGACTACAGGATATGGTTCCAGTAATCCATGTCCATAGTCTGCTTGTCTTCAGCAAACTGTTTGCGGGCTTTCTTGTGCATCATCTTTAGAATTTGATGCAGTGTGTGGCAAATGGTTTGAGCATTACCAGGCTGACCTCCCACCCCTTCAACCTCTGCAGCAATGCTGGCAACACTCATACGTCTATTTCCCAAAGACAACCTCTGGATATGACGCTGAACATGTGCACTAAACCTCTTTGGTCGACCATGGTGAGGCCTATTCTGAGTGGAACCCGGCCTGTTAAACCGCTGTATGGTCTTGGCCACCATGCTGCAGGTCAGTTTCAGGGTCAGGGAAACCTTCTTATAGCCTAGGCCATATTTATGTAGAGCAATTTTTTTTTTCACATCCTCTGAGTTCTTTGCCATAAGGTGCAATGCTGAACTTCCAGTGACCAGTATGAGAGAGTGAGAGCAATAACACCAAATTTAACACACCTGCTCCCCATTCCCATTTAAGACCTTGTAACACTAATGAGTCACATGACATCGGGGAGGGAAAATGGCTAATTGGGACCAATTTGGACATTTTTACTTAGGGGTGTACTCACTTTTGTTGCCAGCGGTGTGTTGAGTTATTTTGAGGGGACAACATATTTACACTGTTATACAAGCTGTACACTCACTACTTTATATTGTAGCAGCGTGTAATTTCTTCAGTGTTGTCACATGAAAAGATATAATAAAATATTTACAAAAATGTGAGGGGTGTACTCACTTTTGTGAGATACTGTACCATGTAACAAGGACTGTATGGTTCATATACTGTATATTTACTTATCACTTTATTAACACTGATATTGGGATTGTTGTAATATAAGAAGTTGACAATATTGTATTTTTTTTTTATATTTTTGTTTTGTTATTTGCACACACAGATTTATTACAAAAGCACTTGATGTGCACTTGATGTTATATGTGCATTATAGAGCGATACATAGTATTTGTTTAGAAGGAGGTTAAAGTCCGGGTTCACGCTGGTACAACACGGCTGTTGTACGACTGACAATCCTATTTTGCCCTGCGACATCGGTCCTACTTCCATCTGACTTAAATGAACAGGATAAGATTTTGCTCTGACTTTGAGATAGTCCGACTTTACTTTTGACCAATCAAAACAATCCCAGCGTGACATAAATTTATTTTCCTGCTGCTGTAATCACCATGTCGGATGTCACAAGTCAGATGGTTAGGACGAGGATCCGACTTTAATCCGACTTCAATAATACTGAATGGGCTGAAAGCGGACCAAAGTTGGACAAAAGTAGTGCAGGAACCTTTTTTCAAAGTCTGACCAAGTTAAGATGGCTCTCATAGGGAACCACTGATTTGTATATGTCATGCGACATGTGCTCCAAAAGTCGGAGCGTATGTTGCACCAGGGTAAACCAGACCTTAACCACTTGCTGACCGCCTTCTGCATATATACTGTAGAAAGGTGGCTCAGCTGCACAAACCGGCGTACCTGTACATCGGTCCATGCATGTTGTATTGTGGGCATGCGCCCGATGTCTACCCGCGATCGCAGTAAAGAGAGGCAGAACGGGCATCTGCCTATGTAAACAAGGCGGATCCCCATTCTGACAGGGAACAACTCAGAGATCTGCTGTTCCTAATGATCAGGAACAGTGATCTTTGAGTTGTCCCAGCAAGCCCATCCCCCACACAGTTAGAACACACCCAGGAAATACAGTTAACCCCTTCATCGCCCCCCTCATCGCCCCCCTAGTGTCAACCCCTTCCCTGCCAGTGTCATTTATACAAAGATCAGTGCATTTTTTAACACTGATCACTAATAATGTCACTGGTCCCAAAAAAGTGTCACTTGGGGTCAGATTTGTCCACCACGATGTCGCAGTCCTGACAAAAATTGTAAGTTGGTTTATAAGCGCAGCACATTGATTGAATTGTAATTACTTTGCGCAGAGTATGGGAGTGTGAGAAGTGGCTGCTGCTGATAATGTAAGCCAATACAGCATTGATTAGCTCTAGGTTGCTCGCAAGGGTGTTTAATTGTTTTCAATTCTATTGTTGTAGGAAGTTATAAAAAAGCAATATATTTAAATTTTGAAACTTTGAAAATGCCACTGAGTTGATGTCAGAGACTGGTGGGCAGTTATGCAAAATGCCTACAAGATGTAATTTTGACTAAATGAGGACAATGCTAACTTCTGAGGCCAAGGCAGTACTTGGCCGCTGTACGTTTTTCCACAGTACACCATTACATCTATTGGTAGTTTTGTTAAATAAATAAATGAAAATGCAAATTGTTCTTGTTTTTATGTTCAAGCATTTCCCCTTATTTGTAGGCATGAATTGCCTTTGAATGAAGGGTTAATGTTTGCCTGTTCAAATATGTGAAAATGGCAGGGATTTTTTTCGGGGGGAACTTGGTGGAACTCAGTTCCACCACCTCTGGCTCAGACCCTTTGGTGCCTGCTCACCACAATCACTTGTAAACACAGAAGTCTGGTTTCTGTGTTTACAAGTGACAGCTCTGCACTCTGTATGTAATGCAATCCTGGTATTTAATGCCCCTTTAAGATCCTCCTACAGTTCGTGAAATTTGACTGACCACACCCACTATTTGATGTGATTTGGAGGGTGTGTGTAGGAGAGGGGTTTTGTGGGGTCGTGGTTAATTTCCAGCACCTATTGTTTGAGAAAAAAAGACCTGGAAAAGGGTCATGAATTTATATTGGGTATACTTTTTCACACGACTGAATGCCAAATATTCAGCACAATACTCTTTTATCTTCTATGTACCCCCAAGCCTTATTTTGTGGAAAACACAGCAAAATCCAGAAAAGTTGTGACAAGCAAAATGCCATGAAGACAATTTTATTAATTTAGTCAATTCCACTTTTTAGGCACCATGCCCCCCCCCCAAACTTTCTCTAAGTGGTTGGTGCATGTCATCCCTCAATTTGCTTCTTGAACCCTTTAACATGCTCCTCCTAAACATTTTCAAACGTTAGCAACTATGATAATGTGACATTTCAAAATTAGGTAGATGTAATAGATCCATCAGAGAATGAATTTGAAAATGGTAAACATTGGAAATGTTTAGTATGGAGTCAGTTTATCTAAAACAAATATAACAATAGATAGCACACATAAAAAAAATCATTACAATGTATAGCGTTTGAATGGTTAAATGAAAAAGAAGAACACCATATTGTGACAACTGTCAGATTTTATGAAGCTTAAATGATAAATCTAAGAATTAAATTGATCAAGTGGTAACTTTTTTTAAGCATATTTGTTTTAATGATGCTTCTAAGACAACAGTGTGATTTTGTTTAAACAAATTTGTCTTACTTCTGTATTTATTCAGTATATTGCAGGAAAAAAATACTGAAAAAACAAAATATGAAAATGAAGACATCCAAATGTGTATTCCTCTTACCTGACTGTCTACCCTGTATGTACTTTCTTCATCCTGTAGCCGTCCTCCAAAAAATCCTGTATCTGATAAATAATCCCAAGCATGACTGTGAATGGTATTAGTGGCTGACTGAGTATTGAAGTACAAAGGAGTAAAGTTACTTTGATTTTTTATTAGAGTCCAGTCATTGTTCATGCAGCTAAGGTCTTCAGATCTAGAATGCCCTTCTAAACTTCTGAAGGCTTTGAAATATTTGAGCCCTGTGTATAATACGCCAATCAGCAAAAATATGCTGAAAATAAACGATATAGCTATGATGAGATGTGCATTAAAGTCGGCAATGATCCGCTCATTCTTTACCAACATTACATTTTCATCCAGCTGTTCTTTTTTAGACTGCAAAATAGTGATGGTGACAACTGTCATGGTGGATTTTGAAGGTTCTCCATGGTCAGTTATAGTAATCAGCAAACTGTGCAAATCTCCATCAGTTTCTTCAATCATTCGTGATACAGTGATATCACCAGTATAAAGCCCAACACTAAAAAGGGAACTGTTTGTGAGAGAAGCTATTTCATATCTAAGCCAGGCATTGTAACCAGAATCGCGATCAAATGCTTTTATTTTGGTCACTACATGTCCAACTTTGGCTGTTCTCCATACTTCTACGGTGGATAGAGATGGTAGCACCTGGGGAAAATTATCATTTTGGTCTTGAATAAAAAGAGTGAGGCTAGCGGTGCTGCTTAAAGGTGGTGTTCCGTTATCTCTAGCTTCAATCACAACACAAAACATTTGCAGTTTTTCATAATCCAAAGAGTTGGCTGAAGATATCTTTCCTGAATCAGAATTAATTGTAACTAAACTAGGAGGAGTCACATCTCCAGCTGTGTTTGATAACAGAAAATAGGAAATATGAGCATTTTCACCACTGTCTATGTCAAATGCAGAAACCTGGGTAATTGTTGTCCCGGGAAGAATATTTTCCTGCACAGAAACTGAATATGAAGGCTGTGTGAATAATGGTGGGTTGTCATTAACGTCAAACACCACAAAACTTATAGAAGTACTCGAAGATAAGCAAGGTAATCCGGAATCTGTGGCTTTTATAGAAACATGGTATTCTGACATGGACTCTCTGTCAAGGGCATATTTCAGAACTAAAGAATAGTAATTTGAGAATTTGCTTTGTAAAACAAATGGAAAGTGGGCAGGTATTTGACAAGTTACATGACCATTCTTGCCTGAGTCTTTATCAGTAACAGTTAAAAGTGCTATTACAAAACCAGGCTCAGCATCCTCCTTAACTATACTGGATAAAGAGGTCACCCTAATCTCTGGAGGATTGTCATTGACATCAGTTATGTCTACTATAACTTTACAGTGTCCTGTTAATGGCAGCTGGCCATGGTCCCTAGCTTGTACTTGTATTTCATAGGATGTTTTTTCTTCATAGTCAATAAATCCTCTGAGGCTTATAACACCACTTATTGAGTCAATGTGAAAAAGCTGCTGCACCCTGATAGGCACAATGCTACTGAATGAATATTCAATTTCACAATTTACACCATCATCATTATCAGTTGCATTGAGGGCTAAAATTAAAGTTCCTTTGGGATAACTTTCTGGTATTGACACTCTGTACACTGAACTCAAAAATATGGGTGGATTATCATTAGCATCCTGCACATTAATTCTAATTTGAGTTATCCCAGACAGTTTTGGTGTCCCACAGTCAGTTGCAGTAAGGGTTAATATATGGAATGGCTGCTGCTCCCGATCTAGAGCATCCTTCAAAACCAGCACTAAAGATGCTGTTTTGTAGTCACTGATATGTGAGTCTATGTCAAAAAAATCATCTGGATTTAAAACATAAGATAAGATAGAATTAGATCCGGCATCTGGATCAAAAGCGCCCTCTAATGGAAAACAAGTTCCAGGTTCAGTTGACTCTGCGATGGTTAAAACGATTCCATTATTACTGAAAATGGGTGCATTGTCATTTAGATCTACGATATTTATTTCAATATGATACAGTGCGAGTGGCATATCCATTACAATCCCCAGTCTTATCACACAATCCACAACACCGCTACACAATTCTTCACGATCTATTTTATGTGCAACATAAAGAGTGCCAGTTTTGGGGTTAATATCAAAATACCTAATCTTAGAATCATAAGTGATCTGGAACTTACGATTGAAGAGATGCTTTGGGTCCATTCGTAGATCATGAGCTAAGTTTCCTATTACTTTTCCTTGATCTTGTTCTTCCAAAACTGCATAACTTATTTGACCATTTACAACATCAATGAAGCAAATCAGGTGCATGGACATGCATATCCACCATTGTAAGATCCTATACTTGTATGAGAATCCCATACTGAATAACAAGTGTGAGAAGAATGCAACAAGTGCCTAAAGACGAGTGAAAAATGAAATCTCCAGGTATCAGTTCTGATGCTTGAGGTGTGAAGAAATGACTGAACATTGACGTGGCTCTCATTTATTTCAATCTGCCTTGGGATATGACATGCTAATATACAGTGACATCTTGTGGTCTCACCACGTATCCTTGAAATAACTATATATCGGCTAAAAGTGTGAGCACAAAAATATATGGTTAATGCTACTTGCTGATACGTTATATTTTAAATGTTTTTGCTTTAAATGAAATACATTATGATGAGTGGAGGTATGTGTAAAATTTTTGATACATTGCTCTATTTGAAATATTTTTTTCTTTAAATGAAATATTATGATGATTAGATAGATATGTAATTTCTGTGTTCTACTGTTAAGATTCTGCAGAGATTTTACATTCAAGAAATATATAAATACACATACAGCCATGTTAATATGCTACTGCATATATCTACCGTATTTATCGGCATATAACACGCACAGGCATATAACACGCACCTTAACTTTAAGAGGGAAGTTTCAGGAAAAAAACTTTCCACAGCCCCTGCGTATAACACGCAGGCACAGTTTACCCTCTATTTTCAGGGTAAAAAAGTGAGTGTTATACACCAATAAATACAGTAAATAAAGGTAAAGAAAGAGTTATTTATTATGTACCACTATGTAATATTATTAAAAAACAAAAATGCATGCTCTTTATTAACCATGTTAAATATATTTTTACTGTTTTTATAAATGTTTAAGTATGTTAAGATACTGTGTGCAACAAAATGGGTTGTCAGTACAAGTGTCTTAAGAACACATCTACTATTTTAATGGTATGTATTTAATAATTGAAAGAGCAATGAGGAAAATGCAGTAAATCACTGCAATGTATGTGGAATCATGATATTCTAGTCATTCCACACACACAGTAAACTGCTAAAAGTTAATTGCAGATAGTTGCAAAGGGTTATGTGTCAAAAAATTCAGTCATAGAGTGGGGCAATGCACAGATGAAGCATTGAAACAAATGCAATATAGAAACACAAATGTGAGAAAACTTTCCGCGCTATCCCTGTATATAAACCACCTATTACTCAACTCTATATACTATAAGAAGCATCTAGCACCTCTATGCATCCAACCACCTGTACAAAATGCAATAAATATTAATAGTCACAAAAAAGTGCAGTGCTCTGCTTCAATAAAGGGCATTCAAATTATAGTGCATAAATAAATATCTGAAAACTGTGTAAAAAATCATCTATATATAGAGTCCATCTTTTCTTTTTCTTCAGGTTCCTGAAGCTTGAACCTTTGAGAAAGCCCATTGGGCACTACGCGTGATGGTGGCCGGTGACGTAATCACGCTGGGACTAGGTGGAGCTGTGTATGCTGAGGATTGTATTTTGAAATGCCAGTTTTTTACTTCTGAAATGTGAGTGGATTTTTATATGGAGATAAATACTTTTTTTAGCGATTTGCACTATGGTTCTTTCCTCTTGCCTCCTACTGTATGTGATTGACACCACACTGAGAGCTGCTGAGAGCTATAGATTTGGACAGCCAGTGGTAGTGGTGCCACTTATAACACTGCAAACCGCATATAGATATCCTTTAACCGCTTCCTATACGCCGGCAGAATGGCGCGGGCAGGCAAATGAGCGTACCTGTACGTCCCTTTAAATTTGACACCCAGCGGACTCGTGCACGCCCGCCGTGTGCCTCGTGAGTGCGCCCGTGGGTCCCAGGAATACGATGTTCGCCGGTGGCCCGCGATTTCGGTCAGGAGATGCAGATCAGGGAGATGGCTTTGTAAACAAGGCATTTCCCTGTTCTGCCTAGTGACATGTCAGGAATATACTGCTCCCTGTGATCGGGAGCAGTGTTCACTGACATGTCACTGATAGCCTATCCCCCTCACAGTTAGAATACCTCCCTAGGACATGCTTAACCCCTTCAGCGCCCCCTAATGGTTAACCCCTTCCCTGCCATTGTCATTTACACAGTAATCAGTGCATTTTTATAGCACTGATTGCTGTATAAATGAAAATGGTCCCAAAAATGTGTCAAAAGTGTCCAATGTGTACGCCATAAAGTCGCTGTCCCGATATAAATCGCAGATCGCCGCCATTATTAGTAAAAATATAATAATAATAAAAATGCCATAAAACTACCCCTAATTTTGTAGACGCTATAACTTTTGCACAAACCAATCAATATACGCTTATTGCAATATTTTTTTTACCAAAAATATGTAGAAAAATACATATCGGCCTAAACTGAGGAAAAAATCTTTTAAAAAAAAAATAATAAATTGGGATATTTATTATAGCAAAAAGTAAAAGATAGTATGCAAACAGTAAAATTCAAACTTAAAAGTCCACAATGAAACTGTAGCAGCGCTATGATCAAATGTTCATTTGAGCGTCCTCTATATAGCAATTCATATAGGAAGCGAAGATAGTGAATGAAATGAGTATGGCTGTGACTGGTCAGAATCCTAGTGACAAGTGCTCCTTTCACCAAACGATGTTCACCGTGTGGGGGGTAAAATTCCCCTTTTGGGGATGCACTCACCAGATGTAGGAAAAATATGAGCATTCAATCACCATCCACTTTCAGCGTCTCTGCCTTCCACCATAAGATTTACTTGTTTCCCAGGTAACGCTATCATGTATGAGGAAACAAACACATCCACATAGGGCAGTACCGTTTGGACAGTTTATTAAAAAAAAAAAACCTTAGTACCCCCTTACATAAATGCGTACCAAATATAAGTAAAATCAGGAAAAATATAGTCAAAATATAGTGGTTAGCGCTTAGATGCACTTGCCCCTGATGATTGCCATTTGCTAGTTCCTCCGGCGTCTTCCTGGTTGCAAGCCCGTGGAGCGCACACGTCACTTCCGTTTGTATGTTGCGTGGTCACGCCCTGACGCGTTTTGTCACTTGCTGACTTCATCTAAGGGCGTGGCCTGACGCAACAAAAATCGGCCTTAAGTATGCACCGCTCCGGCCCCCTGAATGTCACCAGACACATCGGTCTGTGTCCCGCATCATCACACAGGTGCATCCGAGGATCCGTGCCATTACCAAACTGTGGGCGGAAGTGCTATACTAAGACGGCCAGCGCTGCTAAACCATGATCGTTGCCTACCTGTAAATCGGTGTACACATGCGGCATTTAACTTTTAACTTTGCAGGGCAACATGTCATATTAATGTTTAATTGCATAAATTTGGTAATACTATTGCATCTCTAAAAGACATTGAAAATACATTAAAAATCAATTTCACATGATGCATTCTTTATACCGTATGCATAGTATACCTTGCAGGGATCTAAACAGAACTCTGTTACAACTAGTGTATTTATATATATATATATATATATATATATATATATATGGATCATGGACCCATGATACCGAGTGAAACTGTAATGATGCATTAGAGATGTATGATGGCCTTATGTATAGATGATAATTTATACACCCAAACAACCATTTTATATATGGATACTCTCCAGTGGCAGTGTTTCATTACCTCATCGATATGGGGTTGGTGTTCCCTCTAGCTCTGATGTCTCCTGGCTACATACGAGCCTAGAGCTGGAAATAGACAAAATTATAATTATCATTCTAAGGTTCCAGATACATGTGTCTCCAATATGGTCACCAGCATTCGCCTATCTGTTGTCGTTGATGGCAAAAGATCAGGATTAGTGATGAGCCGAACACCCCCGGGTTTGGTTCGCACCAGAACCCGCGAACGGACCGAAAGTTCGCACGAACTTTAGAACCCTATTAAATACAATGGATGCGAACGTTCAAAATCTAAAGTGCTAATTATAACGACTATTATGCATGTTATTGTCCTAAAAAGGGTTTGGGAACCCGGGTTCTGCACCAGGGGATATGTATCAATGCAAAAAGAAGTTTTAAAAACGGCAGTTTTTCTGGAGCAGTCATTTTAATGATGCATAAAGTGAAAAAAAAAAAAGTCAAATATTCCTTTAAATATCGTACCTGGGGGGTGTCTAAAGTATGCCTGTGAAGTGCCACGTGTTTCCCGTGTTTAGAACTGTCCCTGCACAAAATTACATTTCTAAAGGAAAAAAAGCCATTTAAAACCTCTTGCGGCCTTAATGTAATGTCTGGTCCCGGTAATATGGATGAAAATCTTTAAGAAAAATGGCATAGCTACCCCATCACACCCCCCCCACCCCAGCCCATTACCAGCCCCTTTGGGTCTTGTATGGATATTAAGGGGAACCCCGCACACAAAATAAAAAAGGCCCTATATACTCTGAACAGCCGTATACAGGCGGTGCATACAAGACAGGGACTGTAGGTTTGTTCTTATGTAGAATCTGTTTGTAATTTTGAACAGGTACATTGGTTAAGTGTAGCTCCAGCCCAAAAATATATTTTTAAGCTTTTTGGAAAACATAGGGAAGGGTTATCACCCCTGTAACATTTGTTTTGCTGTCTGTGCAGTGTGCACCTGTTCAGAATAGTTCACCTCACTTTTCGTCCTAATGACAAATGTTTTTTGAAAATTTGGGGTTTTTATTGAAACAAAAATTGGTGATAAAGCATCAGTGGAGAGGAGACACTTTTTTTCCCATATTAACTCTTACAGGAGAGAATTTGCCTTCCTAGGGGTAGATTTCCTCTCACTTCCTGTTGTATCCTTCCGTTTGCAAGGAGGAGTCGTTTGTAAGTTGGATGTTTGAAAGTAGGGGCCTGCCGTATATACTCAGCTGAAATTTGCCCCTTACATGTTGGTGTTGCCACAACACTGTGAGCCCTCACAGTTACTCTTGGTGGGCGCATGAATGGGCCCTGCTGTGAATTATTAGATCAAGAATTGTAATTGCATGCCCCTGTTGAACAGGGGCTGAAAAATTGGGCCTTTGGTGGTGGTGGTGGTGGTGGTGTTGACACAACACTGTAAGGCCTCACAGTTAGTCTTGGTGGGCGCAGGAATGGGCCCTGCTGTGAATTATTAGATCAAGAATTGTAATTACATGCCCCTGTTAAACAGGGTCATGGGTCCATGATCCATATATATATATATATATATATATTTATATATATATATACACTAGTTGTAACAGAGTTCTGTTTAGATCGCTGCAAGGTATACTATGCATACTGGTATAAAGAATGCATCATGTGAAATAGATTTTTAATGTTTTTTTTAATGTCTTTTAGAGATTCAATAGTATTACCAAATTTATGCAATTGAACATTAATATGACATGTTGCCCTGCAAATTTAAAAGTTAAATGCCGCATTTGTACACCGATTTACAGGTCGGCAACGATCATGGTTTAGCAGCCGTCTTAGTATAGCACTTCCGCCCACAGTTTGGGCTGGCCGTCTTAGTATAGCACTTCCGCCCACAGTTTGGTAATGGCACAGATCCTCGGATGCGCCTGCGTGATAACGCGGAACACAGACCGATGTGTCTGGTGACATTCAGGGGGCGGGAGCAGTGCATACTTAAGGTCGGTTGTCGTTGCGTCAGGCCACGCCCTCAGACGAAGTCAGCAAGTGACGAAACGCGTCAGGACGTGACCACGCAACGAACAACCGGAAGTGACGTGTGCGCTCCATGGACTTGCGACCAGGAAACCGCCGGAGGAACTAGCAAACGGCGATCATCAGGGGCAAGTGCATCTAAGCGCTAACCACTATATTTTGACTATATTTTTCCTGATTTTACTTTGGTACGCATTTATGTAAGGGGGTACTAAGGTTTTTTAATAAACTGTCCAAACGGTACTTCCCTATGTGGATGTGTTTGTTTCCTCACACATGATAGCATTACCTGGGAAACAAGTAAATCTTATGGTGGAAGGCAGAGAGGCTGAAAGTGGATGGTGATTGAATGCTCATATTTTTCCTACATCTGGTGAGTGCATCCCCAAAAGGGGAATTTTACCCCCCACGCGGTGAACATCGTTTGGTGAAAGGAGCACTTGTCACTAGGATTCTGACCAGTCACAGCCATACTCATTTCATTCACTATCTTCGCTTCCTATATGAATTGCTATATAGAGGACACTCAAATGAACATTTGATCATAGCGCTGCTACAGTTTCATTGTGGACTTTTAAGTTTGAATTTTACTGTTTGCATACTGTTTTTTACATACAGTACTCAGTTTTTTTAAGCAACTGCTAATTCTTAGTTACATTTTATTCAAGTTATGCTTTTTATCTATGTAGTTTTATCCTAAGCGCAGAGTGGTACTGATAGGCAGGGCCAGATTTATTTTAAAAAGTAAAAGAGATTGTGTTTTTTTTCAATATTGTCACTCTTCTTTTGTTTATAGCGCAAAAAATAAAAATCGCAGAGATGATTAAATACCATTAAAAGAAAGCTCTATTTGTGGAAAAAAAAGGGCGTCAATTTTGTTTGGGTACAGCGTCGCACGACCGCGCAATTGTCAGTTAAAGTGATGCAGTGTCAAATTTAAAAAAATGGCCCGGTCATTTAGCAGCCAATTCTTCTGGGGCTGAAGTGGTTAATTAGTGAGTTCCATTCAAGCTGGTGAGAAGATACCCATAAGTGGGATGAAAGGCACTGTGGTGATCAGAAGCAATTACTGAGTTTTTGGTGTATGGGACTGCACTTTTTTTCAGGGACATTGAATCATTTATTTATGTACTGTATATGTATTTAAAAGAAAAGATGGACTCATGTAAATTTATTATATAAAGATGATTTTACACAGTTTTTTCAGTTATTTATTTATGCACTATAATTTGAATGCACTTTATTGAAGGAGAGCACTGCAATATAGAAACACAGATTTTACAGAGACAGAAATCCTCCCTATAAACTGGACACTTCTATGGACAACATGAGGTTCCTCTGTTCTGTAACTTCTTGGGTTAGCAATATATTTTACCCACATGAATTAAATATATAAAACTTCCCAAACCACTGTACAGTAAAAAAAAAAAAATGGTTCCTTTAAGACAATTATACAGAAAACCCCAATCTCACTGCTGTCAAGAATCATTATGGTCAACGGTTACTGTTTGTAAGAAGTTCACATAAACAAAGCAGCTAAGTAACATAAATTACATTTATTGTATGTATGGGAGCTGTTTTATGTGTAAAAATAATTGTATTCTGAGATTAACACAGGTCTGCCAAGCTGCACAGCCCTGTCTTCCATAGCAGGACACCTGATTTTTCGCATTCTGCACCACAGGAACACTTACAGGTTTGCTTTCTGAACAGGCTATATGAAACACATTGGTGAAATAACTTTTACAAGATAATATTGTGCTTTGCAAATGAATTTGGTGTACACAAAGTAGATTTATATTCTTTGTGGCTGGTAAGGAATATAAATAAAGGACAGGGTTGTTGTTTTTTTGTTTGTTTTTTGCCTGGACTTTAAAGATGACTCCGGGGAGATAATAAAATTACGAATGGCCCTGACAAACTATATGGCCTGTTTTCCAGCACTGATCACCCTGCAGCAGGAAGTTATTGATTTATTGGGGGGTATTCTACTGCCAACAAATTAATACATCCTCCTTGTAGTCTGAACAGGGCCGTTGGTTGCTAAGATTCTGCCAACTGCTGGCATCTCTATAACCACTAATCAGCTGCCTGCCAGCTTGTAAACCTGAGCTTCCCAGGAGAAACGATTGGCTTATTGGAGACAGATCATTATGTGTGCTCATTATTTATGCCCTGTACACACGATCGAATTTCCAATGGAATAAAATCCGATGGAATTTTCGGTCGGAATTCCGATGAAGCTGACTTTCATCAGTCTTGCCTACACACCATCAGACAAAATTCCGACCGTCCAAAACACAATACGTACGATGGCACTATAAATGGGAAATCCAATGGCGCCACACTTTGGACTGCTTTTGCTGATTTTGTGTTACTGCGTGTTAGTAAAAGTTTGGTGTTAGCCGATTCACACTTTTCAGTCTCCGTGCTTTTCAGTCCGTTACCGCATGATGAATGTGCTATCGGCATTATGAACGCTAGTTTCACCAGAAAGAGCGCTCCCGTCTTGTAATTTAGTCTGAGCATGGGTGGATTTTTCTCCGATGGAGTTCCACACAGACGATCGGAATTTCCTATCGTTTTTTTTTCCATCGGAAAAATTTAAAACATGTTCTGTTTTTTTACACCGATGGAAAAAAGTCAGATGGGGCCCACACATGATCGTTTTATCCGAAGAAAAAAGTCCATCAGACTTTTTTCATCAGAAAAAACGACCGTGTGTACAGGGCATTATTCTTTTGATAGGTCATTGGGATCATTGTTCATCCTAAATGGTGAGGGTCTGTATGACTGGATGATGTGCTTAATGGTGGATTTACATGATTGAACATGTATTTGCTTTTCTTTGTAATTAAAGGACTTGTAAAGGGTGTCTGTGTGTTTATTTACATTGTAATTTGTTGTGCATAGGTAACCAGGGGGTTACTTTTATTTCAAGTCGGGGCCCCATTGCCAAACTAACCTCTTCATGTTGAGGGCATATGGTTCAGGAGGGAGACTTCTCACGACCCTCTCTTCTGGCCAGCCAGGCTGCATTCTCAGGTCATAGACACCATGTAATTTTTTTTGTATAGGGTACGCCTTAAAATCTATAACAGACCTCCCACGAAAGAAGGTCTGGTATAGATTTTGGGGATCACACACTTTTTTCATATAGTGGCAATTTATTATCAATATTTTTTTTTCTTTTATCTTATAATAGTGTGGGGTTCCCCCAAATTTATGATCCAAACCCTTCTGGTCCACTATGGGTTTTTAAGGGAAACCCATCCCGAAAAAGAGAAAAAAAGCTTTGGGGTTCCAAAATCCACTCCATTCTAAAACCTTATCTGAGCATCCAGCCTGACTGGCAAGGAAAGGGGGGGGCAACAAGCATGCAGCCTACCATTCTCCTTAACCATAACAGGCCACATGACCTCTATGTGGGAAGAGTACCTTGCATGAGGAATGCTGTGATGTCACTGACCATATATGTTATTGTCTATATTTGGTCAATTACATCACCAAGGATATTCCACCCCATTTCTGGGGAAATGTCATTTGTGACAACTCTCCATTGGGGCAGATTTGGTGCATTTTTTCTTTCAACACATTGCTGGGCACTATTCAATATGATTGGCATGGATCTACATCCATGAATGATGTGACTGCTGATTGATTTACATGTACTATGTTAAGGGCATGTTCTGGTATGTTCAAGGAGGGGGGTCACACACATATCCCCACCTTTCCAGGACAGTCAGGCTGCGTGCTTGGATAAGGCTCTGGTATGGATTTTGGAGGGACCTCATGCTTTTTTTCATGTTTTTCACATGCAGTTTCTCCTTTAAAATCATGCCAGACCATCATCAGGGATATGATTCTGGTATGTATCTTTAGGGTAAAACCAACCCCATTTTTGCACATGATCCTTCATTAACATCTATATGAAACTCTCATATACTGTAGGATAAGTGCCTGGTATTGATGAAGGGAATCCCCAGCTGCTTTGTTTACAAAAATATGAATTAATTTTTTGCGTTATAAACAAAAAAAGACTGACAATTTTGAAAAAAACCCAATATTTTTTACTTTTTGCTATAATAAATATCCCAATTTAAAAAAAAAAAAAATTCTCAGTTTATTCCAATATGTATTCTTCTACATATTTTTGGTAAAAAAATCGCAATAAGCGTATATTGATTGGTTTGCGCAAAAGTTATAGCGTCTACAAAATAGGGGATATATTTATGGCATTTTTATTTATTTACTAGTAATGGCAGTTATCTGCGATTTTTGTAAGGACTGCGATATTGCGGCTGACAGTTCGGACTCTTTTGACACTATTTTGGGACCATTCACATTTATACAGCAAACAGTGCTATAAATATGCACTGATTACTATATAAATGTGACTGGCAGGCAAGGGGTTAACAATAGGGGGCAAGGAAGGGATTAAATGTGTTCCAAAGGAAGGGATTCTTACTCCCTGGGAAGAGATCCACGTCCCTGGCTCTGTAAATGCCGATCGCGGGTACCTGGAGGACATTGCGGCCACCAGGCACACGCATCGGCACCTGCATGACCTGGCGGGCACAGTTTTTCCCCCATGCGTGCCCGCGGCGGTGCACAGGGAACTTGTTTACAGGAGGACGTACAGGGACGCCCTCCCGACAATTGAGCGCCGCGCTGTAGATCTCTTTCGTCTATAGCGCTGGCGCAAAGTGGTTAATAAGATACAATTTTTAAATGTTTTAGTTTTTTTTTGCATCTCAGTGCTGCTTATTTCCTTTAGCCTTTTTCAGACCCTTTCTATCTACCTATACTCACTCCAACATTTGCTACACATCATTGCACTGGACCAGTTTTTTTTTAGAGCGACAAGGATGGAACATGCATGCAGAGTTACAGTCTCCACCAGGGGTGCAGGTTAAAACAAAGCTGCACAGTTGTCAGAAAGTTGTCATTCCCATTAGCAGTAAGTGCCTTAAGAAGCACCCTCATGGCAAGATTGCTGGGTTGTTATTTATTGAAAGCTGCATAGTTACAAAAAATTTCAACAAAACAATGAATTCTAATTAACAGGATACGGCTTATAAATGATTTTAGTGATTGTGCTTAGAGCTACTTTAAATTGTCATGAGATATGCTAGGTGCTAGGTATTTTACATCCAAAATATATTTAGAAGAATGTTTTATAAAAACAAAAACAAACAAAAAGAAACTGAGCTGTTATATGAAAGGTCCAACCCTATTTTCATCTTAAATAGGCATACTTTTTGTCACAAGTCATGATTATAATTATTATTAATATACAGGATTCAGGCATGGTTCACACCTATGCATTTTTCAGTGCATTTTCAGTTTTACAGAAATGCCCTACAGCCCATTTAGCATGATTTCCTATGGTTCACAAGCACATTTTTGGGTTTTCAACCAGTGCATTTTTTGGAAAAAGTTTGAGATTTTTTTTTTGCATAGACTTCAATAAAAATTCAGCAAAAATGCATAAAAAACACAGTGCTTGCATTTGTGCTGCATTTCTGCTGCATTTTTGCTGGTTTCTCCTGCATGACAAACAGATACATCCCAAAAATGCATCCAAAATGTTTTAAAAATGCATCACGGACACGTGTCAAAAACACAATTTTACTGGCAAAATGCATCAACTGCAACCTGCATACATGTGAACCTAGCCTTAAATAAAGCCAACAGTTTGCACAGCACTTTACAAAATAAAAGGAGACAGAACAGTTACAATACAATTTAATACTAGGGGATTAGGAGGGCTCCACCTCCACCGCCGCTGCCATCTTGCCTCAATGTCCCGTCACTGCCGTCAGTGTATCCCCGCTCCGAAGGCGATGACGTCACACGCATGCGCGTTCGGGCCGGAAAGATCCCATTCAGGAAACCGGCAATGATGCCGGCCCGCTAGTGCGCATGCATGTGACGTCATCGGCGCAGTGTTTATAGTAAATATCTCCTTAACTGTGTAGGTTAAGGAGATATTTCTTGCCCCTACAGTTAAGCCTTAATCTAGGCTTACCTGTAGGTGCAACTTGTCTAAGTGGGTTTACAACCACTTTAAAGGGGTTGTAAAGGTTTGTTTTTTATTTTCTAAATAGGTTCCTTTAAGCTAGTGCACTGTTGGTTCGCTTACATTTTCCTTCAATTTCCCTTCTAAATGTTTTTTTTCTTTGTCTAAATTCCTCACTTCCTGTTCCTCCTCAGTAAGCTTGCCCCATCATCCGAGCCGTTCTGGCTGGGGGTTAATCAGCGTGCTCGCCCCCTCCCTTGGGACTACATCCCTGCGGGGAGACGCTGTGAACGTTCACAGCGTCTCCCCGCAATTCAATGAGTTTAAATATAAGCCCTGGTTCACACTGGTGCGTTTTTATATGCGATTTGGCATGTCAAATCGCATGTCAAAACGGCGATATTTGCCGCAAATTGCCTGCAATGGCACCGTCCCAATCGGTGCAACGCCGCATCTGCGGCGCTGCACCGATTTCAGTTTCTGCACTACGTTTTGCGATTTCGGCCGCGATTTACATTGACATCTGTGCAGAGACCCGCACAGATGTCTTTGTAATCGCGGCTGAAATTGGGACTGCCAGCGAGAGTGAAATCGTGCGAGTTCAGCTGAACTCACACGGCTTCACTCCCGCAGCCCAGTGTGAACCTGGGCTAAAAGACAGACTATAACAGTAATTGCTATTTTATAGAAGAAATAGAATGTGAAACACCACAAATCTTTATCTTAGTCACAAGGTAATAAAAATGGTTAATTCATAACAGATTTGCAAATACCCAAACTCAAACTGAATAGTATTAATGATGATCATGTAAAAATGATCATTTCACAAACATTCAAGCAAATTTAAAACTTTGAAGGTCATATTCTGTAATCAAGATAGGGGCCTTTATTATTATTATTACTATAATACCGGAGAGTATTTTTATGTCATGTCATACTAATTATGTAATTTGTCATGTTCTCTTTGTCTTGTTCCTGTTTTTGCTTATGTATCTGTTTGTGATATGTCTTTTTAATGATCATTTCATGATTGAATGATCAGGTCATTTTATATATTCATAATAACTATTTTGTGTACTTATGATGTGTGGAGTGTTGCCTATAAAGTCCCAACCAAGGGGGTTCCTTTTTTTTTTGTGTGTATATCTAGTAGTATGTATTTAGGTGTAACTTATTTATTCTACTTTGCTTGTGGTTGCATGTTGAGTCTTTTTGATATACATGATTCTGTCTCATTGCATTACTGGGCCTAGAATTTCTCCTAGGTTTTTCTGACAATCCAGCAACATACCAGATGACTATATTACTTCATGTTGTCTGGTTCTCTCCTCTCTTCTATAGTTCCATGTTTTTGCTTAGCCTTTTGGATGTGCTAGAAAAGATCCAGTTGCAAAACCCCAAACTTTCAAAGCACACCTGATATGTATATGTTTGTTTTCAGACTCTGTCTATGTTGTTATTATAATTTTTTTTCTAAGAAAACATCCTTGTGTTTTTCTATAGCAATTTTTTTAAATTGTTTTTCAGAAGAGATTATAGCAAAAAAGTTGTTGTTGAACAATAACAGTAACGTGGTTCACCAAAAGTAAGGGGGTTCAGGATAGATAGGGTAGTCCAGGACACACCAGAATTCTTTCCATGATAGGGTGCCCTCCTACGTGGATAGCAAGAAATGTGGGATTTCGATTGTAGGTAAAGATTAGGAATGTAAAGGACAAAAATCTAGAAGGGATGACAGAGGAGAACAAGGGAAAAGGAAGGACGTGGTGGGGGGGCAGTTCCCACTCAGGGCTCAAAACTAGATATGAAAAAGAGGTGCTAAGAGTAGAGACATCCAGGATTGGACGTGCATATCAAAGAAAGCAACATTCCAGGGTCGTTCATAATATATATATGTAAAATAGAGTTTAAGTAAGCACAAATTTCTGGACCAAAAATAGATACATTTTAGGCATAGTACCCAGCCCCATAGGGAGAGAACCATTGATTGTTTCCCATTAATTCTCGATTAAAGGGGCAGTGATTTTAATGATGCTTAAAGTGAGACAATAAAAATTAAAAATTCCTCTAAATATAGTGCCTGAGGGGTCCCCTTAGTCTGCCTGAAAAGTGGCGCATCTATACCGTGTATAGAACTTGCTGCAGAAAAACTGACATATATAATGAAAAAAAAAGACATTTAAATTGATGCTGCTGGCTGCAAAAAATAAAAAAAAACATTTCCGGCAATGGAAAAACTATAAAAAAAAAAACAAACAGCGTGGGGGTCCCCTCCCCAATCCATACCAGGTCCTTTGGGTTTGGTATGGATTTTAAGGGGAACCCCATGCCAAAATGTTAAAAAAAATGGCATGGGGTCCCCCAAAAGTCCATGCCAGACCCATACTTGAGCATGCAGCCTGGCAGGCCTGAACCATACCATGCCATATTCCCTCAATATGGAGGGGTGCTTTGTGGAGATGGAGACAAGGGCCTCTTCCCGACAACCCTGGGTGGTGGTTGTAGCGGTCTGTGGGCAGGGGGGCTAATCAGCCCCCACTATGTGAATGAGTAGGGGGTACATTTGACAAGTGTCAAAAATAAAAAAGACAGGAGGCAGTTTTTGACAATTCTTTTATTTAAACAATAAAAAACAATATCCTCCAATGTAGATCTGTCATTAATAACGATATCCGCTACACCACCAGATCCAACAAAATAAAACAAAAATGCTCCGCCTGCAATGAAGGCTAACTGCTGAATGCCTGCTCCACCATGTGAAAGTTCTTAAGTAGGTAAGGGGCGAGACCACCTGGTGACATCACCTGGTGGCACCGCCCCCTTGTGACGCAACTGACCCAGCATGCACCAGTCTTCGGTACGGCAGGTATCGTGATTGATGAAGGATCTTAATCGGGTGAATTCATTTTTTTTTTAAGGAATTGTCAAAAACTGCCTCCTATCTTTTTTTATTTTTAACACTTTTTTGGGTGAATGAGTAGGGGTACCCCCTACTCATTCACAGAGGAGGACTGAGATCTGGGGGCTCCCTTGTTAAAGGGCGGTTCCAGATTCTGATAAGCCCCCTGCCCGTAGACCCCCACAACCACCACTCAGGGTTGTGGGGAAGGGGCCCTTGTCCCCATCAGCATCAGGGGGGGGTGCTCGCTTGTCCCCACCCCTTTCCTGGCCTGCCAGGCTTCATACTTGGATAAGGGTCTAGTATTGATTTTGAGGGGGTTCCCACGTTGTTTTCTTTTAAAAATTTGGTGTGGGGTTCCCCTTGAAATCCATACCAGATCCAAATGGCCTGGTATGGTTTGGGGGGGAAACCTGTGGCATTTTTTTTTATTTTCTGTTGCCGGCAAATTGGGCAATGTTTTTTTTTTTTCATTCAGCTGACCCTGCTGACAGCTGATGACTCATCCGCACATAAAATTTGGCAAGCACCCAAACGGGCAGTGTTCAGGCCGAACCATTCGTACATCCCTACTAGAGAGCTATCACAGAGAGATGCACAAAAGTGTAGTGACCACTGTATTTAAGTGGATCTTAAAGAGAAATAAATATAATAAAATTAAATATTAAATATATTTTCAGTTTTTGAATATAATTTCTAATAAAGAATTTACACATTAGATAATTTTTTTTCTTTTTTGAGTCAAGCAATAACTATGTATTTCATAGTAATGTTTTGTATTTTCATATGCTGCCAGCAGGTGAAACGTTCAGCATTTTGGCTTTTATTTACACATTTTCTAGATTTTCCTACTCTTCTTCAGTGAAAAATTCCTGTTGTTTACAGTGCTCAATATTATAAACTAAAAAAAAAAACTGTGTGGTTTGATAAAGCATTTACGATCCAGCATTCAAACGTATGTTGGCTAAGCAGCGGTTTTCTAAAAAATGTTGTTGTTTTTTGGGCCTATCTTTTAGGGTTTTTACATGTGCAGCAACAAAACACTATGCAGCAACAAAACAGCATGAAATTCGTAAACATTCCTAACTGCACCCTGTGTCTTTCCACTGCATTCTATGTGCATTGACCAAATATTTCATGGTGTCAATTGTTGCCTTGTAATAACAGCCCATTGCAGAGTAAATCTTCACATTCATGTGTCAGCAATTTCTGTTAGTGCTGAAACATGAGGCATTCAGAATTTCTCTTCACAGGTTCATACATAACATCTGTACTGTGAGAATTGACACTTCCTGTGAAAAAACTACATATTCCAGAATCCCTGGGTCCCTCAGTCTAGAGCTCCTGCAAGCGAGAGCTACACAGTTATTAGATCTGACACAGATACAAACAGGCAGAGCATTCACAGACACGTAGAGATCCCACCCATATAGATGGGAGATGATGTGTTTTATCACATTAGCACTCCCACATTTGTGATGCAACACAGAGGGGATGACGAGGCATGCATTTGACAATGTATGACCCAAAACAGGAAGTGTTCCTGCCCCTTTAATGCAAAAGGGACAGGCTAACTGCAGTAATACATGGACATAGGGGAATCGATCAGCCCTGACACTATAAACTGCATCCACAATATGCAAGCCCATAATCAACAACTTGCTGACCACCGCACAACGATATACGTCGGCAGAATGGCACGGGCAGGCAAATGGGCGTATTTATACGTCCCTGCCTCCCAGCGGGTGGGGGCCCCCCGATGCCTGCGGCGGTCGGCATCATTGCAGGAGTGATCCGAGATGAGGGGGAGGCCACAGATTCATGGCCACCCCCTCACGATTTCTCCTGATGAATCAGCTTCTTCCTCTGCTTCTGTAAATGTAAATAGAAGCAGAGGAAGTGATGTCACTCTCCTCGTGCCGGTCTTTTCGTCCGGCGCCGAGGAGAGGAGACATCTAAACGTGAGTTGCACCAACAGACCACTGACACCAGCACACATAGGCACATAAATTACCCCTCAGTCACCCCCCGATCACCCCCCCCCCGATTACCCCCTGCACCCCCAGTCACAGTGTCACCAATTGCAGTGGTCATTTATTTACTGATCACTGCATTTGGTGTCACCCAGAAAGGAGGACCCGGGAGGGATCGCAAACTTGAGTGCTAGTTTGGTTTTACAGCGATCCCACAGATTCAGACCAAAGGCCACAATCATGTTCTTCTCCATAAGGGCCGGGGCATAAGATCTAGAAGACCATAATAGTCCAGGCAGGTGGAAGGGGGCTATAGAGTAACACCCACCATTTTAATCTGTAGGGCCTTTGCTTTAAAAAAATATATAATGTTTGGGGGTTCAACTTAATTTTCTTGCAAAAATAATATATTTTTTCATGTAAACAAAAAGTGTCAGAAAGGGCTTTGTCTTCAAGTGGTTAGAAGAGTGGATGATCTGTGACATAAGCTTCTAAATGTTGTGCATAAAATGCCAGGACAGTTCAAACCCCCCCCAAATGACCCCATTTTGGAAAGTAGACACCCCAAGATATTTGCTGAGAGGCATGCCGAGTCCATGGAATATTTTATATTTTGACACAAGTTGCAGGAAAAAGACAATTTATTTTTTTTGCACAAAATTTTCACTAAATTATATATTGCTCAAACATGCCATGGGCATATGTGGAATTACACCCCAAAATACATTCTGTTGCTTCTCCTGAGTACGGGGATACCACATGTGAGACTTTTTGGAAGCCTAGCCGCGTATGGGACCCCAAAAACCAAGCACCGCCTTCATGTGGTATCCCACATACTCAGGAGAAGCAGCAGAATGTATTTTGGGGTGTAATTCCACATATGCCCATGCAGGCATGGACTGGCCATAGGGCATACCGAGCATATGCCCGGTGGACTGCGGCGGCCCGCGACGGCCCGCAGCCCGTATGTCACATCTCCCCCCAGTGCACTCTCAGCTGCGAGTCGGAGCCGCACTCGAGTGACAGTGACACCCGTCGGCACATCAGGGGGCCAGGACCTGCAATGATCCCCTTCTCTCTGGCACTGATGATCTGATCAGTCTCGGCTCGGCTGTCTCACACAGCCGAGCAGAGTGAAGCCGCCTCCTCCTCCTCCTTTATGTCCACACAGGGGGAGGGGACCTGACATGCAGTCCCGCGCTGATCTGAGGTACATTATGGGTCTGAAGGGGGGGGTCTGTATTGTAGGGGGGTTCTGTATTGTAGGGGTGTTCTGTATTGTAGGGGTGGTCTGAAATGTAGGGGGTTCTGTATTGTAGGGGGGTCTGAAATGTAGGGGGGTTCTGTATTGTAGGGGGGTTCTGTATTGTAGGGGGGTCTGTAATGTAGGGGGTTCTGTATTGTAGGGGGGTCTGAAATTTAGGGGGGTTCTGTATTGTAGGGGGGGTCTGAAATGTAGGGGGGGTTCTGTATTGTAGGTGGGTCTGTAATGTAGGGGGGTTTTGTATTGTAGGGGGGTCTGAAATTTAGGGGGGTTCTGTATTGTAGGGGGGTCTGAAATGTAGATGGGTTCTGTATTGTAGGGGGGTCTGTATTGTAGGGGAATCTGTAATGTAGGCAGGTTCTTTATTGTAGGGGGGCCTGAAATGTAGGGGGGTTCTGTATTGTAGGGGAGGTCTGAAATGTAGGCGGGTTCTGTATTGTAGGGGGGGTCTGAAATGTAGGGGGTTCTGTATTGTAGGGGGGTCTGTAATATAGGGGGGTTCTGTATTGCAGGAGGAGTCTGAAATGTAGGGGGTCTGTATTTTAGGGGGTCTGAAATGTAGGGGGGTCTGTATTGTAGGGGGGTCTGTAATGTAGGGGGGTCTGTATTGCAGGGGGGTTCTGTATTGTAGGGGGTTCTGTATTGTAGGGGGGTCTGTATTGTAGAGGGGGTCTGTAATGTAGGGGGGTCTGTATTGTAGAGAAGTCTGTATTGTAGGGGGGTCTGTAATGTAGGGGGGTCTGTACTGTAGGGAGGGGGTCTGTATTGTAGAGGGAGTCTGTAATGTAGGGGGGCTGTAATGTAGGGGGGTCTGTTTTGTAGAGGGGGCTGTATTGTAGAGGGGGGCTGTAATGTAGGGGGGGTCTGTATTGTAGAGGGGGTCTGTAATGTAGGGGGGTCTGTACTGTAGGAGGGTCTGTACTGTATGGAGGGGGTCTGCACTGTAAGGAGGGGGTCTTTACTGTAGGGAGGGGGTCAGTACTGTAGGGAGGTCTGTGTAACATGCAGGGGGTCCAGAACTGTTAGGGGGTGTCTGTGTAACAAACTGTGGGGGGCTGTGTAATGTAAAGGCTTCCAGAGGTGCGGTGCTATGTAATTTAAAAGGGTCCAGAGGTGCAAGGTGCTGTATAATGTAAAGGTGTAAAGGGGTACAGAGGTGCAGGGTGCTGTGTAATATAAAGGGGTACAGAGGTGCAGGGTGCTGTGTAATGTAAAGGGGTCCAGAGGTGCAGGGTGCTGTGTAATGCAAAGGGGTCCAGAGGTACAAGGTGCTGGAACCCGACATCCAATCATTTACTGTCGCCGGGCTGCTCAGTCTAAAATGTCCAGGGTGCTGTGTAATGTAAAGGGGTCCAGAGGTGCAGGGTGCTGTGTAATGTAAAGGGGCCCAGAGGTGCAGGGTGCTGTGTAATGTAAAAGGGTCCAGAGGTGAGGTGCTATGTAATATAAAGGGGCCCAGGGTGCTGTGTAATATAAAGGGGTCCAGAGGTGCAAGGTGCTGTGTAATGTAAAGAGGTCAAAAGGTGCAGGGTACTGTGTAATGCAAAGGGGTCCAGAGGTACAAGGTGCTGGAACCCCACATCCCATCATTAACCGCTGCCGCGAAGCGCCGCCGCCGCATGTTTGAGCAATATATTATTTAGTGACAACTTTGTGCAAAAAAAAAGTTTGTCATTTTCCCGCAACTTGTGGCAAAATAGCTTGGGGTGTCTACTTTCCAAAATGGGGTCATTTGGGGGGCTTTTGTGCCATCTTGGCATTTTATGGCCTTCAAAACTGTGGTAGGTAGTGGTGAGTGAAATCAAAAATTTGCGCCCCTAGAAATCCTGAAGGCGGTGCTTGGTTTTCGTGTTCCCGTATGGGGCTAGGCTTCCAAAAAGTCCAATGTGGTATCCCCGTACTCAGGAAAAGCAGCAAAATGTATTTTGGGGTGCAATTCCACATATAACCATGGCATGTGTGAGCAATAAATCATTTAGTGACAACTTTTTGGAAAAAAAAAATTTGTTGGTCATTATTCAATCGCTTGGGACAAAAAATTAAATAGTCAATGGGCTCAACATGCCTCTCAGCAATTTCCTTGGGGTGTCTACTATCCAAAATGGGGTCATTTGGAGGTGTTTCGTACTGCCCTGCCATTTTAGCACCTCAAGAAATGAGATAGGCAATCATAAACAAAAAGCTGTGTAAATTCCAGAAAATGTACCCTAGCTTGTAGACGCTATAACTAAACCAATACATATACACTTATTGACATTTTTTTACCAAAGACATGTGGCTGAATACATGTTGGCCTAAATGTATGACTAAAATTACGTTTATTCAATTTTTCTTATAACAAGAATTAGAAAATATTTTATTTTCAAAATTTTCAGTCTTTTTCCATTTATATCACAAAAAATTAAAATCGCAGAGGCAATCAAATACCATCAAAAGAAAGCTCTATTTGTGGAAAAAAAAGGACGCAAATTTTGTTTGGGTACAACATTGCATGACCGTGCAATTACCAGTTTAAGCAGCACAGTGCCAAGTTGTAAAAAGTCATCTGGTTTTTAGGCTGCCAAATGGTCCGGGGCTAAAATTGTTAAAGGGTAAGACAAAAAATAATAATAACACAGATAGTAATAAAGCTACACTAATAACTAGTTTAAAAAAAAATGTCTCTCAAACAATGACCCTGACTTTGACCTATTCATGTAACTCTGCTAGTGGCTTCCTTAACTTTACATGTTGAGCTGTTTTTTATGAGTTAACTGTTTTATTTTGTAAGATTCCTGGATGATATTTACTCATATCTGTTCTGGTGGAACCTATAAATAAAGAATGTTAAATAAAATAGAGGCATACCTTCAGACCATTCACTAAGCTAAGTTCATGTTCTTTTCGCAATGGAAATTTTCAATTAGCCTAGTAAAAATATACACACGTCCACATGTTTATGGGCCACAGTTCTCACTTTTCCAGTCCCAACAGTGTTCCACACTGGCTTTCTCTTGCACAGTCTTTGAGAAAGAGGTGGATTTTTGAAAGGCACAAAGATAAGTGGAAATTCTCTTTTTACAAACTGAGAATGAACATGCTTTTCTCATTTAATAAATCAATCCAACCATAGTAAAAAATTATTGAAGTCATTGGAGAAGTTCCCACAAATAAAATATAACACACAAAACCAGAACAGTCTTAAATGATAAGTTCATCTTCCATCACCCATTTTTAGGGAGGAACATGTAACATGTTCCCACTCCTGCAGATGCCACCTGCTCCTCTGCCTCTAGTGATGGCAAGCAGGGAATCTTCTCCCCCCGCTTGCTGTCACTATTTAAAAAAGTGAATGGAAAACTACAAGTACCGTGACCTTTGCAGCGCTCTGGAAGTTCATTGTCTCTTCCTGTCAGTGTGTATCTGCCTGCCTGTAATAGGTGTGAGCAGACAGATACACTGACAAGTCTGCAGGAGTCTTGCAGGACATCCACAATCTCCTGATTGCAGATGCAATGCTTTCCAGGCTCCAAGTAAAAAAAAATGATAAATGCAACGAAAACTACAATGGTCAAAACAAAGATGCTATGCCAAAGGTAACAATGCGGATTTGCCTTTAGCTAACATATTAAAATGCTTTACTCACAACCACCGTCTAATAAAAATTAAAATAAGACAGCCCGGGTATTAGTAATCACCTTCCAATACTGGCAGAATTTAAAACGAGCAAAACTTCACCCATTTTTGATGTAAGCTGTGGTGTTTTTTTGCCCCAATACATTTGCCAAAGGTTTCCACTACATTTCTAAGTCCTTTAAAGGCAGATGCAATTTCCCTGGAGGTAAAATCAGCTATAAAATCTCTTAAAATAGGCAAATGGCAAGGTCCAATGGCTTCTCTGCCCTCTTTTATAAAAAAAAGACTATTGCTGTGGTCATGACCCACCTTGTCATGGTGTTCGATAAGGTTAAACTTTGAAATCTTTCTCCTTGGATTTTTTAAAAGTGCACATTATGACCCCCAAACCAAATAAAGACCCCCAGCTTTGGACTAATTGTAGGCTGATATCATATTTGAACATTGACCTAAAATAATTTAGCTCATACTTAACACTTATCTGGGAAATTTAATTCATACAGATCAAACCAACTTCACATGCAAATGGCAGGTTAATGGCAACATCTAATTAATTTGACTCACACTAGATCCTGAGAAAAAATGGGTCTTTACTTTGAACTTATTGAATTAAATAATGGCCTTGTATTTAAATCTGACAGCCTTATTCTGTTATTGTGGGTATACATCCTCACTATTTTCCATAGCAATGGGAACCAGACAATTCAAATCTGTAGTGGGGAATATACTGTGTCATCTCAGCTCTCTATTCAGGCTTGAGAACAACTTTAGCTTCAAGTGGACTACCCAATAACATACCTTGGTATAAATCTAACACTCATGTACACTATATTACCAAAAGTATTGGGATGCCTGCCTTTACACGCACGTTAACTTTAATGGCATCCCAGTCTTAGTTCGTAGGGTTCAATATTGACTTGGCCCAATCTTTGCAGCTATAACAGGTTTAACTCTTCTTGGAAGGCTGTCCACAATGTTTAGGTGTGTGTTTATGGGAATGTTTGACCTTTCTTCCAGAAGTGTATTTGTGAGGTCAGGCACTGAAGTGGACGAGAAGGCCTGGCTCGCAGTCTCTGCTCTAATTCGTCCCAAAAGTGTTCTATTGTGTTACGGTCAGGACTATGTGCAGTCCAGATAAGTTTCTCCACCCCAAACTCGCTTGGTACCTTAGTTACAGTGAAGGGAACACTTAAGGCATCAGCATACCAAGACATTTTGGACAATGTAACCACTTCAGCCCCAGAAAATTTTACCCCCTTCCTGACCAGAGCATTTTTTGCAATTCGGCACTGCATCGCTTTAGCTGACAATTGCGTGGTCGTGCAACGTTGTACCTAAACAAAATTGACGTCCTTTTTTTCCCACAAATAGAGATTTCTTTTGGTGGTATTTGATCACCTCTGTGGTTTTTATTTTTTGCGCTACAAAACAAAAAAAGAGCAACAATTTTGAAAAAACAAACAATGTTTTTTACTTTTTGCTATAATAAATATCCCCAAAAAATATATGTAGCGTTGTCTCCGCTGAGGCCCCATGGACTATGTTACCCAGAACCCCCGTTTGGCACCCAGGGTGCATTGGGCTGCCGCAGAGACTCATGGGTGGGGTATAAAAGGGAAGGGCGAGGCTAAGCTCGGCCTCTTTGGACACCTCGCGGCTGGCAAGAGGACTTCCTGTGCGGACCTGCTGCGAGTGCAAGGCCCGAGGCCTGGGCCTTGCGCACTTCCAGAGAGCCTTCCACCTTGCTGCGGAGCCTGTGCAGCTGCAGACATCTACCTGCTTCAGGGACGTCAGTGAACCGGAGATCGGGCGGTGGCAGATCCTGTGTGTGTGTGGACACAGCGGTGAGAGTCCCGGACTGGGATCGAGTCCGGAGGGGTGAGAGAGCACCTGCTCACAACTCTAACCGAGTACTTTATTAGGCCTATAGACTGCCTTGGCCCATCGGGTTATATTTTCCTTTTTCCAGTCAGGAGACTAGTTGTGGGACTGAGTTACATAGTCTCTGGGGAGTTGCTTACATTGCCTCAGGCCATTATTGGATTACAAATATTGTTCCTGTATGTGCACCACCGATCATCTTGCATGCAAAGATTCCTTGTCTAAAAGAGTGAGCTTTAACTGAGTCAGGCCTGACTGGGAGTTGATAGTATTGCTGGGCGCCATATTGCTAACGGGACTATAGCTAAATGCTAGTATGAGATAGAACTGTTTGTGCACTAAAGTTAACCAGTGTTAGTATTACTGCAGGGCTCTGCATGCATGTGTTAAATGTGATATTGATCGTTGATCCCTTTATTCACAAGTAAACCCCTTTTACAATTGATCAACCTGGTATTGGAGTCTATTAATCTATCTTATCACTGTTAGAAAAGTATTGGGGGATTGTACATGAACTGGTATAGAGCTATACAAAAACACCACCCCTAGACTAGCTGTGCCAGAGAAGGGTTGAGTAGATTGCCGGGGGTTGGCTGTGCTGTGTACAGGGCCCAAAAGCAAACCAGCGGCTCCCTTAGTTTGGGGGTATCGCTACATATATATAAAAAAAAGTCCCAAGTTAAGGCCGATATGTATTCTTCTACATATTTTTGGTAAAAAATCGCAAAAAAAAGCGTATAATGATTGGTTTGCGCAAAAGTTATAGCGTCTACAATATAGGGGATAGATTTATGGCATTTTTATTATTATTTTATTTTTTTACTAGTAATAGTGGCAATCTGCGATTTTTTATCGGGACTGCAACATTATGCCGGACACATCGGACATGTTTGACACTATTCTGGGACCATTGTCCATTGTGCTAGGTGGCAAATTTAAAGAGACGTACAGGTATGCCCATTTACCTGCCATTCTACCGACGGTAATCGGCGCGCAGCAGTCAGCAAGGGGTTAATGATCCCAACTTTGTGGGAACAGTTTGGGGATGGCCCTTTCCTGTTTGAAAATGACTGCGCACCAGTGGACAAACAAGGTCCATAAAGGCATGGATGAGTGAGTTTGGGGTGGAGGAACTTGACTTGAGTCCTGACCTCAACCCAATAGAACACATTTGGGATGAATTAGATTAGAGAATGTGAGCCAAGCCTTCTCGTCCACAAGAATGGTCAAACATTCCAGTGGACACACTCTTTAACCTTGTGGACAGCAAAGGGTGGGCCAATTCAATATTTAACCCTACGGACTAAGACTGGTGTGCCATTAAAGTTAATGTGCGTGTAAAGGCAGGCGTCCCAATACTTTTGGTATTATTGTGTATCTTGCTTTGTACCAAGCCAATTATCCTTCTTTTTTCCATAAATTAAAGGCTTTTTTTGAATCAGGTAATTTTTATTTAACTCTTTTTTTTTTTTAATTACAACAAAATTTTAACAAAAAAGGCACTTTCATAAAACAAGTGGAAGCAAAAGAAAAACATTCCAGGTATATAAAAAAATAAAAAAAATAAAGCATAATTACATCATGCAACCTCCAGATCATACCATAACATTTGTGTGAGACCTTCCAATACAACTATGGACTTTTCATACAATACTTTACAGTGTATACCAACAGACATGGGAGTAAGTCACACATGTGCAAGTCACAAGCAAGTCTCAAGTCGTAACCTTCACGTCTCAAGCAAGTCCCAAGTTACTGTGATGAAAAGCAAGCAAGTCAAGTTGAGTCCCTGCTAGAAGTCAAGCAAGTCAAGTCAAGTCATTTATTTTGGTCAAGTCACAAATCAAGTCAAAATACTGATCCCCCCTTAAACTGTATAAAAATAATAGGAGGGATAACAATAAATAATATTGGTTATGTGCCTATGCCTCACTGTGCCCATGCCTCACTGTGCCCATGCCTCACTGTGCCCATGTCTCACTGTGCCCGTGTCTCACTGTTCCCGTGCCTCACTGTGACCATGTCTCACTGCGCCAGTGTTTCACTGTGCCCAATGCCTCTCTGTGCCCGTGTCTCACTGTGCCCGTGTCTCACTGTGCCCACGTCTCACTGTGCCCATGCTTCACTGTGCCCAATGCCTCACTGTGCCCAATGCCTCACTCAGCCCAATGCCTCACTGTGCCGTGTCTCACTGTGCCCGTGTCTAATTGTGCCCGTGTCTCACTGTGCCCATGCTTCACTGTGCCTGTCAGCCGTGTACCTGATCGGCGGCATCCCGGCGGCCATTCCAGTATTCAAAAGCCGCGCCTCCTCCTCGTCTGTGATAGGCGGAACACTCAATTTCCCAGCATTCAGTGTTCCGCCTATCACGGACATCCACTCATCCTCATAACACAGACGAGGATAAGAGGATGTCCGTGATAGGCTGAACACTGCCTGCTGTGAAATTGAGTGTTCCGCTTATCACAGACGAGGAGGCGTGGCTTTTGAACACTGCAGTGGCCGCCGTCTGTCTGCATGACACGCTGATCAGGTAGGCAGACGGCGGCTTGCGGTTAGTGTTAGTGGTGCCAAGTCATATAGCCAAAGTCAAGTCGCAAGTCATTAGTGACAAGTCAAAGTCAAGTCATGTATTGAATTCTGTCAAGCAAGTCGCAAGTCCTCAAACAGGTGACTCAAGTCTGACTTAAGTCAAGTCATGTGACTCAAGTCCCCCACCTCTGTATACCAATAATAATCGGGACAGTGAGATATAGACAGAGTTGGTAAATAAAAATAGTGTGGCGCTCAAAACAATAAAATTATACTAGGTAAATGGCTACTTAAAGCAATAAAAACAACAGTGCTCTAATAACACAATTATGAATGTGAGTCCGCTACAAGGGTATTCAAATGAATTGTCCTCCTTGCGAACTGTGTGATATACCGTGAAGGTACAACGTGAAAAAAGGAATACAGTCCCAAATATCAAAATGTATGTGATCATGGATGTCCTTCAATGGATGACCTTCCCACAATGCAGACTGACAGAGGGACTTCAATGCAAATGATGAATCAAACAAGGAGAAGACACTAGTTGTTATAGATGGGTACTCTTACCCCTGATGGTGGACCCACCTACCGTACGGCAGTGGGTCTTGCAGGCTTAATGGTCACCAAGACCAAATGGGATATAGCTGGATGTCCTGGGTCCTCACTTGAACTCCAACCGGATGATGGAAAGGTAGCTCAAACGATGGATGATTCTCACATGGGCCAGGTTCCACAGCAATCCGCGAAAAATATAAAGATGGAAGAAAAACCAAAAAGACTCCAGATGGTGCAGGTCAATAAAAACCGATTGCCGGAATTTTATTAAATAAAAATATATTTTGTCCAACAATCATGCAGACAAATAAAAAGTGATCACGAAATAAAAATTTATGTATTCAAAGCAATATGGGGTGCAGCGTCAGCAAGCTTGCTGACGCTGCACCCCATATTGCTTTGAATACATAAAGAGTACCCATCTATAACAACTAGTGTCTTCTCCTTGTTTGATTCATCATTTGCATTGAAGTCCCTCTGTCAGTCTGCATTGTGGGAAGGTCATCCATTGAAGGACATCCATGATCACATACATTTTGATATTTGGGACTGTATTCCTTTTTTCACGTTGTACCTTCACGGTATATCACACAGTTCGCAAGGAGGACAATTCATTTGAATACCCTTGTAGCGGACTCACATTCATAATTGTGTTATTAGAGCACTGTTGTTTTTATTGCTTTAAGTAGCCATTTACCTAGTATCATTTTATTGTTTTGAGCGCCACACTATTTTTATTTACCATTCCTGTACACTTTGTTTGTTTTAGTGTTGGCAGCTTGCATGCACATTGTTTTTGGTTTAGCGCAGTATTTTCTCCTTTTTTCTCATATAGACAGAGTTACTACCATATTCAATCATAGCGTACAATTGGGTATACAAAGTACCCATTTGTAGTTTGTACCTTTAGCTGCTCAAGTCATCCCTCTGTGACAGAGTAGTATGTGTAGACAAGGTAGTGTCTAGCCATCAGGACTATAGTTTTTTAAACTTTTTGGAGCAAGTTCTGTGTTTATAGGTCAATTCCTCCCTCTGCATATTAAAATTAATAGCTTCTGCCCACTAAGTACATGTTGGTGGTGTAGGTGATATCCATTTCTGCAGAATGAGTTTTCTGGCTATATACAGAGACCATACCTACAATAAGTGCATATCTCGCAGAATGATATCTTTCCTTGTCAAATTTGTTTATTAAATTTTCAAAATTACAAGCATATATTGTCAATAAACATAGTCACTATAAATAGTAGCAGTTAAGGAGAACACAAATTAGATATTTATGTCAAGCTCCAGTGATTTTTGAAGGCAACAATAACAGAAGAGGAGAACAAAAACAGTAATTTAAGTTTAACATATGTTGACCATTATCTGGAGACTTGCTAAAATATATGCTTAGTGTTGAATTTAGTAATTACAAACCAGATTTAGTAATAATATATAACATGTAAGGTAATATAAGGATTTATAAAGAAAAAAATGAAGGGTCATAATTTCTAGACCTCATATAATGTTATTGTAATATATAAGGTTTGTATTGTTTCAAAGGAGCTCTAAAGCTGAAATATACTGATAAATAAAAAACATATAAAAAAAAAAAAATGTTGCTACCATTTTTGCATATAATAACAATATATGCTAAGAAAGAAAAAACAACAAAAAAAGAGCTAAAGTGCGAAGATAGAAGAGAGGGAAGAGTAAGAAGAAGAAGAGAAAAAAATAAAGATAGTAGGTAGAAAAGATAGAAAAGGTCGAAAAGGTCCCCGGGGTATCTTATAATGTTGGTCTGATAATATTAGTATATTAAATAGCTATTAGTAGTTATATTACCAAGGTCTTAATAATGTAGAATGATATCTTTCATTACAACCCCCAAGAGTGCTGCCTTCGGATCCTATGTTACTTGAGTGGAGCATAAGGTATTTAAGGTAGTAAATACATATTCCCAGTCAAGCGCTGTGAGGACTATGAGTAGACTTTAGATACGGTTTCTAGAGCTTGTTCCGATTCCTCATCACTAAGGGACTCTAAATCTTGACGCCACTGTCTAAGTGTATTTTAACTGAAAAGCCACAGCTTGGCTCTGTAGAGCATGGCGCAGCTCTAAGTATCGAAAGAAAAATGTATTTGACAGATGATAGCTCTCCGCCAACTTGTTAAAGGGTAGTAATACCTCATTGTCAAATAACTGATAGAGAGATACAATTCCGGCCCTTTTCTATGAGTCAAAGTTCTCAAGTTTTGCTACCTCTGGCAGTGGTTGATTGTTCCAAATGGGCATATATTGGGTATATTCCTCATGAGAAGTAAGCTGTTGAAAAGATTCCGAGACCTTGTGAATTAACTGGCATGTGGGGAACATCTCTTGCCATAGAAATAGTGTGCCACTATCAGTTGTACTGGCAGCACCTACGAGAACTGAGAGAGGACTATTTGCTGTATAGGGTCGGGGGGTCAAGTGTGTTCCATCCGTATAAATGTTGGAGCTGTGATGCTAAGAAATACAATCTAGCATTAGGGATTGCCAAGCCCCCCTCCCCCATCCTTAGGTAACTGAAAAAACTCCAGTTTAATCCTTTAGTGTTTATATTTCCAGATAAAAACCCTAAATAAGGTATCTACTTGTTGGAAGAATCTTTGGGGTAGCCACACAGGGCAATTGTGCGGTTGGTGCAGCAATTGTGGCATCCAAACCATCTTTATCAGATTGGCCCTGCACACCACTGTAAAAGGCAGCATGTTCTACCAGTTTGTTTTAGACGCTTAAGCAATATATCAAAATTTCTGTCTACATAGCCAGTCACTTGAGTTGTAACAAAGACTCCAAGATATTTAAAGGATGAGACAACTGCTATCTGAGATGCATTACTAGTAGTGATGAGCCGAACACCCCCGGGTTCGGTTCGCACCAGAACCCGCGAACGGACCGAAAGTTCGTACGAACATTAGAACCCTATTAAATACAATGGATGCGAACGTTTGAATTCTAAAGTGCTAATTATAATGACTATTATGCATGTTATTGTCCTAAAAAAGGTTTGGGAACCTGGGTTCTGCACCAGGGGACATGTATCAATGCAAAAAGAAGTTTTAAAAACGGTTGTTTTTCGGGAGCAGTCATTTTAATGATGCATAAAGTGAAGAAAAAAAAAGTCAAATATTCCTTTAAATATCGTACCTGGGGGGTGTCTAAAGTATGCCTGTGAAGTGCCACGTGTTTCCCGTGTTTAGAACTGTCCCTGCACAAAATGACACTTCTAAAGGAAAAAAAAGCCATTTAAAACTGCTTGCGGCTTTAATGTAATGTCTGGTCCCGGTAATATGGATGAAAATCTTTAAGAAAAATGGCATAGCTACCCCATGACCCCCCCCCCCCCCCTACCCCAGCCCATTACCAGCCCCTTTGGGTCTTGTATGGATATTAAGGAGAACACCGCACACAAAATAAAAAAGGCCCTATATACTCTGAACAGCCGTATACAGGCGGTGCATACAAGACAGGGACTGTAGGTTTGTTCTTATGTAGAATGTGTTTGTAATTTTGAACAGGTACATTGTTTAAGTGTAGCTCCAGCCCAAAAATCTATTTTTAAACTTTTTGGAAAACATAGGTAAGGGTTATCACCCCTGTAACATTTGTTTTGCTGTCTGTGCCCCTGTTCAGAACATTTCACCTCACTTTCCGTCCCAATGACAACTGTTTTTGAAATGTGGTGTTTTTCTTGAAACAAGGATTGGTGATAAAGCATCAGTACAGAGGAGACACCTTTCTCCCATATTAATTCTTACAGGAGAGAATTTTCCTTCCTAGGGGTAGATTTCCTCTCACTTCCTGTTGTCTTCTTGCGTTTGCAAGTAGGAGTCGTTTGTAAGTTGGATGTTTGAAAGTAGGGACCTGCCGTATATACTCTGCAGAAATAGGCCCCTTAGTTGTTGGTGTTGGCACAACACTGTAAGCACTCACAGTTACTCTTGGTTGGTGCTGGAACGCCCTGCTGTCAACTATTATATCAGGAATTGTAATTACATATAATTGTTGAACAGTGGTAGTAAAAATTGGGCCTTTGATGGTGGTGCTGGTGCCACAACACTGTAAGCCCTGACAGTTACTCTTGGTGGGTGCAGCAATGGGCCCTGCTGTGAATTATTAGATCAAGAATTGTAATTGCATGCCCCTGTTGAACAGGGGCTGAAAAATTGGGCCTTTCGTGGTGGTGGTGGTGGTGTTGCCACAACACTGTAAGCCCTCAGAGTTACTCTTGGTGGGTGCAGGAATGGGCCCTGCTGTGAATTATTAGATCAAGAATTGTAATTACATGCCCCTTTTGAACAGGGGCTGAAAAATTGGGCCTTTCGTGGTGGTGGTGGTGGTGGCGTTGCCACAACACTGTAAGCCCTCAGAGTTACTCTTGGTGGGTGCAGCAATGGGCCCTGCTGTGAATTATTAGATCAAGAATTGTAATTACATGCCCCTGTTGAACAGGGGCTGAAAAATTGGGCCTTAGGCACTGGTGGCACAACACTCCAACCCCTCACAGATACTGTACTTGGAGCACAGCAATGAGCCCTGTTGCAAAGTATTGCTTCAAAAATTGTAATTACACGCCCCTGTTAAACAGGGGCTGAAAAATTGGGCCTTAGCCACTGGTGGCGGCACCCATAAACAAAAATGATCTTCCAAGCTATCATCATCAATCGTATCATTGAGGACTCGGAGGAGGAGGATAGCCAGTCAACATAACAGCACAGGCACTCAGCATCAGCATCAGTCTTGAAGGGATGTGACATGTTAAAATCAATTAGTCTGTTATATCAGCATCAGGTGTGTGGTAGCTGGTGGTGATCCAAGACTGGTTCATCTTGATGAAAGTCAGTCGATCAACCGAGTCGGTGGACAGGCGCACCCTGTGATCCGTGACAAATCCTCCAGCAGCACTGAATGTGCGTTCCGAAAGAACGCTGGATGCAGGACAGGCCAGTAGCTCAATTGCATACTGTGCAAGCTCTGGCCAGTGATCCATCCTCAAGACCCAGTAAGCCAGAGGATTTTCGGTGGGGAAGGTGTCCAAGTCTGACCTTGCCCCTAGATATTCCTGCACCATGTTTATCAGACGCTGGCGATGATTGCTGGAACCGATCATACTTTGGGGCTGCGGACTAAAGAATTGTCTGAACGCATCGGTCAGACGCCCACCTTCCCCACCGCTCCTTCTTTGACTGGCCGAAGCCTCAGCAACTCGTTGTCCAGGACCAGGAGTTTGTAACCTCCCAGTCTCTGGGAACGCGTTGCACAGACCTTTCTGCAAGGCCTCCCGGAGTTGTCTCATCCTCTGCTCCCTCTGCGACGGTAACATAAGGTCCGCAACCTTACCCTTGTACCGTGGATCAAGGAGAGTGGCCAGCCAGTAATGGTCCCTCTCCTTGATCCGAAGAATACGAGGATCCTTCCACAGACTTTGCAGGATCAGGGAGGCCATGCAGCGTAGGTTTGCTGAGGCATTCGGTCCGGAGTCCTCTGGGTCACTAAGGACGACATGATCCGCAGCCACCTCCTCCCAGCCACGTACAAGTCCACTGGTTTCTTGGGACTGTAAATCATCCCTAAAAGACTGCTGCTGATGATGCTGAGTGCCAGCCTCCACCTCCATGCTGACACAATCCTCCTCCTCCTCCTCCTCCTCTTCCTGTGCGATGGGTGGGACAGAAGGAACACTGTCTGGGTAAAGGGGGCCTTGAGAGGCAAGGAAGTCCTCCTCTTCCTGCCTCTGTTCTGCCTCAAGTGCCCTGTCCATTATTCCACGCAGCGTGTGCTCCAACAGGTGGACAAGAGGTACAGTGTCACTGATGCATGCACTGTCACTGCTCACCATCCTCGTGGCCTCCTCAAATGGTGCCAGGACAGTGCATGCATCCCTGATCATGCCCCACTGGCGTGGAGAAAAAAAACCAAGCTCCCCTGACCCTGTCCTGGTGCCGTAGTCGCACAGGTACTCATTGATGGCCCTCTGCTGCGTGTGCAGCCACTGCAGCATGGCCAACGTTGAGTTCCACCTGGTGGGCATGTCACATATAAGGCGGTTCTTGGGCAGGTTCAACTCCTTTTGCAGCTCAGCCAGGCGAGCACTGGCATTATAAGATCTGCGGAAATGCACACAGACTTTCCTCGCCTGCCTCAGGACATCCTGTAAGCCCGGGTACCTGCCCAAGAACCGCTGCACCACCAGGTTAAGGACGTGAGCCACACAGGGCACATGGGTCAGTTGTCCCTGTCGGAGGGCGGAGAGGAGGTTGGTGCCATTGTCGCAAACCACCATTCCTGGCTTAAGCTGGCGTGGCGTCAACCACCTCTCGGCCTGGCCCTGCAGAGCAGACAGGACCTCTGCCCCAGTGTGGCTTCTGTCCCCCAAACACACCAGCGCAAGCACGGCATGGCATTTTTTTGCCTGCGTACTTGCGTAGCCCCTTGAACGGCTACGGAGCACCGCTGGTTCAGAGGACAAAGCACAGGAAGAGGCCATGGAGGAAGAAGAAGAGGAGGGGGTGGAGGAGAGAGGTGTGTCACAACCAGTAGTAGCATTTTGGAGGCGTGGCGGTGGAACAACCTCCAACACTACTGCACCTTGTCCTGCATCCTTCCCAGCTGCCAAAAGAGTGACCCAATGGGCCGTGAAAGAAAGGTAACGTCCCTGTCCATGCCTGCTGGACCATGAGTCAGCGGTAATATGCACCTTACCACTGACCGCCCTGTCCAGCGAGGCCAAGACATTGCCTTCCACATGCCGGTAGAGAGCCGGAATAGCCTTCCGTGAGAAAAAGTGGCGTTTGGGAACCTGCCACTGAGGAACCGCACATTGCACAAACTCACGGAAGGGGGCCGAGTCTACCAACTGAAAAGGCAGCAGTTGAAGCGCTAGCAATTTAGCCAAGCTAGCATTCAACCGCTGGGCATGTGGATGGCTGGGAGTGAACTTCTTTCGATGGTCCAGCAGCTGGGGCAGGGAAATTTGCCTGCTAGAATCGGACGTCGGTGTACTGCTAGCAGAGTGGCCGCAAGTACTTGGCTGTGACACACCTAATTCTACACCTTCATTCCTCTCAGTGCATGTTTCAGAGAGGACTGAAGTTATAGTGGGGTTGGAGATCCCAGCTGATGCGGTGCAAGGAGAGGTCCGCTTTGTTCTTTGGTGTGGGTCTTTGAGGTAGGCTTGCCAACGAGCTGCATGGCAGGTCAACATATGTCTGGTCAGGCATGTGGTACCCAAGCGGCTGATGTTTTGGCCACGCGATATACGCTTGAGACATATGTTGCAAACAGCAGCTGTGCGATCTGATGCACTAGCCTCAAAAAAGGCCCACACCAAAGAACTTTTTGAATGACGGGCAGAGGCAGCGCCCTGCACAGGCGGAGCTCTGCGGTGTGATTCCGTCGGTGTACTGCCCTTACGCTGGCCACCAAAGGGCATCCTGCCTCGTTGGAGATGTGCCTCCTCCTCATCCTCCTCCTCCTCCTCTCTCCTATTAGGCACCCACGTGGAGTCAGTGACCTCATCATCCCCTCCCTCCTCATCACTGGAGCCAATCTGGCAGTATGCTGCAGCTGCTGGAACATGACTGCCAGATTGGTGTCCTTCTTGAGCATCCCCTCTGTCTGCTCTCACGCTACTGCCTTCCTGTAGCTGGGTTTCATCATCAGACCCTTCGAAACGCTGGGCATCCTCCTGGAGCATGTACCCAACACTGTGCTCAAACAGTTCGGGGGACTCCTCAGGAGGAGGACATGGTGGGTCTAGGGAAGGAGTGACTGATGATGAGTCTGACATTGATACCAGGGAAGAGGACGCTTTGGCAGCTGCTTTGCCAGTACCCTGAGCCTGGGTGAGAGAGGATGAGGAGGATGAGGAGGGCTTGGTCATCCACTCTACCAAGTCTTCGGCATGATGTGGCTCAACATGTCCAGCTGCCGAAAAGAAGGACAAGCGTGTCCCATGGCCATGTGCTGATGACAATGCACCGCGTCCACGACCAGCACTGTTGCCCCCAGACACAGAGCCTGCTTGCCCTCTTTTATTGCCTCCTGACTGTCTGCCTCTCCTTGTTTGCCTTCCAGACAGTCTAATAGATGGCCTGCAGGGAGATGGGAAAAAAGCAATTAGGGCTACCTTCAGGTGTCCTTCTCTGTCCCTTTACTTAAGGATTTCTAAATATGGTTGAGGATGATTGCTTTCGCACAGAATAGCACAACGACAATTTCCCTGACTGTCCAAAAAACAAGGATTTCAAAGATGGTTGATGAGGAATGCTTTAGCACAGTATAGCACAAGGAGAATTTCCCTCACTGTCCTTCCCTGTCCCTAGAAACAAGGATTATCACAGTGAAAGAAACTGACACTCTCCCTACCTATAGTTTTCTGTCCCTAGAAAAAATGTTTTTTTAAAGATGGTTGATGATCAATGCTTTAGCACACTATAGCACAAGGAGAATTTCCCTCACTGTCCTTCCCTGTCCCTAGAAACAAGGATTAGCACAGTGAAAGAAACTGACACTCTCCCTACCTATAGTTTTCTGTCCCTAGAAAAAATGTTTTTTTAAAGATGGTTGATGATCAATGCTTTAGCACACTATAGCACAAGGAGAATTTCCCTCACTGTCCTTCCCTGTCCCTAGAAACAAGGATTATCACAGTGAAAGAAACTGACACTCTTCCTACCTATAGTTTTCTGTCCCTAGAAAAAATGTTTTTTTAAAGATGGTTGATGATCAATGCTTTAGCACAGTATAGCATAAGGAGAATTTCCCTCACTGTCCTTCCCTGTCCCTAGAAACAAGGATTAGCACAGTGAAAGAAACTGACACTCTCCCTACCTATAGTTTTCTGTCCCTAGAAAAAATGTTTTTTTAAAGATGGTTGATGATCAATGCTTTAGCACACTATAGCACACGGAGAATTTCCCTCACTGTCCTTCCCTGTCCCTAGAAACAAGGATTATCACAGTAAAACACACTGACACTCTCCCTACCTATAGTTTTCTGTCCCTAGAAAAAATGATTTTTTAAAGATGGTTGATGATCAATGCTTTAGCACACTATAGCACAAGGAGAATTTCCCTCACTGTCCTTCCCTGTCCCTAGAAACAAGGATTATCACAGTGAAAGAAACTGACACTCTTCCTACCTATAGTTTTCTGTCCCTAGAAAAAATGTTTTTTTAAAGATGGTTGATGATCAATGCTTTAGCACACTATAGCACAAGGAGAATTTCCCTCACTGTCCTTCCCTGTCCCTAGAAACAAGGATTAGCACAGTGAAAGAAACTGACACTCTCCCTACCTATAGTTTTCTGTCCCTAGAAAAAATGTTTTTTTAAAGATGGTTGATGATCAATGCTTTAGCACACTATAGCACAAGGAGCATTTCCCTCACTGTCCTTCCCTGTCCCTAGAAACAAGGATTATCACAGTGAAAGAAACTGACACTCTTCCTACCTATAGTTTTCTGTCCCTAGAAAAAATGTTTTTTTAAAGATGGTTGATGATCAATGCTTTAGCACACTATAGCACAAGGAGAATTTCCCTCACTGTCCTTCCCTGTCCCTATAAACAAGGATTATCACAGTGAAAGAAACTGACAGTCTTCCTACCTATAGTTTTCTGTCCCTAGAATTTTTTTTTTTTTAAAGATGGTTGATGATCAATGCTTTAGCACACTATAGCACAAGGAGAATTTCCCTCGCTGTCCTTCCCTGTCCCTAGAAACAAGGATTATCACAGTGAAAGAAACTGACACTCTTCCTACCTATAGTTTTCTGTCCCTAGAAAAAATGTTTTTTTAAAGATGGTTGATGATCAATGCTTTAGCACACTATAGCACAAGGAGAATTTCCCTCACTGTCCTTCCCTGTCCCTAGAAACAAGGATTATCACAGTAAAACACACTGACACTCTCCCTACCTATAGTTTTCTGTCCCTAGAAAAAATGATTTTTTAAAGATGGTTGATGATCAATGCTTTAGCACACTATAGCACAAGGAGAATTCCCCTCACTGTCCTTCCCTGTCCCTAGAAACAAGGATTCGCACAGTAAAACACACTGACACTCTCTCTACCTATCCTTCTCTTTCCCTAAACTAAAGGAATCCAGGTTAAGCAAGAAAAAAAAAATGTCACTGTCCCTGCCTATGCTTCTCTTTCCCTGCTCCGGAACACACTACACTAGGCCGCCGTGCTGGCGGCCTTTTATAGTGTGGGGCGTGTACTAAACACCCTCAGCAATAATTGGCCACAGGCATCCTGCCTGTGGCCAATCATTGCTCTCCTCGCTGCCGGGGCTGTGATTGGCCAAGCATGCGGGGTCACAGTGCATGCTTGGCCAATCACAGCGCCTGGATGACACTGCGATGGCGTAGTGCATTGTGGGCCATTCGCGTCACTCGAGTTAGGCGCGAACGGCCCAAATCGTTCGATCTTCGTCGAACGATCGAACAGCCGATGTTCGAGTCGAACGTATGTTCGACTCGAACACAGAGCTCATCCCTAATTACTAGGTAAATATGCCTCCAGGGGGTCTAACGGTAGGAGAACCGACTTGTCCCAATTTGTAGTGAACCCCTAAAGGGAGCCATAGGTAGTTATCAAGGACATTGCCGCCACCAAGGATGATGAAGTATCACCCAAGAATAGACGCATGTCATCAGCATATAGAGCTACCTTATTTTCCCCCAGTGACCTGCTGAACCCAATAATGGCGATGATTGATGAATAGCTGAGGCCAGTGGCTCCATGGCTATAGCAAAAATGATGGGTGAAAATGGGCACCCCTGCCTTGTTCCTCATTGTTGAAGAAAGGGATCTGAGACATGTCTGTTCGCTTGAACCCGGGCTACTGGGGCTGCATAGAGGAGCTGTATGCAGCATATAAACTGTGGCCCAAAGCCAAATTTTTGTAAGCAATGCCATAAAATACTGTCGAAGGCTTTAGCAGCATCAAACGACAGTATGGCCCTGTTTCCCGTATTATCAGCCGGAATATGTACATTTAGGAACAAATGTCTGATGTTTATAGCTATTAATTTTGCTAACCTAGTAGCTAATGTCTTTGCCAGGAGTTTAAAGTCAGACGTAAGTAGTGAAATTGAAAGATAAGATTCTGGATTGTTAGGGGTTTTACCAGGTTTTAACAGGACAATATTAATTGCCTCATTTATGGGGAGGTAATTGACCAGATTCTAGCACAGCATTGAACACTTCTAAAATATTAGGCACCATCAGCTCCATACAATGTAATATTATAGTGGATAACTGTGCCAACCCCAAAAAATTCATAAATATACCTGTAAAAGTGAATACTAATTACATTCATCAATTATAATGTACAAAACAATTCCGCGCTGCTTGTGAACATGAGTAGCTACAAAACCAATAGACAAAAGGTGCATACAGAAAAACAGAAAAATGTAGCGCTAATGCATATATGAATACAACACCCAGTGATATATAGTGCTGAGACAAAAAATCAAATAACAAAAGTCCATATGAAATTCTGATAATATAAGAGCCTCTGATATGTAAAATCAAAACAAATTCTGGACAAATATGTGATAATCCCAAAATCTCTGAAAAAGTGAAGATGACCACCACCGATATAGAGGAGGCTTACCAGAATCTGTTGACCCAAACAGACATACGTCTGGAAGGTTGTATCAAGCTTTGAGTGTATACCACCCTGATGAATCAATCCTCTGCAGATGAATCCACCGGAACGTCACTCTCAGCAAATATGATGGGAGGGTAAATAAATGCTTGGAAGATGGAAGCCCAATGGTGGTAAACCAGTCAGACGATGCAATTTGTTGCGAAACGTGTCTGGAAACTCCACTGCTGCCACTATTTGTATTTGACAAGCGCTTGTTTTACCATTTTGATGTAAGTGTATCTACCTACATTAAATTCTATTTTAAGACGGTATTATGCTATGTGCCCTTTTCTTTCCTTCTATACCGCCATTTGTTTTATGTCCTGGTTCACCATCATTGGGCTACCATCTTCCAAGATTTTATTTACCCTCCCATCATATTTGCTGAGAGTGACGTTCCCGTGGATTCATCTGCAGAGGATCAATTCATCAGGGTGGTATACACTCAAAGCTTGATGCGACCTTCCAGACGTGTCTGTTTGGGTCCACAGATTCTGGTAAGCCTCCTCTATATCGGTGGTGGTCATCTTCACTTTTTCTGAGATTTTGGGATTATCACATATTTGTCCAGAATTTGTTTTGATTTCACATATCAGAGACTCTTATATTATCAGAATTTCATATGGACTTTTGTTATTTGATTTTTTGTCTAAGCACTATATATCACTGGGTGTTGTATTCATATATGCATTAGCGCTACATTCTTCTGTCATTCATCAATTATATGTTCTTCATTATTGATTAAAACATAAAAGAAGCTGTAAAAAACTGTATAAATATTGGAAAAAATAGTCCCAGTGATCCTCTTCATAAATGGGTAATAAAACCCACGTGCACAAATTTAAATCGTGTTGAAAAGACTTCCACCAATCCATGATACACCACCACCTTCCAAAATGCACAATCACCAGAAAACAATAATAATAAAAAAGCCTCAGTTTATGCCTGGATCAATTACTTCTCTCGTTGGAATATGTCTGGGGTTTCCCAACTGGTATCTCAATAATCATTCCATGTATCTCCACCTTTAAGTGAGTTTAAAATCTCATAGAAAACAAACGGCCATCATTGCGCAACATTTTGCTTAAAGAACTTATTTAAACATTGCACTCGCATAGTATGGTGCCTTAGGACTGGCACTGAGTCTATCCAGTGTTTTGTTCTGTTTTCTATGTCATTTCATGGATCCCTAAGCCCCCTTACATTCCAGGACAGTAAATCTTCCAATTGAGCACACATACCATAACAGCAATAATATTAATGCAGGAACCTTCTTTAATTACTACTGTGACAGCAGGAAGGTAAAGTCACCTGGTTGCATCCAGGGGGGTAGATATATTTCGCCCAGATTCAGGCTTTACGCCGACTTATACAACTAGGTGGAGAGTTGTATAAGCCCAGCTAAGGCTAGTGGGCTCATGGATGACTCATACCTCTAGGGAGAGTGCTGGGCGTCGTGCAGACAGGGAGTTGATGAGGCCAGCTGAAGCTTGTCAGCTCATTTAGGCCTCTATAAGAACTCCCAGATTCATTAGGTGTTAGCTCATGCCTGGAACCAGACCTGTGTGGACTGTCTAGGGAGAGTGAACCCCTGTGCGGTGAGACAAAGCCTGTGTGGCTATTTGCTTGGACATTTAAAACCAGGGACTTAGGGACTAGGACAGCACTAGGCTGATCCCAGTTGTTAGTTAGGAAACCTGTATGTTTAGTCAGAGGTCAAGTTGACCAGGATTTATTTTGTTTATGTTTCTTTTGGCTTTGCTGTGTTTTGTCACTGTAAATAGAAAATAAACCGCACTTTTTTTTTTGAAAACCACAACCTCCGTTTGCTGGGCCTGTTTTTGTGTGGGGAGCCCATCCCGGGGGTCACACACACCCGCTGCCGAGCTAACCCCCTCACAGTTGGTGGAGAACCAGTGGCAGTTTTTTTTAAGCCAGCATGGAGGAGATACTGAAGCAGCTGGCTCTAGCAAATGCCAATCAACAGCAGACAAATGCAGGTTTGCAAAAGAGCCTTGCAGCTCAACAACAGAGCTTCGCAGCCCAGCAGCAAGCTCATCAACAGAGCCTTGCAGCCCAGCAGCAATCTGAGGCCCGCTTCATAGACCTGTTACAGAAGCAAGAGCAGAGACTACAACAAATGGAAGCAGTAATGCAGCAACGTCCGCAGACCAGTGAGGAAAGCCGTCCCACTAATACCGCGTCCTTTGGGGTGAGTCGTTTATTGACAAAAATGACTGGAGAGGATGATCCAGAGGTATTTTTGACCACATTTGAAAGGACTGCTGAAAGAGAAAAGTGGCCTGAGGAGCAGTGGGCTGGACTGGTGGCTCCTCTGTTAACTGGTGAATCGCAGAAGGCTTACTATGACCTAGAGCCTGACCAAGCAAAAGACTATGTGATGCTAAAAGCTGAAATATTGGCAAGGCTGGGTGTCACCCAGGCTGTCCGGGCTCAGCGTGTGCATAACTGGACTTTCCAGCTTGGAAAACCCCCCAGGTCTCAAATGTATGATCTCATTCACCTGAGCAGAAAGTGGCTACAGCCAGAGACTTTGTCCGCACCAAAGATTGTGGAACGTGTTGTAATGGATCGGTTTTTGAGAGCTCTTCCTACTGCCATCCAAAAGTGGGTAAGCCATGGAGACCCAGAGACAGCCGATGGTCTTGTGGATCGTGTGGAGAAATACTTGGCTACAGAGAACCTGACGGCCTCTTCCAGAGACACTCGGACTTTCCACCCTAAGACCAGACCATCCCCAGGGGCGGATAAGAGGATTCCAAGGGGTAAGGGTGGAGAGAGTGAGAGGGTGGGAGCTCTACCCCAAGTTTGGCGAGAACAGCCTGGGAAATCAGCGGCTCAAGAGGCGGCAAGAAGGATCGTTTGCTACCGCTGCCGGCAAGCGGGACATATTGCAGCCAATTGCCCGGTTGTGGAGGAACCCATGCAGTGTGACTTTCTGACGGGCAGACGTCAGTCGCTGTGTGCGACAGTCGCATGCACTGCCATTCGAGGAACTGAGAAACATTTATGCAAAATGTGTGTTAATGGTAGAAATGTTGTGGTATTGCTGGATTCAGGTAGCCTTGTGACCCTGATAAAGGCTGAGTTAGTTAAAACAGAGGTCTCTGGGAATAGCAAGGTAGCTGTTATTTGTGTGCATGGGGACACCCGAGAGTATCCAGTGACTACAGTGTGTTTCGAGACCCCCAAAGGTACCCTCTCTCATCCAGTGGGCTTAGTATCTCAGTTACCGTATGACGCCATTGTGGGAAGGGATTTTCCGAAGTTCTGGGAACTGTGGGATGATCCTGAGCCCCCCACTGGTGCCCCTATGTACCAGGAATGTGATAGCCAGAACTCCCCTGAGAGTGGTGAGGACTCTCCGGAATTTCCCTTATCAGTATTGGCAGGGGAGACTCAAGAAACTGGAGAGGAGCCCACCTCCTCAGACGAAAACCTACCGTCTGTGGAGTTTTCTGATCTTGAGGTTCACAGGGAAAACTTTGCCACAGAACAGTTGAAAGACCCCGCCCTAATAAAGGCACGGGAAAACGTAGTGAAAATAGATGGCGAGTTAGTGAACCCAGATAATACCTGCACTTACCCATACTTCAGCGTAGAGAAGGACCTACTGTATCGGGTGGCAAAAAGGGCAGAAGAAACCGTTGAGCAGCTTGTGGTGCCCAAACCTTACAGGAAGTTGGTGTTGGAGTTGGCCCATGGGCACATTCTTGGAGGTCATCTGGGGACAGAGAAAACCCGAGAGAGGGTATTACAGAGATTCTATTGGCCGGGGGTGATGAAGGACATAGAAAATTATTGTTCCTCCTGCCCTGTGTGTCAGAGGTCGGCCCCGATGCCACATTTCCGTAGCCCGCTGGTCCCTCTACCCATCATTGAGGTCCCGTTTGAGAGGATCGCCATGGATTTGGTAGGTCCTATAATCAAGTCCGCTAGGGGGCACCAGTACATATTAGTCATAATGGACTATGCCACCCGTTATCCAGAAGCGATCCCTCTCCGAAATACCTCGGCCAAAACCATAGCCAAAGAGCTATCTCTTGTGTTTAGCCGGGTGGGTATTTGTAAAGAACTGCTTACGGACCAAGGTACACCCTTTATGTCCCGGGTTATGAAGGAGCTGTGTAAATTGTTCAAAGTGACGCAATTACGTACATCTGTGTATCACCCCCAAACCGATGGGCTGGTTGAAAGATTCAACAAAACCCTAAAACAAATGTTGAAGAAAGTGGTGGATAGAGATGGAAAGGATTGGGACTGTCTACTTCCTTATCTGATGTTTGCTATTAGGGAGGTGCCCCAATCCTCTACGGGATTCTCCCCCTTTGAGTTACTGTATGGGAGACACCCAAGAGGGCTGTTGGATATTGCCAAGGAAACTTGGGAAAGTGAGAGTTCTCCCCACAGGAGTGTGATTGAGCATGTCGCCCTGATGCAAGACCGAATTGCACAGGTAATGCCCATCGTGAAGGAACATTTGGCCCAAGCGCAGTTAGCACAGCAGAGAGTGTACAACCGTGGAGCCAAGACCCGTACCTTTTCCCCGGGGGATAGGATACTGGTACTTGTCCCTACGGTTGAAAGTAAATTCCTTGCCAAATGGCAAGGCCCCTACGAGATAATGGAAAAAGTGAGCGAAGTGAATTACAAGGTCAGACAACCAGGAAGGCGAAAGCCCGAACAGATCTATCACGTTAATCTGTTGAAAGCCTGGAGGGATAGAGAGTCCCTAGTCGCAGACACTTGGTCACCAGCTCAAACTGGTTGCGTGATTCCTGAGGTTGGAATAGCAGCCACCTTGTCACAACCCCAACAACAGGAGGTTAAGGAGTTTGTGCTTCGCAACAAGGAGGTATTCTCTGAGCTGCCGGGACAAACATCTGGGGTAGAGCATGACATCATTACCCCGCCCGGTGAAAGGGTGAAGTTAAAACCCTATCGGATCCCAGAGGCCCGACGGGAGGCAATACGGGAGGAAGTACAGAAAATGCTGAACTTAGGGGTGATAGAGGAGTCCCAAAGTGATTGGTCTAGTCCCATTGTGTTGGTGCCTAAACCGGATGGGAGCTGGCGATTTTGTAACGATTTTCGTCAGTTGAACAAAGTTACAAAATTTGACACCTACCCCATGCCACGTATAGATGAGTTGATCGACCGGCTGGGAACAGCCCGATACATGACGACTCTTGACCTCACAAAAGGGTATTGGCAAATCCCCCTGGCCAAATTGGCCAAAGAGAAAACCGCATTTGTAACCCCAGACGGGGCGTTCCAATATAAGAGAATGCCGTTCGGGTTACAGAATGCGCCGGCCACATTCCAGCGGAAAATGGACCAGATGCTGAGGCCCCATCGGAAGTATGCTGCGGCTTACCTGGATGACGTAATTATCCATAGCACAGATTGGGCCACACATCTGCCAAAAGTGCAAGCAGTCCTGGACTCTGTTCGGGAAGCGGGGTTTACGGCTAACCCCAAGAAGTGTACCATTGGGCAGGAGGAGGCCAAATATCTTGGGTACACCATTGGGAGGGGAGTAATAAAACCCCAACTCAACAAAGTCGAGGCCATCCAGAGTTGGCCACGTCCCAACAGCAAGAAGCAGGTACGAGCCTTTCTGGGAATCGCTGGGTATTATCGGCGATTCATTCCCCACTTTGCTTCTAAGGCTGTGCCCCTAACCAACCTAACGAAGGGGAAAGGGTCGGTCATGATTAAATGGACCCCCGAGGCTGAGGCAGCATTCCAATTCTTGAAACAAGCCTTATGTAGCCAGCCAGTGTTGTACTCACCAGACTTCTCTAAAGACTTTGTCGTACAAAGTGATGCGTCAGATGTGGGGTTAGGAGCAGTATTGTCCCAGGTCTGGAACGGGGAAGAGCACCCAGTCATTTACCTCAGCAGGAAGTTGAAGTCCCATGAGGTAAATTACGCCACCGTTGAAAAGGAGTGTTTAGCGGTGAAGTGGGCTCTAGATTCCCTTCGGTACTATCTGCTAGGTAGGCACTTTGACATGGTTACGGATCACGCTCCGTTAAAGTGGATGGCTCAAAACAAGGAAACAAATAGAAGAGTGAATAGGTGGTTCCTGGCCCTCCAGGAATTCAACTTCACAGTAAAGCATCGCCCTGGCGTTCAAATGGGGAATGTGGATGCTTTGTCTCGAGTACATGAATGCCTGATTGCTGGTGTTCCAACCCCGAGGTTAAAACAAGAGGGGGGGGGTATGTGACAGCAGGAAGGTAAAGTCACCTGGTTGCATCCAGGGGGGTAGATATATTTCGCCCAGATTCAGGCTTTACGCCGACTTATACAACTAGGTGGAGAGTTGTATAAGCCCAGCTAAGGCTAGTGGGCTCATGGATGACTCATACCTCTAGGGAGAGTGCTGGGCGTCGTGCAGACAGGGAGTTGATGAGGCCAGCTGAAGCTTGTCAGCTCATTTAGGCCTCTATAAGAACTCCCAGATTCATTAGGTGTTAGCTCATGCCTGGAACCAGACCTGTGTGGACTGTCTAGGGAGAGTGAACCCCTGTGCGGTGAGACAAAGCCTGTGTGGCTATTTGCTTGGACATTTAAAACCAGGGACTTAGGGACTAGGACAGCACTAGGCTGATCCCAGTTGTTAGTTAGGAAACCTGTATGTTTAGTCAGAGGTCAAGTTGACCAGGATTTATTTTGTTTATGTTTCTTTTGGCTTTGCTGTGTTTTGTCACTGTAAATAGAAAATAAACCGCACCTTTTTTTTTTGAAAACCACAACCTCCGTTTGCTGGGCCTGTTTTTGTGTGGGGAGCCCATCCCGGGGGTCACACACACCCGCTGCCGAGCTAACCCCCTCACACTACATATGGGATCATTAAATTCTGAGTAAAGTCCCCACATAGGCACTGAGAAACACAGAGAAACAAGGGCATTGTGTGAGTGAATGGCAACTGTAACATTATTGGCATCATGGAGCAGTCGTGTGGAGTCCTCTCGCAGACAGAAGGCCACATCAAACGGAAAGGGCTTCTGGTATGCAAGATCGATAAGTCTGTAGAATGTAAAAAAAAAAAAAAAAAAGTAAGACATGGAGAACCACAAAAAAGATTTGCTCCGCACAAGAGCCACTACCAGGGGGGACTCGTGGTTAGGAACTGAAGAGTAGACACGTCATTCCTTAGCGCCATTTTTTACCCTCTGTAACATATCAGGAATAAACTGAACTCTGACCATAGTCATAAAATTGTGCTGGTGCATGCATCCGAGTGAGGAGGAGCTTTGATGAACAACCTAGTAAAGTAGAAAAAGTGTCCTGGGTCAAGCCGGGCATCATAAAGAGGAGTATCAAGCCAGATTAGGAAATGATGAGTGACCTGGTCATTTGTAAGCATCTAGCCATAGGGAAATATCAGTAGGTGTATGAAAGAAGGGGGTGTTGCTCTGAGCAACCACCCACACCTTGGATGGATAGAGAGTAAAATAAGTAAGATTCACTTGACGCAGCCTTCATTTTACATCCAAATATTTGGCACGCTGACGCTGCACTTCTGCTGAAAAGTCTGGATAGAAGGATATCTTGGATCCATCTGTTACTATATCTTTATGCTGTCTGGCCTTTTGCAAGATGATATCACTGTATTTATAGTTAAGTAGCCACAGTAGGAATGTTCTAGGGGTCGACCCAGAAGGTGGGGGTCAGGCAGGGACCTTATGCGCCCTTTCCATGGAAAACAATGGAGTAAAATTCTTAACCCCGAACATTTTCTTGAGCCATTGCTCAATGAAATACACAGGGATCCTTCCTTCCATGCATTCTGGAAGGCCTACAATCCGAACATTGTTCCATTTACTCCAAGCATGAATCATGTGCAGCTATCTTTTAAGATATTGACTTAGAGGACTGCGGCAAGGGGTGTACAGAATCCTCCACAGTGCTGACCCTTTCCTCCACTACCGCAATTCTCTCTTTAAAGTTGCGAAGGTCCTGCCTGACTAGGGAAATATTTTCCCTCATCCTCGCAAAGCCATGGTTTAGAGTAGTTAAGAAGGTGAACAGAGATATGGGGAAGTCCGACTAATGGTGGAGACACCCAGAAACAATGCACCTCATCCCATGAAATATGTGTACATAATAGCAAGGGGAAAGAAAGAGATTTTCACGTGCTGTCTGTAGTAGTAAGAAATTCAAATACAATTGTTATAACTATCATAATGTCAGCCAGTGTTGGTTCTGTATCTGAAGCAGCAGAGAGTGTTCATTGAGATTGTACTCCCTGCTCTGTCAGGGAGTCTCCACAGGGCCACATCCTCTTCCCAGGCAGGAAATCTGGCAGCTTGTGTATTTCCTTCTAGGGTCAATCATGCTGGGTCCTGGGAGGAGTGAGACCTTCCATTGTCTTTACCAGGAGTGCTAGCAGAGTACTCCAGGTGAGCGGTGGTGTACTGAAACCTCTCCTTAACTGAGCAATGGGGCATGACACCAGCACCATCTTAGGAGGCTTGGATAGCCACTGCAGCGTCCTCTTTTTTCTTTTTAGTCATGTCCCCAGGGCAGAAAAATCGATTCTGAATATGGCTGTAGTGACAGGAGGAAGCAGGCTTGTTATGTGGGCAAAGAATTGCCAGGATAGACCCGCTCAGGATGGGAAAAGTCAGGATGGAGTCGGAGAGCTCTCATCTCACTAGCACATCTTCTCACATCTCTGTCCAAGCCACGCCTCCACAGCTCTTTACCTTGATATCCACATTGAAACAGTTTATTGGCAATCTTTGGGTATCGATATTGGAGGGAGCTGAGTCTGTTCATTGTGTCTGTCAACTAACTGTCTACTGAAGCTTGTCGGGAGCTGGAAGAGAACACTGCCTATGCTGGTAATGTTAAATCTGTCAGTATCATCAGTACTCAGCCTGCCTGTGCCTGTATGTGCTTATTAATCCATCTGCCTGTGCCTGCTTGCAATTAAAAACTACAATTATAAGACTGTTGTGTAAGATTGTGCCCACAAATTCTGGTGTCTGTTTCTGTTTTTTTTTTGCTTGCAACTGAAAACTGCAAAGATAAACTCGTGGAGGACTTAGAAACTTGTGCTCACTTACTATTCATGCCAGTCTGCCTGCTAGCCTGAAACCTTGATAGATTGAAGCTAATAAAGTAGCATGCTGGGGGCGGAGCTAGCCGGAGACTGAGGAGGACATGCTGTAGCTGAGCTCCGGTACCAGCGGCACTTCAACGGCTTGAAATGGACGATCCAGGCACCAATAAGCTGCCCAAATACAGCGTTTCAGCTCCCGCTGACCCGACAAACCGTTATACAACGTGACAAGACGCAAGAAGGAGGGGAACCGGCCGACCAAACTCACGGCGTTCTTCTCTATGGGGCCTAAGCAAGATGGCGCCGGCTCATCCTCCACACCTGTACAAAACTCTTCCCAGCGCTCGTCTCAGAAGGGCATGAGCATGAAAAGAAGCAGCCCACCGAGGAACCCACACTCCCCACTAGCTACCCCTTCATCTGGGAGCCCGGAAAAGGCGAGATGCCGGCTGGATGCAGCGGATGCTGGACATGAGGTGAGCTCTCCCATAGATTCAGGGGATGAAACCAGAGACTTACCAGACTCCATTGACACATTCCCCACAAACGATAAACCTGTCTTAGATACAGTTTTGAAAGAGATGTTGGTGTCTCTCAGGAGCTCACTCCAGTCAGACATGGTATCATGCGTACACAAGTTTGGCACAGAACTGAGACATGTGGCTGAAAGGGTCTCTCACATAGAGAACAAGATGGAGGAGTATGCTTCCACTATCAATGACCTGGTTGATGCTAGTGAGAAGTCAGAGGATGATATGGAGTCAGTGAAAGCTAAGATGGCAGAAATGGAAGATAGATCCAGAAGGAATAATGTGAAGATAAGAGGGATCCCTGAATCAGTTAAAAATCAGGAGCTGCGTAGCTATGCTGCACAACTGTTCGCTGCAGTTTTGCCAGACCTGTCTGTTCTGGACTTCACTGTGGATAGGATACATAGGCTCCCGAAGCCCACATACCTCTCTGATGCTATACCTAGGGATGTGATCCTTAGACTACATTTTTATCACACCAAAGAACAACTGATGGCAGTGTCGCGTCAGAAAGGACAGATCCCGGCTCCTTACTCTGACCTCCAGTTCTATGCGGATTTATCGCAGTACACGCTCCAAAAACGCAGAAATCTCAATACTATCACGAAGGCCCTCAGAAATCACAAACTGACCTATAAATGGGGCTTCCCGACCAAGCTGATAGTCACAAAAGATGACAAGGATTATATTGTGGACTCCCTGGCCAAAGGAGTGTCACTGCTACACTCCTGGGGAATTGTCCCTGATAATCAACCACAACCTCAGCGGGGACCCCCACCCACATCAAAAAACCTAGAACCTGAATGGCGCACTGTTGACCGCAGAAATGCTCGTTCTCACAACTAAACTGGATTGCACTCTGAAGATTGCATAGAGTGCCTGTTGGAATGGATCGGATTCCTGTTCCAAACTTTCTTCTTTTCCCCACCTACCGCTTGAGTGATAATGAGTCACACACTTATGCACTCTGTTACTTGGCCAGTTGCCATTGTTATTTTTTTTTCTCTTTTTCATGTTTCTCTTGAAATAACTCTCTTTTGCCCTAATAGCCTGAAGTACGGCCTCACATACCTCGCTGAAAGAACATTAACCGAGTATGAGCACGAAAGACCTATCTCGAGCAGAGCACCTACAGGAATTAACCAGCGGCTCCCACCATCTGTAAGTAACTTTATTACCCGCACATGGCGGTACAGTTTATGTCTCTGAATACAAAGGGTCTTAATCACCCTGCCAAGCGGAGATCTCTGTGGAAGGAGGCCTTGCATCAACATTGTGACATTTTGTGTGTCCAGGAGACTCACTTTTTGCAGGACTCGCCTCCTAAATGCACACATCCCCAGTTTCCCCAAGTCTATCAAGCTAATGCGCCCTCAAAGACAAGGGGAGTGATGATAGCAATAAGAGACACAGTCACTTTCCATCTACATGAAGCTATATGCGATCCTCAGGGACGTTTCATAATATTGATATGTGACATTAATTCCGTCACCTACACAGTGGCGAATATATATGCACCGAATGTGAGACAAATCAAATTTTTTCACAGGATTGTGAAAAAAGTAAGAAAGGTGCAGAGGGGAGGGGTGATTATATGTGGGGACTTCAACATCACACCTGACCCGGATGTAGACTCCACCTCTTCACCAAAGAGGCGGCCCCAATCTCTGTTGAAGTCCCTACAGAACCATAACCTATATGACTCTTGGAGATGCTTAAACGCAAACGAAAGAGATTATACCTTTTTCTCTAATTGTCATGGGTCCTATAGTAGAATTGACTTATTTTTGGTTGACAGATGGGTACTGATGAAATGCAAGTCGGTTAAAATCAATTGTATCACATGGTCGGACCATGCCTCGATATGCTTAACAATAGGGAACCCTTCCTCTCAAAAATCCACTTATCTATGGAGAGCCAATCATCGCCTACTGCAGGAAGGTCCGATCAGGTCATACATCCAGGTAAAACTGAGTGAATACTTTGACGTAAATCAAGGTTCAGTGACAAACCCTTTTATTCTATGGAACGCACACAAGGCGGTGATGAGGGGGGTGATGATGCAGCAGGGGGCGAGATACAAGAGGGAAATGCAGCAGCAAATCGTACAACTGGTATCCAAAATTGAAGACATAGATAGACGAAACAAAGCTAATCCATCCCACATACTGTCTGACCAAGTAACACAACTTCGCACAGAACTACGACTAAAATTCCTTGACGATTTTGAAAAGACCTCTAGGAGGTTGAAACTGGCATACTATACCAGCGGAAATAGAGCAGGCAAATTGCTTGCCAACAAACTGAAGGGTCACAGAACTAGAACCCAAATCTCCCATATTCTACAACCAAAAACGCAGGTCAAGCAAACTCACCCCCAAGCAATAGCTGACGCATTTAGCCAATACTATAGCTCATTATATAACCTAAAAGACGATCTTGACACACCACAACCGACAAAAGAGGCTATCGACACATTCTTAGACAAACTCAATTTCCCCAAACTTACACAGGAACACCTCCAGAGCCTTAACTCTCCCATATCGGAACTAGAGGTGAAACAGACGATCCAGGCTCTCCCCGCTAACAAATCGCCCGGCCCAGATGGTTTTACAGGGGAATACTACAAGACGTTTCAGGACATTCTTTGCCCACATCTCACCAAAACATTCAATTTAGCTGCTGCATCTTCCTCTTTCCCTCCTGAAATGCTAACTGCTACAATCATAGCTTTGCCTAAACCAGGGAAATCTCCAGATGTGCCACAAAACTTTAGACCAATATCATTACTGAATAATGATGTCAAGATATATGCCAAACTTATAGCTACTAGATTGGTGGATATCCTACCTGACATCGTGGATATGGACCAGTCTGGATTCATTAAGGGGAGACAAACAGCTGATGCCACTAGGCGTCTGGTGAACCTAATACACATTGCTAAGAGGAGGGGAACACCTTCTCTGCTCCTCTCGCTGGATGCGGAGAAGGCGTTCGATAGAATTCATTGGGGATACCTTACAGAGGTGCTGAGCAGGTTTGGTTTTGGGGGCCTCATACTTTCTGCAATAAAGGCGTTATACACACTTCCTTCAGCTCAGGTTTACATTGCAGGTGCTCTGTCAACTCCCTTTGACATAACAAATGGCACGCGCCAAGGGTGCCCTTTATCGCCGCTCATTTTTAACTTGTTGATGGAACCTCTGGCCATGTACGTGAGAGAACACCCCCGAATAGCAGGTTTGCAAGTGGGTGACAGGAAACATGTCATTAGTTTATTTGCCGACGACATAATTTTGTTCTTAACTAAGGTAGAAGACTCCCTGGCCAATGTCCACAATGCACTACAGACCTTCTCATTAATTTCCTACTATAAGGTGAACGAAACAAAATCCTATCTGATGGGATTAGGCTTAGCTCCAGAAAATAAAGCAGAACTACAGACCAAGTACCCTTATGCGTGGTCAGATGGAGGTTTAGGATATCTGGGCATAACATTAACTAAGGATACAACTGAACTAATCAATGCGAACTACACTCCATTCCTGAACTCCTTTCGAAACAAATTGAACAAAATTACTCACTCTGAATTGTCCTGGCTGGGTAGATTGGCGGCCTTCAAGATGATGGTCTTACCTCAGCTGCTATATTTGTTCAGGACTCTCCCGATACCTCTGCCTGGTGCGTACTTTGCCTCCCTTCAATCGATCCTGAACAACTATTTGTGGCAGGGGAGGAGGGCGAGGTGCGCGTTTGGCAAATTGGTGAGGAATGGAGCGGCGGGGGGCATAGGCCATGTTGTACTGCAGGATTATTATTTTGCTTCAATATTAGCCCAGATCAAAGTCTGGCTAAGTCCTAACTGCATCCACTTATGGAAAAAACTAGAAGCCACACAAATACAGACAGACAACTTGGCTGATTTTTTGATGACAGCTCGTCATTGCAAATCTCTTGACAGGAATCTATCGCCACCCATACTAGCTTCACTGAGGGCATGGGCCCATCTTTGTACAGCACAATCATGGGAGGAAGAGCTGATCCCCCTGAACCTTAACATACTGGCAGTCCGCCACATTATTCCAGATATAAATCTTAACACATGGAATTTTCAGGGTATTCAACATTTGGAAGATATAATTACTCACCCCAAAATTAAACCATTTCACTTACTACGACAAGAATTTAGCCTGCCACTGAGGGAGCATTATAGGTATATTCAACTAACTCAAGTAATAAGGAAGATCCCTACTCTGTTTACCCAACTTCCAAAGAAATTAACTGATTTTTACCAACAAGACACAAAAGGCTCCAAAGGGATATCAATCATTTACAGGGCGCTACAGAGCAAGGACATCTTAATTAAAACCCCAAACATTTTGGCATGGGAAAAAGACATTGGTCTGACATTCACTGCTAAAAAGTGGGAGAGGGCTATCAAACTTCACTTAACTGCTACCAAGAGTACAAATTTGTGGGAAATGCACCAGAAAATCTTGCTTCGATGGTACCTTACCCCACATAGATTGTCAAAAATCTTCCCAGGCACTTCCTCAGGGTGCTGGAGGTTATGTGGAGAGAGGGGTACACTGTTCCACATATTGTGGTCATGCCCGAAGGTTAAACCTTTGTGGATGCAGATTGAGAGACTAATACGAACTATTTCACATATCACTTTACCCTTACGCTCCGAAATGGCCATACTCTCTTTGGAGTTGGACTCTGTACCTGTGGCACTTAGGACCGTATCAGCACATATATTAATGGCCACACGCCTAACTATACTTAGACACTGGAAGAACATTGAAGCCCCAAAATTCCCAGAAGTTATAACTACTGTACAAACACATAGTACATATGAAATTCTCCATGCTTCAGCAAGAGGGCAATTTGACAAGATATCCAAGTTATGGGCACCTTGGCAAGACTGGTATAACAAGCAAATAAACTAATGCAAGCTAATTAGGGCATACGTTACAACTTTAGTTAAGCTTAAAGTTATTTCATATGTTTGATTTTATTTTCTTTTATCCTTTTTCTCTTTCTTGGTTCCTACTGATGTAGTTACTAGTAACATGATATTTCATAGGAGTAGGGGCACTTTGCACTACCAACACTATTATACAAAGGAGGGGACCTCAGGGAAGGTAGTAGGTTGATCACTGCAACCAAACGGAGAGATTGCTAGTGGTCGACCATAGTTTGTGGAAACCAACCAGTGTCCCTCTCTCACCTAATAAAGGACTACTTAAGACGCTTAACGAATTGATTAATACATCAGGGGACTGGGTTCCTCTTTAACTCAGTTCTAAATTATTTTTTGTATTATTTACTATATTATTTATATCTCTTTACTTTTTGTTTGCTAAAAAGTCTTTATCCTATGTATGCTTTAAACTTTCAATAAAAATTATTGATATAAAAAAAAAAAGTAGCATGCTGACTATGCTTGCTTGCCAGCCTGCTTATCTATCTGCTAGTATCTGCTTGCAACTATACAGTGGACACTGGCAGATTTGTACCGCTACAATTTGCTTGCTTTTTGAACCTGTCAGCCTACGTTTGTTTATGTACTTGCTTATGTCTGCATCTTTGCATGTGTTAGTTTGCAATCATAAACCACTTGCTGATGGACTTTGTAGTTCTATAACCTTAAAGCCTGCTTGTTGTTCAGTTCCACCTAAGTTTGTCGGTATGCCAAATTAAAGCCATTAAACCAGCTTAAAGGTAAAAATAGCTTGTTTTATCAGCAATAATGCAACTTAAAAAAATCACCAGCCATTAAAATTGTTAATTTGTTAGTTTGGAGCTATTAAAATCAGTCTGTTAATTGAATACAATATCAATAGCAGCTGGATATTATAAGTGTGATGCATAAATACATGGAAAAATCACATTACTAACATCCGCTCTAACTCCAGAAAGACACGGGCACAAAAAGCTGTATTACATGTCAATGTTGATATGGCTGATTTGGAACACACAATGTCACAGCCAGATATCCGTCTTCAGTCTGCTGAGGGGAATACTGAGCTTTCTTGAAGCCATACAAGATTAGTGACGACTGTGGCAGAATTGCTTAAACCTACAATCCAGGAGGCAGTTAGTGAAGTGGTGGCTAAGGGTATACAGGCCCTAAAGCAGCATTTAGTAAAACAGGCATAGTGAATGGCGAGCTGGAGGACCGTGTGGATACTTTGGAATCCAAAACAGAAAAATAACTAAAGGATATGGGGGATGTTTGTCAAATAAAAGCAATGATGGAAAAAATTGAGGATCTAGAAAATAGATCCAGAAGAAACAACTTGCATATGACAGAAATGCCAGAATACTATAAAGCTAGCATGTTGCTGCCCATTTGCTCAGATAATATTTTGGATATACTAGGACTTTTAAATCCATATAAAGTGGAATGGGCCCATAGAATTGGTCTCAACATCCCAGACCGCAAAAAAAACCTCCTCGCCCAGTTATAGTATGTTATCTGGATTATACAGATCATAAAGCAGTTTTACAGGCATATAAAACAGGAAAACCAGGCAAAGACCTAATATTGGATGGTCACAATCTATTAATGTTCATGGAAGTAGGGAGAAAGAGAAAAGCCTTTCGACAGATTTATGCAATGCTCTTCCAGAAGAAGATTTGTTTTGCATTGGCGTATCCAGCTATACTTCAAGTACAGACACCTGATGCAACACGTGTTCATTAACCCAGAGGAAGGTGGTCAATGTTTGGGCCATAACCAGTCAGAAGCCATAGATACATCACATGAGTTGAAGCCTAACTCCACTGAAGTAGTTAAGAAACATTTAATATGATTACTAATTTTTCTCATTTGAGGATTGCTTAAGGATGCCATTTGATGTCCTAGTTAATTTTGTTAAATTATGTGGGAAACTAGGTATAGCAAAATACAGCATATTGATAGGCATACCCTGTATGAAAAAATAGGATAAGAAAAGCAGCTACAAGTTAATTTATTTTATTTCATTTTGTTCAAAGTACCGAGCCATAAATAAAATGTATGGCTCAAAACACAGAAAAAAAGGAAGTAAGTAAGAAAGGATTTTTTTCTTTTGTGTGTGTGTGCGTGTGTGTTTTTTTGTGTGCTTTCTGCATTGTGTTTAATGTTGGTGGTGATCTATAATTTCATGGCATATATGCCACATAACTCTCTCAAACTTTGGGCTAAAATGCCAGCTATTCTGATCTTCTTTTATATAGTAAAAAATTGTAATTGTCCATGCTTAGTAGATAGGAACCTATATCTCATTAATCTCTATATTTTTGGATTAGTGCATACATGAAGGTGATTACCTGGAATGTAAATGGTTTGGGGTCCCCCTCTAAATGTAATATGGAGCTACAACATTTAAAACACTTAAAGGTGGATGTGGCCTTGTTACAAGAGACACATCTGCCTATTACAGACTGTTAAACGATGCAGAAATAGTGGGTTGGTGTAATGGTGGGTAGAAGAGCTGGTGTAACGATTCTCCTAAATAAATCATTAAATTACTCTGTTCTTTCAAAAAGACAGGATGATGAGGGAAGAAGGTTCCATTACAAATTTCTGGTAAAATGTTATCTGTGTAGAATTTATACTTTCCAAACTCTGCTTCCCAAACCTTTTTCTAAGAAATCATCAATAGATTATGCAAGATGAAATTAAAGATAAAATCATAGTAGGAGACTTCAACTCGATCATGGATAGTAGGGAAGATAGGAAACTTCTTTAGGAAGAAGCATGGGGCAAATTTATAAATTCGATTTTAAAGCCTACTTTATTACAAGATATGACAGGGAGACTAGATTTTATAGATATATGGAGAATGAATGATTTAGTCAACAGAGAGACTATATACACATGTTTTCTCAATCTCATTATTCTTTTACAAGGATAGATTATATATTTGTAACCCTGCCCATGCAATCATATATAATGGATGTGGAAATACATCCTATAGCTATATCAGATCATCCCACGTAGTGGTATAGATACAAGATTATATACGAAAAGGAAATGCCATGATTTGGAGGTTCCCCCCGCATTTATCTCAGGCTTAACCTTTTCAACAGATGTCGAGGGAGGCCTGGGAGGAGTATGAAGCAAATAACCAATATGAAGTTATTTTGGAAAACAGGTAAAGAATTTATGAGAGGAAAGATTATATTTTATGTTACAGCTTTAACCACTTCAATACCATGCACTTTTACCCCCTTCCTGCTCAGGTGAATTTTCAGCTTCAGCGCTGTCGCATTTTGAATGACAATTGCGTGGTCATGCAACACTGTATCCATATGACATTTTCATCTTTTATTTCACACAAATAGTGTTTTGTTTTGGTGGTATTTTATCACCACTGCGTTATTTTTATTTTTTTATAAATAAGCAAAAAAGGCCAGACAGTTGGGCAAAAAAAAACACATTTTCTTTGTTTCTGTTATAAAATGTTGCAAATAAATAATCTTCTTTCATAAATTTAGGCCAAAATGTATTCTGCTATATTTACCCAAACTATGGTATAAATATCTGGAAATTGATCTTGTTCTTCATCGAAACAATCTAGCGAGGGATGGATAAAACAGCATATTGATTACTGGGCATCACAAGTGGAGTTAAATTTTGAATCCTATACAAGATTACAATTTCATAAATAAGGGAATAAAGCAGGAAACTTTTTGTAAAATCTAACTAGGGGAAAACTATCTTCTACACATATCAATGATTTAACCTTTTCGCTGCCAGGCCCTGTGCTTCGCTTTTAAACTCGCTTTTAAAAGCTGTCAAGACCATTTTACATTTTTCCCATTGCTTTTTTATTTTTCCCTTACAGCTTTCAGAGTTTTTAAAAGACCCCCCAGACCATATATTTTCTAAAAGCACATGACCAGTAGAATAAGGATAAGGTGCTACTGATTTTTAGGGCACAATCATATTTGCGCAAATATTTTCACTACACATACACTAAAACACACAGCACATTTTACAAAATTCCTACAAAATATAAAATCTAATCTGTATTGAGTTAATAAATAATAAATATTTATAAATTTTATATTGTGCCTTTTTGCGAAACTACATTTTCTGAAAGGAGATGATCTGTAGAATAAAAAGAAGGGGCTACTGATTTTTAATGCCCTGTGACATTTGCACAAATGTTTATTAAAGCAATATATTCACTAAAAATACTCTAAAATCATTATTAGCAGATATAAACACAACAAATTTTACAAAATGCCTGCTCAATTCCTACTAAATATAAAAGCTTAACCTGTATTGAGTTTATAAATAACAATATTTGTAATTTTTCCGCAAACATGTAAATAACCAAATTTCTGAAGGTTTGTATTTTTCCCCACAGCTTTCAGAGTTTGTAAAAGACCCCCCAAACCTCATATTTTCTGAAAGCATAGGACCAATAGAATAAAATAAAGGTGCTACTGATTTTTAAGGCCCCATGATATTTACAAAAATCATGCAAATTTTTCTAATTTTCCTTATAAATATGAAAGCTAAACCTGTATTGAGTTAATAAATAACAAATATTTGTACATTTTAAAGTGCCCCTTTTTGAGAAATTATGAAAATCGGATGAATGCAAGAATTTCTCCAAAAATCCGGAGGTTTTAATTTTTTGCAGCCCCATAGAGAACAGTGAGCTGTGCCCGTGTTCGCTCTGCATCAGTGGAAGGGGACATGGACCAGTCATCTGGCTGCTCAGCAGAAAGATTTTTTTTACAATATTTTTTTATATTTTTTTACATTTTGTATTTTTATTTAAAAAAAAATGGTCTTTGGTGGGATATCAGAGGTCTAAACAGACCCCAATATCTCTTTTTTGAGACAGAAAAAGGGACTCAAGACAATCCCTTTCTCTGCAGCCTGAGCTGCACATTACATCAATGAAAAAGGGAGTCACTCCTATTCATTCATAAACTGTCATATAGTAAACACAGTTTACTATACTCAGCTATCAGTGGACACAAGAGCTATTGGTAGTGATTGCTGCCTATGTCCATCATAGTACAGGGAGAGGGCAGGTAAACACATATTCACCAAGCCCCCCAACCTCACAAACTCCACTCCTCCCCCTGCTCTCCAGCCTGTCAGCTTGCCAGAGTGCCGGTCAGCAGCTGCAGGTGGCATGAGGGGAAGGAGGGAATGCCGCACAGCAGCAATGGATTAGTGAGGCAGGGGCCATTGTGGGGGGTGATCAAAGTGGTGGGGGGACATATCTTGATCCCCTCCAAGTCCCTGCAGCACCTGAAGCCAGCAGGAGTGGCAGAGGAGGTAAGCTGGTGGCTTGAGGGTAGCTGCAGGGGATCGGGTTTTCTGGGGGGGTCAGATCAGTGTCGGGGAGGAAATCAGTGCTGGGGGAAGGGGAGATGAAGGAAATAGGAAAGATAAGCAGGGGGAGGTGGAAAGGGAGAAGTGGGAGGTGGAGAGGCTGGAGACAGGGAAGCTGCGGCATGGGGGGTCACATTTGAGGTGAATAACTCTGATCAACAGATTGTAATCTGCTGATAAGAGCTATAGGTTTGTTCAGCAGAGTCTGATGAACTATTCTGCTGTAAGTTTATGGTCACTGAAGTAATCATAAGCTTATAACTCAAGGAGGAATGAGGTCTGTACGGAGTATGGACCTGGCCAGCTAGAAGCAGTGCTGTAGGTCTGTATGCTGTATGGACCTGGCAGTGAAAGGGTTAAGGGATTCTAATAATAGTCTGGTATACCATCCCAATCAGATACATTTTATACTAGAGCAATTTTGACGGAGATCTATACTCACCATAAAAGACGGATGCATTAGGGGGAAAATTATTTTTGCTTCAAGTTATTCTCCCAAAAATATCCTCAGAAGCTTTAGCGGCCCTCAATAGTCCCATATCAATGGGAGAAATTATACAGATTATTAAGCAACTTCCAAATGAAAAAGCCCCAGGGCCAGGTGGCTATGCAGGGTAGGCACAAATAAATATTACAAACGCAATTTTCCCCAATATTACATAATTATATTCTGACATGTGGACTGGAGGAGACTATTTGAATACAGGAAAATAGGCCTATATAAAGGTTTTGTTTAAGAAAGGAAAAGATCCAACATTGTAGATCCATTGTTGGTGACCCCACAATAGGGAGAAAACTTTTTCCATGGAAGGGAGTTTAACAAGACACGTGGCCACTCATTAAAATTAGAAGAAAGGAGGTTTAACCTTAAACTACGTAGAGGGTTCTTTACTGTTAAGCATCGTACACACGGCCGGTTTTCTCGTCAAGAAACGACAAGAAAACTGCCGGGAGAGTTTTCTTTCCGAGAAAACCGGTCGTGTGTATGAGGCTTTCAGGTTTCTCGTCAGGAAAACTGAACAGAATCTCGACGAAAAAAATAGAGAACCTGCTTTCTATTTTCTTGTCGGGATTCTCGTCGGCCTGTTTCCCAACGAGAAACCAGAGAGTGTGTACACTTACCTGTCGCCGTGGAAACCCGCGCATGCTCAAAATGACTTAGACGCATGCTTGGTAGCTTCCTAGGCATAGGTAGGGTGTAGCAAGATGGAGGCGACAGCATCGAATGTGACGAGCGCACGGTCATTGAAGTTGATGACGTCACCACGTTCGTGCCATTCAAAAGAACACTGGTTCTTTTGAATCGTACGTGTGTACACTCGGCCGGGACAAGATTCTTGTTCAAGAATCTCGTCAGGAAAAACAACGTGTTTTTTTCCTGACGAGATTCTCGGCCATGCGTACGAGGCTTCAGACTGGCAAGGATGTGGAATTCCCTTCCACAGGCAGTGGTATCAGTGGGGAGCATCGATAGTTTCAAAAAACTATTAGATAAGCACCTGAACGACCTCAACATACAGGGATATACAATGTAATACTGACATACTGTATAATCATACAAATAGGTTGGACTTGATGGACTTAGTCATATCATTCAATTTCATTAACGAATGTGGATGTAAAAATGTTGTCAAAATTGATAGTGGAATGTCTATTCTTGATTTTACCCACTGTGACAGCAGACAGGTAAAATCACCAGGTTGCATCTAGGATGGAAGGTATATATGTCCTAGATTCAGGCTTTATGCCGATTTATACCACTAGGGGGAGTGTTGGGAGTCTTACAGGGGAAGAGTTAATGAGCCCAGCTGAAGTAAGTGGGCTCATTAGGGCCTCTACAAGAACTCCCAGCATGCTAAGGGAGATGCTCCAACCTGGAACCAGATCTGTGTGGATAGTCTTCGGAGTGTGATCTCTGTGCGGTGAGCCAAAGCCTGTGTGGTTAGTGCTAAGAACTTCTAAAAGCAGGGAGCTAGGGACTGGGACAGCACAAGGCTGTACCCAGTTGTTAGTTAGGGACACCAACGTGTGTAGTGAGCGGTCAAGTTGACCAGGATTTATTTTCCTGTTTCTTTTGTTTTTGCTGTATTTTTTTTGTCTGTATATAGTTCAAATAAAACCACACCCTTTTGTTTTCTCCTACCACTGTCTGCTGTGCCTGTTTTTGTGTGGTGAACCCATCCAGGGGGTCATACACACCCGCTGCTGAGTTAACCCCCTCACAGTTGGTGGAGAATGCGGGCAGTTTTTTTTAAAGGCCAGCATGGAGGAGATACAGAAACAGCTGGCTCTAGCAAATGCCAATCAGCAGCAGACAAATGCAGGTTTGCAAAAGAGCCTTGTAGCTCAACAACAGAGCTTCGCATCCCAGCAGCAAGCTCATCAACAGAGCCTTGCAGCCCAGCAGCAGACAAATGCAACTTTGCAATAGCGTGGGGTTAGTGTCTCACTTGCCTCATGATGCCATTGTGGGAAGGGATTTTCCAAAGTTCTGGGAACTATGGGATTATCCTGAGCCCCCCACTGGTGCCCCTATATACCAGGAATGTGATAGCCAGAATTCCTCTGAAAGTGGTGAGGACTCTCCAAAATTCCCCTTGTCGGTATTGGCCGGGGAGACTCGAGAAACTGGGGAGGGGCCAACATCCTCAGACAAAAACATGCCGTCTGTGGAGTTTTCTGATCTCGAGGTTCACAAGGAAAATTTTGCCACAGAACAGTTAAAAGACCCCACCCTAATAAAGGCACAGGAAAACGTAGTGGAAATAGATGGCGAGTTAGTGAACCCAGATGAGTCCTACACTTACCCATACTTCATCGTGGAAAAGGACCTACTGCATCGGGTGGCTAAAAGGGCAGAAGAAACCATTGAGCAGCTTGTGGTGCCCAAACCTTACAGGAAGTTGGTGTTAGATTTGGCCCATGGGCACATTCTTGGAGGTCATCTGGGGACAGAGAAAACCAGAGAGAGAGTATTGCAGAGAATCTATTGGCCTGGGGTTATGAAGGAAACAGAAAATTATTGTTCCTCCTGCCCTGTGTGTCAGAGGTCGGCACCGATGCCACACTTCCGTAACCTGCTTGCACCTCTTCCCATCATTGAGGTTCCCTTTGAGAGGATCGCAATGGATTTGGTAGGTCCGATAATGAAGTCCGCTAGGGGGCATCAGTACATTTTGGTTATATTGGACTATGCCACCCGTTATCCGGAAGCGATTCCTCTCAGAAATACCTCGGCCAAAACCATAGCCAAAGACCTATCTCTTGTTTTTAGCCGTGTGGGTATTTGTAAGGAACTGCTTACGGACCAAGGTACACCCTTTATGTCCCGGGTTATGAAAGAGCTGTGCAAGTTGTTCAAAGTGACACAATTGCGTACATCTGTGTATCACCCCCAAACAGATGAGTTGGTTGAAAGATTCAACAAAACTCTAAAACAAATGTTAAAGAAGGTGGTGGATAAAGATGGAAAGGATTGGGACTGTCTAATTCCCTATTTAATGTTTGCCATTAGGGAGGTACCCCAATCCTCTACGGGTTTCTCACCCTTTGAGTTACTCTATGGGAGACACCCAAGAGGGCTGTTGGATATCGCTAAGGAAACTAGGGAAAGTGAGAGTTCTTCCCACAGGAGTGTGATTGAGCATGTCGCCCTGATGCAAGATAGAATTGCACAGGTAATGCCAATCGTAAAGGAACATTTGGCCCAAGCGCAGTTGGCACAGCAGAGAGTGTACAACCATGGGGCCAAGACCCGTACCTTTTCCCCGGGGGATAAGGTATTGGTACTTGTCCCTACGGTTGAAAGCAAATTCCTTGCTAAATGGCAAGGCCCCTACGAGATAATGGAAAAAGTGACCGAAGTGAATTACAAGGTCAGACAACCAGGAAGGCGAAAGCCCGAACAGATCTATCACATTAATCTGTTGAAAGCCTGGAGGGATAGGGAATCCCTAGTCGCAGAAACTTTGTCACCAGCTCAGTCTGATTGCGTGATTCCTGAGATTGGAATAGCAGTCACCTTGTCAAACCCCCAACAACAGGAGGTTAAGGAGTTTGTGCTTCGCAACAAGGAGGTTTTCTCTGAGCTGCCGGGACAAACGTCTGGGGTAGAGCATGATATTATTACCCCGCCCAGTGAAAGGGTGAAGCTAAAACCCTATCGGATCCCGGAGGCCCGACGGGAGGCAATACGTGAGGAAGTACAGAAAATGCTTAAGTTAGGGGTGATAGAGGAATCCCAAAGTGATTGGTCAAGTCCCATAGTGTTAGTGCCTAAACCGGATGGGAGCTGGCGATTTTGTAACGATTACCGACAACTGAACAAAGTTACAAAATTTGACACCTACCCCATGCCACGTATAGATTAGTTGGTCAACCGGTTGGGAACAGCCCGATACACGACAACTCTTGATCTCACAAAAGGGTATTGGCAAATTCCCCTGGCCAAGTCGGCCAAGGAGAAAACCGCATTTGTAACCCCAGACGGGGCGTTCGAATATAAAAGAATGCCGTTTGGTTTACAGAATGCGCCGGCAACATTCCAGCGGAAAATGGACCAGATACTGAGGCCCCATCAGAAGTATTCTGTGGCTTACCTAGATGATGTAATTATCTATAGCACAGATTGGGCCTCACATCTGCCAAAAGTGCAAGCAGTCCTAGTCTCTATCCGGGAAGCTGGGTTTACGGCCAACCCCAAGAAGTGTACCATTGGACAGGAGGAGGCCAAATATCTTAGGTACACCATTGGGAGAGGAATAAAACCCCAAGTCAATAAAGTCAAGGCCATACAGAATTGGCCACGCCCCAACAGCAAGAAGCAGGTACGAGCCTTTCTGGGAATCGCTGGTTATTATCGGCAATTCATTCCCCACTTTGCCTCTCAGGCTGTGCCCCTAACCAACCTGACAAAAGGGAAAGAGTCTGTCATGGTTAAATAGACCCCAGAGGCTGAGGCAGCATTCCAATTCTTAAAAAAAGCCTTATGTAGCCAGCCAGTGTTGTACTCAACAGACTTCTCTAGGGACATTGTCGTACAAAGTGATGCATCAGACATTGGGTTAGGAGCAGTATTGTCCCAGGTCTGGAACAGGGAAGAGCACCCAGTCATTTACCTCAGCAGGAAATTGAAGTCCCATGAGGTAAATTACGCCACGATTGAGAAGGAGTGTTTAGCGGTGAAGTGGGCTCTAGATTCCCTTCGGTACTATCTGCTAGGGAGGCACTTTGACCTAATTACTGATCACGCTCCTTTAAAGTGGATGTCTCAAAACAAAGAGACAAATAGGAGAGTAAATAGGTGGTTCCTGGCCCTACAAGAATTCAACTTTACGGTAAAGCATCGCCCTGGCGTTCAAATGGGGAATGTGGATGCTTTGTCTCGAGTACATGCATGCCTGATTTCTTGTGTTCCAACCCCAAGGTTAAAACAAGAGGGAGGGTATGTGACAGCAGGCAGGTAAAATCACCAGGTTGCATCCAGGATGGAAGGTATACATGTCCTAGATTCAGGCTTTATGCCGATTTATACCACTAGGGGGAGTGCTGGGAGTCTTACAGGGGAAGAGTTAATGAGCCCAGCTGAAGTAAGTGGGCTCATTAGGGCCTCTACAAGAACTCCCAGCATGCTAAGGGAGATGCTCCAACCTGGAACCAGATCTGTGTGGATAGTCTGGGGAGTGTGATCTCTGTGCGGTGAGCCAAAGCCTGTGTGGTTAGTGCTAAGAACTTCTAAAAGCAGGGAGCTAGGGACTGGGACAGCACAAGGCTGTACCCAGTTGTTAGTTAGGGACACCAACGTGTGTAGTGAGCGGTCAAGTTGACCAGGATTTATTTTCCTGTTTCTTTAGTTTTTTCTGTATTTTTTTGTCTGTATATAGTTCAAATAAAACCACACCCTTTTGTTTTCTCCTACCACTGTCTGCTGTGCCTGTTTTTGTGTGGTGAACCCATCCAGGGGGTCACACACACCCGCTGCTGAGTTAACCCCCTCACACCACTTTAATACCACCAGCCCAGGTCGGGTTTGTCAAAGGCCGTTCAGCGGTTTTGAATTTAAGTAAGGTATTGGCGGCTCTTGAATATATAAAATATAATCCAAATAAAGAAATAGCTTTGATAACAATTGATGCTGAAAAGACATTTGACAAAGTGGACCTGGCATGGTTTGTTCAAGTTCTGCAAACTATGGGATTTCAAGGGCAGTTTATGCACTCTCTATCAATTATGTATAAAAACCTAGCTGCTAGAGTATATATTTCAGGCTTTATCTCTACCTCTTTTCCGCTTTTTAAAGGAACCAGACAGGGATGCCCACTGTCACCAGTGTTGTTTAATTTGGCAATGGGGCATCTATCCAGATTGATGCAATCTAAGTTGGAGACTTCAGGTATTTCTATTCGGGCAGAACAACTTAAAGGAGTTGTAAAGGCAGAAGATTTTTTATCTTAATGCATTCTATGCATTAGGATAAAAAAAAAACTTTTGTGTGTAGCAGCCTCCCCAGCACCCCCTAATTACTTTCCTGAGCCCATCTTTGTCCAGCGCTGTCCACGAATGTCTAAGCCATCTGGGACACTCCTCCTGATTGGCTGAAACACAGCAGCAGTGCCATTGGCTCCCACAGCTTTTAATCAAAGTTATTCAGACAGCCCCAGGCTCGGCTGCCCCCATAGAAAGCTGCTGACCATGGGGGCACTCGATAGGAGGGACGGGCCAGGAGCAGCAAAGAGGGACCAGAGAAAAGGAGGATCCAGGCTGCTCTGTGCAAAACCAACAGTGCAGAGGAGGTAAGTATAATGTTTGTTATTTTTTGTTTTTGTTTTTTAAACAAGACTTTACAATCACTTTAAAATCTGGTATTTTTGCAGATATTATATTATAGATAGATATATATTATGAACCAGAAACAAACTAAAAGGAAAAGTATCTCCTATCATTTACCAGCTGTTTCAAACATTGTTGCTGAGTGCTGGGTCACTAATAAGGGCATGTTAAGCCTGACAATATAGCCACAAAATATATTCATGAAATGTTTCTCAACTTAAAAAAAATTATCCTGGCAACAATATTTAGGAAAAATAAAATATTACATTGAGTTATATTCCAGAACTATTGACATAATGAGAGCATGTTCTGGTTTCACTGTGTTTACATTTTTTCTCACCTTGTTAAGGATGAACCCTTGTTGATGTTCAGGATTTTCATTTCCTGGAGACTGAGAAGAATTAGGAGTGAAAACAATAAAGTCATTCTTTGCTTGGAGTGAGTTTGAACATACTCTATACTGAGTGTGTTGGGAATACATCCAACTACCCCCAGTATTGGAACAGATCTTATAGTTTTCCTTCAGATCATTGACTTCATCTCTGTATTTATGCCATTTTAACACAGTGAAGGCAATTAAAGTAATTATAAAAATACTTGATATTATGCAGATGGCAACAACCAAATAAATATTTGTTGTAGAAAACTCATCATTGGTGCTCATTGACTCATAATTGTTAAATGTCGTTTCCTCTCCAAATTCCACCAAGGAGATAATGATTTGGGTCACAGCAGTCATGATTGGTTCTCCATGGTCTTTTGCCACCAAAGTTAGTCTGTATTCATCATGATCTGAATCTGTAAATGAACGTTTCAAACTAATATCGCCAGTTTGCTGAGATATAATAAATGGTGCTTTACCTGACAGGTCTTTAAAATGATACGATATCAAAGCATTATATCCAGAATCTAAGTCCAATGCACTCACTTTAGTCACAAGGAAGCCAGGTTGTGCCAACTTTGGGGTTTTGACTGTCAGATCAGTAAAAAATGGGCTAAATGTTGGAGAGTTGTCATTAATATCAGTAATAAAGATATTTAATGTAAGGTTAGAAGTGAGAGGAGGTAGACCAGAATCAGTTGCCTTTATGTGACACTGGAAATAGGTGACCTTTTCATGGTCAACAGAAGTTAAAGCAATTACTTTTCCATTTTCTGGATTGATGGTGATGTAGGAGGATATAGGGATCCCATCAATGGTTATGTCAGTGATTGAATAAGTGATAAAGCAATTATGTCCAATATCAGGGTCTGAGGCTGATGCTGTATAGACATGAGAGCCTGGTGGATTGTTTTCTTTAAAAAATATTGTTTCAACAGGCTGTTGGAAATGGGGAGCATTATCATTTACGTCACTTATTTCAACAATTATAGTTTTTGTAACAGAAAGAAATGGAGACCCTTCATCTCTTGCAGTAATTTTAACTTCATAAAAATCCTTCTTCTCTCTGTCCAGTGGTCCATTTACAGTAAGAGAAAAATCTCCCATAAAAGCTGGATTTATTTTGAAAGGCACAGATTCAGAAATGGCGCAGTGGACTTTTCCATTCAATCCAGAATCTTTGTCTCGCACACTAATAATTGCAACGGTTGTCCCTTGTGGAGAGTCCTCAGGAACAGGAACTGATAAAGACGTCACAGTCACCTCTGGAATATTGTCATTGACATCAACCACTGTCACAAGAACTTTACAATGTCCAACCATTGGGTGTTCACCATTGTCAATAGCATCAACCTGAATTTCATACATTTTAACAGTTTCATAGTCCAAGTTGCTTTTTATTCTGATTTCTCCAGTACTTTTGTCTAAATTAAATACTCTCCTCACTTCTTCCTTCACTTGCTTGCCAAATTCATATGTAAGCTCTCCATTTTTTCCCTGGTCCAAATCAGAGGCATTTAGTTTAAACACTAATGATCCCTCAAAAGCATTTTCATTAATAGTGCACTGGTAAAATGGCTGACTAAAAGCAGGGGCATTATCATTAGCATCTTCCACAGTGACAACAATTTGAGTTGTGCCACGTTGTCTTGGCCTGCCATTATCATAGGCTGTAAGTGTCAGATTATGAATCGATTGCTTTTCTCTGTCTAGAGATTTCTTTAATACAAGCTCTAATGACCTGATTTGGTTCATGTATTTTTGAAAATCTAAGGCAAAATAATCACTTGCACTGAGTTCATAGCTTGTAATAGAATTTGTTCCAAGGTCAGGATCAAGAGCTCCCTCTAACAGAAAACGAGATCCTGTGGGTCTCAACTCTGATATCATTAAATTAGTAACACTAGATGAAAAAGATGGACTGTTATCATTGACATCTTCTATTTCAACATCTACACGATACATCTGTACAGGCTTATCTACAATAACCTGCAGAGGAATAATACAGTAGGGTATATCTGGACACAGCAGCTCTCTGTCTATTGATTCTTTTACAAACAAAATTCCATTTTTCAGATTAACCTGGAAGTATTCTTTATCATCTACAGAGACAATATGTAACATTCTGGAATTAATCTCACCAATCTCCAGTCCCAAATCCTGAGCAATTCTTCCAACAAATGTTCCGTGTGTAGATTCCTCTGGGATGATATAATGCAGCTGACTCAGAATAATATCCCAGGACATTTGAAGCAATAGAAAATTGAATATGCTCCTTGCATTGTTATCCTGTTTTTGACAGAACATTTCTTCAAACCTCCAAGGTCGATTTCAGTAACTCCAATTGCAAAAACAGCACCCACGAAGGCTCATAAACAACAACACAGGAAAACAATCTATCATGGCCAAAATTTCCAAGCAAGATCTTCAGCCGCAGCAATGAAAGAGATGAATATTTGTTTCAACCACATTCTATATATTGTTGTGGAGTGCCATCTAGTGTTGAAACAAGACATTTCAACCAGTTTAAATGGCTCAGTGAGTATGAATCTTTGAGACTTTTACCTAATTCTTAACAAAACTATGTTTTAAGTAAAGCTTATATAGTAGTTACCAAAAAATTTTTTATTGTCTAGTAAATATATTATAATGGATGCCTAAAATAGAAAGTATGCACTTATGAACAAAGAACACATTATGACATATATTAGATTTTTTTTTTTTACTGAACTTGCCAAGCACTAAAGAGAAATATACAACTAGGACATTCTGTTGATCAACTTGCAAGTAAACTGTTTAATAGAAATTAACTTAACATTTGCTGAACACAATACATCAGGTCATCAAACAATTCCAAGATTTGAACATGCTTATTTTTCAAGAAGATAATAATAATTGAGCTTTGCTAAAAAGGGTAAAGCTGCAGCTGACATTATGTAGTGAAGATCAGATAGAAGAGTAAAAAACTCACTAGATATTCAAGAATTTATGCAACATAGCCTTTCTCAGTATATACCTAGTAATGCATATATATAGGCACCTAAGTATAATGAAGCATCCTAGACCACCTTGTGTTTGTGTGGCATTCAACAATTCATCAGCCTTTCATCAGAAAACATGGTGCTAATTCAATTTACAACAGTACACCTGGCACTCCAAACAGCTAAATGATTTTGCCAAGTGGTATTTCTTTAAACAGCTGTAACACTCAAAAATGCTTATCATTGTATGAAGAGGCTCAATGAGTGCACAAAGCACTCTTTAGCAGGTTTTTACTGCTATAAACTCACAAATCAGTATTCATTGGTACAAAAGTGACCGATTAAAGGAATATTTCAAACCTGACTGGATGTAACATTTAACAGGCATACTAGTTTTAAATGATGCATTTTTTGATTTGTTTTTATATTTTTTTTTGCATCATAAGTATTCTTTTTTTTGCAACTAATTGTCTATCCAATTTTTCCTTTTTATGAAAAAAAAAATGTTTCATTCAGCTCATTTATCTCAGGACAGCCATGTGGTTATGGGAATTCATGAACAGTTGCTTTGGTAGAATTTCTCATTGATTTAATAACTTTCTAATACAGTTTTTTTTCCCTTTCAAACACTGTACATAAGCGTTTGCCACAACAATATTATCTGTAGCAGTCCAACATAACAGTTGTAAATTGATATGGTTGTTTTAATTTGTGTTCTAGCCCAGTATAGAAAATTTGAAGACATGTTTCCTGATATTCTAACTTCATTCAGGGTGAAATTATCAATAGTATTTTAAATTAAACTAATAAGTATACCCAACTTATTAAGCAATCCCAAAGAAATGTAGAATTAAAGTATCTTTAAAACAATTTAAGTTTAGGTAAGATGAATTTATAGTTCTTTATGAAATTGATATGATATAGCATGATAGTAAAGGCTGGCTTCAAGATTTAAAACTACTTTCACAAGATTATGAAATAATGTATGCACTAATCTATTGAGTTAAATTTCCTCAACTGTAAATAAGTACCGTAAATAACACATAATACAAAAATAAAATGAATAATGCACAAACCAAAGAGATGATAAATATGATTTGATTTGTTATATTACAAGCATTCAGTTAACACTTTTTAAACAGTTTTTTGACTTGCTGGTAATCTGGCATTCTTTCCTGCGCTATATAAAAAAGAAAGGTTATGCATACACCCATCAGAAAGTCTCAAAGATATTAACTGCAGAACAGAATTTTATAAAAAGGGTGTGATGCATAAATACTTCATACAGTATCCTATTTTCGTGGCTGTTTACAGACATAACTAAACAGCATTACGCTTGTAAACAATTAAAGGACATAATATGCATACTTTTTTGCAAGAAATAAAAAACATTTAAAACTATTTCACTTGTATTGCATTACAAAAGGTAGAGTTTGTCTTGCTCATGTGCGATTAAAACTTTTCTCTTGTATTTACCAATGTTATACCAGGTTTTCACTTTGAATTATTTCCAACAGGGATGTCAAACTCAATTTCATTGTGGACAGATTCAGCATTATGGTTGCCCTCAAGGGGCTAGTTGTATCTGTTAAGCCCTGTACACACGATCGGATTTCCTATGGTTTTTAAACCGATGAATTTTTCCATCTGAAAACCAATGAAGCTGACTTCCATCAGTCTTGCCTACACACCATCAGTCCAAAAACGACCGTTCCAAACGCGGTGACGTAAAACACTCCGATGAGCCGAGAAAAATTAAGATCAATGCTTCTGAGCATGCGTCGACTTTTTTAACCAATGGACTTGCCCATAGATGATCAGAATTTGCCATCGGTTTTTTATCCATCGGAAATGTTCTATTTTTTTACACCAATGGAAAAAAGACCGATGGGGCCCATACACAATCGGTTTGTCCGATGAAAAAAATCCATCGGACTGTTTTCATTGGTAAAACCGATCGTGTGTACGTGGCTGAATACTATGTATCTACTTAGATACTTAGGAGTGTGCAGCGTACAGAGTGTAGCGTTCACGAGTGTGCTACATACAGACTGCAGAATCAATGGGCGTCCTGTGTACAGAGTGCAGGGTTGAGGAGTGTGTGAAATACAGAGTGCTGGGTTTATGGGTGCAGAGCTCAGAAGTATGCAGTTTGCAGAGTTCAGGAGTGTGCGGTATACAGAGTCTCATCTGCCTGGCTCTAGTATCTTCCAGCAGTGTAGGTGGCTCCACGTCTCTCTCTCTCACTTACAGTGAGTACATTGATCGGCTGTGCCCCGCTGTAAGTGTGTGCAGGGTATGCAGGTATTTGCAAGAGCCGGAATGGAGTTCCACCACGTTTCAGCTGAAAACAAAGGCCTGGGTGCAAGGGCCACATGAAATGGCCTTGTGTTTGACACCTGTGCCATTGTACATTAATGTTGTGTCTGAGAAAAATATTTAGGGATGTCTAAGCCTGAAATATTGTTGACCAATAAATTGGATAATAATGAAATAATTATTAACTGAAGTTACTGTAAATAAAGGGGAAAATCTGCCACCTAGTAGACAAAAAAGTAAGCTACACACAAGGCACATGCATTATTTATGAGGAAAGGTTACCAGCACTGAACTTGTTTTCTTTTTTGAGAAGAGACTCTTGAGAGGGGATATGATTTGAATGTACAAATACCATACTGGTGATCCCACAATAGGGATAAAACTTTTCTGCGTAAGGGAATTTAATAAGACACGCAGCCATTCACTAAAATTAGAAGAAAAGCGGTTTAACCTTGAACTGTGTAGAGGGTTCTTTACTGTAAGAGCGGTAAGGATGTGGAATTTTCTTCCACAGGCAGTGGTTTCAGCGGAGAGCATCGATCATTTTAAAAAAACTATTAGTTAAGCACCTGAATGACCACAACATACAGGGATATACAATGTAATACTGACATAATATCACACACATAGGTTGGACTTGATGGTCTTGTGTCTTTTTTTAACCTCGTCTACTACAGTATGTAACTATGTAACA